>CM042697.1:345059501-346392202 GCA_023614405.1 Avena insularis
AGATAGTTCCTGAGGGACATCTAATGTCATTGGATGTTCAACCTACCTTGTTGGACAAAATCAGGGAAGCCCAAAAGACGGACAAGGAAATTGCAGAGATTAAGGGAAAAATCAGCAAAGGGAAAGCCGAAGGATTCCATGAAGACGAACAGGGTACTTTATGGTATGGAAAACGTATCTGCGTTCCGCAACATCCGGAGCTTCGGAAACTAATTTTACAAGAAGAACACAACTCGCCATATTCCATTCATCCGGGTAACACCAAAATGTACATGGATGTGAAGGAAAGATTTTGGTGGAATAATCTCAAGAAGGACATCGCTGAACATGTTGCTTTGTGTGATGTGTGTAGTAGAGTGAAATCAGAACATCAAAAACCAGCAGGATTGTTACAACCACTACCTATTCCTGATTGGAAGTGGGATAAGGTTGGTATGGATTTCATCACTGGACTGCCAAGGACTACATCAGGATATGGTTCTATCTGGGTCGTGGTAGATCGGCTAACCAAAGTGGAACATTTCATACCCATGAAGACAACCTATACGAGTGCTAAATTAGCTAAGATTTATATGAATAGGATTATGTGTCTGCATGGAGTACCTAAGAGTAGCGTGTCGGATAGAGGAACTTAATTCACTTCGCACTTTTGACGACAATTGCATGAGTCATTGTGAACGCGATTAGAATTCAACACTGCATTTCATCCTCAAACTGATGGACAGACAGAAAGGACCAATCAGATTTTGGAAGATATGTTGAGGGCATGTGCCCTAGACTATGGTGCTAGTTGGGATCAAAAGTCTGCCTTATGCAGAATTCTCTTACAATAACAGCTATCAAGCCAGTATTGAGATGACACCATTTGAATTTCTCTATGGAAGAAAGTGTACTACACCATTGCTTTGGAGTGGTGTTGGAGAAAGAAATTTGTTCGGGACAGAACTAATCAAGGAAGCTGAAGAGAAAATCAAGTTGGTAAAGGACAGATTGAAAATAGAACAGTCCCGATAGAAGAGCTATGCAGATCCAAAGCATAGAGAAGTCACCTATGAGGTAGGTGATAGAGCTTATCTTAGAGTCTCACCACTTCAAGGAGTGAAGATTTTTGGAATCAAAGGAAAATTGGCACCAAGGTATGTTGGGCCATTAAGATTCTGAGTCGCAAAGGAGAAGTGTCTTATGAGATTGAGTTTCCTAAATCACTATCTGCTGTTCACAATGTGTTTCACGTAAGTCAGTTGAAGAAATGCCATTCGGAGATGGAAGAGACTTCTTTGAAGGATACTATACCTTTGGAAGAGGTTCAGTTGGAAAGTGATCTCACTTATGAAGAGAAACCTATCAAGATTCTTGAGACCACAGAGAGAGTCACTCGCACTAAGGCTATCAAGTTTTGCAAAGTTCAGTGGAATCATCATTACGAAGAGGAAGCAACTTGGGAAAGAGAAGATGACCTTCGGAAAGATCACCCTCACCTATTTGCTAGCCAATCCGAATCTCGAGGGCGAGATTCATCTTAAGGGGGTTAGATTTGTAACATCCCAAATTTCATCAAATACAAAAGCATGTTATTGCATCCATAGCATCAGGGAATTTTGACCTTGCACAAAAAATTTCAAAGCTAAACCCTAAGTAAAACCATATTTAAACTCCCTTTTTATTTTATATAAGAGGCATGGTTTTATTTTTAATTTCAAAAGAAAAAAGTGTTTTGGACTGCCTAGTGGTGTTTGACACCCTTTTAAACACTAGGTTCACCTCAAGAAAATTTGGTGAAAGTTTGAAAAGATTTGGTGATTCAAATCACATTTGAAAAATCAAAACATAAAAAGAAAAAAGAGAAAAGGAAATTTTTTACAGCAGCAACCTATCTAGCCCAACCCAACCCGCGGCCCAACTAGCAGCCCACCTAGCCCACCCGGGAAACCCCCTCTCCCCCTCTATTTCTCACCCCGCCCGCGCACACCCCATTGCTGACAAACATGGCCCACTGCCACCTCGGCTCATCGTCCTCACGTGACCTGCTCCCCTCTTCCTCGTTGCCGTTTCCTGCAATGAAACTACGGCGTCAATTCGCATTGATTGCACCAGTGGTTCACCCCACAACCACGCCCTACTTAAGCGCCCTTTCCCCCTCTCCATTTCCCCTCAAACCCCAAGCCATAAGCGCCACCAGACTGCAATAATTTATCGCCCAAACCCTCTCTGCTCCGACGAGCTGTAGCACCGATTCTGGCCAACTCCAGCCACCCCTCTGCTCCTGGTTCCCACGAGCACACTCATCATCACCTCGAGCACCTCCCAGTACCTTTCCCTAGCCCGCGGGCACTTCAGAACATCGACAAGGACAACGCCAGCACGCCATCGGCCTCTGCTGCAACTCCGGCGAACTTTTTCAGTAAAACCTGACTGCCCTTTCCTCTCTGGATGATACACGTAAACTTGCCATGTTCGTGTGCATCTAACGCCACCTCTGGCTTGCCTTTTCATGCCTTGTAGAGTCATCAACAACCTCACCCAAGCGAGCCCAACGCCGACGCCAACTCCGACGAGCAATCGACGTTGTGCCCGTACGCCCCCGCTCCGCCCATGACCACGTCGAGCATCACCGTGTCTCTATGATCCCTACAAGCACCCGCACTTCCCCCGTACCCCCTGGCCTCGCTGGAGAGCCGTCTCCATTTGCAACGCCTCCGCTCTCGCCATTTGCGCCGCCGATCTATGGCTAGTGCGTTCAGATCCGTTAGATTCAGATCTAGTGGCTAGGATTAGAAGTGAGAGTGAAGGGGTACAGTTAGATCTGGACCGTGCGATCTAACTTAGATCCAGCGGCTCGCGAGCGTGATCCACACGAAGCGGTACGGGCCAATTAGATGGCGCCGCGTGTCAGGATTTTTCTTTTAAAATCCAGATTTGAATAATTAGATGAATTAACTTGTAAAATTCATAACTTTTGTTCTGTTTATCCAAAAAATGCAAATAATATAACAATGGATTCAAAAAATTAAAACCTACACATATATGGGCTTAGGTTTGTACTTTGCTTCTGTAAAAATGTAATTTTATGCAGAGACATTTGTAGGCTTATTTTGAGTATAGAAATTATTTAGAAAATTTTTTAAAGACTAATTTCAGTCTATTTAGTCTATCAAATTTTAGTTTTGTGTTTAGTACTGTTTACTTGTCTTGTTTGGTTTAAGAAAAATCATCACATGGCATTTGCATTCATTCATATATTTTTGCTTGAATAATTTGAATGTAAATTTGGTGCTATCATTTTATGTGTAGATTTTGGTGCTAGTGGTGATTGTGATTGTGAGGATTGTTGCTACTCCCTCAACTACCAAGGCAAGTTTTTCTTCATGTATTTGTACCATTATTTTATTATGCACTAGTGATATTTTGTATAGGGCTTGCATGAGATTTTGCTAAGTATCTATATGCTGTGCTATGGGAAATCCTAGTAGTTGTAGTCTTGGTAGGATTTGCTCTAAGTTAAGATACTTGTTATATTGCCATGCTTAGCCTAGTTAGTAACAAACAAGGGTGGATTATATACATGCTATGGAAAATATTGTTAAGTCTTTGATTTGTGTTTTTGCTTAATAAAACAACTAAGTGAATGAATCACCTGGGTCGAATGGTATGTTTGGGTTATGTTGGGTGGTTACACAAGGCCCATATCTATGGTCTACCTTGTGTATCACACTTGTGGAAAGCCACCCAGGAACAAAGGGATTTGAGATACTTAGTGTTTAAGAAGCTTCTAGTGCAACCACATGGCATATGGGCTCTTCCTTGATCATATAGGTTGCAATAACTTAGCCAGATGGACAGTTGGTGGTAGGGTGATAGGTTGGAGCGCGTCCATTTGGTCTAAGGGAAGGCTTCTGAAAGGTCTCGTCTCGATGCATGTCGAGTCTTGTGGGGAAAGTGCACCACCTCTCGAGAAGGAAAAATCTAAGTACTTAGTCGTGTCCCCGATAACGGACAATTTGAGCATCAAGACATTGAAGCTATCAAGAATCTCCTCATCCCAATTTCTAAGTTAAAAATCTGTGGAACAAGGGTAAAGGTTCACCAATGTCTATTGGTGGTTCCTTGGGAATTTTTGTCAAAAAAAAACTTAGTGTTTTCAACTGATAGGCAAAACCTATTTTGAGTAAAGCAAGCCTAAGCTACACTTAGCCAAATTCATATAGAAGCTAGAAACTATTATTCTACTAAGGTATAACTTGCCAATACTATTCCAATGTATTGACCCACTGTGGTTGTAACTTGTGATGTTGCATGTTACTTTGATGAGGATTAGGGTTATGAGTCTACACTCAACTTGTTTGCCTATGGCACATGAAGATGAAGACTTTACTTTATTTTGTTAAGTTGAACTCTTGTACTAGCCTATGGCTATGGAGTTGTATAAGACTATGTTATCTCTTGAATGACGATGTAATAAAGACCTTTGTATCTGCATACTTCATCTTAAACTATGGATGCTAGAATTTGATCCAGGGACTAGCATTGTAATCACAGGGACCTTTACCTTTACAAAGGTGGGGTCTTACACTTATGTTGATAAAACACCTTTCCCAGCTAAGGTAAAGGAGTATGCTATGATGATTAGTGCGAATAACAAAAGTACAAAGAATACTGTGGAACCTGATGAGCAAATGAATACTGAACTTATGGTAGCTATTGTGAAAGATCTTGACACTATAAATATAGAGGATGATCACCTTATCTTCTGTGAAGACGCTTCAAATATTATATCTCATCCTAGTAAAGCAAGAAAAGCTAGTGTCCCCGTGCTTTCTGTGAGAATTGGTGATCATTGCTACTATGGTTTATGTGATATTGATGCTAGTTCTAGTGTTATTCCTTATGATCTTTATATGGAAATTATGCATGAAATTGGTCCTTATGAGCTTGAGGACATTTATGTGGTTATTCACCTTTCTCATAAGGAAACCATTTCCCTATTGGTATTGTAAGAGATGTGGAATTTCTTTGCGGTAAGATTAAGTATCCTGCTGATTTTCTAGTGCTTAATTCAGCAACTAGCAAAACTTGTCCTATCATTTTTGGTAGACCTTTCTTGAACACTTGTGGAGCAATTATAAATTCTAAGAAGGAGAAAGTTTTAATTAAGTTTTATGGAGATTCTTATGAGTTTAACTTTTCCAAATTTTCTAAAGCTCCTTGTGAAAATAGCTTGCCTAATGAAGATTTCAAGATGGAACAACTTGCTTCGATTGATCCAGTTTATGACCTTGGACCTCTTTTTTATGATTGTAAGTATGCTCATTTTGATGATAGAATTGTTTCCTGTGACAGTTATATTGTCAACTTTATTCAAAGTTCTACTGAGAGTTATCATGAGAGAGGTAAACACGGTTTTATGCATCTCAATAATGTTAAGTTTCCCGGGTTTTATGTTGAAAGATTTGAAGTTGCATTTGTTTGTCTTCCTATGCTAGTGGATTTTTGTTCCAATAATTTGTTTTCTCATGATACTCCTTTGCATAGGAAGTAGGTTAGACTCAAATGCGTTGGATATTTGCTTCTCGATGCTCTCTTTCACTTCAAATATATATCTCCTATGTGAGCATCTTTGATATTTTCAAGCCTAACTTAAAGGCATTAAAGAAAAGTACTTCTTGGGAGATAACCCAATAGTTTTGTTGAGTCTTGGAAGTTATTACCTCAGTAATAACCGCTCTTATCCTTTTTGTTTTGGTTTTTGTGTCAATATCAACTACTTTTGAGAAGTAGAGGAGTTGTGAAAAGTGGTTGTCCTGGGACAGATTTTTGTGTTGCATTGTAAAAATTCGTGAAGGAGCTCAATACTTCGGATGGAGCTGTATTTCTCTGTGCTTGTTCTCCAAGTTGGTACCCAACTTTCATTAGTTTTGCACTTTTCGATTTGAGCAACAGAAGTTTTTCGAAAAAATCAATCTTTACCTGCTGGTCTATTTTGATAGATTTCTTCCATCATTTGTATTTGCCTCTTATATTCATTTCCTTCCAGATTCTTTTGGATTTTTGGAAAGGAGTTGCTATAGTAGCTTTTTGTTTTGATGAATTTCAGTTGAAGTTTGAACCCAAAGGTTTATTGTTTTCGCATACACTAATGTTGCCATTGAGGTTTGTGTAAGACCCTGTATGAAGGGAATTTCCAGGAGAAGGAGAAAAGGAATCTACAGAGTCCGTTTTTGAATAGGTAAAAAGTGGTGAAAACTGAAGGTTCGTGAAAACCCTATATTTTTATATTTTTGATGTTTTTATTGCATGCGGTAGGTTACGAAACAAAACAGATGAGGAAACGGAGGCCAGGGAGGCCACACCCACCCTAGGCGTGGGCCCCAGCTGGCCGCGCCTGGAAGGGGTGTGATCCCCCTGAGGTCCGTCTCCGACTCGTTTTCGCACCAGTACTTCCTTATGCATTGAAACTTCGTAATATATAACCCCTCGGATCCCCCAAGGTTCGTATATCATATTCTCGTCGTGTTTTCATTTCGATCTGTTTCTGTCAGGAAATCTTCTCAAGTTTAGAGCACCATGGTCTCCGCCAACGACAAAGGAAAGAAGACCGAGGAAGATGATCCTCAAAACCCCAAGGAGGAGGAGATCTTGGTTGGGGATGAGGAAGACATGGAGGAGAACAAGCATTCGTACACCCGCGCTTAGAGTGGTGGCAAACCCTACCAATCTTAGAAGGACAGCACGGATGTCTAAAGGAGGGAAACCCCCGCGTCTTGTCTTCGCTCCACGGTCACCTTCTTCACGTACCAAGAACCCCTTCCATACTCTTATACATGAGCAACAATACCAACAGGTGCCCAAAGGGAACTTGCCCTCAGTTTGGGATCTGGCTCGTTCTAACCATGTAGGGAAGGAACACTCTAAGAAGGAAGAGTGGGGAAAGAATAACAAGGACTGGGATTCTTGGTCCGATATGATCATGAACCACATTGAGCAAAATTCGGAGTTGATTCGTACTCTGACCTTCGAGATTGAGGATTTGAGGAAACTGATTGAAGAGCTTATCAAGAGAACACCACCACCACCGAAGGAGTAATCATCATCAGGTTTGGCATCCCCTTGGCTTGTTCCAAGCTTGGGGAGTGTCGCGGTATCACATCATTATCTTTCATATTTTACCCTTTTTAGTGGATTCATATATTTGGTAGAGAGGTTATCCTATAGGTTGGTTTGCATTGTGGAAGTATCTCTCCTTTAGTTGGTTATCTATGTATCCCTTGGTGTGAGTGCCTTTGTGGAATATTAATGAGAAGCCTCATCTTTTACTTTTTGCACTTCTTATTTTAGTTTGTAATCTCTGTTATATGATTGATCTTGTTGATCAGTATGTTTGTCTTCAAGGAAGATTGCATGTTTGTCTTTATTACTTGTATGTTTGCTTGTTTCCTTCAACTCTTTTGCTTGCTACCTAGCCTTGCTAGCCAAAAACCTGTTTTGAGAAGGCATACTTCTAATGCATCCAATTCCTTTGAACCAAAACATGTGCCATTTGTGTCCACCATATCTACCTATTAGCATTATTGCTATTCCAAGCAAATTCTCAAGCTTCATCTATCTTTCGAATTAAAAATTATTTTATTATGTGAACACTAGTTAGTAAAGCTCTCACGAACTTGATGGCACACCATATTTTCTTGCCCTTAATAAACTTGAACCGTTGTGTAATTGAAGTTGTATATGCTTGCATCTATACGTTGGGATTAGCAGAACAGTGTTGTCACGGGGAACGCTTTCAACACTTATGGATACATATCCAGTTGATATCATGCTCTTTTGTTTGCGGATGTCATCGGTGTGAAATAAAAGGGGAGCTTGTAAGTCCATGGAGTTATGTATGTGTGTTAGAGAAACGTATGGGCCGCTAGCCTAAGCCATGCCTAATCATGGTAAAAACTTGCAGCATAACCATAGTGCGCAATCTATGAAGAATCCTCAATAAAAACCTATGCAAATAGCAAATAAAATGATCGCTGAGATGCTCACTGTTTACTTGCCTTGTCATTTTGATTATGGGATAGCTCCTGTATCATGTGCAAGGGGTACCCCGTTGGCGGTTCTTTATGATACACATGTACTTACAATGACAAGAACTTACCGGTAACTAAAGTTGAGTAGCATAAGGAGCGGCCCTCGTACTCAAGGGACATGAGATTGCCAACTTATATTTCGTCAAGCATATACTCCATCTTTGTTCATTTTAACCTTAATCACCTCAAGATGCTTATGATAGGGGCAATGAGAGCTCAAAGCTAGTAAGTACCATAATATTTTGGAAGCTCTTTATGAACTTGAAATACCTGTTTCCCTCTATGAAGGGACCTTTCTTCTACTTCTAAGTTGAGTCGGTAAACCTACTTCCTCTCTATCTCCAGCAAGCATTTGAGTTGTTGTGTTTCAGGCATTCATATGATGATTTATTCAATCATGTTCTTCATCTTCCTTGTTTGCACAAAACTCTTATCTATTGAGTATTACTTTGAAAGCCATCATTGTGAAAAAACTTTTATGTTGAGCAAAGAGTACTCTTGTTGTAAATCTTCTACAAAAGATTTCTGAGAAACTGGTTGCCAGCTGTTCTCTGACGAAGAACAAAGTTTGCCAATTCCAATTATGATTTATCTTTATGCATCTCTATTGTGACTCCTCTACTTGTTGCAAGCTAAGTTATATAATGGTGAGTTGCTTTCTTCTATGATTTGTGTAATGGTAAGTGTGATGCTTCTTGTCCGTCTTATTTTATCGACACTTCACTACATAAACCTGTGGACATGTTTACTGAGCTCAGTTTTCGCTTGGGGACAAGCAAAGGTCTAAGCTTGGGGGAGTTGATACGTCCAATTTGCATCACCATTTAATATCATAATTTGCCTCTATTCATTGATATATTTCTTATTAAGAGGTCTTACTTATGTCTTTTCTCTGTTTTTGCATGTTGGATGATTCTTGGAGGATGAACTGTCGGAGTCAGGATTCTGATGGAAAAAGAGGTGCTTTGATGCAATTTCGCGAAGATCAGAAAAATAGGTGCTTTGAGGAGCTCTCCCACTATTCCTATCCGGTTTAAGCCAAATTTGGACTTCCTCAAGAAAAGTGTTGCACAAGATTATCATTTAGATTCATCACATGAATTGGCTAAATTTGGTTTTCATCAACAAGGACCTCCCGTGATATCTTTGTTTGGATCTGATCAGGCTAGGCCTCTGTTCTTTGGAAGTTTCTATGATCCTATTTTGGTGGATCATGAACATGATCATAAGGAAGTTTTTACTGGTTCAAAGTTTTTACGTCATTTTTGCATGCAACTTCCTCCTGTCACGTTAGAGAAGATAGAATATATGAGACATGCTCTTTACTCTGACCAAGATATCATGCATGCTTTGGACTTGAAATTTGTCCCCAAAAAAGCTCTGGTTTTTGAAATTCTAGGACGTTGCTCAAATTGTGGAGATCGTGATCATCTTGTGGATTCTTGCCAGAAAAGTTGCGACTGTATTATTGCTCTGGGCCATAAATGCTCGATTTGTTCTAATCTGCACAGCCCATGGTGTGTTAAATGTTTAATATCTGGTCACCTGGCGAGTAAGTGCGTCTTGGGCTGGCATTGTCGGAATTGTCATTTATTGGGCCACTTGGCCAGGAATTGCCCAAAGAGGATACAAAGGGTTTGGCAAAAAAAGAAATCAGCATTAAACAATCAGGCCGATATTCCTGGTCAGAATATCTAGGTAGTTAAGAAGTAGCCAAATTTTTCACCTGCAGTTTCACCCCCTCCCTCTCCTGCCGCTTCATCTCCTTCTCCGCCGACTGAAGAAGTTTCTCTCTCCACCACAACAATGGCTAAATTCCCTATGAACCCCTTAGCTTTTCTCTCCAATGGCTTGACTATTGATCCGGGGCCAGTGGATCGCTTGGTGAGGTCTCATATGGTGGTACCAGCCGAAGCTCCTCAAAGATGATGACGGAAGGTAATTGCTGAGACCAATAGATTTATTCCGATTCAGCTTAGAGAAGACTATAGGGTTCAGGTGATGAATCTTCTCAATGAGTCTTAGCTGTTTGTCAGTCGCTTTGATGATCATCCTTTAGGACTTGGTATTTTTACTTTGTCTGAAACCCTGATTGCGGATGCTACAGTAGGAACAACCTTTGAGATTGATGATATTACCACTGTCACCTTTGTGAAACACAATGAAGCCAGAAATATGCGTCTGACTGCTTTTGGTAGGGAAACCTGGATACAATTCTTAGCTTTTCCCCTTGATTACCAGACTAGCCAATATATTCATAGTGCTATTCAGGATTTTGGTCTGTGGTCTATGTGGCATAACCCTAGAGGGGATGATAAATCTGTGTTGGTCAAGGTGGTAATGCTGGAGGTATGAACAATGTTGCTCCGTTTCATCAACATGGACAATTTGTCCCTGCTCAAGTGATTGCTGCACTTTTTGATAATAATGTTGCACAAGATGAGAATATTGTTGCACCAATGGTACATGATGCTGCAGTAGTTCCAAACCCTCCTTTGATCAACTTTCAGCAGGTCCTAGCTGCACAGGGAGTTTCTTTTCAGGATGGTGTGCCACCCCCAATCACCAATCTTCAGGACATTCCTATGCAAGCTTGGCATAACAGTATATCTGATGTATCTGATGGAAATTCTTCTGGTTCAGATTTGATGCAAGTTGACACCACCTTATCCATCAACTATGCTCTGGTTAATAACAACCTAATGGATGTCAGTTCTGAAATTTGGATGGCAAGGAACTTTGCTAAATCTGCATTCAAGGAGTTTTGCTTCCCCAACTTTGCTCTGGATAATGCCAAGCTCCTCCCTATCTCTCTATCTCTGTCAAAGTTTATGCAGTTTGAATTGGTTGATGAATGGGAGTTATTGCTTCATTCAAGGAAGGGGCAGGTAATGAACTTTCATAAATTTTTGGTGTCTTTTGGTATGTTACCTTTTACTCAAGCTGGCACCAAAAGGAAGATTCCTGAGCATGATGACACATAAGTGGTTTCCTTTGGGACACCTATCTCTACTAACCAAGTCAGAAGAAGCTCAAGGTCTACTAGATACAGGGGCTTTAAGCCTAAAATCATTTGTGACCTCAAGCACACTAAATCTAAAGTGAAACCAAGGAAGATTCCATAAGTTCAGGCTGTTGAAGTCACAGAAGAGACTAATATGACCCAGATAAATTCTGTCCATGTTGACATGATTCCTGACAGGACTCTTCTTGCAACTCCAATACCAGTGCTCCAGTCTATTGGAATCTCTCTTTGTGGTGTTCCTCAGGAAGATCTCACTCCTTTGAAGCTCATGGAAGGATGGCAGGAGAAGGAGAATGTTGACAGTGCGTAGTGCCTGTCCACTTCTACTTTGATTTCTTTACTTTTGAGTTGTAATAATGTCACTACTTAAACAATGGGTTATTTTGTGCTGGAACATCAGAGGGATTAATGCTAGAGAGAAACAATTAGCCTTAATGAATGCTATTAATGTAAGTGGATGTTCAGTTATTTGTCTTCAAGAAACAAAAAAGGAGGATTTTGATCTGAAGTTTATTAAAGCTTGTTGTCCATCAAGATTTGATGAGTTTGTCTTTGTGCCTTCTGTGGGGGCTTCTGGTGGCCTCATTATTATATGGAATAGTTCAATTGTTTCTGGAATGGTCATGCATTGTGAACAATTTGCTCTCTCTGTTCATTTCACTTCAACCCATTCTGGACAGTCTTGGACTTTAATTAACATCTATGGCCCTTGTAATGGTGAATTGAGGGACAAATTTATTGAATGGATGTTTGAGGTGAATATTCCTGATGATGAAGACTGGATCTTAATGGCTGACTTTAACTTTATTAGGTCCCCTGCAAATAGGAATAAACTTGGGGGGAATGTTAATGACATGCTTATCTTCAATGACTTCATTAGAGAACAACATCTCACTGAATTTCCAATTAAAGGAAGAAAATACACCTGGAGTAACATGCAACAAGATCCTCTGTTGGAGCAACTTGATTGGTTTTCTACTTCCATCCACTAGACAACTAGTTTTCCCAACACAGTTGTTTCAACACAAGGCAAACCAACCTCTGATCGCACTCCCTGTGTTGTCTCTATTCAGACTAAGATCCCTGGCAGTAGGATTTTTAGATTTGAAAACTTTTGGGTAGCTCATCCTGGATTTCTGGAAGTTGTAGCAGAATGCTGGAGTAAACCAACTCATAAATCCAATAGTGCTGCAAATCTTAATGCAAAGCTTAAAAAGTTGAGATATGATTTGAAATTTTGGAGCAAATCAATTTCAAAGTTGTCCACTTGTATTGAAAATACCAATAGAGTTCTCTCTGAACTTGATAATCTGGAGGACAGAAGACCTTTGTTCTGTCAAGAAGCAAATTTCAGTAGAATTCTAAAAGCTCATCTATCAAGACTATTACAGTACCAAAATGCTTATTGGAAGAAAAGATGCACAGTTAGATGGACAAAGTTTGGAGATGAGAACACAAAATTCTTTCATAATTTTGCTACTGAAAGATATAGAAAGAACAATATTGCCTCCCTCAAACTTTCAGTTGGTTCTTTTTCCACTGAGCATGCAGACAAAGAGCAAGCTATTTATCAAGTCTATAAAGAAAGATTGGGCACTTCTACTCAGCCTGAGATGCTTTTTGATCTTCAACATCTGATTACTCCAACTGAGGGCCTTGAAGTTTTATCCATACCATTTACCAGGGAATAAATTGACAAGGTGGTGAAAGAGATGCCAAGTGATAAAGCCCCAGGCCTAGATGGTTTTAATGGTCTCTTCCTAAAAAATTGTTGGCACATCATCAAGGAATACATCTATTCCTAATGCTTTCAATTTTATGAAGGAGATCTGAATCTAGAAAGTATAAATATGGGTCATATTACACTCATTCCAAAGATAGGTTCACCTGAATCTATCAATGATTTCAGACGTGAAGATTATTCATAAAAATCAATATGGTTTTTTAAAAGGCGGAAACATTCAGGATTGCCATGCTTGGGCATTTGAATTTCTTTATCAATGTGAACCTTCTAAGAAAAAGATCATTTTACTTAAGTTGGATTTTGCCAAAGCCTTTGATACCATTGATCATATGGCTATGAAAAAAAATTATGAAAGAGATGGGTTTTGATGATAAATGGCTAAAATGTATTGAAATTATTTTTGGCCCTGGAAAGTCTGCTGTCTTGCTCAATGGAGTACCTGGGAGACAATTTCACTGCAAAAGAGGTGTTAGACAAGGAGACCCTTTGTCCCCCCCTAATTTTTGTGCTTGCTGCTGATTTACTACAATCTGCAATCAATAATGCATTTAGAGAGAACATACTCAGGGCCCCTTTCTCCCCTAATTTTGGACAGGATTTTCCAGTTGTTCAATATGCAGATGACACTTTGATTATAATGCAAGCAGACAAAGATCAAATTAAAATAATGAAAGGGATTCTTCAGAATTATGCTATTTCTACTGGTTTACAGATCAATTTTCATAAATCTCACCTAATACCAATAAATCTGGCTGACAACATCTCTAAGGAAATTGCAGATATACTGGGATGTGCAATTGCCAAAATGCCTTTCACTTATTTGGGGCTTCCTCTTGGCACCACTAAACCCACAGTTTTATGATCTTATGCCACTGATTGACAGAGTTGAGAGAAAGGTGTCTGCTTCATTCATGATGATGTCTTATAGTGGGAGAGTAACTGTGATTAATTCCTTACTGGCTTCAGTTGCAACTTTCACAATGTGTGCAATCAAATTGCCAGATAAGATTGTGGGGCACATAGAAAAAATTCAGAGACATTGTTTGTGGAACAAGAAAACTGAAGAGGGTGAAAAATGCAATTATTTGGATGCTTGGGATATGATATGCAGGCCAAAAAGTAAAGGAGGTGTAGGCATCCTCAACCTTAGAATTCAGAATGAAGGCCTGCTACTTAAATTCGTGCATAAGTTTTATAATAAGGATGACACACCATGGGTCTCCCTAGTCTGGAATGCATATTACAGCAACAATATTCCTCATGCTTCTAGGCCTTGTGGCTCTTTCTGGTGGAGAGAGGTATCTAGACTTTCACATTTATTCAGAGGGATAGCTAAAAGATCTATTGGTAATGGGGCTACTACACTGTTTTGGAAGGATCAGTGGTCTTCAACTATCTTAGGAGAGAGTCACCTGATCATTTACTCCTATGTAAGGAATGATGAAATCTCTGCACAAGAGTTTCTTACAGCAGATAGTTTGACACATCTCTTCTATCTTCCTTTGTCACCTGAAGCACTAGCTGAATTGAGAGAAATTCAAAATAGCTGGAGAGAAATACAACTAAGGGAGCATTCACATGACACTTGGAACTATGTTTGTGGGGCCAAAGATTACACTTCCAGCAAATACTACCAATATAATTTCAGAAATCTAAACCCACACATATCCTTTAAATGGCTGTGGAAGTCGAAGTGCACTGCAAAAGTGAAGTTCTTTGGGTGGCTGGTTCTGTCTGACAGATTGAATACAAGAAACATGCTCCAAAGAAGACATTATGCACTTGGGACTGTATATGACTGTTTTATGTGTAATCACAATACTTAAGAAACAATTGAACACTTGCTTTTTCACTGCCCCTTCAGTCAAGCTTGTTGGGTTTCAATTAACATCTATTGGTCTATGGCTAACTCTAGACTTCAGATCATTGAGCAAGGAAAAAAGAGCTGGAATAAAAAGATATTTATGGAAATTACCCTGCTTGGCTCCTGGAACATCTGGAAAGAGAGAAACAACCTCTGGTTTAATAACATACAACCCTCAGTCCAGGCTTGGAAGTCAAGATTGGCTGCTGATCTGTCACTGCTGATTCATAGGACAAAAGAGGATTTACACCCACTTATCAAGAGCATTATTCATAATTTGTAAATATTTTGAGATCCTATACCTTTCTAACCTGTCTTTTGGAGATCTTCCTCTCCTTCTGTCTTTATGTAAATATGTAACTTTACAGACTCTGATCTATTATTAATGAAAATAAGGCAGTAGGAACCTTTCCTACTGTTATTACCCTCAAAAAAAAGATCAGAAAAATACCAGAAAAACTACGGAAAATCATATTGTCCCAGAAGATGAAGAAAGCAAGAAGGGCAGGCAGACATGGGCCACAGGGGGGCCCACACCCCCAGGCGTGGGCCACCCCTAGGCCACGCCTATAGGGGTGTGGCCCACCTCTGGATCTGCTTTCTCGCCTATATTTTCTCCTTGAAACCCTAAAACACGGGGAGCGATCACAGAAAGATTCCGCTGCCTCTACGGGGCGGAAAACACCAAGAGAGAAAGAGCTCTCCAGTAGACAGATTTCTGCCGGGGAAATTCCTTCCCGAAGAAGGGAGATCGTCGCCATCAATACCATCATCAAGCTAGACTTCATCGGGATCATCATCATCCACACCATCATTTCCACCATCACCATCATCCCCACTCCAGCCCGCTGTAACAATTGTGTTGAATACTTGCATAGTTCTTAGGGGAAACTTTCCCGGTGTTGATTACTATTGTTGTTGATGCTTGTGAGTGGAACAATTGGATTATTGTTTATGTTCAGATTGTTATTGATGGGGATATGCCTACCGGGGTATGCCCAGCAGGACGTTTCCTATTGGCCCAAGCTGCCAGCGAGTGGGCCTGCAGGACGGCGACTGGACCGAGACTTGGCGAGGATTCAGGCGACTGGAAGCTGGAGGCCTATAAGCGTAGCTAGGCCCAGTCGGACTAGGTCAAAGAACCACCGAATCCTTAACTAATTCGATTGTAATCTGTAAACCCTAGCAAGGTGAGCCTATATAAACCTCCCTAGGGTACACATAGAGGATATGTTCCATCATACACTCAAGCGACTCGTCGCCTAGTCGTCGAGCTCGCCCCCTTGTACTCTCATCATAATACAATCTAGCAGGAGTAGGTCTTTACCCTCTGGGGGCCAAACCTGGGTAAAACCTTGTGTCTCCACCCTCATATCGCACCGCAGATGGTTGGTCGCCCTTGTCCCATGTTCTACTACTCGCTGCCGATTGCAGCATCTGCCGTGGTCATTCCCACGATAGTGGCACCCACCATGGGGCCTGGCCGGTCAGGCCGGTGTTCTGCGGCGAGATCCAATCTGCCCATCAACGAGTCGATCGCCACCGGCCGCATGATCGTGATCGGCGAGATGCTCCAGATCTTGCCGAGCAGCTACGTCCCAGCGGCGCGACCCGTCACACATAACGTGATTCTGCCGGTCGGCACGATCAGCCTCTTCGTCGTTCTCACCAACGTCATCGTCTCGGAGGACTTGGCTCGCATCCGTGAGTCACCACCACGCGACCGGCTCTCTGAGAGCCAGGTCCGCACGATTCACCGCCTCGCCTCCGAGTACGACTCGGCCCATAACAACGTGGCCGAAACCACCGTGGCCGTGGACGACGCGACCCTCAACGATGACGCCGATTTGGCAACCCCGGCGTTGGCGCCGGATCCATCATCGCTGCGTCGCCCGCGGGCTCCATCACCCAGGTCTCCAACATCAGAGACTTCGAGGACCCCTCCATCCTTGGGATCTTCGACTTCGACTCCGGGTCGGAGAACTCCGCCGACCTCCACGATGGAACCGGTCGCCACGCCGTGACCTACATGGCGACTGACGCCGACCCCTCGGAAGACCCCTTCTCCACGCCGATCCCACCAAACGCGACGGCAACAAAGGTCGAAGAACTCCGCCTGCGGCTGGGGGAGGCAGTCCGCAAGGAGCAAGCCGAGCGCGAAATTTTTTGCCTCTAGCAGGTGACAGCGCAGGAGCTGTCGCGCTATCACCAACTCCGAATCAGGTCGCGCCTGAACCCTACCGTCCAGGGGCATGCCCTGAACTACGACAATGAGAACGACCCGGCTCGCATGGCCGAGCGCACGATCTGCGAGCGCCAGCGCCGAGGAAGCGCCGACCCCACCGGGCGGCCAACGGAGCCCCACCACCACCCAACCGCGCGCCCCCCAGGGACCAACCAAGGATTGTGGTCTCCTCACGAGAGCGAGACACGAACGACCTCCTGCTGTTCTCCACCCCAATGGACAACGTCGTCGCGAGCCGATCAGCAGTCGACAACATCCAAGTCACCGAGGAAGGCGCCCTGTAGATCCAGTACGCCAAGGCTCTGCTCGCCAAAGAAGTTGAGCAACAAAAAGTGGGCGCCGACTCACAGGGTCGGATGTACTCACGTTCATCAGGCAGCAGGGCGGCCTCGAGCGGCCACCCAATGGCGGCGAATACCCTCAACTGCCCACCACCCGAGCCCCTGCAGCTCCAACACCGACCCGCGAACACGGCACTCTCCAACAACGACCCACGGCCGGCGAACAACTTCGTCGCCGCCAACGGTCAGCCCGTCGACGCACGCACCCACATCATCAACAACCAGAGCTGGCGCGCACGCCAGCCTGAAGACCTGAGGCATACCCTCACCAATCGCCATGACGGCGAACCAATTGGATAGCTGAGCCGATTCGGAGCCTAGTGCTTCGGACCGATGATCCGAGGCGAAATATACCGGGCGAACTTCAAAGCGCCGAAGGAAATTGAGAAGTACGACCCCTCGTATGATCCGTCCGTGTAGCTGGACAGTTACCTCATGGCGATGGGGATCGCTGGCCACATCGACCTACTCGTCGCCCGCTACCTTCCCCTGATGATGGAGGGAGCGTGAAGGCAGTGGATTAACACCCTCCCTACGGATAGCATCGACTCCTGGGAGGAAATGCGCGATGCCTTCGTCAGGCACTTCGAGGGCTTATACACCCGCGCCACCACCATCGAGGACCTGGAGCGATGCATCCAGGGACCCCGCAAATCGACCCGCAGTTGGGTCCAACGGTGGCAACCTGTGGTATAATGCGGCCAGAATCCACCCGTACACCGCGATCCACTGCTTCAAGACCTCGTGCCGCTACGAGCCCCTGGTCACCAAGCTCAAGCGAGTGTACAGAACACTCGACAACATACCGGACCTCCTGGAGATCGCAAAGAGGTACGCGGAGGAGGACCCAAACCAAGAAACCGACGACGAGTCAGGAGGAAATCGCCGCATGAGCGGCCACGACAACGGGAGGCGACCCGAGTTACGCTACAGCAACGCTCGCCTCACCGGCAAACGCCGTGGTGACGGGCGAGTCGACTTCGTCGCCAACGCCGGATACGCGCCGCATGAACCCAAGAGCTTCCGCCGCGACGGAGGACAGCGCCGCGACGATGGCAACTACAAGGCAAAGCCGATGTTCGATCCCACGGCCCTCCTCAACCAACCTTGTGTGTTTCATAGTAGGGAAGGAAAGCCCGCCACGCACATGACTGCCGACTAACACTCTCTCAAGGAGATCGAGAAGGCACGGCGCACGCGAGAAGACCCCGACAACAACCCACCAAACGGCGGAAAGTTCGGCAGCGTCGCCGGCTCGCTCCACACCTTCACAGGATTCAACACGCAGCGCGAGAAGAAGATCATCGCCCGCGCCGTCGCCGTCAACGCGATGTCCCAGATAGACATCCCCCAGTTCCTCAACTGGTCCGAGCAAACAATCACCTGGAGCCACGAGGACCACTTGCCACGGATCGAATATCCGGGCCGAGTCGCCCTAGTGGTCAAGCCCAAGGTGGGAGACTACTGGCTCCCCAAAACGCTGATGGACGGCGGAAGCTCCATCAACATCCTGTACCTGGACACGTTCAGGCGACTGCATCTCCCATAGTCGATGATCGAGACGACCTACACCACCTTCCACGGCATCGTCCCCGGTCGGAAGGCATACCCGATCGGCAAGGTGACATTGCCAGTCACCTTCGGCCCACCAGCAAACTTCCGCACCGAGCGGATCGTCTTCGAGTTGGTGCCGTTCAACAGCCCCTACCACTGCGTCCTGGGGCGCCAGGCGTTCGCCAAATTCGTGGCAGCGCCCCACTACGCGTACAACGCGATGAAGCTACCTGGGCCATGCGGCATCATCACTGTCCATGGCGACCCCGACATGGCCGCAGAATGCGAGGCCAAAGGCGCCGAACTCGCTGACACCGTCATCACGTGTAACATCCCAAAAATATTAAACTAGAATCATCAAACTCTAATCATCAAATTTAGGGTTAACAAAAACTTTTCTAAAAAAATGAGAAAGCATGCATGAGTGTATGCATCCCATTTTGAATTCTTTTGAATTGCCTTGTCTATGTGCTTCCTTGCTTGTAAAATGATTCTTAGGTGAAATAAACATCATCTAAACAATCCCCACACTTTTCCCAAAGACAAATAAATCAAAACAAACAAAATGAGTGAATGGTCACTTTGGCCAAATTAACTCCCATGCCTACTTTGGCTGTCTCTAACTTTCAAAACTTAACATAAACTTGTTTGGATATTTGCACCCCTTGATAGTACTCATAACAAAGTATCAAGGCCCACTTTGTGATCATACAGAAACATTCAAATGCATAGTTTAAAGAACAGTTTAAAATTGAATCTATATCATATGGGAAGATCCCACGTTTTCAAAAACCACTCAAACAAGCTCAACTTTCAAAACCCAAGCATCTACAGACTCACCAGCACCAACCTAGCACACCCACCAAAAATATTTTCAAAATTTAAAACTTGAAGTCTTGCGGCCATTTCATCAAACACCTTGCAGATACAAATCAAATAAAATCTAAACACTATTTGGAACAGTGATTGGAGCCTAACTTGTTCCCTCTCTGGACACCACTAGCCTTAGTAGATCATCTAACAACCTAAACTAATCTCTAGCACTACTGTAAGCTAGCCATTGTCATCAATGGTGAGCAAGCCGAGTGCACCCTTGCCACCCACATGTCGACAGCGAGCTAGGAAAAGCACCAAGCCTAGCCAACATGTCTGGGAGCAAGCTAACACCCCACCGCCACTCCCTGTCCAGTGCTCGAACCTTGCCAGCCCCTGGACCACATGCAAAGACCATGCCAAGCTCGCCAGCAACCATGCCGAGAGCACGCCCCGTGCGCCACGCTCGACAGACGCCCACAGACCGTGCGCCGCCCTCGCCGCGTGCATACGTGATCACCACCGTCCCAGCAACCCCACAGACACGCTCGTTCGCCGCGGCGCGGACCACGCACGCTGTGCGCCATAAAAACTTTCGTCGGGCACGCGTAGAGCACCGCCACGTTCCGACCAATCGGCACCACCCCATGCCTAGACACCAAGTCGTTGAGCTTCGCCAGGGAGCACAACACCGCCCCCTACCGTCGCCCACGCCGATAACCCTCTGTGCCGTCGACCACGACGAGCTCATCTTGCGCCCCGTCGGTCCCCTCTCGCCACTATAAATACAGGCCACCCCCAGCCGAATTGAGCACACCACCTCACTCCGCTCTCACCCCAGAACCACCCCGCCTCAGTCCCGAAGCAAGGCGAGCAGCGCATCGCCGGAATTTGGCCAGAGCCAGCCGCTGCTGGAGAAGAAGGGAGCCAGCGATTGGAGCCGCCCCAGGAGAAGCTGTCGGTACCAGGAGGTTCGCTGTCGTCGACTTCGTCGTTCGCCCGCCTCGCCGACCCTACTTGAGCCCGGTGAGCTGACGACGACCCCACCCTGCGATTAGGTTTACGCCTCACCAGCGATGCCCGACGTGGACGATGAACCAAGGCCGTTAGATTAGAACAAGATCCCACGGCTCACATTGCCCCGTACCGCTTCGCACCCCCTCGTCTCACTGACGCGTGGGGACAACAACTTAACCAGCCCGCGTAAGCGCTGTGCTTAGCAGGCCGGCCCAGTATCGTTTCCCGCGCAGCCCAGTCATTTGAATTTAACTTTTTCCATTTTATTTCAAACATAGTTATGTACCTAGTTTCAAACATTAACCCAGCTCGATTCAGTGCACCAAATTGAATGAAACCAATTTTGGTAGAAAGGTATTGAATTGCTGAATCCAAGCCCGTTGGATTTAAATCATTTGAATCTATAGATCAACCTTGGTAAAAATAACAAGGAAGAACCTTCTCTGCATTCAAACATTTTTCAAATTCAAACCATAAAAGCTTTTGAGTTGATTCCAACTCTCAAAAATCACAATTGATCATACCTTTCAGAATATATAAAAACAATTGGGCTTACTTACAGAAATATTGTTCAAGTAATAAAAGAATGCCACATAGGCATTTCTAGTCACTTTATTTAAGTAAAATAAAAGGTTAAACCTTATTAAATTATGACACCACTTTAAATCACATTCCCATGGACCAAAATATGTGGTGATGATATGTGTCAACATGATCCCATGTTTGGTTTGGAGAATATTAAATCTTAAGTAGTTTTTCAATGAGTAGAAATTACTTTTCTAAAAATAAAAGGAATTAAACCAAGCTTTAATCTTGTAATATTAGTGATAATGCTAGATCATCTATAGGAAGGAGGATACTACGATTGCAAGTAGTTAAGTATTGTTTGGTGATTGTGTACCTCGTATTTATTCATAGACGCTAGTACCGACCAAGGATACGAGGAGGAAGGAGGATACTACGAAGAATAAGCCGAGGAGAACTTCAACCACTGCTCTGCACAAGGCAAGCCTTACTAATCAAGTTAACCTATTGATGCCGCCCAACACATGGCGTTCACCATTGGTCACCATCATAATATGCCAAACATCCCAATCAAGGTGAACTCCTTCCATCTTTTGCCTTCCCTTGGTCATTACTTGAATGGGATCCTACTTGAGCCAACTATCAATTGTATGACTAGGTCCATGACCATGATGCCAAGCGGATGCGACAAGGATGAACCAGGAGCCAAGACCCCCAAGCATGAGGCCTGGAAGAGGAGACGCAAGAAGATGCTGGAGCCAGACCGGAGTCTCCGCCCAGCACACCGGAGTCTCCGGTCTACCACACCGGAGTCTCCGGTCCATCTCCGGACCGACCCCAGAACCAGCGCCAGGGACAGTCAGTATGCCCCTCCGGAGACGACACCGGAGATTGACCGGAGTCTCCGGTCCAGACCGGAGTCTCCGGACCTCTACACCGGAATCTCCGGACCGAGTGTATCGGGCCTGCGCGCCTCAGGTTGGGCCTGGCCCATGTAACGCCCAGAACTTCCTGTTTATGCCTGTTTTACCCCTAGTGCGTGGCTGGCCTATATATATGCCCCCACCCCCATATGTAAACCCTAGGATGGAATAGATGATGAGTTGAGACTCATGGCTTAGGCCAAACCCTGGATGGGAACCCCCTCTCATTAGATTATCTATGAGTTGTATCAAGGCCTTCTTAATTGAAGTCGTCAAGGCGCTCTTCTAGTTCTTGATCTCTCCCATGTATGGATTCTAGTAGTGCTAGGTCTCTCCCCTTTGGGATTCTACTTGGTTGCTACTCTCTCCCTACGTGTGATTCTATCAAGAGCTTGCCAATCTCTCGCAAGGGATTCTACCTTTGGTCTCTCCCTTTGTGATTCTATTGGGTTGGTGGTTCGGGCCAACGAGAGCAAACCGATTTGGGTGTGGTGTGCGTTTGTATCTTCGATTTCCCTCTCGTGTTCATCGTGTTCTTCGCTCTCCTCCCCCAAATCCCCTCGAATCTATGAAGATCGGGCCACAAAAGTGGTTGTAAGACACATCATATGGTATCAGAGCCTTTAGTTGCCATGGATTCGAGTTTGTGTTGAGTTTCTAGCCACCAATTTTCTTTTTCTTGCCTAAATTCGAAAATTTCCACCAAAAATAGCCATATTCGTGATTTGGATCGATCTGGATTTTGAGAGCGTTTTGGTAGGTTTTGATCCATAGATCCGCTGCTATACTCGTTGATCTACCTTCCTTTGCGTTCCCTTAGCCCAATTCCTTGATTTCCCCATCAATTTTGAGGTTTTGGTTCGAGTTTTTCCGCCCAAAACGCGTCCCGTTCGAGTTCTGGACGTCCTGGAATCTCCCGGACTGGAGTCTCCGGCCTAGACCGGAGTCTCCGGACCTCCAGATCGGAGTCTCCGCCCTCCCTGCAAACAGAAAATCTGCAACACTGTTTTGAGCATAACTTTTGCATTTGAACTCGGATTTTGGTGTTATTTAGCTCGTTTCGAAGAGGAGAAGGAGCCCTACACCATCATCCACGTGTTCATGCTATCTACAACAACAAAAAAACTGTGAGCAAGGGTGAAGATCTTCGACGAAAGGTATATCATTTCCGCGATCTCCCCTACTTGTTTTCCTTTGAGAGCCACACCATCTTTGCGATAAAGCAAGCACCTATTGAGACTAGTTCCTCCTTTGATTGCTTGGGCTTTGCACATTTGATACCTTGTAGAATTCCGAGCAAAATTGGTGAGCGCTATCTCATATAGTTATCTTGTATAGTTGTTGGCACAAGGAAAAACAAGTGAAAAAGTGAAAAAAAAAGAGAGGAAAATACAAAATACAAAAAAAATAAAAAATAAAGATACATGTGCCGTATAGAATAGGAAGCGCAAGCTCAATGACAAACTTGTAGGTGGTACTTATTGTGCAAATCCTGTAGCCCTTCAAATTTTTGTGCAATCGAACTAGCGTCTCTCCTTGTACTTGTGCGACATGAGCTTATAGTCTTTGCTAGGCCTTCATTTGGTTCTTAGCTCGCTTTTTCCGTCGCACAAGTCCCATTTATCCCACCGTGTGTGTTTCCTTGATCTTAATTTCTATCTTGTGGATCAACTTGTTTGCTTTGTGACCACCGTGGATCTTTACTTGCCTTTACAAATCTTGGTTTCCGGTTGCTCCAATTTGCTTCCCACTTTCCATACCTAAGCTCCTCATAAGCCGTGTGCGTTTGGTGTTTCTTGTGTTCGTTGATACAACGCCACTTATCCTTTGTATTTGGTTTGCTCTTGGTCCATACCATTGATCCAATACTATCTACAAGGTGAGCCTAGGCGTAGCATCCTTGAATCCAACTTCCACTATATCACACTTGGTCTTGTGAGCAACATGTATAGGGACTCCGGAACCGATGAAGAGGAATCCATGATGAGCCATGGCAACGATGACTCCACAAGCATCGGTGACATGATGGAGCACTACACCGACATTGGCTCCGCATGCTTGGAGGACTTCGAGTACTACACCAACGACGACTTCCCAAGCGTGGAGCACATGGAGCACCGTGAGGACTTCGACTTCTCAAGCATGGAGGACATCGAAAACTTCATCGACTATGACGGCGACTCCCTCTTGAGATACAATGACTCCGTCCACCACATGGCGACTGAGAACTTCTATGCCATGCAAGCGAAGGCACATCTCCAAGAGGCCGACAAGGACAAGCTCTTCGAGTCGCACCCTTCAAAAGGAACTACATACCATGAGGGTTGTCCATCAAGATACCCATCAAGTTCAAGAAGGCGCGACAACTCAACAAGTACCAATACACATGAGCCAAGACAAGTGCGTCGCCAACAACAAGAGATCAAGAGCATCCATGCTATATGCGCTACAAGCTCAAGACGGCATACAAGTCCTCTCTTCCACGAGAACAAGAAAGAAAGATACCGTTCGCGCCACCAAGCTACATCGACAAAACAAGTTCGACATGAGGTGCCCAACTACAAGAACATCTACGACACCACTTCTCCTCTGAGGACGATTACTACACAAGTTCCAAGACCCTCAAGAGAGAAGACCTCATCTGAAGTTGGCACTACCTCACGAACAAAGAAGGTGAACAAGCAAACGAGCTGTCACTCTCGCCATGAAGCTTCCAAAGCCAAGAACTTCCACGACAAACCTTCTTCAAGGAAGCCCCCTACACAAGCTATAAGATCATCAACAAATGAGAAGGACGCTATGGCTCTCTACTTCGCGAAGTTGGATGAACCAATCAAGATGTCCTTTCATGAAGTTGACGCTTTCAAGACATGGTGCCAAACCTTGGACAAGGGTTGCAAGGTGGAGGATGGTGAGCATGGGATTTTCCCTTCACCAAACGAGGCGCGTGGAGTTGACGAAACTGAGCCTATTCCCATATGCTTTAGTGATGATGTGGTACCAATCCCATGTGAGTTTGAGAGCCACTTAGCCCACTTGAGTGAGAGCAAAAGTGAGACGAGTGACTCCACCATATGTGAGATTGTGTGCTTCCACTTTGAGGACATGAGTGATACACCGAGTGAGTTGAGAGTGGTAATTGATAGGGCAAGTGAGGCCATCCCAATTTCTAACAACTTACCCTCTTCCTCTAGTGTGTTTTCTCGTGATGTGTTAGGTACCTTGGAGCAAGAGACGCCAAGCTTGGATATTATGGCCCCCCTATCGAGAAGATGTACATGGTGGATGAAGATGATGCCATCCCCATATATGATGAAGAAGTCGTCCACATGGAGGCCACCCCTTTCTCAACATCCACTTCAAATGAGAGGTACAACCAAGGTATACATACGGGTGTTGTTGATGCCATGATCCCACTAGTGGACATGATGAATTGTGAGGATATGCATGTTATGGACTCTACTTGTGACATTTCATATGCATCATTCTTATTCCCATGTGATGCTTTGCCTTTGCATAATGTTGATCATGTGGAATTATTTGAGTGCGATGATATTGCCATAGATGTGCCATGCTACAAATCTTTCTTTTATCCCACAATTGTTGCAACAAACTTGATAAACAATTGCTCTTTCCCTATGTTTGTAGGCAACCATACTCATACTTTGGAAATGCTTGATCATGCACATTTTTCATTGTCTTCCGTTGTTGATTGCAATAATGCTCATATGATTCATATTGAGATCGCCCCATAGCTTTCTCAACCTTTGAAGATTTTGATACATGCCATGATAAGTATATGTCCACCTTTTGCTTGCATACTCACCATGCCTTCTATGACATATTGTTTCATGCTAATGGTGATGTGCACAAGAGAAGACGCATCATGATGGATGATGTGTTTATCTATCACGCTCTTCCGTTTATCTATGGTGTGTGTAGGTACCCATACTCCAATGTCAACCTCAATTGAGCACGAGTTGACAAAACGAGCTCTAGAGAGCATCCATCAAGACATAACGGGCACACCTCCTTCCTTACAAGATGATGATGGAGTATCATCGAGGTCGACTCTTTTTCAAGAGGGGGGAGATGATGCCGCCCAACACATGGCGTTCACCATTGGTCACCATCATAATATGCCAAACATCCCAATCAAGGTGAACTCCTTCCATCTTTTGCCTTCCCTTGGTCATTACTTGAATGGGATCCTACTTGAGCCAACTATCAATTGTATGACTAGGTCCATGACCATGATGCCAAGCGGATGCGACAAGGATGAACCAGGAGCCAAGACCCCCAAGCATGAGGCCTGGAAGAGGAGATGCAAGAAGATGCTGGAGCCAGACCGGAGTCTCCGCCCAGCACACCAGAGTCTACGGTCTACCACACCGGAGTCTCCGGTCCATCTCCGGACCGACCCCAGAACCAGCGCCAGGGACAGTCAGTATGCCCCTCCGGAGACGACACCGGAGATTGACCGGAGTCTCCGGTCCAGACCGGAGTCTCCGGACCTCTACACCGGAATCTCCGGACCGAGTGTATCGGGCCTGCGCGCCTCAGGTTGGGCCTGGCCCATGTAACGCCCAGAACTTCCTGTTTATGCCTGTTTTACCCCTAGTGCGTGGTTGGCCTATATATATGCCCCCACCCCCATATGTAAACCCTAGGATGGAATAGATGATGAGTTGAGACTCATGGATTAGGCCAAACCCTGGATGGGAACCCCCTCTCATTAGATTATCTATGAGTTGTATCAAGGCCTTCTTAATTGAAGTCGTCAAGGCGCTCTTCTAGTTCTTGATCTTTCCCATGTATGGATTCTAGTAGTGCTAGGTCTCTCCCCTTTGGGATTCTACTTGGTTGCTACTCTCTCCCTACGTGTGATTCTATCAAGAGCTTGCCAATCTCTCGCAAGGATTCTACCTTTGGTCTCTCCCTTTGTGATTCTATTGGGTTGGTGGTTCGGGCCAACGAGAGCAAACTGATTTGGGTGTGGTGTGCGTTTGTATCTTCGATTTCCCTCTCGTGTTCATCGTGTTCTTCGCTCTCCTCCCCCAAATCCCCTCGAACCTATGAAGATCGGGCCACAAAAGTGGTTGTAAGCCACATCACCTATGCAAGCCTTACTAATCAAGTTGACCTATGCAAGCCTTACTAATCAAGTTGACATATCCAAGCCTTACTAATCAAGTTGACCTATGCAAGCCTTACTAATCAAGTTGACCTACGCAAGCCTAATACTACTAGTTGAATGTGCAAGATAACACTTGCAATTTGGCAAGCTTATACTAATATTGATGCAAGCCAATATTTGTAAGCTATTAACTTAGCAAGCTTATACTGATACTGATGCAAGCCTAATACTACTAGTTGAATGTGCAAGCTAACACTTGCAATTTGGCAAGCTTATACTGATATTGATGCAAGCCAATACTTGCTTGTTACCATGCCAACCATATGCCTTAAGCATATATGATCATAACCACTTGATAAACCAATCCTAGTTTTACTTACATGCCTTATACTTTATTTCTTTATCAAAGCTAGTACTTAGAGCTTACTTAAGTGAATTGTAGATACTAGAAGGATAATTGAAGGTTGCATAAAGAGCATAAAATTTGGCCTAAGCTAGATAATCTTTATGTCATCCTAAGGCATGCGATTGAACTTAGTTAAACTCCACTAGTTTACCACCCCTCACTAGTACTTACCCCCACTTGTAGATGCTAGTGCTAAGCATAAAACTTGATCAACTTTAGATGGGAATACTTGGTGGAAAAATGGTTATCAAAACCTTGGAATGATGGATCATTCTATTGAGATGTTTTGACATGTGTTTCCGAACACCAGATGATTTTGCTGATGAAACTGTTGAGGCATGAGCCTTAGCCCTTTACAAAACTGATGGTTGTCTAGATGCGATACCATTCCAATTTTACCGTACAACCACAATACCCGAGAATTGGGTAGGGCTTGACTGGAAACTTATATACCTTAGTATTAGTTCCCTCACGGCCAAGGTCTGAGCTGAGGCTACCTTGTGAAGATTGTCCACCTATGCAGTACCCAAGATGACAGTTGGTCATGGTTGGGAGGCCAAACTCATAGGAGAGGTGCCTATACTAGGGCGTGTAATTGAAAGGTTAGGATTGATTATCCGCATACTGAGTATGGTGAATTCAGGATTTGTTCCTGACGGATGTATCGAATGTTGTGGTGAAAGTGTACAATCTCTGCAGAGTGTCAAACTATTCGAATAGCCGCGTTCGCGGTTATGGACAGTTGGAGTGGCCATACTGTTCCCCCGTCAGATGTTTTCAAAATGACTTATGAAATGAATTGAGACTTTGACTTGACCACAACAGAGTTGTGATATGAAATACAAGTTCCCACTTAGGTGTTATAAAAGTTCAACTAGCTTTTCTTACTTCTGAACTTAGTAGATGTAAATCTGGCTTTTGCAAAACAACCCTAGAGCTTAGTGTCCTACTACAAAACCCCCCCTTCACTTGGTAGTATTAGTTTGCGAGTACTTAAAGAGTACTCATGGCTTTGTCCCTGTCTATTCCCGTGGCCAGACTATGAAGAGGAGTACCTGGAGGATGGACCCCAGGAAGGTTACGGTAACTAGGATCATCTCCCATCGCCAGCACTGCCTGTGACCCCGAAGATGGAGCTTCGCTTACGCTACCGTTGTTATTACGTATTTCCACTGCTTGAGTTGTATTAAGAACTGGATCATGAGATC
The DNA here is from genome assembly GCA_023614405.1 of Avena insularis. Taxonomy (NCBI): domain Eukaryota; kingdom Viridiplantae; phylum Streptophyta; class Magnoliopsida; order Poales; family Poaceae; genus Avena; species Avena insularis. The sequence continues at coordinate 345,088,376 of CM042697.1, forward strand.
CTTATATGTGTAAGACCTTATGTATGGTTTATAATGGATGATGTACTGTGGTATCCAATTCTGTTATGTCTCGCAAAAATGGTAATCCTAGGATTGCGATGTATGGCATAACAGGAATCTGGGATTAAAAATCCGGGTGTTGACAAGTTGGTATCAGAGCCATCCTGACCATAGGAGACCCTAGTTAGACTGGACGTTTGGAATCAAAAACTTAGTTTCAAAACCAAAGAAAGCAAATATTTACAAAAACTTATTCTCATTCTTACCTCTTGGACTCTTTCATAAAAATTCGCGCTAGAAAATATTTACATAAACTTATTCTCATTCTTACCTCTTGGACTCTTTCATAAAAATTCACGCTACTCCAAAAGTATTTCAAAGCTTACATCAAATTTTGCACCCTAGATCACTTTTAGTAAAACTCACAACTACGCTAGTGCCCAAACGTAGTGAGTTGTATTCGGTCCCACTGTATCGTAGTTTCCAGAATGGTTCTTAAAACCATTTGTTTTCCTTTGTTGTGGTGTGTGTTTGTATCGGGTGCTATGAATGAATGAATGAAAAGCAAGTTGCTAGAAAAATCTGAGTCAAACTTTAAAAACTTTTCAAAGTCTCGAAACCTTAGAAATTTCCCTCTTTTCTCATGATCTATCTCAATCTTCAGATGCCACGCGGAGGAAGTGGTTCATCCCCGGACCCGATGTTGCAGATCCTGCAAATGTTGGTTTCTGACCGCGAAGCTGAAAGAGCCAAACGTCAAGCCAACCTAGCCACCCTTCAGCGCCCAGCTAGCCCACAACAACCAAGGCCAAGAAAATTAGGACAACCATGGATCTAAGCTCAAGAATTTTCAGAATACCAACCCGCCTGTTTTCACTAAGTCAGAAGAGCCCCTAGACGCTGATGATTGGCTGCAAACCATGGAAAATAACTTAGAAGTCGCCGGAGTGGAAGCCAACGAGAAAGTTCTGTTCGCCACCCACTATCTAGTCGAAGATGCCAGAGCATGGTGGAACAGTGTTCGTGCCATGACCGGAGGCCAGATGATGACCTGGGAGGAATTCAAGGTCAAGTTCAGCAGAACCCATGTGCCACCAGGTTTGATCAAGAGGATGAGAGATGAGTTCAGAGAACTGAAGCAAGGAAGGATGACCGTAGTGGAATACCGTGACAAATTCTTGTCATTATCTAGGTGTGCCCCGGATGAGATCGACACCGAAGCCAAGAAGAAAGAAAGATTACTGAATGGTCTGCATGATGAGATGCAGACTGTGTTAGTCAATATCCCCTTTGCAGATATTAAAGCTCTTGTCGACTCTGCCATCCAGATGGAAGGAAAGATCAACCAAGCCAATGAGAACCGCAAGCGTCGCATGATGCATCAACCAGGAACCCATCAGACCCCAAAGTACCACCCTAACCCATCTCCAGGATTTGCCCCGAGAACCAACAGACCACCGATGAACCGTCCGACCTATCCCAACCGTGGAAACCCTAGGCCCGGAGGAAATCACAACAACCCTGGCAACTCTAGCAATTTCAACCGTGCCCCACCTAAGTTCAACAACAATGCTACCGCCAACACCAACACTGCCCCGAGGACTGGAAGTAATGTTGTGCCTGTTGCAGCAAAGGACAAGTCGCAAGTGACTTGTTATGACTGTGGAAATAAGGGTCACTACTCCAACGAGTTCCCCAACAAGAAGAATGCCGCAGCCCCCAATGCAAATGCCCCAGCTCAGCAGCAGCGTCGTGTTTTGCCAGGAAGAAGGTTTGCCCCAGGGAATTCACTTAACCGCCATGGCTGTTTTTTTCTCATGCATGCTGAAGAAGCTCAGGAAGCGCCATACGTCGTGCTATGTATGTTTTCTGTTAATTCAGTACTTGCAAGAGTGTTGTTTGATTCTGGTGCATCGCATTCATTTGTCACCAAAGAATTTTCCTGCACCAGTAAGATTCAACCAACCAAACTGAAGCATGTTATGATCGTTCAAATTCCCGGTTCAACCACCAAGCCTAGGCAAATTTGCAAAGCCGTCCCTAAACGAATCCATGGCATAGATTTTTATGCTAATCTGATAGTACTCTGAACTAAAGGTTTGGAAGTACTACTAGGAATGGATTGGATGTCCAAACATAAAGGATTGATTGACTATGCCAAGAAAGCCATAACCATGACCAGTACAGCCGGAATATCAGTCGAGCATATATCCAAAACCTTACCTCGTCAATTCAAGTGCAACAAGAGTATAGCCCAACCTACCATTGACCAAGTCCGGATAGTTTGTGAATACCCCGATGTATTTCTAGATGTTTTGCCCGGTATGCCCCCAGATCGGGATATCGAGTTTATCATCGAACTAATCCACGGAACAGGACCCATAGCCCAGAGACCATATAGTATGAACCCGTCTGAACTAGCAGAACTGAAGAAGCAACTGGATTCCTTGTTGGAAATTGGATTGATTCAACCAAGTGCGTCGCCATGGAGATCACCTATCTTGTTTGTGGACAAGAAGGATGGAGGTAACCATTTGTGTACGGATTATCGGAAGTTGAATGATGTCACTATCAAGAACAAATACCCATTGCCCAAGATAGAAGATTTGTTTGATCAGTTGACCGGTGCCAAAGTGTTTTCTAAGATTGATCTTAGAACTGGTTATCATCAACTCAAAATTCGCGCAGAGGATATTCCAAAGACTTCCTTTACCACCAGATATGGATTATACGAGTATACCGTTATGTCCTTTGGATTAACCAATGCCCCCGCTTATTTCATGAATCTCATGAATAAGATTTTTATGGACTTCCTAGATAAGTTTGTCGTTGTTTTCATCGATGACATTCTGATTTATTCCAAATCGAAAGAAGATCATGAGCTACACCTAAGGTCCATTCTTGGAACCCTTAGAGAGCATCAGCTGTATGCCAAGTTTAGCAAATGTAAATTCTGGTTACAGGAGGTAGGATTCCTTGGCCACATTGTATCAGCCATAGGAATTGCCGTCGACCCTGCAAAAGTAAAAGATGTAGAAGATTGGCAAGCCCCAACCACTCAAACCCAAGTTCTTGCATTTCTCGGATTGGCGGGATACTACCGCAAGTTCGTAGAAGGATTCTCGAGTATCACCAGACCCATGACCCAATTTCTAAAGAAGGACAAGAAATTTGAAAGGACCGACAAATGTGAAGCAAGTTTACAAGAACTCAAGAGGAGATTGATTTCAGCCCCAATCTTAATCATGCCGGATATCACGAAGCCCTTCGACGTGTATTGTGATGCATCCAAGATCGGTCTCGGATGTGTGCTAATGCAAGAAGGCAAAGTTATATCTTATCTATCTCGACAATTGAAACAACATGAGCAAAACTACCCAACCCATGACCTCGAACTCGCAGCCGTAGTTCTAGCCCTGAAGACATGGAGGCATTACCTGATGGGAAATTGTTGTGAGATTTATTCGCATCACAAAAGCCTGAAGTATATATTCACCAAGAAGGAGTTGAATATGAGATAGAGAAGATGGATTGAGTTAATCAAGGATTACGACCTGGACATTCACTATCACCCTAGTAAAGCCAATGTGGTAGAAGACGCCCTTAGCAGATTGCCGTGCCGCTTGAACTCCATGATTTTGAAGGAGCAACCAAGTTTGCACAAAGAGATGGCAGATTTTCGAATGGAATTAGTAAGTGAAGGATTTTTGGCTAGCATAGAACTTCAACCCACTTTGATCAGCCAGATCAAAGAGGCGCAGAAATGAAATGCTAGTATCGACGAAATCAAGTGTCGTATCGGTACAGGCAAAGTACCCGGATTCACCGAAGATGAAGAAGGAGTTCTGTGGTACCGAGGATGCCTTTGTGTACTAGCAGATTCTGAGTTGAAAGAATTTATTCTCAAGGAAGATCATGATACTCTTTATTCTATCCATCCCGGAGGAACTAAGATGTATCAAGATTTGAAAGAGCAATTTTGGTGGCATAAGATGAAGAGAGAAATCGGAAGCTATATCGCCAAGTGTGATATATGTCAGCGAGTCAAGGTCGGACATCAAAGACCCGCTGGATTGTTGCAACCATTGCAGATTACGGAATGGAAATGGGATTCCGTTGGAATGGACTTTATCACCGGATTACCTACTTCTAGTAGGGGAAATGACTCTATCTGGGTCATAGTGGACAAATTGTCCAAAGTTGCCCATTTCTTACCCATCAAGACCACATATCAGAGTTCGAAGCTAGCGGAGTTATACATCGCTAGAATCGTCAGTTTGCATGGAGTCCCCAAGAACATCGTATCAGATCGAGGAACTCAGTTTACCTCGAGATTCTGGAAGAAAGTTCAAGAAGGTTTAGGAACCCGCCTAGATTTCAGCACCGCGTATCACCCTCAGACCGATGGACAAACGGACCGAGTAAATCAAATACTCGAAGATATGCTGAGAGCATGTGTGTTAGAATATGGATCTAAGTGGGAAGATTGCCTACCGTTTGCATAATTTTCGTACAACAATAGTTATCAAGCTAGTTTGCAAATGGCTCCATTTGAATTCATGTACGGAAGGAAGTGTCGCACCCCTTTGAACTGGTCGGAAGTAGGAGAGAGTCAGATTTTCGGACCTAACATCCTACGAGAAGCGGAAGAGAAGGTTCACAAGATTAGTGAACACCTCAAGACAGCCCAGTCCAGACAGAAGAGTTACGCCGACAAGAGACGTCGAGACCTCGCCTTCAACATAGGAGATTTTGTGTATCTGAAAGTGTCGCCATTGAAAGGAATGCAGCGTTTCCAACTGAAAGTAAAGTTAGCCCCCAGATATATCGGACCCTTCAAGATTCTGAACCGTCGAGGAGAAGTGTCGTATCAATTGGAACTGCCCAAAGAAATGTCAGCCGTGCACAATGTGTTCCATATCTCATTACTTCGCAAGTGCCTCGAAGTTCCAGAGAAGACTGAAGTGTTCAAGAATATCGATCACCGGACCATAGAGATCAACGATGACCTGACCTATCCCGAAGTACCCATCCGTATTTTGGAAGAAGCTTTTGAACCACCAGAACCCGAAGCATCAAGTTTCTCAAGATTCAGTGGAGCAACCACACAGAAGAGGAAGCTACCTGGGAGCGCGAAGATCACATCAGGACGGAGTTTCCCGATCTTTTCAAACACTAGGTAATCTTTTCGTCCTTTTTCAAATCTCGGGTCGAGATTTTGTTTAAGGGGGGAAGGTTTGTAATATCCCAAAAATACTAAACTAGAATCATCAAACTCTAATCATCAAATTTAGGGTTAACAAAAACTTTTCTAAAATAAAATCAGAAAGCATGCATGAGTGTATGCATCCCATTTTGAATTCTTTTGAATTGCCTTGTCTATGTGTTTCCTTGCTTGTAAAATGATTCTTAGGTGAAATAAACATCATCTAAACAATCCCCACACTTTTACCAAAGCCAAATAAATCAAAACAAACAAAATGAGTGAATGGTCACTTTGGCCAAATTAACTCCCATGCCTACTTTGGCTGTCTCTAACTTTCAAAACTTAACAGAAACTTGTTTGGATCTTTGCACCCCTTGATAGTACTCATAACAAAGTATCAAGGCCCACTTTGTGATCATCCAGAAACATTCAAGTGCATAGTTTAAAGGACAGTTTAAAATTGAATCTATATCATATGGGAAGATCCCACTTTTTCAAAAAACACTCAAACAAGCTCAACTTTCAAAACCCAAGCATCTACAGACTCACCAGCACCAACCTAGCACACCCACCAAAAATCTTTTCAAAATTCAAAACTTGAATTCTTGCGGCCATTTCATCAAACACCTTGCAGATACAAATCAAACAAAATCTAAACACTATTTGGAACAGTGATTGGAGCCTAACATGTTCCCTCTCTGGACACCACTAACCTTAGTAGATCATCTAACAACCTAAACTAACCTCTAGCACTACTGTAAGCTAGCCATTGTCATCAATGGTGAGTAGGCCGAGTGCACCCTTGCCACCCACATGTCGACAGCGAGCTAGGAGAAGCACCAAGCCTAGCCAACATGTCTAGGAGCAAGCTAACACCGCACCGCCACTCCCTGTCCAGCACTCGAACCTTGCCAGCCCCTGGACCACACGCATAGACCATGCCAAGCTCTCCAGCAACCATGCCAAGAGCGCGCCCCGTGCGCCACGCTCGACAGACGCCCACAGACCCCGCGCCGCCCTCGCCACATGCATATGTGATCACCACCATCCCAGCAACCCCGCAGACACGCTCGTTTGCCGCCGCGCGGACCACGCACGCCGTGCGCCATAAAAACTTCCGTCGGGCACGCGTAGAGCACTGCCGCATTCCAACCAATCCGCACCGCCCCATGCCTATACACCAAGTCGTTGAGCTTCGCCAGGGAGCACAGCACCGCCCCCTACCGTCGCCCACACTGATAGCCCTCTGTGTCGTCGACCACGACGAGCTTAGCTTGCGCCCCGTCGGTCCCCTCTCGCCACTATAAATAGAGGCCACCCCATCAGAATTGAGCATACCACCTCACTCCCATCTCACCCAGAACCACCCTGCCTTAGTCCCGAAGAAAGGCGAGCAGCGCATCGCCGGAATTTGGCCGGAGCCCGCCGCTGCTGGAGAAGAAGGGAGCCAGCGATTGGAGCCGCCCCAGGAGAAGCTGCCTGTACCAGGAGGTTCTCCGTCGTCGACTTCGTCGTTCTCCCGCCTCGCTGACCCTCGCCTGAGCCCCGGTGAGCCCCCGACGACCCCCACCTGTCGCGTTAGGTTTCTGTCTCGCCGGCGCTGCCCGACGTGGACGATGAACCAGGGCCGTTAGATTAGAACAAGATCCCACGGCTCACATTGCCTCGTACCGCTTCGCACCCCCTCGTCTCACTGACGCGTAGGGACAGCAACTTAACCAGCCCTCGTAAGCGATGTGCTTAGCAGGCCGACCCAGTATCGTTTCCCGCGCAGCCCAGTCATTTGAATTTAACTTTTTCCATTTTATTTCAAACACAGTTCTGTACCTAGTTTCAAAAATCAACCCAGCACGATTCAGTGCACCAAATTGAATGAAACAAATTTTGTTAGAAAGGTATTGAAATGCTGAATCCAAGCCCGTTGGATTTAAATCATTTGAATCTATAGATCAACCTTGATAAAAATAACAAGGCAGAACCTTTTCTGCATTCAAACATTTTTCAAATTCAAACCATAAAAGCTTTTGAGTTGATTCCAACTCTCAAAAATCACATTTTATCATACCTTTCAGAATATATAAAAACATTTGGGTTTACTTACAGAAATATTGTTCAGGTAATAAAATAATGCCACATAGGAATTTCTAGTCACTTTATTTAAGTAAAATAAAAGGTTAAACCTTATTAAATTGTGACACCACTTTAAATCACATTCCCATGGACCAAAATATGTGGTGTTGACATGTGTCAACATGATCCCATGTTTGGTTGGGAGAATATTAAATCTTAAGTAGTTTTTCAATGAGTAGAAATTACTTTTCTAAAAATAAAAGGAAATAAACCAAGCTTTAATCTTGTAATATTAGTGATGGTGCTAGATCATCTATAGGACCCTTTTGTGTGATGATTGCAAGTAGTTAAGTATTGTTTGGTGATTGTGTACCTCGTATTTATTCATAGACGCTAGTACCGACCAAGGATACGAGGAGGAAGGAGGATACTACGAAGAAGAAGCCGAGGAGAACATCAACCACTGCTCTGCACAAGGTAAGCCTTACTAATCAAGTTGACCTATGCAAGCCTTACTAATCAAGTTGACCTATGCAAGCCTTACTAATCAAGTTGACCTATGCAAGCCTTACTAATCAAGTTGACCTATGCAAGCCTTACTAATCAAGTTGACCTATGCAAGCCTAATACTACTAGTGCTAAGCATAAAACTTGATCAACTTTAGATGGGAATACTTGGTCGAAAAATGGTTATGAAAACCTTGGAATGATGGATCATTCTATTGAGATGTTTTGACATGTGTTTCCGAACACCAGATGATTTTGATGATGAAACTATTGAGTCATGAGCCTTAGCCCTTTACAAAACTGATGGTTGTCTGGATGCGATACCATTCCAATTTTACCGTACAACCACAATACCCGAGAATTGGGTAGGGCTTGACTGGAAACTTATATACCTTAGTATTAGTTCCCTCACGACCAAGGTCTGAGCTGAGGCTACCTTGTGAAGATTGTCCACCTATGCAGTACCCAAGATGACAGTTGGTCATGGTTGGGAGGCCAAACTCACAGGAGAGGTGCTTATACTAGGGCATGTAATTGAAAGGTTAGGATTGATTATCCGCATACTGAGTATGGTGAATTCAGGATTTGTTCCTGACGGATGTATCGAATGTTGTGGTGAAAGTATACAATCTCTGTAGAGTGTCAAACTATTCGAATAGCCGCGTCGGCGGTTATGGACAGTTGGAGTGGCCATATTGTTCCCCCGTCAGATGTTTTCAAAATGATTAATTGAATGAATTAAGACTTTGACTTGACCACAACAGAGTTGTGATATGAAATACAAGTTCCCACTTAGGTGTTATAAAAGTTCAACTAGCTTTTCTTACTTCTGAACTTAGTAGATGTAAATCTGGCTTTTGCAAAACAACCCTAGAGCTTAGTGTCCTACTACAACCCCCCCCCCCCTTCACTTGTTAGTATTAGTTTGCGAGTACTTAAAGAGTACTCATGGCTTTGTCCCTGGCTATTCCCGTGGCCAGACTATGAAGAGGAGGACCTAGAGGATGGACCCCAGGAAGGTTACGACAACTAGGATCATCTCTCATCCTCGGCATTGCCTGTGACCCCGAAGATGGAGCTTCGCCTACGCTATCGTTGTTATTACATATTTCCGCTGCTTGAGTTGTATTAAGAACTGGATCATGAGATCCTTATTTGTGTATGACCTTATGTATGGTTTGTAATGGATGATGTACTGTGGTATCCAATTCTGTTATGTCTCGCAAAAATGGTAATCCTGGGATTGCGATGTATGGCATAACAGGCATCTGGGATTAAAAATCCGGGTGTTGACATCACGGCGGAGGCCAACCACGCCGAGGAGCTCGCCAAGTACGCGAGAGGGGTCAACAGCGACGACCCCACCATACTCAAGAAGCCCAATTCGGAGGGTAGCAAGTCCACCGCCTTCGAGGCAACGACACACACCCGCACCATCGAGCTGGTCCCAGGCGACTGTAGCCAGACGGTGACGATCGGAACGGGCATGAGCCCAGCATAGGAAGGCGTGCTCATCGAGTTCCTCCGTGAGAATAGGGACATCTTCGCATGGAAGCCATCCGACATGCTTGGTGTCCCGAGGGAACTCGCTGAGCACAAACTCAACGCCGACCCCAAAGTGCGACCTGTCAAGCAGTCGTTGCGGCCCTTCAATAAAGAGCGCCGAGGAGCCATCGCCGAGGAGGTGTAGCGTCTACTCGCTGCATGCTTCATTCGGCCAATCAAGTACTCCAAGTGGCTAGCAAACCCAGTCCTGGTCGAGAAGAAAAACGGGACCTAGAGAATGTGTATCGATTACACAAATTTAAACAGTGCCTGCCCGAAGGAGCAATTCGTCCTCCCACGGATCGACCAAATCATCGATTCCACCGTGGGCTCGGAGGCGCTATGCTTCCTCGACGCCTACTCTGGGTACAACCAGATCAAAATGGTCGTCGAGGACGAAGAGAAGACGGCGTTCATCACGCCATTCGGAGCCTTCTGCTACACTGCCATGACCTTCGGCCTAAAAAATGTCGGGGCGACCTACCAGCGGTGCATGCAGGAGTGCCTTGCGAGCCAAATTTGCCGCAATATCCACATCTACATCGATGACGTGGTGGTGAAATCCAATCGCCAGGGTGATCTACTCGCCGACCTGGCGGAAACCTTCGCCAACCTGCGAAGGTACAAGATAAAGCTAAACCTAGGAAAGTGCATCTTCGGTGTACCAACTGGACAGCTACTGGGATACGTCATCTCCAAGCGCGAGATCGAGGCGAACCCCGCAGATCAATCCGAGTGCCTGCGCGACGTCCAGAAGCTGGCCGGGCGAGTCGCGGCTCTCACTCGCTTCATCCCCCGGTTAGGCGAGAAGGCGGCGCCCCGTTATCGCCTAATGCGCAAGAACCCCACCTTCCAGTGGGACAAGGAGGCAGACGACGCGCTCAACGCTCTCAAGGAGGTGCTACTCGGAGCACCGCTACTCGCCGCCCCCGTCGACAAGGAACCCATGCTGGTATACGTCGCGGCTTCCGAGCGAAGACCTCACCGAGTCGCGCCAGCGCTACCCGCAGTACCAGAAATTGGTATACGCGGTCTTCAGAGCATAGCGGCGACTGCCGCACTACTTCCAGGAGCACCCAATAACGGTCGTCTCCTCAGCATCGTTGCAGGACATCATCCGCAACTGCGAGGCGACCGGGCGAGTCTCCAAGTGGGCCGTCGAGATCGGCGTCCACAACATCAAGTATGAGCCGCGCAAGGCGATCAAGTCGCAGGCTCTCGCAGACTTCCTCGCCGACTGGGAGGAGGCCCAGCAGCCGGAGAAGCTGCCATACCTCCATTACTGGAGCCTACACTTCGACGGCTCCAAGAATGCGAGCAGTGCGAGCGGGGATCGTGCTGACATCTCCGAAGGGCGACAAGCTCCGCTACGTCCTCTACCTTGACTTCACCCCCTGCACCAACAACATGGCCGAGAACGAGGCGCTACTCCACGGCATGCGAGCAGCCAAGGAGATGAACATCAATCGTCTGCGCTGCTACGGAGACTCCGACCTCGTCGCCAGGCAAGTCGCCGGCACCTGCGACGCCGTCTCCCCCACCATGGCGGCATACCGCCAAGCAGTGGACCAGCTGGGAGGACACTTCGCTGGCTACTCCGTCGAGTGGATCGACATGCGAAAGAACGAGGAGGCTGACTCACTCTCTCGCATCGGTTCGGCTCGACTCGCACCACCCGCTGGCGTCTTCCTCGACACCATCACCAAACCCTCCATCTCTCCCCCAAGGAAGATCGACATCGGAATCCCGCTGCAACCAGAAGCAGCCCTGGTCGCACTAATCGCCAAGACAAGCGACTGGACCACGCCATACATCGCTTACCTGGAGGGAGGCACCCTACCCGCAGAAGAAACGGAGGCCCAGATGATAGCACGCCACTGCAAGTCCTTCGTCATCATCAACGACGAGCTCCACAAGCGCAGCGTGACCGGCGTGTTCCAACGCTGCGTCCAACCCGCTGAAGGACGCAAAATCCTCCAAGACATCCACTCTGGCGACTGCGGCCACCACACTGGCACCCCCTCTCTGGTCGCAAAGGCCATGCGACACGGCTTCTACTGGCTCACCGCACACGCAGACGCTGTCGACATTGTCCAGCGGTGCGTCGGATGTCAGAAATACGCCAACCAGACTCATGTGCCGAGCTCGGTGCTCAAGACAATCCCCATCACCTGGCCGTTCGCCGTGTGGGGCATGGACATGGTAGGCCGCTTAAAGAAGGCCCCCTCTGGCTTCACCCACCTCCTAGTCGCAGTCGACAAATTCACAAAATGGGTGGAGGCCAAGCCATTCCACAAGTGCGACGGGAAGACCGCTACCAAGTTCCTACGCGAGCTCATCTATCGCTACGGGTTCCCAAACAGCAGCATCACGGACAACGACACCAACTTCTCCAAGGGAGCCATGGCCGAGTTCTGTGAAGAGCACAACATCCGACTCGACCTCGCCTCAGTCGCTCACCCAGAGTCCAATGGCCAGGCGGAACACGCCAATCAGAGCATCCTCCATGGCCTGAATCCACGGATACAAGTCCCACTCGAGCGCACCGCTGGGTGTTGGGTCGAGCAACTCCCCTCTGTCATCTGGGGCATCCGCACCTCCGTCAATAGGTCGACAGGATTCACCCCTTCTTCATGGTTTACGGTGCCGAGGCAGTCATGCCAACCGACCTCGAGCACGACTCACAAAGGGTGGTCAACTACACGGAGGTCGACAACGAGCTCACACGCCAAGACGGAGTCGACCAGCTCGACAAAGCACGCGACCTAGCTCGCTCCCGCACCGCCATCTACCAGCAAGGGCTCCACCGCTACCATAGCCGGCGAGTACGGACTCGCACTTTCCAGGAAGGCGACCTGGTACTGCGCCTAATCCAGGACAAGAAAGGCATGCACAAGCTCTCACCCCCTTGGGAGGGACCATTCACCATCGGGCGAGTCCTGGGCAACGACGCCTACTACCTCACCAACGTCCGAGGCGACGGAAAACTCGACATCAAGCGGCCATGGAATGTAAACCTCCTACAGAAGTTCTACTCTTAGAACTCCAGACATGTACCCCCTACCCGCTATGAAATAAAACAGATTGGTTACCGCAAAATTGCATCTACTCTCCGTGTCTTATGCCACTCGCACTCGTAATAACAGCGTTACGCTATTCGCAGAAGTCAACCTTTGGCAAAGCGACCGGCACGGCCAAGTAGTGCGGTACGAGGGCACTGGGAAAACTCAGGCCTCGTACCGTCCACGAAAAACGCTAACCCGAACCCCCATTGGAGTCGCCTAGCTCGACTGGCTCCCCGAGCCAAGACAACTGCACTCGCTCCCCACAGCGACCAAGTCATCCGCATCCTCGGCGCAGCGACTCGAATGGCAAAGTACCACGCTCGGGGACTGACACCCGACCAAAGACGAGCGGCTAGGGAAAATGCCAAGTATGAGAGCGTGCCCAGGACTCGCCATGCGACTAATCTTATGGATCGGGCAGGAGTGACGCGCCTAACATAACGCGCTTAGTCCTCACCTACCTTGGTCTTGCGGCTAGAACGGCCAAGTACCACGCTCGGGGACTCGGCAACCCGACCCCGTTCGCGCCCGGGAAAACGGCCAAGTAAACAACACCCCTAGGAGTCGCCACGCGACTGGCTTTCCGAGCCATGGCAAGTCGACCTTAATTCACTAACAGTTCACAAAACATATAAAAACGAGGAAAACCCCATAAAAAGAGCGGACGCGCTAGGGGACTCGCACAACCAACATCCAAATCGCAAAATGACTGAAAAAATAACACGAGCATTCCTTTATAGCAGCAAAATTTGTTTCGCGTACAAGAAGAGTTACATTGTTATACTATACTAATGCTAAATGGCAAAACATTTTTACTCCGCAGGCTTTGATGAAAACGCGCCACCATCCCTACGGCTGGGGATAAAGGGAATGTAAGGGTTTGATGGGTACGTCGTCAGCTCGCCTACCATCGCCGCAAGGAACGGCTGTTCCACCTTGAAGTCCCGGTGCTTCGGCTCAGGGTCATTGGGGGAAACAATCGTCTCCTGGTAGGGGATGAGGTCGCCCATCGCCCAAACGCGGTCGGAGTATACCACGGCTCGGTCCGTCAGCTTCAACACCTCGGCAATCTCCATCGAGCCCGTCGACGAGGGGTAACCGCTCGTGACATCGTCGAGGTCGAAGTCATTCGGGAAGTGGGCGAGCCCAAGGCTGAGTGCCGTCGCCGCCCCACGACGGAAGGACAACCGCGTCATGAATTCCACGACCGACGGGGCCTTCTCCAGGTAGCGCCATACCTCAACAAGGTCGCTGGGAATCACCTCCGTGGGTGATATCTCCTGAAGGTATGCACGGAGGCAAGTCGCTGACAACACGGCTGAGTCGACCAGGGTGGTCACACACTGCCGCGCGTCGTACGACTGCGCCTCTTCCGCGTTATCAGTGATCCGGCCTGCAGCACACAAACAAGCAGTAAGCAAAACATCAAAACCGCAACACGGTACATGCAATCGAAAGTCGGCTGAAGGAAAGCTTACCAATCAGCGGGCGGCAGAGGTCTGTGATGAAAATTTGAAGAGAGAGAAATCATTTTGCAACCTAGCAACGAGCGCATCAGATACCTTCCGTTCTTCAGTGGCAGAAGTGATGGCAGCCTTGGCTCGTCCTTCCGCCGAGCTCGCTTCCGCCTTCGCCTCCTTGAGCTCACGCTCCAGATCGGCGATTCGCTTTTCGGCCACGCTCAAAGCGAATTGAGCCGCCGTCAAGTCACCTACCGGGACAAGGCCTTGGTGAGCCTCCTTCACCTCACCGCACTACTCTCTGTTTCCAGAACAAAACGGTCAACACCGTGACAAGTAAGCGACGAGTGCCACTTAAGGTATATACTAACCCGCAGCCGCTTGAAGCTCCTTGTTCGTCTCCTGGACGGCGACGAGCTCCTTCTCCACGCGGCACTTTGCAGCAAGCCGCTCGGCTGACTCGTGTCGCAGACCCTGTGCAACAACCACAGCGTCAACAACAAACAATTCCTAAGCGCCCAGCCGCTGAAATTCAGCGACCAGGCACTTGGGGACTGGATAACAAATTCCTCCGCGCCCACCCGCTGAAATTCAGCGACTAGGCACTCGGGGACTGGAAAACAAATTCCTAAATGCCCAGTCGCTGAAATTCAGCGACTAGGCACTCGGGGACTGGATAACATAAAAATTATTAAGAATCCGACCACTAAAATTCAGTGGCCAGATCCTCGGGGACTGGACATACCTGGATGGCAGCACCTAGCATGCCATGAAGTTCCATCACATCCACCGACGCGAGCACAAGAGGAGTGTGGCCACGACGTTGTTCAACCTCCGTGCCGGTGGCCCCAGGAAGCTGGCTCGATGGCACTGAGCCCACCGCGGCAGCCTTTGCCACGAAGCGAGGGAATGTCGCCACTGCGGCCATTGCGTCACTCGAGGTCGGCTCGGCCGCATCGGTTGAGCCAGCAAGCACCGTACGTTGCGACCCCGCATCTTTCGTGTCCTTCGAAGCTACCTTCGCTGCGGTTGGAGGCTCGCTCGAGGCAGTAGTCGGCTCGTCGGAGACCGTGACGACGTCGTCGCCCTTTGTTCTTTTGATACCTTCGGCGGGAGCAATGACTTTGTCGCCCTTCCTCTTCCGCGAGGGATCAGCTGGCACCTCTGCGGCGACCGGCGGAACCTTGGCCACTGAAGGATGGCCTATCTTCTTAACTCCAGTCCTGCGAAACAACTCTGTCAATAAAGCTCTCCGATCAGAACACAAGGCAAGCAGACGAGTAAAAGACAAGGAGCACTCACTTGGCGACCGGAAGAAATCGCAGGCCGGTGCGGATGCTGGCCGTCTTTTCCAATTATGGCCCCAGTTTCCGACTAAGGCCCGTCTCGAACACATTGTGTGCCCAAGACACTGATGACTTCTTTGAAGATGAAGCCGCAGCGGGAGCCTCCGTGGCAATCGTTGTGGGAGCTTCCCTTGGGGGCCGTTCCACGACGCCAGTTGCACTTCGTCCATTGAGACAGCGGCACCAGTCGCCGCGGCCGCGTGCGCCGCTTTTTCCTCGGCCGAGCTGGTGGCGTCGGAGCTACTCGCAGACTGAGGCGGAGACGTCGCCTTTGCCGGTTTCACCTTCTTCTTCGGCAGAGCTTGCTTCTTATTCTTCGACGGCGTAGCCTCACGGTGTGAGGTGTGCTCAGGAAGCTCGTCGTCGTCATCATCATGGGCCTCGAGGCTCTTGCTGGCCTCGAGTTCGCGCTGGTGCTGCCCGCGAGTCTTGCGAACCGTGGGGGCAGCAACCTCCACGGGGTCGTCGTCCTCATCGTTGTCGTTACCGCCCTCGTCACTCTCGACGTTTCCCTTGTTGGGTGATGACTCGCTCCCGTCCTGGGCGGATGAGCTCGAGTTCTCGTCGTCTGCGGGCGGGAGCCACCTTTCCACCACTTGAAACAACTGCACCAAAAACAGACGAAATTAGCACAACCGTGAATGCACAAACTGCGACTGCAAGTGCAAAAGGAATAACAGCTTACCTTTGGAGCTGGGCGCCTCGTGGTATAAGGTGCGACCCCGTCCTTCGCGTCGAGATACACCGCCTGGGTGATCTTCTTCAAGGCCAAGGTGTAGTCGTTAAGTCTCCACTCAACAAGGTAGGATTTCGTCGGGTCGTCCTTGCCCGTATACTCGTACATGTAATGGTCACGGCTGGCCAGGGGCACGAGCCGTCGCCCGAGCCAGCAGTTGTAAAGGTGACGTAGAACCAGCTCTTCTTCCACTCGTTCGCCGCTTTGGCGGGCAGCATCAAATAGAAGAAGGATGCCTTCGACTTCAGCTAGAAAGTCAGGCCGCCTGCAGCTAGCATTGGGCCGCTTGTCTCTTCGCGGCTGATTCTCTCGTGGAATAGATCTTGCCACAGGGGGAAGTAGGGCCTGCAGCCTAGGTAGCACTGGCAGAACGCCACGAAAATGGCGAGCTGCTCGATGTTGTGTGGACCCAGATCCGACGGCTGGATGCCGTAATAAGCGCAGAAATGCCGGAAGAAGAGGGAGGTTGGGAAGCCAAGCCCCCGCTCCAGGTGACTGGTGAAGCAGATGAATTCCCCTTCGTGCGGATCCGGAATTACTTCTCTGGCCGCGGGGATGCGCCATCTCCCGGCGCGGAGGATCGCCGCCTCCTCGAATGATTTTAGAAGTGCCTTCGTGCACTTGGATCTACCCCATGGTTCGGTGGGAGGAACCATCGGCCGGAGGATCGTGGGATTCGAACCTCTCTGGATCGTTCTGGTCGCTACGCGGAATGAGGAAACAAGGATGCGCGAGATCGGAGGAAGTGAGGGAAGCGTTTTCCCCGTTCGCCCTTCACTCTCCTTATATATCGGTTGTTACCCGCCATTTTCGGGAGCCGTTACTACGCGGTGATTACGCCAATATTACCATTGGGTTACCCAACGGCTAGTTTGACCAAAACTGACGGTCCAACTTCGTCTACTCGACTCGCTGCCTCTAGCGACTCGACGATTCGCCGACCCATTCGCCAAGCTGCGATATGATTGGTCGCCGTTATTGCGACTAAAATGACTAGTTCTTTCCTTTGTTCAGGAGTCCGTCGCCGATTCGACTAGGTGTCCGCATTGGACCCGCATACTCCGACTGCCAGCAAACGCCTGCGACGAATCAACGACGGCCTCGGGGACTACTGATGGGGATATGCCTACCGGCGTATGCCCATCAGGACGTTTCCTATTGGCCCAAGCCGCCAGTGAGTGGGCCTGCAGGACGGCGACTGGACCGAGACTTGGCGAGGATTCAGGCGACTAGAAGTTGGAGGCCCAGAAGCGTAGCTAGGCCCAGTCGGACTAGGTCAAAGAACCACCGAATCCTTAACTAATTCGGTTGTAATCTATAAACCCTAGCGAGGTGAGCCTATATAAACCTCCCTAGGGTACACATACAGGATACGTTCCATCATACACTCAAGCGACTCGCCGCCTAGTCGTCGAGCTCGCCCCCTTGTACTCTCACCATAATACAATCTAGCAGGAGTAGGTCTTTACCCTCTGGGGGATGAACTTGGGTAAAACCTTGTGTCTCCGCCCTCATCTCGCACCGCAGATGGTTGGCCGCCCTTGCCCCATGTTCTACTACTCGCTGCCGATTGCAGCATCTGCCGTGGTCATTCCCACGACAGTTATTCATCACCGTATCATATTTGATCTTGATTCATATGATGTATCGTGAGTAGTTCGCTTAGTTCTTGAGGACATGGGAGAAATCATGTTGTTAGTAGTGGATTTGTGTTGAGATATTATTCAATGGTTTAGTATTTAAGTTGTGGTGCTATTTTTCTAGTGGTGTCATGTGAACATCGACTACATGATACTTCACCATTTATGGGCCTAGGGGAATGCATTGTGTATTTGGCTACTAATTGTGGGGTTGCCGGAGTGACAGAAACATGAACCCCCATTAGGACACCATTGCACAAGGGAGTGTAGGATCTCAGAGTTTAAGGTTGTGGTTAGGTTTATACCTTAATTTCTTTCTTGTAATTGCGGATGCTTGCAAGGGGTTTAATCACAAGTATGTATTAGTCCAAGTAAGATCGGTACATTAGCACAGGTTCACCCACACAACACTTATAAAACCAAAGAAGACTACTCAGCTATATGAAGCGAAAGCACTTGACAGAATTCTCATGTGTCCTCGAGAACGTTTGGTCCTTATAATTATTTCCACCGGCTTGTCCTTTGCTAAGTAAGGATTGGGCCACTTTCTGCGTTTTTTCGTTGTCTTTATTACTTGCAATTTATTTCTTTGCTTTATCAGAAAACCCCTAAAAATCCGTTTGCTACCTATTTACAGAGATTTACTGCTCCATACCACTAGTAAACACCTTCTGCTCCTCATTGGGATTGACACTCCTATTTATCGAAAGTACTACGATACACCCCCTATACTTGTGGGTCATAATAATCCTACTACTATACCTAAAGATTTCATAAATTTGGAACTTAGGTTGGATCATGCTGCATTTGTGCAGACTAAAGCTACCTTAGCTGTCGAATACATAGATCATAATAGGACATTACTCAATACCTACCATGACACATATTAGGTTATAGTCCAGAAATTGGATATTAACCTTGGGGAGTATGTTGATCCTACTAAAGCTAAAGAATGCAAAAAGAAGTTAGATAGAGAAGCTAGGCATCTTAGAACAGTCTTCTCGAGAGAGGTGTATGAAGAGAATGAGTTTGAGGGATCATAGTCTGAAACCTGTGCCTATTATCAAAATGGGCCTTAGAAACATGTAGACCATGGACAAGTATAAACAAAAAAGGAAACTTAGGAAACATCCAATCCAAGTATTCCAGTTTGGAATCACGATGGATGGGGAGTAGAATCTTACACTAGAGCCGGGGAGAATCTCATACCCTGTGATCTTAGTAAGGGAATGGTAACCAGTTATATTAGCATGAAACCTATGGTCCATATGGGGGTAGTACCAATCCTATTGACCTGGAAGAAGGCACTGGCAGTTATTACCTCTATAGGTATGACTGAATCAAGAAAAAGGCAGAGAACACACCTTATTACGAAAGTGCGTCTGAAGGTGGACATGGGAATTCCATGGGAGATCACGCATTTTCTAGTCATTTCTCAATGGCTAACCTCAATTTAAGTACTTCTAATCAAGAGTGCGCACCCTCTGGATGTTTATATACTCCAGAAGGTAGTCGTCGGACTTCGCGTCATCATGGACGGAATTCCAGAAAGCACTAGAAAGAGGGAGAAAAGTAAAAAAGAGACAATCCATAGAAGTAGAGGGCTTAAATAATGTACATATCCACTAATGTGCATTGTAGTGTTTGAGAGGCATGAGGTAATAAGTGAGAGTATGCTCATGTGAGTAAGTGAGGTCTTGTAATATACAAGTAATGTATTAGTTGAGAGTTAAGCCGTAATGGTGAGGATTGTTTGTTATAGCTTACTAGTTGAATGTCCGTGCGTTGCCACGGCCTAACAAATTTAGATTGTATTGGTTAAATTATTTTTCTATTTATGATACGTGCGATAAAAATAACTCATGATTGCATAGACTCCCATTATTTTAGAATAGAAACATCAATCATGCAAAAAATGCAAGATGCAAGAAAATCCATGCATGAAAGAACAAATAAAACTACTAAAATGCACCCAAAAAATCCAGTAAAACCCTGACATTAAACATATTTTGTGATAAAAATATATATTATATTAAGTGAATGAGAAAATGTATTCTTGACATTAAATAGTCTTAAAGACAACTCTGAGCAATATACTCTCCAAAATCATGGGCAAATCTAGGAGCCAAATCAAATGATCAGGTCATTTATTGTATTGAACTCTATAAGCAATGTCCGTAAAAACATAACACATAATAGGTACTCGCAAAAAAATCGAATATTTTTACAACTATGAAACATGAATATACAGCAGGACAAAGACCAGAGCATTGAGTCAACAATGCTTATATGTATATCAATAGTAGCTAATAAAATAGCAGAGGTCACATGTAAACATTGCTTTTGTTACTGAATCCTCTTGTAATTCATATATACTGGAAATTCTTGGCATAGACTACCATAACAACTGCCAATTATATTAATATATATATATATATTAGTCATCAAGTTTGTTTTTGCCACTTTGTTAAGCATCAACTATGTTTCGTCAACCGTCCAAGTCTACCAATCACAAGATATTCCGCCCACTGCCCGCTCTTGAATGAGCTAATTCTACCCATAAATATATCGATCATTGTCTTACTTCACAAATGCATTCATCTTTCGCCGCACGCCACCCTTTTTACCCACACCTTGTAAGAAGAGAATGTGTTCCCTTGGTCCTCTACTCTGAAAAAAGTCTATCATGATGTTTTTTTCCAAATCTTGTATGACTTGAGGGATGTTGGTTTTATAAATAATTGTGCTTGTACGTGCGAAACCATTACTTAATGGTCGGACTATACAGAGAAGAAGAGCAGAGGAGGAGAACCAAAACTCTTACCAAACCAAACTCGAGGAATACTGGATGCGCACGTCAAGGTTTTAGTAACAGCCATCGCCATTCTACTGACGCTATTCTTGAGATATCCGTGATGGAGCAGAGTAGATGAGCTTGATATCTAAGAACATAGAAAAGTATAGTAGCTTCAGACACAATATGCACTTGCTGACTTGCATCGAAATACCAACAAGTTTTATGTCCTAAGTAACACATCATGTACACTTAAAAGGAAATTGGAAATTATTTGTATCCCTATTAGCTAAAAGGGCATATTAACTTCTTACAGATTAACAAAAGTAATGCAACTAACAATGTCATACATTCTCAAGGCTAGCATGGATAGATCTAAGCAGTAAGAACAATGAAAAAACATGATTGTTCTTATGAGCGCAGACGAAAGCATAGCATCTTATTCGGTTCTATGATTTCACAAAATATAGCACACTCCAAACCACAAATGAATGATGGTGCAAACATTAGGTAGCATATCATTCAAGGTCGAGGCAGCATTTCCTACTTTCTTATATGTCCTGTTCAAGGAAGCTTACCGTCTCGACAAGTCTTGAATGCTGGTCACACTTTGGGGAAGCCAGATAGAAATTTTCATGCAATTGAAGAACTCATAGAGGCTCTGATACACACCAAACAGAACCATGCTAGCATTATATCTTTCTTTCTAAAGTATAAATTAGCATCACATCTCAATTCAGTCAAAAAAACTTTTTTGTGTTCATCACGAAGATGAAGAGAACTCGGCGTCAAGCGTATATAAGTGGATAGATTTGTGTGCTTAGAGCTAATAAATATTGAAAAAGGATTTAACAAAGAAATTAAATTCCTACAAAGTGATAAAATATCTCACTTGTCCGGTAGTTTGACATTGCCGGCGGCCATGCAATTCCATAGGTTCATCCTAAAAGCCTCGGGACAAGCTAGTCTGTCACCTCGTCCAAGGAGATTGACAATACATGTGTATTGATTTATGTTTGGGCTCGACCCATATTCCTTTTTTGTAGTTTCATAATACCTGCATCAGACCGTGAAAGTGGACCTAACAGGAACAAACGGAACTCTGATTTAAGAAAGCAAGTAAGATTAACTCAACAAACACAAAAACATCTTGAGCTTTATTCATGTATAATTCTTTTCCTGATAAAGATGCTCGTGTGAAAAGTAATCTCATTTTCAACATGTTGCATGGACCACTGCACTAAGAAACTACAAGGCTTCCTTTTTATACTACGTCACACCATAAGACAATAGCATGTGTTTCCATTTCCCGAGACCTCGCATTGGAGCATCAACATTTCCCGACCTGGCATACATAGCATGTATGCAGGAGTTTCCCAGTCAATCGATCAAATCTAGATTTTCTCGCAAATCACTAGATCTGCTTACCTGTTCTTGCAATAACCAAACTGGCACATGGAATCATCGTTGTAGATCTCGCTACCTAAATACATGAATCCATCTTCCATACATCCAGTTGAAGTACAAGTTAATGAGTGTGTGCTCCCAATGAAGTTTATCACTTTTGTGAATTCAAGGTCACTTACCTGTATACCTGATGACGAATGGGTTGATGATGAACATGCCCCCGGCTAGCCTGATGGCCAGTGTGTGGACTGCCTTCCCCTATCTCAGGCTTGGCGCCACATACATCATACTTGAACTGGCAGGCGTGTCCTTGACGTTGGCGGAGCGCCTGTCACGATATAAGGTCGAAAGAAAGGCTTCCGAATGGCTGGCGCATGAATTGACGTTGATGAGGGGGTTTAAGGAGACGACATTGCGGCGGAAAATTTCACCGAGCAGCTGGCGTGCTGACAATATTTGTCTAGAAGGGTCTTGCAGAGGAAGAGAGAGGGGGAAATTTCACCGAGAAGGCGGCGCGCTGGGCACCGACAGTATTTCATGAGCGTGGGCATGCGGGCGTCGGCTGTGACATGGCCCGCCATCGCGCGAAGAGGGGAGGAGGTGTAGGTAGTGGGCATCGAGGGACGGGAATGGCAGGGGCGTCCGCGGCGATGGCATCACGCTTCTCTTTGGTTCTTCCTCGCTTGGGTGTGGTGGCCTATGCGCACTCGCGTAGAGGTGCGGATGTGTGGGCGGCAGTACGAGGACGCCATGAATCTCTTGTTAGCGACAGTAGTTCTAAGGATAGTCCTGTTTGTTTGGGGATGTACGGTTCCATCTCAACTAATTGACCTATGGATGGCAATGGGTACCCGTCACCCGCTAACCCGGTGGATACCCGCATCAAATAGAGGAGGGTTTGGTTAAAAATAAAACCCATGGGTCTACTTAGTGATAAATGTCTAGACCCGTCGGGTCTAGCGGGTGCGGGTCTGGAGGTGGTAAACCCATACCCTTTAACCCGCAGACCCGTCAACTACATATAGGTCCCACATGTAAGTGTCTATAAGAAATCCTAATTGGCTAACCAAAACCTAACTTCCTAATTAAGTGGATGAGCCTGACCCCGCCCCTCTCAGTTCTCCCACCCCGCGCCGTAATCGCCCCCGCATCATCGCATACTCTCTTGCCTCTCCACGCCAGTCGCCTCCCCAGTCCCCCTCTCTGGTCCCTACCTTCCCGCCGCCGCTGCTAAGGCTCGAAGCCATGGAGGCCAAGCCAGTCGACATCGAGGAAGGCGGTGAATCCGGTGACGGATCGCTCTAGCAAGGCGCACATCCCACAGTCCCCACGCCGCCGCGCCAGCAAGAAGACGGTGATGAGTTGCCGGGGATCCCGCCCGGCTTGGCTTCTTCCTCGGCATGCGGACCTCAACGTCGAACAACAGGGCATCCCAAGGAGGCGGCCAGAAGCGGGGACGTACGGCATCTGATTCGCCCTTCGACGTCAGCGGTCAAGTCCAAAAGAAGGGGAAGCACATCGCCTGTGCTTGTGCACTGTCGCGGGTACCCGTCGGGTCGTGGATACCCACCGGGTGGCGGGTCTGGTGGAGATCTAGACCCGACAGCGGGTATGGAGGCGGGTGGTGGTGACGGGGAGAGGTGGTGGAGGAGGGTATGGAGGTGCCATACCCGCCTCCATACCCGGCGGGTGCCATCCGTAAATTGACCTGACATTCCGTGATAGCAAAAATGATCGCTAACAAGAGATCCATGATTCTAGGAGAAAATTCGGTTTCTTTTTTTGTATGCCAAACAATAGAGCGCGTTGGCATTTTTCCAGTAATTTTGTCAAAGTGTGACACCGTGTGACACCACCACTTTGCTTTTAATAGTAAAGATAAAAACCATGTACTACGTGGTATAGGTTTGGTTGTTATTTGGATTTGGTTCTTGATTTCCTTGTGTGACTAGCACTGTGCATAGAATTGAGCTCAGAAAACATATGCATGATGTAAGTATGAGTATTGGTTTTATGTAACAGGACTAGAGAGGGTATGGATACGGGAGTAGAAGCAGGGTTTGAAGGACAGCGTTTGGAGCAAGAAGCTAAGCAGAGGGAAAGTAATGAGGATGTAACTGCAACTGGACCATCAACTCATCCGTTGACAGAGGAGAATTTCATGCAATACATGCAGATGATGCAAGAGTACCAGAATAAGTTCATGCAAGAGATACTTAAACAAATTGGACTCGGAGAGGAAAACAAAGATCTCAAAGTAAGTCTTTCTGATTTCCAAAACACAAAACCAATTCCTTTTGCATCTGCATCAGAACCTATAGATGCGGAGGATTGGCTAATGGATACAGAAAGGAAGCTTAAAACAGTTGGATGCAATGATGAGGAGAAGTTATGATATGCAACATTTCTTCTATCCGGACCTGCCGCAAATTGGTGGGAGAATCAATTACCTATGCACACACCAGAAGAGATTTTCACTTAGGAAGAATTCAAGCAGAAGTTTTGTGAGTATCATGTTCCAGAAAGCATTATAGAATTTAAAAGGAGAGAATTCAAGGACTTACGGCCAAATGATGAAACTGTGATGAAATATATTAGTAACTTTAGTCAATTATCTCGTTATGCAATTGTTGAGGTAAATACGGAGGAGAAGCGCAAGAAAAAGTTCTTGGAAGGACTAAACCCTTATATGAAGATGAAAATACGAGGGGCTGCAACACGACGTTTCCAAGAGCTGGTTGATGTAGAAATTACTTTCGAGGATGATTACAAGATGCTATTGGAAGAGAGAAAGAAATTAGCCAAGAAAGGAGCTAAAAGGGTACCGAAGAAGTTTCAATTTACTAAGTCAACATCAAACTTAAGTTTTATACCCGGATTCATATCCACAAGTGGTACATCAAAGTATGAGGCATCAAAATGAAAGAAACAAATCATATGCAGTAAATGTGGAGCATCAGGTCATATAAGGAGGGATTGTTGGAAGACCGGAAAGGTGTGCTATAGGTGTGGTCCAGACGAACATAAGAGATATGAATGTCCCAACAAGTTGGTTACTCAAGGAGTAAAATCACCATCAAGGGGTGGAAACTTTGGATGAAACCACATCGACAAGGCTACAATAGGTATGTTTAGCATCAGCAGCCCTTTGTCAATAATGTTGTTGAAGGTCAAAAGCAATCTCATGAAGTTCGGGAGGAAGTATAAATTAGCATTAGGCATGAACCATAACTGAATCCAGGTTGAAATTAAAATCAAGGAGTGTCGAGTTTATTAAAAACATCACTCTGGAAAGACAAGAAACTGGGAGGAAAGAAGAAAACTCAAGACGAGACTATCGGAAATCTTCATGAAGAAGAAACCACAAACTTCGGGACGAAGTTTAATTTAAGGTGGGAAGTCTGTAACATCCCAGTATTTAGGACTAAACGAAGGGTAGATTTAGGATTTTCTACATCTGCATGCATGCATTTGAAAATCCGGGTAAATTTTTCACCAAATTATAAGACTAGAGTGATCAGAATTCTCACTCCGATGAATTAGGTTTAGTGTCATCCAAGGGGAGTGTGATGAATTTTGACATGACCTCTATTGTTTTCTGGAATTATGATGGGAGAAATTTGAATTATAAATTATTATTCACAATAAGATAAATACAAGTATTATAAACAAAAGAATAAAGATTATTTAAGATCAACATCACATTCTTCTTTTACAATAAAAGAATAAATGAAAAATTATAATAAAATAATGAAATGAATTAAAAAATGAAATAAATGAATGATATAAATACTTAGAAGAAATGAAATACAATTAAGAATAAAGAATACTAATTTTTTTACAAATAAATAAGAATTGAATTCTTATTAATAAATATTGTATAATAATTACAACTTAAGAATATAAAATAAGAAATTACACTTTGTTTCAACTATAGATTAAATATTTATTATCCTCACAATCACAAGTACAAATAAAATATAAGAATAATTGACTTTACAAAAATAGAAAGAATTTAACTTCATTAAAAGGGATTACAGTAGTACAATGACCTTACAGATATTCAAAGAAAATGAATTAAATTACAAAAAGTAATAAAAGAAAACCTAAACTAATTAGTAAATCATTCCTAATCTAATATTCTATGGTCTTCTATCAGTATCTTTGTCCCTGCAAATCAACTCAAACAAAACAAGAGAAAAGGAGTAAGGGGTTAGTGTTGATTAGTTTTGCTCTCAGTTTAGTAATGAAATGCATTGCTATTTACATCATTGAGCAGAGTAAAATGAGGGCCAAACGGAGTAGTATATGTTCTTATTTCAAATCTGGCCTCAGAACCACATCATAGGCAAACAGGGGAAAAATCACCAATTGAGAAGAAGGTAAAAAAGTAATATAGTAATACCCAGTAAAATATCTAGTTTCAGTTGATCTGATCCATTTGAGTGATGCAAGCACACCAACGTCTCACACAACACATGCAAATGTGTGTGTTGTCAACACAGCAAGGCATGTATTAGAAGGAGAATAGGAAGCATCCGTAGCAAAGCAATTTGCTTGCTTATTCTTTCTCTATTCCAGAAACCCATCAGAGTATATTCACAATCCATAGAACCAGCATCAGATCTCTCTCAAGATCACATAAGAACACCACCACATTATCCATTTCCACACATATACCAGAGCACTGCTTGATTGTAGTCACCAGCAAACCACCATAAATCAGAGCTACTATGGTTATCTAATCAAGAAGGAGGCTAGTAGAAGATCAGGGAGGAGAAGGTCAACTAGATAAAAACCAAAGCACTAGGAAGAGCTACTCAAGATAAACTCAAGACACACCAAGCATCAGCATATACTGCTCAACATCAGGTTGCTATTCATTTCTAAGCCAGCCTGAGTACTTAATATCAATTCTTCTCCTACTTTTTCCCAAGATGGTTTTGGGTGAGAGGGAGCTCTCAGTATAGTGTAGAAGTGTTACACTAGTTCATCCTAGAGTTGTTAAAAGCCAACAAAGTATATGTTCTTATCTTACAAATATTTGGCATCGGCCTATTGCATCATTGGCTTGGACAAAATCTTAAATAAACCAATCATGCTACCTAGCCACTGCTGTACACACTCCAGGCATGGAGACACCACAACAGCAACAAGGGCAGCATATACCAACAATAATAATAGAATATGTTCTTATTCTTAAAACTGGAGCCTCAGCCTTTTGCATCATAGGCAAGGGTTGGACTAAATCTTGGTCAAGTAAATCTGTAGCAGGACATGTAGTTGATCCAGACAACTTTGCATCCTCCCAAGAGGTACCACAGCAGCTAGATCATCTAAAAAAGCCACAAATATTGCATACAGGACATATCCAACAAATCAAAGCATCAACTTTATAAAATCTTAAACAAGCTAAATCATTTTCCTAAGCCAATCTAGATAGGAATCATTTGGATATAGTTATTATCATGTGAACCAGCTCACAACATACAGCAAGTTCATGGCAAAGTATACCTGCATAAAAAGCATATCTCTTAGATATAACACCAAGGATTAGGAGTACAATTTCATTGTCACCTTGGACAGACAACTAAGACTAATAGCATCTAACATGTTCTTAACTACAAAACTAGGAATCAAGCACATATGTTCTCTCTGCCAGAAATGACAAGAAGCAAAAGTGTTTCCAAACTAATCATTATTCTCATACACCACTATTTGCAAGAAACTACAATTATCTTTAATAATTATACACTTATTTGCATTTAAACAAACCATTAATCTACTAGCAGGAGCTAAGTAGCTTTTGTTCATTTCTTCGGATCAGATCAAAACTCTGACTAAATAATCAACTTGGACTAAACCAAAACAGGGCATACATGAGCAGGTCGAACCAACAAACACAATCAAGCCAATGGTGCCTAGTAATATATAAAACCTACATTGCAACATCTCAATATCAGCTAACATTTGGTCAGAAAATCATCACCACAGCCCCAATTCCAAAATTACCTAAACCTAAATCATATACCTAGAGCACAACTAATTATAAGGAAAATTCTATACTTATTGTAGACCAAGTTACATACATCTTGCTGATCATATGAAGATCCAGAACACCACATTAGATTCATAGAAATCATTCCTAACAATCTAACATTATTAAACTTTTTTCGTAGCATATATATATATCAAGAGTAACATCATATTTTTGTACTATGCAACTTAATTGCATATGAAAATTAGAACTAAGTCAAGATTACTAGCAGATAATCACAATCATAAACACAAGCAATTAGATGAATAGGACACCACTATAAAACCATCAATACCAAACCAATATAGCACATCACCTTAATGCCCATCTCACCAACATCACAATCTAGTATATGACCAGCAAACCACCACTTAAAACCTAACACAAATCTTAGACACTTCATCGGCTCGAGGGCCGGTCACATAGAGATAACTTGAATCTGAGTAACATAAGAAATAACGGGAGCATAGCAGTCAAAATAGGAAGAAGACTCGGTGCCGAGGTTGCACAATTACAGCACCATCCCACCGGCGTCAGGGAAATAACCTGTCCATTCAGCAATTCCATTGTCCACTATCACCTCAATCAATTCCTAGGGCAGCAAATCATGACTGTCGGGATTGTAGGAACCCTGCCGAACCACTAGTGTCTAAGAGATGAGCATCCAATAGAACAACAGGGAAAAATCATGGCATGGTAGAGGAGGCATAGAAGCCAGAGTGGGGCATCCATGGCATGGGGGCGCTACCGCGCCGGAGCACCCAACCCGAAAGCTAGGGTTAGCCATAGTTAGGGGAACTTGTGCAGAGCAGGGAGAAGTCATGGCAGTAGGGTTCTGGTGTAGGGAGGCCCAGACGGGCAGACGACGGCAGCTGGAGTAGGCCGGCGATCGGACGAAGTGGAGCTGGCGGCGGCGCATCATGCGAGCAGAGAGGGGAGCGAGAGGAGTGACAACGTGGGTGCGTGCGTCATGTGCAGGTGTGTGTGTTCGGATGAGAGGAGGGTGTAAGTTGGGGTCGGGGTGGGGTTTGACCCCCAAGCCCAATTGGGCCGGGTTAGATTAGATTGGCCAGCGGGCCAAATTTAGTTGTTTAGGAAATGCTAAAGAAATAAAAATAAATAAGAATCATAAAAATAAAGTAAATTACCAAACTACCCTCTAAACATTTTAAGCCCTAGAAAATTGTAGAAAAATCCTAAAAATATGTTTAATACATCAAAAAAATTATTAAAATAATATCTACCTAAGAAAAATATAATACTACTTAATTGAGTGAAATAAAATGCAACTAAATATTAACACTCTTAAATATCTCAATGAAATTTAGTAAATTTAGAAAAATTCCTAAAAATAAATAAAAATCATTTTATACATAAAAATAAATCTCTTATCTCATAAAAATATTAATTAAATTTTTTACAAATAAAACTTAAAACAAATATTTAAAGATTGAGCAACTTTATAAAAATAAAGATAATACTTAAATATAAATAAAATTCAATTTTAAGACTTAAGTAAGAATATTTATTAGGAAAATACTAAATATATTATTCCAAAAACATTTTAAAATTATTAGATCATATATCTTCAATTATCTAAATTATTAAAATGAGGTAGTTGTTTTGTTAATGATTTAAAACTATTTCCTATGTAAGAAATAATCATATTCAAAAACACAATATTTTAAATCTAATTAGATTAAACCCATAATTATAATTTAGGATACTATCCATGAAGGGAATATGCCCTAAGAGGCAATAATAAAGTGTTTATTATGTGTATTCCAAGTATATGATAGATGTTTATTTTGCATGCTATAATAGTATTAATACGAAAACGTTAATACATGCATGTTTAATAAACAAACAGAAAGTTCCTAGTTATGCCTCTCTCTCTCATAAACTAGCTCGTTGATTGACAAGATGATCACAGTTTCCTGATCATAGACATTGGATGTTGTTAATAACGAGATCACAACATTAGTGTAATGATGTGATGAACATTCATCCAAAGTATAGCATTACGATCAAAGTCATTGAGTTTATATTGCTATAAACAACTTATGAAGTGATCCTAATCCTTAGACCATGAGATCATGCCAATCACTAACACTAGAAGAGTTTCTTGTTGACATCAAACGTCACACCGTAACTTGGTGATTATAAAGATGGCTTCAAAGATACTAAAGTGTTATGTTGAGACTCATGGATCAAGAGTGGAATTTGTTCATCCCGATGATGGATAGATATACTCTGGGCCCTCTCGGTGATATCACATTGGTTAGCTTGCAAGCAAGTGATTTGATCACTAGAATGTTATATCAAGGGAACGAGAAAAGAGTGCATGTCAGTAACGAGATCAAACTAGGTATGAAGATATCGATGATCAAATCTCGGACATGTAATATATCGTGAAACAAAGGGATTAATATACGAGCGTAAAAGGTTTCGACGATCACAGGAAAGTCATCGTTGAATGTGTGGGAGTCGAGATGGATCTCGTGTCCGCCATCGATTATTGATCGCAGAAGGGTCTCGATCATGTCCGCATTATTCGCGAACCGTAGGGTGACACACTTAAGGGACACTGACATCTAGTTGGAGCAAATGTTTCATGCCGGAAAGAATAACAAGCACAGGAATTTATTTCACTAGATACCGAAACAGGTTTTTGGGTGAAATTGCAGGAAGTGTTTTTGCATGTGAAATAGAATTCTAGCAAGGGGTTATATGTGAATGTTTGTCATTAAAGTAATTGACAAAATTCTGAATAAATAAAAAGAGTTTTATTTAATGAGAGTTTGCATTAAATTTGGTGGAAATTTAATAGCAAGTTTGAGTGGGATTTTGAGTGGAGGGATTTGAAGAGGTTTTTTGTGAGTGGAGTGTCCACCCACATGAATGAAGGAGGGGAGGGGCAGACCCCATGGCCGGCGGCCACCCCCTTGGGTGCCCCCCTCCTCCTATAAAAAGCACCCCTCTCCCTCTCTCTCACTCACACCTCCTCTTGAAGGATCTCTCTCCCCCTCTAGAATTTATCCCCATGGTCTCGGACTAGGGAGATACATGTTCCCGGTGGCTATTCGGCAAGAAAGGGTTGTTCTTCCACTGCATCTCTGGAGCGAGGAGGCAGAGGTTCCTCGGTGTCTTGTACGTTTGTACGAGCACGGATGCACTACTGCTTTGCGGCGCTAGGACTTCCTCTCGATCTTGAGATCGGCAAGAGATCGTCTACATCAACCACGAGTTCAACTCGTTAAGCTTTGTCGGTCTTCAAGGTTATGTTCTCTATGGATATACATCCGCCCGTTGTTTGTATCTAGTAGATAGATCTTGGTACATAGTTCCCATCGTAGGAAAAATTTTATTTTCTATGCTGCGAACTCTACAGTGGTATCAGAGCCGGATCTATGCGTAGATGCTTTACACGGGTAGTACACATATGAGTATGTGGGCGATGATGATCATGTTGTTGCTCCTTAGTTGTAATTTTGGATATTGGTGGCATAGTGGGATGAAGCGGCTCGGACAAACTATACATGTCCTCGCATATGAGACCTGTTCCATGCTTGACATGCAACTAGTTTGCATAAGTGGCTAGCGGGTGTCTGTCTCTTCTACTATAGTCAATATCTATTTTGCAACGAGTTGTCAACAATTTGGTTATCCTCGTTGTGGTTCATGTTCGTAGGTAAGAACGGTTCTATCTTCGAAAGCCCTAAGCCACGTAAAACTTGCAATGGATAAATTAGAGGTGTCTAGTTTAGATTGTTGCTGGGCTAGTGCTATGATATGGTATTGTTGTAAGTAGAAGTATGAGATGATACTCTTACAACACACATAACGTGTAAGTTCCATAGAACTTGGCCTTACACACAAAGGTATGATAGTGATCATATCACGGTGCACATGATAGATATCATATGCGGGAACCATATCATTTCACTAATAAACATGTGATGTTTGGTAGCATATTATATTGCTTGTTTAGCACTTTATTAGCATAATAAGATAATCCCTCATTTAAATATCAAGATAAGAATGTGTTCTTCCTTTAGTATGCACCGATTATGTTTTCGTCGCTCCAAGACATCACGTGATGATCGGGTGTTCTTGGATCCACGACCATATATCGGGTGTAAGACAGTTACACACGTGAATACTAAGGTTCTAACTTGACGAGCCTAGCATGTACAGACATGGCCTCGGAACACGGACTGAAAGGTTAAGCATAAGTCATATAGTATATATGATGCCCATTTGATGCTCGCCTTTGAAGCTACACCGACTCACGTGATGATCGGACTTGGTGTAGTGGATTTGGTTCATGTAATCACCAAAAAGGCACCAGGTGACATGGTTATACCCTACTGGTACGTGACTTCAGCATACCTGGTCCAGCCCAAGGAAGGCCCACAGCAGACATACGCTGGCCCATGAAGATTTTTGGGTGGCCAAGGCCCATGACGCCTTCGGATCCTTGGAGAGCAAGACTAGCATAGATAGGAAATTCAAAGGGGTAAAATCCTAGAACCTGTAACCGACTAGGACTATGCCCGGGACCTGCCTAAGTCTATATAAAGGCCAGGAGGGCACGTCCTAGATCTCTCGACTCATACTTTCGCACACGCACCTCCACGCCAGATCGAATCTGTGCACCCTGTAACCTTCGGTTCCGCCGTAATCAAGAGCAGACAAGCAGGAGTAGGGTTTTCCCTCCGGGGGCCGGAACCTGGGTAAATCTCGTGTCCCCTGGTTGCTTGTCTTTTAACCGTTCCATGATCTCCAGCATCCCCGTCTTCTCCAAAACCCAAGTCCATAACAATGGGCATTGACGAGTCGAAACCTCGTCAATTGGCGCCGTCTGTGGGAATCGGGGCTGCTGATTGTGCGATCGTGATGGTCCCGACCCGATCGATCTACAACTCTGCGGCGACGGAGAATCACCTCCTCTTCGGCGCTTTCGACTTCACCGCTCACTCGCCGGCCACCATGAAGGATTTCGAGCCCGTAGGCGACGGACTCAAAATTTTGTTCGGGAGCTTCTGCTTCCAGGTGGGACAAACTGGCACCCTACGCCTTCCTGAGCGGGTGCCCATGCCATCAATCAGGCCCGCCTCGTGGGCTCCACACCCCGTGCTACGCACATCACCATCGACAGATGAGTTCTATGACAGCAACAGCTGCAACTCCGATCTGTGCGATCCACCTTTGGATGAAGGGACCTACGGTTCCGGATCCGAAAGCTGCGGCAGCAGCGGACCAATCTGCGAGCGCTACCAATGCGCCGCAGTCATCTAGGAGAAGCAAACGCCTAACCCGCCGCCCAACACGAACCCCAACCCGCAGGACAGAAACGACGAAAATGGCGGGAACAGAAGAAGCCAGTCCCCCCCACCCAACGGGGAAAACAACGGCCACCTCATCCAACTTAGCAAAGAAGGATGGGTCCAGGCACGCCGTGCCGTCGCAGGCGACATACTCCTGCATGTGGACTCCCCACGTGAGCTACTAATGGCATACCACTACCTCCTCATTGAGGAGCACAAGAAGCAAGTAAAGATGTAGGAGACGCTCGACAAACGCAAGCAAGCAGCCTCTGAGTCCAGCGCGCGACGAGCTGCGCTCTCCGCCATGGCACCCGGCTCTAGCACAAACGGAAACCAGGGAAACAAACACCGCTATCGGGTGGAGAACATGGATCCTAGGGAACGCCGTGATGTGACCCGAACTCTCCACACATCGTTCATCGATATGGATGCCGACGGCAACATCATCCCGAAGACACCACAAGCTGCGATCATGGCAGCCACTGCGTATCTCGCGGCCCACCCACCTTCGAGGGGGGCCCAAAAAGAGCCATGCATAAGTCCGCACTCATCGTACTCGGACTCATCGGAGCTGCGCTCCACGAAGACGCTCCTGCGGAGCCGAAGAAGAAAGCTCCGGCCAGGCGCGACCGGAGCCCCACCCCCTCATCCGAAGAAGAAGAGGAACACGACCTTCCTGGAAGGAAGAAGAGCTCACATCGCCATAAACGCGACTACGACGCCAGAGACGCGCTTACACAGCGCAAAATTGACAAAGCACGAGCCAAATGTGCATGCTCGTCTGAATCCGAGATGGACGAAGACGAAGGAGAACTCTGCGGAGCTCGATGCTTCAGCAGATCTGTTCGGCGAACGCAGATGCCATGAAATTTCAAGCTTCCTGCGGATACTCCGAAGTTCAACGGCACGCAAGATCCAAAATCATGGCTCAGTGACCATCTGTCATCCGTCAAGCTTCACGGCAGTAACAAAGAAACTGCCATGCAATGCCTCCAGCTGAAGCTGACAGGCGCGACGCGGGTATGGCTCAGCAGCCTATCATCAGGATCCATCCGAAGTTGGGAGGAGCTAGCTTACAGCTTCATCCGAAATTTCAAGGGCACCAGCAAGAGGCCCGCCTCAATCGAAGAGTTGCGAGCCTGCACTCAGAGAACGGGCGAATCTATTCGCTCGTACATATTACGCTGGTCTACCACCAAGAACTCCACAGCACACATCTCTGAAGAGAGGGCCATCGATGCCTTAAGGGACGGCGTAAAACGCCAAGATTTCAAGGAGGAACTTGGGCGCGTCAAGCCCAAGACACTCGACCACCTCATGGACATCGCCAACAGGTGGGCGGACGGCGAAGATTGCATTCACCAAGCACAATCAGATGAAGAGGACGACTACGGCCGAAGACGGGAATGCCGCAGCAAGGGGAGATCGCGCGTCTACGAGGACCACGACGGACCCGACATGGTCGCGGCCGGCTACGCCGACCGCCACAACGACAACAGCCGCAACAACGGAGGATACCGCGGCGGAAACTTCCGCGACAACGGACGCCCAGCACAGTCGTGGCAACGCCGCGACCGCGACAACGGACCCTCAGCATTCGACAAACTTTCGGGTCCATGCACCATCCACCTCTACATCGACAAACAGAATGGCAAAAAGAAAGCCAGCCACATGCTCAAGGACCGCCGCGAGTTCCAGAAACTCAGCGAAAGCATGGTGCAGATGAGGCAACAAGCCCCAATCCCTGCGTTCGGAAGCGCACCTGCGCAAGGCGAAATAGCACATGGATCTCCTCCACCGCCACCTATCGGAGGCCCAAACCAACCAGTCGCACCGGCACAGAAAACAACGCCGGGATCGGGTACCCCCCACCAAAAGGATCACTAAATATGATCCAGAAGGGATGCCCCACGAATAGGGTGCAGAAGAAAATCACCCGACAAATCAACTTGGCCGTGGCAACTCCGCCTGCAATCCCTGAGTACCTCAGCGGATCGGAATCCTGCATCACATTCACTCGCGCGGATCACCCTTGCCAGATCCCTCGCCCAGGTCATGCTGCCCTAGTGCTGGAGGCACAGATCGGAGGCTTCGAGATGAGTCGCGTCTTCATGGACGGCGGCAGTGGCATCAGTTTAATGTTCGCAAGCACTCTAGCAGCAATGCGGATCCCACAATGCAGCCTGGAACAGTCAGACACAACGTTCCACGGCATCGTCCCAGGAAAGGGCATATTCCCCCTGGGCAAAATAGGGCTCGATGTCATCTTCGGGAAGCCGGACAACTTTCGCCAGGAGCGACTCGAATTCGAAGTGGTGGACTGGCTGTCGCAATACCACGCCATCCTGGGACGTGTAGCATTCGCAAGGTTCCTGGCCGTCCCACACTACGCATACCTACTACTCAAGATGCCAGGACCAAGGGGCGTCATCACAGTCCACGGGAGCTTCGCCCGATCGGACCAATGCGACAGGGATTTCAACAAAATCTCCCAGTCTTTCGGCATGCAAGATGAGCTTGTAAGGCTCCGTGAGGTGACGGACAATGGGGCACCCCCAGTCACAAGGCAGAACGCACCTGACATGTCCTTCGACTCCACCGTCAACACCAAGAAAGTGCAGGTCCATCCGACGGATGCCTCCAAGACAGCCCTGATCGCCAATGACCTCAGCCCTGCATAGGAAGGCGCGCTCGTCGAATTCCTCCGTGAGCGCTGGGAAATCTTCGCCTGGTGTCCTACGGACATGCCAGGAGTTCCCAGGGAATTCGCCGAGCACGCACTCAATGTCTTTCCAGACACCAATCCAGTCAAGCAGTCCATCCGGAGACTGTAGGAGCCACGAGCCGAAGCTATCGGCAAGGAAATCAATAGACTACTCGCTGCAGACTTCATCAGGGAAATCAAGGAAAGCGAGTGGCTTGCAAACACAGTGATGGTCCCAAAGAAGGACACGGACATTCTGCGAATGTGCGTGGACTTCACGTCACTAAACAAGCATTGCCCAAAGGACCACTTCCCTCTTCCTCGGATCGATCAGATCATCGATTCGACTGCAGGATGTGAGAAACTCTCCTTCCTCGACGCCTACTCAGGCTATAACCAGATTCGAATCAAGGTCGAAGATCAGGAAAAAACAGCGTTTATCACACCATTCGGAGTATTCTGCTACAACACAATGC
This sequence comes from Avena insularis, assembly GCA_023614405.1. Taxonomy (NCBI): domain Eukaryota; kingdom Viridiplantae; phylum Streptophyta; class Magnoliopsida; order Poales; family Poaceae; genus Avena; species Avena insularis. The sequence goes on from CM042697.1 coordinate 345,124,699, forward strand.
CCTTCGGGCTAAAGAACGCAGGTGCCACGTACCAGCGATGCATGCAGGCCTGCCTCAAGGACCAGATCGGTCGCAACGTCCAAGTCTACGTCGACGACATAGTCATAAAAACCAGGAAGGCAACGACACTTATCGACGATCTCCGCGAGACGTTCGACAACCTTGATCGCTACAGGATCAAGCTCAACCCAGAAAAGTGCGCCTTCGGCGTCCCATCGGGTCAACTGCTTGGGTACTTCATCTCTAAGCGAGGGATCGAGGCGAACCCAAAGAAAATCAGAGCCATCATGGCAATGGAGAAGCCAAAAACCTCAAAGGCGTCCAGCAGCTCGTAGGGCGAATAGCGGCGCTAAGCAGATTCATCAGCCGCATGGGCGAGAAGGCCCTGCCATTCTACCAACTGCTGCGCAAGGCAGACAAGTTCGAGTGGACACCAGAAGCCAACGATGCATTCGAAAGCCTCAAGCGACTCCTATCCACCTCTCCCGTTTTGGTCACGCCAAAGGAGCGCGAGCCCCTGCTGCTGTACAAAGCAGCCACACACCAGGTGGTCAGCACCGTACTCGTTGTCGAACGACCCGAAGAAGGCAAGACCCACGGGGTCCAGCGCCCAATTTACTACCTCAGCGAGGTGCTGACACCAACAAAGCAGAGGTACCCTGACTACCAGAAGCTAGCCTACGGCGTGTTCATGACGGCTCGACGGCTGAGCCATTACTTCCAGGAGCACCAAGTGATGGTCGTCAACGAGGCACCCCCAGCATCCTAAATAATCCAGAGGCCACAGGACGGGTGGCCCTGTGGGGCATCGAGCTGTCACCCTTGGACATCGTCTACGAGAAGCGACTCGCAATCAAATCTCAAGTCCTTCCGGATTTCCTGGTACATTGGATGGAGCTGCAGCTGCCAGACACCCCAGACATGTCGCAGTCATGGACGATGCACTTTGACGGCTCCAAGCGTGAAGCTGGAGCAGGGGCAGGGGTCATACTGACCTCCCCGCAAGGCGACAAGATGAAGTACGTCCTTCGGATGAAATTCCGAGCCTCCAACAACGAGGCCGAATACGAAGCCCTCATCCATGGCATGAGGATGGCAAAGATATGCGGCACAACGCGCCTGGTCATCTACGGTGACTCCAACCTCGTTGTCCAGCAGACGATGAATGAGTGCGACGCACACGGAGAAAACATGATCGTGTACCGCGCACTCTACAACGCACTCGAAGGAGAATTCGACGGCTGCGAGCTTCGACACGTTGGAAGAGAAAGCAACGAGGAAGCCGACAGACTCGCCAACATCGGCTCCACTTGCGCAAAGGTGCCACCAGGTGTGTTCCTCGAACAGATCTGCGTGCCATCCATCAAGCGAAAATTCCCCAAGGGATCACCCGAAGAAGCAGAACACTCGGGAGCTACGCTACCCGAAGGACACGAAGGACCCGAAAAACAGGACACAGAGGTAGCCATGGTCAACCTAATGCAGGTCATGGCAGTCGAAGAAACTTGGATGCGACCATACCTCCAGTTCTTGATAAACGGAGAATCGCTCGACAAATGCGATGCGCATATCTCATCGGTCAAAAGCCTTCACCATCATCAACGGCGAGCTGTACAAGCGCAGCATCATGGGTGTACTACAACGGTGCGTCACCATTGACGACGGCAAAGCCATACTCCAAGACATCCATGAGGGCATCTGCGGCCACCACGCAGGCAGCCGCTCCCTTGTCGCCAAAGCTCTACGAGCAGGATTCTACTGGCCAACGGCCATGAGCGACGCAAAGGACATCGTCCGAAGATGCAACGGATGCCAACGGTTCGCCGACAAACCGCACGCACCTGGGTCCGAGCTCAGACCCATACCCATAGCTTGGCCTTTTGCTCAATGGGGCCTCGACATGATCGGCAAACTGCCAAAATCCTCGAAAGGGGGACACGTCTTCCTCCTGGTTGCAGTCGACAAATTCACCAAGTGGATCGAGGCCATGCCGGTCACCAACCAGAAAGGCAAAATTGCCGTCAAGTTCTTCGAATCCATTGTCTACAGGTTCGGCGTACCGCACAGCATCATCACCGACAACGGATCGAACTTCATCTCCGAGGAATTCCAGGACTTCTGCGAAGGCCTTGGGATCAACATCACGTACGCCTCAGTGGCACACCCGCAAACGAACGGGCAAGTGGAAAAGGCCAACGGCCTAATCGGCGCTGGCATCAAGAAGCGCCTCATGAGTTCACTCGAACAAAAAGCTGGAGCCTGGACGAAAGAGCTACCATCCGTCCTGTGGAGCTTACGAACTACGCCAAACAGCTCCACCGGCTACACACCGTTCTTCATGGTACACGGAGCCGAGGCCGTGCTACCGGCAATCGCCACCAGCCCCACGGTCGCCGCTGACAAAGCCGAATCCACGATTGCACTCGAAGACGCTGTCGACACACTCGACAAAGCACGGGACATAGCAGCAGCTCGATCAGCGGTGTACCAGCAGAGTCTCCGCAACTACCACAGCCGCCGGCTGCGCCCAAGGTCCTTCATCGAAGGATACCTCGTCTTGCAACTCAAGCAAAAGCGACCGAATAAATTCGAGTCACCATGGGAAGGACCCTACGTCATCACCGAAGTCATCCCAGGTGGCGCCTATCGCCTCAAGCACGTGGAGTCTGGAGTCGCATACTCCAACCCATGGAACATCGCGCACCTGCGACGATTCTATCCCTAGCTACCTACCCCTTTACTTTCAATAAGGCTTTCAGCCAAGGCTATTCAGCCGAACATTCTACCTCCTCCATTACGATATAAATAAAGCTATGTGTTTCGCCCCAAAACTCCAGTTCGCTATTTTACATCTTTACCTTATGCTACAAACGCACCCGGGGGCTCCCCCCACCTCACGATTTCATCGCCTGAGGTTCAAGCGTGTACACCTGAGTAGCTGACAACGTCAGGCAAACGAAAAGGACATGCACTCAAACAAAGCACTGCGTGCTTACACCAAACAAACCTTTACAACAAAGGGCACAACACGCCCAGTCGAAATATACAATTTTTACATCTATCCCTTTTTTCAGGTACTACCTATTCTGAAGAATAACCCGAGCACGCTGCTCAAACAAATCTACGACCTGTTCGGCAGACTGCCTTACAGCCGCGTAATGCGGGCGCATGTCCCACTCACCACCATCCGGCCAAAGAGGCGGCCCAGCTGCCACAACAACCAAATCTACATCAGGCCGGTGCAGCCTCACAAGAGACAACGCAGCCTTGACTCCAGCGACGAGCTGTTGCCGTACCAACTCCTTGACATTGCTCACGCTTCAAAACTTCGACAGAAGACCCACAAGGCTCGTCGATACGGCATCCAAAGGAAACATGACGTGCAGCACCGAGGAAAGCGATGTCTGCACTTGGCGGAGCACCCGCGAAACTTGATGAACACGATCCTGCACCGTCGCCAGAGCCATGGCGCGATCACGATCCATCCAGAAGAAGCCGCCAGCCTTCATGTCCTGTTGAGTCAAGCAATTGACCCGAACAGCGACACGCTCCTTTTCTTTCCTCGGAGCAAGGTTCGCACCTGCGATAATCGCAAAAAATAAGAGTAAGGCCAGCAGGCCCATCCGAAGAACTAAGCTACAGCTCGAAACAAGGAACAACTTACATTGAAGCTGCTCAGACAGCCGAATAAGTTCCGCCATCAAGTACTCCTCTCTGGCTGCACCACGGTCCGCCTTGGACTTCCAAACATCGGCATGACCTCGCAACCCGAGCAACTCCCTCTCCAGACTAAGCACGCGATCCCGAAGAAAAGCGAGTTGAGTCGAAGCATCCAAAGATGGTCGCAACGGCATTGCGGAGGAAGTATCAACAGGGTCAGCACCCGAAGGAACCTAGAGCAGCAGAAAAAGAAAGGGACACAAACATTCAGACAATGATAGAGCACAACTCAGAAGAATTCATTAAACATATAAGGCCACTATGTGGCACAAGGATGGTGTTCTTCAAGATATTTACAACAAAAGCAGACTACAAACTACCCTACGTCTACAAGGCCTAAGATGCGGCACCCTGAGTCGCCTCGGGCGACCGCTAGTTTATTCTGGCCCGCCGCAAAGGCATACTCGACACAAATCAAGGAGCTTGGGCCCATATCGCTTGCAGCGAGCAGAGTAGGCAGCAAAGGCTACCTCGGATCCATCTGCGATGTCGGCATCCGGAGGTGATGCAGGGCAGATCCAGCTCCGCTCCGGCCGCCAAGGCCATCGCCATCCCGACGGACGCTACCGATGCCCTTGTACGCTTAGAAGACCAAAGCCTCCGCCAGAGCATCCACATCATCGAGGGCTACGCCCTTAGGGACAAGCTCCTTGTAGAAGCGACCAAGGACCTCCTTCGCCTTGGCAAGGGAGCTGACGACGGTGTTGCAGCGATCTTTGACCACCACAGTAGCATCATCTAGAGCACTAGCATCATCTAGAGCACCACGGTCAAACTCGATGCCTGCGGCATCTGAGACATAAAAAAAGAGAGAAGACATGAAGAAAAGTAGCACAGAGGAAGACAGGAAGCACGAAGAAACAGGCAAAAATACAGCACTTACCCGAAAGAGCCTTGGCAGCAGCCATGAGCTTTGCCGCCACCTCTCTCTCACGCGCAGCCGCAACAGTGGCCAGCTGCTCCTCACGATCCGCGGCCTCCTGCTGCAGACGCTCCTTCGCTTCGGCTGCCTTAGTCAGCTCTAGCTCGAGGCGTTTCTGCGCGCCAACAGCGGCTTCGGCCTTCTGCTCCGATTGACCAAGGCTCTTCTTGAGAGCGTCAACCTCACGGAGAGAAGTATTATCCTCCTCTGCATTCAAAACAAGAAACGTCAGAAAGCAGGACCGGAATAAACGAAAAAAGCACCAAAAGGCGAATAGGTACCTTGAAGCTGCCGAAGGTTAGCCTCCAGCACCAGACGCTTGGCCTCCTGCACAAAAATGCGGAAAAGAAATAGCGATGAAAAGGACTTGGGGGCTACGCCCAACACAAAGGAGTAAAAACAAAATCAGCACACGAAGACACTCGGGGGCTCCCCCCGTGACATGAAGCAGAAAAACTTACATGCTCTGATGGCGACTCCGAAGGCCCGCCTGCGAAATTCTGAGGCGCAACCACCTGCACCTCTTGCAGCGGAGGATCCGGAGCCGCGCCACCTGAAGTCGCCACCGTCTGAGGAGGAGGAGACGCAATTTTCGACTCCCCCATCATCTCCCGCGCACCATCACTGGAGGAATCGTGGGAGGAATGCCTGCATACGAACCAATCAGCACAAGTGCAAAAATCATGAAGGAAAAATGACAATAGTACAACAAGAAACTTATGAGCCCAGTGAGCTCAGGTCGAAGACAGGAGGAGTCCTTCGGGCTCTCTTCTCCTCTTTCTTCTCTTCCTTCTTCTCCTCCTTCTTTTCTTCCTTCTTCCGCTTTATTTGGCGGTGCGGCGCATTGAATGGCAGGAATGGGAGAGGAAGAACCTCCATGACCGTCACTATGATGCTCAAGGCCCAGAGGGTTTCTGGGAGTCGGAGGAGTCGAGGCATCCAAAGACTCGCTGGAGCTCCGTGATCGTTTGCGCGTATGGTCCTCACTCGACTCGTCAGCATCCTCTGTCGGAGATCGCGCCGACGGCAGCTCCGACACAGACTCAACCACTTCATTATCCGGGGCATTCGGATACTTTTCGGGCAATGGCAGTACCATGCCCGGCACTTTGAAGCTCTGCAAAATCAGAAGGAACTTTGTTAGCAAGCAAAGGAAATAAATACGCAGCCGACAAAAAAGCACTACGTGCACAAATCTACACCTGCGGTACGGCCAACGTCGAAGAAAACGGCGGAGTCAGTGACTTCCCCGGGATTTCCTCTCCGACCTTGAACTTCAGCAGCGAGCGAAGGGCCTTGTCAAGATCCCCCTCGGAGATTTTCTCAGCCGAAACCCTCGTCGGATCACGGCGCCCAGAATAAAGAAACATCGGGTGCGCCCTCGCTTGGAGAGGCTACACCCGACGCTCAAGAAACGTCCGGATGATGTCCACGCCATTCACCTCCTTCTCCGGAATCAGCTGGAGATCCTCCACCCGACGGTAAAGGGCCTCTATCTCCGCCACCTCACCGTCCAAGATTTGGTTTTTCCAAGACCTTTTCGGCTCAATCATTTGGGAGGGGTCAAAGGGAACAAGACCAAAATCTTGCCCGGGCACTACAGAGTCGCGGATATAAAACCATCGCCTCCAAAGATCTTGGACAGATTCGGACATGGAAAAAGAAAAGAAGAGAAGATTGGGACTAAGGGAAATGATGCAACCCCCAATGGGATACACACCATCCGAACCAGATTGCCTCTTCACGGAATAGAGCTTCCGTAAGAGGCCAAAGTGCGGCTCAATGCCAAGCCAGCACTCACAAAAAGTGATAAAACAAGCAATATGGAGAAGAGAATTGGGAGACAGATGATGAAGCTGAATCCCATAGAAGAAGAGCAGTCCACGGAGAAAATTGTGGACTGGAAAAGAAAACCCACGAATAACGAAGGCGAGAAACATAACCCGATACCCAGATGGGGGACGGGGGATTACCTCATTGCCGGGGAGTTTGACGGCCTCCCTATCTTGCGGGGTCAGGCCCCGCTCGCGAAGCTTGCGGAGATCGCTCTCTCGCGTCTCTGATCGCCGCCAGCCACCATCGGTGACATGGGTAGCGGTGGTGCCCTTCTTTCCTCCGGCGGCGCTGGTCCCAACCACAGATGACGATTTATTTGGTTTCCCCATTGCGCTACGGCGGCGCAGAAAACGCGAAACGGCGAAATGTGGAAGGAAATCCCAGTGCGCAGCAAGAATCGCTAGAGCACAAGGAGGCAGTGAAAACAAGAACTGATGCGGTGAAAACAAACCGCGGATTTCCCCAATGATTATAACAGCGAAGACGACGCATGGAAGCCGTCCATCCAGAAGACCTAACGCCAACAGCAGATCTGACCATACACGTGTCAACATCACAACGAACCGTCGTTACCACGCCGTCCACTATGCGCGGAAATCGCGGAGACGCCGTAATTATCTCCACGCCGCGTGTGACCGGTCAATTCAAAGTCAGCAAGTGGGACCCACGTTCGTCCAGTCAAGTCATATCTGGCGTAGCAGACGCTTGAGGTCATTGATCGTCAGCACTGATGTCATCAAAAGCTATACTAGCACCAACTACAATTCTCCGGTGCCACAGCTAAGAGTACTCACTCGAATCTTCAATTCAACTAAATACTCTACTCCTATCAGGAGCGCTAGCCGCGTACCCGAAAGACGAATAAAGACAAAGTATTTCTCTTAGTCCTACGTCGAGTCTACGACTCCGCTACGGACTCGGGGGCTACTCCCATAGGGAGGATGAATTTAAGCATCCGAAAATTTTCGTGTCCTACGGACTTACCAACTGAACAATGCTTGAACTAAAGTCTCCGCTCGAGTCTACGACTCGAACAGACACTCGGGGGCTACTCCCATAGGGAGCGCTGGTCGCGCACCCTATGAAATCTTCAACTACGATCTTTCGGATCAGCACGCAAAAACTTTTTGGCAACTCTGCCCCAACAAAATGCTGAGTTAGCGACAATCTCCTTGGCCACCCGAAGCACCTCCGTGGTGACAAATGTTCGGATGCTGCGTCTGCGACGCAAAGATAAGACCTGCAGATATCATCTGATGGCCTGGCAACGCACATGACTACGCTCTGCTAGTATAAATCCATGCCAACAGGCGTGATGAAAAATCCCAACGGACACGTTGGGTACATCAATTAAAATCACTGGAATTCCACTCCTATAAGTCCTCCGCGGCCTGAGTCGAATTACGCCAGCATATGTTCCAGGTCCGAGTTGAGGGACTCAAACCTGAAGAAGATCGTGTTGTTTCGTCCTAAGACAGTTAACTGACCCTGATCCGTCGGGTGAGTCAGGCACACGCGTCAACAATCCCTACACACATATACTATTAATACATAGTTGCACCCGAAGGATGGAAGAGTCCTCAGCCGAATCTACGATTCGACTGATCACTCGGGGGCTACTTACATGGTTATACCCTACGGGTACGTGACTTCAGCATACCTGGTCCAGTCCAAGGAAGGCCGGCAGCAGACATACACTGGCCCATGAAGATTTTTGGGTGGCCAAGGCTCATGACGCCTTCGGATCCTTGGAGAGCAAGACTAGCATAGATAGGAAATTCAAAGGGGTAAAACCCTAGAACCTGTAACTGACTAGGACTATGCCCGGGACCTGCCTAAGTCTATATAAAGGCCAGGAGGGCACGTCCTAGATCTCTCGACTCATACTTTCACACACGCACCTCCACGCCAGATCGAATCTGCGCACCCTGTATCCTTCGGTTCCGCCGTAATCAAGAGCAGTCAAGCAGGAGTAGGGTTTTCCCTCCGGGGGCCTGAACCTGGGTAAATCTCGTGTCCCCTGGTTGCTTGTCTGTTAACCGTTCCACGATCTCCAGCATCCACGTCTTCTCCAAAACCCAAGTCCATAACAATGGGCATTGACGAGTCGAAACCTCGTCACCAGGGATGTCGTTTTTGAGTGGGAGTTCATTCGTAATGTGGATTAGTTGAACTCAATCTATCATAAACTTAGTCTAAACTTTACAAATTCTGTTGTAGCTAGCACCACCTGCTTTTAATTTCAATGTGTTCATGGAGAAAGAGAAACTTGCAACGAACGGTAGGAACTTTACCGAATGGGCCATGAATTTGAGGATTCTCCTCTTTGCTGCACAAAAGCAATATGTGCTAGAAGCGCCGCTAGGCCCCCCACCTTTTGAAGATGCCACTGATGAGGAGAAGAATGTCTATCAGGCTTGTCAGGAGGACCACAACTTAGTTCATTGCAGCATATTGTATGGGCTAGAGCCAGAACTTCGAAAGACTTTCGAAAACGGCAATGCATTTGATACAATGGGTGAGTTGAAAATAATTTTCGACACACATGTTGTTGTAGAGATCTACAATGCTTCAGAAAAGTTCTTTAGCTGCATGATGGAAGAGCACAACTCCGTTAGTGAGCATGTACTCAAGATATCGGGTTACGCCGATAAGCTTGTTTCCTTGGGAATATCGATTCCCATTGACTTAGTCATCCATCGTGTTCTGCAGTCTCTGCCACCTAGCTATAAGAGCTTCGTGATGAACTATAATATGCAAGGCATGAAGAAGTCTCTCCCCGAGCTTATGTCAATGCTTAAAACTGCAGAAGTGGAGATCAAAAAGGAACATCAAGTGTTGATGATCAATAAGAACACTGGTTTCAAGAAAGACAAGAAGGGAAAATGGAAGGGAAGTAAAGGCGGCAAGCCGGTTTCCGTGCCTAAAAAGAAACCCCGAGTTGGCCCTAAGTCTGATACCGAGTGCTACTATTGTAAGGGGACTGGCCACTAGGAGCGCAACTGCCCCAAGTATTTGGCAGACATGAAGGCCGGCAAGGCAAACAAAAGTATATATGATATACATGTTATTGATGTGTACTTGACTAGTGCTCGCAGTAGCACCTGGGTATTTGATACCGGTTCAGTTGCTAATATTTGTAACTCGAATCAGGGGCTGCGGAACAAGCGACCTCTAGCAAGGGGTGAGGTCAAGATGCGTGTCGGCAATGGATCAAGCGTTGATGTGATCACCGTCGGAACGCTGCCTCTCCATTTGCCGTCAAGATTAGTAATAAACTTGAAAAATTGTTATCTGGTGCTAGCACTAAGCATGAACATTGTATCTGGATCATGTTTGATGCGAAGTGGTTATTCATTTAAAGTTGTTCCATTTATATGAATGAAATCTTTTATGGTCATGCACCGATGATGAAAGATTTATTTCTATTGTATCTCGATAATAATGTAACACATATTCATAATGTTGATGCTAAAAGGATTAAACTAAATGATGATATATCCGCATATATGTGGCACTGCCGTCTAGGTCATATTGGCGTTAAACGCATGAAGAAGCTCCATTCGGGTGGACTTTTGGAATCACTTGATTTTGAATCATTTGATACATGTGAGCCATGCCTTATGGGCAAGATGACTAGAACGCCGTTTTCCAGTTCAATGGAGCAGGCGGTGATTTATTGGAAATCATACATTCTGATGTATGTGGTCCAATGAGTGTGTCGGCGCGAGGTGGATATCGTTATTTTGTTACTTTCACAGATGATTTGAGTAGATACGGTTATATCTACTTGATGAAACACTAGTCTGAAACCTTTGAAAAGTTCAAGGAATTTCAGAATGAAGGGGAAAATCATCGTAATAGAAAGATCAAATTTCTACGGTCCGACCGTGGAGGTGAGTATCTAAGTTACGAGTTTAGCACTCACATGAAAGAGTGTGGAATTGTTTCACAACTCACACCTACCGAAACACTACGAAATGGTGTGTCGAAACGTCGGAATCGTACTTTATTGGATATGGTTTGATCTATGATGTCTCTGACGGACTTGTCGTTGTCATTTTGAGGTTATGCACTAGAAATTGCTGCATTCACTTTAAATCGGGCACCATCTAAATCCGTTGAAAAGACACCGTATGAATTATGGTTTGGAAACAAACCTAAGCTATCATTTCTTAAAGTTTGGGGATGCGATGTTTATGTGAAGAAAGTTCAACCAGAAAAACTCGAACCCAAAGCGGAAAATGCGTCTTCATAGGATCCCTAAGGAAACAATAAGGTATTCCTTCTATCACAGATCCGAGGGCAAGGTTTTTGTTGCCAAGAATGGATCCTTTCTAGAGAAAGAGTTTCTCATGAAAGGTGTGAGTAGTCGGAAGGTAGAACTCGAAGAGGTTATTGAACCTTCTCTTCAAAGTATGGCGAGTAGCACAGCGCCGGAAGTTGTTCCGGAGTTGGCTTCACCAGTTGAAGAAGGAACTAATGATAATGATCATGAAACTCCGAAAGAGAGTACTACCGAACCTCGCAGGTCTAGCAGGACGCGTGCAGCTCCCGAGCTGTACGGAAATACTGTCATGAATTTCATGGTTGATGAAAATGATGACCCTGCGACGTATGAAGAAGCGATGATGAGCCCGGACTCCAACAAATGGTTAGAAGCCATGAAATCCGAGATGGAATCCATGTATAAAAATCAAGTTTGGAATTTGGTGGACTTACCTCACGACCAAAAGGCCGTGGAGAATAAATGGATTTTCAAAAGGAAAACTGATGCTAATGGTAATGTAACCGTCTATAAAGCTCGACTTTTCGCAAAGGGGTTTTGACAAATTCAAGGAGTTGACTACAATGAGACATTCTCTCCCGTAGCGATGCTAAAATCAGTTAGGATTATGTTAGCAATTGCTGCATATTTCGATTATGAGATATGGCAGATGGATGTCAAAACCGCGTTTCTCAATGGTAATATTGAAGAAGATTTGTATTTGATACAACCAAAGGGTTTGTTGATCCTAAGGATGCTAACAAGGTGTGCAAGCTTCAACGATCCATCTATGGATTGAAGCAAGCATCACGAAGTTGGAATCTCCGCTTTGATGAGGTGATCAAAGAGTTTGGATTTTTCCAAACTTATGGAGAAGCTTGTATTTACAAGAAAGTGAGTGGGAGCAATGTGGCATTTCTGATACTATATGTGGATGACATATTATTGATCGAAAATGATATAGATCTTTTAAACAGTGTTAAAAGTTATCTAAACAACAAATTTTCAATGAAGGACCTAGGTGCAGTGTCATACATATTAGGCATAAAGATCTATAGAGATAGATCTAGGCGCCTAATAGGGCTATCACAAAGTACATACCTTGATAAGATTTTAAAGAAGTTTAAAATGGAAGATAGTAAGAAGGGGTTCTTACCTATGACACAAGGCACGACATTGAATAAGACTCAAAGTCCGGATACGGCGGAAGAAAGAGAGAAAATGGACAAAGTCCCCTATGCTTCAGCCATAGGCTCTATAATGTACGCCATGCTATGTACAAGACCGGATGTGGCACATGCTATTAGTTTGACTAGTAGGTACCAATCGAATCCAGGTTCGGAACACTGGAAAGCGGTCAATAATATCCTTAAGTACTTGCGAAGAACTAAGGATATGTTTCTTGTATACGGAGGTGAAGAAGAGCTCGTCGCTAAGTGTTATGTTGACGCTAGCTTTGACACCGATCCGGATGACTCTAAGTCTCAATCTGGATACGTATTTCTCATGAATGGCGGAGCGGTTATGTAGTGACCTCGGATCAAGTAAGATCCTAAGTCCCTGTGAATAACATGCTAGTCCCTGGATCAATAGCTAGCACTCACAGTCGATAAATTATCATGTAAAACACAAGTATTTATTACATGAATCGAATAATACAGAGTTTACATTATTACAACAGAAGCGATATAAATACAACTTGGAGTCCCATCAATGCCACAGGCAGGTTGAGTGAAGACCCGCGATCCTAACGCTACTTTCAAAGATCTCCAAAATTCTGCACATGAAACATGCAGCCAACAAGTTGGGTCAATACTTTGAATGTATTGGCAAATTACACCAAGGAAGGAAAGACTAACTCTACATGCAAGGCTAGTTTAGGATTTGGAGTTCATTTGCATAAAGCTAGTTTTCTTAAGTAGAGAGAAGAGAAGATTGTCCTACTTTATAAACATTTGCTTAGATAAAATAAGGTTGAGTGGCACACGAGGATATTACGCACCAAGTGTCCAAACAACCAAACACTTGGATATTACGCACCAAGCGTCACTTGGATATTACACACCAAGTTCCCAAATTCCCACCCATTAGCGATATTACGCACGCCATGGGGTTTCAAAACTTTGTTTTAGAAAAGAGAGAGGAAGATCCTTCAGAGGCCCCATCCTTCAGATGCTCAATGTTGTTCTGTTTCCGTGAACACGGCTGATCGATCAGATTGCAATACTCTCGAGAGTTTGTACACTTTACCCACAATCCATGATCAAGTCCTTTTACAGACAAGACCATGGCGAGGCTTTCCGTTAGTAGCCCCTCTACCTTCCGGATCCAACCGTGCCAAGAACCTCCAAATGTTGGTACCCAGGTGAGGTTTCCCACTAAGTACTAGGCCAAGACAGAGCCCATAATGTATCGTGGTTGCACTGGAAGGTTCTGAATTCTGAAACATGGCAGACTTCTTTGATTCCTGGGTGGCCGTCCTCCACCAAATTCTCACTTGTTTACCCGACAACCATTCCGCCCAGAAGAAAACTTAGTTTTATTTTGAAGTGGATTTGAGAAGAAAAGTTTGCTCTAGAGAGCCTTTATACTTAGAAAAATTCTTTATCTTTCGAACCCCCAACGGTACTTTGTATATATAGCATAGCAAGCAATACTTAGCAAAAACAGGGGTAACCTATTAGGATGGGAAATCCTAAGTATAGAGCTACTCATGGCATACTACAAAATCATCGCACTTGCAAAATAATACTAAGGGTAAAATCTGCTAGAACATCCTACACATGCATACTATAGAATTTTGAAGATCACATGCATAGAATCAAAACTGGGACAAAATTATGAACAAGTGGTGTAACTTGCCTTATGTTGATAATATGGGTGTTGATTGTATTTCTCCGCAGCAATCGCACTCTCCGAACAATCTAATACGAGGACAAGATAGTTCCAATCAAAACAATTGCAAACATAGCAAACACAATAAGGATAATCGAAAACATGCATGATGATTTAACATTACACAATGCGTATAACTAGTTTTATTAATATTAATATATCATATGATGCATGTATAAGTTCATTTAATGCAATAGGGTACTTGTTATTAATAATTACTTGCCAATATAAGGGTTTTGCTAGTTCTGTTGTAACGCCTGTTCTAACTGTAGAATTAAATTTTTTTTTCTTGGGTTTACTGGATAGAGGACGTTAATACGAACCAGTAGGTGTTGGATTCACCCTAATCGGAGTTATAGATCTTTTTGTATGATTTTAAATAGTGTTTAATGGGTTTTAAATGATTCATACAGTTTTTGTTGCCTAAAAATCAAACTAAAATTATATCTGTAATCTCCACGGATTTGTGATTTCAGGGAGATATTATTTGTAATTTTCTGAATAGTATTTATTTTCTTATGAATTTATTACTCTAAATAAGCCATTAAACCATTTATTTAATTGCTGCGAAACCTTATAGTATTTTACTGAACCATTTTCAGATTGATGATCTACATGGAACCAGCTTTCTATCGGTATATTATTTATATTTTTGTGTTATGCAAATAATTTTCTACGAATTTAATGATTTCTAAAGCCATTAAAACTAATAAAATTGCTACGGGGTAAATATTCTGCAAAGGCTAGATCCAACAAGATATTATTAAAGTACATTACAGTAGCTTCAATTTGATATATTATTCATATTTTTCGGAGTTACAGATAATTTCTTATGAATTTATTAACCTAAAAGACCATTAAAGCTAATTAAATTACTGCAGTAACCACGTACAGTAAAAGTTGGATCTATTCTGATAAGATGATTCTACGTGAAATTATCTTCAATTTGATATATTATACGCAATTTTTGGACGTGGTATGAATTTCTAATGAATTTTACAAGTTAGATCTATAATGTGCAATTTTAAATTCGAACGGAATATTCCAGGGAATATTCCGCTGACTGGACATGTTGACTTTGCTTGCTGACTGGGACTAGATGTTGACCTTACATTGACGTGGCATTGATGAGGAAGATGACCGGGATGACGACATGTCACGCACCGGTTTGATTGGATCTCGACCGTCTGGATAGGATCCGGTGGCTAGAAGAATAGATTGACCCGATTTTGGCTCAGAATAGACAAGAAATAGATCTGTGTTAGACAGACAAATCCGTAGGTCAAATTGAAAAATTCAGAACATGAAAGTTGTGGGGAATCATTATTCCTACCTTTTCACCAAAGGAATTTAGATTTGAAGAAACGAGCGCGAGTAGATCTTGGATTTACACCGTAAGATCTGAAATATTGCGATACGAAATTCTCCGGCTGTGGTGGATGAAAAGAGGTGAGGTTTCTGAGGATTGAAAGATTTTGACGATTCCTACAACTTTCGTTTTTTGACCGAAGTCAAACGACGAAGTCTAGATGGGTTAAAAAGCGAAATAAGATTCGGGAATACGTAGATTCGGGATTTCGATAATAAAAATACGTACAGTCGTGCCTCCACGAGTTTATATGGATATTTAGGATGGTGTAGAGATAGGCCTTGGAGTAAGAAACAAGTAGAAACAAACGGAAGTCGATTCGGAGTTGTAGATAAAAAGTTATAGGAGTTTGAATAGAGATAGGTTTGAGAAAACAGGTTTTGCACGGTTCTTAAAGCATCCAAGCGATCGATCGGTCAGGTAGCTCCTGGCTGGCTGGTTCGGTCCGCCTGGGCCGCCGGCCCATTAGTTTTTTTCTTTTTCTTTTTCTATTTACTTGTTTTCCTCATATCTTTTGCATACGAACTCCAAATAACATGATTCTTGTTTCTAAATTTTTCTAAAATCGAATAGATCATTGTAGGATCATATTTGTAATATTTTTACTAGTTTTCAAGTAGTGGGTTTATAAATCCTTGTATATTCCATTTTATTTATATCTTTATTTATTTGTATTTATTCCATAACTTTCTCATACTAGCTCCAAATGAGCTCAATTTTGTTTCTAAAACTTTGTAATATTAATTGGATCTCTTTAGGCTATAATTATCAATAATTTATGCCTTATAAACAGTGGGTTTTATAAAGTCAATTTAATTACCTTTAGGAACATTTGGGAGAATCAACTATAGAATTTAGATACCAGGATTTGGATTCAGTTTGTGAGAACTTTGCATGGATGTAATGAAATGCTTATGAATGCTTCATGATTTTCATTTTGAAATCTTGCACACCAATTCTACAATCCATAATCAATCCATGCCCTTTTGCCTATATGGCTACTTAGGTCTTAACAAAAGAATATAAGATTTTGAATTCATGGTTGAGAGGATTTTCTATTCAAAAAGGTTCTTCTCTTTGAGAATTTTCAACATAGTCAAACAATAAATCAAACTTATTTATTTATTTCACATTCCAAAATTAGGAGAATTTTGGGATGTGACAGGTTAGTTGGAGGAGATCCAAACAACCTGTGGTGGCGGGATCAACAACAGAGGCCGAATATGTTGCTGCTTCGGAAGCGGCTTAGGAAGATATAGAGGTCCCAACCTTTAATAAGGTAGAGATCCCTGTGTTTATAATGCTAGTCCCTGGATCAATAGCTAGCATCCATAGTTAAGATGTAATATCAAGAAACAAAGATCATAATACAACTTTATAACCAGGAATAAAATAATTCATTACATCTTACATAGCTCATTTGGCTATCTCATTACAATGCAGCAGAAATAACTATAGCATGGAGTCCTTCATCTTCAAAGTGCCACAGGCAATCATGTTGGTTGTAGACTTGTAATCCAATTCAACACACTTCACTAACATCAAACAAACTTGCAACATTATAAGTTACAGCCACAAGGGTCAATACATTTGAATTGTATTGGCAAGTTTCACTACTATGTAGAAATAAGTGGAACCTATCAATATATGCATATTTGGCTAAGTAGGGTTTAGGCTCTTTTGCAGAAAGCAATATAGTTTTTTATCCTATCTTTTCAAAATAGTTTTGATCTTTTGACAAATCTTTCTGAACTCCTTGGAAATCTCCAAGTGCTTCTAATCCCTTGTTGACACCATCAAGTTTTACTTTGAGAAATTGGAATGTCGAGATCTTCCATAGCTTCAGGCCTTAGTTGCTCAGAGTTGTCCGTAACCGGGGACACGGCTAAGTACTTAGAATTTGATCTTCTGCAGAAGTTGTACACTTTACCCACATGACACAATCTCGTCTTGACGCCACCAGTGGCCGCTGGATAAGTACACACCAAATGGAGTACCGGCAGATCAAGAATGTGACAAAGTCTTTCCATAGAAGTCCTCCCAATACACAATGCTAGCTTTTCTACCAGGCACCAATTTAAGGATATATTTCCAATACATAATTCTAGTTAACCTGAAGATGCCAATGCAAGGGTCTTCCACTATGTAGTTGACTAAGCGAGAGCCCATTTAGCATGTGTCTATACACGGAAGCCACTGTACGAGAAACATGTTCAATCTCTAAGTCCCTGGGTGGTTTTCTTCTAGTGCACATACAAAAAGATAGCCATATAAACATGGTTCCCTTTGTTGCCACCTTGTCCAAAATTGAGTATCCTCATTCCACCCAGGTGGTTCATTGAGTACTTGTTTTATTATATAAAACATATATTTTTCCCAACACTTCATATAATCACATCATGTATTCCATACCAAGTCTATAGCATGACTAAGCATACTACAACTACGATGTTTTCACTAAGGAAGATATAAAGGATTTTCCTAATAGGACATAGCATAGCATAGTAACATAGTAGCTCTATCATGCATGGGCGTACGCAGGGGTGGGGCCGGGTGGGCCGTGGCCCACCCAAAATTCTAGAGAATAAATAGACTACCACTAAACTAATTTTTATCATCTAAAAAATAATCTGAAGACCAGTTTGGCAGTATTTATTTTTCAGTCGTGGGAATAGTTGATTGTATAAAAATAGGGACAACACTAAGCGTCCCTGGGTTGCTGCCATCGTCCCGGTTCTCCTGCTAACACTTGTCTTGTATTTTGTCAAAACTCCACTTTTACTACAAAATGTGTCGTTTTTGCTACAAAATATCCAGCTTTTGCATGTAGAAAAAAAGGTTCATCCATGGGACAAAATTTAAAAGACATATCTTGTCAGATACATTTTATTGAGAAAAAATATCATTTTTTAGACATTCATCATGGGCGTGTTTGGTTGGGCCGCCCATTTCTCGCACGGCGTAGGAAGAAATAAGCATGTTTAGAGAGGTGGGCTACATGGAGTTGTTGCACTGCACGGTTTTTAATGTAGGCCAAAACTTGGCCAGCTGGAAACGCTGAAATCGGTCGTTTCCACGGAGCGAGGCCCTGGCGAGCGTCGCATCCCTACCATTTGCACGCGTGGGGAAGCACAAGAGACGGGACGTTTTTGGCTTAACTCCCAGGCCACTCCCCTCACCACCCAGTCCCACTCCCCTCACCACGAGCCCCGACCATGGCAGTCGATCCTCCGCCCCCCTTTGTTCCGTGGCCTCAACATCGGCGAGGTGAGCGCGTATAGCCTATGGGCTGTCGTTCAGCTCGAGAAGCTCGCAGGCGGCAACGAGGCGGCTCTTGCGAGGGCGCCTGAAAATGGGGACATATTATAGAACTATAATATCATGAGATTTTACTGTGCTATTTACATTACTTTTTAGGCAGATTTTGTCTTCCACATGGGTCAGCACAAAAAAAATTTGGAGTGTGCCCACCCTCCAATTCATTCCAGCGTCCGCCACTACTATCATGCATACTACAAAAATTCCACTAAGTATAATGAAAATAGTAGGACATGGATGATAGTGTCACTTGCCTTAGTAGTTGGTGGTGTTGGTACACTCTTCGCAATAACACACTTGACAATCAACACAATCTATCAAGCAAAACAACCAAGACAAAACATACACAAGATCAACACTAATGGCAACACAAAAATCATGCAAAGTATGCAAACATGCAAGATGGCAATTTTTATTGTACAAATTTTTATAACAAGGTTCTGAACATTACTAAGTGATTTATGAACATTTTATATTTTTAATATTACAAATGCAACCATTTGTGCAATTGTAGCAATTAGCAACATTTTCTAACAGTTGGAAAGGCCATTCTCACTAAATAATTGCCACGGTCTTATTTATACTAGAATAAAATTATATTTTGGTCTTACTGTACATAGGGTTCAATTTACAACCATTTGCAAAAGTATTCACTTAAAAATAATTTACACAACAATTTTTATACTCAAAATACTCCACAAATGGTTCTGTATAAAACGTGATTTTAACAGACTCAAAAATACCTAATTATGGTTCCACTGTGTTCTACTCGTTTTTGTGAATCCATAGACATATTATTTGCTAAATTTGGATATACAGAACTAAAGATATAATTTTTATGGTGAAAATGACCAATTAAACCATTTAATTTATAAATCAATTTTTTTTACAGATAATAAGTAATATTATTGCAGAAATGGATTCTACAGAATCTCAGATTTTCAGGGATACCAAATTTATAATTTTTGGACTTCTAAATATTTTTCTATGAATTATACGAGTTCGTACTAAAATCTGAAAAAATCAAATTCGGGAATTGACTGAAATTGACTTTGACCGATCTGACTGAGTTGACTGTTGACTACGCTGATGTCATGATGATGTCAGAATTGACTATAGAAAAAGTTGCTCGGATGGAAAAACTTTGTCAACACCCGAATTTTTAATCCCAGATGCCTATTATGCCATACATCGCAATCCCAGGAATACCATTTTTGCGAGACATAACATAATTGGATACCACAATACATTATCCATTACAAACCATACATAAGATTTTACACAAATAAGGATCTCATGATCCAATTCTTAATACAACACAAGCAGCGGAATACGTAATAATAACGGTAGCGTAGGCGAAGCTCCATCTTCAGGGTCACAGGCAATGCTGACGATGGGAGATGATCCTAGTTGTCGTAACCTTCCTGGGATCCATCCTCCTGGTACTCCTCTTCATAGTCTGGCCATGGGAATAGCCAGGGACAAAGATGAAGGGAATATGCCCGAGAGGCAATAATAAAGTGGTTATTATCGTATTCCTTGTTTATGATAAATGTTTATTTTGCATGCTATAATTGTATTAATACGGAAACGTTAATACATGTGTGTTTAATAAACAAAAAGGAAGTTCCTAGTTATGCCTCTCTTATAAACTAGCTCGTTGATTAACAAGATGATCAAAGTTTCCTGATCATGGACATTGGATGTTGTTAATAACGAGGTCACAACATTAGTGTAATGATGTGATGAACATTCATCCGAAGTATAGCATTACGATCAAAGTCATTGAGTTTATATTGCTATAACAACTTACGAAGTGATCCTAATCCTTAGACCATGAGATCATGTCAATCACTAACACCGGAAGAGTTTCTCGATGACATCAAATGTCACACCGTAACTGGGTGATTATAAAGATGGCTTCAGAACTACTAAAGTGTTATGTTGAGACCCATGGATCAAGAGTGGAATTTTTTCATCCCGATGACGGATAGATATACTCTAGGCCCTCTCGGTGATATCACATTGGTTAGCTTGCAAGCAAGTGATTTGATCACTAGAATGTTATATCACGGGAACGAGAAAAGAGTACATGTCGCTAACGAGATCAAACTAGGTATGGAGATACCGATGATCGAATCTCGGACATGTAATATATCGTGAAACAAAGGGATTAAGATACTAGCGTAAAAGGTTCACACGATCACAGAAGTCATCGTTGAATGTGTGGGAGTCAGTATGGATCTCCAGGTCCCGCTACTGATTATTGATCGGAGAAGGGTCTCGATCATGTCCGCATTATTCGTGAACCATAGGGTGACACACTTAAGGGATACCGACACCATTCGGAGCAAATGATATGCGAGAGAAAGAAAAAGGAAAGCGCAGGAATTTATTTCACTAGACACCGGAACTGTTTCGGTTGAAATTGCAGCAACTAGTTCTGCATGTGAAATGGAATACTAGCACGGGGTTTTATGTAAATGTTTATTAATTAAAGTAATTAAAAAAATTCTGAATAAATAAATAAAAGAGTTTTATTTAAATGAGAGTTTGCATTAAATTTGGTGGAAATTTAATGCATGTGAGTGGATTTTTGAGTGGAGGCTTTTTAATGAGAGTGGAGGCTTTTCATTTTGAGTGGGAGCTCCACCCACATGAATGTGGAAGAGGTGGGGGCAGCCCCATGGCTGGGCGCCATGCCCCTTGGGTGCCTTCCCCTCTCCCCTATAAAAGGCCCCCCTCTCCTCCTCTCAAGGCACACCTCCTCGTGAAGGATCTCTCTCCCCCTCTAGAATTTATCCCCCATGGTCTCGGACTAGCGAGATACATGTTCCCGGTGGCTTTTCGGCAAGAAAGAGTTGTGCTTCCGCTGCATCGCTGGAGCGAGGAGGCGGAGGTTGCTCGGTGCCTCGAACGTGTGTGCGAGCACGGATGCGCTGCTGTTTTGCGGCGCTAGGACTTCCTCTCGATCTTGAGATCGGCAAGAGATCGTCTACATCAACCACGAGTTTGGACTCGTTAAGCTTTGTCGGTCTTCAAGGGTATGTTCTCTACGGATATACATTCGCCCGTTGTTTGTATCTAGTAGATAGATCTTGGTACATAGTTGTTCCCATCGTAGGAAATTTTTTGTTTTCTATGTCGAACCCTCAAAGGGTATCGAGAGCTGATCTTTGAGTAGATACTTTGCACGGGTAGTACACATATGAGTATGTGGGCGATGATGATCATTTTATTGCTTCTTATTTGTACTTTGGATATTGGTGGCATAGTGGGATGAAGCGGCCCGGACAAACTTTACATGTCCTCGCACATGAGACCTGTTCCACGCTTGACATGTAACTAGTTTTGCATAATCGGCTAGCGGGTGTGTGTCTCTCCTACTATAGTCAATATCTAATTTGCAACGAGTTGTCAACAATTTGGTTATCCTCGTTGTGGTTCATGTTCGTAGGTAAGAACGGTTCTATCTTCGAAAGCCCTAAGCCACGTAAAACTTGCAATGGATAAATTAGAGGCGTCTAGTTTAGATTGTTGCTGGGCTAGTGTTATGATATGGTGATGTTGTAAGTAGAAGTATAAGATGATACTCTTACAACACACATAGCATGTAAGTTCCATACACCTTGGCCTTACACATAAAGGTATGATAGAGATCATACCACGATGCACATGATAGAGATCAAGTGCGGGAACCATATCATTTCACTTATTAACATGTGATGTTTATTGCATCTTATATTGCTTGTTTGGCGTTTTATTAGCATAATAAGATGATCCCTCATTTAGATATCAAGATAAGAATGTGTTCTTCCTTAAGTATGCACCGATAATGTTTCGTCGCTTCAAGACATCACGTGATGATCGGGTGTACTTGAATCCACGAGCATATCTCGGGTGTAAGATAGTTACACACGCGAATACTAAGGTTCTTACTTGGCGAGCCTAGCATGTACAGACATGGCCTCGGAACACGGACCGAAAGGTTAAGCATGAGTCATATAGTAGATATGATGCCCATTTGATGCTCGACTTTGAAGCTACACCGACTCACGTGATGATCGGACTTGGTGTAGTGGATTTGGTTCATGTAATCACCAAAAAGACACGAGGGATGTCGTTTTTGAGTGGGAGTTCATTTCTAATTTGGATTAGTAGAACTCAATTTATCATAAATTAAATCAGAGTGAATTTGCATAATTTGTTGTAGTCATTGGCATTCGCTCACCACCTTATGCGTAGTTGTAATTGAGATAATAGAACTATAGAATTCTGGATATTTACTTTACGAACTGGTATCGTATTGTGTTGAGTGTCAATCAAAGTTTAAAGTCCTATTGCAAACTTTCAGCAAACTCTATTTACTCCGTGAAATTTAATAGTTGGTATTAAATCGAGAGTAACAATTCCAGTGTTAGTATCTTAAGTATCATGTTTGCCTCCATGATTCTTGATTGTTTTAATATCAAGTTTATCTTGGAGCTGAAAGAATTGTTTCATAAACCATCATGTGTGACAGATATAACGATATCTGAAACAATGTTTTGGTTGCAATATGATAGAGTATAATATATGTTCTCATATTGGATGAGAATTTGCAAAGGTTGGAGATGCTAGACATCCTAATCATCCAAAAAGGGTTTTGGAAAGTAATGTTATACTCACGATTCGTCTTTATAAGCTACAGTAGCTTGATCATGAAAGTCGTCATGATAAGGATGAATAGAATATGTATGTAAAATGTTTACTATACTAAAAGATTACTAAAGAATGGATTTTGAAAGAACGCCGATCATTTGATGATGGTGATCTACTTCAAAGTGCAAGTCCAAAGGTATTATTATTTGAATATACACGCTTTGGACTATGTGTCATGTATATGGTGCCACTTTTGATGTTGATAGATTCTTTTAAAAAGAAGAAGGAAATGCTGAAAGAGAATCTATAAAATATACTTGGCAGAAAAGAAAAGATTGGAAATATCCAATTTAGGTATATATATGATATACATGTTATGGTTGTATTCTTTGCTTGTTAAACAATTTGGTTCTTGGGTATTGGATACCGAATTGGTTGGTATGAAATTTCATACGGAACGACGCAATTCATGAACCACAATGGCCTAAGTAACTTGCAAGAGAATATGTGATGATGTTCATCAAAAACAAACAAACCGTTGTTTGTATTTCTCGTTGACATCAAAGCTTGACTTCAAGATTTGTTTTAATAATTGTTATTTAAATCAGGTATTATGAGAACAAAGGTTGTTCAAATAAATACCGTATTCCATTAAGATGGATGATTTACAAATCTAGTTGGAGAAATCACATCCATAAAACCTAATGCTAAAATGTCGCAAGACAAATGATTGAAAGATCACTTATGAAGTGACATCGCTGTTTAAATTATATTGGAAAGAAAACATGAAGAATCTCCATATTCATGGATTTTTGGAGTCTTTGATTTGATCAAGTGACGCTTGTGCGACTTTCCACATGATAATTAAAACTTCGTTCAAAGGCCAAAGAAGAACAAACGACTAAATTATTGGAATTTATACATATGGATGTATGTAGTCCATTATGTGTAGTCGTAAGCGATGGGTTTCAACTTCATATACTTTCTCCGGAAATTTGAGTGAATATTCACTTAATGAGAAAGAAGTGTGAAATATTTGAAAATGTTCAAAGACTTTCAAGATGAAGTGAAAATCATTGTGACAAGAAAATAAATGGTTTATGATTTTATCGTAAGGGATTTATTTGAGTTACAAGTGTAACAAGAAAAATAAATGAATTATGATTTTATAATAAAGGGATTTATTTGAGTTGCAAGTTTAGCAAAACACCTAGATTTACATCTCCCGAAACACCATAGGAGTATGGAGTGTTTGAGATTTGTAATGAAACCTTGTTTGACATGGTTGGATCAAAGGTGTTATTTATAAAACTGCTATTATGTTTTAAAAGATTAAAAGCTTTAGAGACTACCGCTTTTACACTGAAAAGAGCTCCATCTTGATCCGTTGAAATGACACGATGGAAGTATGGTTTGGGGTAAAACCCAAGTTGTCATTTCTTAAATTTTGGTATGCTAAACATAAGTAAGATGTTTACAACCGAAGTCGGATGAGCATGTCTTTGTAGGTTATTTCGAATAACAATTGGTTATTCCTTCATAACACCAAGGACAAAAGGGTTTGTCACTTGAAACGTGAAGTTTCTTGGAGAAGGAATTTTTCGTAAAAGTTAAGTGGGAGGACAATAGAACTTTGATAAGGTTAACGAACCTTAGCTATATGTGCTGAGTTGCGCAGCGCCGGAAATTGTTCCGAAGGCTGCCATAATGCTCATAGCTTATGTGCCTCAAAGTTGGTGGTCACAGAGATCTAAGTTCTTATTGAACCAAGTAGGTCGGTTAAACAATCAAATGCTAAGATTTGAGAGTAAATCATTATTGTTTGACAATGATGAACCGAATACATACAAAGAAGCGATGATGGGTCCTGACTCCGTCAAATGGCTTGAAGCCATAAAATCCGTGATAGTTCCATACACGAGAAATCAAGTTTTGAACTTGGAATACCCTCCGGAAAGGTGTAAAAACCTATCGGTCGTATTTGGATCTATAAAGAAACAGACATGGATGTTTCACATCTATGAAATAGTCGACATGTCGTAAAGTATTTTATGACAATGTTCAAGGAGTTGACTATGACAAGATTTGATCTTTCATAGCGATATTTAGTCTGGACGGATTAAAGTAGCAACCACTACATATAATTTGGTATATGGTAGATGAATAAACAAAACAAAGTTCTTCTAATAGAATGGTGACCTAGGACATGTACATGACACGGTCCAAAGGGTTTTTTTAAATTCAAAGGATGCTAAAAGGGCATGCAAACTTCAATGGTTGAAGTAAGCATCGTGGAGTTGGAATCTTCACCATGATGAAAAAGGAGTTTTTCATCAGGAGATGATGAAGATGCTTGCATTTGCAAGAAATTAAGTGGGAGCGCTGAGACATATTTCTAATACATTATGTGGAGGACATCTTGTTGATTAGAAATGATGTATCTTTTATTGACAAAGGTTAAGAATTTCATTTCGATGAAAAACTTAGGCAAAACCCGAATATTTAGCGTGAATGTCTATAGTGGATAGACTGTGACGCTAATATGGTTGTGCCAAAAGTACATATATGAGATATTGAAGGAGTTCAATATATAGAAACAACAAGAAACAGTTCTTGTCGCATGGAAAAGAATTGAATCAAGATTCAAGTGTATCGACACTTGATAAGTGAAACAAGATTTAAGTGCTTTGACACTTGATGAGTGAAATCACGAGAATGTTTTGATCAATCATACCATGATATGTACACATCCAGATATGTCCTATGCTCTAAGTGTTATGAGCATATACCAGAATGAATCATAAAATGATCATTGGACGATAGTAAGGATATTCTTATGATCTTTTGGAAGAACTAAGAATATATTTGTGTAGAGGTGACAAACAATTACAAATAGTTCATTGTAAAGAGTTACATTGATACTAGTTTTGTCGCAAGATACCAATTAAGTTTATATCAATTTAAACTATGGGTGGCACAATGTAATGGAAAGGAGTTTTCATGATGGATTTGGATGTATTCCATAGTTAAGACATTGTGACGAATACTACAACAAAAGGGCTAAGTATATGACTGCTATAGTAGCAGCAAAGGAGGGAATTTGTGTCAAGTAGTTTGTTATCAAACTAAGGTGTGGTTCGCAACGGGCTAACACTAAAGATATATTGTGTGACAATTGTATCGACGTGTTTTAACCCCAAGGAACTAAAGGTCTCACCAAAAGACCAAATTTATACAATGCCATCTCATTGGAGAATGAGTGATGCGTGAAGACGCAAAGACATGCAAATACACACGGACCTGAAAGCGTCAGATCCGTAGATTATGTTAACCACTTGCAATTGCGTATATGGAACACCGTAAAGCCATAAGTGTTCAATACGCAAAGTTTTCAAACTAGATTATTGTCTCTAGTGCAAGTGGGAGACTGAAGGGAATATGCCCGAGAGGCAATAATAAAGTGGTTATTATCGTATTCCTTGTTTATGATAAATGTTTATTTTGCATGCTATAATTGTATTAATACGGAAACGTTAATACATGTGTGTTTAATAAACAAAAAGGAAGTTCCTAGTTATGCCTCTCTTATAAACTAGCTCGTTGATTAACAAGATGATCAAAGTTTCCTGATCATGGACATTGGATGTTGTTAATAACGAGGTCACAACATTAGTGTAATGATGTGATGAACATTCATCCGAAGTATAGCATTACGATCAAAGTCATTGAGTTTATATTGCTATAACAACTTACGAAGTGATCCTAATCCTTAGACCATGAGATCATGTCAATCACTAACACCGGAAGAGTTTCTCGATAACATCAAACGTCACCGTGGCGGGTGATTATAAAGATGGCTTCGGAACTACTAAAGTGTTATGTTGAGACCCATGGATCAAGAGTGGAATTTGTTCATCCCGATGACGGATAGATATACTCTGGGCCCTCTCGGTGATATCACATTGGTTAGCTTGCAAGCAAGTGATTTGATCACTAGAATGTTATATCACGGGAACGAGAAAAGAGTACATATCGGTAACGAGATCAAACTAGGTATGGAGATACCGATGATTGAATCTCGGACATGTAATATATCGTGAAACAAAGGGATTAAGATACTAGCGTAAAAGGTTCACACGATCACATAAGTCATCGTTGAATGTGTGGGAGTCAGTATGGATCTCCAGGTCCCGCTACTGATTATTGATCGGAGAAGGGTCTCGATCATGTCCGCATTATTCGTGAACCGTAGGGTGACACACTTAAGGGATACCGACACCATTCGGAGCAAATGATATGCGAGAGAAAGAAAAAGGAAAGCGCAGGAATTTATTTCACTAGACACCAGAACTGTTTCGGTTGAAATTGCTGAAACTGGTTCTGCATGTGAAATGGAATACTAGCAAGGGGTTTTATGTGAATGTTTGTTAATTAAAGTAATTAACAAAATTCTGAATAAATAAATAAAAGAGTTTTATTTAAATGAGAGCTTGCATTAAATTTGGTGGAAATTTAATGCATGTGAGTGGATTTTTGAGTGGAGGCTTTTTAATGGGAGTGGAGGCTTTTCATTTTGAGTGGGAGCTCCACCCACATGAATGTGGAAGAGGTGGGGGCATCCCCATGGCTGGGCGCCATGCCCCTTGGGTGCCCTCCCCTCTCCCCTATAAAAGGCCCCCCTCTCCTCCTCTCAAAGCACACCTCCTCGTGAAGGATCTCTCTCCCCCTCTAGAATTTATCCCCCATGGTCTCGAACTAGCGAGATACATGTTCCCGGTGGCTTTTCGACAAGAAAGAGTTGTGCTTCCGCTGCATCGCTGGAGCGAGGAGGCGGAGGTTGCTCGGTGCCTCGAACATGTGTGCGAGCACGGAGGCGCTGCTGTTTTGCGGCGCTAGGACTTCCTCTCGATCTTGAGATCGGCAAGAGATCGTCTACATCAACCACGAGTTTGGACTCGTTAAGCTTTGTCAGTCTTCAAGGGTATGTTCTCTACGGATATACATCCGCCCGTTGTTTGTATCTAGTAGATAGATCTTGGTACATAGTTGTTCCCATCGTAGGAAATTTTTTGTTTTCTATGCTGCGAACCCTACAAAAGACATGAGTACTCTTTAAGTACTCGCAAACTAATACTAACAAGTGAAGGGGTTTTTATAATAGGACACTAAGCTCTAAGGTTGTTTTGCAAAAAGCCAGCTTTACCTCTACTAAGTTCAGGGGTGAGAGAAAACTAGTCAAATTTTATAACACCTAAGTGGGAACTTGAATTTCATGTCACAACTCTGTTGTGGTCAAGTCAAAGTCTCAATTCATTTCACAAGTCATTTTGAAAACATCTGAAGGGGGAACAGTATGGCCACTCCAATTGTCCATAACTGCGGACGCGGCTATTCGAATAGTTTGACACTCTGCAGAGATTGTACACTTTCACCACAACATTCGATACATCCGTCAGGAACAAATCCTGAAATCACCATACTCAGTATGCGGATAATCAATCCTAACCTTTCAATTACACGCCCTAGTATAAGCACCTCTCCTGTGAGTTTGGTCTCCCAACCATGACCAACTGTCATTTTGGGTACTGCACAGGTGGACAATCTTCACAAGGTAGCCTCAGCTCCAACCTTGGCCGTGAGGGAACTAATACTAAGGTATATAAGTTTCCAGTTAAGCCCTACCCAATCTTCGGGTATTGTGGTTATACGATAAAATTGGAATGGTATCGCATCCAGACAACCATCAGTTTTATAAAGGGCTAAGGCTCATGCCTTAACATTTTCATCACCAAAATCATCTGGTGTTTGAAAACACATGTCAAAACATCTCAATAGAATGATCCATCATTCTAAGGTTTTTATAACCATTTTTCCACCAAGTATTCCCATCTAAAGTTGATCAAGTTTTATGCTTAGCACTAGCATCTACAAATGGAGGTAAGTACTAATGAGGGGTGGTAAACTAGTGGAGTTTAACTAAGTTCAATCTCATGCCTTGGGATGACATCAAGATTATCTAGGTTAGGCCAAATTTTATGCTCTTTATGCAACCTTCAATTATCTTTCTAGTATCTACAAGTTACTCAAGTAAACTCTAAGTAGTAGCTTTGATAAAGAAATAAAGTAGAAAGCTTGCAAGTAAAACTAGGATTGGGTTATAAAGTGGGTATAATCATATATGCTTAAGGCATAGGGTTGGCATAGTAACAAGCAAGTATTTGCTTGCATCAGTATCAGTATAACCTTGATAATTGAATATATTGCAAGTATTGGCTTGCTAAAGTAGAGTATCTTGCAAGTGTTAGCTTGCACATCCAACTAGTAGTATTAGGCTTGCCTTGTGCAGAGCAGTGGTTGAAGTTCTCCTCGGCTTCTTCTTTGTAGTATCCTCCTTCCTCCTCGTATCCTTGGTCGGTACTAGCGTCTATAAATAAATACGAGGTACACAATCACCAAACAATACTTAACTACTTTCAATCATCACACAAAGGGGTTCTATAGATGATCTAGCATCATCACTAACATTACAAGCACTTGCTTTATTGATTTTATTTTTAGAAAAGTAATTTCTACTCATTGAAAAACTACTTAAGATTTAATATTCTCCAAACAAAACATGCGATCATGTTGACACATGTCATCACCACATATTTCAGTACATGAGAATGTGATTTAAAGTGGTGTCACAATTTAATAAGGTTTAACCTTTTATTTTATTTAAATAAAGTGACTAGAAATGTCTATGTGGCCTTATTTTATTACTTGAACATTATTTCTGTAAGTAAACCCATATATTTTTATATATTCTGAAAGGTATGATTAAATGTGATTTTTGAGAGTTGGAGTCAACTCAAAAGCTATTATGGTTTAAATTTGAAAAATGTTTGAATGCAGAAAAGCTTCTGCCTTGTTATTTTTACCAAGGGTGATCTACATATCTAAATGATTTGAATCCAACGGGCTTGGATTCAGCACTTCCAGACCTTTCTAACAAAATTGCTTTCATTAAATTTGGTTCGCTAAATCAAGCTGGGTTGATTTTTGAAACTAGGTACAGAACTATGTTTGAATGAAAATGGAAAAATCCAAATTCAAATGAGTGGGCTGCGCGGAAAGAGAAAATGGGCTGGCCTGCTACGCATAGCGCTTACGCGGGCTGGTTAAGTTGCTGTCCCCACGCGTCAGTGAGACGAGGGGGTGCGAAGCGGTACAGGGCAACGTGGTGCGTTGGATATAGTTCTAATCCAACGGCTCTGGTTCATCGTCCACGTCGGGCAGCGCCGGCGAGACAGAGCCCTAACGCGGCAGGTGGGGGTCGTCGGGGGCTCGCCGGGGCTTAGGCGAGGGTCGGCGATGCAGGCGAACGACAAAGTCCACTATGGCGAACCTCCTGGTACCAGCAGCTTCTCCTAGGGCACCTCCAATCGCTGGCTCCCTTCTTCTCCAGAGGCGGCGGGCTCCGGTGAAATTCCGGCGATGCGCTGCTCGCCTTGCTCCGAGAACAGGGTGGAATGATCAGTGCGGAGAGGGGAGTGAGGTGGTGTGAATAATTCGAGCGGGGGAGGCCTCTATTTATAGTGACGATAGGGGACCGACGGGTGCAAGCTGAGCTCGTCGTGGTCAACAGCACAGAAGGCTATCGGTGTGGGCGACGGTAGGGGCGGTGTTGTGCTCCCTGGCGAAGCTCAACGGCGTGGTGGCGAGGCGTGGGGCGGTGCAGTTTGGTCGGAACGCTGCGGTGCTCTGCGCGTGCCCGACGGAAAATTTAAGGCCGCACAGCTCGCGTGGTCCGCGCGGTGGCGAACGGGCGTGTCTGCGGGGTTGCTGGGACGGTGGTGATCGCGTATGCACGCGGCGAGGGCGGCGCGCGGTCTGTGGGCGTCTGTCGAGCGTGGCGCACGGGGCGTGCTCTCAGCATGGTTGCTGGGTGGCTTGGCATGGTCTGTGCGTGTGGTCCAGGGGCTTGCATCGCTTGCGGCTGGGACAGGGAGTGGCGGTGGGGTGCTAGCTTGCTCCCAGACAAGGTTGGCGAGGCTAGTGCTGCTTTTAGCTTGCTGTCCACACTGGGGTGACAATGCTGCACTTGGGTTGTTCACCATTGATGACAAAGGCTAGCTTACAGTGGGGCTAGAGCTTAGTTAAGTTTGCTAGATGATCTACTGAGGTTGTTGTGAGCTAGAGAGGGAACAAGTTAGGCTCAAATCACTGCACATGATAGTGTTTTGATTTTGTTTGATTTGAATCTGCAGGGTGTTTGATGAAATGGCCGCATGAATTCAAGTTTTGAATTTTGAAAATATTTTTGGTGGGTGTGCTAGACATGTGCTGGTGAGTCTGTGGATGCTTCGGTTTTGAAAGTTGAGCTTGTTTGAGTGGTTTTTGAAAAAGTGGGATCTTCCCATATGAAATAGATTCAATTTTAAACTGTCATTTAAACTATGCATTTAAATGTTTTTGGATGATCACAATGTGGGCCTTGGTACTTTGTTATGAGTACTATAAAGGGGTGTAAAGATCCAAATAAGTTTCTGTTAGGTTTTGAAAGTTAGAGATAGCCAAAGAAGGCATGGGAGTTAAATTGGCCAAAATGACCATTCCCTTATTTTGTTTGTTTTGGTTTATTTGTCTTTGGGAAAAGTATAGGGATTGTTTAGATGATGTTTATTTCACCTAAGAATCCTTTTACAAGCAAAGAAACACACAAACAAGGCAATTTAAAAGAATCCAAATTGGAATGCATACACACATGCATGCTTTCATATTTTTATTTAGAAAAGTTTTTGTTAACCCTAATTTTGATGATTAAAGTTTGATGATCCAAGTTTAGTATTTTTGGGATGTTACAAACTTTCTACATGAAAGTTGTAGATAACAACTAGATCTATCTACTGTTCAAAGGATATTGAGTTTGGAGCAACGAGGTGGGCGTAAAATGGATTATAACTTCTAAGATCTGAATCTTTGACCGTATTTTTCTCTCTGCTTGATGAACGAAATGAGGTGAAACCAGCGGGAATGGAACTGTCTTGACGAGGGGAACAACTTCCGTCTTCAAGCCACCGTGATCCAAGGTCGTCTTGAAGGTCTATTTGGGTAGAGAAGGTTGGGGAAAATTTTGGACGAAAATGGAGTTAAGATGAGTTCAAAACTTATAAAATTTTCTCGAGTGGGGTTTATATAGGAGGGGGTGGGGGCTAGATTAAAGGATATTAAAGAGGGAGAGGAATTAGGGGCATTTAGTGCGATTTAGGAGGGCAATTGAGAGTCATTTAGGAGCATTAGATACAAAGACCAAGTGCTCCTTGGTACACGTTCGTATATGTACCTGGTCGCCTCCTCTTGGCCGATCGGCCTGGTTGGGCCAGCCCATTTTGGCTGGCCTGGCTGGCCACCCTTTTTTTGTTTTATATTTTTTTTCTTAATTCTTTTATAACTTTTGATTTAGAGCTCCGAATTTGTTGATTCAAATTTATGTGGGTTCGTAAATTCATGGGCAACATTTTAGGACATAAATTTGATGTATTTAGAAATATTTAATTTTCTCAATTATTAATTAGTTAATTATTGTACGATTGCATGTGTGCGATATTGGCCTAGTTGTAGTGCAATATATTTGGAATGACTTGAATTTTTTCATTATTTCAATTTGATTCGATTTAGTTCCACTTTACATGGATAACCCATGAATTAAAGTTTGAAAATATGAGAGGATAATTTTATAAAATCTTAAAATAGTTCACATAAGCTATGGTGCTTATTTTAAAAGGAGACTCTTTGATTTTATTTTTTGGTTCAAAACAAAACAAAGGTTGTTTGAAAAATGTAATTGAAGTAGTGTTGATGTATAGATGGTTTTTGGTTGAGAACATTCCTTAAGATTAAAAATAGATTTTCAAATACAGGAAGTTTGTGAAAAAGATTTTGAAGGGGAACCTTGCAAATTATAATTTTGAAGTAGAGGAGATATATGGATAATCTTGATGCTTTGATCTTAGGGTTTTTGTTAAATGCTATTTTTATTTTAAGGAGTACCTTTATTTGGGGGAAAAACTTTTGTAATAGTTCAAAAGATTTTAATGTTTCCAATTAGAAGCAAAAAGTTTTCTTTTTCCCCTAAATTTCAACCATTATTTATTTTGTTTATTTCTTTTTCACATTTCAAAATTTGGAAAATTTTGGGATGTGACAGGCTACCACCCTTAAAAGGAATCTCATCCCGAGATTCGAGAAGGCTAGAAATAATAGGTTGATTTTTAGAATAACTTGGGTGCTACCACCCTTAAAAGGAAATTTTGTAGGGTTTCATTTTATGGTTCACTTGGCTATGGGTACAATGATTGAAATCCGAAGGTTTTTGACATGTCTCGGAGGCATCTGTTGGTTTAATAGGGATAAGTAATGATAGATAGATCTAAAGAAGTTCTAACACATAACCCCAAACAATCAAGTTCAATCAAACAATCAACAAGCAACTAATCACTTAACAATTTATGAGTTTGACTCACGAGTCGAAGGAAACAACAAGTTTTCTTGAAACAATCAACCTAGTATAGTCATACCTCATAGGTCAGTATGATCCATACACTAACATGATGTCAATGTCTTAGGTAGGTGGTAGGCAATCTAATGTCTCTTGGTTCTCACTTGTAGTCCTTAGTGATGTCCAAGTTGAAGTCCTTAGTGAAACTAAAGTTGAAGTCCTTGGTGTTGGTGAAGTATTTGCTCATGGTGGAGGCTTTGTCCATCAAGTTGAAAAGGAAGAGATGTAGAATCAAAACCAAAAAGGTTGAGGAAAGAGTTTACAAGATTGTTTGTAAATAAGTTTTGGAACAAATACAACTCCTATTTTTCTAAGGGGTTTTGTCCAATCCTAGGGTTACAATCCTACAGGCAACACAGTGCTCTGATACCATCTGTAGAGGTCACAACCTTTAATAAGGTAGAGATCCCTGTGTTTACAATGCTAGTCCCTGGATCAATAGCTAGCATTCACAGTTAAGATGTAATATCAAGAAACAAAGGTCATAATACAACTTTATAACCAGGAATAAAATAATTCATTACATCTTACATAGCTCATTTGGCTATCTCATTACAATGCAGCAGAAATAACTATAGCATGGATTCCTTCATCTTCAAAGTGCTACAGGCAATCATGTTGGTTGTAGACTTGTAATCCTATTTAACACACTTCACTAACATCAAACAAACCTGCAACATTATAAGTTACAGCCACAAGGGTTAATACATTTGAATTGTATTGGAAAGTTTCACTACTATGTAGAAATAAGTGGAACCTATCAATATATGCATATTTGGCTAAGTAGGGTTTAGGCTCTTTTTCAGAAAGCAATATAGTTTTTTATCCTATCTTTTCAAAATAGTTTTGATCTTTTGACAAATCTTTCTGAACTCCTTGGAAATCTCCAAGTGTTTCTAATCCCTTGTTGACACCATCAAGTTTTACTTTGAGAAATTGGAATGTCGAGATCTTCCATAGCTTCAGGCCTTAGTTGCTCAGAGTTGTCCGTAACCGGGGACACGGCTAAGTACTTAGAATTTGATCTTTTGCACAAGTTGTACACTTTACCCACATGACACAATCTCGTCTTGACGCCACCAGTGGCCGCTGGATAAGTACACACCAAATGGAGTACCGGCAGATCGATAATGTGACAAAGTCTTTCCATGAAGTCCTCCCAATACACAATGATAGCTTTTATACCATGCACCAATGTAAGGATATATTTCCAATACATAATTCTAGTTAACCTGATGATGCCAATGCAAGCGTCTTCCACTATGTAGTTGACTAAGCGAGAGCCCATTTAGCATGTGGCTATACACGGAAGCCAATGTACGAGAAACATGTTCAATCTCTAAGTCCCTGGATGGTTTTCTTCTAGTGCACATACAAAAAGATAGCCATATAAACATGGTTCCATTTGTTGCCACCTTGTCCAAAATTGAGTATCCTCATTCCACCTAGGTGGTTCATTGAGTACTTGTTTTATTATATAAAACATATAATTTTCCCAACACTTTATATAATCACATCATGTATTCCATCCCAAGTCTATAGCATGGCTAAGCATACTACAACTACGATGTTTTCACTAAGGAAGATATAAAGGATTTTCATAATAGGACATAGCATAGCATAGTAACATAGTAGCTCTATCATGCATACTACAAAAATTCCACTGAGTGTAATGAAAATAGTAGGACATGGATGATAGTGCCACTTGCCTTAGTAGTTGGTGGTGTTGGTACACTCTTTGCAATAACACACCTGACAATCAACACAATCTATCAAGCAAAACAACCAAGACAAAACATACACAAGATCAACACTAATGGCAACACAAAAATCATGCAAAGTATGCAAACATGCAAGATGGTAATTTTTATTATACAAATTTTTATAACAAGGTTCTGAACATTACTAAGTGATTTATGAATATTTTATATTTTCAAGATTACAAATGCAACCATTTATGCAATTGTAGCAATTAGCAACATTTTCTAACAGTTGGAAAGGCCATTCTCACTAAATAATTGCCACAGTCTTATTTATACTAGAATAAAATTATATTTTGGTCTTACTGTACAGAGGGTTCAATTTACAACCATTTGCAAAAGGATTCACTTAAAAATAATTTACACAACAATTTTTATACTCAAAATACTCCACAAATAGTTCTGTATAAAACGTGATTTTAGCAGACTCAAAAATACCGAATTATGGCTCCACTGTGTTGTACTTGTTTTTTGTGAATCTATAGACATATTATTTGCTAAATTTGGATATACATAACTAAAGATATAATTTTTATGGTGAAAATGACCAATTAAACCATTTAATTTATAAATCAAATTTTTGTACAGATAATAAGTAATATTATTGCATAAATGGATTCTACAGAATCTCATCTTTTCAGGGATACCAAATTTATAATTTTTGGACTTCTAAATCTTTTTCTATGAATTATAAGAGTTCATACTAAAATCTGGAAAAATCAAATTCGGGAATTGACTAAAATTGACTTTGACCGATCTGACTGAGTTGACTGTTGACTACGCTAATGTCATGATGATGTCAGAATTGACTATAGAAAAAGTTACTCGGATAGAAAAACTTTCTACATGAAAGTTGTAGGTAACAACTAGATCTATCTACTGTTCAAAGGAAATTGAGTTTGGAGCAACGAGATGGGCGTAAAATGGATTATACCTTCTAAGATCTGAATCTTTGACCATGTTTTTCTTTCTGCTCGATGAACGAAACAAGGTGAAACCAGCGGGAATGGAACCGTCTTGACAAGGGGAAGAACTTCCGTATTTAATCCACCGCGATCCGAGGTCGTCTTGAAGGTCTATTTGGGTGGAGAAGATTGGGGAAAATTTTGGACGAAATGGGGCTAAGATGAGTTGAAAACTTATGAAATTTCCTTGAGTGGGGTTTATATAGGAGGGTGTGGGGGCTGCATTAAAGGAGATTAAAGAGAAAGAGGAATTAGGGGGCATTTAGTGCAATTTAGGAGGACAACTGAGAGTCATTTAAGAGCATTAGATACAAAGACCAAGTGCTCCCTGGTACACGTTCGTATATGTACCTGGTCGCCTCCTCTTGGCCGATCGGCCTGGTTAGGCCGGCCCATTTTGGCTGGCCTGGCCGGCCACCCTTTTTTTCGTTTTATATTTTGTTTTCTTAATTCTTTCATAACTTCTGATTTAGAGCTCCGGATTTGTTGATTCAAATTTCTGTGGGTTCGTAAATTCATGGGCAACATTTTAGGATATAAATTTGATGTATTTAGAAATATTTAATTTTCTCAATTATTAATTAGTTAATTATTGTACGATTGCATGTGTGCGATATTGGCCTAGTTGCAGGGCAATATATTTGGAATGACTTGAATTTTTTTCTTATTTGAATTTGATTCGATTTAGTTCCACTTTACATGGATAACCCATGAATTAAAGCTTGAAAATATGAGAGGATAATTTTATAAAATCTTAAAATAGTTCACATAAGCTATGGTGCTTATTTTAAAACGAGACTCTTTTCTTTTATTTTTTGGTTCAAAACAAAACAAAGGTTGTTTGAAAAATGTAATTGAAGTAGTTGAGATGTATAGATGGTTTTTGGTTGAGAACATTCCTCAAGATTAAAAATAGATTTTCAAATACATGAAGTTTGTGAAAAAGATTTTGAAGGGGAACCTTGCAAATTATAATTTTGAAGTAGAGGAGATATATGGATAATCTTGATGCTTTGATCTTAGGGTTTTTGTTAAATCTTATTTTTATTTTAAGGAGTACCTTTATTTGGGGGAAAAACTTTTGTAATAATTCAAAAGATTTTAATGTTTCCAATTAGAAGCAAAAAGTTTTCTTTTTCCCCTAAATTTCAACCATTAT
This sequence comes from Avena insularis, assembly GCA_023614405.1. Lineage (NCBI taxonomy): Eukaryota > Viridiplantae > Streptophyta > Magnoliopsida > Poales > Poaceae > Avena > Avena insularis. The sequence goes on from CM042697.1 coordinate 345,162,091, forward strand.
TTATTTTGTTTATTTCTTTTTCATATTTCAAAATTTGGAAAAATTTGGGATGTGACGAAAGAAGTTTGGATGAAGGAGTTCATATCCGAACTAGGTGTGGCTGCAAACGCGTCGGACCCAATGATGATCTATTGTGACAACAATGGTGCCATTGCCAAAGAACCAATGTCTCACAAGCATTCCAAGCATAATAAGCGCCGGTTTCACTCCATCCGCGAGCATGTCAAGGATGGAGATATAAAGATTTGTAAAGTACATACATCTCAATGTAACAGATCCATTGACTAAAACTCTCCCTAAAGCAAAACATGATCTACACCCGAACTCCATGGGTGTTAGATACATCACTATGTAACTAGATTATTGTCTCTAGTGCAAGTGGGAGACTGAAGGGAATATGCCTATAGAGTCAATAATAAAGTGTTTATTATGTGTATTCCAAGTATATGATAGATGTTTATTTTGCATGCTATAATTATATTAATACGGAAATGTTAATACATGTGTGTTTAATAAAAAAACAAAAAGTTCCTAGTTATGCCTCTCTCATAAACTAGCTCATTAATTAACAAGATGATCACGGTTTCCTGATCATAGACATTAGATGTTGTTAATAACGAGATCACAACATTAGTGTAATGATGTGATGAACATTCATGCGAAGTATAGAATTACGATCAAAGTCATTGAGTTTATATTGCTATAAACAACTTACGAAGTGATCCTAATCCTTAGACCATGAGATCATGCCAATCACTAACACTGGAAGAGTTTCTTGTTGACATCAAATGTCACACCGTAACTGGATGATTATAAAGATGGCTTCAAAGCTACTAAAGTGTTATGTTGAGACTCATGGATCAAGAGTGGAATTTATTCATCCCGATGACGGATAGATATACTTTGGGACCTCTCGGTGGTATCACATTGGTTAGCTTGCAAGCAAGTGATTTGATCACTAGAATGTTATATCACGAGAACAAGAAAAGAGTTCATATCAGTAACGAGATCAAACTAGGTATGAAGATACCGATGATCGAATCTCGGACATGTAATATATCATGAAACAAAGTGATTTAGATACGAGCATAAAAGGTTCCGACGATCACAGGAAAGTCATCGTTGAATGTGTCAGAGTCAGTATGAATCTCTAGGTCCCGCTACTGATTATTGATCGCAGAAGGGTCTCGATCATGTACGCATTATTCGCGAACCGTAGGGTGACACACTTAAGGGACACTGACATCCAGTTGGAGCAAATGTTTCATGCCGGAAAGAATAACAAGTGCAGGAATTTATTTCACTAGATACCGAAATAGGTTTTCGGGTGAAATTGCAGAAAGTGTTTTTGCATGTGAAATAGAATTCTAGCAAGGGGTTATATGTGAATGTTTGTCATTAAAGTAATTGACAAAATTCTGAATAAATAAAAAGAGCTTTACTTAATGAGAGTTTGCATTAAATTTGTGGAAATTTAATAGCAAGTTTGAGTGGGATTTTGAGTGGAGGGATATGAAGAGGTTTTTTGTGAGTGGTGTGTCCACCCACATGAATGAAGGAGGGGAGGGGGCAGCCCCCATGGCCGGCGGCCACCCCCTTGGGTGCCCCCCTCCTCCTATTAAAGGCACCCCTCTCCCACTCTCTCACTCACACCTCCTCCTGAAGGATCTCTCTCCCCCTCTAGAATTTATCCCCATGGTCTCGGACTAGCGAGATACATGTTTCCGGTGGCTATTCGGCAAGAAATGGTTGTGCTTCCGCTGCATCGCTGGAGCAAGGAGGCGGAGGTTGCTCGGTGTCTTGTACGTGTGTGCGAGCACGGATGTGCTGCTGCTTTGCGCCGCTAGGACTTCCTCTCGATCTTGAGATCGGCAAGAGATCGTCTACATCAACCACGAGTTCAACTCGTTAAGCTTTGTCGGTCTTCAAGGCTATGTTCTCTATGGATATACATCTATCCGTTGTTTGTATCTAGTAGATAGATCTTGGTACATAGTTCCCATCGTAGGAAATTTTTTGTTTATATGCTGCGAACCCTACAATCCAGGTGTAAACAATCAACTTTATAGTATTCTTTTAAAACCTTTAAATAACTATAAGTCAAAGATTTACAAATATATTTTTGCCAATAATTAACTTATATTAGAAGTAAGTGATCTCAATTCATATATAATCATATTTAGCAAACCTAGTATTCACTAAATAAATTATAAAATAAATTCACCTATCTTTCTTTATCTAGAAAAAACTTATAGTATAATCCGAAAATATTACACATATTAAATTTAAATCTTTAAAACTAAGTTCCATAATAATAAGATTTCATCTTTGATTATGCTTAGGAAAAACCCTAATAGTTGATAATGCTGCAAATGTTATATTTCAAGTCCAATTAAATTTTTATAGTTTACTTTGGTCTGATATACTTTAAGCTAGGAATACAATGACTCAAGATCATTTAGACCTTATTAAAAACCATAGCTTCAAACCTATTAATCTTCAGAGTTGAATAACTTAACATAAAGAATATTTTCTTCAAATATTATTCTTTTTGCCACGTTAAAAGAAACACTATACCATTTATTTTAAGTCATAACAAAATTAAAACATAAACCTTGTAATAATTACATGATACCACTCAATCTTAGAATTGTATTATGATTGTACTTTACCTTCATGACTTATATGTTTATCTCAAAATCCTTGCAACCACACTCTTTTGTGAAGTAAACTTGAAGATAAAACAAACCTTAAAATAAATCATCTAAGTCCATCTCACTTGTAATGATTGGGGAATTACTTGGGACTTTACATTATGCATCCCATTATTTATGCATAACAGCATATTGCTTCTTTAAACATTGTCCTTACCGGGCAATGATGATATTTTTGTAGAACCTGGGGTCCAGGGTCAAGTCGAGACATTCGACTCGCCATATCAAGGCAAGTTCACAATTTCTCATGTCCTTTGATTATTTTCTATAAAGTATTTTGCAAATCCAGTGTTGTCATCACCTTCATTCCAAAAAGGCCGAAAACACTATTTTTATAATTAATGTGAACTATTGGTTACTGATCCAGGGTGATCAGTTAATCTATTAAATCTGGCAGTTGGAATACAGCTGCACAGGAATATATCATCTAGGACTTAACAACCAATGTCACCAGTGATTCTCGTGCCATATATTACGTGTTAAGCATGAGATTTGGAGTGGGATAGACAAGTCAGCTGGATCGGCTCCCTTTCGCATGCACCGGACACTGTTCTGGGCGTTTTGTGAGTTGCAGATCGCGGGTATAGCCATTTTATACGGGGAAAGTTCTACCGTGGATCTAGGCTCACAAAAGACAGATTTCTAGTGTTAATGGTTATTGTGTGTATCCGACTAACATATAGCCGCTTTATACGAGGAAAGGTCTACCTTGAGTCTGGGCATACAAAAAATTGCGCTGTATGCGGGGTCGCGGAGAAGGATAGTGATTGGCTTGGATCATCTACTAGGCCCCACAACATAGGAAGTGTGGACGAGAAAGATTTATCCGGTTGTGCAACAAGGATTTTATCTCTCATGGGTAAAGTAACGCACCTCTGCAGAGTGTAAGAACTATAACTTGTTACTCCCTGATCCGGGAAGGAGGTGCGAACGCTGCAGGAAAAGAACTCCATCAAAGTTCTGGTAAACCTATGAAGGCTGATGGACATAGCTTTTCAGAATAAAAGCAACCTTTGAAGAAATATTTACGAAAACCTGCATTGCCTACGACCTATGGTCTATGGCTGTAGATATAGTGCATGAAACACTCCTTTTACTGAACTTGCTGAGTACGCTCATACTCAACGTATCTTATTAACCCTTGCTAGATTCCGAAGAAATTAAAGACCAAGAAGAGAAAATACTTTATTCCATTGAATATCAAGAAGAATTCTGCTATGAAGAACCAGAAGTATCCGGAAGCGTCGAAGGGGACAATTATGAAAACATCTATGGAATGGAGACCGACGTATCTGAAGTGTAGATGTATCGTATATAGTGATCTAGTCCAGTAGCATAGATCTCTATCCTCTATATATATTAAATCTCGTATAAACCTTAAAGTTTAGTTTGCTTATTTTTCTTTTTCTTAGTGTTATTATAGTTTAGCCCTAAGTCATCGGGATACCTCTACGGATCTAGGAGGATCTCGAAGTCGTCATGTAATTTCTGGTTGTAATAATGATAATGTTGTTGGAGATATGCCCAAGAGGCAATAATAAAGTGGTTATTATCATATCTACATACTTATGATAAATTTTTACATACCATGCTATAATTGTATTAACAGGAAACATTAATACTTGTGTGATTTGTAAACATAAAAGAGTCCCTAGTAAAGCCTCTTGTTAAACTAGCTTGTTGGTTAATATATGATCATGGTTTCCTGATCATGAACATAGAGATGTTTTTAACAACAGGGTCATATCATTAGGAGAATGATGTGATGGACATACTCCTATAGTTAAGCATATCATAAAGATCAAGTCATTTAATATAGTTCATTTGCTATAAGCTTTCTGATACGTAGTAACCTAATTCCTTCGACCATGAGATCATGTTAATCACCATCACCAGAAGGATGCTTTGATGACATCAAACACCACACCGTAACTGGGTGGCTATAAAGGTGGCATTGAGTGTTTGGAAAGTATGGGTTGAGGCACATGGATCAAGAGTGGGATTTGTCCATCGATATGACGGATAGATATACTCTGGGCCCTCTCGGTGGAATGTCATCCAATTAGCTTTCAAGCATGTGACTGGCTCACAAGAGATCACATATCACGGGAATGAGAAAAGAGTACTTATCGGTAATGAGGTTGAACTAGGTATGCAGAGATACCGACGATCAAAACCTCGGATAAGTAAACTATCGTGAGACAAAGCGAAATTGGTATCATATGTAAGTGGTTCATTCGATCGCAAAGTAATCGTAGAAATATGTGGGAGCCATATGAATTTCCATATTCCTCTATTGGTTATTGATCGGAGAAGTGTCTCGATCATGTCCGCATAATTCACGAACCGTAGGGAGACACACTTAAGGATTCGATGTTGTTGAGTAGTTATGGAATGGTGAGTAAGAGACCGAATGTTGTTCGGAGTATCGGATGGGATCCGGGATATCACAAGGAGATCCGGAATGGTCCAGAGAATAAGATTCATATAAGGAAAGTCCTGTTTCGGAGTTGGGGAATGATTCCGGTGTTTTCATCGGGAATGTTCTAGAAGGGTCCCAAGGTCCGACCCGGAGGAAGGGTACATGAATGTGTCATAACAAGTTGGAATGATTGCATCATGTACTAGGTATCATGTCTGGGAAAAATAAAGGGATAAATCAAATCCTAGTTTGAAAAGTCAAACGCCAATTTGAAAAGTCAAACGGCACTTTTGCTTGGTGGAGGGAGAGTAGGAAACCTACTTGGGGAGGAGTTCCTCTCCCTCCACCCGCCGGCCAAGGAGGCCGACTTTGGGGAGGACTCTCCTCCCGTGTCCGGCGCCCTCCCACCTATAAAAGGAGGGGCAGGGGTGCCCCTCTAGACCTACACCTCTCTCTCCTCTAAACCCTAGCCCTAGCCGCCGGCCTCCACCAAGTCGCCGCCGCCCCTAGGGTTTGCCTAGCCGCCGAGTTAGGGCCCTCCCCTTGCCCTAGCCGCCGGCCTAGCCCTCTCTACTTGGTTCCTCTAAACCCTAGATCGCCAAGGCCTCTCTCATAGTCCACCATACTCGCTCCGGCTTAAGGCGAAGCCCTGCGAGATCTTCCCTCTACTTCCGGTACCACGCCGTCGTGCTACCGGATTCGCGAGGATAGTGCTACAACCTCCGCTTCCTGCTGGAACAAGGGACAGGAAGGTCTTCATGAAGGTGTGACCGACTGTGGAAGCGCTGCCGGAACGCAGCGTCGGAAGGATCGTCTACGCGATCTTGAGATCGGAAGTGTACGACTACATCACCCCCAAGAATCTGCTCTCGTTAAACGCTTTGGATCTTCGAGGGTTAGTATTCTATCGAGTCGTTGCTACAATCTAGTAGATAGATCTTGGCTTGATCATAGATTAGATCTTGATTGTGTGTTCATGCGGTAGAAATTTTTTGTTTTCCATGCTACGAACCCCTACAGTGGTATCAGATCCGTGTCTATATGTAGATCTGTTGCACGAGTAGAACACAATGGTCATTGTGGGTGTTGATGCTTTTGTTGTCGATTTCTTCTTGTGTACTTTGCATCTTGCGGGATGGTGGGATGAAGCGGACCGGGCTAACCTTACATGACATCGTTCATGAGACTTGCTCCACGCTAGACATGCAACTTGTATTGCATAAGTGGCTTTGCGGGTGCCTGTTTCTCCCAACATAGTTAAGATTCAATTTACAACGGGTGATTGACAATACTAGTATCAATGTTGTGGTTCTTGTTTGTAAGTTAGAACGACACTTATTGAAAGCCCCAAACCACGTAAAACATGAAAAGAAAATTAGAGGCGTCTAACTTTGTTTTGCAGGGGTGTGCTGTGATGTGATATGGCCATGATTGTGATTATATATGATGTATGCAATGTTCCTTATTGTAAGTCGGCAACCGGCAGGAGCCATATGGTTGTCTTTTAAATTCGTTAAGTCCTGCGTGACTATTATTCAAGATAGTTGTAATAGTTGATGCTGGTGGAAGACAACCATGAAGCGGCGCCATTGACCTTGACACCACACCGGTGATGATGGAGATCATGTTCGTGCTTGAAGATGGAGATCGGAAGCACAAGAAGAAAGGCCATATCATATCACATATTATGAATTGCATGTGATGTTAATCCTTTTATGCATCTTGTATTGCTTAGTTCACGATGGTAGCATTATAAGATGATCCCTCAAGCACACAATTTCAAGTTTTAAAGTGTTCATCCTTAGTAAGCACCGTTGCTAAAGCTCGTTGTTTCGAAGCACCATGTGATGATCGGGTGTGTTAGATTCTGCGAGTGTATACAACGTGAGCAAGCCAGATTTGCTCATGCGGAAGATAAGGTTTGATCATGACGAGCCTAGCATGTATAGACATGGTCTCGGAACACGGATCACCGAAAGGTAAAGCATGAGTCATATAGTAGATATGATGAACATGTTGATTGTTCGCCATTGAAGCTACATCAACTCTCGTGATGATCGGTTTTGATGTGGTGGATTTGGTTCGTGTGATCACTAAAACAATGTGAGGGATATTGTTTTGAGTGGGAGTTCAACGGCAATATGATTAAAAGTTGAACACTATTTATCATGAATTAAATCAAAGTGAATTTGCATAATTGTTGTAGTCATTGGCATCCGTTTACCACCTTGCGCTTAGTTATAATTGAGATGATAGAACTATAGAATTCTGGTTAGTTACTTTACGAACTGGTATCGTATTGTTTTAAAGTGTTAATCTAAAGTTTAAAAGTCCTCTTGCAAACTTTCAGTAAGTTCTGGTTACTCCATGAAGTTTAATAATTGGTATTAAATCAAGAGTGACAATTCCAAGTGTTAGTGTATGAGTATCATGTTTGTCTCCATGATTCTTGATATTCAAAGGATTGTCTTAATATCAAGCTTATCTAGGATCTGAAAGAGTTGTTTCAGAAACCATGATGTGTGGAAGATATTGTGATATCTGAAATGAAGTTTTGGTTGCAACATGATAGAGTATAATATGGCAAAGGTCATGTTCTCATATTTGATGAGAATTTGCAAAAGTTTGGAGACAGTAGTTGTCCTAATCCACCAAAAGGTTTTGGAGAGCAACATTATACTCGCGATTCATCATTATAAGCTAAAAGTAGCTTGATCATGGATAATTCCATGATAAGGGTGAATATTTTATGTAGGTAAAATGTTTACTACACCAAGAGATTACTAAAGAAAGGAATTTGAAAGAACACCAAACATTTGATGATGGTGATCTACTTCAAAGTGCAAGTCCAAAGACATTGGTATTTAACTATACATGCTTTGGACTATGTGTCATGTATATGGCTCCACTATTGATGTTGATAGATTCTTTCAAACAGAAAAGGAAATACTGAAAGAGAATCTCATAAATATATGGCAGAAAAGAAAAGACTAGAATTGTTCAGCTTAAGTATATAGATGATATACATGTTATGGCTATATTCTTTGCTTATTAAACAATGTGGATCTTAAGTATTTGATACTAAATTTGTTGGTGTGAATCGTCATACGAAACAACACAATTCATGAACTACAATGGCCTAAGTAACTAGAAAAAGAATATGTGATGATGTTCATCGAGAACAAATAAAGGGTTATTGTGCTACTTGTTAAACATCAAAGCTTGCCTTCAAGATTTGTTTTATCAGGTATTATGGGAACAAAAGGGTTGTTCAAATAATTGCAGTAATCCATAAAATATGGATGATTCACAAATCTTGTTGGAGAAATCACATCCATAAAACTAGTGCTAAAAATGTCGAAAGACAAATTGATTGAAAGATCACTTAGGAAGTGACATCGCTGTTTAAATTATATTGGAAAGAAAACATGAAGAAACTCCATGCGGATGGAATTTTGGAGTCTTTCAATTTTTGATCAAATGATGCTTGTGAAACTTTCCTAGAGATAATTAAAACTTCGTTCATAGGCCAAAAGGGAACAAATGACTAGCTTATTGGAACTTGTACATATTGTTGTACGAAGTCCATTATGTGTAGTCAAGAGCAATGGATTTCAACTTCATATGCTTTCTCCGAAAATTTGAGTGAATATATGAATATTTACTTAATAAGGAAGAAGTATGAAACATTTGAAAAGTTCAAAGACTTTCAAGATGAAGTGCAAAATCATTGTAACAAGAATATAAATAGTTTATGATAAGATCATAAAGGAAGATATTTGATTTACAAATTTAGCATAATACCTAAGATTAAAGAAATTGTTCCGTAAATTTGCATGTCCCGGAACACCATAAGAGTATGGAGCGTTCGAGATATGTAATTAAACCTTGTTTGACATGGGAAGATCGAAGGTGTAATTCATAAAACTGCCATTATATTTTAAAGATTAAAAGCTTTAGAGACTACCGTTTTCCCACTGAAAAGAGCTCCACCATAATCCGTTGAAATGACACCATATAAAGTTATGGTTTGGGATAAAACCCAAGTAGTCCTTTCTTAAACATTGGTATGCTATGCATAAGAAAGATGTTTGCAACCAAAGTCGGATGAACCTGTCTTTGTATGTTATTTCGAATAACTGTTAAGTATTCCTCCATAACATCGGAGACAAAAGTGTTTGTCACTTAGAACGTCAAGTTTCTTTGAGAAGAAATTTTTCGTGAAAAGATAAGTGGGAGGACAATAGAACTTTGATAAGGTTAAAAGAACCTTAGCTATATGTGCAAAGTTGCGCAGCGCCGAAAAGTGTTCCGGAGGCAGCAACAATGCTCATGGCTCACGTGCCTCAAAGGTTGTGGTTATGGAGGTCAAAGTTTCTATTGAACCAAGTAGGTCGAGTAAACAATCAAATACCAATATTTGAGGGTTGAATCATTATTTGAGAATAATGAACGTACTACATGCAAAGAAGCGATGATGGGCCCTGACTCCGTAAAATGGCTTGAAGCCAAAAAATCCGTGATAGTTCCATACACGAGAAATCAAGTTTTGAACTTGAAGGACCCTCGAGAAAGGTGTAAGACCTTACAGTTGTGTTTGGATCTATAAAGAAATAGACATGGATGTTGCACATCTATGAAATAGTCGACATGTTGGGAAAGAGTTCACAACAATGTTCAAAGGTTGACTATGACAAGATTTGATCTTTCATAGAGATATTTAGTCTAGACGGATTAATGTAGCAACCACTACATATAATTTTGTTATGTGGTAGATTGAGTAAGCAAAACAAGTTCTTCTAATAGAATTTTTAACTAGGACATGTGCATAACACGGTCCATAGGGTTTTGTTAATTCAAAGGATGCTAAAATCATATGCAAACTTCAATTGATGAAGTAAGCATTGCGGAGTTGGAACCTTCACTATGATGAAACTGTTAAAGGAGTTTAAATTCGTGGGAGACGATGAAGATGCTTGCATTTGCAAGAAATTAAGTGGGAGCGCTAAGACATGTTTCTAATACATTATGTGGAAGACATATTGTTGATTGGAAATGATGTATCTTTTATTAACACATGTTAAGAAATTCATCCCGATGAAAGATTTAGGCAAAACCCAAATATTTGGCATCAATATCTATATAGATAGATTGAGACACTAATATGGTTGTGCCGAAAGTACATAGATGATATATTGAATGAGTTCAATATAGAAACTACGAGAAAGGTTCTTGTCGCACAGAAAGGATTGAATGAGTTCAATATTGATGATATATTCAAGTGTATTGACATTTGGTAAGTGAAACAAAGATTCAAGTATAGATTGATACTTTATGTATGAAATCACAAAGAATATTTATATCAATCATACTGTGATATGTACAAATCCAGATATGTCCTATGCTCTAAATGTTATGAGCATATACAAGAATGATTCATAATATGATCATTGGACGATAGTAAGGATATTCTTATGATCTTGTAAAAAGAACTAAGAATATATTATTTTGTAGAAGTGGCAAATAGATGGTTAGTTCATTGTAAAAGTACTACATTGATACTAGTTTTGTCACAAAGTACAAATTAAGTTTATCTCAATCTAAACTAAGGGTGGCACAATATAATGGAAAGTAAGTTCCATAATGGATTTGGATGAGTTCCAAAGTTAAGACATTGTGACACATACTACAACAAAAGGCTAAGTATATGACTGCTATTATAGCAGCTAAAGAGGGCATTTGTGTCAAGTAGTTTGTTATCAAACTAGGTGTAGTTCACAGCGGGATAATACTATGAAGATATATTGTACGACAATATTATCAACATGTTTTAACCCCAAACAACTAAAGGTCTCACCAAAGGACCAAATTTATACAACGCCATCTCATTAGAGAATGAGTGATGCGCAGAGACGCAAAGACATGCAATTACACACGGACCTGGAAGTTTCAGATCCGGAGATCAGTTGACCACTAGCAATCATGTACATACAACACCGGAAAGCCATAGGTGTTGAATACACAAAGGTTTGAAACTAGATTATTGACTCTAGTGCAAGTGGGAGACTGTTGGAGATATGCCCAAGAGGCAATAATAAAGTGGTTATTATCATATATTCATACTTATGATAAATGTTTACATACCATGCTATAATTGTATTAACAGGAAACATTAATACTTGTGTGATTTGTAAACATAAAAGAGTCCCTGGTAAAGCCTCTTGTTAAACTAGCTTGTTGGTTAATATATGATCATGGTTTCCTGATCATGAACATAGAGATGTTATTAACAACAGGGTCATACCATTAGGAGAATGATGTGATGGACATACTCCTATAGTTAAGCATAGCATAAAGATCAAGTCATTTAATATAGTTCATTCGCTATAAGCTTTCTGATACATAGTAACCTAATTCCTTTGACCATGAGATCATGTTAATCACCATCACCAGAAGGATGCTTTGATGACATCAAACACCACACCGTAACTGGGTGGCTATAAAGGTGGCATTGAGTGTTCGGAAAGTATGGGTTGAGGCACATGGATCAAGAGTGGGATTTGTCCATCCATATGATGGATAGATATACTTTGGGCCCTCTCGGTTGAATGTCATCCAATTAGCTTGCAAGCATGTGACTGGCTCACAAGGGATCACATATCACGGGAACGAGAAAAGAGTACTTATCGGTAACGAGGTTGAACTAGGTATGCAGAGATACCGACAATCAAAACCTCGGATAAGTAAACTATCATGAGACAAAGCGAAATTGGTATCGTATGTAAGTGGTTCATTCGATCGCAAAGTAATCGTAGAAATATGTGGGAGCCATATGAATTTCCATATTCCTCTATTGGTTATTGATCGGAGAAGTGTCTCGATCATGTCCGCATAATTCACGAACCGTAGGGAGACACACTTAAGGATTCGATGTTGTTGAGTAGTTATGGAATGATGAGTAAGAGACCGAATGTTGTTTGGAGTCTCGGATGGGATCCGGGATATCACGAGTAGATCCGGAATGGTCCGGAGAATAAGATTCATATAAGGAAAGTCCTGTTTTGGAGTTGGGGAATGATTCCGGTGTTTTCATCGGGAATGTTCTAGAAGGGCCCGGAAGGTCCGGCACTCTGGAGGGGAAGGGTACATGAATGTGTCATAACAAGTTGGAATGATTGCATCATGTACTAGGTATCATGGCTGGGCAAAATAAAGGGATAAATCAAATCCTAGTTTGAAAAGTCAAACGCCAATTTGAGAAGTCAAACGACAGTTTTGCTTGGTGGAGGGAGAGTAGGAAACCTACTTGGGTAGGAGTTCCTCTCCCTCCACCCGCCGGCCAAGGAGGCCGACTTGGGGGAGGACTCTCCTCCCCTGGCCGGCGCCCTCCCACCTATAAAAGGAGGGGCAGGGGTACCCCTCTAGACCTACACCTCTCTATCCTCTAAACCCTAGCCCTAGCCGCCGGCCTCCACCAAGTCGCCGCCGCCCCTAGGGTTTGCCTAGCCACCGAGTTAGGGCCATCCCCTTGCCCTAGCCGCCGGCCTAGCCCTCTCTACTTGGTGCCTCTAAACCCTAGATCGCCAAGGCCTCTCTCATAGTCCACCATACTCGCTCCGGCTTAAGGTGAAGCCCTGCGAGATCTCCCCTCTACTTCCGGTACCACGCCGTCGTGATGTCAGAATCGCGAGGAGAGTGCTACAACCTCCACTGCCTGCTGGAACAACGGAGAGGAAGGTCTTCAGTTTAACGGTGACCGATTGCAAGCGCTTTTAACGCAGCGCCGGAAGGATCGCCTACGCGATCTTAAGATCGGAAGTGTACGACTACATCACCCACGAGAATCTGCTCTCGTTAACCGCTTTGGATCTTCGAGGGTTAGTATTCTATCGACTCGTTGCTACAATCTAGTAGATAGATCTTGGATTGATCATATATTAGATCTTGATTGTGTGTTCATGCGGTAGAATTTTTTTGTTTTCCAACGAACCCCTACAAATGTATGTTGTGGACCCGCTTTGTTTATGTTGTACCACTCTAAGGATGTAATATTTGCGGAATGATGCTCCGTGAGTGTTATGTCCACGACTATAGTATACTACAACATGCAGTCGTATGCTGGGTCACCACAAAGAGTTCCAAGCAAGAGTCTATGTCTGCATCTACAATAGAGGTCGAGTATATTGCCGCCTCGGAGGCAGCAAAGGAAGTTGTTTGGATGAAGAATTTCCTCATGGATCTTGGTGTGGTTCAGGGCTCGTAAAATTTTGGTGTGCTCGTAAAATCATGGGATGAACACTTTAAAACTTGAAATTTATGTGCATGAGGGATCATCTTATAATGCTACCGTCGTTAACTAAGAAATACAAGATGCATAAAGGATTAACATCACATGCAATTCATAATATGTGATATGATATGGCCTTTCTTCTTGTGCTTCTGATCTCCATCTTCAAGCACGAACATGATCTCCATCATCACCGGTATGGCGTCTAATGGCGCCGCTTCATGGTTGTCGTCCACCAGCTCCAACTATTACAACTACTTTGAATAGAAATGCGGGTCTTAACAGAATTTAAAGACAACCATATGGCTCCTACCGGTTGCCAACTTACAATAAGGAACATTGCATACATCAAACATAATCACAATCATGGCCATATCACATCACAGCACACCCCTGCAAAAAAAAAAGTTAGACGCCTCTAATTTTCTTTGCATATTTTACGTGGTTTGGAGCTTTCAATAAGTGTTGATCTAACTTACGAACAAGAATCACAACGTTGATGTTTGAACTATCAAGTGCCTGTTGTAAATTGGATCTATACTATAATAGGAGAGATAGACACCCGCAAATCCACTTATGCAATACAAGTTGCATGTTGAGCGTGGAGCAAGTCTCATGAATGATGTCATGTAAGGTTAGCCCGGGCCGCTTCATCCAATCATACCGCAAGATGCAAAGTACACAAGAAGCAATTGATAATAAAAGCACCACCGCCCACAATGACCATTGTGTTCTACTCGTGCAACAGATCTACATATAGACACGACTCTGATACCACTGTAGGGGTTCGTAGCATGGAAAACAAAAAATTCTACCGCATACAAACAAACAAGCCAAGATCTATCTACTAGATTGTAGCACCGAGTCCATAGAAGAACTCACCCTCGAAGATTCCAAAGTGTTTAACGAGAGCAGATTCTCGTGGGTGATGTAGTCGTACTCTTGCCGATCTCAAGATCGTGTAGACGATCCTTCCGGTGCTGCGTTGCTTCCGCAATGATCGGTCACATGTTCAAGATTGATGAAGACCTTCCTCTCCCTTGTTCCAGCAGAGCGGAGGTTGTAGCACTCTCTCGCGATTCCCAAGACGACGGCGTGGTACCTAAGTAGAGGGGAGATCTCGCAGGCTTCGCCTTAAGCCGAGCGCAGTATGGTGGACTATGAGAGAGGCCTTGGCGATCTAGGGTTTAGAGGAACCAAGGAGGAGGCTAGGGCGGCTAGGGCTTGGGAGAGCCCCAACTCGTGGCTAGGAGGAAACCCTAGGGCGGGCGGTGACTGTGAGCCGGCTAGGGCTAGGGTTTGGTGAGAGAGGTAGGCTGGGGGCACCCCTGCCCCTTCTTTTATAGGTGGCAGGGCACCGGCTAGGGGGAGGGAGTCCTCCCCCAAGTCGGCCTCCTTGGCCGGCGGTGGAGGGAGGAGGACTTCCTCCCCAAGTAGGTTTCCTACTCTCCCTCCACCAAGCAAACTTGTCGTTTGACTTTTCAAATTGGCGTTTGACTTTTCAAACTAGGATTTGATTTATCCCTTTATTTTGCTCAGCCATGATACCTAGTACATGATGCAACCATTCCACATTGTCATGACACATTCATGTACCCTTCCCCTCCGGAGTGCCGGACCTTCCGGAACCTTCTAGAACATTCCCGATGAAAACACCGGAATCATTCCCCAATTCCGAAACAGGACTTTCCTTATATGAATCTTATTCTCCGAACCATTCCGGATCTCCTCGTGATATCCCGGATCCCATCCGAGACTCCGAACAACATTTGGTCTCTTACTCATCATTCCATAACTACTCAACAACATCGAATACTTAAGTGTGTCTCCCTACGGTTCGTGAATTATGCGGACATGATCGAGACACTTCTCCGAACAATAACCAATAGAGGAATCTGGAAATTCATATGGCTCCCACATATTTATATGATTACTTTGCGATCGAATGAACCACTTACATATGATACCAATTTCCCTTTGTCTCACGATAGTTTACTTATCCGAGGTTTTGATCGTCGGTATCTCTGCATACCTAGTTCAACCTCGTTACTGATAAGTACTCTTTTCTCGTTCCCGTGATATGTGATCCCTTGTGAGCCAGTCACATGCTTGAAAGATAAATGGATGACATTCCACCGAGAGGGCCCAGAGTATATCTATCTGTCATATGGATGGACAATTCCCACCCTTGATCCATTTGTCTCAACCCATACTTTCCGAACACTCAATGCCACCTTTATAGCCACCCAGTTACGGTGTGGTGTTTGATGTCATCAAAGCATCCTTCCGGTGATGGTGATAAGCATGATCTCATGGTCGAAGGAATTAGGTTACTATGTATCAGAAAGCATATAGCAATTGAACTATTAAAATGACTTGATCTTCATGCTACGCTTATATATAGGAGTATGTCCATCATACCATTATCCTAATTATATGACCTTGTTATTAACAACATCTCAAATGTTCATGATCAAGAAACCATGAATATCTATTAATCAACAAGATAGTATTTTGAAGAGGCTTTACTAGGGACTCTAATTTAGTTTACAAATCACACAAGTATTAATGTTTCTGGTTAATACTGTTATAGCATGAATGTTAATATTTATCATAAACACAAAGATATAATAATAACTATATTTATTATTGCCTCTAGGGCATATCTCCAATAGTCTCCCACTTGCACTAGAGTCAACTAATCTAGATTACATGGTAATATACCGAACACCCATGGGAGTTTGGTGTTGGTCATGTTTTGCCCTCGGGAGAGGTTTATTCAACGGATCTGCCACATTCGTATCTGTGTGTACTTTGCAAATCTTTATGTCACCATCTTGGACATGTTCTTGAATAGCGTGAAAATGTAGCTTTATGTGCTTGAGATTCTTGTGTGACCTTGGTTCTTGCGCATTGGCTATGGCGCCCATGTTATCACAGTAGATAGACATTGGGTCCAGCGCACTTGGAACCACACCAAGCTCTGTAATGAACTCCTTCATCCATATCGCTTCTTGTGAAGCCTCCGAAGGAGCTATGTATTCCGATTCAGTTGAAGATCTCGCCACAATGCTTTGCTTTGCACTCCTCCAGCTAACTGCTGCACCATTCAAAGTAAATACGTATCTAGATTGTGATTTAGAATCATCCGGATCGGTGTTCCAACTAGCATCGGTGTAACCATTAACAACGAGTTGTTCATCACCTCCATAAGAAAGAACCATATCCTTAGTTCTTCTCAAGTACTTAAGGATGTTTTTGACGGCTGTCCAATGATCCACTCCTGGATCACTTTGATATCTGCTAGTCAAACTAACAACATATGCAATGTTGGGTCTAGTACATATCATGGCATACATTAGAGATCCTATGGCTGAGGCATAGGGAGTCTTACTCATCCTTTCTCTATCTTCTGCCGTTGCTGGACTTTGAGTTTTACTCAACGTCGTATTGGGCAACATGGGCAAGAACCCTTTCTTGCTATCTTCCATTCCAAACCTCTTTAGAACTTTGTCCAAATATGTACTTTGTGACAATGATATTAGGCGTCTCGATCTATCTCTATAAATCTTTATGCCTAATATGTAAGCTGCTTCGCCAAGATCTTTCATTGAAAAACTATTATTCAAATATTCCTTGACACTATTAAGAAGGTCTACATCACTCCCAATCAACAATATGTCATCTACATATAGTATTAAGAATGCTACAGAGCTCCCACTCACTTTCTTGTAAATACAAGCTTCTCCATAAGTTTGTATAAAACCAAAACTTTTGATTACCTTATCAAAACGTTGATTCCAACTTCGGGATGCTTGCTTCAATCCATATATGGACCGTTGAAGTTTGCATACCTTGTTAGCATCTTTAGGATTGACAGAAACTTTGGGTTGCATCATATACAACTCTTCATCAATGTCTCCATTGAGGAACGCTGTTTTGACATCCATCTGCCATATTTCATAATCGTAATATGCAACGATTGCTAACATAATTCTCACAGACTTTAGCTTTGCTACTGGTGAGAAAGTCTCATCGTAGTCAACTCCTTGAATTTGTCGAAACCCTTTTGCGACAAGTCGAGCTTTATAGACAGTAACATTACCATCAGCATATGTTTTCTTCTTGTAAATCCATTTGTTCTCGACAGCCTTCCGGCCATCCGGTAAGTCCACCAAAGTCCATACTTGGTTTTCGTACATGGATGCAATTTCGGATTTCATGGCCTCTTGCCATTTATTGGAATCTGGGCTCATCATCGCTTCCTCATATGTCGTAGGGTCATCGGTGTTGTCCACCAACATGACATTCATAACGGGATCATACCAATCAAGAGTGGTAAGAGTTCTCGTTGACCTGTGAGGTTCTGTAGCAACTTCAACCTAAGTTTCATGATCATCATCATTAGCTTCCTCTCTTATTGGTGTAAGCACCACAGGAACTTCTTCCGGTGCTGCGCTACTCGCAAGTTTGAGAGAAGGTTCAACAACCTCGTCGAGTTCTACTTTCCTTCCAGTCACTTCTTTTGAGAGAAATTATTTCTCTAGAAAGGATCCATTCTTAGCAATAAAGATTTTTCCCTCGGATCTATGATAGAAGGTATACCCAATAGTTTCCTTCGGGTATCCTATGAAGACGCATTTTTCCGCTTTGGGTTCAAGCTTGTCCGGTTGTAACTTCTTTACATAGGCTTCGCAACCCCAAACTTTAAGGAATGACAATTTAGGTTTCTTCCCAAACCATAATTCATACGGTGTCGTTTCAACGGATTTAGATGGTGCCCTATTTAAAGTGAATGCGGTTGTTTCTAATGCATAACCCCAAAACGATAGCGGTAAATCTGTAAGTGACATCATAGAATGAACCATATCTAAGAGAGTTCGGTTACGACGTTCGGACACACCATTACATTGTGGTGTTCCCGGTGGTGTCAATTGTGAAAGTATTACGCATTTCTTCAAATGCTCGCCAAAATCGTAACTTAGATATTCACCTCCACGATCAGAACGTAGAAATTTAATCTTCTTGTTATGTTGATTTTGCACCTCACTTTGAAATTCCTTAAACTTCTCGAAAGTTTCGGACTTATGTTTCATGAAATAGATATACCCATATCTACTCAAGTTATCCGTGAAGGTAAGAACATAATGATAACCACCGCGCGATGCTACACTCATTAGACCACACACATCGGTATGTATGATTTCCAATAAGTCTGTAGCGCGCTCCATCATACCAGAAAATGGAGTCTTAGTCATTTTACCCATCAGACATGCTTCACATCTTTCAAGTGGTTCGAAATCAAGTGATTCAAGAAGTCCATCGGAATGGAGTTTCTTCATACGCTTCACTTCAATGTGACCAAGACGACAGTGCCACATATAGGTCGAGTTATCGCTCAATTTCAAACGTTTAGCTTCAATGTTATTAATATGTGTATTTCCACTATCGAGATTCAATAAGAATATACCATCTATCAAAGGTGCATGTGCATAAAACATATTACTCATATAAATCGAACAACCATTATTCTCGGACTTAAATAAGTAACCGTCTCGCAATAAACAAGATCCCGATATAATGTTCATGCTCAACGCAAGCACCAAATAACAATTATTTAAGTATAAAACTAATCTCGATGGTAGATGAAGAGGTAGCGTGCCGACCGCGATCACATCAACCTTTGATCCATTTCCAATGCGCATCGTCACCTCGTTCTTCGCTAGCTTCCGTTTGTTCTGCAAAGACTGCTTGAGTTACAAATATGAGCAACCGAACCAAAGATCAAATACCTGTGCACTACTATGAGTACTAGTGAGATACACATAAATAACATGTATATCGGATATACCTTTCTTCTTGATGTTGCCGTTCTTCAAATCCGCCAAGTACTTTGGGCAATTCTGCTTCTAGTGACCTCTCCTTGCAAAGAAAGCACTCAAGACGTGCTTAGGTCCAGCCTTGGTCTTCTTCGTCGGTGCGGCAACTTTCTTACCACCCTTCTTGAAGTTTCCCTTTTGCTTAGACTTGCCTTTCTCGAATTTGGTGGTCTTATTGACCATCAACACTTGGTGCTCTTTCTTGATCTCCACTTCTGCAGATTTCAACATGGAGAAGAGTTCTGGCAACTGCTTGTTCATGCTTTGCATATTGTAGTTCATCACAAAGTTCTTGTAACTTGGTGGCAGTGATTGGAGGACAGGGTAAATCCCCAAAGCATTAGGAATCACTATACCCAAGATTTGGAGTTTGTTTGCGTGCCCAGACATCTTAAGCACATGCTCACTGACAGAGCTGCCCTCTTCCATCTTGCAGTTAAAGAACTTTTCAGAAGCCTCATAACTCTCAACTGCCGCGTGATTCTCAAATATCAATTTGAGTTCACGGACAATATCATGTGGGTCATGGTTCTCAAACCTTTTCTGAAGCTCCGATTCCAAACCATACAAGATAGCACACTGAACTATGGAGTACTAATTCTTCCGAGCGAGGTAAACTTTCTTTACTTCATCGGTAGCATCAGCTGCAGGCGGGTCACCTAGCGGTGCATCCAGCACATAGGTCAAATTACCAATATTGAGGACAATCCTCAAATTGTGGAACCAATCCACGAAGTTGCTTCCATTGTTTTTCAACTTTTCTTTCTCTAGGAACACATTAAAATTGATGGTAGGGGCCGCCATTGATCTACAACATATTTGCAATAGTTTAGACTAAATATATGACAAATTGAGTTCTAATTAATAGTTAAATTAATCTCGGTGAACTCCCACTCAAAACAATATCCCTCACATTGTTTTAGTGATCACACGAACCAAATCCACCACATCAAAACTGATCATCACGAGAGTTGATATAGCTTCAATGGCGAACAATTGACATGTTCATCATATCTACTATATGATTCATGCTTTTCCTTTCGGTGATCCGTGTTCCGAGACCATGTCTGTACATGCTAGGATCGTCAAGATCAAACCTTAGTTTCCGCATGAGCAAATCTGGCTTGCTCACATTGTATACACTTGCAGAATCTAACACACCCGATCATCACGTGGTGCTTCGAAACAACAAGCTTTAGCAACGGTGCTTACTAAGGATGAACACTTTAAAAATTGAAATTTATGTGCATGAGGGATCATCTTATAATGCTACCGTCGTTAACTAAGCAATACAAGATGCATAAAGGATTGACATCACATGCAATTCATAATATGTGATATGATATGGCCTTTGTTCTTGTGCTTCCGATCTCCATATTCAAGCACGAACATGATCTCCATCATCACCGGTATGGCGCCAAGGTCAATGGCGCCGCTTCATGGTTGTCGTCCACCAGCTCCAACTATTACAACTACTTTGAATAGACACGCGGGTCTTAAAGAATTTAAAGACAACCATATGGCTCCTGCCGGTTGCCAACTTACAATAAGGAACATTGCATACATCAAATATAATCACAATCATGGCCATATCACATCACAGCACACCCCTGCAAAACAAAGTTAGACGCCTCTAATTTTCTTTGCATATTTTACGTGGTTTGGAGCTTTCAATAAGTGTCGATCTAACTTACGAACAAGAATCACAACGTTGATGTTTGAACTATCAAGTGCCTGTTGTAAATTGGATCTATACTATAATGGGAGAGACAGACACCCGCAAATCCACTTATGCAATACAAGTTGCATGTTGAGCGTGGAGCAAGTCTCATGAATGATGTCATGTAAGGTTAGCCCGGGCCGCTTCATCCCATCATACCGCAAGATGCAAAGT
Source organism: Avena insularis (assembly GCA_023614405.1). Lineage (NCBI taxonomy): Eukaryota > Viridiplantae > Streptophyta > Magnoliopsida > Poales > Poaceae > Avena > Avena insularis. The sequence goes on from CM042697.1 coordinate 345,183,287, forward strand.
ACACAAGAAGCAATTGATAATAAAAGCACCACCGCCCACAATGACCATTGTTTTCTACTCGTGCAACAGATCTACATATAGACACGACTCTGATACCACTGTAGGGGTTCTTAGCATGGAAAACAAAAAAATTCTACCGCATACAAACAAACAAGCCAAGATCTATCTACTAGATTGTAGCAACGAGTCGATAGAAGAACTCACCCTCAAAGATTCCAAAGTGTTTAGCGAGAGAAGATTCTCGTGGGTGATGTAGTCGTACTCTTGCCGATCTCAAGATCATGTAGACGATCCTTCCCCAAGTGCGTTAGCAGCACTTCCATGATCGGTCACACGTTCGGTACTTGATGAAGACCTTCCTCTCCCTTGTTCCAGCAGGCAGCGGAGGTTGTAGCACTCTCCTCGCAATTCCGGTAGCACGACGGCGTGGTACCGGAAGTAGAGGGGAGATCTCGCAGGGCTTCGCCTTAAGCCGGAGAGAGTATGGTGGACTATGAGAGAGGACTTGGAGATCTAGGGTTTAGAGGCACCAAGGGAGGAGGCTAGGCCGGCGGCTAGGGCTTGGGGAGATCCCCAACTCGGCGGCTAGGAGGAAACCCTAGGGCGGCGGCGACTGCAGGAAGCCGGCGGCTAGGGCTAGGGTTTTGGTGGAGAGAGGTGTAGGCTAGAGGGGGCACCCCTGCCCCTTCTTTTATAGGTGGGAGGGCGCCGGCCAGGGGGAGGGAGTCCTCCCCCAAGTCGGCCTCCTTGGCCGGCGGTGGAGGGAGGAGGACTTCCTACCCAAGTAGGTTTCCTACTCTCCCTCCACCAAGCAAACTTGTTGTTTGACTTTTCAAATTGGAGTTTGACTTTTCAAACTAGGATTTGATTTATCCCTTTATTTTTCTCAGCCATGATACCTAGTACATGATGCAACCATTCCACATTGTCATGACACATTCATGTACCCTTCCCCTCTGGAGTGCCGGACCTTCCGGAACCTTCTAGAACATTCCCGATGAAAACACCGGAATCATTCCCCAATTCCGAAACAGGACTTTCCTTATATGAATCTTATTCTCCGGACCATTCCAGATCTCCTCGTGATATCCCGGATCCCATCCGAGACTCCGAACAACATTCGGTCTCTTACTCATCATTCCAATACTACTCAACAACATTGAATCCTTAAGTGTGTCTCTCTACGGTTCATGAATTATGCGGACATGATCAAGACACTTCTCTGAACAATAACCAATAGAGGAATCTGGAAATTCATATAGCTCCAACATATTTCTACGATTACTTTGCGATCGAATGAACCACTTACATACGATACCAATTTCCCTTTGTCTCACAATATTTTACTTATCCGAGGTTTTGATCGTCGGTATCTCTTCATACCTAGTTCAACATCGTTACTGATAAGTACTCTTTTCTCGTTCCCGTGATATGTGATCTCTTGTGAGCCAGTCACATGCTTGCAAGCTAATTGGATGACATTCCACCAAGAGGGCCCAGAGTATATCTATTCGTCATATGGATGGACAAATCCCACTCTTGATCCATGTGTCTCAACCCATACTTTTCGAACACTCAATGCCACCTTTATAGCCACCCAGTTACGGTGTGGTGTTTGATGTCATCAAAGCATCCTTCCGGTGATGGTGATAAGCATGATCTCATGGTCGAAGGAATTAGGTTACTATGTATCAGAAAGCATATAGCAATTGAACTATTAAAATGACTTGATCTTTATGCTACACTTATCTATAGGAGTATGTCCAGCATACCATTCTCCTAATGATATGACCTTGTTATTAACAACATATCAAATGTTCATGATCAAGAAACCATGATCATCTATTAATCAACAAGCTAGTATTTTGAAGAGGCTTTACTAGGGACTCTAATTTAGTTTACAAATCACACAAGTATTAATGTTTCTGGTTAATACTGTTATAGCATGAATGTAAATATTTATCATAAACACAAAGATATAATAATAACTATATTTATTATTGCCTCTAGGGCATATCTCCAACAAGATATTGTCTGGGCCGTCTCGGATGATATGATTCGGAAATTATGGCCATGCACGACTCGGTTAAGTGTTAACTGAGGCGATCGACTAAGAGTTAGTCAGATGAATCACTTATCTCGGATCAAAAAGAGAGTCGGACTATTTAAGGGATGACAAATATTCGCCTATAGTATGACAAGGTATATCGTGAGGAAAAAGGGACCCGGACGCAAGTCGCACTGGAAAGGCAAGTCGTCATGACTCTTTGATACTTGGGAGTCGGCACGCTCTGCTAGGATCCACTGCCGACTGGTCAATTGAGAGTCGGACTCCAATCGTGTCCAAGTTGCCATGAGCCTGCGGGGTCACACACTTAAGAGTGGGAGTAAGTTCGGATTGGATCTGAATCAGAAATCTGGTTAGGTTGGACCCAAGCCGGAATTAGAATAAGTCAGTGAGTTGGACTCACGATGACTAATATGGGATTTAGTGAATGGGCCACGAGTGAGTGGAATCCACGTTCACTCCCTATATATAGTGGGACACAGAAACCCAAGAGGGTTGAGAGGTTAGGTCATTCCATGCGTTGGAAACCCTAGCTCCACAGCAGTCCAGCCGTTGTATCGAACCTAGTAGTTCGCCGACAGCGCTCCTCCTTGTACGTGTGGATACCAGTAGAGGTGTTGTACGATCAGCACCAGGATGATCATGATCGGATCAGATCGTGAGGACTGCACTATATTAACTGACGTGCTTCATCAGTAATCTGCAACCGCGCGTCTAGTGGTAATTCTCGTGGACTTCTTCCTCACCTAGATCTTGGGATCACCATGTTAGAGGAAAAGTTTTGTTTTATCTCTGCGTGGCCCTATAGTGGTATTAGAGTGATAGCTTTTGGTTTTAGGCTCGAGATCTCGCATATGTGATATGCTGTTGGCTGTAGATTGGATCTATGTGCTGTTTTGGTGGTCGATCTATGAGATAGATCGATTTTGTACGATGTTGATTAGATCATCTATACTCGGGGAATGGTAGATCTGATTTCCGTAATCATACTGCTGAGGTCATGAAACGACATACCCCTATGGGTCGGTTTTCGCCATCGGGTTAGACTATAACACGTAAATCCAGAAGCAGTGATCGAAGATTAAAATAGTTTGATCGAGTCAGAATCCATGTTCGGGATGAAGATGAGATCTACGTTTTCAAAAAATCATCGGGCGATGCCACTGCGTGGCATGCCCAGTCAACGATGCGTTGACCCGCAGCCCCGGTCAGCATTGTCGCAATAAATCAATTGTTTAATAATTAAAATTTGCAGGGATTAGATCTAACTTCATAAATTCATATTAAATTCATACTCACAAATTGAATCTAATTTAATGTAGATTAATAATACCTAATTAGATCTAACTTTTGCATGTTAGTTAACTCGTAATAATTTAATTAGTTTTAATGGCTTTTTAGATCATTAAATCCATAGTAAATTATTTATAGATCACAAAAATATAAATAATATGTCCCTGGAATCACAATCTCGTGTAGATCATAGATCTGGTTTTAGTTTGAATTTTATATAATGGAAAATATTTAAATGATTTAAACCCCAATAAAGCACTAATTAAATCCTAGAAAAATATCTAGGGTGAATCCAATTTTTACTGATTCATATTTAACTCGACAATAAGAACATGAGTTACAATAGATCTGCTAAAACTTCAATAATGGCGATTAATTATTGCTAACAAATATTCTATTGCATTAAAACACTTCTACACGCATCATATGATTGAATATTGTCCTATGGACTGAACTAAACTTCAATTCCATATTTAATTTGTCATGCATGCATCTGTGCATTTGGTTATGATTGTATGGTTGTTTATATTGTATGCAATTATATTGTGTAGATTGTGACGAGTGCAACACTTGCTATTGTGAGGATTGTACTCTTGACACCTACCAACAAGGCAAGTAGATGCTATTTTATTCATGAATTGTCCTACTATTTTCCTATGCATGTGTAGTGTATTTTTGTAGTTGCATGTGTAGGAATTACTATCGCTATGCTATATCCTATGTAACTTGGTAGGGATCATTTGTAGTTGAACCTTCATAAGGTAGGTGTGATTAGTCATGCTATTCTAGACGGAGAAAGGGACTACACCACGTTATGATAGTGTTTTTGCTTTGCTCAAACTAAAACTACATAATGTAAATGAACAACCTGGACAGAATGGTTGGAATGTCATCGGAGTGAAGAACTATGGTAGGGAATTCTACCTAGGCTACCGAGAAAGGATTGGTTTCTTTATTATAGTAGCTTATGTGTGCAACTATGTGCCAGTAAGATATGGGTGGTTGATTTGACTTAGTAGGTCGTGGTGACCCGAACCCAGCATAGACAGAGATGTAGCGAATGGTAGGTTGGACCGGTGCGTAGTGGGGTTTGGAGAACTACTTCCTGAATGGTGTCTTCTTGGACTTCTCCCTATCATTACACAATATGAGTGTGATCGTACAAGCTGGGTTGGCCAGGTCACATGGTAAAGTGTACAAACCTCTGCAGGGTGTCTAAACTAAGTACTTAGTTGTGTTCCCGATTATGGACAATTTGAGTTGCTAGATATTAAGGCCATGATATATTTCTCACTCATCCTTATTTCTTAATTACTAAAACTTGATGGGTGAACTTAATGGGTTGTGTGATCAAACTTGATTTAAAAGTAGTGTAAAATTGTTTAATAAAATGCAAGCTAGCCAAAGCTCCACTTAGCCAAATGAGCATGTAGTTGCTAGGTATATTGTCTCCTTACTTAGCTCTACTTGCGATACATTCAAAGTATTGACCCTTCGGGGCTGCTATATTTTATGTTTGCAAGATATTCTGATTCTGAGTGATCTACTAGGTTGCGGTACTCCACTCAACACTTGTTCACTTGTGGCAATTTGAAGATTGGAGGAGTTATTTATTTATGCTTGATACTTGAATAAATTTGTGCTAGCCTTCGTGCTAAGCATTATTGTAATAATTGAATACTCTAGATCATTTTGTTAATTATGATGCACAGATATTTACTTTGTTATTCATCTTTAAGTTATATACAATCCAATGAATCGATCCAGGGATTGGCATGTTGCATAGAGCTACAGCCTTTTTAGGTTGTAGTATTACAATCTTCTACAAGGACACCAAGATCTTCATCACAGAACTTCATGATCTACTTCATGGACCTCGAGTAACCCCGACACTCAAAACTGGAACCCCAATATTTCCTTCACGGATCTGAAGTCCGGACCCGAATCCCATAAAATCCAAGATCTCCGATCCGAAATGCATGACCCCTATATGATAACCTATTTAATAAAATGCTATATATCTTGATGCATATTAAAATATCCATGTTCCACACCTATTTTGACATTTGGGTTTTTTTAGTCGATTCACCTAATAATTAAATATGGAGTGTATATGCAGATTATTCTTGTATTATATCGACTCCATTTAAATTGTGTAACTCACCAACATCATATGTTGCCATGCTAACCAATATTTAAATTGTGGGCTAGTTAAATAACTTGAACTCTCTAATTAATTATTGGATCCTGTTCCCACTTAATATTGCTAAGTTAGACCGCATATTTGTTCGAGATATTCCCTAGAGGCAATAATAAAAGTAATTTTTATTATATCTTTGTGTTTATGATAAATGTTTAAATTCATGCTATAATTTTATTAACAGGAAACATTAATACTTGTGTGATTTGTAAACTTATTTGAGTCCCTAGTATAGCCTCTTTATAATACTAGCTTGTTGGCTGATAGATGATCATGGTTTCATGATCACGAACATTGAGATGTTATTAACAACAAGATCATATCATAAGGAGAATGGTGTGATGGACATACTCATATAGATAAGTGTAGCATAAAGATCAAGTCATTTCAATAGTTTGTTTGCTATAAGCTTTCAGATACATAGTAACCTAATTCCTTCAACCATGAGATCATGTTAATCACCATCACCGGATGGATGCTTTGATGACATCAAACACCACTTCATAACTGGGTGGTTATAAAGGTGGCATTGAGTGTTCGGAAAGTATGTGTAACATCCCAAAAATATTAAACTAGAATCATCAAACTCTAATCCCCATATTTAGGGTTAACAAAAACTTTTCTAATTAAAATATGAAAGCATTTCATATGTGTAGGTATTAAAATATGGATTCTTTTGAATTGCCATGATTATGTATTTCTTTGCTTTAAATGGATGCTTAGGTGAAATAAACATCATCTAAACAATTCCCAAACTTTTCTCAAAGACAAGTAAATCAAATCAAATAAAATAAGGGAATGGTCATTTTGACCAATTTAACTCCCATGCCTACTTTCACTGTCTCAAACTTTCAGAACCTAACAGAAACTTTTCTGGATCTTTGCACCCCTTGATTATACTCATAACAAAGTATCAAGGCCCACTTTGTGATCATCCAAAAACATTTAAATGCATAGTTTAAATGACAGTTCAAAATTGAATCTTTATCATATGGGAAGATCCCACTTTTTCAAAAACCACTCCAACAAGCTCAACTTTCAAAACCCCAGCATCTGCAGACTCACCAACACCAACCTAGCACACCCACAAAAAATCTTTTCAAAATTTAAAACTTGAATTATTGCGGCCATTTCATCAAACACTTGGCAGAAACAAATTAAACTGGCCTAACTTCACTATTTGGAGCAGTAATTGGGATAAGCAATGTTCACCATTGATCACCCTTGTCTCCCCCAGTGCCAACCAGTGCTTAGACAAACCCTAGCCCCTACCCTTTGCCCCATGCCATGCCAACCCGAGCATCCCCTTGCCAGCCAACAATGGCTAGCTAGCCAGAGCAAGCACCAAGCCTAAAAAACATGTCTAGGAGGCAGCCAACACCCCACCGCCACTCCCTGTCCAGCGCTCGAACCTTGCCAGCCACTGGACCATGCGCACGAACCATGCCAAGATCGCCAGCAACCATGCCGAGCGTGCGCCAGAGCGCCACCCTCGACCAAAGCCCACAGACCGCATGCCACCCTCTCCGCGTGCATACGTGATCACCACCGTCCCAGTAACCCCGTAGACACGCTTGTTCGCCGCCATGGACGCGGCCATGGCGCCATTAAATCTTCCGTCAGACGCGTCACGAGCATCGTCGCGTTCGACCAAACCACACCGCCTACGTCGCCTCGCCATCGTCGTTGAGCATCGCCAGGAGCACCGCACCGCCCTACCATCACCCACGCCGATAGCGAAATCGGAGACTCCGACGACGAGCTCACCTTGCGCCCCGTCGGTCCCCTTGCTCCACTATAAATAGAGGCCACCCCCAGCCGAATTGAGCACACCATCTCACTCCCCTCTCCTCACTGATCGTGCCACCCCGTTCCCGGAGCAAGGCGAGCAGCGCATCGCCGGAATTTCACCGGAGCCCGCTGCTACTGGAGAAGAAGGGAGCCAGCGATTGGAGCCGCCCCAGGAGAAGCTGCTGGTACCAGGAGGTTCGCCGTCGTCGACTTCGTCGTTCGCCCGCCTCGCCGACCCTCGCCTGAACCCCAGTGAGCCCCCAACGACCCCCATTGGCCGCGCTAGGTTTCTATCTCGCCGGCGTTGCCCAACGTCGATGATGACTCTCAGTCGTTGGATTAGAACCAGATCAAACACACCACATCGCCCCATACCGCTTCGCACCCCCTCGTCTCACTGACGCGTGGGGACAGCCACTTAACCAGCCCGCGTAAGCGCTGTGCTTAGCAGGCCGGCCCAGTATCGCTTCCCGCGCAGACCAGCTATTTGAATTTAACCTTTTCCATTTTAATTCAAACACACTTCTGTACCCAGTTTCAAAAATGAACCCAGGTTGATTAAGTGCACCAAATCGAATGAAACTAATTTTGTTAGAAAGGTCTGGAAGTGCCGAATCCAAGCCATTGGATTTAAGTCATTTGGATCTGTAGATCATCCTTGGTAAAAATAACAAGGCAGAACCTTTTCTGCATTCAAACATTTTTCAAATGAAAACCATAATAGCTTTTGAGTTGATTCCAACTCTCAAAAATCACATTCATCCATACCTTTCAGAATATATAAAAATATATAGGTTTACATACATAAACAAGTAATAAAAGAATGCCCCATAGGCATTTCTAGTCACTTTATTTAATTAAAATAAAAGGGTAAAACCTTATTAAATTGTGACACCACTTTAAATCATATTCCCATGGACTAAAATATGTGGTGATGACATGTGTCAACATGATCCCATGTTTGGTTTGGAGATTATTAAATCTTAAGTAGTTTTTCAATGAGTAGAAATTACTTTTCTAAAAATAAAAGGAATTAAACCAAGCCTTAATCTTGTAATGTTAGAGATGATGTTAGATCATCTATAGGACCCTTTTTGTGTGATGATTGCAAGTAGTTAAGTATTGTTTGGTGATTGTGTACATCGTATTTATTTATAGACGCTAGTACCAACCAAGGATACGAGGAGGAAGGAGGATTCCACGAAGAAGAAGCCGAGGAGAACCTCAACCACTGCTCTGCACAAGGCAAGCCAATACTTGCAAGCTATTAACTTAGCAAGCCTTACTAATCAAGTTGCCCTATGCAAGCTAATACTTGCTTCTTACCATGCCAACTATATGCCTTAAAGCATATATGATCATAACCACTTGATAAACCAATCCTAGTTTTACTTGTAAGCTTTATACTTTATTTCTTTATCAAAGCTCTTACTTAGAGTTACTGAAATAAATGGTAGATACTAGAAGGATAATTGAAGGTTGCATAAAGAGCATAAAATTTGGCCTAAGCTAGATAATCTTGATGTCATCCTAAGGCATGAGATTAAACTTAGTTAAACCCCACTAGTTTACAACTCCTCATTAGTGCTTACCCCCACTTGTAGATGCTAGTGCTAAGAATAAAACTTGATCAACATTAGATGGGAATACTTGGTGAAAATGGTTATGAAAACCATAGAATGATGGATCATTCTACTGAGATGTTTTCACATGTGTTTCAGAACACCAGATGATTTATGGTGATGAAAATGTTGAGGCATGAGACTTAGCCCTTTTAAAAACTGATGGTTGTCTGGATGCGATACCATTCCAATTTTATCGTACAACCACAATACCCGAGAATTGGGTAGGGCTTGACTAGAAACTTATATACCTTAGTATTAGTTCCCTCACGGCCAAGGTCTGAGCTGAGGCTACCTTGTGAAGATTGTCCACCTGTGCAGTACCCAAGATGATAGTTGGTCATGGTTGGAAGGCCAAACTCACAGGAGAGGTGCTTATACTAGGGCGTGTAATTGAAAGGTTAGGATTGATTATCCGCATACTGAGTATGGTGAATTCAGGATTTATTCCTGACGGATGTATCGAATGTTGTGGTGAAAGTGTACAATCTCTGCAGAGTGTCAAACTATTCGAATAGCCGCATCCGCGATTATGGACAGTTGGAGTAGCCATACTGTTCCCCCGTCAGACTTTTCAAAATGACTTGTGAAATGAATTGAGACTTTGACTTGACCACAACAGGGTTGTGATATGAAATACCAATTTACACTTAGGAGTATAAACTTCAACTAGCTCTCTTGTTTCTGAACTTAGTAGAGATAAATCTGGCTTCTTGCAAAACAACCCTAGAGCCTAGTGTCCTATTACCAAAAACCCCTTTCACTTGTTAGTATTAGTTTGCGAGTACTTAAAGAGTAACTCATGGTTTTGTCCCTGGCTATTCCCGTGGCCAGACTATGAAGAGGAGTACCTGGAGGATGGACCCCAGGAAGGTTACGACAACTAGGATCATCTCCCATCGTCAGCATTGCCTGTGACCCCGAAGATGGAGCTTCGCCTATGCTACCGTTATTATTACGTATTCCGCTGCTTGAAGTTGTATTAAGAACTGGATCATGATATCCCTATTTGTGTAAGAACTTATGTACGTTTTGTAATGGATGATGTACTATGGTATCCAATTCTGTTATGTCTCGCAAAAATGGCAATCCTGGGATTACGATGTATGGCATAACAGGCATCTGAGATTAAAAATCGGGGTGTTGACAAGTTGGTATCAGAGCCATCCTGACCATAGGAGACCCTAGTTAGATTGGATGTTTGAATCAAAAACTTAGTTTCAAACCCAAAGAAAACAAATATTTACAAAAACTTATTCTCATTCTTATCCCTTTGATTCTTTCATGAAAATTCATGTTCCTCAAAAACTCTTGCAAAATACATAAAATTTTGACACACTTGATCTCAATGTTCATGATCACGAAACCATGATCATATATTAACCAACAAGCTAGTTTAACAAGAGGCTTTTCTAGGGACTCTTTTATGTTTACAAACCACACAAGTATTAATGTTTCCGGTTAATACAATTATAGCATTGGTATGCAAACATTTATCATAATAATTAAGATATGATAATAACCACTTTATTATTGCCTCTTGGGCATATCTCCAACAGTCTCCTACTTGCACTAGAGTGTCACATCCCAAGATTTTCCAAATCTTGTAATGTGAAAAATAAATGAATAAAATAAAACTTTGTTGATTTTTAGGGTGAGAAGAAACTTTTTGAATTCCAATTGGAAACCTTCAAACCTATTTTGAACAAATCAAATCCTAAAAGGATTTAAAAAGATAAACATTTAATAAAGGAAAATAAAAATATTTGGAATTACTATTTTTAATCTTTTAATAAAAAGATTTGGTTTTCAAATAAAAAGGAAGAATTTTAAGTAAGGATTATTTTATAAGCAAAATTAAAACTTGGCCAAGCCTTTGAAATAAATATTTCTATTTGAGGAAAATAGTAAAGATTTATTGGAAAATAAAATAATAAGGATTTAATATCCAAGTTTATTAAAAATAAAGGTTTTACTATTTTAATTAAAACATCAAAACTTATTTATTTCTTTTAAACAAGTTTTTCCAAGTATTCTTTATTCTTAAATAAAAACCTACTGATTTGGTTTTGATAATACTTAGTTCTCAAATGAAGCTTTTTACTAAAATAAAACCCATTTGATTTAATAACTAATGGACATTTTATTTAATTATAAATGGACTCTAAAATAAAAATATTATTTTTATTTTTAGAATTGGTTTATGTTGTTAAACAGAACCAAACTCAATTACAAAGTGTGGTGAATGTTTGAATTGATTTGAATGTTGATTTGTTGTTTGAATTTCAAAACAGAAAATAGAGTTGGAAAAGAATAAAACATTGAGGAAGAAAAAAAATGGAAACAGACTTGACCCAACTGAGCCAGCCCAATAAGCCCACTCGCAGCCCAGCCTCACTCCCCCTCTGCGAAACGTTTTTCACTTAAAATGGCACCCGCAGAGCAACTGACTGGTGGACCCTCTTTTTCCTCTCACTCCCTCGCTGACACCCAGACCCCACTCAGCCAGCTCACCCCTTCTTCCTCGCGTAGACGACGCCCTGCCGTTTCCTGCCCTTAACACCGGCGATCAATTCGCGTTAACCACGGCTTAAACTCCCCTGCGACGACGCCTACTAAAGCGCCAGCACCTCCTCCTCCTTTCCCCTCACGCGCCTCCCTCTCTCTGCCTCCAGGCTGCCTTGAATCGAGCTCGCACTCTCACTGCTCCGACCACCATCCCCAGCAAATTCCGGCCGAGCCTCGCCACCCCTTGCCTCCCCAAGCACACGGGAACATTCCCTACTCCCAGGCGCATCTGTCTGTACCTTTCGTTCAACCGCGGGTGCTCCAGAACGTCGGCTCCGTCTCCACCTGAGCACCACCGCGTCTGTGCCTTACTCCGGCGAGTTCCCCTGGTAAGCACAGACCGCCCCTCTCCTTCTCCTTCACGCATGCGTCATTGCCTCAACCATGCGCATCTAACCATGCTCTCGGTTTGCCTCCTTGTGATATGTAGCGGCGCCTTCGACCACGACTAGAGCCACCCGACGCCGTTCCCCACTCCGGCGAGCAATCCCGCTAGAACCAGAGCGCCCCTCGACCAACCGACCACGCCTCGAGCATCACCACATCCCCGCGATCATGGTGAGCATCCCCACTTTGTTCCTTGCTTCCTGTATCTGCCGTAGCGCCACCGCCTGACCGTCGTTGCCGTCTGCCGCCGCGCAGCGCCGCCCATTGTTGACCAAGCAGTAGCATCCGTAGGATCTAGATCGGACGAACGCGATAGATCACTTAAACACCGAAGGGGTACGCGACCAGAGCCGTGCGATCTGTTTAAATCCAACGCCCCGCAGAGCACGATCCGACCGAAGCGGTACCAACCAATTACATCGCGACGCGTGGCCAGTTTTTGTTTAAAATAGAATTTGAAAACAGATTTGATTTGCAAATTGAAACCCTTGTAACTTTTGATCCACACGTTCAACATTTACAAACTTTATATCATTGGAATCAGTGAGACAAGCCCTAGCCAACCATGCAATTTGTTTAGTAAAAAGCCTCTGGTAAAATGTTTGTTTTTGCAGAAACATTTGTATGCTTGTTTAGATTAGAAAAATTATTCCAAAATCTTTTCAAGGATAAAATATTTGCAAATTAGTTTGTGGTGAACTTACTGACCCTAGGAACCAACCCATGGTTTTAAAAATGAATTTGGTGAAGTTTAGGATGGATTAATTGATTTATCCCATTTCTAGCCAAATAAAAATATTGTTTTGATTATGGAAATGATTTTTAAACAAAAACTTTGGGAAGATGATTTGAATCAAACCTACTGACCCAAAACACCAAGTTTTGTGAACTAACAACTTGTTTGGTGAACAATATAAAAATTGTTGCTTTGATAAAAACATTTTCCACCACATAAAATGATGAATGGATTTAAAAATGGTTTATAGACAAAACCCTTTTGCAAATGACTTTGCCACTTTGGAAAATGTCCACTTTGAACCTTACAAAGTTTAGAGCCTAGTGGAGACCACCTTTGCAAATAAAACTATCTTTGCATGTTTGCATGCATAACTTAGTTTCTATTATTTTTATGTGTGTATTGTTTGATTGATTTTGGTTGGAATGCTAGTTGATATTGTGTTTGCTTGATTGATTGTAGTGAAGTTAGAAAAGTTTGAAACTAGCAAGATCAAGGAGTGAACCAACATTCCCTACCAAAAAGGCAAGTTACACTATCATCTAAAGTCCTACTATTTTCATTATACTTAGTGGATTTTGAAACATGCATAAAAAGAATTTCTATACTATATGCTATGCTAAATCCTAATAGGATACCTTATATATTCCTTAGTGAAAACAATGTAGTTGTTACATGCTTAGCCATGCTATATTTTGAAAAGAGATACATGTTGAGATTTATGAAGTTGAGAAAAGGACTTGTGTTTTATATAATAAAACAAGGACTCAATGAACCACCTGGGTGGACAAGGATATTTTTAGTTTTGGAGAAGGTGGCGACAAAAGGAACCATGTCTATGGCAATCTCTTTGTGTTGTACTCCAAAAGAAAACCACCTAGGAAACTTAGAGATTGAACATGTTTCTCCAATTGTGGCTTTCGTGTACAACCACATGCTACTTATGGCTCTGGCTTGGTCAACTACATTGGGAATACCCATGCATTGTCTTCAGGTTACTGAAAATGAGGACCTGGAATCCTACATGGGTACTGAAGACAAGCTAGCAATGATGTATGGGAGGACCCTCTGGAAAGACTTCGTCACATTCTCAATCTGCCAGTACTCCATCTTGGTGAGTACCAATCCAGTGGCCACTGGTGGCAACAAGATGAGAATGTGACATGTGGGTAAAGTGTACTACTTCTGCAGAAGATAATAAAATCTAAGTACTTAGCCGTGTCCCCGGTTATGGACAATACTGAGCAACTAAAGTTTGAAGCTATGGGAAATCTCGACATTCCAATTTCTAAAAGGAAAACTTTTAAGTGACAACAAAAGACTTGATGCACTTGGGGGTACCAAGGAGCTCAAGAGATTTTGATAAAACTTGATGCACTTGGGGGTACCAAGGAGCTCAAGAGATTTTTGATAAGGACTTGAACACTTGGGAATTTACCAAGGAGTTCAAGGGATTTTGATAAAGAGATTTGACAAAAGATCAAGACCATTTTGAAAAGATAGGATAAACTATTTCTTTCTACAAATGAGCCTAAAACCCTACTTAGCCAAATATGCATGTAATGATAGGATCCACTTATATTCTACATAGTAGTGAAACTTGCCAATACAATTCAAATGTATTGACCCTTGTGGCTGTAACTTGTAATGTTGTAGGTTTGATTGATTTTAGAGAAGATTGATTGATTAGGATTACAAAGTCTACAACCAACATGTTTGCCTGTGGCACTTTGAAGATGAAGGACCCCATGCTTATAGATTTCCGCTGCAATGTAATGTGATAGCCAAATGAGCTATGTAAGATGTAATAAAATTATGTTATTCCTGGTTATGAAATTATATTATGACCTTTGTTTCTTGATATTACATCTTAACTGTGGATGCTAGCTATTGATCCAGGGACTAGCATTGTAAACACAGGGGACTCCACCTTATATTATTTAAAGGTTGGGACACTCCCTCTACAGATGGTATCAGAGCATTGTGTTGCCTGTAGGATTTGTAAACCTAGGATTGGACAAAAACCCTTAGAAAAATAGGAGTTGTATTTGCTCCAAAACTTATTTACAAACAATCTTGTAAAGGCTTTCCTCAACCATTTTGGTTTTGACTCTACCTCTCTCCTATTCCAAACTTGATGGAAAAACCTACCCCATGGCCAAAGACTTTACCATGAGCAAAGGACAACACCAACTCTAATGACTTCAACTTCTTCAACTCTAATGACTTCAACATCTTCAGCATGTTCACAGGGACCTCAACCTTGGATACCACTAAGGACTACAAGAGAGACAAGGAAATCTTGCTCAAGATATGGAGACTAAGGGAATGCAAAAATTAGAAGGAGATCATTTCACTAGAAGTTATTGTAACCAAGAGTTTTTTCAAGGAAACCATGATCTCATGCAAGAAGAATCAACCAAGAAGGATGGAAGGATCACAAGTAAACCCTATAGATGGACTACCATATTTTAGTTAAGTCAAACGCACCAACTTATGTGGTGTAACAAAAATATTTTTCTGCCTAAGAATGTGCTTGAACTTTGTTGTTTGAGTGAAAAGTTGTTTGTGAATGCTTGCACATTGCTTGTGTGAATTGTGATGTGTGTGATTAGAACTATTTCCTTAGAAATATCTTGCCTATTCTAATCTCCATTCAACCCAAACAGATGACTACTCCAAGAGACTCCAACATCAAGGTTGATGATACCAATACCAACCAAGAGGACAGCATGAAAGAACTCATAGCAACCCAACACCAGCTGAACCAAATGACAGCTCAGTTCATAGCTAACACCAGTGGAGAAGATCCAACCCTGCAAGGATTTTTGGAAACTCAAGCCTAATTGATGCTTAAGGTGACTGATCAAATGATCAACATGGAAGAAAAATATTCCAAAAGAGTTTGTGACAACAAGGATGACAGAAATGTTATTCTAGATGGAGCCCCAGCTTGCATTATTTGTGGAGACAAGGATCATACTTCCAGGGAGCATGGAGATCAATGCCCCAATTGTGAAGAGCAACATCCAGTCGGCCAATGTCCCACCTCACAAGCTACTTGCTACTTATGTGAAGGAAATAACCATGTTCCTATCCAATGCCCCATCTATTCTATTGTTGAACAAAGGAAACAAGGTGGAGTGCAACAAATGATTGCAAACTATCCAGAAGGATCCAAGTCTACCAAGAAGGTTGATGACAAAGGAAAAGGTCCACTTATACCTCCAAACAAAACAACCCAATTCAAAGGACCAAAGAAAGGGCATATGAATTATCCAAAGAGCAATAGAAGGTCCAAGAAACATGTAGACATTCCTACCTACCACATAACATATGAGCACCGAGAACTAGATGCACTCCTAGCTTTGGAAAAACCCAAAAAGCAAAAGAAGGACAAAAGCCATGTGCAATGTCATCGTTGTAAATAAATGGGACACTATTCCAGTGAATGCCCAGAGAACCAGAAGAATAAGGAGATTGGCCAAGTGTGGTGCAACAACTGCAAAGAGCTAGGCCATTATGCAGCAACTTGTCCACAAGAGACACATAAAGAACTCAAACTCATCAACTGTTTCAATTGCAAGAACCCAGGACATTATGCAAGCAACTGTCCAGAAAAGATGAAGAACAAGTTGAACAAGCCTATGGAGAATCTCAACCTTGGCCCATGAGTCAAGTGTGTAAATCAAGGACACAATGCAAATGTTTGCCCAGAGAAGTTTTCCCAAGATCCCGAGCAAGTCAACATGTAATTTAGTTTGAAAATTTTTAAGGGTGGTAGTACCCTAGATGTTTTGAACCTACTTGTAACCCTAGCCTTCCCAAATCTCGGGACGAGATTTATTTTAAGGGTGGTAGCCTGTCACATCCCAAGATTTTCCAAATCTTGTAATGTGAAAAATAAATGAATAAAATAAAACTTTGTTGATTTTTAGGGTGAGAAGAAACTTTTTGAATTCCAATTGGAAACCTTCAAACCTATTTTGAACAAATCAAATCCTAAAAGGATTTAAAAAGATAAACATTTAATAAAGGAAAATAAAAATATTTGGAATTACTATTTTTAATCTTTTAATAAAAAGATTTGGTTTTCAAATAAAAAGGAAGAATTTCAAGTAAGGATTATTTTATAAGCAAAATTAAAACTTGGCCAAGCCTTTGAAATAAATATTTCTATTTGAGGAAAATAGTAAAGATTTATTGGAAAATAAAGTAATAAGGATTTAATATCCAAGTTTATTAAAAATAAAGGTTTTACTATTTTAATTAAAACATCAAAACTTATTTATTTCTTTTAAACAAGTTTTTCCAAGTATTCTTTATTCTTAAATAAAAACCTACTGATTTGGTTTTGATAATACTTAGTTCTCAAATGAAGCTTTTTACTAAAATAAAACCCATTTGATTTAATAACTAATGGACATTTTATTTAATTATAAATGGACTCTAAAATAAAAATATTATTTTTATTTTTAGAATTGGTTTATGTTGTTAAACAGAACCAAACTCAATTACAAAGTGTGGTGAATGTTTGAATTGATTTGAATGTTGATTTGTTGTTTGAATTTCAAAACAGAAAATAGAGTTGGAAAAGAATAAAACATTCAGGAAGAAAAAAAATGGAAACATACTTGACCCAACTGAGCCAGCCCAATAAGCCCACTCGCAGCCCAGCCTCACTCCCCCTCTGCGAAACGTTTTTCACTTAAAATCGCACCCGCAGAGCAACTGATTGGTGGACCCTCTTTTTCCTCTCACTCCCTCGCTGACACCCAGACCCCACTCAGCCAGCTCACCCCTTCTTCCTTGCGTAGACGATGCCCTGCCGTTTCTTGCCCTTAACGCCGGCGATCAATTCGCGTTAACCACGGCTTAAACTCCCCTGCGACGACGCCTACTAAAGCGCCAACACCTCCTCCTCCTTTCCCCTCACGCGCCTCCCTCTCTCTGCCTCTAGGCTGCCTTGAATCGAGCTCGCACTCTCACTGCTCCGACCACCGTCCCCAGCAAATTCCGGCCAAGCCTCGCCACCCCTTGCCTCCCCAAGCACACGGGAACATTCCCCACTCCCAGGCGCATCTGCCTGTACCTTTCGGCAACCGGTAGGAGCCTTATGGTTGTTTTTTTAATTGCAGTAAGACCTGCATGTCAGTTATTCAAAGTAGTTGTAATAGTTGATGCTGGTGGAAGATAACCATGGAGCGGTGCCATTGACCTTGATGCCATGCCAGTGATGATGGAGATCATGTTCGTGCTTGAAGATGGAGATCCGAAGCACAAGAAGAAAGGTCATATCATATCACATATTTTGAATTGCATGTGATGTTAATCCTTTTATGCATCTTGTATTTCTTATATCGCGATGGTAGCATTATAAGATGATCCCTCTCACAGAATATCAAGTTATAAAGTGTTCATCCTTAGTAGGCACTGTTGCCAAGACTCGTTGTTTCGAAGCACCACGTGATGATCAAATGTGTTAGATTCTACGAGTGTATACAACGGGAGCAAGCCAGATTTGCTCATGTGGAAACTAAGGTTTAATCTTGACGAGCCTAGCATTTACAGACATGGTCTAGAAACACGGATCACCTAAAGGTAAAGCATGAATCATATAGTATATATGATGAACATGTTGATTGTTCGCCTTTGAAACTACATTATGTCTCGTGATGATCGGACTTGATGTAGTGGATTTGGTTCGTGTGATCACTGAAACAATGTGGATATTGTTTTGAGTGGGATTTCACCTAGATTAATTTAACTATTAATTAGAACTCAATTTGTCATAAACTTAGTCTATACTATTGCAAATATGTTGTAGATCAATGGCGGCCCGTACCATTAATTTTAATGCATTCCTAGAGAAAGAAAAGTTGGAAAACAATGGAAGCAACTTCGCGAATTGGTTTCGCAATTTGAGGATTGTCCTCAATGCAGGTCAGTTGACCTATGTGCTGGATGCACCGCTGGGTGACCCACCTGCAGATGATGCTACCGATGAGGTGAAAAATGTTTACCGCAGTCAGAAGAATCCGTACTCGACAGTTCAGTGTGCTATCTTGTATGGTTTGGAATTAGAGCTTCAAAAGAGGTTTGAGAACTTTGACCCACATGATATTGTTCGTGAACTCAAAATGATATTTGAGGCTCACGCGGCAGTTGAGAGTTATGAAGCTTCTGAAAAGTTATTTAAATGCAAGATGGAAGAGGGCAGCTCCATCAGTGAGCATGATGTCTGGGCACACTAATAAGCTCCAGATCTTGGGCATAATAATTCCTAATGCATTGAGGATTCATCATGTCCTCCAATCACTACCACCAAGTTATAAGAACTTTGTGATGAACTACAACATGTAGCGAATGGATAAGACATTGCTAGAACTCTTCTATATGTTGAAGTCTGCGGAAGTGGAGATCAAGAAAGATCACCAGGTGTTGATGGTCAATAAGACCACCAATTTCAAAAAGCAAGGCAAGTCTAAGAAAAAGGGAAACTTCAAGAAGGGCGGTAAGAAAGCTACCGCGCCGGCGAAGAAGACCAAAGTTGGGCCTAAGTCTGATACTGAGTGCTTTTACTACAAGGGAGAAGGTCACTAGAAGCGGAATTTGTAGGGGTTCGTAGCATAGAAAACAAAAAAAATCTATCGCGTGAACACACACAAGCCAAGATCTATCTACTAGATTGTAGCAACGAGTCAATAGAGTACTAACCCTCAAAGATCCAAAGCGGTTAATGAGAGCAGGTTCTCGTGGGTGATGTAGTCGTTCACTTGCCGATCTCAAGATCGCATAGACTATCCTTCCAGCGCCGTGTTCCGGCAGCGCTCCCGCAGTCGGTCACACGTACGGTACTCGATGAAGACCTTCCTCTCCCTTGTTCCAGTAGGCAGCGGAGGTTGTAGCTTTGTCCTCGCGATTTTGGCAACATGACGGCATGGTGTCAGAAGTAGAGGGGAGATCCCACAGGGCTTCGCCTAAGCCGAAGCGGGTTATGGTGGAGTAGTAGGGTTCCCTGGAAATCTAGGGTTTAGAGGCCAGAGAGGAGGAGGTGGTCTACGGCGGCTAGGGAGGCCACGACTTGGTGCGGTGACGATGGCACGGCGGTGGTGTGGGGAAGGGCTAGTTGTGGTGGTCTTGGGGGGCACCCCATTCCCTCTATTTATAAGAGGGAGAGGAAGCTTGGGGAGAGGGGAGTTTGAATCCTACCCCAACACCCTCTCCTTCTAGGTGTGTGGTGGAGGGAGAGAAGGATTCTCTCCTTCCTCCACCAGGAAACATTGTCCCAGTTTGACTTTTCAAACTTGCCTTTTGACTTTCAATTTTTGGAGTTTAATATTTTTATTTTAAATGCCCAGCCAAGTGACCTAGGACATGATGCAATCATTCCTCTTAGTCATGTCACATTGATGTACCCTTCCCCTTCCGGTCAGGTGAACCTTCTAGACCCTTCTAGATCATTCCGCTGAAAACATCGGAATCATTCCCGAACTCTGGAATTGGACTTTCCTTATATGAATCGTATTCTGTGGATCTCCTCCTGATATCTCGGATCCCATCCAAGGCTCCCAACAACATTCAATCTTCCTACTTACATTCCATATATACTAAACAACATCGAATCCTTAAGTGTGTCTCCCTATGGTTCATGAATTATGCAGACATGACCGAGACTCTTCTTCAATCAATAACCAATAGAGGAATCTGGAAATTCATATGGCTCCCACATATTTCTACGATTAATTTGCGATCGAATGAACCATTTACATACGATAACAATTTCCCTTTGTCTCGTGATATTTTACTTATCCGAGGTTTGATCATCGGTATCTCTGCATACCTAGTTCGACCTCGTTACCGATAAGTACTCTTTACTCCTTCCTATGATATGTTATCCCTTGTGAGCCAGTCACATGCTTGCAAGCTAATTGGATGACATTCCACCAAGAGAGCCTAGAGTATATCTATCGTCATATGGATGGACAAATACCACTCTTGATCCATGTGCCTCAACACATACTTTCTGAACACTCAATGCCACTTTTATAGCCACCCAGTTACGGAGTGGTGTTTGATGTCATCAAAGAATCCATCCGATGATGGTGATTAGCATGATCTCATGGTCGAAGGAATTAGGTTACTATGTATCTAAAAAGCTTATAGGAAACAAACTATTGAAATGACTTGATCTTATGCTATGCTTAACTGTAGGAGTATGTCCATCACATCATTCTCCTAATGATATGACCTTGTTGTTAATAACATCTCAATGTTCATGATCAGGAAACCATGATCATATATTAACCAACAAGCTAGTTTAACAAGAGGCTTTTCTAGGGACTCTTTTATGTTTACAAACCACACAAGTATTAATGTTTCCGGTTAATACAATTATAGCATTGGTATGCAAACATTTATCATAATCATTAAGATATGATAATAACCACTTTATTATTGCCTCTTGGGCATATCTCCAACAGTCTCCTACTTGCACTAGAGTCAGTATTCTAGTTTCAAACCTTTGTGTATTCAACACCTATGGCTTTCTGGTGTTGTATGTACACAATTGCAAGTGGTCAACCGATCTTCATATCTGACACTTTCAGGTCCGTGTGTAATTGCATGTCTTTGCGTCTCTATGCATCACTCACTCTCTAATGAGATGGCTTTGTATAAATTTGGTCCTTTGGTGAGACCTTTAGTTCCTTGGGGTTAAAACATGTTGATAATATTGTCGTACAATATATCTTCATAGTACTATGCCATTGTGAACTACACCTAGTTTGATAACAAACTACTTGACACAAATGCCCTATTTTGCTGCTATAATAGAAGTCATATAATTAGCCTTTTGTTGTAGTATCATTCACAATGTCTTAACTTTGGAACTCATCCAAATCCATTATGGAACTTACTTTCCATCATATTGTGTCACCCTTAGTTTAGATTGAGATAAACTTAATTTGTAGTTTGTGACAAAACTAGTATTAATGTAGTACTTTTACAATAAACTAACCATCTATTTGTCACTTCTACAAAATAATATATTCTTAGTTCTTCCAAAAGATCATAATAATATCCTTACTATCGGCCAATGATCATCTTATGAATCATTCTAGTATATGCTCATAGCATAGGACATATCTGGATTTGTACATGTCACAGTATGATTGAAAAAGACTCTTTGTGATTTTATTCATCAAGTATCAATCAATACTAGAATCTTTGTTTCACTTACCAAGTGTCGATACACTTGAATTTGATTTAATCCTTTCTGTGTGGAAAGAACCTTTCTTGTCATTTCCGCATTAAACTCATTCAATATCTCATCTATGTACATTTGGCACGACCATATTAGCATCTCAATCTATCTATATAGATATTGATGCCAAATATTCAGGTTTTGCCTAAGTCTTTCATCGAGATGAAATTCTTAACATGTATTAATAAAAGATACATCATTTCCAATCAATAATATGTATTCCCCATTATGTATTATAAATATGTCTTAGCGCTCCTACTTAATTTCTTGCAAGTGCAAGCATCTTCATCATCTCCGATGAATTTAAACTCTTTTAACAGTTAAATCATGGCGAAGATTCTAACTCCTCGATGCTTACTTCAACCATTGAGGTTTGCATACACTTTTATTATCACTTGAATTAACAAAACCCTTTGGACCATGTCATGTACACGTCCTAGGTAACCATTTCTATTAGAAGAACTTGTTTTGTTTATTCAACTACCACATAACTAAATTATATGTATTGGTTGCTATATTAATCCGTCTAGACTAAATATCGCTATGAAAGATCAAATCTTGTCATAGTCAACTGCTTCAACATTGTCGTGAACTCTTTCCCAACATATCGACTATTTTATAGATATGAAACATCCATGTCTATTTATTTATAGATCCAAACATGACTGTAAGGTCTTACACATTTCTAGAGGGTCTTTCAAGTTTAAAGCTTGATTTCTCGTGTATGGAACTATCATGGATTCTATGGCTTAAAGCCATCTTATACGTCCATAACATATCTATAATTTTTGATGGTTTTATGCTAATATTATGCTTTTGACACTTATTTTTATATAAAGTTCATGATTTATTTAGACTAACCTACTAATAGTTTCAAAAGTGCACAATGTTCTTGTTTTACACTTTGATGTGTAGGAATTATCAAGAATACAAGTGCAACCCTTGTTGGAATCAAATTGGGATTTTCCAGAAATCTGTCGTAGAACTCTTTTTGATGATGGTCACGTTTCGGGTCAAAGACGGCATCAAACGAAAAACTCTTCTACTACAAAGTTGTAGGAAATTTCGCGAAAATGTTTTGGATATAAAATTTAGCTGATTCCGAGTCCGGACAGGCCCGCTAGGCTCGATTTACTGCAACCCAAGATGGGAAGACGGGAATTCGAGAAGTTATATAAAGGGAGAATACCTAATTCGTGGAAGACACCTCCACCCACGAACTTGCATCCACCAAAGCCACCTTTTTGCATCCCCCATGGATCCCATCTCCATGGGCGAGGGTTCCCAAGAAGCCATGAAGGAAGGGGCTAAGGGGCGGTGCTCCCCCACGATACCGGCGGTAGGGAAGGAGTACCCCGCGCCGTCGCTGCCCTCTTCACCATATTCACCGCCATCTCCATCACCTAATCCTCCTAGTATGCAGCGGTTCATCCTCCCACACACCTTTATACCGTCTTATGTAAACATGGCGTTTGATGCTATAAGTTATAATCCTATGATCTATGTCATGTTTGTGTAGTTTCTTTGTACTTAGATTGAATGGTTGAACGTCTTTGGTTTATTAGAGTTGTATGTTGAAATGGTATAGTCCTTTGGTGTCTATTATATTTGTGCACGCATGGATTAAACATCATAGGGTTTGTAGTATGTGTAAGAGGAAGAGAAAGTTCTGCCAGAGTGACAGAAACCTAAGAACGCGAACCGGAACGTTGCACGTATGAGAGTAAGAGGACCATTAACTTAAGGCTATGGTTGGGGAAACCTTAATGCATTTTTAGTAGTTACGGATGTTTGTTAACAATCGAATCAAATAGTACATGTAATTCCAAGTAGTGAAGCGCATGTATATTTAGTCTCTCCCACATAGAAAACTGCATCGAAGACAATGAACCCGATTTATTCGCCAATTAAATTTGGACAAAGTCACCACTATTCCACACTCGTGGTTATGTTAGTTTAGTGTATTTTATTGCTGCACCTACTAGCTTTACTTTCTTGTTATTTATTATCTTGCAAAGCTTTCTCTAGTATTTGTTTTGTTGCTCTAGTTTTATTTCCTAGATAATGCAAACGTATAGTGTACGTAGAGTTCCATCAGTGGTTGATAGAACTTGAGAGAACATTTATCCTACATTTAGCTCCTCGTTGGGTTCGACACTCTTACTTATCTTAAAGGCTACACACGATCCCCTATACTTGTGGGATATCACCATCTGACGGAGTCAGGACCCATCATCGATTCTTTGCATATAGTCGGTTCATCATTGTCAAATAACAATGATCTACTTTCAAATCCTAGTATTTGATTGTTTACCCGACCTACTTGGTTCAATAGGAACTTAGACCACGTAACCACAATCTTTGAGGCACGTGAGCCACGAGCATTGTTGCTGCCTCTGGAACACTTTTCGGTGCTGCGCAACTTTGCTCATATAGCTAAGGTTCTTATAACCTTATCAAAGTTCTATTATCCTCCCACTTATCTTTTCACGGAAAATTCCTTCTCAAAGAAACTTGACGTTCTAAGTGACAAACACTTTTGTCCCCGCTGTTATAGAGGAATACTCAACAGTTATTCAAAATAACATACAAAGATATGTTCATCCGACTTTGGTTGTAAACATCTAACTTCTGCATAGCATTCCAATGTTTAAGAAAGGACAACTTGGGTTTTATCCCAAACCATAACTTTATATGGTGTCCTTTCAAGGATCATGATGGAGCTCTTTTCAGTGAAAAGTGATAGTCTCTAAAACTTTTAATCTTTAAAATATAATGGTAGTTTTATGAATTATACCTTTGATCTTACCATGTCAAACCAGGTTTCATTACATATCTCGATTATTCCATACTCATATGGTGTTTTGGAAAATGCAAATCCACGGAACCGATTCCTCAAATCTTAGGTGTTATGCTAAACTTGTAACTCAAATGTCTTCCTGTATGATCCTATCATAAATTATTTATTTTCTTATTACATTGATTTTGTACTTCATCTTAAAAGTATTCGAACTTTTCAAATGTTTCACACATGATCCTCATTAAGTAAATATTTATATATTCACTCAAATTTTTAGAGAAAGCATATGAAGTCGAAATCCATCGCTCTCGACTACACGTAATGGACTTCATACATCAAATCTATACCTAATAATAAAAGCAGCAACGCTTCTGTCAACCGGTCTTTTTTCTGGACCGTTTTGCCCTCCCACGAAAATAGCAAATTACCCACCGTACCATCCCAAATACCGTTTCGCTCGTTTTTCTCGCCAGTTTTCTTTCTCCCCGATCCCCTCCCATGCGTGAGCGTTGACCAGATCAAGCACATGGTGGCAAGGATGCCCGACGCAGATCCTGTTCCGGCTCTTCCCGTGCACTGACTATGGAAAAATCGAGCGCTTCATCGTCAGGGTGCGATGGATCGTCTAACTCTTGTAGGAAGGGCAGAGGACGGTGCGCGCATGTCAAGGAGGAGGGGACGTCGGCTGCTGTAGTCGGAGGCGAGGAGCAGAGAGGTAGCAGCAGGCGAGGACACGATTGTGCTTGGTGACGAACTAGGAGGGGCGGCGCGGTGGAGTGGAGCTTGGGAACAACAGGGGACGTGGACGGCGCGCTCGCAGAGCTGAACAAAGATGCGCCATGACAGGGACGGGTCGGCGAGCTCGAGGTCGTGCAAGAGAGGAGAAGGACATCAGGTCGAGGAGGAGCGAGGTGGGAGGTGCTGGGGATAGGAAGGGGTGGCGCATCAGGGATGGCGGCCGCGCGCCACTGGGCAGGGCTCCTTCCACGGTCGCCCCTGCTTCCTTCGGCCTGCTCTCTCCTGTCGCTTCATGCAAGTTTCCTGATCCGTCTCCCTCTTTTGATTTGCTTCTGTAGGCATGCATGTGTGTTGTATAATGTATTGGTGGTCAGATTATCGTATTCGGTACATGGTCTCTAGGAGACGGATCGTGTCTGCAAAGGGTCTCCTTGGAAAATAAGCAGTACTTTCATTTAATCATTTGCACGAAGTTGTAGATCCTCTTCCTTCTTCATGGAGTTATTATGCTAATCGCCTATTCAGGAAACACTCTAAAACCTCCCGGTGCAATTCAAAAGGATGGCAGGATGTAGCATACTATAGTACTCCTTGATTAAGGTGGGCTTGCTGCGTTCTCTTATGAACCGATGGTGTTTGGAGAAATGCCTCACAGAGACCGACAAGCGGAACTGTCTTGATTAACTTCTCTGTTTCTATATAATACAGTGGATCTGTCCACGCAATCCATTAACTAAATTATGACTTGCTGCTACTCCTTCCGTCCAAAAATAAGTGACTCGAGTTTGTTTAGACTCGAATGTATCTATACATTATATACGTCTAGATACATTTAAATCGAGACAAACCTAAGTCAGTTATTTCTGGACGGAGAGAGTACTATTTTCATAATCCATAGTTAACTATTTTGAAATTGTATGAAAATCGTTACTCCTACTTTTTTAGCATCATTTTTTGCAAACAACAACGATTATTTGTCAAATCATGCAAAATCATGGGTTTACCCATAGCAACGCACGGATATTTGTGCTAGTATATACAAATTCCAATAAGCTAGTTATTCGTTCCCTTTTGGCCTATGAACGGAGTTTTAATTATCTCTAGAAAAGTTTCACAAGCGTCATTTGATCAAAAATCAAAAGACTCCAAAATTCTATCAAGTATGGGGTTTCTTCATGTTTTCTTTCCACTATAATTTAAACGGCGATGTCACTTCTTAAGTGATCTTTCAATCGATTTTCTTTCGACATTTTTAGCATTATCTTTATGGATGTGATTTCTCCAACTAGACTTGTATATCATCCATCGTTTATGGAATATGGAAATTATTTGAACAACCATTTTATTCTCATAATACCTGATAAAACAAATATTAAAGGCAAGCTTTGATATTAACGAGCAACACAACAACCCTTTATTTGTTCTTGATGAACATCATAACTTATTCTTTTGCTAGTTACTTAGGCCATTGTAGTTCATGAATTGTGTTGTTTCGTATAACGATTCAAACCAAAAAAATTAGTATCCAATACTTAAGAACCATATTGTTTAACAAGCAAAGAATATAGCCATAACATGTATATCTTCTATATACCTAACCTGAACAATTTTAGTCTTTTCTCTTCTGCCAAATATTTCTTAGATTTAACTTTTAGTATTTCTTTATCCTTTCAAAAGAATCTATCAATATCAACAGTGGCCCCATACTCATGACACATAATCCAAAGTGTGTATAGTTAAATACCAATGTCTTTGGACTTGCACTTTGAAGTAGATCACCATCATCAAATGTTTGGTGTTCTTTCAAATTCCATTCTTTAGTAATCTTTTAGTGAAGTAAACATTTTACCTACATCAAATATTCATTCTTATCACGGAACTATTCATGATCAAGCTACTTTAGCTTATAACGGTGAATTGCGAGTATAATGTTGCTCTCTAGAACCTTTTGGAGGATTAGGATGACCAGCATCTCCAACCTTTTGCAATTTCTCATCAAATATAAGAACATAAACTTTGCCATATTATACTCTATCATGTTGTAATCAAAACATCGTTTTAGATATCGCAATATCTTCCACATATGATGGTTTCTGAAACAATTCTTTCAGTTCCTAGATAACCTTTGAAAGTACAAAGAAAGTCACCTAGAGGGGGGTGAATAGGCTTTTTAAAAATATTACGGTTTAGGATCAAGTAAATACGGAATAAAACTAACGTTTAATTTATTGAGCACAAAACCTAGCCACTAAGTTCACCTAAGTGCACCAACAACCTATTCTAAGCAATACAAGCAACAAGGTGATAGCAAGAAATAAATACTTCAAGCACGATGTCTATCACAATGTAAAGTGCATAAGTAAAGGGTTCGGTTGAGAGATAACCGATGGACGCGGAGACGAAGATTTGTTTCCTGAAGTTCACTTCCAAAGAAGCTACGTCTCCGTTGGAGAGGTGCGATAGCGTAATGCTCTCTGAACGCCACAAATGGATCACCTCGAGGTGTGGTGGCTCGATGCTCACCCAACGCCACACAAGGCCTCACCCCGGATGCGGAAGCACGCAACTGACCGACACCACAAAAGGCTCACCCTA
This sequence comes from Avena insularis, assembly GCA_023614405.1. Taxonomy (NCBI): domain Eukaryota; kingdom Viridiplantae; phylum Streptophyta; class Magnoliopsida; order Poales; family Poaceae; genus Avena; species Avena insularis. The sequence continues at coordinate 345,211,350 of CM042697.1, forward strand.
TTCTCCTGAGTGTGCACCACAAAAGGCGGGCACTCTCTCCACTATGGGACGCTTGAGGGCGATCACCGAACCCGTACAAGATTGGGGCTAACTCCACAACTTAATTGGAGGCTCCCAACAACAAAGCCACAAAAGGCTACAACGCCACAAAAGGCCAACGAAGCCACAAAAGGCTATAAGACCACAAAAGGTCAACAAGACCATAAAAGGTCAACAACCCAACCACACAACCGTCTAGGGTTCCAAGAACCCAAGAGAAACAATCCCACAAGCTTGAACTCACCGAATCACCGAGGAGAACTCAAACCTATGCACAAAATGCAAGGGCAAGTCCTTCTCTCCCAAATTCCAACAAAGCTACACAAGCTATTGGGGAATAAGGGAGGAAGAACACAAGAGGAGAACACAAAACTCTCCAAGATCTGGATCCCAATGATTCCTTCACAAAGAAAGGATTTGACTTGGGGGGATTGTAGATCTAGATCTCCTCTCACTTTTCCCTCAAAAAGATGTAAGAATCATGGGAGGGGGAGGGAGTAAGAAAGCTCAAATAGGTCAACAATGGTGGGCAAAACCGATCTCAAAAGATGGGGAATCATTGGGGAAGAAGCCCTCCTTAAATAGGACAAGGAAAAACCGACTGTTTGAGCCAGATTCGCGCACCACCGGAACTTCCGGCAAATAGGAACACAAAAACAGGTGAATATAGTACGTCACCGGAACTTGGGTCGGAATTTGGACCGGAACTTCCGCTCAAGCAAAAACGCTGGACAACATTGCACGAAAACTTCAATAACTTTTGATTATGGACTCTGTTTTTGATGATCTGGGGATCGTTTTGAAGAGAAAGAAAAGCTTTACAAGATTATGCAAAGAAACATCATAGTCCATCATGGAAGAATAAACCCAAATGGAGAAATTTAAGACCTCTCTAGAAGCGATGAACCGGTAAAACCCCCAAAACCCAAAACATAAGAAGTTGAGCTTGGAAACTCCGATTGGGATGAAACCAATGTTGTTGGAAAGATAAAACCAAGTAGAATCCAAAAAAAGGTGAAATATTGGATACCACCAAGGGAGACAATATCAATTATATATATGTGAGATATCTCCTAAGGTGTGGAGCCGGAAAAACCCGTACGATTAAAAATCGCAATAAGATATGCAAGTGAAATCCTTATTTGATAAACTAGAGCTTGTTATGAAGATGAACAAAAGCTATAGATCCTCTCATGGACAAGAACCAAATAACAACCAAGAAATATGATGCTATGCATGCAAAGGTTTGAGCTCTCTCCGAAAGATGCGATCGAGACACCCGCTTGAGAACCCCTCTAGATAGTACGGCTATCTATCCTAAACCCGGTCTCCCAACTAACAACAGGAGACCGGCAAAAGAGAAGCCCTATCAAGAACATACCTTTGCCTTGAGCATCCCACTTGAACTTGATGTAGACCGTCATGTTATTCTATAGTGGGAACATCTTTCTTGTTTGCTCTTGCTTGATGAAGATGAAGACTTGCAAATTTCTCCCCCATAATCCATGGGGAAACCTCTTGTTTGAACTTGTCTTCATCACTCCATGATCATGAGGATGTCAAGCTTAACGCATGAGATCTTCTAGAGATGGCGCATCTTGAGCTTTCCCTTCTTCATCCCTTCTTGAGGTTGATCCATCTTGATGCAACTCTTTGCACTTGTCTTGATCAACCTTCAAGCTCCTTCTTTCTTCATGTTTCCAATGGCACAAAGCCCTTGGACATTTCTTCAACTTTCAACCTTGAGACCAACACATGGCTCAAGCGATGCCAATTGACAAAACTACAAGTGAAACTCAATTTACACATTAGTCCATAGAGATTGTCATTAATTACCAAAACCACACATGGGGCATACATGCCCTTTCAACCTTGATATTAAAACAATCTTTTGAATATCAAGAATCATGGAGACAAAACATGATACTTATATACTAACACTGAAATTGTTACTCTTGATTTAATACTAATTATTACACTTGACGGAGTAACCGGAACTTACTGAAAGTTTGCAATAGGACTTTTAAACTTTAGATTAACACATCAAAACAATATGATACCAGTTCGTAAAGTAACAAACCAGAATTCTATAGTTCTATTATCTCAATTATAACCAAGAGCAAGGTGGTAAACGGATGCCAATGACTACAATAACTATGCAAATTCACTTTGATTTAATTTATGATAAATAGTGTTCCACTTTTAATCATATTGTTGTTGAACTCCCACTCAAAACAATATCCCTCACATTGTTTTAGTGATTACATGAACCAAATCCACTATACCAAGTCTGATAATCACGTGACATGATGTAGTTTCAAAGGTGAATAATCATCATGTTCATCATATCATCTATATGACTCATGTTTTACCTTTCGGTATTCCGTGTTCCGAGACCATGTATGTACATGCTAGGCTCGTCAAGATTTAACCTTAGTTTCCGCATGAGCAAATCTGGCTTGCTCTTGTTGTATACACTTGCAGAATCTAACACACCCGATCATCACGTGGTGCTTTGAAACAACGAGTCTTGGCAATGGTGCCTACTAAGGATGAACACTATACAACTTGATATTTTGTGAGAGGTATCATCTTATAATTCTACCGTCGTGATCTAAGCAATACAAGATGCATAAAAGGATTAACATCACATGCAATTCATAATATGTGATATGATATGACCTTTCTTTCTTGTGCTTCTGATCTCCATCTTCAAGCACAAACATGATCTCCATCATCACCGGCATGGAGTCAAGGTTAATGGCAGCGCTCCATGGTTATCTTCCACCAGCATCAACTATTACAACTACTTTGAATAATAGACACACATGTCTTAACAAAATTAAAAGACAACCATAAGGCTCCTGCCGGTTGTCGACTTACAATAAGGATCATTGCATACATCATATATAATCACAATCATGGCCATATCACATCACAACACACCCCTGCAAAACAAAGTTAGACGCCTCTAATTTTCTTTGCATATTTTACGTGGTTTGGGGATTTCAATAAGTACCGTTCTAACTTACGAACAAGAACCACAACGTTGATGCATGAACTATCAAGTGCTCGTTGTAAATTGAATCTTCACTATGATGGGAGAGACAGACACCCGCAAAGCCACTTATGCAATACAAGTTGCAAGTCGAGCGTAGAGCAAGTCTCATGAACGATGTCATGTAAGGTAAGCTCGGGCCGCTTCATCCCACCATCCTGCAAGATGCAAAGTACACAAGAAGCAATTGATAATAAAAGCACCACCGCCCATAATGACCATTGTGTTCTACTCGTGCAACAGATCTACATATAGACACGGCTCTGACGCCACTATAGGGGTTCGTAGCATGGAAAACAAAAAAATTATATCGTGTGAACACACACAAGCCAAGATCTATCTACTAGATTGTAGCAACGAGTCAATAGAGTACTAACCCTCGAAGATCCAAAGCGGTTAACGAGAGCAGATTCTCGTGGGTGATGTAGTCGTTCACTTGCCGATCTCAAGATCGTCTAGAAGATCCTTCCGGCACCGTGTTCCGGCAGCGCTCCCGCAGTCGGTCACACGTACGGTACTCGATGAAGACCTTTCTCTCCCATGTTCCAGCAGGCAGCAGAGGTTGTAGCTCTATCCTCACGATTCCGTCAGCACGGCGGCCTGGTGTCGGAAGTAGAGGGGAGATCCCGCAGGGCTTCGCCTAAGACAGAGCGGGTTATGGTGGAGTAGTAGGGTTCCCTGGAGATCTAGGGTTTAGAGGCCAGGGATGAGGAGGTGGTCGGCAGTGGGTAGGGCGGCGGCAACTTGGTGTGGCGGTGACGCAAGGCGGCGACGCGGCAGCGGTGTGGGGAGAGGCTGGTTATGGTGGTCTTGGGGGGCACCCCTTCCCCTCTATTTATGAGAGGGAGGGTCAGCTTGGGAGAGGGAGTTTTAATACTACCCCAAATACCTCTCCTTCTAGGCGCGTGGTGGAGGGAGAGAAGGATTCTCTCCTTCCTCCACCAGGAAACATTGTCCAAGTTTGACTTTTCAAACTTGCCTTTTGACTTTCAATTTTTGGAGTTTAATTTCTTTATTTTAAACGCCCAGCCAAGTGACCTAGGACATGATGCAATCATTCCGCTTAGTCATGACACAGTCATGTACCCTTTCCCTTCTGGTGCGGTGAACCTTCTATACCCTTCTAGATCATTCCGGTGAAAACACTGGAATCATTCCCGAACTCCGGAATTGGACTTTCCTTATATGAATCTTATTCTCCGGACCATTCCGGATCTCCTCGTGATATCCCGGATCCCATCCGAGGCTCCGAACAACATTTGATCTTCCTACTTACATTCCATATCTACTAAACAACATCGAATCCTTTAATGTGTCTCCCTACAGTTCAGGAATTATGCAGACATGACCGAGACTCTTCTCTGATCAATAACCAATAGAGGAATCTAGAAATTCATATGGCTCCCACATATTTCTATGATTACTTTGCGATCGAATGAACCATTTACATATGATACCAATTTCCCTTTGTCTCGTGATATTTTACTTATCCGAGGTTTGATCGTCGGTATCTCTGCATACCTAGTTCGACCTCGTTACCGATAAGTACTCTTTACTCCTTCCTATGATATGTTATCCCTTGTGAGCCAGTCACATGCTTGCAAGCTAATTGGATGACATTCCACCAAGAGAGCCTAGAGTATATCTATCGTCATATGGATGGACAAATACCACTCTTGATCCATGTGCCTCAACACATACTTTACGAACACTCAATGCAACTTTTATAGCCACCAGTTACGGAGTGGTGTTTGATGTCATCAAAGCATCCATCCGGTGATGGTGATTAGCATGATCTCATGGTCGAAGGAATTAGGTTACTATGTATCTGAAAGCTCATAGCAAACAAACTATTGAAATGACTTGATCTTGTGCTACGCTTAACTATAGCAGTATGTCCATCACATCATTCTCCTAATTATATTACCTTGTTGTTAATAACATCGCAATGTTCATGATCAGGAAACCATGATCATATATTAACCAACAAGCTAGTTTAACAAGAGGCTTTACTAGGGACTCTTTTATGTTTACAAACCACACAAGTATTAACGTTTCCGGTTAATACAATTATAGCATGGGATGCAAACATTTATCATAAGCACGAAGATATGATAATAACCACTTTATTATTGCCACTTGGGCATATCTCCAATAGAATTGCCCCAAGTACTTGGCAGATCTGAAGAACGGCAACATAAAGAAGAAAGGTATATCCGATATATGTTATTGATGTGTATCTTACTAGTAGTCATAGTAATTCCTGGGTATTTGATACTGGTCCGGTTGCTCATATTTGTAACGCAAAACAGGTGCTGCAGAATAGACAGAAACTAGCGAAGAACAAGGTGACGATGCACGTTGGAAATGGATCAAAAGTTGATGTGATCGCGGTCGGCACGCTACCTCTTCATCTACCATCGGTATTAGTTTTATACTTAAATAATTGTTATTTGGTGTCTGCGTTGAGCATTAACATTATATCCGGATCATGTTTATTGCGAGAAGGTTACTTGTTTAAGTTCGAGAATAATGGTTGTTTGATTTATATGAGTAATATATTTTATGCACATGCACCTTTGGTAGATGGTATATTCTTGTTGAATCTCGATTGTAGTAATACACATGTTAATAATATTGAAGCTAAACGTTTGAAATTGAGCGATGATTCTACATACATGTGGCACTATCGTCTTGGTCACATTGGAGTGAAACGTATGAAGAAACTCCATTCCGATGGACTTCTTGAATCACTTGATTTCAAATCACTTGAAAGATGTGAAGCATGTCTGATGGGTAAAATGACTAAGACTCCATTTTCTGGTATGATGGAGCGAGCTACGGACTTATTGGAAATCATACATACCGATGTGTGTGGCCTAATGAGTGTGGCATCACAGGGTGGTTATCGTTAAGTTCTTACTTTCACGGATGACTTGAGTAGATATGGGTATATCTATTTCATGAAACATAAGTCCAAAACTTTTGAGAAGTTTAAGGAATTTCAAAGCGAAGTAGAGAATCAACGTAACAAGAAGATTAAATTTCTACGATCTGATCATGAAGGTGAATATCTAAGTTACGAGTTTGGTGATCATTTGAAGAAATGTGGAACACTTTCACAAATGACACCGCCAGGAACACCACAACGTATGGTGTGTCTGAACGTCGTAATCAAACTCTCTTAGATATGGTTCGTTCTATGATGTCACTTACAGATTTACCTTTGTCATTTTGGGGTTATGCATTAGAAACAGCCCCATTCACTTTAAATATGGCACCATCTAAATCCGTTGAAACGACACCGTATGAGTTATGGTTTAGGAAGAAACCTAAATTGTTGTTCCTTAAAGTTTGGGGTTGCGAAGCTTATGTAAATAAGTTACAGCTCGACAAGTTTGACCCAAAGCAGAAAAATGCGTCTTCATAGGATACCCGAAGGAAACTATTGGGTATACCTTCTATCATATATCTGAAGGCAAAATCTCCGTTGCCAAGAATGGATCCTTTCTAGAGAAGGAGTTTCTCTCGAAAGAAGTGACTGGAAGGAAAATAGAACTCGACGAGGTTGTCGAACCTTCTCTCGGATTTGAGAGTAGCACGGCATCGGAAGTTCTTGTGGCACCTGCACCAATAAGAGAGGAAGCTAATGATGATGATCATGAAACTTCGGTTGAAGTTACTACGGAACCTCGCAGGTCGACGAGAACTCGTACCACTCCCGATTGGTATGATCCTGTTATGAGTGTCATGTTGGTGAACAACACCGACAACCCTATGACATATGAGAAAGCGATGATGATCCTAGATTCCAATAAATGGCAAGAAGCCATGAAATCCCAGATTGGATCCATGTACGGAAACCAAGTACGGACTTTGGTGGACTTACCGGATGGCCGAAAGGCTGTCGAGAACAAATGTATTTTCAAGAAGAAAACAGATGTTGATGATAATGTGACCATCTATAAATCTCGACTTGTCGCAAAAGGGTTTCGAAAAATTCAAGGAGTTGACTACGATGAGACTTTCTCACCAGTAGCGAAGATAAAGTCTATGAGGATTTTTTTTAGCAATTGCTACATATTACGATTATGAGATATGGCAGATGGATGTCAAAACGGCGTTCCTCAATGGATACATTGATGAAGAGTTGTATATGTTACAACCCAAAGGTTTTGTCAATCCTAAAGATGCTAACAAGGTATGCAAACTTCAATATTCCATTTATGGATTGAAGCAAGCATCCCGAAGTTGGAATCAACATTTTGATAAGGTGATTAAAAGTTTTGGTTTTATACAAACTTATGGAGAAGCTTGTATTTACAAGATAGTGAGTGCGAGCTCTATGGCATTCCTAGTACTATATGTGGACGGCATATTGTTGATTGGAAATGATGTAGACCTTCTTAATAGTGTCAAAAATTATTTGAATAATAGTTTTTCAATGAAGGATCTTGGCGAAGCTGCTTACATATTAGGCATAAAGATTTATAGAGATAGATAGAGACGCCTAATATCGCTTTCACAGAGTACATATTTGGAAAAAGTTTTAAAGAGCTTTGGAATGGAAGATAGCAAGAAAGGGTTCTTGCCCATGTTGCCCAATACGACCTTGAGTAAAACTCAAAGTCCCGCTATGGCAGAAGATAGAGAAAGGATGAGTAAGACTCCCTATGCCTCAGCCATAGGATGTATCATGTATGACATGCTATGTACTAGACCCGACATTTCATATGTTGTTAGTTTAACTAGCAGATATCAAAGTGATCCAGGAGTGGATCATTGAACAGCGGTCAAAAACATCCTTAAGTACTTGAGAAGAACTAAGTATATGGTTCTTTCTTATGGAGGTGATGAACAACTCATTGTTAATGATTACACCGATGCTAGTTGGAACACCAATCCGGATGATTCTAAATCTCAATCTAGATACATATTTACTTTGAATGGTGTAGCAGTGAGATGGAGGAGTGCACAGAAAAGCGTTGTGGTGAGATCTTCAATTGAATCGGAATACATAGTTGCTTCGGAGGCTTAACAAGAGGCGATATGGACGAAGGATTTCATTACGGAGCTCGGTATGGTTCCTAGTGTGCTGGACTCAATGTCTATCCATTGTGATAACATGGGCGCCATAGCCAATGCGCATGAGCCAAGGTCACACAAGAAGCTGAAGCATATCAAGCTATGCTTTCACGCTATTCGAGAGCACGTCCAAGATGGTGACATAAATATTTGCAAAGTACACACAGATATGAATGTGGCGGATCCGTTGACTAAACCTCTCCCGAGGGCAAAACATGACCAGCACCAAACCTCCATGGGTGTTCGGTATATTACCATGTAATCTAGATTAGTTGACTCTAGTGCAAGTGGGAGACTGTTGGAGATATACCCTAGAGGCAATAATAAAAGTAGTTATTATTATATCTTTGTGTTTATGATAAATGTTTACATTCATGCTATAATTGTATTAACCGGAAACATTAATACTTGTGTGATATGTAAACTTATTAGAGTCCCTAGTATAGCCTCCTTATCATGAACATTGAGATGTTATTAACAACAAGATCATATCATTAGGAGAATGGTGTGATGGACATACTCCTATAGATAAGCATAGCATAAAGATCAAGTCATTCAGTAGTTTGTTTGCTATAAGGTTTCAGATACATAGTAACCTAATTCCTTCGATCATGAGATCATGCTAATCACCATCCCGGATGGATGCTTTGATGACATCAAACACCACTTCATAACTGGGTGGTTATAAAGGTGGCATCGAGTGTTCGGAAAGTATGTGTTGAGGCACATGGATCAAGAGTAGTATTTGTCCATCCACATGACAGATAGATATACTATGAGCCCACTCGGTGGAATGTCATCCAATTAGCTTGCAAGCATGTGACTAGATCACAAGGGATCACATATCACAGGAACAAGTAAAGAGTACTTATTGGTAACGAGGTTAAACTAGGTATGTAGAGATACTGACGATCAGATCTCAAATAAGTAAAATATCGCGAGACAAAGGGAAATTGGTATCGTATGTAAATTCTTCATTTGATCACAAAGTAATCGTAGAAATATGTGGGAGCCATATGAATTTCTAGATTCCTCTATTGGTTATTGATCGGAGAAGAGTCTCGGTCATGTCTGCATAATTCACGAACTGTAGGGAGACACACTTAAGGATTCGATGTTGTTTAGTAGATATGGAATATGATTAAGAATACCGAATGTTGTTTGGAGTATAGGATGGGATCCGGGATATCACGAGGAGATCCGGAATGGTCCGGAGAATAAGATTCATATAAGGAAAGTCCAATTCCGGAGTTCGGGAATGATTCCGGTGTTTTCACCGGAATGATCTAGAAGGGTCTAGAAGGTTCACCGATCCAGAAGGGGAAGGGTACATAAATGAGTCATGACAAAGTGGAATGGTTGCATCATGTCCTAGGTCACTGGGCTGTGCAAATAAAAGAGAGAAATCAAACTCCAAAATTGAAAGTCAAAAGGCAAGTTTGAGAAGTAAAACTGGGATAATTCCTGGCGGAGGGAGGAGAGGAAACCTCCTCTCCCTCCACTGCGCACCAAGAAGGAGCAATTTGGGGGAGGATTCGACCTCCCCCTCCCCTAGATGCCTATCCCTCTCATAAATAGAGGGGAGGGGGCTGCCCCTCAAGCACACAACAAACCCTAGCCCCACAAGCCGCCGCCTAGCCGCCGTCCAGCGCCGCCACCGGCCCCACCTCCTCCTCTTCGGCCTGTAAACCCTAGACACCGAGGAACCCCTCTACTCCACATACCCACTCCTTATTAAGGCAAAGGCTTGTGGGATCTCCCCTCTAAACTCCGACACCACACTGTCGTGCTGCCGGAATCGCGAGGAGAGAGCTACAACCTCCGCTGCCTACTGGAACAAGGGAGAGGAAGGTCTTCATCGAGTACCGAACATGTGACCGACTATGGAGCGCTGCCGAAACGCGGTGCCGAAAGGATCGTCTACACGATATTGAGATCGGCAAGTGAATGACTACATCACCCACGAGAATCTGCTCTCGTTAACCGCTTTGGAATCTTCGAGGGTGAGTACTCTATCAACTCGTTGCTACAATCGAGTAGATAGATCTTGGCTTATGTGTGTTCACGCGGTAGAATTTTTTTGTTTTCCATGCTACGAACCCCTACAATATTGTCATGCCATGCATCATATCATGACCATTACCGATCTTTTGTCGCGTCATTAAATATTGCATCTGTTGCGTCTTCTAGTACTTTGCTTCTTCACCGGATAGGACGATGAGTCAATGTGAGGTAACACAAGCCTCCGACTATCCGATAGTGTTTCTCAGGCGAGCATTCTCCCCTCTTCTACCTATTTTGCATTTATAGTCTTTACTTCCTTCCTTTGTCTACTGCTATCCTTTAGTGTCAATGCTTTAGTTTCTGTAGCTTTAACTCCCATTCGACTAATATATTGCCTTGGTTATCCTATTACATGTTGCTTGAGTATATAGCTTGAACTTGCGAGTAGTAGTGCATTCTTAGGTATGTTTACCGCTCTCAAATAGGTGAACCGTGATATCTGGATATGATTGATACCATGATAATTAAATTGGTGATCTTGGATATGATTATGTGATATGTAGAAAACTTATCTATAATTTTTGATGTCCCATGCATGTTTAGTATCTACTTTGCTTTGTATACACTTTGAGGTGTTTTTATATGTTTTCTATTACTAACCTATTAACAATATGCCACAGTGCCAGTTGCATGTTTCTTTTGTTTTTGGTTCCAGAAAGGCAAAAAATCAATATTCTCGGAATTGGACGGGACAAAAGCCAAAGTAAATATTTTACCATGGGGAATACGGAGCCAGAATACGAGATGGAGGGGAGGCACCAGGGGGGCACACCCCTGGTGGCGCGAGCTAGGGTTAGCCGTGCCTAGGGGGTGTGACCACCCTGGCTGCCCCTGCCTCGCCTCTTCGCCTATAAAGACCCCCTGATGCCAAAATCCTAAGAACCCAATCAATATTCCACGAAACTGTCTATAGCCGCCGCCACCATTGTCCCTAGATTGGGGTGATCTGAAGCTCTTCCCGGCACCCTGTCGGAGGGGAGATCATCCTGGAGGCCTTCTTCCTCATCATGCCAGCCTCCGGTATGAAGTGTGAGTAGTTCCACCTCGGACTACGGGTCCATGTAGTAGCTATATGGTTGTATCTCCTCCTTTGTGCTACCATGTTTAGATCTTGTGAGCTCCTTTCATGATCAAGATCATCTATTTGTAATCATGCATGTTGTGTTTGCGGGGATCCGATGGATATTGAGATTACTATGTCATATTGATTAATGGTTTTGTCTTATTGATTCTATCATGTCTGTGTTGTTTGTGATCTTGCATGCTCTCCGTTTCTAGTAGCTATCTTGGCCAAGTAGATGCTAGTGACTCCAAGAGGGGTTATTTATGCTAGGTAGTGGGTTCATGCCTCTATTTAATCTAAGGGAAGTGAACGGAATCTCTAAGGTTGTAGATGTGTTGTTGCCACTAGGGAGAAAACAACGATCTCTTGTTCATGGAACAAGTGGATTGTTTATCTTACACACTTTGCTTAAAGCAGTTATCTGTTGCTTGCAACTTAATACTGGAGGGAGTTCAGATGATAACCTGAAGGTGGATTTCTAGTCATAGATGCAGTTGGATGGCTGTCTATGTATCTTGTTGTATTGCCCAATCGAATCTCATAGGATCATGAATGTCTAGTATTGCATTGCTATGCCTTGCTCTGTCCTATCAATTGCCCTGTTGTAATTTGTTTACCCAGCATGCCATGTTTTTTTATCTGAAGGAGAACACCACTAGTGAACTATGGACCCCGGTCCAATATTTACCATTGATACATCTTCCACTGTTACTGTTTACTTGTTGCAAACCACTATTACCTTCTACACCATACAGTTAATCCTTTGTTACAGCAACCAGTGAGATTGACAACCTCACTGTTCCTAGGGGAAAACTCTTGAGTTTGTGTTATGTAGGTCTCCAAGTTGCTAGCAACACCTTTTAGTCGTTTCTTTCCTCTTACTGGTGCGATAACCTTAGTTTCTTACCGAGGGAAAACTTGCTGATGTGCTCATCACACCTTTCTCTTGGGGTCTCCCAACGAGGCGTCAATAACACACCAACAAGCTCTTTTCTAGCGTCGTTGCCGGGGAGGCTAAGGACGTCTTCACAAGGGGAGTCCTTCACAACCTTTCTCTTTACTTTGTTTTTGTTTTTCTTAGTTTCTTTTGCTTGGTTTTGTTTGCCCTTTTCTATCAAAAACTCCAAAAAAATTAGTTTAGTTTGGTTTGATTTCTCTTATCAAAAACACAAAAAATTAGTTCCTGTTCTAGTTGCTGGTCTGTCATTGCCTTGCTTTGTCATGCTTTCTATCAATGGATGGTTTCTTGAAACTAGTTCTTATTGTTGGAATTATGCCCTAGAGGCAATAATAAAGATGTTATTGTTATAATTCTTGTTCATGATAAAGTTTATATTCCATGCTAGAATTGTATTAAGCGGAAACTTTGATACTTGTGTGGTTTATGAACAACACCGTGTCCCTAGTACGCCTCTATTGACTAGCTCATTGATTAATGATGGTTAAGGTTTCCTAACCATAGACATGAGTTATCTATTAATAATGAGATCATGTCATTAGGAGATTGATATGATGGACAGACCCAAATTAAGCAGAGCAATTAGATCGTGCCATCGTGTTCATCTTTGCGAAGCTTTTTCCTATGTCAAATATTGTATTCCTTAGACCATGAGATAATGCAACTCCCTGGTATCGGAAGAAATCTTTGAGGTCATCAAACGTCATCCTATGTGAGGGTGATTATAAAGGTGTCTCTCAGGTGATCGGAAAGTACTTGTTGGGTTGTATGTATCGAGATAGAATTTGTCCCTCCCGAGTCAGAGAGATATACTTCAGGCCCACTCGGTAATTGATGTCAACACCACTTGCAAGAACGTGGTTAAGGAGTTAATCACAAAGTGATATCGGATTACGGAACGAGTAAAGTACTTGCTGTGAACAAGATTGAACTAGGTATGCCGATACCAACGATCGAATCCTGGGCAAGTAAAATATCACGTGACGAAGGGAATATATATATGGGATTAATTGAATCCTGGCATCGTGGTTCATCCGATATGATCATCGATGAATATGTGGGAGTCAATATGGTATTCCAGATCTCGTTGTTGATTATTGATAGAAGATCATGTCTGCATATTCTCGAACCCGTAGGGTCACACACTTAACGTGCCTCGACGCTAGGATAGAATGGATAATTGGTTTATGAGTTTTTGTTCGGAGTCTCGGATGAGATCCAGTACATCACGAAAGGTTCCGGAATGGTCCGGAGAATAAGATTCATATAAAGGAAAGCAGTTTTTGGATTTCGGAGTATTCGGTATTGTACCAGAAGGTTCTAGAAGCTTCCGGAGTGGGACCAACGTGGCCCCACTTGTCGGAGGGCTGCGTGGGCCTAATAGGGAGTGCCCTGGCCGCTTTGGGCCAGGGTCACAAGGCCCCATAGGCCCAGCCGGCCAAACCCTAGGGGAAACCCTAGGGAACCCTTCTAGAAGGAGGGGGAAACTTGCCCCCCACTCCAACCCTTGGGGCCGCCGCCCTAGGGCTTGGAGGAGGGGCCAAGGGGGCCGGCCAGCCCCCTATATAAGGTGGGCAGGGGTGCACCCCTCCCCCCACTCCTCCAACCCTAGCCGCCGACCTGCTGCCCTCCCCATCTCTCTCTCCCGACTGCCCTACCGCAGAAACTCTCCACCATTGCACCACGCCGTCGTGTTGTAGATCCAATCTATCTCTCCACCCCACTTGCTGGACCAAGTAAGGAGGAGATGTTGTGGCACCGTACGTGTGCATCTCTCGGAGGCGCCGCCACTTGCGGCGTTGGATCGGATCGGATCGCGAGGAGGAGAAGGCTAGTTCGACTACATCGCCCACGTTCTGTTGAACGTTTCCGCTGTGCGATTTCTTCAAGGGTATGAATATCTCATCAATCCCTCTTGTTGATTGCATCTCCTAGATTAGATCTTGGCTTTCCCGTTCGCATCCGTAGAATTTTTTTGATTTACTATGTTGCGAAACCCCTTCAGTGGTATCAGAGCTAGATCTATGCGTAGATGTGTTTCACGAGTAGAACGCAACATGCTTGTTTCGGGCGTTGATGTTTTCTGTTGCAAGCCTCTTGTTGTGTACTTATTATGGCGTGGCATAGTGAGATCGAAGCGGTCCAGGCCAACTTTATGCGACCTCGTTTGCGAGACCGGCTCCGCACTTGACGTGTGGCTTGTTCCACACATTCGGCTGGTGGATGCCAGTTTCTCTCACTATAGTAGTCATGGGATTTACACCGGATGTTAGCAACCATAATATCACCTTTGTGGCTTTCCATAGGTAAGAATCGTTCTTATCTTGTTACTCCCATAAGCCACGTAAAACATGCAACAACAAAATAGAGGCGTCTAACTTGTTTTTGCAGGGAGTGTTTTGTGATATGGTATGGCCCAAGACATGATGTGTATGATGTATGCGATGATCATGTTTTGTAATATTTCACGACTTGCATGTCGATGAGTACACAACCGGCAGGAGCCATATGGTTGTCTTTATAATTGTGTATGACCTGTGTGTCAACTTCTTATACGCCATGTAATAGCTTTACTTTATCGCTAAGTAGTTAGCAATAGTTGTAGTTGCTATTCGTGGTGGAGGCAATCATGGTGGAGTGATGGAGATCATGCTGGTGCGCACAAGATGGAGATCATTGCGCGGAGATTGGCTATACCATGTCACATAAAATAATATGCATGTGATGTTTATCCTTTTATGTATCTTATTATGCTTAGATCACGACGGTAGCATTATAAGATGATTCCTCACTTAAAGATCAATATAGAATCGTGTTCTCCCCATGTATGCACCATTGCGAAAGTTCGTCGTGTTCAAGCCTCTCGTGATGATCGGGTGCTATAAACTCTACGTTCACATACAACGGGTGCAAGCCAGTTTTGCACACGCGGAAATACTTGGGTTTGACTTGACGAGCCTAGCATGTACAGACATGGCCTCGGAACACACGAACCGAAAGGTTAAGCATGAGTCATATGAATGATATGATCGACACTTTGTTGTCCACCATTGGAACCACATCTCTTCTCGTGAATATCGGATTAGGTGTGGTAAATTTGGATCGTGTTCACTAAACAACTTGAGGGATGTTGAATTTAGTGGGAGTTCATCTAGTAATTTGATTAAGTTGAACTAGTTATCATGAACATAGTCTAAATTGTACTTGCAAATTTTGTAGATCAAATGGCTAAGTCCAACTTCAACTTCAACGTTTTTGCTAAGAAACAAAAGCTTAAGAACAATGGGTCTAACTTCACCAACTGGTTCCGCAATCTAAGAATCATTCTCGCTGGCAGACAAAAGGACTATGTCCTTGAGAAAGCACTAGGTGATGCCCCTACTATTGATGCGCCAGCTGATGAAAAAGATATTCATCAGTCGCGCAAAGATGATTATGGAGTGATTAAGAGTACCATGTTTTTTGCTATGGAATCGGACCTTCAAAATCATTTTGAGGAGTTCGTCGGGCCCTTTGAGATACTTGAGGAACTGAAAACCATGTTTCAGACTCAGGCCCGTTCTGAGAGATATGAGATCTCTGAGAAGTTCTTTAACTGCAAGATGGAGGAAGGGAGTTCCGTTAGTGAGCACGCCATTAAGATGTCGGGCTACACTCAACATCTTGAGCAACTGGACTGCAAGATTCCAGAAGAGCTCAAGATTGACAGAGTTCTGCAATCACTCCCTCCTAGCTACACAGGTTTTGTAGTTACTCACAATCAGATTGGTTCCACTGATACGATCACTGAGCTCTTCGCTAAGCTCAAAGCTGCAGAGGTGGATATCAAGAAAGATAATCATGTGTTGATGGTCAACAAGACCCCTAGCTTTAAGAAAGCTAAGGGTGCAAAGAAGTCCTTCAAGAAAGGCAGCGGTAAGCGCGTTGCCGCTGTTGAGAAGAAGCTCAAGTCTGGACCTAATCCGGACACTGAGTGCTTCTATTGCAAGGACAAGGGTCAGTGGAAGTGCAACTGTCCTAAGTACTTCACGGACAAGAAGGCTGGCACCATTAAAGGTATATTTGATATACATGTTGTTGATGTTTACCTTACTAGCGCTCATTGTAGTGCCTGGGTATTTGATATTGATTCGGTTGCTAATATTTGTAACTCGAAACATGAGCTACGGAATAGATGGCGGCTAGCAAGGGATGAGGTGACGATGCGCGTTGGCAATGGATCAAGAGTTGATGTGATGGCCGTCGGCACGCTCTCCTTAGTTTTACCTTCGGGATTAGTTTTAAACCTTAATAAGTGTTATTATGTGCCTGCGTTGAGCATGAACATTATATCTGGATCGTGTTTATTACAAGACGGTTATTCATTTAAATCGGAGAATAATGGCTGTTCTATTTATATGAGTAACATCTTTTATGATCATGCACCTGCTATGAATGGTTTATTTCTTCTGAATCTCCAAAGCAATGAAACACACATCCATAACATTGAGGCTAAGAGATGCAATGTAGATAGTGATAATTAGACTTATTTGTGGCACTGCCGTCTAGGTCATATTGGTGTAAAACGCATGAAGAAACTCCATTCTGATGGACTTTTCGAGTCTCTTGATTTTGAATCATTTGACACGTGCTAGCCGTGCCTCATGGGCAAGATGATCAAAACCCCGTTCTCCGGAATAATGGAGCGAGCAACGGACTTGTTGGAAATCATACATACCGATGTATGCGGACCAATGAGTGTTTTGACGCGCGGTGGATATCGCTATTTTCTCACTTTTACTGATGACTTAAGTAGATATGGGTATATCTATTTAATGAAACATAAACCTGAAACGTTTGAAAATTTCAAAGAATTTCAGAACGAAGTGGAAAACCATCATAACAGGAAAATTAAATTTCTACGATCCGATCGTGGAGGTGAATATTTGAGTTATGATTTTCTTACGCATATTAAAGCAAGCGGAATCGTTTCGCAACTCACGCCACCTGGAACACCACAGCGCAATGGTGTGTCTGAACGTCGGAATCGAACTCTATTAGATATGGTGCGATCAATGATGTCTCTTACATATTTGCCGTTATCATTTTGGGGTTATGCATTAGAAACCGCTGCATTCACTTTAAATAGGGCACCATCTAAATCCGTTGAGACGACACCATATGAACTATGGTTTGGTGCTATACCTAAGTTGTCATTTCTTAAAGTTTGGGGATGCGAAGCTTACGTCAAGAAGTTGATGCCGGACAAGCTCGAACCCAAAGCGTAGAAATGCGTCTTCATAGGATACCCTAAGGAAATGATTGGGTATACCTTCTACCACAGATCCGAAGGCAAAGTGTTTGTTGTAAAGAACGGATCCTTTCTTGAGAAGGAGTTTCTCTCGAAAGAAGTGAGTGGGAGGAAGGTAGAGCTAGACGAGGTTATTGAACCTTCTCTCGAGTTGGAGAGAGGCGCAGCACCTGAAATTGTTCCAGTGCCGTCTGCACCAACAAGAGAGGAAGCTAATGATGAGGATCATGAAACTTTGAACGATGCTGCTGCTGAACGTCGAAGGTCGACAAGGTCACGTGCCCCTCCTGAGTGGTACGGCAACCCTGTCTTAAATGTCTTGTTGGTAGACAACAGTGAACCTGTGAACTATGAGGAAGCAATGATGAGCCCAGAATCTGAGAAATGGCTAGAGTCCATGAAATCCGAATTGGGATCCATGAGCAAAAACCAAGTATGGACTTTGGTGGATCCTCCTAGCGACCGAAAGGCCGTTGAGTGCAAATGGATTTTCAAGAAGAAAACGGATGCAGATGGTAATGTTACTGTCTATAAAGCTCGGCTTGTCGAGAAAGGTTTTCGACAAGTTCAAGGTGTTGACTACGATGAGACTTTCTCTCCCGTAGCGATGTTTAAGTCCATTCAGATTTTATTAGCAATTGCTGCATTTCATGATTATGAAATATGGCAGATGGATGTCAATATTGCGTTCCTCAGTGGCAACATTGATGAAGAGTTGTATATGATGCACCCCGAAGGTTTTGTCGATCCTAAGGATGCTAATAAGGTGTGCAAACTTTAGGGTTCCATTTATGGACTGAAGCAAGCATCTCGGAGTTGGAACATTCGTTTTGATCAAGTGATCAAGAGCTTTGGATTTGTTCCAAATTGCTACGAAGCTTGTATCTACAAGAAAGTGAGTGGGAGCTCAGTGACATTTTTAGTACTATATGTGGATGACATATTGATTATTGGAAATGACATTGATATGCTTAACGATGTGAAGAGTTATTTGAACAAATGTTTTTCAATGAAATACCTAGGAGAAGCTGCTTATATATTAGGCATCAAAATCTATAGAGATAGACAAAGACGCCTAATAGCTTTAAGCCAAAGTACATACCTAAACAAAGTTCTGAAAAGGTTCAGAATGGATAAAGCAAAGAAAGGTTCATTGCCAATGTTGTCAGGTAAGATATTGAGCAAGGCTCAGTGTCCGGCTACGGTAAACGATAGAGAAACTATGAGAAAAGTGCCATATGCCTCGGCCATAGGTTCTATCATGTATGCCATGCTGTGTACTAGACCGGATGTGTCCAATGCTCTTAGTTTGACGAGCAGATACCAAAGTGATCTAGGAATGGAACACTGGACAGCCGTAAAGAACATCCTAAAGTATTTAAATAGGACTAAAGAAATGTTCTTGGTCTATGGAGGTGATGAGCAGCTCGTCGTAAAAGGTTATGTCGACGCTAGTTTCGACACCGACCCGGATGATTCTAAATCTCAGACAGGATACGTTTACATTTTGAATGGAGGAGCTGTGAGATGGAGAAGCTGCAAGCAAAGCGTGATCACGGGATATATAGTAGAAGCGGAATACATGGCTGCTTCAGAAGCGTCAAGTGAAGGAGTTTGGATCAGGAACTTCATCACTGAGCTTGGTTTGGTTCCAAGTGCCTTGGACCCACTGGAGATATTGTGCGACAACACTAGCGCCATAGCACTGGCTAAGGAACCATGATATCATCCAAAGACCAAGCACTAGCGCCGTCTCTCAGGTGATCGGAAAGTACTTGTTGGGTTGTATGTATCGAGATGGAATTTGTCCCTCCCGAGTCAGAGAGATATACTTTGGGCCCACTCGGTAATCGATATCAACACCGCATGCAAGCACGTGGTTAAGGAGTTAATCACAAAGTGATATCGGATTACGGAACGAGTAAAGTACTTGTTGTGAACGAGATTGAACTAGGTATCCCAATACCAACGATCGAATCCCGGGCAAGTAAAATATCACGTGACCAAGGGAATATATATGGGATTAATTGAATCCTGGCATCGTGGTTCATCCGATATGATCATCGATGAATATGTGGGAGTCAATATGGGTTTCCAGATCTCGCTGTTGATTATTGATAGAAGATCATGTCTGCATATTCTCAAACCCGTAGAGTCACTCACTTAACGTGCCTCGACGCTAGGATAGAATGGATAATTGGTTTATGAGTTTTTGTTTGGAGTCTCGGATGAGATCCAGGACATCACAAGAGGTTCCGGAATGGTCCAGAGAATAAGATTTGTATAAAGGAAAGCAGTTTTTGGATTTCGGAATCGTTTCGGAGTATTTGGTATTGTACCGGAAGGTTCTAGAAGCTTCCAGAGTGGGACCAACGTGGCCCCACTTGTTGGAGGGCTGCGTGGGCCTAAGAGGGAGTGCCCTGGCCGCTTTGGGCCAGGGGCACAAGGCCCCATAGGCCCAGCCGGCCAAACCCTAGGGGAAACCCTAGGGAACCCTTCTAGAAGGAGGGGGTAACTTGCCCCCCACTCCAACTTTTGGAGCCACTGCCCTAGGTCTTGGAGGAGGGGCCATGGGGGCCGGCCAGCCCCCTATATAAGGTGGGCAGGGGCGCACCCCTCCCCCCCACTCCTCCAACCCTAGCTACCGACCTGCTGCCCTCCCCATCTCTCTCTCTCCCGACTGCGCGTAGGCGAAGCCCTGCCGCAGAAACTCTCCACCATTGCACCACGCCGTCGTGATGTAGATCCAATCTATCTCTCCACCCCACTTGCTGGACCAAGGAAGGAGGAGACGTCGCGGCACCGTACGTGTGCATCTCTCGGAGGCTCCGCCACTTGCGGCGTTGGATCGGATTGGATCGCGAGGAGGAGAAGGCTAGTTCGACTACATCACCCACATTCTGTTGAACATTTCCGCTGTGTGATTTCTTCAAGGGTATGAAGATCTCATCTATCCCTCTCGTTGATTGCATCTCCTAGATTAGATCTTGGCTTTCCCGTTCACATCCGTAGAAATTTTTTGATTTACTATGCTGCGAAACCCCTTCACTTATTGGCAAGGTGGGTTCACGGAAGAACAAAAGAATTATTATAAGGAACACCGTTTGTCACAAAAAGGGAAACACTTATGGGAACAAATTGATTAATTGAATACTGTTGCTAGAGAGGTGTGCTCTACTTATAATGTTACTTATTGCTTTGATAAATCTTGTTGCTATAGGAGGTATAAACACCTACCTTTTCAGTGTGATTATAATGATAATGTTACCATATCTTCTTATGTTAAAGGAAATTATGACTTTTATGATGTGGAACAAATTGAAGAATTTATTGCCTTCAAAGGTGCATTTGAACTTGCCAGTTTGCTTGAAAATACTGATGATGCACCTTATGAATATGAGGTTTATGAGATACTTAAATTTTGCTTTGATAATTACAAGGAAGAAAACAACTCTATTCTTGAATATTTTAATAGGTGCTTTCCACAAACGGAAGAGACTAATGCCTTGCAGGAGCCTATGGAAGACGAAATTGTTGAACATGAAAGCTCATTAGATGAAAAAGAGGAGGAGACTGATGGTCAAGAGGAGGAAGAATGGATCTACCCATGCCTACCATCTAATGAGAGTAACTCTTTATCTCTTTGATACGTCGGAAACGTATCTATAGTTTTTTATGTCCCATGCTTGTTTAGTATCTACTTTGCTTTGCTTTGTCTACACTTTGAGGTGTTTTTATATCTTTTCTGGAACTAACCTATTAACAAGTTGCCATAGTGTCAGTTGCATGTTTTCTTCTGTTTTTTGTTCTAGGAAGGCAGAAAATCAATATTCTCGGAATTGGACGGGACAAAATCCAAAGTCAATATTTTACCGTGGGGAACATGAATCCAGAAGACAAGACGGAGAAGAAAACCAGGGAGGCCAGACCCCCTAGGCGCGGGTGGGCCCACCCCGCGCCTGGGTAGGGTGTGGGGGCCTTGGCCGCCTCCCAGCCTCACCTCTTCGCCTATAAGAAGCCCCCGAGGCAGAAATCGTGGTACCCGATCAAAACTCCACGAAACTGTCTGTAGCCGCCGCCACCATCGTCCCTAGATCGGGGGGATCTGAAGTTCTTCCCAGCACCCTGCCGGAGGGGAGATCATCCCGGAGGCCTTCTTCTCTGGTATGATGCATGAGTAGTTCCACCTTGGACTATGGGTCCATGTAGTAGCTAGATGGTTGTATCTCCTCCTTGTGCTTTCATGTATAGATCTTGTGAGCTCCGTTCATGATCAAGATCTAATCTATTTGTAATCATGCATGTTGTGTTTGCGGGGATCCGATGGATATTGAGATTACTATGTCAGATTGATTAATGGTTTTGTCTTTATGATTCTATCATGTATGTGTTGTTTGTGATGTTGCATGCTCTCTGTTGTTAGTAGCTATCTTGGCCAAGTAGTTGCTAGTGACTCCAAGAGAGGGTATTTATGCTCGATAGTGGGTTCATGCCTCTAGTTTCCAAGGTAAGTGACAGAAATATCTTCGGTTGTAGATGTGTTGTTGCTACTAGGGAGAAAACAATGGTCTCTTGTTCATGGAACAAGTGGATTGTTTACCTTGCACACTTTGCTTAAAGCAGTTGTCTGTTGCTTGCAACTTAATACTGGAGGAGGTTCGGATGATAACCTGAAGGTGGACTTCTAGTCATGGATGCAGTTGGATGGCGGTCTATGTATCTTGTTGTATTGCCCAATCGAATCTCATAGGATCTTTTTGTCTGGTATTGCATTGTTATGCCTTGCTCAGTTCCTGTCAATTTCCCTGTTGTAATTTGATTACCCTTCATGCTATGTTGTTTATCTAACGAGAGCACCTCTAGTGAACTATGGACCCTGGTCCAATATTTACCATTGATACATATTCCACTGTTACTTGTTTACTTGCTGCAAACCATTCCCTTCCACACCATATGTTTAATCCTTTGTTACAGCAAACCGGTGAGCTTGACAACCTCACTGATTCGTTGGGGTAGTCTTGAGTCTGTGTTGTGCAGGTTTCCGCATTGCTTGCAACACCTGTGTGACGTTTCCTTCCTCGTACTAGCTTGATAACCTCGGTTTCTTACTGAGGGAAAACGTGTTGATGTGCTGCTTCATACCTTGCTCTTGGGGTTCCCAACAGGCTTCATGTTAGCTGTCAAGCTTTTCTGGCGCCGTTGCCGGGGAGGCCAAGGATGTCTTCACAAGGGGAGTCCTCCACTTCCTTTCTCTTTACTTTATTTTTAGTTTTCTTAGTTTCTTTTGCTTGGTTTTTTTTGCCTCTTTTAAAAAAACCCAAAAAAATTAGTCTAGTTTGGTTTGCTTGCTTTATTCAAAAACACACAAAAATTAGTTCCTGCTCTAGCTGCTGCTGCTGTTTTTGGCTTGCCCACCTTTGCTAAAATGAACTCTGATGAGAACACCAAGTTGTGTGACTTCACTAGCACCAACAACAATGATTTTCTTAGCACACCTATTGCTCTACCTGCTCCTGATACAACCTTTTATGAAATTAAGCCCGCTTTGTTGAATCTTGTGATGAGAGAGCAATTTTCTGGTGCTAGTTCTAATGATGTTGCTGCCCATCTCAATAACTTTGTTGAACTTTGTGAGATTCAAAAGTATAAGGATGTAGATGGAGATATTATTAAGCTCAAGCTTTTTCCTTTCTCCTTGAGAGGAAAAGCTAAAGAATGGTTGCTATCCTTGCCTAGAAATTGTATTGATTCTTGGACTAAGTGCAAAGATGCTTTTATTGGAAAGTACTACCCTCCTGCTAAGATTATATCTATGAGAAGTGACATTATGAAATTTAAACAACTTGATAATGAACATGTTGCTCAAGCATGGGAAAGAATGAAGTCTTTGGCTAAGAATTGCCCCATTCATGGACTCACTGCTTGGATGATTATCTAGACTTTTTATGTAGGTTTGAACTTCTCCTCAAGAAACATGTTGGATTCAGCTGCTAGAGGTACCTTTATGGATCTCACTTTGGGTGCTGCAACAAAGCTCCTTGATAATATGATGGTTAACTACTCTGAATGGCACACTGAGAGAGCTCTACATGGTAAGAAGGTAAATTCTGTTGAAGAAACCTCCTCTTTGAGTGATAAGATTGATGTTATTATGGCTATGCTTGTTAATGGGAAAGCTCATCTAGATCCTAATAGTGTTCCCTTAGCCTCTTTGGTTGCTCAAGAAGAGCAAGTTGATGTGAACTTCATTAGAAACAACAATTTCAACAACAATGCTTATAGGAGTAATTTTTGTGGTAGCAACTATAGGCCTTATCCTCTTAATAAATGGCAATTCCTATGGAAACTCTTACAACAATGCTAGAAGTGCCCCCTTTGAACTTGAAGTCATTGTCACATCCCAAGATTTTCCAAATCTTGTAATGTGAAAAAAATAAATGAATAAAATAAAACTTTGTTGATTTTCAGGGTGAGAAGAAACTTTTTGAATTCCAATTGGAAACCTTCAAACCTATTTTGAACAAATTAAATCCTAAAAGGATTTTAAAAAAAAGATAAACATTTAATAAAGGAAAATAAAAATATTTGGAATTACCATTTTGAATCTTTTAATAAAAAGCTTTGGTTTTCAAATGAAAAGGAAGAATTTTAAGTAAGGATCATTTTATAAGCCAAATTAAAACTTGGCCAAGCCTTTGAAATAAAGTATTTCTATTTGTTAAAAATAGTAAAAGTTTATTTAAAATAAAATAATAAGGATTTAATATCCAAGTTTATTAAAAATAAAGATTTTAATATTTTAATTAAAACATCAAAACTTGTTTATTTCTTTTAAACCAGTTCTCCAAGTATTCTTTATTCTTAAATAAAACCTACTGAGTTGGTTTTGAAAACATTTAGTTTCTCAAATGAAGCTTTTTACTAAAATAAAACCCATTTGATTTAATAACTAATGGCCATTTTATTTAATTATAAAAGGACTCTATAATAAAAATATTATTTTTTATTTTTAGAATTGGTTTATGTTGTTAAACTGAACCAAAATTCAATTGCAAAGTGTGATGAATGTTTGAATGGATTTGAATGTTGATTTGTTGTTTGAATTTCAAAACAGAAAATAGAGTTGGAAAAGAATAAAACATTCAGGAAGAAAAAAATGAAAATAGACCTGACCCAATTGGCCAAGCCCAACAAGCCCAGTAGCAGCCCAGCTTCTATCCCCCACGCTGGGCTTTCACTGTAACCCGCACCACAGAGCGATCGACCAAAGGCCCTTCTTTTCCCACACTCCCTCGCTGACAGCAAGGACCCACGCAGCCAGCTCACTCCTTCTTCCTCGCGCAGACGACGCCCTGTCGTTGCTGCCATTTACGCCGGCGTTGAATACGCGTTGATTCCACGACCGTTACTTGCCGTGACTGCACCCTATTAACCGCCCAGGCCTCCTCTCCATTTCCCCTCACGCGCCTCCCTCTCTCTGCCCCCAGGCCGACGGAATTTCGAGCCACACTCCCACTACTCCGACCACCGTCCCTCCTCGATTCCGGCCAAACCGTGCCACCTCTTGCCACCCTGAGCACACCACCGTGATCCCCACTCCCAGGCGCACCTGTCGGTGCCCTCCGTTCAACCGCGGGCGCCCAAGGCCGACTTGACAACCATCGACCGCGCCACGGCTCGCTCTCTCCGGCGAAGTCCTCGGTAAGCACGAACCGCCCACGCCTTCTCGCTTCACGCCCCACACTCGCCACATCCCCTGCATTCGACCATGCTCTTGTCTTGCCTTAGGGCGATCTGCAGATCGCCCACCACGAGCCGCCCGACGCCGTTCCTCACTCCGGCGAGGAATCGCTACTGTCCCTGAGCACCCCTTGCCACGCCGACCACACGTTGAGCACCACCTCAACCTCGCGAGCACGGTGAGCACCTACCCTTCCCTCCTTGCTTCCTAGAACCGGCCATGCGTCACCGATCGCCGTCGCCGCCAAGCAGCCGCCCATCGTTGACCAAGCAGTAGCGTCCGTAGGATCTAGATCGGACGAATGCGATAGATCACTTAAACGCCGAAGGGGTACGCGACCAGAGTCGTGCGATCTGTTTAGATCCAACGCCCCCTAGAGCACAATCCGACCGAAGCGGTACCAACCAGTAACATCGCGACGCGTGGCAAATTTCGATTTAAAAACAGAATTGAAACCAGATTTATTTGCAGATTTGAAACCCTTGTAACTTTTGATCCACACGTCCAAAAATTACAAACTTTATATCATTGGAATCAGTGGAACAAGCCCTAGCCAACCATGCAATTTGTTTAGTAAAAAGCCTCTGGTAGAATGTTTGTTTTTGCAGAAACATTTGTATGCTTGTTTAGATTAGAAAAATTATTCAAAAATGTTTTTGAGGTTGAAATCTTGGCAAATTAGTTTGTGGTGAACTTACTGACCCTAGGAACCAACCCATGGTTTTAAAAATGGATTTGGTAAAGTTTAGGATGGATTAATTGATTTAGTCCATTTCTAGCCAAATAAAAATATTGCTTTTGTTATGAAAATGATTTTAGAGCAAAAACTTTGGGAAAATGATTTGGATCAAACCTACTGACCCTAAACACCAAGTTTTGAGAATTAACCACTTATTTGCTGAACAAACATAAAGTTTTGCTTTGATAAAAGCATTCTCCACCACATAAAATAATGAAAGGATTTAAAAATGGTTTATAGACAAAACCCTTTTACAAATGACCTTGCCACTTTAGAAAATGACCATTTTGGACCTTACAAAGTGTAAAGCCTAGTACAAACCACATTGGCAAATAAAACTATCTTTTGCATGCTTGCATGCATGACTAAGTTCCTATTATTTTATGTGTGTTGATTGTTTGATTATTGGTTGGAATGCTAGTTGATATTGTGTTTGCTTGATTGATTGTAGTGAAGTTAGAAAAGTGTGAAACTAGCCAGATCAAGAAGTGAACCATCATTCCCTACCAAAAAGGCAAGTTACACTATCATTTAAAAGTCCTACTATTTTCATTATACTTAGTGGATTTTGAAACATGCATGAAAAGAATTTTATACTTATGCTATGCTAAATCCTAACAGGATACCCTTATATATATTCCTTAGTGAAAACAATGTAGTTGTTACATGCTTAGCCATGCTATATTTGAAAAGAGATACATGTTGAGATTTATGAAGTTGAGAAAATAACTTGTGTTTTACATAATAAAACAAGGACTCAATGAACCACCTGGGTGGACAAGGACACTTTGAGTTTTGGAGAAGGTGGCAACAAAATGAACCATGTCTATGGCAATCTCTTTGTGTTGTGCTCCAAAAGAAAACCACCCAGGAAACTTAGAGATTGAACATGTTTCTCCAATTGTGGCTTTCGTGTACAACCACATGCTACTTATGGCTCTGGCTTGGTCAACTACATTGGGAAGACCCATGCATTGTCTTCAGGTTACTGAAAATGAGGACCTGGAATCCTACATGGGTACTGAAGACAAGCTAGCAATGGTGTATGGGACGACCCTCTGGAAAGACTTCGTCACATTTTCAATCTGCCAGTACTCCATCTTGGTGAGTACCAATCCAGTGGCCACTGGTGGCAACAAGATGAGATTGTGACATGTGGGTAAAGTGTACAACTTCTGCAGAAGATAATAAAAATCTAAGTACTTAGCCGTGTCCCCGGTTATGGACAATACTGAGCAACTAAAGTTTGAAGCTATGGGAAATCTCGACATTCCAATTTCTAAAAGAAAAACTTTTAAGTGACAACAAAAAAACTTGATGCACTTGGGGGTACCAAGGAGCTCAAGAGATTTTGATAAAACTTGATGCACTTGGGGGTACCAAGGAGCTCAAGAGATTTTTGACAAGGACTTGAACACTTGGGAATTTACCAAGGAGTTCAAGGGAATTTGATAAAGGGATTTGACAAAAGATCAAGACCATTTTGAAAAGATAGGATAAATTATTGCTTTCTGCAAATGAGCCTAAAACCCTACTTAGCCAAATATGCATGTAATGATAGGATCACTTATATTCTACATAGTAGTGAAACTTGCCAATACAGTTCAAATGTATTGACCCTAGTGGCTGTAACTTGTAATGTTGCAGGTTTGATTGATTTTAGTGAAGATTGAATGATTAGGGTTACAAAGTCTACAACCAACATGTTTGCCTGTGGCACCTTGAAGATGAAGGACCTCATGCTTATAGATTTCCGCTGCAATGTAATGTAATAGCCAAATGAGCTATGTAAGATGTAACAAAATTATGTTATTCCTGGTTATAAAGTTATATTATGACCTTTGTTTATTGATATTACATCTTAACTGTGGATGCTAGCTATTGATCCCGGGACTAGCATTGTAAACACAGGGGACTCCACCTTATATTATTTAAAGGTTGGGACACTCCCTTTACAGATGGTATCAGAGCATTGTGTTGCCTGTAGGATTTGTAAACCTAGGATTGGACAAAAACCCTTAGAAAAATAGGAGTTGTATTTGTTCCAAAACTTATTTACAAACAATCTTGTAAACTCTTTCCTCAACCATTTTGGTTTTGACTCTACCTCTCTTCTATTTCAAACTAGATGGAAAAACCTACCCCATGGCCAAAGACTACACCATGTGCTAAGGACTTCTTCAACTCTAATGACTTCAACATCTTCAGCATATTCACCAAGGACCTCCAACTTGGATACCACTAAGGACTACAAGAGAGACAAGGAAATCTTGCTCAAGATATGAAGACTAAGGGAATGCAAAAATTAGAAGGAGATCATTTCACTAGAAGTTATTGTAACCAAGAGTTTTCCTCAAGGAAACCATGATCTCATGCAAGAAGAATTAACCAAGAAGGATGGAAGGATCACAAGTAAACCCTATAGATGGACTACCATATTTTAGTTAAGTCAAACACACCAACTTATGTGGTGTAACAAAATATTTTGCTGCCTAAGTATGTGCTTGAACTTTGTTGTTTGAGTGAAAAGTGGTTTGTGATTGATTGCACTTTGTGTGTGTAAATTGTGATGTGTGTGAATAGAATTATTTCCTTAGAAAATCTTTTGTCTATTCTAATCTCCATTTCAACCCCAAACAGATGACTACTCCAAGAGACTTCAACATCAAGGTTGATGACACCAACACAAACCAAGAGGACAGTATGAAAGAAGTCATAGCAACCCAACACCAGTTGAACCAAATGACAGCTCAATTCATAGCCAACACCAAAGGAGAAGATCCAACACTGCAAGGATTTTTGGAAACTCAAGCCCAATTGATGCTTAAGGTGACTGATCAAATGATCAACATGGAATAAAAATATTCCAAAAGAGTTTGTGACAACAAGGATGACAGAAATGTTATTCTAGATGGAGCCCAGCTTGCATTATTTGTGGAGACAAGGATCATACTTCCAAGGAGCATGGAGATCAATGCCCCAATTGTGAAGAGAAACATCCTGTTGGCCAATGTCCCACCTCTCAAGCTACTTTCTACCTATGTGAAGGAAACAACCATGTCCCTATCCAATGCCCCATCTATTCCATTGTTGAACAAAGGAAACAAGGTGGAGTGCAACAAATGATTGCAAACTATCCGAAGGATCCAAGTCTACCAAGAAGGTTGATGACAAAGGAAAAGGACCACTTATACCTCCAAGCAAAACAACCCAATTCAAAGGACCAAAGAAAGGGCATCCAAAGAGCAATAGAAGGTCCAAGAAGCATGTAGACATTCCTACCTATCATATAACATATGAGCAGCATGAACTAGATGCACTCCTAGCTTTGGAGAAACCCAAAAGAAAAAAGAAGGACAAAAGCCATGTGCAATGTCATAAGTGTAAAGAAATGGGACACTATTCCAGTGAATGCCCAGAGAACCAGAAGAATAAGGAGACTGGCCAAGTATGGTGCAACAACTGCAAAGAGCTAGGCCATTATGCAGCAACTTGTCCACAAGAGACACGTAAAGAACTCAAAGATATCAACTGTTTCAATTGCAAGAACCCAGGACATTATGCAAGCAATTGTCTAGAAAAGATGAAAAACAAGTTGAACAAGCCTATGAAGGATCTCAACCTTGGCCCATGAGTCAAGTGTGGAAACAAAGGACACAATACAAATGTTTGACCAAAGAAGTTTCCCAAGATCCCAAGCAAGCCAACATGTAGTTTAGTTGGAAAAATTTTAAGGGTGGTAGTATCCTAGATGTTTTGAGTCTACTTGTAACCCTAGCCTTCCCAAATCTCGGGACGAGATTTATTTTAAGGGTGGTAGCCTGTCACATCCCAAGATTTTCCAAATCTTGTAATGTGAAAAAAATAAATGAATAAAATAAAACTTTGTTGATTTTCAGGGTGAGAAGAAACTTTTTGAATTCCAATTGGAAACCTTCAAACCTATTTTGAACAAATTAAATCCTAAAAGGATTTAAAAAAAAGATAAACATTTAATAAAGGAAAATAAAAATATTTGGAATTACCATTTTGAATCTTTTAATAAAAAGCTTTAGTTTTCAAATGAAAAGGAAGAATTTTAAGTAAGGATCATTTTATAAGCCAAATTAAAACTTGGCCAAGCCTTTGAAATAAAGTATTTCTATTTGTTAAAAATAGTAAAAGTTTATTTAAAATAAAATAATAAGGATTTAATCCAAGTTTATTAAAAATAAAGATTTTAATATTTTAATTAAAACATCAAAACTTGTTTATTTCTTTTAAACCAGTTCTCCAAGTATTCTTTATTCTTAAATAAAACCTACTGAGTTGGTTTTGAAAACATTTAGTTTCTCAAATGAAGCTTTTTACTAAAATAAAACCCATTTGATTTAATAACTAATGGCCATTTTATTTAATTATAAATGGACTCTAAAATAAAAATATTATTTTTTATTTTTAGAATTGGTTTATGTTGTTAAACAGAACCAAAATTCAATTGCAAAGTGTGATGAATGTTTGAATGGATTTGAATGTTGATTTGTTGTTTGAATTTCAAAACAGAAAATAGAGTTGGAAAAGAATAAAACATCCAGGAAGAAAAAAATGAAAACAGACCTGACCCATATGGCCAAGACTAACAAGCCCAGTTGACTTCTCTCCCCACGCCAAGCTGCCACTGTAACCGCACTACAGAGCGACCCATCAAAGGCCCTTCTTTTCCACACTCCCTCGGCCGACAGAAGGACCCACGCAGCTCACTCCTTCTTCCTCACAGACGACGCCCTGCCGTTGCTGCCATTTACACTGGCGTTGAATACGCGTTGATTCCGCGACCGTTACTCGCCGTGACTGCACCCTATTAACCGCCTAGGCCTCCTCTCCATTTCCCCTCACGCGCCTCCCTCTCTCTGCCCCCAGGCCGACGGAATTTCGAGCCACACTCCCACTACTCCGACCACCGTCCCTCCTCGATTCCGGCCGAACCGTGCCACCTCTTGCCACCCTGAGCACACCACCGTGATCCCCACTCCCAGGCGCACCTGTCTGTGCCCTCCGTTCAACCGCGGGCGCCCCTGAGCGTCGACTTCGACAACCACTGACCGCGCCGCCGCGTCTGCCTCTCTCCGGCGAAGTCCCCTGGTAAGCACAGACCGCCCCACGCCTTCTCGTTCACGCTCCCACACTCGCCACATCCTCCTGCATCTGACCATGCTCTTGTCTTGCCTTAGGGCGATCTGCAGCATCGCCTCCGACCACGACCAGAGCCGCCCGACGCCGTTCCTCACTCCGGCGAGGAATCGCTACTGTCCCTGAGCACCCCTTGCCACGCCGACCACACGTTGAGCACCACCTCAACCTCGCGAACACGGTGAGCACCTACCCTTCCCTCCTTGCTTCCTAGAACCGCCGCTAGCGTCACCGCCTGACCGTCACCGCCGTCTGCCGCCGCGCAGCGCCGCCCATCGTTGACCAAGCAGTAGCGTCCGTAGGATCTAGATCGGACGAATGCGATAGATCACTTAAACGCCGAAGGGGTACGCGACCAGAGTCGTGCGATCTGTTTAGATCCAACGCCCCCTAGAGCACAATCCGACCGAAGCGGTACCAACCAGTAACATCGCGACGCGTGGCAAATTTCGATTTAAAAACAGAATTGAAACCAGATTTATTTGCAGATTTGAAACCCTTGTAACTTTTGATCCACACGTCCAAAAATTACAAACTTTATATCATTGGAATCAGTGGAACAAGCCCTAGCCAACCATGCAATTTGTTTAGTAAAAAGCCTCTGGTAGAATGTTTGTTTTTGCAGAAACATTTGTATGCTTGTTTAGATTAGAAAAATTATTCAAAAATGTTTTTGAGGTTGAAATCTTGGCAAATTAGTTTGTGGTGAACTTACTGACCCTAGGAACCAACCCATGGTTTTAAAAATGGATTTGGTAAAGTTTAGGATGGATTAATTGATTTAGTCCATTTCTAGCCAAATAAAAATATTGCTTTTGTTATGAAAATGATTTTAGAGCAAAAACTTTGGGAAAATGATTTGGATCAAACCTACTGACCCTAAACACCAAGTTTTGAGAATTAACCACTTATTTGCTGAACAAACATAAAGTTTTGCTTTGATAAAAGCATTCTCCACCACATAAAATAATGAAAGGATTTAAAAATGGTTTATAGACAAAACCCTTTTACAAATGACCTTGCCACTTTAGAAAATGACCATTTTGGACCTTACAAAGTGTAAAGCCTAGTACAAACCACATTGGCAAATAAAACTATCTTTTGCATGCTTGCATGCATGACTAAGTTCCTATTATTTTATGTGTGTTGATTGTTTGATTATTGGTTGGAATGCTAGTTGATATTGTGTTTGCTTGATTGATTGTAGTGAAGTTAGAAAAGTGTGAAACTAGCCAGATCAAGAAGTGAACCATCATTCCCT
Organism: Avena insularis; assembly: GCA_023614405.1. Taxonomy (NCBI): domain Eukaryota; kingdom Viridiplantae; phylum Streptophyta; class Magnoliopsida; order Poales; family Poaceae; genus Avena; species Avena insularis. The sequence goes on from CM042697.1 coordinate 345,243,817, forward strand.
ACCAAAAAGGCAAGTTACACTATCATTTAAAAGTCCTACTATTTTCATTATACTTAGTGGATTTTGAAACATGCATGAAAAGAATTTTATACTTATGCTATGCTAAATCCTAACAGGATACCCTTATATATATTCCTTAGTGAAAACAATGTAGTTGTTACATGCTTAGCCATGCTATATTTGAAAAGAGATACATGTTGAGATTTATGAAGTTGAGAAAATAACTTGTGTTTTACATAATAAAACAAGGACTCAATGAACCACCTGGGTGGACAAGGACACTTTGAGTTTTGGAGAAGGTGGCAACAAAATGAACCATGTCTATGGCAATCTCTTTGTGTTGTGCTCCAAAAGAAAACCACCCAGAAACTTAGAGATTGAACATGTTTCTCCAATTGTGGCTTTCGTGTACAACCACATGCTACTTATGGCTCTGGCTTGGTCAACTACATTGGGAAGACCCATGCATTGTCTTCAGGTTACTGAAAATGAGGACCTGGAATCCTACATGGGTACTGAAGACAAGCTAGCAATGGTGTATGGGACGACCCTCTGGAAAGACTTCGTCACATTTTCAATCTGCCAGTACTCCATCTTGGTGAGTACCAATCCAAAGGCCTTGGTGGCAACAAGATGAGATTGTGACATGTGGGTAAAGTGTACAACTTCTGCAGAAGATAATAAAATCTAAGTACTTAGCCGTGTCCCCGGTTATGGACAATACTGAGCAACTAAAGTTTGAAGCTATGGGAAATCTCGACATTCCAATTTCTAAAAGAAAAACTTTTAAGTGACAACAAAAAAACTTGATGCACTTGGGGGTACCAAGGAGCTCAAGAGATTTTGATAAAACTTGATGCACTTGGGGGTACCAAGGAGCTCAAGAGATTTTTGACAAGGACTTGAACACTTGGGAATTTACCAAGGAGTTCAAGGGAATTTGATAAAGGGATTTGACAAAAGATCAAGACCATTTTGAAAAGATAGGATAAATTATTGCTTTCTGCAAATGAGCCTAAAACCCTACTTAGCCAAATATGCATGTAATGATAGGATCACTTATATTCTACATAGTAGTGAAACTTGCCAATACAGTTCAAATGTATTGACCCTAGTGGCTGTAACTTGTAATGTTGCAGGTTTGATTGATTTTAGTGAAGATTGAATGATTAGGGTTACAAAGTCTACAACCAACATGTTTGCCTGTGGCACCTTGAAGATGAAGGACCTCATGCTTATAGATTTCCGCTGCAATGTAATGTAATAGCCAAATGAGCTATGTAAGATGTAACAAAATTATGTTATTCCTGGTTATAAAGTTATATTATGACCTTTGTTTATTGATATTACATCTTAACTGTGGATGCTAGCTATTGATCCCGGGACTAGCATTGTAAACACAGGGGACTCCACCTTATATTATTTAAAGGTTGGGACACTCCCTTTACAGATGGTATCAGAGCATTGTGTTGCCTGTAGGATTTGTAAACCTAGGATTGGACAAAAACCCTTAGAAAAATAGGAGTTGTATTTGTTCCAAAACTTATTTACAAACAATCTTGTAAACTCTTTCCTCAACCATTTTGGTTTTGACTCTACCTCTCTTCTATTTCAAACTAGATGGAAAAACCTACCCCATGGCCAAAGACTACACCATGTGCTAAGGACTTCTTCAACTCTAATGACTTCAACATCTTCAGCATATTCACCAAGGACCTCCAACTTGGATACCACTAAGGACTACAAGAGAGACAAGGAAATCTTGCTCAAGATATGAAGACTAAGGGAATGCAAAAATTAGAAGGAGATCATTTCACTAGAAGTTATTGTAACCAAGAGTTTTTCCTCAAGGAAACCATGATCTCATGTAAGAAGAATTAACCAAGAAGGATGGAAGGATCACAAGTAAACCCTATAGATGGACTACCATATTTTAGTTAAGTCAAACACACCAACTTATGTGGTGTAACAAAATATTTTGCTGCCTAAGTATGTGCTTGAACTTTGTTGTTTGAGTGAAAAGTGGTTTGTGATTGATTGCACTTTGTGTGTGTAAATTGTGATGTGTGTGAATAGAATTATTTCCTTAGAAAATCTTTTGTCTATTCTAATCTCCATTTCAACCCCAAACAGATGACTACTCCAAGAGACTTCAACATCAAGGTTGATGACACCAACACAAACCAAGAGGACAGTATGAAAGAAGTCATAGCAACCCAACACCAGTTGAACCAAATGACAGCTCAATTCATAGCCAACACCAGTGGAGAAGATCCAACACTGCAAGGATTTTGGAAACTCAAGCCCAATTGATGCTTAAGGTGACTGATCAAATGATCAACATGGAAGAAAAATATTCCAAAAGAGTTTGTGACAACAAGGATGACAGAAATGTTATTCTAGATGGAGCCCCAGCTTGCATTATTTGTGGAGACAAGGATCATACTTCCAAGGAGCATGGAGATCAATGCCCCAATTGTGAAGAGAAACATCCTGTTGGCCAATGTCCCACCTCTCAAGCTACTTTCTACCTATGTGAAGGAAACAACCATGTCCCTATCCAATGCCCCATCTATTCCATTGTTGAACAAAGGAAACAAGGTGGAGTGCAACAAATGATTGCAAACTATCCAGAAGGATCCAAGTCTACCAAGAAGGTTGATGACAAAGGAAAAGGACCACTTATACCTCCAAGCAAAACAACCCAATTCAAAGGACCAAAGAAAGGGCATCCAAAGAGCAATAGAAGGTCCAAGAAGCATGTAGACATTCCTACCTATCATATAACATATGAGCAGATGAACTAGATGCACTCCTAGCTTTGGAGAAACCCAAAAGAAAAGAAGGACAAAAGCCATGTGCAATGTCATAAGTGTAAAGAAATGGGACACTATTCCAGTGAATGCCCAGAGAACCAGAAGAATAAGGAGATGGCCAAGTATGGTGCAACAACCGCAAAGAGCTAGGCCATTATGCAGCAACTTGTCCACAAGAGACACGTAAAGAACTCAAAGATATCAACTGTTTCAATTGTAAGAACCCAGGACATTATGCAAGCAATTGTCTAGAAAAGATGAAAAACAAGTTGAACAAGCCTATGAAGGATCTCAACCTTGGCCCATGAGTCAAGTGTGGAAACAAAGGACACAATACAAATGTTTGACCAAAGAAGTTTCCCCAAGATCCCAAGCAAGCCAACATGTAGTTTAGTTGGAAAAATTTTAAGGGTGGTAGTATCCTAGATGTTTTGAGTCTACTTGTAACCCTAGCCTTCCCAAATCTCGGGACGAGATTTATTTTAAGGGTGGTAGCCTGTCACATCCCAAGATTTTCCAAATCTTGTAATGTGAAAAAAATAAATGAATAAAATAAAACTTTGTTGATTTTCAGGGTGAGAAGAAACTTTTTGAATTCCAATTGGAAACCTTCAAACCTATTTTGAACAAATTAAATCCTAAAAGGATTTAAAAAAAAGATAAACATTTAATAAAGGAAAATAAAAATATTTGGAATTACCATTTTGAATCTTTTAATAAAAAGCTTTGGTTTTCAAATGAAAAGGAAGAATTTTAAGTAAGGATCATTTTATAAGCCAAATTAAAACTTGGCCAAGCCTTTGAAATAAAGTATTTCTATTTGTTAAAAATAGTAAAAGTTTATTTAAAATAAAATAATAAGGATTTAATCCAAGTTTATTAAAAATAAAGATTTTAATATTTTAATTAAAACATCAAAACTTGTTTATTTCTTTTAAACCAGTTCTCCAAGTATTCTTTATTCTTAAATAAAACCTACTGAGTTGGTTTTGAAAACATTTAGTTTCTCAAATGAAGCTTTTTACTAAAATAAAACCCATTTGATTTAATAACTAATGGCCATTTTATTTAATTATAAATGGACTCTAAAATAAAAATATTATTTTTTATTTTTAGAATTGGTTTATGTTGTTAAACAGAACCAAAATTCAATTGCAAAGTGTGATGAATGTTTGAATGGATTTGAATGTTGATTTGTTGTTTGAATTTCAAAACAGAAAATAGAGTTGGAAAAGAATAAAACATTCAGGAAGAAAAAAATGAAAACAGACCTGACCCATATGGCCAAGACTAACAAGCCTAGTAGCAGCCCAGCTTCTCTCCCCCACGCTGCATTTCACCACGAACCCCGCTTGAGCCACGACGATGGCCCTTCTTTTCCCACACTCCCTCGCTGACAGCAAGGACCCACGCAGCCAGCTCACTCCTTCTTCCTCGCGTAGACGACGCCCTGCCGTTGCTGCCATTTACACTGGCGTTGAATACGCGTTGATTCCGCGACCGTTACTCGCCGTGACTGCACCCTATTAACCGCCTAGGCCTCCTCTCCATTTCCCCTCATGCGCCTCCCTCTCTCTGCCCCCAGGCCGACGGAATTTCGAGCCACACTCCCACTACTCCGACCACCGTCCCTCCTCGATTCCGGCCGAACCGTGCCACCTCTTGCCACCCTGAGCACACCACCGTGATCCCCACTCCCAGGCGCACCTGTCGGTGCCCTCCGTTCAACCGCGGGCGCCCCTGAGCGTCGACTTCGACAACCACTGACCGCGCCGCCGCGTTTGCCTCTCTCCGGCGAAGTCCCCTGGTAAGCACGGACCGCCCCACGCCTTCTCGTTCATGCTCCCACACTCGCCACATCCCCCTGCATCTGACCATGCTCTTGTCTTGCCTTAGGGCGATCTGCAGCGTCGCCTCCGACGACGACCAGAGCCGCCCGACGCCGTTCCTCACTCCGGCGAGGAATCGCTACTGTCCCTGAGCACCCCTTGCCACGCCGACCACACGTTGAGCACCACCTCAACCTCGCGAACACGGTGAGCACCTACCCTTCCCTCCTTGCTTCCTAGAACCGCTAGCGCGGCGTCGACGTCACCGCTGCCAAGAAGCGCCGCCCATCGTTGACCAAGCGAGAGCGTCAGAGATCTAGATCGGACGAATGCGATAGATCACTTAAACGCCGAAGGGGTACGCGACCAGAGTCGTGCGATCTGTTTAGATCCAACGCCCCCTAGAGCACAATCCGACCGAAGCGGTACCAACCAGTAACATCGCGACGCGTGGCAAATTTCGATTTAAAAACAGAATTGAAACCAGATTTATTTGCAGATTTGAAACCCTTGTAACTTTTGATCCACACGTCCAAAAATTACAAACTTTATATCATTGGAATCAGTGGAACAAGCCCTAGCCAACCATGCAATTTGTTTAGTAAAAAGCCTCTGGTAGAATGTTTGTTTTTGCAGAAACATTTGTATGCTTGTTTAGATTAGAAAAATTATTCAAAAATGTTTTTGAGGTTGAAATCTTGGCAAATTAGTTTGTGGTGAACTTACTGACCCTAGGAACCAACCCATGGTTTTAAAAATGGATTTGGTAAAGTTTAGGATGGATTAATTGATTTAGTCCATTTCTAGCCAAATAAAAATATTGCTTTTGTTATGAAAATGATTTTAGAGCAAAAACTTTGGGAAAATGATTTGGATCAAACCTACTGACCCTAAACACCAAGTTTTGAGAATTAACCACTTATTTGCTGAACAAACATAAAGTTTTGCTTTGATAAAAGCATTCTCCACCACATAAAATAATGGAAGGATTTAAAAATGGTTTATAGACAAAACCCTTTTACAAATGACCTTGCCACTTTAGAAAATGACCATTTTGGACCTTACAAAGTGTAAAGCCTAGTACAAACCACATTGGCAAATAAAACTATCTTTTGCATGCTTGCATGCATGACTAAGTTCCTATTATTTTATGTGTGTTGATTGTTTGATTATTGGTTGGAATGCTAGTTGATATTGTGTTTGCTTGATTGATTGTAGTGAAGTTAGAAAAGTGTGAAACTAGCCAGATCAAGAAGTGAACCATCATTCCCTACCAAAAAGGCAAGTTACACTATCATTTAAAAGTCCTACTATTTTCATTATACTTAGTGGATTTTGAAACATGCATGAAAAGAATTTTATACTTATGTTATGCTAAATCCTAACAGGATACCCTTATATATATTCCTTAGTGAAAACAATGTAGTTGTTACATGCTTAGCCATGCTATATTTGAAAAGAGATACATGTTGAGATTTATGAAGTTGAGAAAATAACTTGTGTTTTACATAATAAAACAAGGACTCAATGAACCACCTGGGTGGACAAGGACACTTTGAGTTTTGGAGAAGGTGGCAACAAAATGAACCATGTCTATGGCAATCTCTTTGTGTTGTGCTCCAAAAGAAAACCACCCAGGAAACTTAGAGATTGAACATGTTTCTCCAATTGTGGCTTTCGTGTACAACCACATGCTACTTATGGCTCTGGCTTGGTCAACTACATTGGGAAGACCCATGCATTGTCTTCAGGTTACTGAAAATGAGGACCTGGAATCCTACATGGGTACTGAAGACAAGCTAGCAATGGTGTATGGGACGACCCTCTGGAAAGACTTCACACATTTTCAATCTGCCAAGACTCCATCTTGGTGAGTACCAATCCAAAGGCCACCGTGGCAACAAGATGAGATTGTGACATGTGGGTAAAGTGTACAACTTCTGAAGATAATAAAAATCTAAGTACTTAGTCGTGTCCCCGGTTATGGACAATACTGAGCAACTAAAGTTTGAAGCTATGGGAAATCTCGACATTCCAATTTCTAAAAGAAAAACTTTTAAGTGACAACAAAAAAACTTGATGCACTTGGGGGTACCAAGGAGCTCAAGAGATTTTGATAAAACTTGATGCACTTGGGGGTACCAAGGAGCTCAAGAGATTTTTGACAAGGACTTGAACACTTGGGAATTTACCAAGGAGTTCAAGGGAATTTGATAAAGGGATTTGACAAAAGATCAAGACCATTTTGAAAAGATAGGATAAATTATTGCTTTCTGCAAATGAGCCTAAAACCCTACTTAGCCAAATATGCATGTAATGATAGGATCACTTATATTCTACATAGTAGTGAAACTTGCCAATACAGTTCAAATGTATTGACCCTAGTGGCTGTAACTTGTAATGTTGCAGGTTTGATTGATTTTAGTGAAGATTGAATGATTAGGGTTACAAAGTCTACAACCAACATGTTTGCCTGTGGCACCTTGAAGATGAAGGACCTCATGCTTATAGATTTCCGCTGCAATGTAATGTAATAGCCAAATGAGCTATGTAAGATGTAACAAAATTATGTTATTCCTGGTTATAAAGTTATATTATGACCTTTGTTTATTGATATTACATCTTAACTGTGGATGCTAGCTATTGATCCCGGGACTAGCATTGTAAACACAGGGGACTCCACCTTATATTATTTAAAGGTTGGGACACTCCCTTTACAGATGGTATCAGAGCATTGTGTTGCCTGTAGGATTTGTAAACCTAGGATTGGACAAAAACCCTTAGAAAAATAGGAGTTGTATTTGTTCCAAAACTTATTTACAAACAATCTTGTAAACTGTTTCCTCAACCATTTTGGTTTTGACTCTACCTCTCTTCTATTTCAAACTAGATGGAAAAACCTACCCCATGGCCAAAGACTACACCATGTGCTAAGGACTTCTTCAACTCTAATGACTTCAACATCTTCAGCATATTCACCAAGGACCTCCAACTTGGATACCACTAAGGACTACAAGAGAGACAAGGAAATCTTGCTCAAGATATGAAGACTAAGGGAATGCAAAAATTAGAAGGAGATCATTTCACTAGAAGTTATTGTAACCAAGAGTTTTTCCTCAAGGAAACCATGATCTCATGCAAGAAGAATTAACCAAGAAGGATGGAAGGATCACAAGTAAACCCTATAGATGGACTACCATATTTTAGTTAAGTCAAACACACCAACTTATGTGGTGTAACAAAATATTTTGCTGCCTAAGTATGTGCTTGAACTTTGTTGTTTGAGTGAAAAGTGGTTTGTGATTGATTGCACTTTGTGTGTGTAAATTGTGATGTGTGTGAATAGAATTATTTCCTTAGAAAATCTTTTGTCTATTCTAATCTCCATTTCAACCCCAAACAGATGACTACTCCAAGAGACTCCAACATCAAGGTTGATGACACCAACACAAACCAAGAGGACAGTATGAAAGAAGTCATAGCAACCCAACACCAGTTGAACCAAATGACAGCTCAATTCATAGCCAACACCAGTGGAGAAGATCCAACACTGCAAGGATTTTTGGAAACTCAAGCCCAATTGATGCTTAAGGTGACTGATCAAATGATCAACATGGAAGAAAAATATTCCAAAAGAGTTTGTGACAACAAGGATGACAGAAATGTTATTCTAGATGGAGCCCCAGCTTGCATTATTTGTGGAGACAAGGATCATACTTCCAAGGAGCATGGAGATCAATGCCCCAATTGTGAAGAGAAACATCCTGTTGGCCAATGTCCCACCTCTCAAGCTACTTTCTACCTATGTGAAGGAAACAACCATGTCCCTATCCAATGCCCCATCTATTCCATTGTTGAACAAAGGAAACAAGGTGGAGTGCAACAAATGATTGCAAACTATCCAGAAGGATCCAAGTCTACCAAGAAGGTTGATGACAAAGGAAAAGGACCACTTATACCTCCAAGCAAAACAACCCAATTCAAAGGACCAAAGAAAGGGCATCCAAAGAGCAATAGAAGGTCCAAGAAGCATGTAGACATTCCTACCTATCATATAACATATGAGCAGCATGAACTAGATGCACTCCTAGCTTTGGAGAAACCCAAAAAGAAAAAGAAGGACAAAAGCCATGTGCAATGTCATAAGTGTAAAGAAATGGGACACTATTCCAGTGAATGCCCAGAGAACCAGAAGAATAAGGAGACTGGCCAAGTATGGTGCAACAACTGCAAAGAGCTAGGCCATTATGCAGCAACTTGTCCACAAGAGACACGTAAAGAACTCAAAGATATCAACTGTTTCAATTGCAAGAACCCAGGACATTATGCAAGCAATTGTCTAGAAAAGATGAAAAACAAGTTGAACAAGCCTATGAAGGATCTCAACCTTGGCCCATGAGTCAAGTGTGGAAACAAAGGACACAATACAAATGTTTGACCAAAGAAGTTTCCCCAAGATCCCAAGCAAGCCAACATGTAGTTTAGTTGGAAAAATTTTAAGGGTGGTAGTATCCTAGATGTTTTGAGTCTACTTGTAACCCTAGCCTTCCCAAATCTCGGGACGAGATTTATTTTAAGGGTGGTAGCCTGTCACATCCCAAGATTTTCCAAATCTTGTAATGTGAAAAAAATAAATGAATAAAATAAAACTTTGTTGATTTTCAGGGTGAGAAGAAACTTTTTGAATTCCAATTGGAAACCTTCAAACCTATTTTGAACAAATTAAATCCTAAAAGGATTTAAAAAAAAGATAAACATTTAATAAAGGAAAATAAAAATATTTGGAATTACCATTTTGAATCTTTTAATAAAAAGCTTTGGTTTTCAAATGAAAAGGAAGAATTTTAAGTAAGGATCATTTTATAAGCCAAATTAAAACTTGGCCAAGCCTTTGAAATAAAGTATTTCTATTTGTTAAAAATAGTAAAAGTTTATTTAAAATAAAATAATAAGGATTTAATCCAAGTTTATTAAAAATAAAGATTTTAATATTTTAATTAAAACATCAAAACTTGTTTATTTCTTTTAAACCAGTTCTCCAAGTATTCTTTATTCTTAAATAAAACCTACTGAGTTGGTTTTGAAAACATTTAGTTTCTCAAATGAAGCTTTTTACTAAAATAAAACCCATTTGATTTAATAACTAATGGCCATTTTATTTAATTATAAATGGACTCTAAAATAAAAATATTATTTTTTATTTTTAGAATTGGTTTATGTTGTTAAACAGAACCAAAATTCAATTGCAAAGTGTGATGAATGTTTGAATGGATTTGAATGTTGATTTGTTGTTTGAATTTCAAAATAGAAAATAGAGTTGGAAAAGAATAAAACATTCAGGAAGAAAAAAATGAAAACAGACCTGACCCATATGGCCAAGACTAACAAGCCTAGTAGCAGCCCAGCTTCTCTCCCCACGCTGCCACGTTCACCTCTCCCACTCAGAGCAGTGACCGATGGCCCTTCTTTTCCCACTCCTCGACAAGAAGGACCCACGCAGCCAGCTCACTCCTTCTTCCTCGCGTAGACGACGCCCTGCCGTTGCTGCCATTTACACTGGCGTTGAATACGCGTTGATTCCGCGACCGTTACTCGCCGTGACTGCACCCTATTAACCGCCTAGGCCTCCTCTCCATTTCCCCTCATGCGCCTCCCTCTCTCTGCCCCCAGGCCGACGGAATTTCGAGCCACACTCCCACTACTCCGACCACCGTCCCTCCTCGATTCCGGCCGAACCGTGCCACCTCTTGCCACCCTGAGCACACCACCGTGATCCCCACTCCCAGGCGCACCTGTCGGTGCCCTCCGTTCAACCATGGCGCTTCGAAGGCCGACTTTCGACAACCACCGATCCGCCGCGTCTGCCTCTCTCCGGCGAAGTCCCCTGGTAAGCACGAACCGCCCCACGCCTTCTCGTTCACGCTCCCACACTCGCCACATCCCCTCATCTGACCATGCTCTTGTCTTGCCTTAGAGCCGCCCGACGCCGTTCCTCACTCCGGCGAGGAATCGCTACTGTCCCTGAGCACCCCTTGCCACGCCGACCACACGTTGAGCACCACCTCAACCTCGCGAACACGGTGAGCACCTACCCTTCCCTCCTTGCTTCCTAGAACCGCCATGGCTAAGCTGCCATTACCATCGTTGACCAAGCAGTAGCGTCCGTAGGATCTAGATCGGACGAATGCGATAGATCACTTAAACGCCGAAGGGGTACGCGACCAGAGTCGTGCGATCTGTTTAGATCCAACGCCCCCTAGAGCACAATCCGACCGAAGCGGTACCAACCAAGAATATCGCGACGCTGGCAAATTTCGATTTAAAACAGAATTGAAACCAGATTTATTTGCAGATTTGAAACCCTTGTAACTTTTGATCCACACGTCCAAAATTACAAACTTTATATCATTGGAATCAGTGGAACAAGCCCTAGCCAACCATGCAATTTGTTTAGTAAAAAGCCTCTGGTAGAATGTTTGTTTTTGCAGAAACATTTGTATGCTTGTTTAGATTAGAAAAATTATTCAAAAATGTTTTTGAGGTTGAAATCTTGGCAAATTAGTTTGTGGTGAACTTACTGACCCTAGGAACCAACCCATGGTTTTAAAAATGGATTTGGTAAAGTTTAGGATGGATTAATTGATTTAGTCCATTTCTAGCCAAATAAAAATATTGCTTTTGTTATGAAAATGATTTTAGAGCAAAAACTTTGGGAAAATGATTTGGATCAAACCTACTGACCCTAAACACCAAGTTTTGAGAATTAACCACTTATTTGCTGAACAAACATAAAGTTTTGCTTTGATAAAAGCATTCTCCACCACATAAAATAATGGAAGGATTTAAAAATGGTTTATAGACAAAACCCTTTTACAAATGACCTTGCCACTTTAGAAAATGACCATTTTGGACCTTACAAAGTGTAAAGCCTAGTACAAACCACATTGGCAAATAAAACTATCTTTTGCATGCTTGCATGCATGACTAAGTTCCTATTATTTTATGTGTGTTGATTGTTTGATTATTGGTTGGAATGCTAGTTGATATTGTGTTTGCTTGATTGATTGTAGTGAAGTTAGAAAAGTGTGAAACTAGCAGATCAAGAAGTGAACCATCATTCCCTACCAAAAGGCAAGTTACACTATCATTTAAAAGTCCTACTATTTTCATTATACTTAGTGGATTTTGAAACATGCATGAAAAGAATTTTATACTTATGCTATGCTAAATCCTAACAGGATACCCTTATATATATTCCTTAGTGAAAACAATGTAGTTGTTACATGCTTAGCCATGCTATATTTGAAAAGAGATACATGTTGAGATTTATGAAGTTGAGAAAAGAACTTGTGTTTTACATAATAAAACAAGGACTCAATGAACCACCTGGGTGGACAAGGACACTTTGAGTTTTGGAGAAGGTGGCAACAAAATGAACCATGTCTATGGCAATCTCTTTGTGTTGTGCTCCAAAAGAAAACCACCCAGGAAACTTAGAGATTGAACATGTTTCTCCAATTGTGGCTTTCGTGTACAACCACATGCTACTTATGGCTCTGGCTTGGTCAACTACATTGAAGATTCCATGCATTGTCTTCAGGTTACTGAAAATGAGGACCTGGAATCCTACATGGGTACTGAAGACAAGCTAGCAATGGTGTATGGGAGGACCCTCTGAAAGACTTCGTCACATTTTCAATCTGCCAAGATCCATCTTGGTGAGTACTAATCCAAGGCCTGGTGGCAACAAGATGAGATTGTGACATGTGGGTAAAGTGTACAACTTCTGCAGAAGATAATAAAAATCTAAGTACTTAGCCGTGTCCCCGGTTTTGGACAATACTGAGCAACTAAAGTTTGAAGCTATGGGAAATCTCGACATTCCAATTTCTAAAAGAAAAACTTTTAAGTGACAACAAAAAAACTTGATGCACTTGGGGGTACCAAGGAGCTCAAGAGATTTTGATAAAACTTGATGCACTTGGGGTACCAAGGAGCTCAAGAGATTTTTGACAAGGACTTGAACACTTGGGAATTTACCAAGGAGTTCAAGGGATTTTTGATAAAGGGATTTGACAAAAGATCAAGACCATTTTGAAAAGATAGGATAAATTATTGCTTTCTGCAAATGAGCCTAAAACCCTACTTAGCCAAATATGCATGTAATGATAGGATCACTTATATTCTACATAGTAGTGAAACTTGCCAATACAGTTCAAATGTATTGACCCTAGTGGCTGTAACTTGTAATGTTGCAGGTTTGATTGATTTTAGTGAAGATTGAATGATTAGGGTTACAAAGTCTACAACCAACATGTTTGCCTGTGGCACCTTGAAGATGAAGGACCTCATGCTTATAGATTTCCGCTGCAATGTAATGTAATAGCCAAATGAGCTATGTAAGATGTAACAAAATTATGTTATTCCTGGTTATAAAGTTATATTATGACCTTTGTTTATTGATATTACATCTTAACTGTGGATGCTAGCTATTGATCCAGGGACTAGCATTGTAAACACAGGGGACTCCACCTTATATTATTTAAAGGTTGGGACACTCCCTTTACAGTCATGCTCAAAGACTTTATTAATAAACAAACGACTTTCAATAAGGCTCTAGAGGAAAAGCTTTTAAATGTTGAGAAAAATATATCCTCTTTGTCTGAAGCTCAGTCCTCCTTGATTAATAAAATGGCTGCTAAACCTGAAACCATGGAAAGTACCTTTGCTGCCACTCATGCCATACAAGTTACTATTGACGAAAATGTTAGGTTGTTAGCTCAACTTCATGCTAGGTGGGAAAGGGAAGCTGAAATTGATAGAAACAATAGTATGTGCACTATCACCACTAAACCACAAGTAGTCTCTGTTCCTCCTCCTACTATTCCTAATCCTATTGAGCCTACTACTAGTGATGCTAAGTTTGATTTCGATATTGATGGTTGCAATATTTCTGAAGTGATTATGTTCTTGCAAAAGCTTGCTAGAAGTCCTGATGCTAGTGATATGCATGTTGCTTTCACCAAACACAATACAGATGCTCTTGTTAAGATTAAGTAAGAGAAGTTAAAACACAAAGCTTCTATTCCTAGGAAAGTAGAATATAGTTGGGAACCCATTATTAATATGCAAGTGAATGACATTGATCTCAAAGCTTCATGTGATCTTGGTTCTAGTGTCTCTATTATGCCTAGGAAGATTTATGAAATGCTTGATTTGCCACCTTTCGAAGATTGTTATTTGGATGTCCCACTCAATGATAATGCTAAGAAGAAACTCATGGGGAGTATTAATGATGTTCTCATTATGGTTAACAATGCTTATGTCCCTGTTGATTTCTATGTTTTGGATGTTGAATACAATGCTTCTTCTCCTATTACTTTAGGAAGACCTTTTCTTAGAACTGTTGGTGCCATCATTGATATGAAAGAAGACACCATTAAATATCATTTTCCATTCAAGAAAGGTATTGAAAACTTCCCTATGAGGAGAGAGAAGTTGCTTTTTGCTCCTCCTTTGAAATCAAGGTTTGATGTTAATGCTTCATCATTTGAAAATACTTGATTCTTCTTGCTTCTTGTGCCTAACTTAAAGGCGTTAAAGAAAAGTACCTGTTGGGAGATAACCCAAGAGTTTCCTTGAGTCTTGGAAGTTATTACTTCAGTAATGACCTCTTATTATCCTTTTTGTTTGCTTTTTGTGCCAATAATGACCTCTAATGAGAGGGAAGTAAGATTTGGGGAGTTGTTGTCCCGAAACAGATTTCTCTCATCCACCATAAAAATTCATGAGGAGTCTCTGTAACTCAGATTAAGATAATAATTTACGAATAAATCTCCTAGTATGTTAGCCAACTTTAGTTAGTTCAATACTTTTTAATTTGAGCAACAGAAGATTTTCGAACAAATCGGTTTCTACCTGCTGGTCTGTTTTGACAGATTTCTGCCATTATTTGCATTTGCTTCTTATTGATTCCTTTTTTAGTTCTATTTTGGGGAATTGAGATTTTTGAAGGAGTTGATACAGTATATTGTGTTTTTAGTGAAAATACTTGCTATTCCAAAGCTTTGCCTAAGGTCTAATATCTTTTGAATAAACTAATGTTGCTAATGAAGATTGTGTGAATTTTTGTATGAAGGGAAAATTTCAGGTGTAGAGAAAGAATGATTCAATGAGATGGATAATGGATAAAAGCTCAAGCTTGGGGATGCCACCATGGTGTCACCCCAATAAATATCCAAGAGGTACAAGCGTCAAAGCTTGGGGATGCCCAAGGCATCCCCTTCTTCATCAATAAAAAGCTCAGGTCTGTCTAGACAATTCATTTTTATTGTTTCATGCACAGTTGTGTTGTTCTTGGAGCGTCTTAGCTTTCGTTTGCTTTGCTTAGGTTGTTTATTTTGCTTGAATAAATTAGTTTGGACCCTTGTTCTCGTTGTGTTGTTTCAAATAAGTTGCTTGGTGTTGGAAAGGGGTAGGAAGTTCCTGCTTGAAAGTGCAAGAGGAGCTTGCATTGACTGTGACTTAGACTTTAGCATGACATGCTAGGTGTTGTTTTGACCTTATGTTTAGTGATTATTGCAGTAGCATGTCTTGTTCCAAACAATTGGGATTGCTTAGTGTGCCTTGAAGAAATTATGCGTTGTTTTAGCATACAAAAGCATAGTATTGTTGTATTCTCCTTTGATGCTTTGCTTGGGTTGACTTGGCACATGCTCACACCATGTTATGACTATGACAAGTCACCATTGCCTCTATAATCATTTAGTCCTTGACTTGTAGTACCACTCTATGCTTTGATTAAAAAAATTTTGTTGCTCTGCATGATTATGTCCATTATTGCTCTCTTAGTTGGTTGCTCCCAGTATTTTGCTAGCCTCCACTTGTATCAGTAAGCTATATTCATGCTTCCAACTCCCAAGAAACCAAGTTATTCCAAAGTGTCCACTATAAACTCCTATGCATGGTGTGTTATACCATTCCAAGTATATTCTTGTTTTCAACTATCTTCCAATTAAAAACTATTTTGTTATGTGAAAACTTAGTTATTAAAGCCCTCACAAACTTGATGGAACACTTTATATTCTTTGCCCCTAATAAACTTGAACCATTGTGTTGTCTATGTTGTATATGCTTGCACTTATACGTTGGAATTAGCAGAACCATGCTGTCATGGGTAACGTTTTCAACATTGCACTTATACTTTGTACTCAGTTAATATCATGCTCTTTTGTCTATGGATGTCACCGGTGTGAAATAAAGAGGGAACTTGTAAGTCCATGGAGTAAGTATTTTGTGTTAGAGAAACGCCTGGGCCGCTAGCCTGAGCCATGCCTAATCATGGTGGAAACTTGCAGCATCACCATAGTGAGCTATCTATGAAGCATCCTCAATAAAAGCTATGCATATAGTAAATAAAAAGATCGCTGAGATGCTCATTGTCTGCTTGCCTTGTCATTTTGGTTATGGGATAGCTCATGTACCATGTGCAAGGGGTACCCCGTTGGAGGTTCTCTATGATACGCATGTACTTACAATGACAAGAACTTACAAGTGACTGAAGTTGAGTAGCATGAGGTGTGGCCCTCGTATTCAAGGGACTTGAGATTGCCAACTTATACTTTGTCAAGCATATACTCCATAGTTTGTTCACTTTAACCTTAATCACTTCAAGATGCTTATGATATGGGCAATGAGGGCTGAAAGCTAACAAGTACCATAATTTTTTGAAGCTCTTTTTGAAACTTGAAATCCCTGCTTCCCTTTTTGAAGGGCCTTTCTTCCACTATTATTGAGTCTCCACCTTCTACCTTTAGGCACCATTAAGAGAGCATAGTTACCATTCTTAGTGTCGTGGTATTTCCGACGAGTACGCCATGGAGGGGTCCTCACAGTGCGTGTTTAGAAATGTGGGGAAAGGCGGTGACGGGTACGAGGTTACACAGCTTACCCAGGTTCAGATCCCACAATGGTGGCGGAATCCTACTCCTGCTATAAATCACTATAAGGGAAATACGCCGAGTTACAGGGATTGGTTCGCTGTGCGAGGTGACTAGAGAGTCTAGATCATCGTGCCCTAAAGGCTCCCATAGGCCCGACTTATATAGTCGCCAGGTCCTAGGGTTACAGGGAAAAGTCCTAGCCGGACAGGTTACAGAGTCCTACACTGCTTACAACTAGTCTAGCGTGTCCTGCACTCCAAGGCTCCGGGTACGTCGGTGACTCCTCTATAGCCTTCCTTTATCCAGCATGGGCCTCCCTTCTGGATCCATCTAACTGGGCCGCCCAGCAGGACATGGGCCATGCTACCAACTGTGGGCCACCCGGGTTATCCGGATAGGAGACATGCTATGAGGATACCCATATAGCATATCCCCAACAGTAGCCCCCGGAGAACTCCGAGATCTTGCGCCGTCTTGCCTCTTTAAGTTGAATGCTCCGTCTAGATGGATGTCGGCAAATCGTTAAGCAATATTTTGTAGTCCTCCCAAGAACCCTGCAAGGCTTTCTCCGTCTTCAACTTGCAAGTAGGAGAATTGTTGAATCTTCTATCGTACTCTTCCATAGCCAGACTGAATTTGTCCATGCCGGAATATTCTGATGTGATGGTTCACCTGCTAGTGACAGTTAGGATGACATAGACATAGGTCAGCGACGCCTCGTAACTCACACATGCAGAGAACACAATCATGTCCATTTTTCCCCGCGCGAGAGATACGAACCACTGACGGCGATGGTTGGGAATGTGGCAAAATTTCCGTGCACGCGCTCGCACACGTCGCCCACGCGTCAATCAGTCGATCATCCTGCACGAATCTTGACGCTAGGGGTTATAAATTGTAACTGTGGTAGAATTTCACTTTTCGCCTCATTCTCCTCCTGCGTCGTCTTCTTCCTCCAGCGAGCACCTCCTTGAGCTCTCCGCGCGTTTTGCAAAAAACCCTAGCCCTTCAATCCTTCCAGTCACCACCTCTCCCCTTCCAATGGCAAGCAGTAGCTCCACTCCCTCCATGGCGGCGTCAGGCGACACCGCGGTGATGCCGGCGAGCACCGTCCATGTGCCCCCAGAGGGCCTGGTGCTACCCAAGTCTGTGGTGGTTGAATCCACCGAGGGCGACCACAATCCAGCGGCGCTAGAGCTGCTGGAAGAGGAGAGCAATTCCCACAAAGGGGGCTGGCACGGCTCGAACATCACGGACCGCGACATCAATGAACTGCTCGTCGAGGGATACCTCCCTGTGACAAAGGGGCTCGTCTGGTGGGCGGCGCCGGCCATCAAGGTCACCCCTTCTCCCCAAGCCGGAGAGAAGGTGTACCTCAAAGCCCAACTGGTATGCGGCGTCTCCCTGCCCATCTCCAACTTCTTTCTAGCTATCCTTAGCCATTACCGAGTACAGCCTCAAAACCTCTCCCCCAATAGCATCCTCGCGCTTAGCAACTACGCGGCGCTCTGTGAGGGTTACTTAGGGATTAGGCCTAGGATAGATCTCTTTATCCATTTCTTCATCGTCAAGAGGGAAGCCGGAGCCGGCAAGGACGACCTCAGGAATTGTGGGACCATTAGCATTAAGATCCTGCCTGGCCGGCGGTTCCCCGACATCGTCGGCCATGATTCTAGCAAGAACTAGCAACATACGTACTTCTACAGCACAGACATCCCTCTGGCTGGCTGAGAAGAGACGTATCCGAACTTCGTCGATGGAGCCGCTGCTGAAGCCCCGACATGGAGATCCAGGCCACCCTTCCCTCCAACAAAGATGCTTCCTGCGCCATAAGGCGGATAGAGTGGTTTGTAGACACGGGTCTAACCGGGTTGGACCTAGCCATGTGCTGGTTCATTAGGCGGATCCAGCCTCTGCAGCACCGCTCCAAGCTGATGCACGAGTACTCTAAGGAGAGGAAGGATAGCCTCCACATCTCTAAGGACAACTTCTCGAGTGACTCCATCAAGCTCCGCCTCAAGGACATCGTCAAGGTGAAGGACAGGAAGCGTGGCTTCGCCATCACCTACGACATGTTCAAGGAGGGCAAGTGCCCAGAGGTACCTGTTTATTTTCCGTGTATGACATATACTCCAGTTCTTCCATCTAACCATTACCATCTCATCTAACACTTTTGAGATTTCACTTAACAGCTCAGTAGTCTAGAGGAGGATAGCATGGTTGTCCAAATCTATGACCCAAAGATGAAGGAAGTCACCGTCGTGTCCGACGACGATGTCCCGCTGGCGCGAAAGCGGAAGAGCTCCACCTCTGATGCTGCCGTCGGAGGAAGGAAGAAGAAGACGGAGGGTGGAGCCTCCAACAAGTCCACTACCGCCCTGTCAACACCCAGATTTTTAATCCCAGATGCCTGTTATGCCATACATCGCAATCCTAGGATTATCATTTTTGCGAGACATAACAGAATTGGATACCACAGTACATCATCCATTACAAACCATACATAAGGTCTTACACAAATAAGGATCTCATGATCCAGTTCTTAATACAACTCAAGCAGCGGAATACGTAGTAATAATGGTAGCGTAGGTGAAGCTCCATCTTCGGGGTCACAGGCAATGCTGACGATGGGAGATGATCCTAGTTGTCGTAACCTTCCTGGGGTCCATCATCCTGGTACTCCTCTTCATAGTCCGCCACGGAATAGCTGTGGACAAAGCCATGAGTACTCTTTAAGTACTCGCAAACTAATACTAACAAGTGAAGGGGGTTTTGTAATAGGACACTAAGCTCTAGGGTTGTTTTGCAAAAAGCCAGATTTATCTCTACTAAGTTCTGAAGCAAGAAAAGCTAGTTGGAATTTTATAACACCTATGTGGGAACTTGTATTTCATATCACAACTCTGTTGTGGTCAAGTCAAATTCTCAATCCATTTCACAAGTTATTTTGAAAACATATGACGGGGGAACAGTATGGCCATCTAATCGTCCATAATCATGACGCGCTATTCAAATAGTTTGACACCATGCAGAGATTGTACACTTTCACCACAACATTCGATACATCCGTCAGGAACAAATCCTGAATTCACCATACTCAGTATGCGGATAATCAATCCTAACCTTTCAATTACACGCCCTAGTATAGGCACCTCTCCTGTGAGTTTGGCCTCCCAACCATGACCAACTGTCATCTTGGGTACTGCACAGGTGGACAATCTTCACAAGGTGGCCTCAGCTCAGACCTTGGCCGTGAGGGAACCCATACTAAGGTATATAAGTTTCTAGTCAAGCCCTACCCAATTTTCGGGTATTGTGGTTGTACGGTAAAATTGAAACGGTATCGCATCCAGACAACAATCAGTTTTATAAAGGGCTAAGGCTCATGCCTCAACATTTTCATCATCAAAATCATCTGGTGTTCGGAAACACATGTCAAAACATCTCGATAGAATGACTCATCATTCCAAGGTTTTCATAACCATTTTCACCAAGTATTCCCATCTAAAGTTGATCAAGTTTTATGCTTAGCACTAGCATCTACAAATGTGGTAAGTACTAATGAGGGGTGGTAAACAAGTGGTGATTAATTAAGTTCAATATCATGCCTTAGGATGACATCAATATTATCTAGCTTAGGCCAAATTTAATGCTCTTTATGCAACCTTCAATTATCTTCCTAGAATCTACAAGTCACTTAAGTAAACTCTAAAAGAAAGCTTTGATAAAGAAATAAAGTACAAAGCTTTCAAGTAAAACTAGGATTGGGTTATCAAGTGGGTATGATCACATATGCTTAAGGCATCTAGTTGGCATGGTAACAAGCAAGTATTAGCTTGCATAGGTCAACTTGATTAGTAAGGCTTGCCTTGTGCGGAGCAGTGGTTGAAGTTCTCCTCGGCTTCTTCTTCGTAGTATCCTCCTTCCTCCTCGTATCCTTGGTCGGTACTAGCATCTATAAATAAATATGAGGTACGCAATCACCAAACAATACTTAACTATTTTCAATCATCACACAAAGGTGCACTATAGATGATCTAGCATCATCACTAACATTACAAGATTAAAGCTTTTGTCTTATTTATTTTAATTTGAGAAAACTAATTTCTACTCATTGAAAAACTACTTAAGATTTAATATTCTCCAACTCAAACATGGGATCATGTTGACACATGTTATCACCACATATTTCAGTACATGGGAATATGATTTAAAGTGGTGTCACAATTTAATAAGGTTTAACCTTTTTATTTTAAATAATTAAAGTGACTAGAAATGCCTATGTGGCATTTTTTTATTACTTGAACATTATTTCTGTAAGTAAACCCATATGTTTTTATATATTATGAAAGGTATGATCAAATGTGATTTTTGAGAGTTGGAATCAACTCAAAAGCTATTATGGTTGAAATTTGAAAAATGTTTGAATGCAGAAAAGCTTCTGACTTGTTATTTTTACCAAGGTTGATCTACAGATCCAAATGATTTGAATCCAACGGGCTTGGATTAAGCATTTCAGTACCTTTCTAATAAAATTGGTTTCATGCAATTTGGTACACTGAATCGAGTTGGGTTGATTTTTGAAACTGGGTACAGAACTGTGTTTGAACTTAAAAAGAAAAACCTAAATTCAAACGATTGGGCTGCGCGGGAGATGCTAATGGGCCGACCTAGTGTCACGCCGTAGCACGGGGCTCAGCTGACAGGGGGTTCCACCCGTTAGTGGCTCATAACACGCGAAGCGGTATGGGCGATGTGGTGCGTTGGATTAGAAGGGTGGTCGACGGCTGAGGGTAGTCGTCGATGATGAACATGTCACCAGCGAGCTCGAACCCTAGCGGCTCAGTGGGGGTCGTGGGAGGCTCACCGGGGCTCAAGCGAGGGTCGGCGATGGGGGCGAACGACGAAGTCGAGGACGGCGATTCTCCTGGCACCGGCAGCTCCTCCTGGGGCGGCTCCAATCGATGGCTCCCTTCTTCTCCAGCAGCAGCGGGCTCCAGCCAAATTCTGGTGATGCGCTGCTCGCCTTGCTCCAGGAAGAAGTGGGAAGTATCAGTGAGAGGTGGGGAGTGAGATGGTGTGAAGAAATCGAGCGAGGGTTGCCTCCTTTCATAGGCTCGACGGCGAGACCGAGAGGGATGGGCAGGCGACAGTGGTGACACGGCTACGGGCGGCTAGAGGCATGGCTACGGTTGGCGATCGACGGGTGGTCTCCTGGAGATGCTCTAGAACTTGAATGCGAGCTTAGGGGCGGTGGCAATTGGTCGGGAACATGCGGTGCTCTGCGAGGCATAGGCGGCGAACTCCGCGGCGTGCGGTTGCTACGGGGTACGGGCGATGAAACGAACATGTCTGGTGGTCTCCTGGGACGGTGGGGTACATGCTGGTGGGCGGCGAGGGATCGAGGTGGTCGGGGTGCGTCGGAACGGCACGTGCACTGGGGTGCGCATCGGCATGGTCGACAGCGGCGCGGGAGCGGCGTTCCTGGCGGTTCTGGTCTCTGTCTTTGAGCTAGGGCTGGTCGAGAGGGGGCGGTGAGGCATGGGCTGCATGCTAGACAAGGTGGGCACGGCTAGTTCTTCTCCTAGCTTGCTGTCCACACTAGGGTGACATGGTGAGGCTCGGCCTGCTCACCATTGATGGCAATGGCAAGCTCACAGTGGTGTTAGAGGTTAGTTAAAGGAGCTAGATGATCTATTAAGGCTAGTTGCAACCAGAGAGGGAACAAGGTTGGCCAAAACACTGCTCAAAATAGTGTTTGTGATTTGGTTGATTTGAATCTACAACTTGTTTGATGAAATGGCCGCAAGAACTTTATTTTTTAATTTTGAAAAGATTTTTGGTGGGTGTGCTAGGCATTTGTTGACGATTCTGTAAGGGGTGCAAAGATCCATACATGTTTCTGTTGAATTTTGAAAATTAGAGATAGTCAAAGTAGGCATGGGAGTTAATTTGGCCAAAGTTACCATTCACTTAATTTATTCATTTTGAGTTGTTTGTCTTTGGGAAAAGTTTGGGGATTGTTTAGATGATGTTTATTTCACCTAAGAATCATTTTACAAGCAAATAAACACAGAATCATGGCAATTCAAAAGAATCCAATTTTTGAATACACACACATATGAATGCTTTCATATTTTTAGTTGGGAAAGTTTTTGTTAACCTAATTTTGATGATTAGAGTTTGATGATCCAAGTTTAATATTTTTGGGATGTTACAAACCTTCCCCCCTTAAACAAAATCTCGTCCCGAGATTTGAAAAAGGACGAAAAAAAGATTACCTACGATTTGAAGAGATCGGGAAACTCCGTCCTGATGTGATCTTCGCGCTCCCAGGTAGCTTCTTCTTATGTGTGGGTGCTCCATTGAATCTTGAGAAACTTGATGCTTCGGGTTCTGGTAGTTCTGAAAGCTTCTTCCAAAATACGGATGGGTACTTCAGGATAGGTCAGGTCATCGTTGATCTCTATGGTCCGGTGATCAATGTTCTTGAACACTTCAGTCTTCTCTGGAACTTCGAGGCACTTGCGAAGTAATGAGATATTGAACACATTATGCACGACTGACATATCTTAGGGTAGTTCCAATTGACACGACACTTCTCCTCGATGGTTCAGAATCTTGAAGGGGCCGATATATCTGGGGGCTAACTTTCCTTTCAGTTGGAAACGCTGCATTCCCTTCAATGGCGACACTTTCAGATACACAAAATCTCCTAGGTTGAAGGCGAGGTCTTGACGTCTCTTGTCGGCGTAACTCTTCTGTCTGGACTAGGCGGTCTTGAGGTGCTCACGAATCTTGTGAACCTTCTCTTCTGCTTCTCGTAGGATGTCGGGTCCGGAAATCTGACTCTCTCCTACTTCCGACCAGTTCAAAGGGGTGCGACACTTCCTTCCGTACATGAATTCAAATGGGGCCATTTGCAAACTAGCTTGATAACTGTTGTTGTATGAAAATTCTGCGAATGGCAGACAATCTTCCCATTTAGATCCATACTCTAACACCTAGGCTCTCAACATGTCTTCGAGTATTTGATTTACTCGCTCCGTTTGTCCGTCGGTCTAAGGGTGATAAGCTGTGCTGAAATCTAGTCGGGTTCCTAAACCTTCTTGGACTTTCTTCCAGAATCTCGAGGTAAACTGAGTTCCTCGATCCGATACGATGTTCTTGGGGACTCCATGCAAACTGACGATTCTAGTGATGTATAACTCCGTTAGCTTCGAACTCTGATATGTGGTCTTGACTGGTAAGAAATGGGCGACTTTGGACAATCTGTCCACTATGACCCAGATAGAGTCATTTCCCCTACTAGAAGTAGGTAATCCGGTGATAAAGTCCATTCCAACGGAATCCCATTTCCATTCCGGAATCTGCAATGGTTGCAACAATCCAGCGGGTCTTTTATGTCCCGCCTTGACTCTCTGACATATATCACACTTGGCGATATAGCTTCCGATTTCTCTCTTCATCTTATGCCACCAAAATTGTTCTTTCAAATCTTGATACATCTTCATTCCTCCGGGGTGGATAGAATAAAGAGTATCATGAGTTTCCTTGAGAATAACTTCTTTCAACTCAGAATCTGCTGGTACACAAAGGCATCCTTTGTACCACAGAACTCCTTCTTCGTCTTCGGTGAATCCGGGTACTTTGCATGTACCGATACGATGCTTGATTCCGTCGATACTAGCATTTCCTTTCTGCGCCTCTTTGATCTGGCTGATCAAAGTGGGTTAAAGTTCTATGCTAGCCAAAAATCCTTTACTCACTAATTCCATTCGGAAATCTTCCATCTCCTTGTGCAAGCTTGGTTGCTCCTTCAAAATCATGGAGTTAAAGTGTAAGATCCCACCTTTATAAAGGTAAAGATCCCTGTGATTGCAATGCTAGTCCCTGGATCAATTGCTACCATCCACAGTTTAAGATGAAGTACACAAAAACAAAGGTCATTATTACATCGTCATTCCAGAGATAACATAGTCTTTTACAAATCCATAGCCATAGGCTAGTACCAGAGTTTAACTTAACAATATAAAATAGAAGTCTTCATCTTCATGTGCCACAGGAAAGCATGTTGAGTGTAGACTCATAACCCCTAATCATCATCAGAGTAACCTGCAACATCACAAGTTAGAGCCACAGTGGGTCAATACATTGGAATAGTATTGGCAAGTGATACCTTAGTAGAATATTAGCATCTAGTTACTACATGAATTTGGCTAAGTGTAGCTTAGGCTTGCTTTTCTAAAAATAGGTTTTGCCTATCAGTTGAAAACACTAAGTTTTTGTTTGGCAAAAACTAACCCAAGGAACCACCAATAGAAATTGGTGAAACCTTCACCCTTGTTCAACTACAAGCTTTAACTTAGAAAATTGGGATGAGGAGATTCTTGATAGCTTCCATGTCTTGATGCTCAAATTGTCCAATACCAGGGACATGGCTAAGTACTTAGTTTCTTCCATCTGCAGAGGTTGTGCACTTTCCCCACAAGACTTGATTTTCACCAAGACAGGACCTTTTAGAAGCCTTCCCTTAGACCAAAATGGAGGCGCTCCAAACCTATCAATACCCTACCACCAACTGTCCATATGGCTAAGTTATTGCAACCTATATGATCCAGGCAGAGCCCATAATGCCATGTGGCTACACTAGAAGCTTCTTAACATTTGGCATCTCAAATCCCTTTGTTCCTGGGTGGCAATCCACAAGTGAGATAAACAAGGTAGACCATAGAAATGGGCCTTGTGTAACCACTCAACCAAAAACCACCAAGCAATTACCATTCCACCCAGGTGTTTCATTCACTTAGTAGCTTTATTAAGCAAAAACTTAAGTCAAAGACTTAGCAATATTTTTCCATAGCATGTATATATTCCACCCTTGGTTACTACTAGCTAGGCTAAGCATGGCAATAGCAAGTATCTTAACTTACAGAAAATTCTAATAATTCTACAACTACTAGGATTTCCCAAGCATAGCATATAGATACTTAGCAAAATACTCATGCAAGCCTATACAAAATATTTCTAATGCATAGTAAAAATATAGGGATAAAAATATGAAGCACCACTTGCCTTGGTAGTTGGGGGAGTATCAACAATCTTCACAACCACAATCACTATTAGCACCAAAATCTACACATCAAATGATAGCACCAAATTCACATATCAAAAATACACAAGCAAAAATATATGAATGCATGCAAATGCCATGTGATGATTTTTCTAAATCCAACAAGACAAGTGAAACAGTATTTAATCATACACAAAACAATTATACACTAAATAAAATTAATTTGGCCCTTAGAACATTTTCCAAACAATTTTTATATACAAAATAATCTTAGAAATGTCTCTGCAAAAACAACCCGTTCTACAGATTCAATTTATTAAACAAAGTGCATAATTGGATAGAATTCTTTCTCCTGATTCCAATGATATAAAATTTACAAAATTTGAACATGTGGATCAAAAGTTATGAATTTTGCAAGTTTGAACAACTAATAGATCTAATTCCAGATTTTAAATCAAACTCACATACACGCGGCGTGTTCTGATTGGCTGATACCGCTTCGGCTGGATCGATCAACGAGAGTCGTAGGATTTAAATGAAATCGCACGGACCAGATCTAATCATACCCTTTCGATAAGTGATCTAATCTAACGCGCTAGATATAGATCCAACGGCCCACGACGGCTTGGCCAAGAACTGGCAGCAAATTCGTGTGGCGGTGCGGGTGGGAAGCGGTCGGTCCGCGACAGAGGGGATGGGGTTGGTTGGTGTGGCTTACCGGACTCAAGAACTCGAGGAAGCTCAACGTAGACGGGCAGGGTCGGACAGCGCAGCAGGACCTCGTCGGAGTTAAATGCGAGCGCCGGTGCTCACTGTCGGAGTCGAAGACGACGTTCTGGGGCGCAAGGATTCAAACGGAAAACATTAACAGATGCGCGATACACTGGCGATCATGATTGCTTGAACCAGAGACAGAGGGGAACACAGGGCTCACCGGAATGGCTCGTCGGAGTTGAGTCAAGCTTCGGCCGTTTCCAGAGGTTGACGAGGGCAACGACCTAGGGTGATTCGGAACAAAAGGAGAGCATGAGAAGATGCGCAGGATGATGGCGAAGCAGCTCGCGTGAACCAGAAGGCATGGCGCGCTCGGAACTCACCCTGATGGCTCACCGGAGTTCCTCGGTGCTACGGCGGTGTTGGTGGAAATTTGGGGAGCCTGGCGGCGCTCTGGTGGTGCTGAGTGAGGGGAAAGGAGCGGGGTGGGGAGGGGGTTTTGTAGTCGGAGCCAGGGCGAGGTTCACGCACGGAATCAATGGGAATTAAGTCGAGTTAATTTGCAGCATCACTGCAGCGAGGTAACGGCGGAGCGGCGTCTACGCGCGAGAATTTGGGGGAGACGATGATGACGTGGAGAGGGCCCAGCTGCTGGGCTGCGGGTGCGTTCCAAGGGTGAGAGAGGGGGTGGAGGGGACTGGCCCGGGTGGGCTGGTTTTGTTGTTGGGCCGAAATGCTGGCGCCAGCCCATTTCTATTTCTTTAATCTTTTTCTATTTCTATTTTTATTTTCAGGAACCAAATTCAAATGAGTTTCAAATGAGTTTGAATTCAAACCACTTCTGGATTTTTGTAAAGTTAAACCAGTACACAATTGGCTACAGAACAATGTTGTACACTTGAAAATGCATTGGCACATTGGAATTTTAAAATAAACAATGCCTTTATCAATTGCTTAGTAAAGACATAAAAATGGTTTTAAATTTATACTTTGTTTTGAAATCTTTGTCGAAGCCTTGGAAAACATCCATCAACCATAGGATCAAATATCTTTGGTTTAAAACAAATAATCTCCTACTGTAGCATTGGGACAATGCCTTGCTTACATAAAATAATAGACATTCAAATGCTTCTATTTGAAATGACATTGAAAATGATCCTAAAATGATTATGAATGCATGGATGATATGCAAACATTGAAATCATGATTTTTGGAATGTTACAAATCTAACCCCCTTAAGGTGAATCTCGCCCTCGAGATTCAGATTGGCTAGCAAATAGGTGAGGGTGGTCTTTCCGAAGGTCATCTTCTCTTTCCCATGTTGCTTCTTCTTCGGAATGATGGTTCCAATGAACTTTGCAAAATTTGATAGTCTTTGTCCGAGTAACTCTTTCTGCAGTCTCAAGAATCTTGATAGGCTTTTCTTCATAGGTGAGATCACTTTCCAATTGGACCTCCTCCAAAGGTATAGTATCCTTCAAAGAAGTCTCTTCCATCTCTGGATGGCATTTCTTTAGCTGACTCACATGAAACACATTGTGAACGGCAAACAATGATTCCGGCAATTCAATCTCATAAGCTATTTCTCCTTTATGACTTAGAATCTTGAATGGTACAACATATCTTGGGGCCAATTTTCCTTTGACTCCAAATCTCTTCACTCCACGAAGTGGTGACACTCTAAGATAAGCTCTATCACCCACTTCATAGGTGACTTCTCTACGCTTAGGATCTGCGTAGCTCTTCTATCAGGACTGTGCTATCTTCAATCTATCCTTTACTAGCTTGACTTTCTCTTCAGCCTCTTTGACTAGTTCTGGTCCGAACAAATTTCTTTCTCCCACACCATTCCATAGGAATGGGGTAGTACACTTTCTCCCATAGAGAAACTCAAACGGTGCCATCTCAATACTGGCTTGATAGCTGTTGTTGTAAGAGAATTCTGCGTAAGGCAGACTTTCATCCCAACGATCTCCATAGTCTAGGGCACATGCCCTCAACATATCCTATAGAATATGGTTGGTCCTTTCTGTCTATCCATCAGTCTGGGGGTGAAAAGCAGTACTGAATTCCAATCTCGTTCCCAATGACTCATGCAGTTGCTTCCAGAAATGAGAAGTGAATTGAGTTCCCCTATCAGACACAATACTCTTGGGTACTCCATGCAGACACACAATCCTATTCATATATATCTTGGACAACTTAGCACTGGTATAGGTTGTCTTCACGGGTATGAAATGAGCCACTTTAGTGAGGCGGTCCACTACTACCCAAATAGAATCATATCCTGGCCTAGTCCTTGGCAATCCGGTGATGAAATCCATGCCAATCTTGTCCCACTTCCAATCAGGAATAGGTAGCGGTTGTAGCAACCCTGCTAGTTTCTGATGTTCCACTTTCACTCTACTACATACATCACACAAAGCAATATGTTCAGCGATGTCTTTCTTGAGATTATTCCACCAAAATCTTTCCTTCATATCCATGTACATTTTGGTGTTACTAGGATGAATGGAATATGGTGAGTTGTGTGCTTCCTATAAAATCAGTTTCCGAAGCTCCGGATCTTGCAGAACGCAAATACGTTTTCTATACCATAAAGTACCTTGTTCGTCTTCATGGAATCCTTTGGCTTTTCCCTTGACAATCTTTTCCTTAATCTCTTCAATTTCCTTGTCCGTCTTTTGGGCTTCCTTGATTTTGTCCAACAAGGTGGGTTGAACATCCAATGACATGAGATGTCCCTCAGGCACAATCTCCAATCTGAGGTCTCTAAATTGGGCACATAGATCATCTAGAAACTCTCCCTTAGTAAGGCCATTCACAAATACCTTATGGCTTAGTGCATCCGCTACAATATTTGCTTTACCGGGGTGGTATTGCAAACTCAAGTCATAGTCCTTGATGAGTTCTAGCCATCTTCTTTGTATCATGTTGATTTCTTTCTGAGTGAAGATATACTTCAAACTTTTGTGATCTGTGAACACTTCACATCGCTTTCCCAAAAGATAATGTCTCCATGTTTTAAGTGCATGGACAACAGAGGCTAACTCCAAATCATGAGTAGGGTAATTTAATTCATGAGTTTTGAGTTGTCTCGAGGCATAAGCCACAACCTTACCTTCTTGCATCATGCACCTAATCCATGATGGGATGCATCACAATAAACCTGGAAATCTTTCTCCAAGTCTGGCAGACATAAGACTAGTGTTGTCACTAGTCTCTTCTTCAATTCTTGGAAACTAAGTTCACATCCTTCAGTGCAAGCAAATTTCTTGTCTTTCTTTAGTAACTCCGTCATTGGCTTAGCTACCTTGGAGAAATTCTCAATGAATCTTCTATTGTATCCTGCCAAGCCAAGGAAACTACGAACTTCCTTCACTGACTTAGGAGATTCCCATTCAGTTACAGCTGACACTTTTGCGGGATCAACTGCTACACCATCTCCTGGCACAATGTGTCCAAGAAATCCAACTTCATTCAACCAGAATTCACACTTGCTGAATTTGGCATACATCTTATGCTCTCTAAGCTTCTCAAGTATCAGTCGCAAATGTCCTTCATGCTCTTGTTTGCTCTTGGAGTAGATCAAAATGTCATCGATGAAAACGACAACAAACCTGTCAAGGAACTCCATGAACACCTTGTTCATCATATTCATGAAGTAAGCTGGTGCATTGGTCAAACCAAATGGCATCACTATGTACTCATATAATCCATACCTAGTGGTGAAATATGTCTTAGGTATCTCTTGCTCTCTTATCTTAAGCTGAAAATAACCTGACCGGAGATCAATCTTTGAGAACACACAGGCTCCTTCTAACTGATCAAACAAGTCATTGATTCTGGGCAAAGGATATTTGTTCTTGATAGTCACCTCATTGAGTGAACGATAATCTATGCATAACCTTTGACTTCTATCTTTCTTTTCCACAAACAAGACTGGTGCTCCCCAAGATGAAGAACTTGGTTGAATAAATCCTTTCTGCAACTATTCTCCAAGTTGTTTCTTGAGTTCTTTCAACTCATCAACTGACATATTGTAAGGTCTCTTAACTATTGGTCCTGATCCTGGCAGCAAGTCAATCAGAAATTCCACATCTCTATCTGGTGGCATTCCCGGAAATTCCTCTGGAAACACATCTGGATATTCCCTCACAATTGGCACACTGTCCATGCTAACCCCCTTAAGAGAATTTAGCTTACTCCCTTTTGATTCAAAGTTAGACTTGAATCTTATCCATTTCTTTTCCGGGGTTGTGAGTGCGACAGTACGATTGGCACAATCTAGTACTCCTTCATACTTTTTCATCCAGTCCATTCCCAAAATTACATCCAGTCCTTGGGAATCTAGGATTATTAGACTCACTGGAAACTTATGCTTTCCAAATTCTATCACTAGATCATGACATCCCAGACTTACTATCATATCTCCATTGTGAGAACTTACTTTTATTGGACACCCAATATTTTCAGTTGGAAACCCATTTCTATCAAAAAATGCTTTTGATATGAATGAATGTGATGCACCAGTATCAAAAAGAACAAGTGCTGGAATAGAATTGAGTTTGAACTTACCAGCCACAACATCGGACTCCTCATAAATCTCTTCCACATTGATGTGGTTCACTTGTCCCTTCTGGAAAGGGATGGGTTTGTTGGTTCCTTCAACTTTATTTTTTGGGCATTCATTTGCATAATGCCCCAGCTTCTTACACTTGAAACATTCAACCTGACTGATATCTCTCATTGCAGGCTGACTGCCACTTCCACTTCCACTTCCACCTCCATTGTGGTGACTCTTGTGTCCACTCTTGTGGTTCTTGTACTTGTCATTATCATGACTACGGTGATGATTGTTATCATGATGGCGGTTGTGGCTGTGGTGGTTGTTGTACTTTCCATGTTTGTGGGATCCAGAACTCCCACTATCATCATGATGGGAACGCTTGTGAGACGATCCCGAGCTGTGCTTGTCAGAGTTGTGCTTCCTCTTTCTGCTTTCAACCTATTTCATCTTGTTCTCCAATATGGTAGCCTTGTCACAAAGTGATTGGTAGGTTGGGACATAGGTAACAGATAGCTGCAGATTCAGTCCTTCGAGGAATTTCTCCTTCCTCTTGGCATCGGTATCAACTTCATCCGGTGCATAACGCGCCAGATTGTTGAACTCCTCAATATACTCAGCCACGCTGCGGTGACGCTGTTTCAGGTTATGGAACTCCTTCTTCTTCAAATTCATCACCCCGGATGAGATGTGAGTTGTACGGAATCCATCTTCAAAGATAGCCCATGTCACATCCTCAATGGGAGTGGTGATCTAGAAGTTATCCCACCAAGTGGATGCTGGTCCTTCCAACAGATGTGCTGCAAACCTGACTTTCTCTTCGTTGGTGCAGCCGACAGTTACCAAATCCTTGTTCACCGAATGTAGCCAACCATTGGCCACCATTGGGTCAGTGGTTCCTGAGAACTTCGCAGGCCTTAATCTTAGGAATCTAGTGAGCATGTCAAATCCTGGTGGATTGTTCTGATTGTTGTTGTTGTTATTGTTGTTGTCGTTATTCTGATTCTGCATAAAAGTAGTCATCATCTGCATCAGTTGTGCCTGTGCTGTCATCAGCTGCTGCATCTCGTGGGTGCCATTGTTGTTGTTTGGGTTGGGGTTGGAACGTCGAGGAGGCATTTGTGGTTTTCATAAGGATAAGAATGAGATACCCATAGATGCTTAACATGCACAATACATCACATAGACAATCACCAAAACAAGCATCAAAATAACATAAGGTTCAAACGACGTAAACAACAAGTTTGTAAAAGTAATCACACCATAGCAAGCCACCCACATGTTGGATGGTCATTGTGACTCAATAATCATAAGTACGGTAAATGAAAGATAAATGAGTAGTCATCACTACTCCTCTGCATCAACCTCCACATCAACAAGTGTAAGACATGCATTCTCCATAGCGGTCTTTTATTCCTCGACATTGGTAGTAAAGGCCTCTATCTTGGCCTTAAGAGCCCTCTTCTGTGAGCGAAGTCTCTCAATCACACCCTACTGATGTTCGAGCTCGAAGTCCTTGGCCTCCAGCTCTTCCTTCATCTCCCGGATCTTCTTGTTCCGGTCTTGTACTCTCTTCTCCTGGCTCTTGAATTTCCTGTCATGGCTCTCAAACTTGGCCTCCATTTCCTAAACTATCTCATCTTGCTCCGCGAAGAGCTTGTCCTTCTCACGAAGCTGCACCTGGATCTCTTCATTGCTAAGCATGACGTTGGTCCTATCAGTATCTAGGTGCCTAATAAGAACCTCTAGGTCCTGAAGGCATGCATTAATCGGCTCCACCGTCTCTCTAGCAGCATCCTCGAACTCAATAGCCTCACCCTCCTAGTCGCGTCTCCCGAAGGGGTGAAAGTAAAGACCTCTAAGCTCTCTGGAGTGTCTCCCTACCAGGCGCCCAAGTAACTCCTGCATGACTACATCTAGGCCTTTCTCCTTGTCGTCATGCATGAGCTTGAAGGTGATGGTCTCTGTGGTTGGCTCTGCTTGGTGTCCGGGCTGAGTGACTCTGAAGCCCCAAAGGTCCTTCCTCTTAAACTTGGTGAGGGGAAGCGTCATGATGCTAGGGAGTGGAAGGTTGAGCACGCTAGTGAGCTCAATGAGACGAGTGCCAAATCGAGTTCCCTTGAACTCATCGGCCGTGTTGATGATAACACTAGGCATCTATTTTTTTATAAGATAGAAAAAGTTAGAGTCAACATCAATAGAGAAAAATTCACAAGACCAAATATCACAAGCATAACTTTTGCAACAATCACACAAGTCATGGCATACACAAATCCATCACAAGCATCAAGGTTCAACATAACTTTGATAAAAAATTGGAAATAAAACGATAAGTGTGGTGGTCCAACTAACGAAGTACATTACATTCCCATCTCACTTGCCAAGTTGGCTAACAGGGCATCCCTAGAGGCAATCTGTCGATCCTGATCACATGACTCCATTGCTAAGTCTATGATGTCCTCTCTTAAACATTGGTTGGTAGCCTCTAACTCTTGGGTATGCTTCTTTTCTTCCCTAAGATCATTTTGGGTGTTAAGCATTCTGCACTTGAGTCTATCACCAAGCTCCTTGATGGCATTCCAAGCTGCATTTCTTGCAGAGTCAAAGAATGTGTTGTGCATTTCTGAGTTGGTGACCATGCAGAACCCTGACTCCTTGTGGTTGTCTTCCTTGTTTTTGTACAAGTGAAGTTGCACCCACCAGTACTCTACTCCTTCATCCATCATGGGGAATCCTTTCTACACAGCTGCACCATGTATCCCCATGGTAACCATGAGGTTCTTGAGGGCCTTGGGGAATTCTGTCTCACACTCCAAGGTCATGGTCATGAGTGGTTCTTTCCTCACGGCTTCGTTGATGGAGTTCATCTACAAATAGAGATGAGAAAGAAGATTAGAAAAGTTTACGAGAAGAAAAAGACAAGTGTGGAAATTGTTGAAAAAAATTCCTTAGTGGTTTCTAATCCAATCCTAGGGTCATCATCCTACAGGAAACACAGTGCTCTGATACTATCTGTAAGATCCCACCTTTATAAAGGTAAAGATCCCTGTGATTGCAATGCTAGTTCCTGGATCAATTGCTAGCATCCACAGTTTAAGATGAAGTACACAGAAACAAAGGTCATTATTACATCGTCATTCCAGAGATAACATAGTCTTTTACAACTCCATAGCCATAGGCTAGTACCAGAGTTTAACTTAACAATATAAAATAGAAGTCTCCATCTTCATGTGCCATAGGAAAGCATGTTGAGTGTAGACTCATAACCCCTAATCATCATCAGAGTAACCTGCAACATCACAAGTTACACCCACAGTGGGTCAATACATTTGAATAGTATTGGCAAGTGATACCTTATTAGAATATTAGCATCTAGTTACTACATGAATTTGGCTAAGTGTAGCTTAGGCTTGCTTTGCTCAAAATAGGTTTTGCCTATCAGTTGACAACACTAAGTTTTTGTTTGGCAAAAACTAACCCACGGAACCACCAATAGAAATTGGTGAACCTTCACCCTTGTTTAACCACAAGTTTTAACTTAGAAAATTGGGATGAGGAGATTCTTGATAGCTTCCATGTCTTGATGCTCGAATTGTCCAATACCAGGGACATGGCTAAGTACTTAGTTTCTTCCATCTGCAGAGGTTGTGCACTTTCCCCACAAGACTTGATTTTCACCAAGACAGGACCTTTCAGAAGCCTTCCCTTAGACCAAAATGGAGGCGCTCCAAACCTATCAATCCCTACCACCAACTGTCCATATGGCTAATTTATTGCAACCTATATGATCCAGGCAGAGCCCATAATGCCATGTGGCTACACTAGAAGCTTCTTAACATTTGGCATCTCAAATCCATTTGTTCCCGGGTGGCAATCCACAAGTGAGATAAACAAGGTAGACCATAGAAATGGGCCTTGTGTAACCACTCAACCAAAAACCACCAAGCAATTACCATTCCACCCAGGTGTTTCATTCACTTAGTAGTTTTATTAATAAAACTTAAGGCAAAGACTTAGCAATATTTTTCCATAGCATGTATATATTCCACCCTTGGTTACTACTAGCTAGGCTAAGCATGGCAATAGCAAGTATCTTAACTTACAGAAAATTCTAACAATTCTACAACTACTAGGATTTCCCAAGCATAGCATATAGATACTTAGCAAAATACTCATGCAAGCCTATACAAAATATTTCTAATGCATAGTCAAAATATAGGGACAAAAATATGAAGCACCACTTGCCTTGGTAGTTGGGGGAGTAGCAACAATCTTCACAACCACAATCACTATTAGCACCAAAATCTACACATAAAATGATAGCACCAAATTCACATATCAAAAATACACAAGCAAAAATATATGAATGCATGCAAATGCCATGTGATTATTTTTCTAAATCAAACAAGACAAGTGAAACAGTATTTAATCATACACAAAACAATTATACACTAAATAAAATTAATTTGGCCCTTAGAACATTTTCCAAACATTTTTATATACAAAATAAGCTTAGAAATGTCTCTGCAAAAACAACCCATTCTACAGATGCAATTTATTAAACAAAGTGCATAATTGGATAGAATTCTTTCTCCTGATTCCAATGATATAAAATTTACAAAATTTGAACGTGTGGATCAAAAGTTATGAATTTTGCAAGTTTGAACAACTAAAAGATCTAATTCCAGATTTTAAATCAAACTCACAGACACGCGGCGTGTTCTGATTGGCTGATACTGCTTCGGCTGGATCGATCAACGAGAGCCGCAGGATTTAAATGAAATCGCATGGCCCAGATCTAATCATACCCTTTCGATAAGTGATCTAATCTAACGCGCTAGATCTAGATCCAACGGCCCACGACAGCTTGGCCAAGAACTGGCGGCACGCGTGGTCGCAGCGGCGGCGGCGCTACTTGCGGCGAAGGTCCAGCAAATATAGGAGGGGCTGGGGGTTGTGGTGTTGCTTACCAGACTCGCAAGAACTCGAGGAAGCTCAACGTGTAGACGGGCAGGGTTCGGGCGCACGGACACAGCAGTAGGACCTCGTCGGAGTTCGTCTGAGCGTCGGGTGCTCACTGTCGGAGTCGAAGACGACGTTGTGGGGCGCAAGGATTCAAACAGAAAATGTTAACAGATGCGCGAGACACTGGTGATCATGATTGCTTGAACCAGAGACAGAGGGGAACACGGGACTCACCGGAATGGCTCATCAGACTTGAGTCAAGCTTCGGCCGTTTCTAGAGGTTGACGAGGGCGGCGACCTAGGGTGATTCAGAACAAAAGGAAAGCATGAGAAGATGCGTAGGATGATGGCGAATCAGCTCGCACGAACCAGAAGGCAAGGTGTGCTCGGAACTCACCGTGATGGCTCACCGGAGTTTCTTGATGCTGCGGCGGTGTTGGTGGAAATTTGGGGAGCCTGGCGACGCTCTGGTGGTGCTGAGTGCGGGGAAAGGAGTGGGGTGGGGAGGGGGTTTTGTAGTCGGAGCCAGGGCGAGGTTCACTCACGGAATCAATGGGAATTAAGCCGAGTTAATTTGCGGCATCACTGCGGTGAGGTAACGGCGGAGCGGCGTCTGCGCGCGAGAATTTGGGGGAGACGATGATGACGTGGAGAGGCCCCAGCGTTAGTGGTTGCGGGGTAAGTTCCGCGCGGGTGAGAGAGGGGGTAGAGGGGACTGGCCCAGGTGGGTTGGTTCTGTTGTTGGGCCGAAATGCTGGCGCCATCCCATTTCTATTTCTTTAATCTTTTTCTATTTCTATTTTGATTTTCAGGAACCAAATTCAAATGAGTTTCAAATGAGTTTGAATTCAAACCACTTCTGGATTTTTTTTAAAGTTAAACCAGTACACAATTGGCTACAAAACAATGTTGTACACTTGAAAATGCATTGGCACATTGGAATTTTAAAATAAATAATGCCTTTATCAATTGCTTAGTAAAGACATAAAAATGGTTTTAAATTTATACTTTGTACAAGGCTTGGAAAACATCCATCAACCATAGGATCAAATATCTTTGGTTTAAAACAAATAATCTCCTACTAGAGAGTAGCATTGGGCCAATGCCTTGCTTACATAAAATAATAGACATTCAAATTCTTCTGTTTGAAATGACATTTAAAATGATCCTAAAATGATTATGAATGCATGGATGATATGCAAACTTTGAAATCATGATTTGTGGGATGTTACATCAAGCGGCACAACAATCTGCTAAGGGCATCTGCTACCACATTGGCTTTACCGGGGTGATAGTGAATGTCCAGATCATAGTCCTTGATTAGCTCAATCCATCTTCTCTGTCTCATATTAAGCTCCTTCTGAGTGAATATATACTTCAGGCTCTTGTGATCCAAATAAATCTCACAACGGTTTCCTATCAGGTAATGCCTCCATGTCTTCAGGGCTAGAACTACGGCTGCGAGCTCGAGGTCATGGGTTGGGTAATTTTGCTCATGTTGTTTCAGTTGTCGAGATAGATAAGATATAACTTTGCCTTCTTGCATTAGCACACATCCGAGACCGATCTTGTATGCATCACAATACACGTCAAAGGGCTTCGTGATATCCGGCATGATTAAGATTGGGGCTGAAATCAATCTTCTCTTGAGTTCTTGAAAACTCGCTTCACATTTGTCCGTCCATTCAAACTTCTTGTCCTTCTTCAGCAATTGGGTCATGGGTCTGGCGATACTCGAGAATCCTTTTACGAACTTGCGGTAGTATCCCGCCAATCCGAGAAATGCACGAACTTGGGTTTGAGTGGTTGGGGCTTGGCAATCTTCGACATCTTTCACCTTTGCAGGGTCAACGGCAATTCCTCCGGATGATACAATGTGGCCGAGGAATCCTACCTCCTGTAACCAGAATTCACATTTCTAAACTTGGCATACAACTTATGCTCTCTAAGGGTTCCAAGAATGGTCCTTAGGTGTAGCTCATGTTCTTCTTCTGATTTGGAATAAATCAGAATGTCATCGATAAAAACAACGACAAACTTATCCAGGAAGTCCATAAAAATCTTATTCAAGAGATTCATGAAATAATCGGGGGCATTGGTTAATCCAAAAGACATGACAGTATACTCGTATAATCCATATCTGGTGGTAAAGGCAGACTTTGGAATATCCTCTGCGCGAATCTTGAGTTGATGATAGCCGGTTCTAAGATCAATCTTAGAAAACACTTTGGCACCGGTCAACTGATCAAACAGGTCTTCTATCTTGTTCAATGGGTACTTGTTCTTGATTGTGACATCATTCAACTTCCGATAATCCGTACATAAACGGTTACCTCCATCTTTCTTGTCCACAAACAAGACAGGTGATCTCCATGGTGACGCACTTGGTTGAATCAATCCAATTTCCAACATGGCATCTAGTTGCTTCTTTAGTTCTGCTAGTTCAGACGGGTTCATACTATATGGTCTCTGGGATATGGGTCCTGTTTCGGGGATTAGTTCAATGATAAACTCGATATCCCGATCTGGGGCATACCGGGCAAAACATCTGGAAATACATCGGGGTATTCATAGACTATCCGAACCTGGTCAATGGTAGGTTGGGTTATACTCTTGTTGCACTTGAATTGACGAGGTAAGGTTTCAGATATATGCTCGACTGATATTCCGGCTATACTGGTCATGGTTATGGCTTTCTTCGCACAGTCAATTAATCCTTTATGTTTGGACATCCAATCCATTCCTAGTACTACTTCCAAACCTTTAGTTCCGAGTACTGTCAGATTAGCATAAAAATCTATGCCATGGATTCGGATAGGGACGGCTTTGCAAATTTGCCTAGCTTTGGTGGTTCAACCGAAAATTTGAACAATAATAACATGTTTCAGTTTGGTTGGTTGAATCTTACTAGTGCATGCAAATTCTTCGGTTAAAAATGAGTGCGATGCACCAGAATCAAACAACACTCTAGCAAGTACTGAATTAACAGAAAACATACCCAGCATGACATCTGGCGCTTCCTGGGCTTCTTAAGCATGCAGGAGAAAAATACGGCCGTTAGGGTTGAGAGAGTTCCCTGGGTCAAACCTTCTTTCGGGTTGAACACGATGCTGCTGCTGAGCTAGGGCATTTGCATTGGGGGCTGTGGCATTCTTCTTGGGGCACTCGTTGGAGTAGTGACCCTTATTTCCACAGTCATAACAAGTCACTTATGACTTGTCCTTTGCTGCCACAGACACAGCATTGCTTCCAGTCCTCGGGGCAGTGTTGGTGGCAGCATTGTTGTTGTTGAACTTGGGTGGTGCACGGTTGAAATTGCCAGAGTTGCCAGAGTTGTTGTGATTTCCTCCGGGCCTCGGGTTTCCACGGTTGGGATAGGTCGGACGGTTCATCGGGGGTTTGTTGGTTTTCGGGGCAAATCCTGGAGATGGGTTAGGGCGATAATTTGGGGTATGATGGGTTCCTGGCTGATGCATCATGTGACACTTGCGGTTCTCATTGGCTTGGTTGATCTTTCCTTCCATCTGGATGGCAGAGTCGACAAGGGCTTCAATATCAGCAAAGGGGATATTGACCAATATCGTCTGCATCTCATCATGCAGACCATTCAAGAATCTTTCTTTCTTCGTGGCTTTAGTGTCGATCTCATCCGGGGCATACCTAGCTAATGACAAGAATTTGTCACGGTATTCCACTACGGTCATCCTTCCTTGCTTCAGTTCTCTGAACTCATCTCTCATTCTCTTGATCAAACCCGGTGGCACATGGGTTCTGCTGAACTTGACCTTGAATTCCTCCCAGGTCATCATATGTCCTCCGGTCATTGCACGAACGCCGTTCCACCATGCTCTTGCATCTCCAGCTAGATAATGGGTGGCGAACAGAACTTTCTCGTTAGCTTCCACTCTGGCGACTTCCAGGTTGTTTTCCATGGTTTGAAGCCAATCATCTGCATCTAAGGGCTCTTCCGACTTAGTGAAAACAGGTGGGTTGGTGTTCTGGAAATTCTTGAGCTTAGATCCATGGTTGTCCTGATTTCCTTGGCCTTGATTGTTGTGGGCCAGCTGAGCTATCTGCTGAAGGGTGGCTAGGTTGGCTTGACGTTCTGCTCTTTCAGCTTCGCAGTCAGAAACCAACATTTGCAGGATCTGCAACATCGGGTCCGGGGATGAACCACTTCCTCCGTGTGGCATCTGAAGATTGAGATAGATCATGAGAAAAGAGGGAAATTTCTAAGGTTCAGGGACTTTGAAATGTTTTTAAAGCTTGACTCGGATTTTCTAGCAACTTGCATTTCATTCATTCATTCATAGCACACGATACAACACACA
The DNA here is from genome assembly GCA_023614405.1 of Avena insularis. Classification (NCBI taxonomy): domain Eukaryota; kingdom Viridiplantae; phylum Streptophyta; class Magnoliopsida; order Poales; family Poaceae; genus Avena; species Avena insularis. Next base: position 345,284,054 of record CM042697.1, read on the forward strand.
CCACAACAAAGGTAAACAGATTGTTTTAAGAACCATTCTGGAAACTACGATACAGTGGGACCGAATACAACTCACTATGCTAGTGCTCAAGTGCTACTACTCCTCGGAGTCGGTGTAGTCGTCATCCTCATCATCCTCATCGTCATCAATGAAGGCAAAATCATCCTCATCGGTGAAGAAGTCCATGGCCTGATCCTCTAGAAAATCATCATCATCGCTGAGATAGGAGTAGGGGTCTCCACGAAGACCTTCTCCGGCATTCTCCCTTTCCTCCAACTGCATGTCTCTCTCGTGGATGGTCTCCTCCAAATCTAAGATACGGTGGCGAAGACAGACAATGATCTGCTCCTTCTTGTCAAGCTGACGGCGGCGAGACTTGCGGTCCTTCGCTAGCATGGCGATCCTTCATCTTGATGATGGCGGACTTGTGGTTGGAGTAGTCACGGGCATTGTCCAGTTCCTGCTGACGATCATCCATCATGAAGCTAAGGTGGTCCAACTGGGTCTTCAGCTCATGGTGGTATGGGGCTTCCAGTGGCTGCCCCATAGCATCAAGCCTTGGAAAGAACTCAAAGCGGGTACCCTTGATCTGGTTGATACTCTTTCCACACAGACAGGCAAGAGCTTCCTGCATTGGCCCTGGCAAGTCCATCGAGCCAGTTGTTCTCTCTTAAGGTGAACTGAATTCCCTCGGCAGTGGGAGGTTCAATCTTTCCTCGGAGACTTGCAACAATTAGCCACTGCAGGTCTTCTCCTCCTTGATCATTGAGCTGAGCTCTGAAGAACTCGGGGTGTGGACACTCCAGAAGTTCCGAAAGCTGGTCCAAATCCCACTCAAATATGAGGTCTCCTCCATTCCCCAACTGATAAAACTTGCTGTACTTCACGTCCATCTATAAGAATATAGGATGAGTAAGTTAGTAGAGTGATCAAGTGTGTCAAATTTTAGGTATTTTGCAAGATTTTTGACGAACATGAATTTTTATGAAAGAAACCAAGTGATAAGAATGGGAATAAGTTTTTGTAAATATTTGCTTCCTTTGGTTTTGAAACTAAGTTTTTGATTCAAACGTCCAGTCTAACAAGGGTCTCCTATGGTCAGTATGGCTCTGATACCAACTTGTCAACACCCGGATGTTTAATCCCAGATGCCTGTTATCAGAGCCAGCTTAGGCATATGGCAACCTTGTGCAATGGCCAAGGGCCCATGCAAAGAGGGGCCCATGTCTACATATTCTTATATACTCAGTATGCTTCTCAAAAAATTAAACGGAAGGCCCAACCTAGCTAGCAATTGTCGGTTAATCTTCTAATCAGACGCAAATACGATTCTGATACTTGTGGATCGATCTCTCATCTCTGTGGGAGGTGCTGTCGATCGCCAATGCCAAGAGCATAATTGTTGCACTGCAGAGGCTGGCGTGACCTCACCTGGTCCTTTTGACCTTCCTAGAAACCTAGCGATCTTCTCCGGTAAATTAAATCTTTAATCTAATCCTTGTGGTTCTGGTTATCTCTTGCCCTTTAGTCCTATATATGTTTAATTCATGGATCTGATAATGCATCTATTTTGCTAATTGCATATGCTGTAAATTAAATAAACGATGAGCTATTTGTAGAGATTTTTAGGGTTCTATCTTTAATACTTTACTTAGGTAATGTATTCAATTCCCAATTTTAGGTGATATGGCGCCGAAACATCAATCCGGCGCTAGGAAAAGGAATGAAATTAAACAAGAGATTGAACTGATTTAATCACAGAAAGGTGCTTTTAAAAGGTACTTTTTAGCAACAAATAATGTTGATGTCAACGATGATAATCAAAGTCAAAATTCTGAACCCGGACAAGTTGATGATCATCATTCAGATGCCGATCATGATGTCAATGAACAGATCTTGGGTGACGATAAGTAACTAAATAGCTTCAAATTTTGCAGAAATAAATACATAACTAATTGTATTTTCTATGGTTTAAACGCAGATGTTGATGTTAATGAGAACAACAATACAGAGGAGAAAAATTTGCATACATATACATTAGACTTAGGTCCCATGTGTCAACTTCGCACAAAGGCCCTGCAAAATATAAAGCCGGCCCTGCCTGTTATGCCATACATCGCAATCCCAGGATTACCATTTTTGCGAGACATAACAGATTTGGATATCACAGTACATCATCCATTACAAACCATACATAATGTCTTACACAAATAAGGATCTCATGATCCAGTTCTTAATACAACTCAAGCAGCGGAATATCGTAATAATAAATGTAGCATAGGCGAAGCTCCATCTTCGGGGTCACAGTCAATGCTGACGATGGGAGATGATCCTAGTAGTCGTAACCTTCCTGGGGTCCATCATCCTGGTACTCCTCTTCATAGTCTGGCCACGGGAATAGCCAGGGACAAAGCCATGAGTACTCTTTAAGTACTCGCAAACTAATACTAACAAGTGAACGGGGTTTTTGTAGTAGGACACTAAGCTCTAGGGTTGTTTTGCAAAAAGCCAGATTTACCTCTACTAAGTTCAGAAGCAAAGAAAGCTAGTTGAAATTTTATAACACCTAAGTGGGAACTTGAATTTCATATCACAACTCTGTTGTGGTCAAGTCAAAATCTCAATTCATTTCATAAGTCATTTTGAAAACATCTGACGGGGAAGTAATAATCCAATCTGTCCATAATCATGACGCGGCTATTAGAATAGTTTGACACTCTGCATAGATTGTACACTTTCACCACAACATTCGATACATCCGTCAGGAACAAATCCTGAATTCACCATACTCAGTATGCGGATAATCAATCCTAACCTTTCAATTACACGCCCTAGTATAAGCACCTCTCATGTGAGTTTGGCCTCCCAACCATGACCAACTGTCATCTTGGGTACTACACACGTGGACAATCTTCACAAGGTAGCCTCAGCTCGGACCTTGGCCGTGAGGGAACCAATACTAAGGTATATAAGTTTCCAGTCAAGCCCTACCCAATTCTCGGGTATTGTGGTTGTACAATAAAATTGGAATGGTATCGCATCCAGACAACCATCAGTTTTATAAAGGGCTAAGGCTCATGCCTTAACATTTTCATCATCCAAATCATCTGGTGTTCGGAAACACATGTCAAAACATCTCAATATAATGATCCATCATTCCAAGGTTTTCATAACCATTTTTCCACCAAGTATTCCCATCTAAAATTGATCAAGTTTTATGCTTAGCACTAGCATCTACAAATGGGAGTGAATACTAATGAGGGGTGGTAAACTAGTGGAGTTTAACTAAGTTCAATCTTATGCCTTGGGATGACATCAAGATTATCTAGCTTAGGCAAAATTTTATGCTCTTTATGCAACCTTCAATTATCTTTCTAGTATCTACACTTTACTCAAGTAAACTCTAAGTAAGAGCCTTGATAAAGAAATAAAGTAGAAAGCTTGCAAGTAAAACTAGGATTGGTTTATCAAGTGGGTATGATCATATATGTTTAAGGCATATAGTTGGCACGGTAACAAGCAAGTATTTTCTTGCATAGGTATAGTATCTTGCAAGTGTTAACTTGCACAATCAACTAGTAGTATTATTCTTGCCTTGTGCAGAGTAGTGGTTGAAGTTCTCCTTGGCTTCTTCCTCGTAGTATCCTCCTTCCTCCTCGTATCCTTGGTCAGTACTAGCGTCTATGAATAAATACGAGGTACACAATCACCAAACAATACTTAACTACTTTCAATCATCACACACAAGGGTTATATAGATGATCTAGCATCATCACTAATATTACAAGATTAAAGCATTTGTCTTATTGATTTTATTTTTAGAAAAGTAACTTCTACTCATTGAAAAACTACTTAAGATTTGATGTTCTCCAAACCAAACATGGGATCATGTTGATACATGTCATCACCACATATTTCAGTACATGGGAATGTGATTTAAAGTGGTGTCACAATTTAATAAGGTTTAACCTTTTATTTCAATTAAATAAAGTGACTAGAAATGCCTATGTGGCACCCTTTTATTACTTGAACATTATTTCTGTAAGAAAATCCATATGTTTTTATATATTCTGAAAGGTATGATCAAATGTGATTTTTGAGAGTTGGAATCAACTCAAAAGCAATTATAGTTTAAATTTGAAAAATGTTTGAATGCAGAAAAGATTCTGCCTTGTTATTTTACCAAGGTTGATCTATAGATTCAAATGATTTGAATCGAACGGGCTTGGATTAAGTATTTCAAAACCTTTCTAAAAAAATTGGTTTCATTCAATTTGGTTCACTGAATCGAGCTGAGTTGATTTTTGAAACTAGGTACAGAACTGAGTTTGAATATAAATAGAAAACGCTAAATTCAAACGAGTGGGTTGTGCGGGAAAGGTTAATGGGCTGGCCCAGTGTCACTCCGCGACGCGGGGCGCAACTGACAGGGTGGGTCTACTGGTCAGTGACTCAATAAACGTGAAGCGGTATGGGGCGATGTGGTGCGTTGGATTAGAAGTAAGATCAACGGCTGAGGGTCGTCGTCGACGATGAACTAGTCACCGGTGAGCTCGAACCCTAGCGGCTCGGTGGGGGTCGTGGGAGGCTCACCGAGGCTCATGCGAAGGTCGGCGATGCGGGCGAACGACAAAGTCGACAACGGCGAACCTCCTGGTACCGGTAGCTCCTCCTGGGATGGACGAAATCGATGGCTTCCTTCTCGTCCAGCAGCGGCGGACTCCGGTGAAATTTCAACGATGCGCTGCTTGCCTTACTCCGGGAATGGGGTGGGGTGGTTCTGGGTGAGAGGGAAGTGGAATGGTGTGAAGAATTCGAGCGGGGGAGGCCTCTATTTATAGTGGCGATAGGGGACCGACGGGCGCAAAATGAGCTCGTCGTGGTCGACGTCACAGAGGGATATCAGCGTGGGAGACGGTAGGGGGCGGTGCTCTGCTCCCTGGCGAAGATCAACGATGTGGTGGCGAGGCGTGGGGCGGTGTTGATCGGTCGGAACGTTGTGGTGCTCTGAGCGTGCTCGACGGGAATTTTAATGGCGCACAGCGCGCGTGATCCGCGCGATGGCGAATGGGCGTGTCTGCAGGGTTGCTGGGATGGTGGTGATCGCACGTGCACACGGCGAGGGTGGCGTGCGGTCTGTGGTCGTCTATCGAACGTGGCGCACGGGGCGCGCTCTCGGCATGGTTGCAGAGAAGGTTGGCATGGCCTGGGCGTGTGGTCCAGTGGCTGGCATCGCTCGCGCCTGGGACAGGGAGTGGCGGTGGGGTGCTAGCTTGCTCCCAGACAAGGTTGGCGAGGCTAGTGCTACTTGAAGCTTGTTGTCCACACTGGGGTGAGAATGGTGCTCTCGGGTTGTTCACCATTGATAACAATGGCTAGCTTACAATGGTGCTAGAGATTAGTTAAGGTTGTTAGATGATCTAATAAGGCTAGTGGTGTCCAGAGAGGGAACAAGTTAGGCCAGAATCACTATAGTGTTTTGATTTTGTTTGATTGTTATCTACAAGGTGTCTGATGAAATGGCCGCATGAATTCAAGTTTTGAATTTTGAAAAGATTTTTGGTGGGTGTGCTAGGCATGTGCTGGTGAGTCTGTAGATGCTTGGGTTTTGAAAGTTGAGCTTGTTTGAGTGGTTTTTGAAAAAGTGGGATCTTCCCATATGATATAGATTCAATTTTAAACTGTCATTTAAACTATGCATTTAAATGTTTTTGGATGATCACAAAGTGGGCCTTGGTACCTTGTTATGAGTACTATCAAGGGGTGCAAAGATCCATACATGTTTCTGTTAAGTTCTGAAAGTTAGAGATAGCCAAAGTAGGCATGGGAGTTAATTTGGCCAAAGTGACCATTCACTTAATTTGTATGTTTTGATTTATTTGTCTTTGGGAAAAGTGTGGGGATTGTTTATATGATGTTTATTTCACCTAAGAATCATTTTACAAGCAAAGAAACACATAATCATGGCAATTCAAAAGAATCCAAATTGTAATGCATACACATATGAATGCTTTCATATTTTAATTGGAAAAGTTTTTGTTAACCCTAAATTTGGTGATTAGAGTTTGATGATTCTAGTTTAATATTTTTGGGATGTTACAAACCTTCCCCCCTTAAACAAAATATCGTCCCGAGATTTGAAAAAGGACGAAAAAGATTACCTAGGATTTGAAGAGATCGGAAAACTCCATCATGATGTGATCTTCGCGCTCCCAGGTAGCTTCCTCTTCTGTGTGGTTGCTCCACTGAATCTTGAGAAACTTGATGCTTCGGGTTCTAGTAGTTCCAAAAGCTTCTTCCAAAATATGGATGGGTACTTCGGGATAGGTCAGGTCATCGTTGATTTCTATGGTCCGGTGATTGATATTCTTGAACACTTCGGTCTTCTCCGGGACTTCGAGGCACTTGCGAAGTAATGAGATATGGAACACATTGTGCACGGCTGACATTTCCTCGGGTAGTTCCAATTGATACGACACTTCTCCTCAACGGTTCAGAATTTTGAAAGGTCCGATATATCTGGGGGCTAACTTTCCTTTGAGTTGGAAACGTTGCATTCCCTTCAATGGCAACACTCACAAAATCTCCTATGTTGAAGGCGAGGTCTCGACGTCTCTTGTCGGTGTAACTCTTCTGTCGGGACTGGGTTGTCTTGAGGTGCTCACGAATCTTGTGAACCTTCTCTTCTGCTTCTCGTAGGATGTCAGGTCCGAAAATCTGACTCTCTCCTACTTCCGACCAGTTCAAAGGGGTGCGACACTTTCTTTCGTACATGAATTCAAATGGGTCCATTTGCAAACTGGCTTGATAACTGTTGTTGTACGAAAATTCTGCAAACGGCAGACAGTCTTCCCACTTAGATCCATATTCTAACACACAGGCTCTCAGCATATCTTTGAGTATTTGATTTACTCGCTCCGTTTGTCCATCGGTCTGAGGGTGATAAGTGGTGCTGAAATCTAGGCGGGTTCCTAAACCTTCTTGAACTTTCTTCCAGAATCTCGAGGTAAAGAGAGTTCCTCGATCCGATTTGGGGACTCCATGCAAACTGACGATTCTAGCGATGTATAACTCCGCTAGCTTCAAACTCTGATATGTGGTCTTGACGGGTAAGAAATGGGCGACTTTGGACAATCTATCCACTATGACCCACATAGAGTCATTTCCCCTACTAGAAGTAGGCAATCTAGTGATAAAGTCCATTCCAACGGAATCCCATTTCCATTCCGGAATCTGCAATGGTTGCAACAATCCAGCGGGTCTTTGATGTCCTGCCTTAACTCGCTGACATATATCACACTTGGCGATATAAATTCCGATTTCTCTCTTCATATTATGCCACCAAAATTGCTCCTTCAAATCTTGATACATCTTAGTTCCTCCGGGGTGGATAGAATAAAGAGTATCATTATCTTCCTTCAAAATAACTTCTTTCAACTCAGAATCTGCGGGTACACAAAGGCATCCTTTGTACCACAGAACTCCTTCTTCGTCTTCGGTGAATCCGGGTACTTTGCCTGTACCGATACGACGCTTGATTCCGTCGATACTAGCATTTCCTTTCTATGCCTTATTGATCTGGCTGATCAAAGTGGGTTGAAGTTTTATGCTAGCCAAAAATCCTTCACTCACTAATTCCATTCGAAAATCTTCCATCTCTTTGTACAGGCTTGGTTGCTCCTTCAAAATCATGGAGTTCAAGCGGCACAGCAATCTGCTAAGGGAATCTGCTACCACATTGGCTTTACCAGGGTGATAGTGAATGTCCAGGTCGTAATCCTTGATTAGCTCAATCCATCTTCTTTGTCTCATATTCAGCTCCTTCTGCGTGAATATATACTCCAGGCTCTTGTGATCCGAATAGATCTCGCAACGGTTTCCCATCAGGTAATGCCTCCATGTCTTCAGGGCTAGAACTACGGTTGCGATTTCGAGGTCATGGGTTGGGTAATTTTGTTCATGTTGCTTCAATTGTCGCGATAGATAAGATATAACTTTGCCTTCTTGCATCAGCACACATCCGAGACCGATCTTGGATGCATCACAATACACGTCGAAGGGCTTCGTGATATCCGGCATGATTAAGATTGGGGCTAAAATCAATCTCCTCTTGAGTTCTTGAAAACTCGCTTCACATTTGTCCGTCCATTCAAACTTCTTGTCTTTCTTCAGCAATTGGGTCATGGGTCTAGCGATACTCGAGAATCCTTCTACGAACTTGCGATAGTATCCCGCCAATCCGAGAAATGCACGAACTTGGGTTTGAGTGGTTGGGGCTTGCCAACCTTCGACATCTTTCACCTTTGCAGGGTCAACGGAAATTCCTCCGGCTGATACAATGTGACCGAGGAATCCTACCTCCTGTAACCAGAATTCGCATTTGCTAAACTTGGCATGCAACTGATGCTCTCTAAGGGTTCCAAGAATGGTCATTAGGTGTAGCTCATGTTCTTCTTCTGATTTGGAATAAATCAATATGTCATCGATGAAAACAACGACAAACTTATCCAAGAAGTCCATAAAAATATTATTCATAAGATTCATGAAATAAGCGGGGGCATTGGTTAATCCAGAAGACATGACGGTATACTCGTATAATCCATATCTGGTGGTAAAGGCAGTCTTGGGAATATCCTCTGCGCAAATCTTGAGTTGATGATAGCCTATTCTAAGATCAATCTTAGAAAACACTTTGGCACCAGTCAACTGATCAAACAAATCTTCTATCTTGGGCAACGGGTATTTGTTCTTGATGGTGACATCATTCAACTTCCGGTAATCCGTACACAAATGGTTACCTCCATCCTTCTTGTCCACAAATAAGACAGGTGATCTCCATGGCGACGCACTTGGTTGAATCAATCCAATTTCCAACATGGAATCCAGTTGCTTCTTCAATTCTGCTAGTTCAGACGTGTTCATACTATAGGGTCTCTAGGCTATGGGTCCTGTTCTGGGGATTAGTTCAATGATAAACTCGATATCCCGATCTGGGGCATACCGGGCAAAACATATGGAAATACATCGGGGTATTCGCAGACTATCCGGACTTGGTCAAGGGTAGGTTGGGCTATACTCTTGTTGCACTTGAATTGACAAGGTAAGGTTTCAGATATATGCTCGACTGATATTCCGGCTGTGTTGGTCATGGTTATGGCTTTCTTGGCACAGTCAATCAATCCTTTATATTTGGACATCCAATCCATTCCTAGTACTACTTCCAAACCTTTAGTTCCGAGTACTATCAGATTAGCATAAAACTCTATGCCATGGATTCCGATAGGAACGGCTTTGCAAATTTGCCTAGATTTGGTGGTTGAACCGGGGATTTGAACAATCATAACATGCTTAAGTTTGGTTGGTGGATGCACCAGAATCAAACAACACTCTAGCAAGTACTGAATTAACAGAAAACGTACCCAGCACGACGTCTGGCGCTTCCTGGGCTTCTTCAGCATGCATGAGAAAAAGATGGCCATTGCGGTTGAGTGAATTCCCTGGGGAAAACCTTCTTCCTGGCTGAACATGACACTGTTGCTGAGCTGGGGCATTTGCATTGGGGGCTGCGGCATTCTTCTTGTTGGGGCACTCGTTGGAGTAGTGACCCTTATTTCCACAGTCATAACAAGTCACTTGCGACTTGTCCTTTGCTGCAACAGGCACAGCATTGCTTCCAATCCTCAGGGCAGTGTTGGTGTTGGCTGTAGCATTGTTGTTGTTGAACTTGGGTGGTACACGGTTGAAATTGTTAGAGTTGTTGGGGTTGTTGTGATATCCTCCGGGCCTTGGGTTCCACGGTTGGGATAGGTGGGACGGTTCATCGGGGGTCTGTTGGTTCTTGGGGCAAATCCTGGAGATGGGTTAGGGCGATACTTTGGGGTCTGATGGGTTCCTGGTTGATGCATCATGCGACGCTTGCGGTTCTCATTGGCTTGGTTGATCTTTCCTTCCATCTGGATGGCAGAGTCGACAAGGGCTTCAATATCAGCAAAAGGGATATTGACTAACACAGTCTGCATATCATCGTGCAAACCATTCAGGAATCTCTCTTTCTTCTTGGCTTCAGTGTCAATCTCATCCGGGGCATACCTATGTAACATCCCAAAAATACTAAACTTGGATCATCAATCTCTAATCATCAAATTTAGGGTTAACAAAAACTTTTCTAAAATAAAAATATGAAAGCATGCATTGTGTATGCATTTCATTTGGAATTCTTTTGAACCAACTTGTTTGTGTGTTACTTTGCTTTTAAATGGATGCTTAGGTGAAATAAACATCATCTAAACAATTCCCAAACTTTTCTCAAAGACAAATAAATCAAAACAAAGCTAAATGAGTGAATGGTCATTTTGACCAATTTAACTCCCATGCCTACTTTGGCTGTCTCAAACTTTCAACTTAATGAAACTTTTCGGATCTTTGCACCCTTGATTGTACTCATAACAAAGTATCAAGGCCCACTTTGTGATCATCCAGAAACATTCAAATGCATAGTTTAAAGGACAGTTCAAAATTGAATCTTTATCATATGGGAAGATCCCACTTTTTCAAAAAACCCTCAAACAAGCTCAACTTTCAAAACCCAAGCATCTGCATACTCACCAACACCAACCTAGCACACCCACCAAAAATCTTTTCAAAATTCAAAACTTGAATTCTTGCGGCCATTTCATCAAACACATTGCAGACACAAATCATCAAAATCTTAAACACTATTATGAGCAGCGATTGAAGCCTAACTTGTTCCCTCTCTAGCTCACAACCATCTCAGTAGATCATCTAGCAAGTTAAACCAAGCACTAGCCTCACTGTAAGCTGGGCAATGACATCAATGGTGAACAGCCGAAGCTCACCATGCCACCCCAGTGGAGACAGCAAGCTAGGAGGAGATTTAGCCATGCCAACCTTGTCTAGGAGGCAGCCCACCGTCCACCGCCACTCCCTATCCCAGCCGCGAGCGTTGCCAAACCCTGGACCACCCGCACGAACCGCACCCAGCTCGCCAGCAACCATGCCGAGCATGCACCAGAGTGCCACACTCGACCGAAGCCCACAGACCATGCACCGCCCTTGCCGCGCGCATACATGATCGCCACCGACCCAGGAGACCGCCAGACATCCCCGTTCGCCGCCCTATGTCGCACAGCCACCGCTCGCCGTCGAAGACGCCGCCTCTGTCGCGTAGAGCATCGCGCGTTCCAGACCAAACCGCACCGCCCTACATGCGCATTAAAGCCATAGAGCATCGCCAGGAGACCACCAAGCGATCGCCACCGCCCGCCATGCCTCTAGCCGCCCGTAGCCATGTCGCCACCGTCGCCTGCCCATCCCGTTCGGTCTCGCCGTCGCGACTATAAATAGAGGCCACCCCCAACCGAATTGAGCACACCATCTCACTCCCCTCTCCTCACTGATCGTGCCACCCCGTTCCCGGAGCAAGACGAGCAGCACTTCGCCGTAATTTCACCGGAGCCTGCCGCTGCTGGAGAAGAAGGGGGCCAGCGATTGGAGCCACCCGGGAGAAGCTGCCGGTACCAGGAGATTCGCCGTCGTCGACTTCGTCATTCGCCCGCCTCGCCGACCCTCGCCTGAACCCCGGTGAGCTAACGACCCCAGCCGTGCTAGGTTTCTTCGCCGGCGTTGCCCAACGTCGACGATGACCTCACCGTTGGATTAGAACCAGATCGAACGCACCACATCGCCCATACCGCCAGACTCCTCACTGACGCGTGGGGACAGCCACTTAACCAGCCCGCGTAAGCACTGTGCTTAGCAGGCCGGCCCAGTATCGCTTCCCGCGCAGCCCAGTCATTTGAAATTAACCTTTTCCATTTTATTTCAAACACACTTCTGCACCTAGATTCAAAAATCAACCCAGATCGATTCAGTAAACCAAAATGAATGAAACCAATTTTGTTAGAAAGGTCTGGGAATGCTGAATCCAAGACCGTTTGATTCAAGTCATTTGGATCTGTAGATCATCCTTGGTAAAAATAACAAGGCAGAAGCTTTTCTGCATTCAAACATTTTTCAAATTAAAACCATAATAGCTTTTGAGTTGATTCCAACTCTCAAAAATCACATTTAACCATACCTTTCAGAATATATAAAAATATATAGGTTTACTTGCAGAAATAATGTTCAAGTAATAAAAGAATGCTACATAGGCATCTCTAGCCACTTTAATTAATTAAAATAAAAGAGAAACACCTTATTAAATTGTGACACCACTTTAAATCACATCCCCATGGACTAACATATGTGGTGATGACATGTGTCAACATGATCCCATGTTCGGTTTGGAGAATATTAAATCTTAAGTAGTTTTTCAATGAGTAGAAATTACTTTTCAAAAAATAAAAGGAATTAAACCAAGCTTTAATCTTGTAATGTTAGTGATGATGCTAGATCATCTATAGGACCGTTTTGTGTGATGATTGCAAGTAGTTAAGTATTGTTTAGTGATTGTGTACATCGTATTTATTTATAGACGCTAGTACCGACCAAGGATACGAGGAGGAACGGGATTCTACGAAGAAGAAGCCGAGGAGAACTTCAACCACTGCTCTGCACAAGGCAAGCTAACACTTGCAAGATACTCTACTTTAGCAAGCTTTACTAACCAAGTGGACCAATGCAAGTTGATACTATACCTATGCAAGATAACGCTTGCAATTAAAAGAGTTAAATAACCTATGTAATGCACTAAGCATGCTTGGTTAGATACATTTGATGATACCCAATCCTAGTTTTACTTGCAAGCTTATTGCTTTATTTCTTTATCAAAGCTCTTACTTAGAGTTACTGGAATAAATGGTAGATACTAGAAGGATAATTGAAGGTTGCATAAAGAGCATAAAATTTGGCCTAAGCTAGATAATCTTGATGTCATCCTAAGGTATGAGATTAAACTTAGTTGAAACTCCACTAGTTGACCACCCCTCATTAGTGCTTACCCCCACTTGTAGATGCTAGTGCTAAGCATAAAACTTGATCAACATTAGATGGGAATACTTGGTGAAAATGGTTATGAAAACCTTAGAATGATGGATCATTCTACTGAGATGTTTTGACATGTGTTTCCGAACACCTGAAGATTTTGGTGATGAAAATGTTGAGGCATGAGCCTTGGCCCTTTATAAAACTGATGGTTGTCTGGATGCGATACCATTCCAATTTTATCGTACAACCATAATACCCGAAGATTGGGTACGGCTTGACTGGAAACTTATATACCTTAGTATTAGTTCTCTCACGGTCAAGGTCTGAGCTGAGGCTACCTTGTGAAGATTGTCCACCTGTGCAGTACCCAAGATGACAGTTGGTCATTGTTGGGAGGCCAAACTCACAGGAGAGGTGCTTATACTAGGGCGTGTAATTGAAAGGTTAGGATTGATTATCCGCATACTGAGTATGGTTAATACAAGATTTGTTCCTGACGGATGTATCGAATGTTGTGGTGAAAGTGTACAATCTCTGCAGAGTGTCAAACTATTTGAATAGCCGCGTCCGCGGTTATGGACAGTTGGAGTGGCCATATTGTTCCCTCGTCAGACTTTTCAAAATGATTTGTGAAAGGAAGTGAGACTTTGACTTGACCACAACAAAGTTGTGACATGAGATACAAGTTCCCACTTAGGTGTTATAAAATTTCAACTAGCATTCATTGCTTCTAAACTTAGTAGATATAAATCTGGCTTCTTGCAAAACAACCCTAGAGCCTAGTGTCCTATTTCCAAAAAACCCCTTTTACTTGTTAGTGTTAGTTTGCGAGTACTTAAAGAGTACTCATGGTTTTGTCCCTTGCTATTCCCATGGCCAGACTATGAAGAGGAGTACCTGGAGGATGGACCCCAGGAAGGTTACGACAACTAGGATCATCTCCCATCGTCAGCATTGCCTATGACCCCGAATATGGAGCTTCGCCTACGCTACCGTTATCATTACATATTTTGCTGCTTGAAGTTGTATTAAGAACTGGATCAATGAGATCCCTATTTGTGTAAGACCTTATGTATGGTTTGTAATGGATGATGTACTGTGGTATCCAATTCTGTTATGTCTCGCAAAAATGGTAATCCTGGGATTGCGATGTATGGCATAACAGGCATCTGGGATTAAAAATCTGGGTGTTGACAAGTTGGTATCAGAGCCATCTTGACCATAGGAGACCCTAGTTAAACTGGACGTTTGAATCAAAAACTTAGTTTCAAAACCAAAGGAAGCAAATATTTACAAAAACTTATTCTTATTCTTACCTCTTGGACTCTTTCATAAAAATTCACGCTAGCAAATATTTACAAAAACTTATTCTCATTCTTACCTCTTGGACTCTTTCATAAAAATTCACGCTACTACAAAATTATTTCAAAGCTTACATCAAATTTTGCACCCTAGATCACTTTTAGTAAAACTCACAACTATGCTAGTGCACAAACGTAGTGAGTTTTATTCGGTCCCACTGTATCGTAGTTTCCAGAATGGTTCTTAAAGCCATCTGTTTTTATTTATTGTGGTGTGTGTTGTATCGTGTGCTATGAATGAATGAATGAATGAAAAGCGAGTTGCTAGAAAAATCTGAGTCAAACTTTAAAAACTTTTCAAAATCCCAGAACCTTAGAAATTTCCCTCTTTCTCATGATCTATCTCAATCTTCAGATGCCACACGGAGGAAGTGGTTCATCCCCGGACCCGATGTTGCAGATTCTGCAAATGTTGGTTTCTGACCGCGAAGCTGAAAGAGCGGAACGTCAAGCCAACCTAGCCACCCTGCAACAGATAGCCCAGCTAGCCCACAACAACCAAGGCCACAGAAACCAGGACAACCATGGATCTAAGCTCAAGAATTTCCAGAACACCAACCCACCTGTTTTCACTAAGTCAGAAGAGCCCCTAGATGCCGACGATTGGCTGCAGACCGTGGAAAATAACCTAGAAGTCGCCAGAGTGGAAGCCAACGAGAAAGTTCTGTTCGCCACCCACTATCTAGCCGGAGATGCCAGGGCATGGTGGAATAGTGTTCGCGCAATGACCGGAGGCCAGATGATGACCTGGGAGGAATTCAAGGTCAAGTTTAGCAGAACCCATGTGCCCCCGGGTTTGATCAAGAGGATGAGAGACGAGTTCAGAGAACTGAAGCAAGGAAGGATGACCGTAGTGGAATACCGTGACAAATTCTTGTCATTATCTAGGTATGCCCTGGATGAGATCGACACCAAAGCCAAGAAGACAGAAAGATTCCTGAATGGTCTGCACGATGAGATGCAGACAGTGTTAGTAAATATCCCCTTTGCTGATATTGAAGCCCTTGTCGACTCTGCTATCCAGATGGAAGGAAAGATCAACCAAGCCAATGAGAACCGCAAGCGTCGCATGATGCATCAGCCAGGAACCCATCAGACCCCAAAGTATCACCCTAACCCATCTCCTGGATTTGCCCCGAGAACCAACAGACCCCCGATGAACCGTCCGACCTATCCCAACCGTGGAAACCCTAGGCCCGAAGGAAATCACAACAACCCCGGCAACGCTAGCAATTTCAACCGTGCCCCACCCAAGTTCAACAACAACAATGCTACCGCCAACACCAACACTGCCCCGAGGACTGGAAGCAATGTTGTGCCTGTAGCAGCAAAGGACAAGTCGCAGGTGACTTGTTATGACTGTGGTAATAAGGGTCACTACTCCAACAAGTGCCCCAACAAGAAGAATTCCGCAGCACCCAATGCAAATGCCCCCGCTCAGTAGCAGCGTCGTGTTCAGCCCGGAAGAAGGTTTGCCCCAGGGAATTCGCTCAACCGCAATGGTCGTCTTTTTCTCATGCATGCTGAAGAAGCTCACGAAGCGCCAGACATCGTGCTGGGTATGTTTTCTGTTAATTCAGTACTTGCACAAGTGTTGTTTGATTCTGGTGCATGGCACTCATTTTTCACCGAAGAATTTGCATGCACTAGTAAAATTCAACCAACCAAACTTAAGCATGTTATGATTGTTCAAATTCCCGGATCAACCACCAAGGCTAGGAAAATTTGCAAAGCCGTCCCTATCCAAATCAATGGCATAGATTTTTATGCTAATCTGATAGTACTCGAAACTAAAGGTTTGGAAGTAGTACTAGGAATGGATTGGATGTCCAAACATAAAGGATTGATTGACTATGCCAAGAAAGCCATAACCATGACCAGTACAGCCGGAATATTGGTCGAGCATATATCTGAAACCTTACCTCGTCAATTCAAGAGCAACAAGTCCGGATAGTGTGTGAATACCCCGACGTATTTCCAGATGTTTTGCCCGGTATGCCCCCAGATCGGGATATCGAGTTTATCATTGAACTAATCCCCGGAACAGGACCCATAGCCCAGAGACCCTATAGTATGAACCCGTCAAAACTGGCAGAACTAAAGAAGCAACTGGATTCCATGTTGGAAATTGGATTGATTCAACCAAGTGCGTCACCATGGAGGTCACCTGTCTTGTTTGTGGACAAGAAAGATGGAGGTAACCATTTGTGTACGGATTATCGGAAGTTGAATGATGTCACCATCAAGAACAAGTACCCCTTGCCGAAGATAGAAGATTTGTTTGATCAGTTGACCGGTGCCAAAGTGTTTTCTAAGATTGATCTTAGAACTGGGTATCATCAACTCAAGATTCGTGCAGAGGATATTCCAAAGACTGCCTTCACCACTAGATATGGATTATACGAGTATACAGTCATGTCTTTTGGATTAACCAATGCCCCCGCTTATTTCATGAATCTCATGAATAAGATTTTTATGGACTTCCTGGATAAGTTTGTCGTTGTTTTCATCAATGACATTTTGATTTATTCCAAATCAGAAGAAGAACATGAGCTACACCTAAGGACCATTCTTGGAACCCTTAGAGAGCATCAGCTGTATGCAAAGTTTAGCAAATGTGAATTATGGTTATGGGAGGTAGGATTCCTCGGTCACATTGTATCAGCCGGAGGAATTGCCGTTGACCCTGCCAAAGTGAAAGATGTAGAGGATTGGCAAGCCCCAACCACTCAAACCCAAGTTCGTGCATTTCTTTGATTGGCGGGATATTACCGCAAATTCGTAGAAGGATTCTCGAGTATCGCTAGACCCATGACCCAATTGCTGAAGAAGGACAAGAAGTTTGAATGGACCGACAAATGTGAAGCGAGTTTTCAAGAACTCAAGAGGAGATTGATTTCAGCCCCAATCTTGATCATGCCGGATATCACGAAGCCCTTTGACGTGTATTGTGACGCATCCAAGATCGGTCTCGGATGTGTGCTAATGCAAGAAGGCAAAGTTATATCTTATCTATCTCGACAACTAAAACAACACGAGCAAAATTACCCAACCCATGACCTCGAACTCGCAGCCGTAGTTCTAGCCCTGAAGACATGGAGGCATTACCTGATGGGAAACCGTTGTGAGATTTATTCGGATCACAAGAGTCTGAAGTATATATTTACTCAGAAGGAGCTGAATATGAGACAGAGAAGGTGGATTGAGCTAATCAAGGATTACGGCCCGGACATTCACTATCACCCTGGTAAAGCCAATGTGGTAGCCGATGCCCTTAGCAGATTGTCGTGCCGCTTGAACTCCATGATTTTAAAGGAGCAACCAAACCTGCACAAAGAGATGGAAGATTTTCGAATGGAATTAGTGAGTGAAGGATTTTTGGCTAGCATAGAACTTCAGCCCACTTTGATCAGTCAGATTAAAGAGGCGCAGAAGGGAAATGCTAGTATTGACGGAATCAAGCGTCATATCGGTACAGGCAAAGTACATGGATTCACCGAAGACGAAGAAGGAGTTTTGTGGTACAAAGGATGCCTTTGTGTACCAGCATTTTCTGAGTTGAAAGAAGTGATTCTGAAGGAGGCTCATGATACTCTTTATTCTATCCATCCCGGAGGAACTAAGATGTATCAAGATTTAAAAGAGCAATTTTGGTGGCATAAGATGAAGAGAGAAATCGGAAGCTATATCGCCAAGTGTGATATATGTCAGCGAGTCAAGGAAGGACATCAAAGACCCGCTGGATTGTTGTAACCCTTGCAGATTCCAGAATGGTAATGGGATTCCGTTGGAATGGACTTTATCACTGGACTGCCTACTTCTAGTAGGGGAAAGGACTCTATCTAGGTCATAGTGGACCGATTGTCCAAAGTCGCCCATTTCTTGCCCGTCAAGACCACATATCAGAGTTCGAAGCTAGCGGAGTTGTACATCGCTAGAATAATTAGTTTGCATGGAGTCCCCAAGAACATCATATCGGATTGAGGAACTCAGTTTACCTCGAGATTCTGGAAGAAAGTCCAAGAAGGTTTAGGAACCCGCCTAGATTTCAGCACCGCGTATCACCCTCAGACCGATGGACAAACAGAGCGAGTAAATCAAATACTCGAAGATATGCTGAGAGCATGTGTGTTAGAATATGGATCCAAGTGGGAAGTCTGTCTGCCGTTTGCAGAATTTTCATACAATAACAGTTATCAATCTAGTTTGCAAATGGCCCCATTTGAATTCATGTACGGAAGGAAGTGTCGCACCCCCTTGAACTGGTCGGGAGTAGGAGAGAGTCAGATTTCCGGACCCCGACATCCTACGAGAAGCAGAAGAGAAGGTTCACAAGATTCGTGAGCACCTCAAGACTGCCCAGTCCAGACAGAAGAGTTGCGCCGACAAGAGACATAGAGACCTCGCCTTCAATATAGGAGATTTTGTATATCTGAAAGTGTCGCCATTGAAGGGAATGCAGCGTTTCCAACTCAAGGGAAAGTTAGCCCCCAGATATATTGGACCCTTCAAGATTCTGAACTGTCGAGGAGAAGTGTCGTATCAATTGGAACTACCCGAAGAGATGTCGTCTGTGCACAATGTGTTCCATATCTCGTTACTTCGCAAGTGTCTAAAAGTCCCAGAGAAGACCGAAGTGTTCAAAAATATCGATCACCGGACCATAGAGATCAACGATGACCTGACCTATCCTGAAGTACCCATCCGTATTTTGGAAGAAGCTTTTTGAACTACCCGAACCCGAAGCATCAAGTTTCTCAAGTTTCAGTGGAGCAACCACACAGAAGAGGAAGCTACCTGGGAGCGTGAAGATCACATCAGGACAGAGTTTCCCGATCTCTTCAAATCCTAGGTAATCTTTTTCGTCCTTTTTCAAATCTCGGGACGAGATTTTGTTTAAGGGGGGAAGGTTTGTAACATCCCAAAAATACTAAACTTGGATCATAAATCTCTAATCATCAAATTTAGGGTTAACAGAAACTTTTCTAAAATAAAAATATGAAAGCATGCATGGTGTATGCATTTCATTTGGAATTCATAGCACACGATACAACACACACCACAACAAAGGTAAACAGATTGTTTTAAGAACCATTCTGGAAACTACGATACAGTAGGACCGAATACAACTCACTACACTAGTGCTCAAGTGCTACTACTCCTTGGAGTCGGTGTAGTCGTCATCCTCATCGTCATCGATGAAGGCGTAATCGTCCTCATCGGTGAAGAAATCCATAGCCTGATCCTCCAGAAAATCATCATCATCGCTGAGATAGGAGTAGGGGTCTCCACGAAGATCCTCTCCGGCATTCTCCCTTTCTTCTAACTGCATGTCTCTCTCGTGGATGGTCTCCTCCAAATTCGAGATACGGTGGTGAAGACGGGCAATGATGTGCTCCTTCTTGTCGAGCTAACGGCGGAGAGACTTGCGATCCTTTTCTAGCATGGCGATGGTCTGATCCTTCGTCTTGATGATGGCGGACTTGTGGTTGGAGTAGTCACGGCAATTGTCCAATTCCTGCTAACGATCGTACATCATGAAGCTAAGGTGGTCCAATTGGGTCTTCAGCTCCTGGTGGTATGGGGCTTCCAGTGGCTGTCCATTAGCATCACACCTTGGACAAAACTCAAAGCGGGTACCATTGATCTAGTTGATACTCTACCCACACAGACGGGTAAGAGCTTCCTGCATGGCCCTGGCAAGTCCATCGAGCCAGTTGTTCTCTCTTAAGGTAAATTTCCCTCGACAGTGGGAGGTTCAATCTTTCCTCGGAGACTTGCAACAATTAGCCACTGCAGGTCTTCTCCTCCTTGATCATTGAGCTGAGCTCTGAAGAACTCGGGGTGTGGACACTCCAGAAGTTCCGAAAGCTGGTCCAAATCCCGCTCAAATATGAGGTCTCCTCCATTCCCCAACTGATAAAACTTGTTGTACTTCACGTCCATCTATAAGAATATAGGATGAGTAAGGTAGTAGAGTGATCAAGTGTGTCAAATTTTAGGTATTTTGCAAGAGTTTTTGAGGAACATGAATTTTTATGAAAGAAACCAAGTGATAAGAATGGGAATAAGTTTTTGTAAATATTTGCTTCCTTTGGTTTTGAAACTAAGTTTTTTTGATTCAAACGTCCAGTCTAACTAGGGTCTCCTATGGTCAACCTGGCTCTGATACCAACTTGTCAACACCCGGATTTTTAATCCCAAATGCCTGTTATGCCATACATCGCAATCCCAGGATTACCATTTTGCGAGACATAACAGAATTGGATACCACAGTACATCATCCATTACAAACCATACATAAGGTCTTACACAAATAAGGATCTCATGATCCAGTTCTTAATACAACTCAAGAAGCAGAATACATAGTAATAACGGTAGGGTAGGCGAAGCTCCATCTTCGGGGTCAAAGGCAATGCTGACGACGGGAGATGATCCTAGTTGTCGTAACCTTCCTGGGGTCCATCCTCCTGGTACTCCTCTTCATAGTATGGCCACGGGAATAGCCAGGGACAAAGCCTGGAGTACTCTTTAAGTACTCGCAAACTAATACTAACAAGTGAAGGGGGTTTTTGTAATAGGACACTAAGCTCTATGTAGAGGTCCCAACCTTTAATAAGGTAGAGATCCCTGTGTTTACAATGCTAGTCCCTAGATCAATAGCTAGCATCCATAGTTAAGATGTAATATCAAGAAACAAAGGTCATAATACAACTTTATAACCAGGATTAAAATAATTTATTACATCTTACATAGCTCATTTGGCTATCTCATTACAATGCAGCAGAATATAACAATAGCATGGGGTCCTTCATCTTCAAAGTGCCACAGGCAGTTATGTTGGTTGTAGACTTGTAATCCTAATCAATAAACTTCACTAACATCAAACAAACCTGCAACATAATAAGTTACAGCCACAAGGGTCAGTACATTTGAATTGTATTGGCAAGTGATACTATGGTAGTATAGTGGAGTCTATCATCTATATGCATTTGGCTAAGTGGAGCTTAGGCTTGCTTTGCTCAAAATAGATTTTCCTTATCATTTGAAAACACTAAGCTTTTGCTTGAAAAAAAATCACCCAAGGCATCTCCCAATAGAAATTGGTGATCCTTCAACCCTTGTTCAACCACAAGTTTTTAACTTAGAAATTTGGATGAGGAGATTCTTGATAGCTTCCATGTCTTGATGCTCAAATTGTCCTTTACCAGGGACATGGCTAAGTACTTAGATTTTACACTCTACAGAGGTGGTGCACTTTCCCCACAAGACTTGGTTTCACCAAGACAAGATCTTTCAGAAGCCTTCCCTTAGACCAGAATGGACGCGTTCCAACCTATCATCCCCTACCACCAACTATCCATTTGGCTAAGTTATTGCAACCTATATGATCCAGTCAGAGCCCATAATGCCAAGTGGCTGCTCTTGAAGCTTCTCAACATTTGACATCTCAAATCTCTTTGTTCCTGGGTGGCATTCCACAAGTGAGATACCAAGTTTTCCCAGATTATCTTGGACTTGGTGATGCCCAAGTTTTCTCCGAGATAATCTTTGGACTTGCGTAACCACTCAACACAAACCATTCTTTCCATTCCACCCAGGTGATTCATTCACTTAGTTGTTTTATTAAACAAAACACAAGTCCTTGACTTAGAAATATTCCATAGAATGAATATAATCCACCCTTGTTTTCTACTAGCTAAGCTAAGCATGATAGTAGTAGGAATCTTAACTAAGGAAAATTCTACTAAGGTTTCATCTACTAGGATTTCCCATGGCATAGTTTATACTTAGTAAAAATTCCATGCAAGTCCTACTTGGAAATATCACTAATGCATAGTGAAAATAATGGGACAAAAGTATGAAGCATCACTTGCCTTATTGGTAGAGAATATAAGTTCACTCCTTGATCTTGCAATGATCACACTCTTCAAATTCCACTACAATTCAATCAAGCAAGGCACAATTTCAATCCACCATTCAAGCAAACATCACATAAAATAATAGAAACAAAACAATGCATGCAAGCATGCCAAAGATTGTTTTATTTATAAAATTGGTAAAATCATTTGCAAAAGATTTTACTTATAAACCATTTTAAACCAAATCAATATTTTATGTGGTTGAAAATGTCTTTAATAAAGTAATAATCTATAGGGTTCTTCAAAATATATTTTTAAATCACAAAACCTTGTGTTTAGGGTCAGAGAGTTTAAACCAAAACATTTCCCAAAGGTTTCCTCAAAAAGCATTTTTAATAAAGAAACATTATTTTTATTTGACTAGAAATGCTTTAAATCAAAGATTTACTCTTTAGCTTTACCAAATACATTTTCAAATCCATGAGTTGGTTTCTAAGGTCAGTAGGTTCAAAACAATCCATTTTCCAAAAGTTTTATCACAAAAATAACTTTAGAATGAATTTTATATTCAAAACATGCCTACACAAGTTTCTGCAAAATTCACCATTTTTCTAGAAATAATTCATTAAACAAAGTGCATGGTTGGGTAGGGTTTGTCTTGCTGATTCCATTGATATAAAATTTGTAAAATTTGGACGTGTGGATCAAAAGTTATGATTTATGCAAGTTTGAACATCTATTACATTAGTTTCTGTTTTTAAAACAAAAGGCTGGCCACATGGACTGTTCTAATTCGTCGAAAACGGTTCGTGCGGATCGAGCGATGCAGGCTGTAGGATCTAATGCAAATCGTGCAGCACAGGATCAAACTTACCCCTTCGATTATGAATCTGTCGTGGCGCTTGGATCTGGATCCTACGGTGCACAGCACGCTAGCCACTAACTGGCGGCACTGGCGGCGGCGAGTGGCGGGGCACGCTCTGTCAGTGGTGTCCCCGGCAAAGTAGGAAGCGAGGGAGAGGTTGGCGAGGCTTACCAGGCTCGCAGAGACTTGCTGAAGCTCTAGGTGGGGTCGGCTACTCGAGGGGCGCACGGGGTTGCTGTCAATCGCTCGCCGAAGAAGCTGCGGGCGGCGGTGCTCTCGGGTTGTCGTCGCTGGCGATGTTTAGGACCACGCTCAGACAAGTTAGGAGCTGCATTAGCTGTGCACGCGGTCGGTGGTCATGTGTGCATCAACGAGAGGAAAGGGGGTGGTCAGATACTACCTGGGGGACTCGCCGAAGGAGGAGCAGACGGTGGCGATGCTCTATCATCGACGATGCCGATGTTGTGGGTCAAGCGCGAGCAAGCCGAGGGTGCATAGAGAAGCGCCAGGGGATGGGGTGTAGGGTTTCGTAGCATGGAAAACAAAAAATTTCTATCGCATACAAACAAACAAGCCAAGATCTATCTACTAGATTGTAACAACGGTCGATGGAATAACTCACCCTCGAAGATTCCAAAGTGTTTAACGAGAGCGGATTCTCGTGGGTGATGTAGTCGTACTCTTCCCGATCTCAAGATCGTGTAGACGATCCTTCCGGCGCTGCGTTCCGGCAGCGCTCCCGCAGTCGGTCACACGTTCGGTACTCGACAAAGACCTTCCTCTCCCTTGTTCCAGCAGGCAGCGGAGGTTGTAGCACTCTCCTCGCGATTCCGGCAGACTGTGGCGTGGTACCGAAGTAGAGGGAGATCTCGAGGCTTCGCCTTAAGCCGCGAGTATGGTGGAGTATGAGAGAGTCCCTCGACGATCTAGGGTTTAGACACGCCGAGGGAGGCTAGGCGCAGTGCTAGGGTTGCTAGGCGGCGGTTTACCCTAGGGCGGCGGCGGCAGGTGGCGGCGGCTTAGGGTTTGGAGGAGAGGATCTTGTGTGTCTCTAGGAGGAGCCTGCCTCCTTATATAGGTGGAGGGGCGGCCAGCCAAGGGAGGAGAGGAGTCCCTCCCCAACTCGGCTTGGGTGGTGCGCCGGCGGTGGGGAGGAGGGACTCCTCCCCAACTCGGTTTCCTCCTCCTTTCCCACTTCCCAAAATTGCCGTTTGACTTTCAAACTAGCCGTTTGACTTTTCAAACTAGGATTTGAATAAACCCTCTATTTTGTTCAGCGATGACACTTAGTACATGATGCAATCATACCAACTTGATACAACACATTCATGTACCCTTCCCCTCTGGAGTGTCGGACATTCCGAAACCTTCTAGAACATTCCCGATGAAAACACCGGTACCATTCCCCAACTCCGAAACGGGACTTTCCTTATATGAATCTTATTCTCCGGACCATTCCGGATCTCCTCGTGATACCCCGGATCCCATCCGAGACTCCGAACAACATTCGGTCTCTTTCTCATCATTCCATAACTACTCAAACAACGTCGAATCCTTAAGTGTGTCTCCCTACGGTTCGTGAATTATGCGGACATGATCGAGACACTTCTCCGATCAATAACCAATAGAGGAATCTGGAAATTCATATGGCTCCCACATATTTCTACGATTACTTTGCGATCGAATGAACCACTTACATATGATACCAATTTCCCTTTGTCTCATGATAGTTTACTTATCCGAGGTTATGATCGCTTGATCTCTGCATACCTAGTTCAACCTCGTTACTGATAAGTACTCTTTTCTCATTCCCGTGATATGTGATCCCTTGTGATCCAGTCACATGCTTGCAAGCTAATTGGATGACATTTCACCGAGAGGGCCCAGAGTCTATCTATCTGTCATATGGATGGACAAATCCCACTCTTGATCCATGTGTCTCAACCAATACTTTCCGAACACTCGATGCCACCTTTATAGCCACCCAGTTACGGTGTGGTGTTTGATGTCATCAAAGCATCCATCCGGTAAAGGTGATATGCATGATCTCATGGTCGAAGGAATTAGGTTACTATGTATCAGAAAGCTATAGCAATTGAACTATTAAAATGACTTGATCTTTATGCTACGCTTGTCTATAGGAGTATGTCCACCATATCATTCTCCTAATGACATGATCTTTTTGTTAATAACATCTCAATGTTCATGATAGGGAAACCACAATCATTTATTAACCAACAAGCTAGTGATGTATAGAGGCTATACTAGGGACTTCAATTTAAGTTTACAAATCACACAAGTATTACTGTTTCCTTATTAATACTATTATAGCATGAATGTAAACATTTATCATAAACACAAAGATATAATAATAACTACATTTATTATTGCCTCTAGGGCATATCTCCAACAGTCTCCCACTTGCACTAGAGTCATCTAATCTAGATTACATGGTAATATACCGAACACCCATGGCAGTTTGGTGTTGGTCATGTTTTGCCCTCGGGAGAGGTTTAGTCAACGGATCCGCCACATTCAGATCTGTGTGTACTTTGCAAATCTTTATGTCCCCATCTTGGACATGCTCTCGAATAGCGTGAAAATGTAGCTTAATATGCTTCAGCTTCTTGTGTGACCTTGGTTCTTGCGCATTGGCTATGGCGCCCATGTTATCACAGTAGATAGACAGTGGGTCCAGCACACTAGAAACCACACCCAGCTCTGTAATGAACTCTTTCATCCATATCGCTTCTTGTGAAGCCTCCGAAGCAGCCATGTATTCCGATTCAGTTGAAGATCTCGCCACAACGCTTTGCTTTGCACTCATCCAGCTAACTGCTGCACCATTCAAAATAAATACGTATCCAGATTGTGATTTAGACTCATCCGGATCGGTGTTCCAACTAGCATCAGTGTAACCATTAACAACGAGTTGTTCATCACCTCCATAAGAAAGAACCATATCCTTAGTTCTTCTCAAGTACTTAAAGATGTTTTTGACCGCTGTCCAATGATCCACTCCTGGATCACTTTGATATTTGCTAGTTAAACTAAAAACATATGCAATGTCGGGTCTAGTACATAGCATGGCATACATTAGAGATCCTATGGCTGAGGCATAGGGAGTTTTACTCATCCTTTCTCTATCTTATGCCATTGTCGGACTTTGAGTTTTACTCAAGGTCGTATTGGGCAACATGGGCAAGAACCCTTTCTTGCTATCTTCCATTCCAAGCCTCTTTAGAACTTTGTCCAAATATGTACTTTGTGACAATGATATTAGGCGTCTCGATCTATCTCTATAAATCTTTATGCCCAATATGTAAGCTGCTTCGCCAAGATCCTTCATTGAAAAACTATTATTCAAATATTCCTTGACACTATTAAGAAGGTCTACATCATTCCCAATCAAAAATATGTCATCTACATATAGTATTAAGAATGCTACAGAGCTCCCACTCACCTTTTTGTAAATACAAGCTTCTCCATAAGTTTGTATAAAACCAAAACTTTTGATTACCTTATCAAAACGTTGATTCCAACTTCGGGATGCTTGCTTCAATCCATAGATGGACCGTTGAAGTTTGCATACCTTGTTAGCATCTTTAGGATCGACAAAACCTTTGGGTTGCATCATATACAACTCTTCATCAATGTCTCCATTGAGGAATGCTGTTTTGACATCCATCTGCCATATCTCATAATCATAATATGCAGCGATTGCTAACATAATCCTCACAGACTTTAGCTTTTCTACTGGTGAGAAAGTCTCATCGTAGTCAACTCCTTGAATTTGTCGAAACCCTTTTGCGACAAGTCGAGCTTTATAGACAGTAACATTACCATCAGCATCTGTTTTCTTCTTGAAAATCCATTTATTCTCGACGGCCTTCCGGCCATCCGGTAAGTCCACCAAAGTCCATACTTGGTTTTCGTACATGGATCCAATCTCGAATTTCATGGCTTCTTGCCATTTATTGGAATGTGGGCTCATCATTGCTTCCTCATATGTCTCAGGGTCATCGGTGTTATCCACCAACATGACATTCATAACGGGATCATACCAATCTGGAGTGGTACGAGTTCTCGTTGACCTGCGAGGCTCTGTAGCAACTTCAACCGAAGTTTCATGATCATCATCATTAGCTTCCTCTCTCACTGGTGCAGGCGTCACAGGAACTACTTCCGGTGCTGTGCTACTCGCAAGTTCGAGAGAAGGTTCGACAACCTCGTTGAGTTCTACTTTCCTTCCAGTCACTTCTTTCGAGAGAAATTCTTTCTCTAGAAAGGATCCATTCTTGGCAACGAAGATTTTGCCTTCGGATCTATGATATAAGGTATACCCAATAGTTTCCTTTGGGTATCCTATGAAGACGCATTTTTCCGCTTTGGGTTCTAGCTTGTCCGGCTGTAACTTCTTTACATAGGCTTCGCATCCCCAAACTTTAAGGAACGACAATTTAGGTTTCTTCCCAAACCATAATTCATACGGTGTCGTACCCACGGATTTAGATGGTGCCCTATTTAAAGTGAATGTGGCTGT
The DNA here is from genome assembly GCA_023614405.1 of Avena insularis. NCBI lineage: Eukaryota > Viridiplantae > Streptophyta > Magnoliopsida > Poales > Poaceae > Avena > Avena insularis. The sequence goes on from CM042697.1 coordinate 345,311,630, forward strand.
TTCTAATGCATAACCCCAAAATGATAGCGGTAAATCTGTAAGTGACATCATAGAACGAACCATATCTAAGAGAGTTTGATTACGACGTTCGGACACACCATTACGTTGTGGTGTTCCCGGTGGTGTCAATTGTGAAAGTATTCCGCATTTCTTCAAATGCTCGCCAAACTCGTAACTTAGATATTCACCTCCACGATCAGAACACAGAAATTTAATCTTCTTGTTACGTTGATTCTCTACCTCACTTTGAAATTCCTTAAACTTCTCGAAAGTTTCAGACTTATGTTTCATGAAATAGATATAACCATATCTACTCAAGTCATCCGTGAAGGTAAGAACATAACGATAACCACCGCGCGATGCCACACTCATTGGACCACACACATCGGTATGTATGATTTCCAATAAGTCCGTAGCTCGCTCCATCATGCCAGAAAATGGAGTCTTAGTCATTTTACCCATCATACATGCTTCGCATCTATCAAGTGATTCGAAATCAAGTGATTCAAGAAGTCCATCGGAATGGAGTTTCTTCATACGCTTCACTCCAATGTGACCAAGGCAAGATTACCACATATAGGTCGAGTTATCGCTCGATTTCAAACGTTTAGCCTCAATGTTATTAATATGTGTATTTCCACTATCGAGATTCAACAAGAATAGACCATCTATCAAAGGTGCATGTGCATAAAACATATTACTCATATAAATCGAACAACCATTAATCTCGGATTTAAACAAGTAACCGTCTCGCAATAAACAAGATCCCGATATAATGTTCATGCTTAACGCAGGCACCAAATAACAATTATTTAAGTATAAAACTAATCCCGATGGTAGATGAAGGGGTAGCGTGCCGACCGCGATCACATCAACCTTTGATCCGTTTCCCACGCGCATCGTCACCTTGTTCTTCGCTAGCTTCCGTTTATTCGCGACTTTTGTTCGAGTTACAAATATGAGCAATCGAACCAGTATCAAATACCCAGGCACTACTACGAGTACTAGTGAGATACACATCAATAACATGTATATCGGATATACCTTTCTTCTTGATGTTGCCGTTCTTCAAATCCGCCAAGTACTTTGGGCAATTCCGCTTCGATGACCTTCTCCCTTGCAAGAAAGCACTCGATTATCGGGCTTAGGTCCAGCCTTGGTCTTCTTCGTGGCGTGGCAACTTTCTTACCACCCTTCTTGAAGTGTCCCATACCTTAGACTTGCCTTTCTTGAATTTGGTGGTCTTATTGACCAACAACACTTGGTGCTCTTTCTTGATCTCCACTTCGCAGATTTCAACATGGCAAAGAGTTACAGCAGCGTCTTGTTCATGTTTTGCATGTTGTAGTTCATCACAAAGTTCTTGTAACTTGGTGGTAGTGATTGGAGGACACGGTAAATCCCCAAAGCATTAGGAATCACTATACCCAAGCTTTGAAGTTTGTTTGCGTGCCCAGACATCTTAAGCACATGCTCACTGACGGAGCTGCCCTCTTCCATCTTGCAGTTAAATAACTTTTCAGAAGCCTCATAGCTTTCAATCGCCGCATGAGTCTCAAAGATCAATTTGAGATCCTCGACAATATCATATAGGTCTGAATTCTCAAACCTTTTCTGAAGCTCCGATTCTAAACCATACAAGATAGCACCTTGAGCTGTGGAGATCTTGAGTCTTCCAGTGAGGTAAACATTCTTTACTTCATCGGTAGCAGAGCTGCAGGTGGGTCACCAATGGTGCATCCAGACATAGGTCAAATTACCAATTTGTGAGGAAAATCCTCAAATTGAGGAACCAATCCGCGAAGTTGCTTCCATTGTTTTTCAACTTTTCTTTCTCTAGGAACGCATTAAAATTGATGGTAGGGGCTGCCATTGATCTACAACATATTTGCAATAGTTTAGACTAAGTTTATGACAAATTGAGTTCAAATTAATAATAAAATTAATCTAGGTGAACTCCCACTCAAAACAATATCCCTCACATTGTTTTAGTGATCACACGAACCAAATCCACCATATCAACACCGATCATCACGAGAGTTGATATAGTTTCAATGGCGAACAATCGACATGTTCATCATATCTACTATATGATTCATGCTTTACCTTTCGGTGATCCGTGTTCGAGACCATATGCATGTACATGCTAGGCTCGCCAAGATCAAACCTTAGTTTCCGCATGAGCAAATCTGGCTTGCTCACATTGTATACACTTGCGGAATCTAACACACCCGATCATCACGTGGTGCTTCGAAACAACAAGCTTTAGCAACGGTGCTAACTAAGGGTGAACACTTTATGATTTGAAATTCATGTGCATGAGGGATCATCTTATAATGCTACCGTCGTCTACTAAGCAATACAAGATGCATAAAGGATTAACATCACATGCAATTCATAATATGTGATATGATATGGCCTTTCTTCTTTGTGCTTCCGATCTCCATCTTCAAGCACGAACATGATCTCCATCATCACCGGCATTGCATCAAGGTCAATGACGCTTCTTCATGGTTGTCTTTAATTTATATTAAGACCAGCGTGTCTATTCAAAGTAGTTGTAATAGTTGAAGCCACTGTAGGGTTTCGTAGCATGGAAAGCAAAAAATTTCTATCGCATTCAAACAAACAAGCCAAGATCTATCTACTAGATTATAACAACGAGTCGATGGAATAACTCACCCTCGAAGATTCCAAAGTGTTTAACGAGAGCGGATTCTCGTGGGTGATGTAGTCGTACTCTTCCCGATCTCAAGATCGTGTAGACGATCCTTCCTGGCTGCGTTAAGCAGCGCTCATGATCGGTCACACGTTAAATTCGATGAAGACCTTCCTCTCCTTGTTCCAGCAGGCAGCGGAGGTTGTAGCACTCTCCTCGTGATTACAGCGGCTGGCGTGTGCAGGAAGTAGAGGGGAGATCTCGCAGGGCTTCGCCTTAAGCCGGAGCGAGTATGGTGGAGTATGAGAGAGTCCCTCGACGATCTAGGGTTTAGACACGCCGAGGAGGAGGCTAGGCCGGCGGCTAGGGTTGCTAGGCGGCGGCGGCGGTTTGCCCTAGGGCGGCAGCGGCGGCAGCAGGTGGCGGCGCCGGCGGCTTAGGGTTTGGAGGAGAGGATCTTGTGTGTCTCTAGGAGGGAGCCCTGCCCCTCCTTATATAGGTGGAGGGGCCGGCCGGCCAAGGAGAGGGAGAGGAGTCCCTCCCCAACTCGTCTTGGGTGGTTCACCGGCGGTGGGGAGGAGGGACTCCTCCCCAACTCGGTTTCCTCCTCCTTTCCCACTTCCCAAAATTGCCGTTTGACTTTCAAACTAGCCGTTTGACTTTTCAAACTAGGATTTGAATAAACCCTCTATTTTGTTCAGCGATGACACTTAGTACATGATGCAATCATACCAACTTGATACAACACATTCATGTACCCTTCCCCTCCGGAGTGTCGGACATTCCGGAACCTTCTAGAACATTCCTGATGAAAACACCGGTACCATTCCCCAACTCCGAAACGGGACTTTCCTTATATGAATCTTATTCTCTGGACCATTCCGGATCTCCTCGTGATACCCCGGATCCCATCCGAGACTCCGAACAACATTCGGTCTCTTTCTCATCATTCCATAACTACTCAAACAACGTCGAATCCTTAAGTGTGTCTCCCTACGGTTCGTGAATTATGCGGACATGATCGAGACACTTCTCCGATCAATAACCAATAGAGGAATCTGGAAATTCATATGGCTCCCACATATTTCTACGATTACTTTGCGATCGAATGAACCACTTACATACGATACCAATTTCCCTTTGTCTCATGATAGTTTACTTATCCGAGGTTATGATCGTCAGTATCTCTGCATACCTAGTTCAACCTCGTTACTGATAAGTACTCTTTTCTCGTTCCCGTGATATGTGATCCCTTGTGAGCCAGTCACATGCTTGCAAGACATTTCACCGAGAGGGCCCAGAGTCTATCTATCCGTCATATGGATGGACAAATCCCACTCTTGATCCATGTGTCTCAACCAATACTTTCCGAACACTCAATGCCACCTTTATAGCCACCCAGTTACGGTGTGGTCTTTGATGTCATCAAAGCATCCAACCGGTAAAGGTGACATGCATGATCTCATGGTCAAAGGAATTAGGTTACTATGTATCAGAAAGCATATAGCAATTGAACTATTAAAATGACTTGATCTTTATGCTACGCTTGTCTATAGGAGTATGTCCACCATATCATTCTCCTAATGACATGATCTTGTTGTTAATAACATCTCAATGTTCATGATAGGGAAACCACAATCATTTATTAACCAACAAGCTAGTGATGTATAGAGGCTATACTAGGGACTTCAATTTAAGTTTACAAATCACACAAGTATTACTGTTTCCTTATTAATACTATTATAGCATGAATGTAAACATTTATCATAAACACAAAGATATAATAATAACTACATCTATTATTGCCTCTAGGGCATATATCCAACATGGGGAGCATGCTCGTGTGGTCGAGGAGGCGAGGGGCGATGGGGTTTGGCCGGAATGGATGGAAGTTCTCGCCGGAGACAGTGGCGGTGCAGCGCAAAATTAGGCAGCCTGGGGGCGCACTAGTGTGGGAGATTGAGGGGGAGACAGAGAGGAGGGAGAGGCGCTTAAGAGGGCGAGGTCGCGAGGCTGTTAAATGGCGTCATTACCATGCAATCAATCAAAGAAACTGTCGACATAACGGCCAGGGAAGGAGAGCGTGGTCTTCGCGCGGGTGAGAACGACGATGAGGTGGCAGTGGGGTCGCTTCATCAGCGAAGGAGAGACAGGGGAGGTGGGGTCCAGACATCAGCGGCTTTGTGGGTGAGAGCAGCGGTGTGAAACGTTTTCCGCGGGGAGAGAGGGAGTGGGCTGATGTTGGGCTTAGTGGGCCAGGTCTAGTTGGGCTGCTCTGTTTTATATATTTTTTTATACAGAATCTTTTTGCCTTTTCTTTTTCTATTTATGTGTTTTGATTTTATTTAATCATTTCAAACATTCATTTGAATTCAAACTTCACTCAAACTTTGTGTGCAATCAAATACTGATTAATAATACATTTTAAATTCAAAATTAGAATATTTCTTTTATTCTTTTTAGGGTCTTTTAATTATTTAAAATAGGCCCTAGCATTTATTCAAATAAGATTTAATAGTGTTTTCAAACTCCATTTGAATTCTAAATCTTTTCAAATCTTTTTAGTAGGTTTTATTTATTTATTAGTTTGTCAAATAATTCACCTTGAATTATTTGGAAAATATTTAATATGATTTATAAATCATTTGAATTGGGTATTTGTTTTAATTCCAATGAAATTAAATATAGTTTTAATTCCATAAATTTTATTTGGAAGATTTCTTTGATCTTATTTAAGTTAATTAAATAACTTTGATTTCACTTGGCTGAATTCCAAATACTATTTTCCCAAGATTTAATTAATCATTCTTATTAGAGATTTGTCTTTAATCAAAATAGAATTTGGTTAATGCCATTTTATTTTATTTGAAAATTCTTTATCCATTATTTTATTTGGATTTGGATTATAGTTATTCCATTTTCTTATGGATTAGGTCAAGATTTAATTTGGCCTTTAAATATTCCTCATTTAATATTTCTTTCTCTATCTTATAAAATCCATAACTTTTTATTTATAGATCCAAAGTTGGTGATTCCAATTTGTAAAATCCTATTTGATTTTTATTTATCCTTTTAAATATCGACCATTTGGTATGGATTTTTAGATAGGTGCTTTATTATCTTTGGAAATTCAATTTCCTTATCTTATTAAATTCATAAGATTTTATCTATGGCTCCAAATTGAATGAAATCAATTTATATGGTTTTATAATGTTTCCATTTGTCATTCTTGATCATTTTGAAATGTTTGTTTGACAAATTTTTATATGGATCAAATCCATAGTCTTAGAGATATCTTGGAAATGATTTTATTCCATTAGGGTTTTGGTTTATTTCTCAAGTGTTTAAATTTCCAGATGCAATATTGAAGAATGCATTTTACTTGATTTGAATTTAGTTGGATTCAAACTTTACTCAAGTTTGTTTAAGATGGGATTTTTAATTTTCCATTTAGAAACAAAAAGTTTCTTTTCACCCTAAATTTCAACAATTATTTATTTTGTTTATTTATTTTTCACATTACAAAATTTGGAAAATCTTGGGATGTGACAGGCTACCACCCTTAAAATAAATCTCGTCCCGATTTGGGGAAGATAGGGGTTACAAGTTGGCTCAAAACAACTAGGGTACTACCACCCTTAAAAATTTTCCAACTAGATTACTTCTTGGCTTGCTTGGGATCTTGTTGAAACCTCTCTGGGCAAACATCTGCATAGTGTCCTTTGTTTCCACACTTGAAACATGTGACAAGGCTGAGATCCTTCATAGGCTTGTTTATCTTGTGCTTCATCTTTTCTGGACAATTGCTTGCATAATGTCCTTGTTCTTTGCATTTGAAACACATCACTTGGCTGATATCTTTCTTTTCCTTTGGTATCATTGCCTTTTGTTTGTTTCCTTGGTTCTTCTTCTTTTCTGGGCATTCATTGGCATAGTGTCCCATCTCTTTGCAAGTGTAACATTGCTCTTGGGTAATATCCTTCTTGCTGGGGTTGGGGCATTTCTTCTTCTTCTTGGGTCTCTCCAAAGCTAGGAGTTCTTCTAGTTCATGCTCTTCATATTTCACCACAAAGGTGGGAAATCTTTCTCTCTTCTTGGGGCAGTTACTAGAGATATGACCTTCTTCTTCACAAGAGTAGCAACACTTTGTGGTCACTTTGGATTTGGCCTTATGATGTATAGTTTTGACTTTGCCTTCATCCTTCTTGGTAGAAGTTGTTCCTTCATAAAGGTTTACAAACTGTTGATTCACCCCACCTTGTTTCCTTTATTGAACTATGGAATAGATGGGGCATTGGATAGGGATATGATCATTTCCTTCACATAGGAAACAAGTAGCTTGAGATGTCGGGCATTGATTAGTTGGATGTTTCTCTTCACAATTGGGGCATTGACCTTCATGCTCTTGGTAAGTGTGATCCTTGTCTCCACAAATATTGCAAGCTTGAGTTCCTTCTATATTACCATCCTTGACATCCTTGTTTCCATAACCTTCTTGGGAAGGGTTGTCTCCCATGTTGATTATTTGACTTGTCATCGTTTGCATCAATTGAGTTTGGGTTTCCAAAAACCTTTGCATGGTTGGGTCTAACTCATTATAGTTGGCTAAAATCTGAGTGGTCACTTGGTTCAACTGGGTTTGGGTTACTATGAGTTCTCTCATGTTGACCTCTTGGTTGTTGTTGTTGTCACCATTCTTGGTGTTAGAGTTTCTTGGAGTAGTCATCTGTTTGGGTTGGATTAGGATTAGAATAGGCAAAAGATTTCTAAGGAAATAATTCTAATCACACACATCACAATTCACACAAGCAATGTGCAGGCAATCACAAACAATCATTCCACTCAAACAACAAGTTTCAAGCACATTTATAGGCAACAAAATATTTTTGTTACACCACATAAGTTGGTGGGTTTGACTTAAACTAAATATGGTGGTCCAACTATATGGTTCACTTGAGATCATTCCATTCTTCTTAGTTGATTATTCATGAATGAGATCATGGTTTCCTTGGGAAAATTCTTGTGTCTTGGTCACAAAAATTCAAAGGTGATGATGATTCCTTCTAAGTTGTGTTTCCTTAGTCTTCAATTCTTGAGTAACATTTCTTGTCTCACTTGTAGTCCTTAGTGATATCCAAGTTGAAGTATTTGTTGAAATCATTTGAGTTGGTGAAGTCCTTTGCTCATGTTGAAGTCTTTGCTCATGGAGGAGGCTTTGTCCATCAAGTTTGAAATAGACAAGATGTAGAATCAAAACCAAAATGGTTGAAGAAAGAGTTTACAAGACTGTTGGTAAATAAGTTTTGGAACTAATACAACTCCTATTTTTCTAAGGGGTTTTGTCCAATCCTAGGGTTACAATCCTACAGGCAACACAATGCTCTGATACCATCTGTAGAGGTCCCAACCTTTAATAAGGTAGAGATCCCTGTGTTTACAATGCTAGTCCCTGGATCAATAGCTAGCATCCACAGTTAAGATGTAATATCAAGAAACAAAGGTCATAATACAACTTTATAACCAGGATTAAAATAATTTATTACATCTTATATAGCTCATTTGGCTATCTCATTACAATGCAGCAGAATATAACAATAGCATGGGGTCCTTCATCTTCAAAGTGCCACAGGCAGTCATGTTGGATGTAGACTTGTAATCCTAATCAATAAACTTCACTAACATCAAACAAACCTGCAACATAATAAGTTACAGCCACAAGGGTCAATACATTTGAATTGTATTGGCAAGTGATACTATGGTAGTATAGTGGAGTCTATCATCTATATGCATTTGGCTAAGTGGATCTTAGGCTTGCTTTGCTCAAAATAGATTTTCCTTATCATTTTAAAACACTAAGCTTTTGCTTGACAAAAAATCACCCAAGGCATCTCCCAATAGAAATTGGTGATCCCTTAACCCTTGTTTAAACACAAGTTTTTAACTTAGAAATTTGGATGAGGAGATTCTTGATAGCTTCCATGTCTTGATGCTCAAATTGTCCTTTACCAGGGACATGGCTAAGTACTTAGATTTTACACTCTACAGAGGTGGTGCACTTTCCCCACAAGACTTGGTTTCACCAAGACAAGATCTTCGAAGCCTTCCTTAGACCAGAATGGACGCGTTCCAACCTATCATCCCCTACCACCAACTGTCCATTTGGCTAAGTTATTGCAACCTATATGATCCAGGCAGAGCCCATAATGCCAAGTGGCTGCACTTGAAGCTTCTCAACATTTGACATCTCAAATCTCTTTGTTCCTGGGTGGCATTCCACAAGTGAGATACCAAGTTTTCCCTAGTATACTGGACTTGGTGATGCCCAAGTTTTCCCCAGCATACTGGACTTGCGTAACCACTCAACACAAACCATTCTTTCCATTCCACCCAGGTGATTCATTCACTTAGTTGTTTTATTAAACAAAACACAAGTCCTTGACTTACAAATATTCCATAGCATGAATATAATCCACCCTTGTTTTCTAATAGCTAAGCTAAGCATGATAGTAGTAGTAATCTTAACTTAGGAAAATTCTACTAAGGTTTCATCTACTAGGATTTCCCATGGCATAGTTTATACTTAGTAAAAATTCCAAGCAAGTCCTACTTGGAAATATCACTAATGCATAGTGAAAATAATGGGACAAAAGTATGAAGCATCACTTGCCTTATTGGTAGAGAATATAAGTTCACTCCTTGATCTTGCAATGATCACACTCTTCAAATTCCACTACAATTCAATCAAGCAAGGCACAATTTCAATCCACCATTCAAGCAAACATCACATAAAATAATAGAAACAAAACAATGCATGCAAGCATGCCAAAGATTGTTTTATTTATAAAAGTGGTTTCTAATGGGTTATAAACATTCTAAAACACCTATTGGTCATTTTATACAAGTGGCAAAATCATTTGCAAAAGATTTTACTTATAAACCATTTTAAATCAAATCAATATTTTATGTGGTTGAAAATGTCTTTAATAAAGTAATAATCTATAGGGTTCTTCAAAATATATTTTTAAATCACAAAACCTTGTGTTTAGGGTCAGAGAGTTTAAACCAAAACATTTCCCAAAGGTTTCCTCAAAAAGCATTTTTAATAAATAAACATTATTTTTATTTGACTAGAAATGCTTTAAATCAAATATTTACTCTTTAGCTTTACCAAATACATTTTCAAATCCATGAGTTGGTTTCTAAGGTCAGTAGGTTCAAAACAATCCATTTGCCAAAAGTTTTATCACAAAAATAACTTTAGAATGAATTTTATATTCAAAACCTGCCTACACAAGTTTCTTATTCCACTTGGCTGAATTCCAAATACTATTTTCCCAAGATTTAATTAATCATTCTTATTAGAGATTTGTCTTTAATCAAAATAGAATTTGGTTAATGCCATTTTATTTTATTTGAAAATTCTTTATCCATTATTTTATTTGGATTTGGATTATAGTTATTCCATTTTCTTATGGATTAGGTCAAGATTTAATTTGGCCTTTAAATATTCCTCATTTAATATTTATTTCTCTATCTTATAAAATCCATAACTTTTTATTTATAGATCCAAAGTTGGTGATTCCAATTTGTAAAATCCTATTTGATTTTTATTTATCCTTTTAAATATCGACCATTTGGTATGGATTTTTAGATAGGTGCTTTATTAGCTTTGGAAATTCAATTTCCTTATCTTATTAAATTCATAAGATTTTATCTATGGCTCCAAATTGAATGAAATCAATTTATATGGTTTTATAATATTTCCATTTGTCATTCTTGATCATTTTGAAATGTTTGTTTGACAAATTTTTATATGGATCAAATCCATAGTCTTAGAGATATCTTGGAAGTGATTTTATTCCATTAGGGTTTTGGTTTATTTCTCAAGTGTTTAAATTTCCAGATGCAATATTGAAGAATGCATTTTACTTGATTTGAATTTAGTTGGATTCAAACTTTACTCAAGTTTGTTCAAGATGGGATTTTTAAGTTTCCATTTAGAAATAAAAAGTTTCTTTTCACCCTAAATTTCAACAATTATTTATTTTTCACATTACAAAATTTGGGAAATCTTGGGATGTGACACTCTAGGGTTGTTTTGCAAAAATACAGATTTACCTCTACTAAGTTCAGAAGCAAGAAAAGCTAGTTGGAATTTTATAACACCTATGTGGGAACTTGTATTTCATATCACAACTCCGTTGTGGTTAAGTCAAATTCTCAATCCATTTCACAAGTTATTTTGAAAACATCTGACGGGGGAACAGTATGGCCACTCCAACTGTCCATAACCGCGGATGCGGCTATTCGAATAGTTTGACACTCTGTAGAGATTGTACACTTTCACCACAACATTCGATACATCCGTCAGGAACAAATCCTGAATTCACCATACTCAGTATGCGGATAATCAATCCTAACCTTTCAATTACACGCCCTAGTATAAGCACCTCTCCTGTGAGTTTGGCCTCCCAACCATGACCAACTGTCATCTTGGGTACTGCACAGGTGGACAATCTTTACAAGGTAGCCTCAGCTCAGACCTTGGTCATGAGGGAACCAATACTAAGGTATATAAGTTTCTAGTCAAGCCCTACCCAATTCTCACGTATTGTGGTTGTACGGTAAAATTGGAATGGTATCGCATCCAGACAACCATCAGTTTTATAAAGGGCTAAGTCTCATGCCTTAACATTTTCATCATCCAAATCATCTGGTGTTCGGAAACACATGTCAAAACATCTCAATAGACTGATCCATCATTCCAAGGTTTTCATAACCATTTTTCCACCACGTATTCCCATCTAAAGTTGATCAAGTTTTATGCTTAGCACTAGAATCTACAAATGGCAGTGAATACTACTGAGGGGTGGTAAACTAGTGGAGTTTAACTAAGTTCAATCTTATGCCTTGGGATGACATCAAGATTATCTAGCTTAGGCCAAATTTTTATGCTCTTTATGCAACCTTCAATTATCTTTCTAGTAACTACGCTTTACTCAAGTAAACTCTAAGTAAGAGCCTTGATAAAGAAATAAAGTAGAAAGCTTGCAAGTAAAACTAGGATTGGTTTATCAAGTGGGTATGATCATATATGTTTAAGGCATATAGTTGGCATGGTAACAGGCAAGTATTTGCTTGCATAGGTATAGTATCTTGCAAGTGTTAACTTGCACAATCAACTAGTAGTATTAGGCTTGCCTTGTGTAGAGCAGTGGTTGAAGTTCTCCTCAGCTTCTTCCTCGTAGTATCCTCTTTCCTCCTCGTATCCTTGGTCGGTACTAGCGTCTATGAATAAATACTAGGTACACAATCACCAAACAATACTTAACTACTTTCAATCATCACACACAAGGGTTCTATAGATGATCTAGCATCATCACTAATATTACAAGATTAAAGCATTTGTCTTATTGATTTTATTTTTAGAAAAGTAATTTCTACTCATTGAAAAACTATTTAAGATTTAATATTCTCCAAACCAAACATGGGATCATGTTGATACATGTCATCACCACATATTTCAGTACATGGGAATGTGATTTAAAGTGGTGTCACAATTTAATAAGGTTTAACCTTTTATTTCAATTAAATAAAGTGACTAGAAATGCCTATGTGGCACCCTTTTATTAGTTGAACATTATTTCTGTAAGAAAACCCATATGTTTTTATATATTCTGAAAGGTATGATCAAATGTGATTTTTGAGAGTTGGAATCAACTCAAAATCTATTATAGTTTAAATTTGAAAAATGTTTGAATGCAGAAAAGCTTCTGCCTTGTTATTTTTACCAAGGTTGATCTATAGATTCAAATGTTTTGAATCCAACGGTCTTGGATTAAGCATTTCAAAAACTTTCTAACAAAATTGGTTTCATTCAATTTGGTTCACTGAATCGAGCTGAGTTGATTTTTGAAACTAGGTACAGAACTAAGTTTGAATATAAATAGAAAAGGCTAAATTCAACGACTCGGCTGGTGACAGGCGGGTCTACTGGTTAGTGACTCATTAAACGCGAAGCGGTACGGGGCGATGTGGTGCGTTGGATTAGAAGTAAGATCAACGGCTGAGGGTCGTCGTCAACGATGAACTAGTCACCGGCGAGCTCAAACCCTAGCGGCTCGGTGGGGGTCATGGGAGGCTCACTGGGGCTCAGGCGAAGGTCGGCGATGCGGGCGAACGACGAAGTCGACGACGGCGAACCTCCTGGTACCGATAGATCCTCCTGGGGTGGACGAAATCGGCGGCTTCCTTCTTCTCCAGCAGCGGCGGACTCCGGTGAAATTCCGGCGATGCGCTGCTCGCCTTGCTCCGGGAATGGGTGGGGTGGTTCTGGGTGAGAGGGGAGTGGAATGGTGTGAAGAATTCGAGCGGGGGAGGCCTCTATTTATAGTGGCGAGAGGGGACCGACGGGCGCAAACTGAGCTCGTCGTCGTGGTCGACATGAGGGCTATCGGCGTGGGCGATGGTAGAAGCGATCTTGTGCTAGCGAAGCTCAATGACATGGTGGCGAGGCGTGGGGCGGTGTTGATCGGTCGGAACATTGCGGTGCTCTAAGCGTGCCCGACGGGAGTTTTAATGGCGCACAGCACGCATGGTCCGCGCGGCGGCGAACGGGCGTGTCTACGGGGTTGCTGGGATGGTGGTGATCGTGCGTGTACGCGGCGAGGGCAGCGCGCGGTCTGTGGTCGTCTGTCGAGCGTGGCACATGGGGCGCGCTCTCGGCATGGTTGCAGAGAAGGTTGGCATGGCCTGGGCATGTGGTCCAGTGGCTGGCATCGCTCGCAGCTGGGACAGGGAGTGGCGGTGGGGTGATAGCTTGCTCCCAGACAAGGTTGGCGAGGCTAGTGCTCCTTGTAGCTTGATGTCCACACTGGAGTGACAATGGTGCTCTCGGGTTGTTCACCATTGATGATAATGGCTAGCTTACAGTGGTGCTAGAGATTAGTTAAGGTTGTTAGATGATCTACTAAGGCTAGTGGTGTCCAGAGAGGGAACAAGTTAGGCCAGAATCACTGCACACTATAGTGTTTTGATTTGTTTGATTTGTATCTACAAGGTGTTTGATGAAATGGCCGCATGAATTCAAGTTCTGAATTTTGAAAAGATTTTTGGTGGGTGTGCTAGGCATGTGCTGGTGAGTCTGTAGATGCTTGGGTTTTGAAAGTTGAGCTTGTTTGAGTGGTTTTTGAAAAAGTGGGATCTTCCCATATGATATAGATTCAATTTTAAACTGTCATTTAAACTATGCATTTAAATGTTTTTGGATGATCACAAAGTGGGCCTTGGTACCTTGTTATGAGTACTATCAAGGGGTGCAAAGATCCATACATGTTTCTTTTAAGTTCTGAAAGTTAGAGATAGCCAAAGTAGGCATGAGAGTTAATTTGGCCAAAGTGACCATTCACTTAATTTGTTTGTTTTGATTTATTTGTCTTTGGGAAAAGTGTGGGGATTGTTTAGATGATGTTTATTTCACCTAAGAATCATTTTACAAGCAAAGAAACACATAATCATGGCAATTCAAAAGAATCCAAATTGTAATGCATACACATATGAATGCTTTCATATTTTAATTGGAAAAGTTTTTGTTAACCCTAAATTTGGTGATTAGAGTTTGATGATTCTAGTTCAATATATTTGGGATGTTACAAGCTCTTGGCTATCTCGTCCACTTCATCACGATATGCCGCCATCAAAGGGTTCCGCGCGTTCCAGGTGTCAGCCACCTGCTGGGCAACCAAGTCGGAATCTCCACAACAAACTATGCGCTTGATGCCAATATCCTTGGCTACACGTAGTCCGTGAATGAGTGCTTCATACTCCTCTATGTTGTTCGTAGCCACGAAGTGGATCTGCAGAACATAGTGTAGCTTCTCCCCAATTGGTGACTGTAGCAGTACACCAGCCCCTGAGCCATTGAGTAGATTTGATCCGTCAAAGTGCATCACCCAGTATTCTGGCTCTGGTATAGGGGTAGCATCAGGCATCTCCGTCCAGTCTGCGATAAAATACACCAAGGCTTGTGACTTGATAGCGTCGCGTCTCTTGTAGGTGATCTCGAAGGCGGCAAATTCAATGCCCCACTTCACGACCCTTCCCGTAGCGTCGTTGTTGTTGATGATGTCGGACAGTGGAGGCTTGCTCACAACTGTGATAGGGTGCTCCTGGAAGTAGTGCCTCAGCTTCCGAGAAGCAAGGAACACTCCATAAGCTAGCTTCTGGTAGTGCGGGTAACGCTACTTGGACTCCGTCAAGACCTCGCTTACATAGTAAACTGGTTGTTGAACTCCATACTCATGCCCTGGTTCCTTCCGCTCTACCACGATGACGATGTTGATTACCCGGTTGGTGGCTGCCATGTAAATCAACATAGGCTCCCCAGACTCGGGTGCTGCAAGGATAGGCGCTAAGGAAAGTATCTCCATGAGCTGCTTCAATGCTGCATCTGCCTCGTTTGTCCATGTGAATTTGTCCGCCTTCTTCAGCAACTTGTACAGCGGTAGAGCCTTCTCTCCAAGTCAACTGACAAACCGACTAATTGTTGCAACGCAACCTGTTAGCCGTTGTATGTCCTTTAGGCATGTCAGACGGTTTATGTTTAAGATGGCCTTGAATTTCTCCGGGTTGACCTCGATTCCACGCTAGGAAATGATAAAGCCCAACAATTTGCCGGCTAGAACCCCGAAGACGCACTTCTTAGGGTTAAGCATTGATACGTTGGAAAACGCATCTATAATTTTTGATGTTCCATGCTTGTATACTATCTACTTTGCTTTACTTGTCCACACTTTGAGGTGCTTTTTACATGTTTTCTGGTACTAACCTATTAACAAGTTGCAACAATGCCAGATGCCTATTTTCTGCTGTTTTTGGTTTTAGAAAAGTTAGTAAAGAAATATTCTCGGAATTGGACGGGACGAAGGACAAAGTCAATAACTTTCTGTGGGGAACAAGAAGTCCAGAGGGGAGCCCGGAAGGCCATCCAGGGGGGCCAGACCCACCCTAGGCGCGGGTGGGCCTAGCCCCGCGCCTGGCTAGGGTTTGGGCACCCTGGCCGCCTCCCGGTCTCGCCCCTTCGCCTATAGGAAGCCCCCGATGCAGAAACCCTTAGTACCCGATCAGAAATCCACGAAACCGTCTGTAGCCGTCGCCACTATCATCCCTAGATCGGGGGGATCTGAAGTTCTTCCCGGCACCCTGCCGGAGGGGAGATCATCCTGGAGGCCTTCTCTCCGGTATGATTCATGAGTAGTTCCACCTTGGACTATGGGTCCATGTAGTAGCTAGATGGTTGTATATCCTCCTTTGTGCTTTCATGTATAGATCTTGTGAGCTCCGTTCATGATCAAGATCTAATCTATTTGTAATCATGCATGTTGTGTTTGCGGGGATCCGATGGATATTGAGATTATTATGTTGGTTTGATTAATGGTTTTATCTTTATGATTCTATCATGTCTATGTTGTTTGTGATCTTGCATGCTCTCCGTTGCTAGTGGTTATCTTGGCCAAGTAGTTGCTAGTGATTCCAAGAGGGAGTATTTATGCTCGATAGTGGGTTCATGCCTCTAGTTTCCAAGGGAAGTGACAATAATCTCTTCGGTTGTAGATGTGTTGTTGCTACTAGGGAGAAAACAACGGACTCTTGTTCATGGAACATGTGGACTGTTTACCTTACACACTTTGCTTAAAGCAGTTGTTTGTTGCTTGCAACTTAATACTGGAGGGGGTTCAGATGATAACCTGAAGGTGGACTTCTAGTCATAGATGTAGTTGGATGACGGTATATGTATATTGTTGTATTTCCCAATCAACCTCATAGGATCTTTCTGGCTAGTAATTGCATTGTTATGCCTTGCTCAGTTCCTGTCAATTGCCCCGCTGTAATTTGTTTACCCCTCATGCCATGTTGTTTATCTAACGAGAGCACCTCTAGTGAACTATGGACCCCGGTCCAATCTTTACCATTGATACATCTTCCATTGTTACTTGTTTACTTGCTGCAAACCATTACCTTCCACACCATACGTTTAATCCTTTGTTACAGCAAACCGATGAGCTTGACAACCTCACTGATTTGTTGGGGCAAAGTCTTGAGTTTGTGTTGTGCAGGTCTCCGCGTTGCTTGCAACACCTGTGTGACGTTTCCTTCCTCCTACTGATTCGATAACCTTGGTTTCTTACTGAGGGAAAACTTGTTGTTGTGCTGCTTCACACCTTTCTCTTGGGGTTCCCAACGAAGCGCTCCTACATCAACCCAGCGCTGCATCAAGCATCATGTTGTATTTCCAGAGATTATCAAAGGTTTCTTTTAAGTCAGAGATTAAGTCGTTTGACTTTTTAGACATCACCGCTATATCGTCCACATAGGCGTGAACGTTCCGACCAATTTGATCCTGTAGGCAACGTTGCATTGTCCGTTGGTACGTAGCACCTGCGTTTTTCAGCCCAAAGGGCATCGTGACATAGCAAAACGTGCCGTAAGGTGTAGTGAACGAAGTGGCCAATTGGTCCGACTTCCTCATCTTGATCTGGTGATATACTGAGTATGCATCGAGAAAACACAAAAGCTCCGAGCCAGTCGTCGAGTCGATGACTTGGTCAATGCGAGGCAAAGCAAACGGATCTTCGGGACATGCTTTGTTCAAGTCGGTGTAATCACGCACATTCTTAATTCTTTGGTTCCCTTTTTGGGGACAAGTACAGGATTGGCCACCCATCGGGTGTGAAGGACTTCTCGGATAAAACTAGCCTTAAGTAACCTAGCTATCTATTTGCCTATGGCGCGTATCTTCTCGTCTCTGAAGCGTCATAGAGGTTGTTTCACTGGTTTACATTTTGGATTAATATTCAAGTTGTGCTCGGCAAGTTCCCTAGGTACACCTTTCATGTCGGCAGGTTGCCAGGCAAAGATGTCCCTGTTCTCACGGAGGAACTCGATGAGCCCGCTTTCCTATTTAGGGTCTAGGTTCGTCCCAATGGCGGTGGTCTTGGAGGCATCGCCTACCACAAGTTCCACCGGCTTGGTCTCGATGGCGGCCTTGAATGCTGGGGTGGAGTCGGAAATCTGTTTCTTTGATGCGGGCATCTCTGAGGCATCGACCTTGCTCTAGATCTCCTTGAATTCTTTGCTGTAGAGGACAACTTCCGCAAAGGCTGCTTCTCCAATCTCGCGGTCCCTTGCCTTGGTAAAGCTTCCCGATACGATGATGACACTGTTTGGTCCGGGTATCTTGAGCTTGTTGTACACGAAGAATGGCTTGGCCATGAAGGTGTGGAAGATGTCGCAGCCGAATATGACGTGGTACACGCTCTTGAAGGGTACCACCTCAAAGGTCATGCGTTCTTGGCGGTAATTATTGACATCACCAAAAGCGACCTGAAGTGTGATGCACCCAAGGGACCGAGCCTCCTGACCAGGAACAACGCCATGGAAGATGGTGCTGGTCCGCCTTAGGTTTGCCTCCATCAAGTTCATCTTGTGCAGTGTATCCAGGTACATGATGTTGATGCTGCTTCCACTATCCACCATACATTTGGTGAACTCGTTGTCGTCAATCAGGGGGTTGATGATCATGGCGTATTGGTTCGCCATAGGGATGAGTGGGTGATCCTTCCTGTCCCAAGTAATTGGAATCTCCGACCAGCGCAGGTATTGAGGAACTGGGGGTAGAGTGGCCATCAGTATCCTCATGGAGGTCTTCTGTTGTCGGACGGTGGGGGTGCCAAGGAAAGTGTGGAAAACTGCCGCCTTCTTCTCGAAGAGTTTTTTTCCCTTGCCGTCGCTCTTGGCGGCATGCTTGGGTTAAACGTCCTCTTCCATGTCACTTGAATCCTTGGACTCCTCCTTCTTTTTCCCCTTGCCCTTGCCTCGCGGCCTGTTCTTCCAACTTTGCTTGTAGCCGGACTCCGGGTCCTCCTTACGGTCGTTGACAAACTTGCAATGGTGATTGGTGTGTGTGGCCTTGCCGTTGGCGTCGAGGTGTACGAGGCACGACATATCGCGGTACTCCTCATAGGTTTGCGGAACGCGGAGTGCTGCCGAGGTAGTTTCACTACCTCGCTGTTGCCCACGACCAGCTCCCCGTCCTCGGCCATGATGTCCGCCATCACCTCGTCCTGCAAAAGTCATAGCGACCATGTCGGAGGTTTGATTTTCTTCTGGCGAGGTCTTCCGCTTAGTGTTGTTGTTCCTCCGAGCTTGAGTTGGAATAGCCGTTGCTGGCAGGGAGCCGCGAGCATCGTCGTCGGTAGCTGCGAACTCACTGGCCAACTGAATCATCTGGTTCAGATCTAGCTGGTGGTTGTCCTACAGGCGCTTCAGCTTATGTCGGAGCAACGTGCCCCTTTCCAACCCATCGATGAAGGCGGCCATGGCGGTCTGAGCGTGCAATCTTGCGCAAGAATTCTTCATATCTAGCCAGCAAGAGAGTTAGGCGCGAGATGTCTCGTCTTTCTCTTGCACGCACCGCTGTAGATCGCCAACAGTGTAGGGACGTTTGTACGTACCCTCGAAGTTCTTGGTGAACGCTTCTTGCATGTCCAACCAATTGCAGATGGATCTTTCCGGTAAGTCATCAATCCATTGACAGGTCGTGCCCGCCAACATCAATGGGAGGTACTTGACAGCGATGTTGGGGTTACCCCCGGCGATCTCCACCGCGTAACCGTAATCCTGCAACCATGTAGCTGGCTTGGCGGTGCCGTCATATGGCTTGATGGTCTTGTCAATCCGGAAACCTTTGGGGTAAGTTACCGACCGTATCACAGGTCCAAAGCAACGTGGTCCCAAGTATGGTCCTTCCCGGGCCTTGTGGATCTTGTCCAGATGTAAACGTGCATCGTATGGCTCCGGGCTTCTTTTCTTCTTCTTGCCATCAAGGGATGGGTTGCGTGAACGACGCGGGCCTCCTCCGCCATGGTGGCTGCTAGGTGGCGACAGAGGCGGAGGTGGAAGTGGGTTAGCCTTCTTACTGTTACCCTCCTGCGACACCTCACGCTTGTCGCGGTTGCTTGCCGGACGCGGAGGGTCGTGACGTGACCTGCTCTTGTGTCCTTGGTTGCATTCTCCATCGTGACGGGTCTGTTCTGTGTTGTCGCGGATGATGATGCCGCTCTGCCTTGGAGGAGGCATATCCGTACGATGGTGAGCCTTGGTATCTTCGTGATGTCGAGGAGAGCGGGGCGGTGGAGATGGGCGATGAGGTTGAGCCTTGCCTCCATGATTGGAGGATATGGGGATAGCGTCCTTCCTGTTGCGCGCATCCCTCTGTCTTCGTTCTGACGAACCCGTCTGGGACCCGACATCATGAGGAGATCTGTCCCTTGGCGGCTTATGCTGGCTAGACTGGCAAAACGCTGGGTCAGACTCAAGCCTCTATGAGGTGGCCTTTTCCTGCTGCTTCACCACCTTAGCCACTAGGTCATAGACCCGGTTTACCGCTTCGGGTGATCTATCCTGCTCCAGAAGGGTCTTGGCGACGGCGAGGTTGAGAAGAGGAGTGGGCATCACCTGCCTGCCTTCACTTTGTCGATGTATGGCACATGCCGCCGAGGGAGCCCATCCTAGGTTTCATCGTATGCCAGGATCGTTGGTGACGCGAGCTGAAGCTTTCTTGGCCTTCTGCTGTTGTAGAAGAGTCTTGTACTCGGCCTCCATTGCTCTAGCTTTCTCTATTGACTTCTGTGCATTGGACATATCTCGATCTAGCTTAGCGCCTTCCTCCGCGATAGCCTGCGTTCCTCCAGCAGCTGCTGGCGCTTCTCGTCAAGCTGGACTACATTGCGAATATGAGCCATGGTCATAGGCTCGACAAGGATATTGCCATACATCACTCTATCAGCTGGGGTGACTTGGGCAGCAGACGATGGTGAATCTTGGGCGGGTTCTTGGTGTTATTGCTCGGACGGTGCGAGTTCCTGCATTCTTGCCTTTGGGTTAGGCCGAGGGGGCATGACCTTTGCGCGATCATTGTCAGCAGCAATAGGTGGTCCCTTCCCTTTGTCCAGCGATGTAGGCAGAGATCGTCCGGGTTAATCTTCATCCATCGCTGTCCCAATGGCGATGAACACCTCTCGGGACGTGACGACGTTGTTGGCCTGCTCGTCACGCTTGTAATCCTCATCCATCTCCTGCATGGCGGAGTCTAGCTCCTCCGGGCTGAAGTCTATCTCCTCTGAATCTGCGTTGATGTCGGTGTAGAGTGCGTCGAGCACGGAGTCAGAGGGTGCCGGGGCTTCCTCAATGATGGGGGTGGAGGTGCAACAGTAGCGAAGATGACTGGAGGTGGTGGCGCAGCCGCGGCAACGACGACCGGGGGCGGCGGTGGCGGTGGCTGAGGCAGAGGAGCTCTGCCAACGAGCGTGATTTCCATCTGAGCTTCCTCGTCAGCCTCCGCATAGCTGTTGACGGTGTTCACCATGCTTTCGAAGGTGAGGCATCCTGAAGTCTGCTGCCGCCTTAGTGTATGCCGGAGGAGCGTACCTTGGTCCAGTCCTTCCACAAAGTGATACATGGCATCATCATTGGGGGTAATGGGCCAGTTCGGCCAGTATACGGAGCCACCTGGCAAGGTAATCGCGGGGGTTTTCGCCCTCTCTCTGAATGCAACACGCCAGATCGAAGATGGTCACCACTCCGACGAACTTGGATCTCTGTTGTCCAGATGCACGGGCGAAGCCGGTGGACTTGCAGCGATCTTCCACCGTTATATCCTGCACAGGGGTGGTTTGGGTGGGCCTTGAATTTTTCCGATCTTTGCCGCAAACTCCAAGGAGAGATCCGACATCGATCCTTATGCGAACATATCCTGCCCGTAGGCGGTCCGTGCGGGTCTTGATGCTCCTTCGACTCCCAGGGAACTAGTGCTCGAGTCAGTTTCACCGATGAAGAGGTGGATATCTCCGATGGTAACGATCGAGCACCACGTAGGGTTCGTCTTCATCGGGATCCAGAACTCGTCGGGAGGGACGATCGGAACACTGTCGGAGAAGAGAACACGACCGATGGCTACGGTTTTGCCGATTCCCGCGAAGATCTTGGTCCTTGCCCGCTGAAGAGCCTGAAGCGCCTCTTGCCCATGGTGGGCGCCAACTATCATGGTATTGCCGACGAGTACGCCATGGAGGGGTCCTCATAGTGCGTGTTTAGAGACATGGGGGAAGGCAGACGGTTGACGGGTACGAGGTTACACAGCTTACCCAGGTTCAGATCCCACAACGGTGGCGGAATCCTACTCCTCCTAAAATCACTATAAGGGCAATACGCCGAGTTACAGGGATTGGTTCGCTGTGCGAGGTGACTAGAGAGTCTAAGTATCGTGCCCTAAAGGCTCCCATAAGCCCGACTTATATAGTTGCCAGGTCATAGGGTTACAGGGAAAAGTACTAGCCGGACAGGTTACAGAGTCCTACACTGCTTACAACTAGTCTAGCGTGTCACTCCAAGGCTCCGGGTACGTCGGTGACTCCTCCGTAGCCTTCCTTTATCCGGCATGGGCCTCCCTTCTGGATCCATCTAACTGGGCCTCCTAGCAGGCCATGGGACATGCTACCAACTGTGGGCCACCCGGGTTATCCGGATAGGAGACATGCTATGAGGATACCCCCATAGCATATCCCCAACACTTAGTTCTATGTGCAGTGTCCCAAAACTTATTGATTGATGCATATTGTGATATTACTTGTTCTTCTGCTACTTGTTTCTAGTCACCCTTGTGAACTTTGAAGGTGTCCTATGCATCTATTTGCTACTCTATGAGGGATAAGCTGATTGCCACTATGCTATTTTTTCTGTATGTGAAACAAACAAACGTTTTTCAATGCATGTTATTCATGATCTTTGTTTGAAGCCTTTCATGTTGCATGCATAGTTACTTTGTCTTATTGTTAGAACTCCATCTTTCATGCACATGTCTAGAGTTCTTTGATCCCAGCTTTCAATGTTTGTAAATGGTTTGATCTTGGTTTTGATGGTGCATGTCACCTCAAAATTTATTCTTTTTGTCACTTACTTACTCGAGGACGAGCAGGAGTTAGTATCTATATTTTTTGATGTTTCATGCTTGTTTAGTATCTACTTTGCTTTGCTTTGTCTACACTTTGAGGTGTTTTTTATATCTTTTCTGGAACTAACCTGTTAACAAGTTTCCATAGTGCCATTTGCTTGTTTTCTTCTGTTTTTGGTTCCAGGAAGGCAGAAAATCAATATTCTCGGAATTGGACGGGACAAAACCCAGAGTCAATATTTTACCGTGGGGGACACGAATCCAGAAGACGAGACGGAGAAGCAAACCAGGGCGGCCAGACCCTCCCTAGGCGTGGGTAGGCCCTCCCTCCGCCTGGGTAGGGTGTGGGGGCCCTGGCCGCCTCCCAGCCTCGCCTCTTCGCCTATAAGAAGCCCCCGATGCAGAAACCCTGGGGACCCGATCAAAGCTCCACGAAACTGTCTGTATCCGCCGCCACCATCATCCCTAGATCAGGGGGATCTGAAGTTCTTCCTGGCACCCTGTCGGAGGGGAGATCATCCCGGAGGCATTCTTCTCCGATATGATGCGTGAGTAGTTCCACCTTGGACTATGGATCCATGTAGTAGCTAGATGGTTGTATCTCCTCCTTATGCTTTCAGTATAGATCTTGCGAGCTCCGTTCATGATCAAGATCTAATCTATTTGTAATGATGCATGTTGTGTTTGCGGGGATCCGATGGATATTGAGATTACTATGTTAGATTGATTAATGGTTTTGTCTTTATGATTCTATCATGTCTGTGTTGTTTGTGATCTTGCATGCTCTCCGTTGTTAGTAGCTATCTTGGCCAAGTAGTTGCTAGTGACCCCAAGAGGGGGTGTTTATGCTCGATAGTGGGTTCATGCCTCTAGTTTCCAAGGGAAGTGATAGAAATATCTTCGGTTGTAGATGTGATGTTGCTACTAGGGAGAAAACAATAGTCTCTTGTTCATGGAACAAGTGGATTGTTTACCTTACACACTTTGCTTAAAGCATTTGTCTGTTGCTTGCAACTTAATACTGGAGGGGGTTCAGATGATAACCTGAAGGTGGACTTCTAGTCATAGATGCAGTTGGATGGCGATCTATGTATCTTATTGTATTGCCCAATCGAATCTCATAGGATCTTTTTGTCTGGTATTGCATCGTTATGCCTTGCTCAGTTCCTGTCAATTACCCTGCTGTAATTTGTTTACCCTTCATGCCATGTTGTTTATCTAAGGAGAGCACCTCTAGTGAACTAGGACCATGGTCCAATCTTTACCATTGATACATCTTCCACTGTTACTTGTTTACTTGTTGCAAACCATTACCTTCCACACCATACGTTTAATCCTTTGTTATAGCAAACCGGTGAGCTTGACAACCTCACTTATTCGTTGGGGCAAAGTCTTGAGTCTGTGTTGTGCAGGTTTCCGCGTTGCTTGCAACACATGTGTGACGTTTCCTTCATCCTACTGGTTCGATAACCTCGGTTTCTTACCGAGGGAAAACTTGTTGATGTGTTGTTTCATACCATGCTCTTGGGGTTCCCAACTGGCTTCATGTTAGCCATAACTCTTACATTATGTGATTGCCCCCCATGCTTAAAGGAATATGAATGTTATGTTCCCGTGGATTCTTTTGAAATATCTGCTATGGGTAAAACTTGTGATAATAGTTATGCTCCAGTTATCTATGATAATCCTATATCTGTGCCTAACTTCGAAATGCATGGTACTAAAGAGTTTTGCTTATAAAATGTTTATGATAAAGCTCTATATGAGGGTGCTATATTGAATGATCAGTCACCCTATTATAAAATTGTTAAAAGTGGGTTTGAAGGTTTTAATCCCACTATATTTGAGCTTGATAGAAATTATGTGTTTGTAGATCATGAAAAGCATGCTTTATGTGATAGTTATATTGTTGAGTTTATTCATGAGGCTACTGAAAATTATTATGAGAGAGGAAAATATGGTTGTAGAAGTTTTCATGGTACCAAAACACTTCTCTATGTGCTAAAAGTTTTGAAGTTAATATTGTTTTATCTTCCTATGCCTGTCACTTTGTTCTTTGTGAGTTTATTTGCATACAAGATTCCTATGCATAGGAAGTGGGTTAGACTTAAATGTGTTTTGAATTTTCTTCTTGATGCTCTCTTTTGCTTCAATTCATATTTCTTATGTGAGCATCTTCTCAAACTATCAATCCTAACTTAAATGCCTTAAAGAAAAGTACTTGTTGGGAGATAACTCAAGAGTTTTTTTGAGTCTTGGAAGTTATTACTTCAGTAATGACCTCTCCTTATCCTTTTTGTGCCAAGAAAAACCTCTAATGAGAGGGAAGTAAGATTTGGAGAGTTGCTGTCCCAAAATAGATTTTTGAGCTCCACCGTAAAAA
This sequence comes from Avena insularis, assembly GCA_023614405.1. Lineage (NCBI taxonomy): Eukaryota > Viridiplantae > Streptophyta > Magnoliopsida > Poales > Poaceae > Avena > Avena insularis. The sequence continues at coordinate 345,336,680 of CM042697.1, forward strand.
TTCGTGAGGAATCTATGTAAGTCGGATTGAGCTGATATTTTGTGAATAAATTCCCCAGTATGTTAGATAACTTTCATTAGTTCAACACTTTTTGATTTTAGCAACAGAAGGTCTTCGAACAAATCGGTTTCTACCTTTTGGTCTGTTTTGATAGATTTCTGCCATTGTTTGCATTTGCTTCTTATTGATTCCTTTTGGTTTCTTTTTGGGAAATTGAGCTTTTTGAGGGAATTTCTACAGTATCTTGTGTTTTTAGTGAAAGTTTTGCTATTCTTAAGCTAAACCCAAAGGTCTATTATCTTTTGAATACACTAATGTTGCTAATGAAGATTGTGTGAAGTTTTTGTATGAAGGAAAAATTTCAAGTGTAGAGAGAGAATGATGTAATGAGATGAAGAATGGACAAAAGCTCAAGCTTTGGAATGCCACACAGTGTCACCCCAAGAAATATTCAAGAGGTACAAGCGTCAAAGCTTGGGGATGCCCAAGGCATCCCCTTCTTCATCAATAAAAAGCTCAGGTCTTTCTAGACACTTCGTTTTTATTGTTTCATGCACAAGTTGTGTTGTTATTGGAGCGTCTTAGTTTTCATTTAGTTTGCTTAGTTTGCTTGAATAAAGTAGTTTGTACCCCCGTTCTCGATGTGTTGTTTCAAATAAGTCGATTGGTGTTGGAAAAGATTAGAAAGTTCTTGCTTGAAAAGTGCAAGAGGAGCTTGCTTTGACTGTGAATTAGTCTTTATCATGTCATGCTAGGTGTTGTTTTGACCTTATGCTTAGTGATTGTTGTTTTAGCATGACTTGTTCCAAACAATTAGGATTGCTTAGTGTGCCTTGGAAGAATCATGTGTTGTTTTAGCATACAAAAGCATAGTATTATGGTATTCTCCTTTGATGCTTAATTTGGGTTGACTTGGCACATGATCACACCATGTTATGACTATGAACAAGTCACCATAGCCTCTATGATCATTTAGTCCTTGACTTATAGTACCACTTTATGATTTGATTAGTAATGTTTTGTCGCTCTGCTGATTATGGACATTATTGCTCTCTTAGTTGGTCGCTCCCAGTCTTATGCTAGCCTCCACTTGTATGAGTAATCTCTACTCATGCATCCAACTCCCAAGAAACCAAGTTATTCTAAAGTGTCCACAATAAATTCCTATTCATGGTGTGTTACACCATTCCAAGTATATTCTTGTTTTCATTTATCTTCTAATTAAAAAGTATTTTGTTATGTGAAAACTTAGTGATTAAAGCTCTCACAAACTTGATGGCACACTTTATTTTTCTTGCCTCTAATAAACTTGAACCATTGTGTCATATGTGGTGTATATGCTTGCACTTATACGTTGGAATTAGCAGAACCGTGCTGTCACGAGGAACGCTTTCAACATTGCACTTGTACTTTTTACATAGTTGATATCATGCTCTTTTGTCTATGGATGTCGTTGGTGTGAAATGGAAGGGGAGCTTGTAAGTCCATAGAGTTATGTATATGTGTTAGATAAACGCCTAGGCCGCTAGCCTAAGCCATGCCTAATCATGGTGGAAACTTGCAGCATCACCATAATGACATCTATGAAGCTTTCTTCTTATAAAAAAAGAGAGACATATTGAAAAGAGGAAAGAGAGAAAAAAGCACCATCTTCCCATGGTAAATAATAAGATTGCTGAGATGCTCATTGTCTGCTTGCCTTGTCATTTTGATTATGGGATAGCTCCTGTACCATGTCCAAGGGGTACCCCGTTGGCGGTTCACTATGATACACATGTACTTACTATGACAAGAACTTACAGGTGACTAAAGTTGAGTAGCATGAGGTGCGGCCCTCATATTCAAGGGACATGAGATTGCCAACTTATACTTTGTCAAGCATATACTTCATAGTTTGTTCACTTTAACCTTAATCACTTCAAGATGCTTATGATAGGGGCAATGAGAGATGAAAGCTAACAAGTACCATAATTTTTGGAAGCTCTTTTTGAAACTATAAATCCCTGCTTCCCTTTATGAAGGGACTTTCTTCCACCATTATATTGAGTCTCCACCTTCTACCTTTAGGCACCAGTTAAGAGAGCATAGTTATCATTCTTAGTTCTATGTGCATTGTCCCAAAACTTATTGATTGATGCTTATTGTTGTTATTACTTGTTCTTGTGCTATTTGTATCTAGTCACTCCTATGAACTTTGAAGGTGTCCTATGCATCTATTTGCTACTCCATGAGGGACAAGCTGAATGCCACTATGCCATGTTTTCTGTATGTGAAACAAACAAACCTTTTTCAATGCATGTTATTCATGATCTTTGTTTGTATCCTTTCATGTTGCATGCATAGTTACTATATCTTACTGTTAGAACTCCATCTTTCATGCTCATGTTTAGAGTTCTTAAATCCCAGCTTTCAATGCTTGCAAATAGTTTGATCTTGATTTTGATGGTGCATGTCACCTCAAAAATTATTCTTTTTATCACTTACCTACTCGAGGACGAGCAGGAGTTAAGCATGGGGATGCTTGATACGTCGGAAACGTATCTATAATTTTTTATGTTCCATGTTTGTTTAGTATCTACTTTGCTTTGCTTTGTCCACACTTTGAGTGTTTTTATATGTTTCCTGGTACTAACCTATTAACAAGATGCCACAGTGCCAGTTGCTTGTTTTCTTACATTTTGGTTCGAAGGCATAAAATCAATATTCTCGGAATTGGACGGGACAAAAGCCAAAGTCAATATTTTACCGTGGGGAACACGGTGCCAGAATACGAGACGGAGGAGGCACCGAGGCCACACCCCTGGCAGTGCTAGGTTGGTTGTGCACAGGAGGTGTGACCACCACAGCGCCACCACCTTGCCTCTTCGCCTATAAAGACCCCCCCCATGCTAAAACCCTAAGGACCCGATCAATATTCCACGAAACCGTCTGTAGCCGCCGCCACCGTCGTCCCTAGATCGGGGGGATCTGGAGCTCTTACCAGCACCCTGCTGGAGGGGAGATCATCCCAGAGGCCTTCTTCCTCATCATTCCAGCCTCCGGTATGAAGCGTGAGTAGTTTCACCTTGGATTACGGGTCCATGTAGTAGCTAGATGGTTGTATCTCCTCCTTTGTGCTACCATGTTTAGATCTTGTGAGCTCTGTTCATGATCAATATCATCTATTTGTAATCATGCATGTTGTGTTTGCGGGGATCCAATGGATATTGAGATTACTATGTCAGATTGATTAATGGTTTTGTCTTATTGATTCTATCATGTCTGTGTTGTTTGTGATCTTGCATGCTCTCCGTTTCTAGTAGCTATCTTGGCCAAGTAGATGCTAGTGACTCCAAGAGGGGGTATTTATGCTAGATAGTGGGTTCATGCCTCTATTTAATCTAAGGGAAGTGACAGAAATCTCTAAGGTTATAGATGTGTCGTTGCCACTAGGGAGAAAACAACGATCTCTTGTTCATGGAACAAGTGGATTGTTTAACTTATACACTTTGCTTAAAGCAGTTATCTGTTACTTGCAACTTAATACTGGAGGGGGTTCGGATGATAACCTGAAGGTGGATTTCTAGTCATAGATGAAGTTGGATGGTGGTCTATGTATCTTGTTGTATTGCCCAATCGAAACTCATAGGATCATGAATGTCTAGTATTGCATTGTTATGCCTTGCTCAGTCCTGTCAATTGCCCTGTTGTAATTTGTTTACCCAGCATGCCATGTTTGTTTATCTTAAGGAGAACACCTCTAGTGAACTATGGACCCCGGTCCAATCTTTACCATTGATACATCTTCCACTATTACTGTTTACTTGTTGTAAACCACTATTACCTTCCACACCATACAGTTAAACCTTTGTTACAGCAACCGATGAGATTGACAACCTCACTGTTCGTTGGGGCAAAGTCTTGAGTTTGTGTTGTGCAGGTCTCCAAGTTGCCAGCAACACCTTTGAGTCGTTTCCTTCCTCCTATGGGTTCGATAACCTCAGTTTCTTACTGAGGGAAAACTTGATGTGTGCTCATCACACCTTGCTCTTGGGGTCTCCCAACGAGGCGTCAATAACATGCCAACATTATGGTTATGGTTCCACCTAATGATAAGGACCCGACAGGGACCAACTTTGAAAACTGCTTGAGTCGATTTAGGAACCGTTCGTTCTACGATACCAGTTTTGAGTTGATCGTGCTAACCAAACGTGGGGGCCTTTGGGAACCCCCCTCAACTATCAGTGTTATTCATTTATCTAGAGGGTCACAAATTGGTTTTCTATTTTGTGCATACGCATATATACGTCATCGAACATGGTGACTATGATATGTCTTTGGACTTGGTGATAATATGATTTTGGGGGATCATCGGGGCATGCATACATAAAAGCGGTACCTGCCGGCGGTTCCAAGGGGAGCTCTACAAGTTATATTTCAAGGGCCGTTCAATATAGTAGGCACAAAAGCTATGCCTTCCTTGAGAATCGTCATACCTCTTGGTTGGTTCCATACAGTAGATGATGCCTCCGGATATGCGCGTCGTTATGGAAAACTTATTCTTGTGAGATTCCGAAGGCACGCGTAATATGTTGCTAAAGGGTTGAACATACATTTGGGTACACTAGTGCATCCCTACAAGGTAAATCTTTTCGAGAAGCCATGTGTCCATGATTATGAACACCTCAGGAGTACAGTGTCATAATCATAGACAACGCCACTAATGCTTTGCCTCTAATAATATGACTAGTAATTAGCCTTACCAACTAAACAATTGGATAATTAAAATTGCAACGTGTGTTGCGCAAGAGGACTTCTTCGACTGGTTTTCTAGGGAGTAATCTTCGGATGAGTTATGCTTAGTGTTATATGTTATCGTACATCGCTCTCTTATCTCGCTCTAATAGCCGAAGTTGTAGTGTGTGATGGCGTTGCGTCAACGTGGAATGCTTCGTCGGGAAACCCCAAGAGCAAGGTATGATGCAGCACAGCAGCAAGTCTTCCCTCAGTAAGAAACTGAGGTTATCGAACCAGTAGGAGGAAGGAAACGTCTCAAAGGTGTTGCAAGCAACACGGAAACCTGCACAACACAAACTCAAGACTTTGCCCCAACTAACAGTGAGGTTGTCAATTTCACCGGTTGCTGTAACAAAGGATTAACTGTATGGTGTGGAAGCTGATGATGGTTTGCAGCAAGTAAACAGTAATAGTGGAAGATGTATCAATGGTAAAGATTGGACCGGGGTCCATAGTTCACTAGAGGTGTTCTCCTTAGATAAACAAACATGGCATGCAGGGTAAACAAATTATAGCAGGGCAATTGACAGGACTGAGCAATGCATAACAATGCAATACTAGACATAAAGATCCTATGATATTCGATTGGGCAATACAACAAGATACATAAACCGCCATCCAACTGCATCTATGACTAGAAGTCCACCTCTGGGTTATCATCCGAACCCCCTCCAGTATTAAGTTGCAAGCAACAGACAACTACTTTAAGCAAATGTGTAAGGTAAACAATCCAATTGTTCCATGAACAAGAGACCGTTGTTTTCTCCCTAGTGGCAATAACACATCTACAACCTTAGAGATTTATGTCACTTCCCTTAGATTAAATAGAGGCATGAACCCACTATCGAGCATAAATACCCCCTCTTGGAGTCACTAGCAACTACTTGGCCAAGATAGCTACTAACAACGAAGAGCATGCAAGATCACAAACAACATAGACATGATAGAATCAATAAGACAAAACCATTAATCAATCTGACATAGTAATCTCAATATCCATCGGATCCCCGCAAACACAACATGCATGATTACAAATAGATGAGATCTTGATCATGAACAGAGCTCACAAGATCTAGACATGAAAGCACAAAGAAGGAGATACAACCATCTAGCTACTACATGGGCCCGTAGTCCAAGGTGGAACTACTCACGCTTCATACCATAGGCTGGCATGATGAAGAAGAAGGCCTCCAGGATGATCTCCCCTCCGGCAAGGTGTCGGGAAGAGATTTAGATCCTCCCCTATCTATGGACGATGGTGGCGGCGGCTATAGACGGTTTCATGGAATATTGATCATGTGCTTAGGGTTTAGGAATCGGGGGCTTCTTATAGGCGAAGAGGCAAGGCTGGGAGGCGGCTAGGGGGCCCACACCCTGCCCAGGCGCGACCTAGGGTGGGCCCGCGCTGGGGGGTGCGGGCGCCCTGTGGATCCCCTATGTCTCTCCTCTGGACTTCGTGTTGTCCTCGGTGAAATATTGACTTTGGCTTTTGTCCCTTCCAATTCCGAGAATATTTCCTTACTAGCCTTTCTGGAACCAAAAACAGCAGAAAACAGGTAACTGGCACTGTGGCAACTTGTTAATAATTTAGTACCAGAAAACATATAAAAAAACACCTCAAAGTGTGGACAAAGCAAAGCAAAGTAGATACTAAACAAGCATGGAACATAAAAATTATAGATACGTTTCCGACGTATCAAACATCCCCAAGCTTAACTCCTGCTCGTCCTGGAGTAGGTAAGTGATAACAATAATATTTTTTGAGGTGACATGCACCATCAAAACCAAGATCAAACATTTTGCAAGCATTGAAAGCTAGGATCAAAGAACTCTAAACATGTGCATGAAAGATGGAGTTCTAACAATAAGACAAAGTAACTATGCAAGCAACATGAAAGGCTAAAAACAAAGATCATGAATAATATGCATTGAAAAACGTTTGTTTGTTTCACATACAGAAAACATGGCATAGTGGCATTCAGCTTGTCCCTCATAGAGTAGAAAATAGATGCATAGGACACCTTCAAATTTCATAAGAGTGACTAGATACAAATAGCACAAGAACAAGCAATATCAACAATATGCATCAATCAATAAGTTTTGGGACACTGCACATATAACTAAGAATGGCAACTATGCTCTCTTAACCGGTGCCTAAAGGTAGAAGGTGGAGACTCAATATAATAGTGGAAGAAAGGCCCTTCAAAGGGAAGCGGGGATTTCAAGTTTCAAAAAGAGCTTCCAAAAATTATGGTACTTGTTAGCTTTCAGCCCTCATTGCCCCTATCATAAGAATCTTGAAGTGATTAAGGTTAAAGTGAACAAACTATGGAGTATATGCTTGACAAAGTATAAGTTGGCAATCTCATGTCCCTTGAATACGAGGGCCGCTCCTCATGCTACTCAAGTTTAGTTACTTGCATGTTCTTGTCATAGTAAGTACTCCCTCCGTTTAGAAATATAAGATGTTTTAGGTTTGTGAGTGAGATGTATCTAGACACCTTTTAGTGTATAGGTACAAATGAATCTAGACACTAAAATGTGTCTAGATACATCCCCTTCACAAACCTAAAACATCTTATATTTCCAAACGGAGGGAGTACATGTGTATCAGAGACAACCGCCAACGGGGTACCCCTTGCACATGGTACATGATGTAGCCCGACCTACGGTCGTTACTACATCTTGGTCTCCAACTTACGCCAAGTCGTCATGGACTCCAAAGGTGAATCCGTTCCTCTATGCGAGCCCCCTTCCTATCCTATTGAATGGTATGCTACTTCATACTCCGTCACGTATGCATGATAGGTTCACATTGACAAGTACGGAGGCAAGGGAGGAAGCCCGGAGCATCAAGCCCGACAAGACGGAGGCTTGGAAGAGGAGGCGGAAGAAGATAGATCGCCAAATGCTCTCTATCGCCCGGTGTACTACGGACCAGCGGCCAGGTACTACCGCCCAGCAAGACTACCGCCTGCTACCGCCACCAACAGACGATGCCAACAGAAGCCAAATACTCTGTCTCGGTACTACGGATCTGGACCAGATTACGGTCAGATTACTACCGCGCCCAGCACGGGCTCAGCTAGCCCCAGACTGCAAGCGGTACTACCAGTCCAGGAGCGGCACTATCGACCAAGTACTACGTCCCAAGTCCCCAGATTACCGCTCATGAAAGGGCGATTCAAGCACTAGTTGGGCCACAGACCATGTATCCCCCTTACCTACCTATTCGCCTAGTTTATCCCCAAACTACCCTTGTTTATGTGGTTGGCCTATAAATAGAGCCCCCACCCCTCATGTATCCCTTAGGCATAGATGATAGACTAAAGAAAACCCCCATTGTGGAATCTCTAGTTTTGCCTCATCCCCTTTACCAAGGGGACCGACTATCGTCACCAACCTCGATTGGACTTTGCATCACGCATCCATCGTTGAACAAGGCCTTGGAGTTCATGTCTCGTCTCCAAGTTGTCAAGACCCTCCCCAAGGTGTTCTTCCCTCTCCGATGTGGATTTGAGGGAGCACGTTGACCGATCTTTCCTTGCGAGGATTCTATCGGACCGGTGGCCGCCGTTCGGGAGCAATCGGCCTTGTATCGTGCGAGTTTTGCGTGTGTTCATCGTGTTCTTCGCGAGGTGTGTGTTCGCTTCCGCTACCTTTGGAGATTTTGAGATGGCCCCCATAGCTTTCTCAATTTTTGGAGATTTTGATGATTGCCATGATAAGCATGTTCCCCACTTGCATACTCACCATGCATCACTTTCATACTTGATTGACGTTAATGGTGATGTGCACAAGAAGAGATACGTCATGATGGATGATGTGTATCTCTACCATGCACACACGTTCTTCCTTTTACATATGATGTGTGTAGGTACCCGCACAAGAATGTCAACCTCGATTGAGCACGAGTTGACAAAAAAGAGCTCTTGAGAGCATCCCACAAGTGAGTTCAAGATCGAACCCAGCTCTGATACCTTTTGCATGCTTTGCATCTTTCATGTTGGCAAATTGCTCTTTCCTATGGTTTGATTGCAATCATGTTAATGGTATTATCTTCCCTCGTGACATTCATGTTTCTTCGCATTTAGATAATGATGCTTTGTGTGTTGCAACAAAAATGTTGAACATTTTCTCTTTCCGATGTTTTGTGTGCAACCACAATTCCATTAAAAGCATGTATTGTCATGAGAGCTTCCAAGAATCTCATCTTGTTGTTGCAACAAACATAAGAACCACTTGCTCTTTCATTTGGTTTGTTTGCAAACATAATACTTTTGTTTTGGATATGCTTCCTTGTGTGTTTTTGCCAAATTCTCCTATTCTTGCATCAAAGATGTTGTTTGAAATTTGGATCCAATGCTTTGAATGCCCCACTTCTACGTTATATGGAGTTTTTGAGTTTCCACATTTGGATGATGTTCAAACGATTTCCATGCACATTGACCTTGCATATGCATCACGTTTGCTATACTTGAGTTGTGCTAATCGTGTTGTGAACAAGAATGGACATGCCACAAATGACATGCTCCTCTATCACACACAAACATATGTTGCTTGGTCTTTGTTGTATGAAGGTACAAATGCATACACGTCAACCTCTATGGACTATATGTTGACAAGAAGAATCGAAGAGAGTTACCTATGGCTACCCTTCATCGAGCTATCTCTACAAGCTAAGGTGACTTCCTTCTACTTGAGGACTCATGCTATAATCTTCGTGAATTGGCTACGCTTTGAGTGTTGCTTTGCTTTTGTTGTGAGCTTTGTAGGCTTCAAGGAAGGTGAAGGAACATTGAAGTGTTGTCAAGTCAATCTTCCCGAGGACGACTATATGGTGAACCCCAGGATCAAGAAGGTCTCTCGACCGCTTCTACTTTGTGATGAGCATGTAGAGTCGAGGACGACTCTTTTTGAAGGGGGGGAGCTGATGTAGCCCGACCTACGGTCGTTACTACATCTTGGTCTCCAACTTACGCCAAGTCGTCATGGACTCCAAAGGTGAATCCGTTCCTCTATGCGAGCCCCCTTCCTACCCTATTGAATGGTATGCTACTTCATACTCCGTCACATATGCATGATAGGTTCACATTGACAAGTACGGAGGCAAGGGAGGAAGCCCGGAGCATCAAGCCCGACAAGACGGAGGCTTGGAAGAGGAGGCGGAAGAAGACAGATCGCCAAATGCTCTCTGTCGCCAGCGGTACTACCGGACCTGGCGACCGGTACTACCGCCCGGCGGCACTACCGCCCCCTGCTACCGCCACCAACAGACGATGCCAACAGAAGCCAAATACTCTGTCTCCGGTGGTACTACCGGACCTGGAACCGGCACTATCGGTCAGCGGTACTACCGCTCCCCACCTGACGGCTCCAAATTGAAGCCCTGTGATCAAGCACTACTAATCAGAGGCGGCACTACGGACCAAGCGGTATCACTTCCCAAGTCCCAGATTATCACTACCTCATACTAAGACTAGTTGGGCCACAGCCCATGTATCCCCCTTACCTACCTATTCGCCTAGTTTATCCCCAAACTACCCTTGTTTATGTGGTTGGCCTATAAATAGAGCCCCCACCCCTCATGTATCCCTTAGGCATAGATGATAGACTAAAGAAAACCCCCATTGTGGAATCTCTAGTTTTGCCTCATCCCCTTTACCAAGGGGACCGACTATCGTCACCAACCTCGATTGGACTTTGCATCACGCATCCATCGTTGAACAAGGCCTTGGAGTTCATGTCTCGTCTCCAAGTTGTCAAGACCCTCCCCAAGGTGTTCTTCCCTCTCCGATGTGGATTTGAGGGAGCACGTTGACCGATCTTTCCTTGCGAGGATTCTATCGGACCGGTGGCCGCCGCTCGATCAATCGGCCTTGTATCGTGTGAGTTTTGCGTGTGTTCATCGTGTTCTTCGCGAGGTGTGTGTTCGCTTCCGCTACCTTCTCCCTTTCCCCTCGCTTTCCCATCGATTTGACCACGAGATCCGTGAAGATCGGGCACCCAAGAGGTTAACCCCTCCATCAGTACAAGAGCTTTCCCATAACCAAAATGACAAGGCAAGTAGACAATGAGCATCTCAGCATTCTTCTTATTTACCATGGGATATGATGCTTTTTTCTCTCTTTCCTCTTTTCTCAAAATGTCTTTTTTCTCAATCTCTTTTTTTATAAGAAGAATGATTCATATATATCACTATGGTGATGCTGAAAGTTTCCACCATGATTAGGCATGGCTTAGGTTAGTGGCTCAGGCGTTTCTCTAACACAAAATACATAACTCCATGGACTTACAAGATCCCCTTTCATTTCACACCGACGACATCCATAGACAAAAGAGCATGATATCAACTGTGTACAAAGTACAAGTGCAATGTTGAAAGCGTTCCCCATGAAAACATGGTTCTGCTAATTCCAACGTATAAGTGCAAGCATATACAACATAGATGACACAATGGTTCAAGATTATTAGGGGTAAGAAATAAAAGGTGTGCCATCAAGTCCGTGAGAGCTTTAATCACTAAGTTTTCACATAACAAAATGCTTTTTAATTGGAAGATAGCTGAAAACAAGAATATACTTGGAATGTTGTAACACACCATGCATAGGAATTTATAGTGGACACTTTGGAATAACTTGGTTTATTGGGAGTTGGATGCATGAGTAGAGCTTACTCATACAAGTGGATCCTAGCAAAATACTAGGAGCGACCAACTAAGAGAGCAATAATGGCCATAATCATGCAAAGCGACAAAACATTACTAATTAAAACATAGAGTGGTACTACAAGTCAAGGACGAAATGATCATAGAGGCTATGGTGACTTGTTCATAGTCATAACATGGTGTGAGCATGTGCCAAGTCAACCCAAACAAAGCATCAAAGGAGAATACCACAATGCTATGCTTTTGTATGCTAAAACAACACATGATTCTTCCAAGGCACACTAAGTAATCCTAATTGTTTGGAACAAGTAATGCTACAACAATAATCACTAAGCATAAGGTCAAAACAACACCTAGCATGACATGATAAAGACTAAGTCACAGTCAAAGCAAGCTCCTCTTGCACTTTTCAAGCAAGAACTTTCTACTCTTTTCCAACACCAATCGACTTATTTGAAACAACACATCGAGAACGGGGGTCCAAACTACTTTATTCAAACAAACTAAGTGAACTAAGCAAAGCAAACAAAAACTAAGACGCTCCAAGAACAACACACCAGTGCATGAAACAATAAAAACGAAGTGTCTAGAAAGACCTGTGCTTTTTATTGATGAAGAAGGGGATGCCTTGGGCATCCCAAGCTTTGATGATTGTACCTCTCAGATATTTCTTGGGGTGACACCAGGGGGTGGCATCCCCAAGCTTGAGCTTTTGTCCATTCTTCATCTCATTACATCATTCTTTCTCTACACCTGAAATTTTCCTTCATACAAAACTTCACACAATCTTCATTAGCAACATTAGTGTATTCAAAAGATAATAGACCCTTTGGTTTAGCTTTGGAACAGCAAAACTTTCACTAAAAACGCAAGCTACTGTAGCAACTCCTTCAAAAATCTCAATTTCCCAAAAACAACCCAAAAAAGAATCAATAAGAAGCAAATGCAAATAATGGCAGAAATTTGTCAAAACAGACCACTAGGTAGAAACCGGTTTTTTCCGAAGACCTTCTGTTGCTCAAATAAAAAAGCGTTGAACTAACAAAATTTATCTAACATACTGGGGGATTTGTTCGTAAATGTTCAACTTAATACGACTTATAGAGACTCCTCACGAATTTTTATGGTGGAGCACAAAAATCTGTTTCGGGACAACAACTCCCCAAATCTTACTTCCCTCTTATTAGAGGTCATTCTTGGCACAAAAAGCAAACAAAAAGGATAAGGAGAGGTCATTACTGAAGTAATAACTTCCAATACTCAAGAAAACTCTTGGGTTATATCCCAACAAGTACTTTTCTTTAACGCCTTTAAGTTAGGCACAAGAAGCAAGAAATCAAGTATTTTCAAATGAAGAAGCATTAACATCAATACTTGCAAAGTCTTCAACTATGAAGGGTATCTCATCCAAATGATTTTTGTAGGATCCCATCTCATCTCTCTTTGGTTCACTAGTTTCATCAAAAGGATTTTTAGGAACAATCCAATCAAAATTATTTTCAAAGGCTTCATGCATCCCAACAAGCTTAAAGGGTATGGGTATCTTAATTTCCTCACTAGGTTTGGTTTTATCTGAAGTAACCACAACATCTACACATGAGACTAGCATATTAAAACGCTCAAAGACCTTTTTGGCTTCCTTAGCAACATCATGGAACTCTTTTCGTAAAGTTTCAAGGATAAATTCTCTCTTTTCAGCATTCTTTTCTTCTTTTAATTTTAGGAACGAAATTTGCATCATGGGGTTAAGGCTAACAAACCTAGCCTCCAACATATGAACTAAAGAAGCTGCAACAGTTTCATAATAAGGAGCAAGTTCTGCTATAGATCTATCCTCAATATCCTCATGCTTGCTAACATAATTAAAGAATTCTTCAATGTTTTCTTTCCCAATTATAGAGCCACTACCTATCGAAAGGTCCTTTAGGGTGAACTTGGGGAACAACATGGTGAGTTAGAGCAAGGTGACAACTAGAGTAGGAACTAATTTTGTGTGTGTTTTTTATAAGAGAAAGCAAACCAAACTAAACTATTTTTTTTGGAATTTTTGATAAAAAGAGGCAAACAAAACCAAGCAAAAGAAACTAAGCAAAACAAAAACAAAGTAAAGAGAAAGGTTGTGAAAGACTCCCCTTGTGAAGACGTCCTTAGCCTCCCCGGCAACGGCGCCAGAAAATCTTGTGGCGCTGCGTCAACGTGGAGCGCTTCATCAGGAAACCCCAAGAGCAAGGTATGATGCAGCACTGCAGCAAGTCTTCCCTTAGTAAGAAACCGAGGTTATCGAACCAGTAGGAGGAAGGAAACGTCTCAAACGTGTTGCAAGCAACGTGGAAACCTGCACAACACAAACTCAAGACTTTGCCCCAACTAACAGTGAGGTTGTCAATCTCACCGGTTGTTGTAACAAAGGATTAACTGTATGGTGTGGAAGGTGATGATGGTTTGCAGCAAGTAAACAGTAATAATGAAAGATGTATTAATGGTAAAGATTGGACCGGGATCCATAGTTCACTAGAGGTGTTCTCCTTAGATAAACAAACATGGCATGCAAGGTAAACAAATTATAGCAGGGCAATTGACAGGACTGAGCAAGGCATAACAATGCAATACTAGACATAAAGATCCTATGAGATTCGATTAGGCAATACAACAATATACATAGACCGCCATCCAACTGCATCTATGACTAGAAGTCCACCTTTGGGTTATCATCCGAACCCCCTCTAGTATTAAGTTGCAAGCAACAGACAACTACTTTAAGCAAACTGTGTAAGGTAAACAATCCACTTGTTCCATGAACAAGAGACCGTTGTTTTCTCCCTAGTGGCAACAACACATCTACAACCTTAGAGATTTCTGCCACTTCCCTTAGATTAAATAGAGGCATAAACCCACTATAGAGCATAAACCCCCCTCTTGGAGTCACTAGCAACTACTTAGCCAAGATAGCTACTAACAACGGAGAGCATGCAAGATCACAAATAGCACAGACATGATAGAATCAATAAGACAAAATCATTAATCAATCTGACGTAGTAATCTCAATGTCCATCGGATCCCCGCAAACACAACATGCATGATTACAAATAGATGAGATCTTGATCATGAACTGAGCTCACAAGATCTAGACATGAAAACACAAAGAAGGAGATACAACCATCTAGCTACTACATGGACCCGTAGTCCAAGGTGGAACTACTCACGCTTCATACCATAGGCTGACATGATGAAGAAGAAGGCCTCCAGGATGATCTCCACTCCGGTAAGGTGCCGGGAAGAGCTTCAGATCCTCCCCGATCTAGGGACGATGGTGGCGGCGACTATAGACGGTTTCATGGAATATTGATCAGGTGCTTAAGGTTAGGCATCAGGGGATTCTTATAGACGAAAAGGCGAGGCTGGGAGGCGGCCAGGGGGCCCACACCCTGTCCAGGCGCGGCCTAGGGTGGGCCCGTGCTGGGGGGGGGGGTGCGACCGCCCTGTGGCGCCCCTCCGTCTCTCCTCTGGACTCAGTGTTGTCCTCGGTGAAATATTGACTTTGGCTTTTGTCCCTTCCAATTCCGAGAGTATTTCCTTACTAGCCTTTCTGTAACCAAAAACAACAGAAAACAGGAAACTGGCACTATGGCAACTTGTTAATAGGTTAGTACCAGAAAACATATAAAAAGCACCTCAAAGTATGGACAAAGCAAAGCAAAGTAGATACTAAACAATCATGGAACATAAAAAATTATAGATATGTTTCCGATGTATCAGTGTGTCACTATAAGTTAGATAGTGCAAGATTTGCTGCCGCTCAGCCCACCATACCCATGTAGGAGAGAGACACTGAATTTTAAGACTCGCCGTGTACTGGCCTCAGTATCGACCGCTCTCTTTCTGTTTTTCTTTGCCCTTTGCCAGCACCCTCTGGCTTTGACAGGTATGTGATTGACGACGTTAGCAAGATTACCCTTCCGGATTGTCCTAGGCAGGGTTATGGACACCGCTTGGTTATTCTTCAGGACTCTTAGTCCCTTTTGGATCGTGTCCATACTCGGATACTACTTTGCTTCCTTGAGTTGTATCTCTGAATTGTATTATTTGTATTCTTGACTCATCGAGTCGTTGTTGTATATATATGTTTCTCGTGGTACTGTTGTAAACTACTATGATGTACTACTTGTAAGAAACCCACCCACATGAAAGCGTCTAGTGGGCGTCTTTGAATCGTTTCTATACGGATTTTGGCAGAAATTGCTGAAATCTACATAGACCTGATTCAGGAAAGTTATACATACGATGCTAAGTTGTCATAGATGACAGGTCAGTGATAGGCAACAACGTGCGATTTTTCATTGACAATGTTTCAGGAAACTAAGACACCTACGACGTGGACCCTCCACTCTCTCCTATCGATGAGTCTACCCATTGATCCTCCTTTTTGTGTTTCCTCTGAAGCGTCATTGTGAATAAAGAGGATGTCCACCAACCTATGTCACGATAGCTTGACATAGATGGCAAGTTGTGGTGACCATTGAACTTAGCCATTTACATCTCTCTATAAACCACATTTCCTTTCTACAACTTACTTCTTCCTCTTCCTTCTTACGTTTTAGGTGGACCATCCAATATTATAAAGCCACCGCAACACATCGATTCGAGCTAGAACCATAATTATCCCACTCCCTCCGTCCGAAAAAGCATGTTGCAGATTTGTGTAAATACGAATGTATCTAGATGTGTTTAATACATACTACATATCTTGACAAATTTGTGACATGGTTTCTAATACATCGAAGCCCCCCTTTTGGACGGAAAACACCGGGGAGACCGTGGACAGGCTCTATCAACCCCTAGGGGTGCGCTAGTTGGACCCATTTTTGGTCTCCCCGGGGGCAGCCCCTGGGGCATGGCCACGAAGAAACGGCTTAAAAGCCATGTTCTCCACCTCATTTGGTTGCCTTGGTCACATCACTGGCAACTTAGGACACTTGTTGATTGGTTACCTTCGTCTAGTTCGGTGGCCCATCAACAACAACACACCCCACGACTAAACACACTTAGCTCACAACACCACAACTAGCTTCCACGGGCGGTAGCGTGGCAGAGGCAGGCATGAAGTAGAACGGCGGTGCGGAGAGGAGCCATATGAGGGCCACCGAGTTCATGTTCAACCTCACGCACACTTGATAGAGATACAAATTACTCCCTCACCTCCAGCAAAACTGAAAACTTGCAACACGAAAGTTGTTGGGAATAGGGAGATCTAACTACTTCTAAAAGGAAATCTCGAACGGTCGATTGTGTGCGACAAATCTGACAAAAATCCCCAAATTTAGCTTTGATTCTAAGAAGATACAGTTCACGAAACTCGGTGCCGATGGTCGGAATGGAACCCCATTGTCGATGGACATCTTTTTCATGTATTGCTTGATTTCAATGGATCCTATATGTGCTAATTGCAAGTGGTCATGGATGAATGTGTTTAGAAGGAGAGAAAAAGCAACTCACGTTGACATTTACATAGTTGAATACGCACATGTGGTATTTTTGCGTTCTCCTGGGTTTGACTCCACGAAGATTACCGATTTGGCAATTCCCAACTGTCATGGCTGGAGGAATCCTTTATGGCGCGCTGGCCACAACCTGAAAGGAGGCCGTGCAACCAATCGACTTGTTTTTGGCCCGCCAACACCTGACCAAGGGTGGTGCGACCTACCAAACACCGTAGAATTATACATTTTAGGAAAATAATTCTATAACCTGGTTCATGAATTCACTACTGTGGATCAACTTTTTAATTGACACATGCCATCTGTGACAGTTGGACTAAAAATAGAATATTGTGATTTTTATCTCTTTCATTAGACACGTATCAGTTGTAGGAGTTGGTTCAAATAGATAAATTTGTAGACCGCATAGAATTATTTTCCCACATTTTACACGGCGATTTCCATTGGTGCGCCCGTCCACCCTCTTCGGCTGTTGACGCACACTCCCTCTCTCTCTCTCGCTGTTGTTCCAGAAGGCCGCTCCTCCACCTGTCCGTGCCGTCTCTCCCCTCCCTCTTCACGGGAACTCCGCGGCAACCTCCCAGCCCAAACCCGCCACCGCCGCCGCCGCCACCACCACCCAGTCCGGCACGAAACCCACCGGGCCGAAGATTCCGGCACCGCAGCCGAATCGAGCGCCGCGAGGACTGATCCCGCGGGTTTTCGCCTGGTTCCTGAGAGGTGCGTATTGCTACAAGGGCTCCGTGTAGTGGCTTCCTCCCCGCCACGAGGGTTATTCTGTTTATTCAGGTTGAACTCGACGGCGCTGTTTGGTTCTCCCTGATCGGGGGACTTGGGGGTTTCGGATCGGGTTGCGGTGGGAGCTCGAGCCGTTTTAGGCCGTGGGGTTTGGTGTGCCTGAGGCGGGAGATTGGTTGATCCCGTCAAGAAGGGGTGCCCCGCTGTAGGATTCGGCCCGGTTGCTCGTTCGGGCAAAGTCCTCCCCGCTTTCTGGGGTTGAAATTGCATATTCAATCCAACTCCGGTTCTCCGCGTAGACCTAACCCTCGCTTATCGTTATAGTCCACGTAGGGTTTGATCGATCCGTTTTTAGAGCTGAACTGATAGGCAAAGCCTATCCAGTGAACGGTCTTCTGGGTTTACATTACTATAGTTACCAACTGATGTTGCTATAAAAAACATTCCGGTATCCGTTTATTCCTATTTACTAGATAATGCGGAAGAATTCTATATGGCCACTTGCAAAACGATAAGGCATGCATATGGCGTTTTGGAGGGTTTCTTGCAAAATAACTCCTCGAACATATGTGTGCTGTTATTCCTGTGCTGTGCCTCATTGCATGATATGTACTGAAGCTGCAATTTTGTGTTATCCGCTTGCAGGTCAAGCGAGAATAACTCGAGTAACTTTTATGCAGGAATTGTATGGTTTGACTTGCCAATCACCCGTACAAATTTGGAAGCTCGGTTTGCTTTGACTCTGAAGGCCGAACGATCAGTTAACATGCTGTGATCTGACCTTGTTGATGCATCCACGGATTGTAATGCTAAGGACAGTGGAGTTCTAAAAACACAAACGCGGTGCACATGCTTGCTGGCAGTATGAATAACGATAATGATGATGTCATTGACATATCGGATAGTGATGATGATTTTGATTTTGACTCTGATGATCCTCCTCCTACAAATGTCACATCTGGCGAAGGGCAATCAGTCAGGTTTCAGGACGAAGAGAGCACTCCTTCATCTTCTTCTAGAACTATTAAATACAGTAATGGCCAATACAGAACTCTGCCACCTTCATTAGCAAGTGGTATCGGTCCCGAGAAAGCCCGTTATACACTAGGTTCGGGGGACAGGACTAATCCACATTCAAATTCGAATGTGGGGCCAAGGCACGATTCTGAAAGGGCCATTCTCTCTTCCAGCAGACTTGACAGTGCAGGTTTGACTGCGGATGCAAAGGACAATAACAAGAGGACTCTTCCTCCATCTTTTTCCAATGGGAGCACATCAAAATCTACACATCCAAATGTTGCAAGTGAGATTCGCATACCCACATCATATTTTACCAATGGAAATTCACAAAGATTGGGTGATAATAAGATGAAAATAAATGTTGCCAATGGAATTGGGCAGCCTTCATCTTCAAGGTTCCCAAGCCAAAGCTCCTCTGTGAGTAATGCCCATAACACGGAGGATGATGATGGTTTGTGTAGCTAGTCTCAAATTATTCTAATTCAATAATATATGGGAAATGAATGCAGGATTTGTCAGGGAGCACTAATGTTTTCCTTGTTCTAAACTGCCAGATGATGTCTATGTATATGATGGTCCCAGTTCACATAGGGTGCTGCCTTCATCTTTTGGAGGCCATAACTCTGCTAGTAACACTGAACTTGCTAACATCAATGATATGCAAGCTCGTCCAAACCTAGAAAATAGAATTTTGGATTCTGATGAGAGAGCAGTATATCAAGAGGCTCTTCAGGTATGCATCTTTTGGCCCATTAAGTCATAAATCACATACATTTCCTGCCCAACTAATCGTGTGATGCTTTTCCAGAGGCAATTATCTATAATAGATTTATTCTTTTTCGATGAGCTCTGTGAATTGCATTGCTGACTTGGCTTGATCCATTAGAATACAATTGATAATATCTATCATTTATTTGTTATGTATTACCCCAGTTTGTCAAAACTCAAAATCATACTTCCTCCACTCTGTAACGATATGCTACTTTATGTGCCATGTGCCATTGTTTCTTAAAGTATCTTTGTGAAGAAAAAACACAAGTTGTATCTGTTTTACTTTGCATGGTATTGTGCAAATGCTGATATTTATCTTCTCTTTGCTGTCTCACTGATTGAATCCTTTAGTGGACTTCTTGGTGAAGTTAGTCCATTCAACAATTCATTTGTTTCCACTTGTCCATCTCTCTATCTATCAAGTTGTCTGATACTTTGCAAATATGCTAGTCCAGCCTCCATTCTTCTCAACAGATAGTTGCATACCGTGCTAATCATTTAAATAAATAAATATCAATTTTTTTGTAAATATAGTGCTACGCATTTCTTACGTTAGTCAGAATAATTTGGTAATACATTACTATTGCATTTGCAGAGCTCCAAATCTTCTCTAAAATTATTTTGTATATTGTTTTGTATTATTTTGTTGCATCCTATGTAAGTGCTAATTTTGACTTACGAATGAGGATATGCATTTGCACGCTCTTGTTTACCCACCAATTGGGATTATATGTTATAGGTGATCCAAGTTAATTTATTTTAGCGATTGCCCTTACATCTGATTCAATAATTTGAGTAACATTGCTTCTCATATTTTGTTATGCAGCATATTAGTCGGGATAAAACAGAGGATGATCTGCCTGAGGGTGTCTTGTCTGTATCACTGCTTAAGCACCAGGTACACCATTTTTTATACGATTGAGGTTTTTTTATTTCCACTGGGCCATATCCCTCTACTACCACCATGAGACCACACGTTGAGATTTACATATTTATGTCTACACCATGCAGCATTGTATTCCATATGATGAACTAGTATGTACTCCCTCCGTCTACATATACAAGGTCACTTACTCTTGTTATAAGTCAAACATGTTTAAGTTTGACCAAGTTTGTAGACAAAAAAATCTGAACATCTACAATACCCAGTGAACATATTATGAAAACATACATTGTGATAGATTTAGTGATATTAATTTGGTGTTGTAGATGTTGATACATTTTTCTGTAAATTTGGTCAAACTTAAACAAGTTAGACTTAAGACAAAAGGATTTGGCCATGTATATATGGATGCAGGGAGTATTAGCTTGCGCTAATCCATTTATATGCATGGTAGACAGTGAAAATGAATTAATGGTTAAGTCATAGTCACATTTAGGCTGCATTAACACTGTTTTAGGCACTGTACTAATGAGTATTAAGGTGTGAAATGAAGATGTAATGCTAGGAAGATGATGAAGACATGTAATCTTGAAGCATGGATCGATGCTAGACTTTGAGGTGGTTTAGCCCACGGATGTAGCAACATATTTCCTTTGTTATATGTATTTCAGTTATTTATTAGTTTCTTGTGTTCTGTATATGATGTTACTTAAGTATCTTTTCTGCTTGAAAGAAAATGGCATTAGCTTGGATGGTTTCAAAGGAGAATAGCTCGCATTGTGCAGGTGGAATTCTTGCAGATGATCAGGTTATTTCTGATTTCCTAACTTTTCCACAACTACTTGCTTATCATATTATTGTTCTTAAATTCAAGTAGTTGTCTTGTAACAGGGTCTTGGGAAGACTGTGTCTACAATTGCCCTTATACTTAAACAGAGGATTCATCAGTCTAAGTTCATGCATGCTGATTCAGATCCTTTGAAATCTGAAGCACTAAACCTCGATGAAGACGATGAGGCAGTGGCTGTTGTTGATAAGGCGGAACAGTCTATGCATGATGAACCCAAGAAGGATCTAGATGCTGGTTTATCTTCGACAGAAGCTAGTACAAGTGGTGTTAAACCATGTATTAGTCACATGGATACGGTTCCGAATAGAGTGGTTGAAAGCAAAGTCGAACGCAAGAAGACCAAAACAGGCACATCATCTGCATCATCGACCATGAGATCCATGACGAGGCCAGCTGCAGGTACTTTAGTAGTATGCCCTGCTAGTGTTCTTAAGCAATGGGCTAACGAATTGACTGACAAGGTTAGTGAAAATGATAAGTTGTCTGTGTTAGTCTACCATGGTGGTGCGAGGACCAAAGATCCAAGTGAGCTGGCAAAGTATGATGTTGTTGTCACTACATACACAATTGTGGCGAATGAAGTGCCTAAACAGAATGCTGATGATGACCCGGATCAAAAGAATGGCGAAGAATCTTCTGCTGGTAATAAGAAAAAACCACCAAGCAAGTCTAAGAAAAGGAAGAAGAAACTTAAGGATTCAGATATCGACATTGACAGTGGCCCAGTTGCCCGGGTACGGTGGTTCCGGGTTGTTCTTGACGAAGCTCAGACGATAAAAAATTTCCGGACTCAAGTGGCGAAAGGCTGTTGTGGACTAAGAGCGAAAAGGAGATGGTGCTTATCAGGAACACCTATACAAAATGCAATTGATGAGCTCTACAGCTATTTTCGTTTCTTGAAATATGATCCATATTCTACATATAGCTCATTTTGTACGATGATAAAGCACCCAATTGCGAGAAATGCCGTTCATGGGTATAAGAAACTTCAAACTGTGTTGAGGATAATTCTCCTGCGCCGCACGAAAGGTGAGAGGAAAATGTGTATTTACTGCATATATCCATATATGTGGAAGGGATTAAATATGGCTCGATGGAGCCTAGGTACTCATGTATATATATGAATTAGATATGTCATTGCAAACAAATGTAATTCCAACCATGGTATGTAGTATCTTTTGTTGATGTGGAAACTCGATGAGTTATATCCAAGTTTATTCTGCATGTGGTTACAATATATTTTGGGGTAGGATTCTCTGGTTCCACGACTTTGTAATCAATTGATATACCATGTGACCAGTGGAAAAGCAGAAGCTTTTAGTTACATGACAGAGATGATATTACGTTATGTGGCTTCTGGTAATTTAGTTTGAAACACTAGGGCACTTGTGTTAACAATACTAGCTACTTGTGTTCAGTATCATACCTTCTTAACTTTTCTTTTCATAGAAAGAACTTCCAAGGGTTTCACATTGTAAACTTCTTGTAAGATCCTCAAGCGCATGTCGACGTGACTATTTTCCATTCCTTCATAATCTCTGTTGATTCATGTTACTTTTTTATGTAGAAACTATGATAAACGGACAACCAATCATAAACTTACCTCCAAAGATAATCAATCTGGAAAAGGTAGATTTCACAAAGGAGGAGCGGGCTTTTTATATGACACTGGAAGAACGTTCTCGGCAACAGTTCAAGGTTGGTTAAATCTTTGTATTTAACTTGATGTTTTCCCATATACTCCGTTGATGTTCTTGGTGTATCATAATTTTGCACCATTTAATCGCTTAACTGGTAGCATGTTTCCTTGTTTCCAGTGTCATATATATGTATAATTTTGTTGTTGTGATCTAGATTTATAAGATGCTTTATTTCCGACCTCTTTCCTCAAAATTTCCTTTTGAAATGTTGTTTCTAGAATTCTTCATTGTATTCACACCATTATTTTACATCTATGAGGGGAGCTAAAGTGGACAATAATTTCTGGAACATTGACATTCGTTAGATCAACAGAAGCATTACGTTTGCATCCCTTATGGAAACTAGAAATATTGGAACTGAAATTCATGATTGCTGATGTACTGTCTATCCATTTCAGGAGTACGCTGCTGCCGGAACGCTCAAACAAAACTATGCCAATATCCTTTTATTGTTATTGCGGCTTAGGCAGGCATGTGATCATCCTCTTCTTGTGAAGGGGCATCAGTCAGTATTTAAAGGCGATGGTTCTATAGAGGCGGCGAAGAAACTTTCCAAGGAAAGGGTAATAGATTTGCTTGCAAGGCTGGAAGTATCAGCACTTTGTGCTGTATGCCGTGTAAGTAATTGTATCTTTTGTCACTATTTGGAAGTTCAGCCGTTCCCTCTTTTTTCTTACTTCCCCAACATGTGAGGGTTATTTTAGAAAGTTATCACTTATTTGATCCATGTTCCTATGAATCTAGTGCATGTGCATCCAACCTTCATGGGTGGACCTATCTGGAAAGTTATCATGATTGGACTTAACCACGATTTGCACTAAGATGTGCCTCCCCTCTCTTATTTCATGCTCTTGGCATAAGATTTCCTTATATCATGGAGTCACTAAGGACATGGACCAATAAAGAATAGTAGCAGAACACACGAACTGGCTAAAGCCTACATGTTTTATCGGATAATGCAAAACCAAGCTGGGCCTTGCTCACCATGGGTGTCTTGCATCCAGGGCTAAAATGCCGAGCCCAGCTGGAAACCTGGATCAGGATGCACCCATTTTGCCATGATCTTTCTCATACACAGTGTATGCAATGCAACAATGCAGTAACTTGACTTATGTATTATTGAAGGAATGCTTGTTGTTTTGCTCTTATTCTAATGGCTGGAATGTTGCAACTCATGCTTTTTGCAGGACACACCTGAGGATGCTGTTGTGACGAAGTGTGGTCATATTTTCTGCTATCAGTGCATATACGAGCGGATAACAACTGATGAAAACATGTGTCCCTCCCCCAATTGCAGAAACACATTAAGTACTGATTCAGTATTTTCATCAGGGACGTTAAAGATTTGTATCTCTGGCAAGACTGGTACTTGTGCAACATCAAGTTCATCAGCAGATAATGAGCTATCTTGTATTAGTCAAAGCAGTTTCATCTCCTCGAAGATACAAGCAACCGTGGATATTCTGAATTCAATCATTAACACACATGCCCTTACAGACAGTGATACTAATGAATCAAATCCAAGCCGAGTAGCCCCAGTTAAAGCCATTGTCTTCTCTCAGTGGACTAGCATGCTGGATTTGCTGGAGCTTTCACTGAATAGCAATCTTATACAGTACAGGAGACTAGATGGAACAATGTCCCTCAATTCAAGAGATAAAGCAGTGAAGGATTTTAACTCAGACCCAGAGGTCTTGTACTTTCCTATCTTGTCTCTTTACTACTCGTGGACCATCATCTGGCACTGTTTTGATGAATATCTTCTTTTTTCAGGTTAGAGTTATGATAATGTCACTGAAAGCAGGTAATCTTGGTCTCAACATGGTTGCTGCTTGCCATGTAATTCTCCTCGATCTTTGGTGGAATCCTTATGCTGAGGACCAGGCAATTGATAGAGCACATAGAATTGGGCAGACTCGTGCTGTCACTGTCTCTCGCCTAACCATTAAAGACTCGGTGGAAGATCGTATTTTAGCTCTGCAGGTAATAAATCTGTCTTACACTTGGTGTGAATTAACGACCACTTTGAATCAACGTAAAGAGCACATGGTTCTTTATTAATTTGGGGGGATGAGAAATATGCAATACATGACTATCACTGAGATTCTATCATGTCAGTGATTGTCTTCTGGTAGGTTAGCTATCTAATCTTTTCTTGTGAGAGAACTGTTTGATAGGTGATCGAAATTAATTCATGTCAGCACATTGCAATGTGATGGTTAAATGAAGCTGGACAGCCAACTAATCCAAGTGTATTTCGTGTGCATCGGATATTTTGAGAATGTTATATAATAAAATAGTACTCCCTCTGTCTGGAAAGGGGAACATGTCTAGATACATGCGAATTTAGACAAATCTGCGACATCTAATTCGGGACAGATGGAGTATAATATTGGAACATTGTTAGCTGTGCACGGAAAGCCAGCCAGTCAGCTCTACTGAGATTTACTAATGGACTTTTTTGTTGTCATTGGGTTCAAACAAACTTCAAATAGGATTGCATAAATATTCAAAGCTGACGTAGTGATTGTCTTGTCACGGAGCCACCATTACTTGTAATTTGATGTTGCCTGTCTGACATTGTTCCTGCATTTGTTAACAGGAGGAAAAGAGAGCCATGGTCAACTCTGCTTTTGGCGACGACAAATCCGGTGGCCATGCCAGTAGGCTCACTGTAGAAGATCTGAGGTATCTGTTTAGGATATGATTGGGAGGAGGGCATGATCCCTTGTTGCTAGCTTTGCGAAGCAGTGACAGCATGTATTTAGAGCTTGTAATCTATTTCGAAGCGAGGTTCAGTGGGAGGACCCTATGCCCCTCCCAGCCGCGGATCCAGTTTTGTCATGCTCCGATTGGTCGTCGTCGGACGGCCAGCCAGCCAGCTAGCCTGTCTAGTGTAACTTGCATTCCTGAGTTAGCTGTCTTAGTGTAACTGCCCTACCCGAACTTGTAGGAGAATTCTCGTGAGCTCTGTTCCCAGTGATGACGGGAGATCTATGTATAGTGTCACAGTTCGGACTCAGTACTTGCTATGTTGCGACATACTTGCTCCTTTCGGTCTTATTACAACATATTTCTGGATTTATTTGACCATTAATTCGGCTAATAATCTGACCAATGTGCCATAAAAATCATATAATTCGGAAATAATTCGAATGGTTATTTGACCATTAATAATCCAACCTATGTGCATCAAATACAGATATGATGATATGTTTCTCTGACATATAACTAATAATTATGAAAAAAATTGATAGTCAAATTGTATCCAAATGCCTGCGGGTACCAACTGGCTGCTATTTGTGTCATCCTGCGGCATATTGCATGAACCGTGTACACGCCCTGAAACATTTCGACCACTTTGAAAGCTACTTTCGATGGCCCATGGGCCCTGAAGGATGCAGGTCCCACGAGCCAGTGACCTGCGACTCGGCCGCGTGACGGCGTGAGCCGTCGAGCTTCTGGGGCAACTCGTCCGTTATATATTTCCTTGCTTCATTTCGCTCCCACAATACTTAGCGTTCAAAATTCAAAATCTCAAACCCACCTCTCCTCGCCTCCGCACGCAGAGGCAGCCATGAGGAAGGCGAAAGCAGCCGCCTCCAAGTCCAAGCCCAAGCCTAGGGCGAGGGCCAAGCCCAAGGCGAAGCCCAGCCCCGCCTCCACCTCCGGCTCCTCGTCGCCGTCCGGCAGCGACGCGTCTCCCGTCGCCGTCGGCCGCGGCTTCCTCCCGCCCGCCTCGCCGGTGACGCCAAAGACCAGGTCCCCTCTTTCTGCGTCAGCACCCCCCTTCCCCGTGCCCACCCCTCCCTCCATGTCCAGCCTCGACTCGCTCAAGCGCCGCCTCGACGCGCTCCACGGCGACTCCGTCCGTGACCTCGAGGCCTCACACTCCCGCATCTCCAAGCGCATCAAGGTGATCTCCCGGATCCACTCTGCTACCCTCTCTTTGCCTTCGTCACGTCAGTCGCTTCCCCCGAGCGGCGCCGTATGATGTGATGTAATCGATCGCAACCCGTCCCGTGTGTCATGTTCAGATGCAGACGCAGAGCTGCCTGCAGCTGGCGGAGGAGGCGGAGAAGGAGCACAAGAAGACGGCCGAGAAGATCTTCGGGCGCGCCGAGGAGATGAAGGTACACCGATACAATTTCCGTACGGGTTCGCTGTTTGATCGAGTGCTCATCGATCGTGGGCGCAAGCCTGTATAACTGATCTCCTTTTGGTTTGGATTCTGAAATTTTGTGATGATTCCTGTGAATTCCAGGCATCCTACAAGAAGTTCGTGGCAGAGGTGCAGTCGTCTACGTCTCGTGGTACTGCGACAGAGAGCTAGCAGAAACATCTCCCTGTGTTTTACTTCAGTTCAAAATGTTTTTCTAACTAATAACGCAGTGGTGTTCTTGCTGATGCTCAGTGTGCAAGGTGACCATCCCTGAGATGGCAAAGTCTGTTGACAGAGCTATTGATGGCTTGCGCACTCGCTACAACATCCCAGCTACGGCAGCTTAGCTTGCAGCGCAGCTTGTATCTGCCACCGTGCTTCTCTGAGTAGGTAATCACTTCTCGGTTCTGAACATGGACTGGCTGGTTGGTTATGTTTAGTATAGTCATAACAGTTGACAGGGTTAATTATAAGTTACCAAATGTGTGTAGTTCATTATTTAGGCAGTTCTATCTAGTACCAATCATCGTACCAAGCACTGATTAGACATCACTAGAGCCTAGGTGATCCTATCTTTACAAAAGTTATTGATGCGTGCTTGGTTTTGGTTGGTTAGTGTTTTTATTTAGAAAAAAAATTCTGGGCCATGCAATGGGTGTTTCTGTAACTTGTGCACATGGTCTAAATGCTTGTTTAGAACTGTGGACTGCATACCATAGTCCTATCTCCACAAAAGGTATTGGTTTGCTTGGTTTTGGTTGGCTAGTGTGTCTGTTTAGAATAAATGTGGGCGATGCACTGAGTATTAATGTAACCTGTTTGTAAGGGAGAATCCATGTGCACATAAAGAATGCTGTATCACGTGTTTCAGTCCACATGATCTAGATGCTTGTTTAACACCGCAGACAAACTCCATAACTAGAACCCTATTCTTGAGGGAACTAGGTGTCGACCAGTTAGCTAGTGGCACATGCCCCGGTGTGTGTGTGTGTGTGCCAGCCCGCCACCCGCATTCGAGTCCCTGTGCTCCGCAGGGTGTTTGCCTGTGTTGTTTCTTCTAAAGTAAAAAAATGCACAGGTGCTAGTTCCTGTCAGTCGAGCTTTTTTAGGTCTTGCTCTTGTAATCTTCATGTAAAGATAAAGTTCTTCCGTGTTTTGCTCTTTTGCTGGTGCTACTATTCAAGTACATGCTACTTGTTTCTATCTTATAAATTACTTGGTTGGTTATGCTCAGTATCATCGTAACAATTGGCAGGTCTATAAGTTACCACATTTCTGTAATTCATTATTTAGGCACTTCTTGTACAAATCATGATAGCAAGCACAGATTAGAAATCACTAGAACCTAGATGATCCTATCTTCACAAAAGGTATTGATTGGTGCTTGGTTTTGGTTGGTTAGGGTTTTTTATTCCGAAAAATAAATTCTGGGTCATGTAATGGGTATTTATGTAAATTGTGCACTGTGGACTGCATAACCATAGTCATATGCTTGAGGGAACCTGGCGTCGAACCAATTAGCTAGTGGCATGTGCCCGGGCGCATGCCCAACCCGCCATCCACATTCGAGCCCCCTGTGCTCCGCAGGTTGTGCACCTGGGTTTTGTTTCTTTTTTTTTGAGAGAGAAAATGGGTTTTGTTTCTTTTCTTAACTAAAAAAGCCACAGGGGCTAGTCCCTCTTGGTTGGCATTTTTTTTTAAAAGTTCAGTGCTTGTAATCAGCTGAACTTATTTCTTGCTCCCCTCTTAAATTACTTGGATGTAATTCTTATCACTATAACGTTGCTGTATTGCAAGTCTTGTATCTGAATTCTGTAAAGAAATAAGCTATCTACATCACACATACAGATAGGAAATCTTCCTCTGTTTCCTTTGTGTTTGTGTTATTTACATACCTTCTTCAGTATCTAGTGTTGTTGATTGCTTCTTCTTACTAAACAATGTGCTATTTATGTTGACTTGTATACACTGAATGATAGCCACCTTCTTGTTTGACTCTGTTTACGCAGTTGTGACTCTTGCCTGTGCTAACCTTCACCTAGCTAAATCTCGTCTGTATTTTCTGCAACAGGTGCATGCCCCTTCTCCAAACGAACCTGGCTGCTGAATTCATGGACTCATGGCAGAAGAAGCTCGCGGATTTGTAGATAATAACAGTTACGCGTACATCATACAGTTGTTTCTACATTCTCTTGCTCAGCTGCGTTGAAATATCGTTACGGTCGCTCCGAAATCTAGGACTTGTTTTTCTGTTCTCATTGCGATTCCTGTGTGGCCTGAGTATTACTGGTGTCAGTATTATAGTAGATTCTGCAAGTTGTAAGGATCATGACATTTCAGAGCTGAAATACAGTTTTCGCCGCTGTAGTTTTTTTTTTTTGGAGGAAAGGAGGATCCCGTGTATCCAAGGTCGACATACAGTAATGTGTAGCCTAAAATGTATTCTGCGCTCCCCCGTTCTTTACCTGATGTTCTAGTGTGTAATCTTTGTTGTTATGTTGCTGGTTTGCTGCTGCTGCTGCTGCTGCAACGAACTGTCCCAGTTGATTGGAGTTGGATGCTCAAGCGGCAGCCAGCCTATCGGTCCATCACGTGTTCGAAGATACTACTACTACCTCCAGTATTGTTCTTTTGTTATTGTTGACAGATCGTCCATCAAGTGCTATCAGCTTGCACTTTCTTAGTCAACTGTTTCTCTTGAGTCTTCACCTTTCTCCGCGCCCTCGGATCGGCGACGTGCAGTAACCAAGCGGTTCTGTCCCCATCCATTCCACAGCCGTGTCTTGGAGCGGTGCAGTCGGCCATAGCGTGGGCGCTGGAGTACAAGCTCGGCTACTGGATCAAGTCCTTCTCCCACGAGCAGCTCAGCCTCCGCGGCGGCCACACCGCGCGGCTGCTGTCCAATGCTCAATGCTGGTAAGCTCCTTGCGTTGGATCCACCTTGAACTGTAGCGCTAGCAGCTACCTCACTCATTTGGTTGACGTACTACGTCAGTCTCTTCTTAATGCTGCATCGCATGCTGATGCTGATGTGCGTTTGGCGCAGAGATCGATGGGGATGCGCTGCATGCCGCCCTGGGGCTGGCGCAGAGGTTTTTTTACTTTTTTTTTTAAATTTCTGAAGCACCAAAGCCCCAAAAGGGACAACTTTCATTTCATTGATATTGGATTGGATGTTACGGTGAGGCCTGTTGACGGTGGCTAGCTTGCAAAGTTCACACCACAAACTGGAGCACGGAGAGCATTACAACAAATTGATTCTAGCATCATGTTGGAGATACATTTGCCCTGATTGGAACATCACACACGTACGAGCTCCCATTTGGAGTGCATTATATGATCGTAAAGAGGTTTCTGTGAACGATGCCTTGGCCTCGGCTCGGTTCCGTGTTATATATGGCGAGAGAGCCCAGAATTACAGGAGAGGATTACAACCGAGAGAGAGAGAGAGAAAACGGGAGATCGATCTGATCTTATCAGATCGTATCTAGCTAGTTACAACCATTCAAACTAATTCTATCTCTATCTCTCTATCTGTTAACAACCGTGTACAACACATGATAATGATCGCTAACATCCCTCCTCAATCACAGCTTTCTTGAGGTTGAGATTGTGCTTGAATTCTTCAAATTTCCGAGCTGGTAATGCCTTTGTGAAGCCATCTGCCACCTGATCACTAGAGGGAATAAATCTGATCTCTAGTTGTTTGTTTGCTACTCTTTCTCTTATAAAATGAAAATCAATTTCTATGTGTTTGGTTCTAGCATGAAAAACAGGATTTGCAGAAAGATAAGTTGCTCCCATATTATCACACCATAGACAAGAGATTTCTTTTCTTTGGATTCCAAGTTCTCCTAGAAGAGACTCTATCCAAATGACTTCAGCGGTAGCATTGGCTAGAGATTTGTATTCTGCCTCTGTGCTTGACCTGGACACTGTTGCCTGTTTTCTAGCACTCCAAGAAATTAGATTAGGACCAAAAAATACTGCAAAACCTCCTGTTGACCTTCTGTCATCTACACACCCTGCCCAATCAGCATCTGAGAAGGCACTTACTAGAGTGGAGGGTGATCTCTTGAAGGTTAAGCCAAGTTTTACTGTACCACTGACATATCTCAAAATTCTTTTTACAACAGTCCAATGCACAGTTGTAGGAGCATGAAGGAACTGGCATACCTTGTTGACAGAGAAAGCAATATCTGGTCGTGTGAGTGTTAAGTACTGCAGTGCTCCAACAATGCTTCTGTATCTTGTACTATCTTCTGGTCCTAGAGGTTCTCCTTCAGTGATTGACAATTTTTCTGATGCTGATAGTGGTGTTGGCAATTCTTTGCACTTCTTCATTCCAACTTTGTTAAGTAAATCTAGAGCATATTTCTCTTGAGTTAATAACAACATGTCTTTATTAGGTTGTTTTACCTCAATTCCTAGGAAGAAGTGTAGATTACCAAGATCCTTTAGAGCAAACGATGAACTAAGATCTTGCAGGAGTGAAGTTATAGCCTTGTTGGAAGAACTAGTAACAATAATGTCATCAACATATACTAGCACATAAATAGTGATACCTGACTTGTTGTATATGAACATGGATGTATCTGCCTTGGATGCCAGAAAACCAAGTCCTTGTAGTTTTGAGCTCAACTTGGCAAACCATGCTCTTGGTGCTTGCTTGAGTCCATACAGTGATTTTTCCAGTTTGCACACATGAGAAGGTGCATGTGGATCCTCATAACCAGGTGGTTGTTTCATGTATACCTCTTCTTCCAGAACGCCATGAAGAAACGCATTCTTCACATCTAATTGCCTCAAGCTCCAACCTTGTGAGACTGAAATGGCTAGAACAAGTCTAATAGTAGCAGCTTTAACAACAGGACTAAAAGTATCCTCATAGTCTATGCCATACCTTTGTTTGAAACCTTTTGCTACTAGTCTAGCTTTGTATCTGTCAATAGTTCCATCAGCTTTTCTTTTAATTCTATAAACCCATTTGCAATCTATAAGATTTCTGCCATGCTGATGTGGTACTAAATGCCATGTTTTATTTTGCATTAATGCCTTATACTCATCATCCATAGCATTCTTCCATTTTTATCTTGCAAAGCTATTTGTAAGTTTGCAGGCTCACTACTTGCACAAGACAAACCGTATCGAATTGTACCATCAGTATAAGTTTTTGGTTTCAAATTACCGGTTTTGGATCGTGTCACACGGGTGGTTGGTGCAGGTTGAGCCTCAGGCTGCGAGGATGCAGAAGATCCTGGGATTCTTGTCTGGCGCGTCGAAGCGGGCGCCAATCCCGAGGTGGATATCGGCGCAGAGGTTCCCGCTCCCGCGCTCTCTGATCCCGAAGTAGATGCCCGTGCAGAGGTTCCCACGCGCTCCTGCGGTGGCGGTGTTGTCCACGTGTCGCTGGAGTCGCGTGTGCCGTGGCCCGAGGAGCTGGAGAGCGACGTTTCGCCTCGCGCGCTGCTGGCGCTAGGCCCAGAGGGAGTTGTGGCGGGCCCGGTCGGTGGAGACGTGACGCCTGGAGTGCCGCGCGACCGCGGATCAGGAGAGGTCGCTGTCGCGGACCCCGCGGGCCCAGATGACGTGCGCCTGGATGATTGGTCGCCGCGTGCTCGAGGCGGGTCTTCTGCGGATCCCAAGGGAGATCCTCTGCCGTACGAGGTTTGGCCGATCCGAGGCGGATTTTCCTCGGAGTCCTCGTCAGTCGTGTCGCCTGACAGATTTCCGTGCGTTGCTCCGTTTTCGCTAATTTCTGCACTGTTTGGCTCCGAATTTTCTCCTGCATGCTGCTGTATTGAGATACTAGGAATTACAGAGTCATTAGATGTTAGCTCAGTGCAATGTTTTTCTCCCTCATGAGATAACAGTGGTGGATTTTGGAGAGACTCGGGAAGGAGAAGAATTTCTCGACGAAGTAGAGACCTAGCATTTGGATGTAAATGGGCAAAGGGAAACAGAGTTTCATCAAAAACTACATCACGTGAGATATAGACCCTACCAGACGTGATATCAAGGCACTTAACGCCCTTATGCATGTTGCTGTAGCCAATGAACACACATTGCTTTGAGCGAAAAGCAAGTTTTCTCTTGTTGTATGGTCTAAGATTGGGCCAACAGGCACAACCAAAAGTGCGGAGAGATGCATAGTCTGGTGTTTTATGAAGAAGTCTTTCCATGGGAGTTTCATGATTGGTAATTTTGGAGGGCAACATGTTAATGAGATGGGTGGCTGTTAAGACAGCTTCATCCCAGAATTTTAATGGCATGGATGCATTAGCAAGAAGGGAAAGTCCTACTTCAACAATATGACGATGCTTGCGTTCAGCTGATCCATTTTGTTGATGAGCATGTGGACAAGATACATGATGCTCAATGCCAATTTTTTGAAAGAAAGAGTTTAATTTCTCATATTCACCACCCCAATTAGACTGTAAAGCAAGGATTTTTCTATCGAATTGGCGTTCAACAAATTTCTGAAAATTATGAAAGACTTGAAACACATCGAATTTATTTTTGAGAAGATAGATCCAAACAAACTTGCTAAAATCATCAATGAAGCTTACATAATATGTGTATCTACCTACTGAGCTAGGCGCAGGACCCCAAACATCTGAGAATACAAGTTGAAAGGGAGCAGTGGATACACTAGTGGATCTCATATAGGGTAATTGATGACTTTTGGCACGTTGGCAGGAATCACAAACAGACTCAACACTAGATTTATTTGAACATGGTAAATCATGTTTGCTAAGAATTTGTTGAACAACTCGAAATGAAGGATGACCTAATCAACTATGCCACCGTGAAGCGGAAGGCTTGGTGACGCTAAAAACTTGTTTATTCTTGATTGATGACGAGGAGATCAAGGGGTAGAGACCTTGCACGCATCTACCCTTAAGGAGAACTTTCTTCGTTGCCTGATCCTTGACATAAAAACACCATGGGTGAAATTCAAGAAAGACATTGTTGTCAAGAGTAAAACGATGAATGGAAACAAGATTTTTAGTGGCATTTGGAACATGTAGGACATTTTTAAGATGAAGTTGTTGAGAGGGGGTATCTACAATTGCATGACCAACATGTCTAATGCTCATACCTTGTCCATTTGCCGTGTGGATCTGCTCGCGGCCATGGTATTTCTCCTTCATGGTGAGATTGTTGGGCTCACCCGTGATGTGATCGGTGGCGCCGGTGTCTCCATACCAATTGGTGTCCACTCCATAGGACACCGCATGGGCGCCCTTTTCCTCCTCCTCTTCTTCATCGTCGGAGTAGCGATGCCAGCATTGCCAGGCTTCATGTCCGGGCTTGCCGCAGATCTGGCAAGTGGTGTAGTCGCGGTCCTTGCCGCTGCCCTTGCCGCGTCCTCCTCCGCGACGTGCGTTGCCTCCGCCGCGCTGCTGATGCCGTCCGTTGCCGCGACCGTTGCCGCGACCGCCTCCACGTCGTCCTCCACCACGATAGCCGCGCCCGCGTGGGCCACCACGACCACGGGAGGCGGCGTTGACGGAGGAGCTGCCGCCTCCCACGTCCATGAGAAGCTCCATGCGATGATCATATGCCATGACATGGGCATAGAGGTCATGGGTGGAGAAGTCCTTGCCGCCGTTGACCCCGATGGCGGCGTAGAGGGGATTGTACTGATCGTCGAGGCCGGCGAGAAGATACTCGAGGAGCTCTCCGTCCTCGATGGGCCGTCCTGCTGCGGCCAGCTCATCCGCGAGCCCCTTCATCTTGGCGAAGTAGGCTGGCGTGGTCATGCCCTCCTTCCTGGTTTTGGCGAGGGCGACACGAAGATTGGCGATCCACGTCTTGTTCTGGGCGGCGAACATTGTCTTGATCGCCATCCACACCTCCACGGCCGAGTTGAGGCCGATCATGGACACCAAGATCTCCTTGGAGAGGGTGTTGAGGAGGTAGGAGAGCACGTGCTGATCCGTGCACAGCCATGCATCAAAGGCGGGGTTTGGCTCCTTGGCTTGTCCCTTGTCGCCGCCTTGGTCGACGAGGATCTCCTCCGCCGGCTTCTTCTTGTCGTCGAGGTAGTCCATCAGCTTGGCGCCGCGAAGTGGGGGAAGGACTTGCGACAGCCACAACAGATAGTTGTCGCGGGTGAGTTTCTCGCTCACACCCTGTCCGGCAAGAGGATTGGAGTTGGCCATCGCTGGGGAGGAAGAAGATGCGAGGCACATAGATGTGTTTAGGAAGATTTGGTTGGCTCTGATACCATATGATCGTAAAGAGGTTTCTGTGAACGATGCCTTGGCCTCGGCTCGGTTCCGTGTTATATATGGCGAGAGAGCCCAGAATTACAGGAGAGGATTACAATCGAGAGAGAGAAAACGGGAGATCGATCTGATCTTATCAAATCGTATCTAGCTAGTTACAACCATTCAAACTAATTCTATCTCTATCTCTCTATCTGTTAACAACCGTGTACAACACATGATAATGATCGCTAACACATTACTCAGTTGAAACACCTGATTAGGAAGCCTTCCTTTATGGAACTTGTGATACTTGGAGCTTGGGCTATATGGAACACACGGAATGCTTTTGTACTTCAGAATATTATACTCCAAGCCTTTATCGGAGCAAGGCCTTCTTCAAAGAGGAGTTAAAATGGATTAAATTCAGAGCAACCAGGAAACCTTATGTGCTTTTTTCCACCTCTGGATTGGTAGCTTCTTGTAACTTTTTTGGGATTTTCCTAGCTTAGATTTTTTTTTGGGTACAAATCTCTTGTACTCATGTAACAATTATTCGAAGATCTATATAAATTTACAGCAGAGTTCTCCTGTTTCCGTCAACAAAAAAATAAAAATTGGAGGGTTGGATTAAAGATGAGTTCATGAGATCAATCCTAGTCCAGCAATTTTTTTAGTGCAATTATTTTTTAGGCACAGTAAATTTGTTTTACTTTTTTATAGCGGAAGTAATTTTTTTTACTACAGTAGTGCAATTCACCGTAAATTAGATTGACGGGCCTCGAACCTAACCAACCAGCCCATATCCGGATTCCGGACCATGGGTCGGGCCTGGAGCTGGCCACCCACGAACCCACCTACCCACAGATCCATCCAACTCCACGCCCAAACCCTACCCGAATTCCTCTCTCCGCCGCTGCCGCTGCTGCTTC
Organism: Avena insularis; assembly: GCA_023614405.1. NCBI lineage: Eukaryota > Viridiplantae > Streptophyta > Magnoliopsida > Poales > Poaceae > Avena > Avena insularis. Next base: position 345,372,887 of record CM042697.1, read on the forward strand.
CGCCTCGTCGCCGGCGTCGATCTCCCCCTCACAGGTTCTTCTCTGATTGTAAGTTCCTCGCTTGGCTTGCGCTCCCATTTCCGGTAGAATTTGAGCTTCCAATAGGCAGTAACCGACGCGATCCGTGTGCCTTTGTTTTCGGCTCCAAATTCCGTTTACTGTCGGCCTGTCGGTCACCTGTTAGCCGCTACGGATGTGTGCTAGTTTTTCTTCATGCGTTCTGCTATGATATTGTGCTTGCAGTAAGTCAGTTGGGGATAGTAAGTACTAGTAGGTGTTTGGTTTCAGGGGAAACTGTAACATATTGAAGCGTTGAACTGTAATAAGCTCGAACCAAAAGTTCATGGCGATCTACTCGGCAGTATACTTGCTGCCGTTTGTGCTTTACGCTTGCACCTACTATTTCTCTATATTCTTATTGACTTATTGTGCTTTGTCTGTAATTATCCACTCTGCGGTTCAGTGATGTGCTATGCTAAAAACTGATCGTGTTGTATTGTATCAGGGCAGCTGCAGCTATGGAGTATGATGAGCATGACAGTGACGATGATATGCCACTTGGGCTGGACTCTGATGGGGCCGCATCCAGATTCAGGAAGAAGAGGTCCAAGGTGTGGGAAGAGTACACGCCTATTTATATAAACGGAGTGATCCAGAGCGCAGAATGCCGCTACTGCCATACTCTCATGAGTTGCAAAGGTGCCGAAGGACGTTCCAATGGAACGAGCCATTTGTGGCGACATCATAAAAATTGCCGAGCAAAAGGAGTTGATCCGAGCGAGCTACAAGATACATCCATTCCATATGGTATGTTCATTTTGTTTCTTTCATGTGCCTGCGCATGCTAGTCATGTGAATGTTTAGCAGTTTGTATATGTTTCACAGTTTTATAGCCTGTTTGCATTCCGGTGAATTACAATAATCCCATCGGGGGGAACCACTTTGCACACTTTTCTGTTGCTAAAATTTGTGCTGTTATAGGTCTATTTGCACTGTTCTGATAATCCCCTGGGTAGAGCCGCTTTTACATACTTTGCCGTTTGGTTACAGATTTTGTTAAAGCCCGTGCTGACATAGTTTAAAATAGCACTCAGCTATGTCACAGGAAAAGAGAGCTGTCCATGTGCTTGCACATAGGCAGCTATCCATGTCTTACGGCAGTTAGTCAAACCCCAATGTACATAGGCAACTGTCCATGTCTTATGTCAGTTAGTTAAACCTCGATCTAATTTTCCAAACAGGACAATGTGTTTCCCACAGTAGTTTATAAAATAAGTAGAATACAACACAGTTAGTTAATTCCAAACTGACCCTTTCTGAAACAAAAGCATTTGGATGCTTATAAACTTAAGATGGTTGTCATGTTTTATTCATTCAAGCTTCGAAGCAATTAAAGAGTATAAGTGACGTGTTAACAATATCTCAGTTTCAACAACTGAGGGCTATCCTTTCAGGCAGTATTGTCAGAATGGCCTACTGGTGTTGGTATGGTCCTCTTCCTCTTCAAGGTTAAGCTTAGCTTGTCTGGCAGTCATGCTGATTGTAGCAGCTACATCCGTTGTGCTGCACTTGTTGAGAGAACAAAATATACACAGTGGTTTCATTCGAGTTACCTGACACATTGTTGATACACTTGATCACCGCATATAAGTTAAAGTTACCATTTCGTTTGGCAAGTCATAATTATATTACATGTAAGAGTCTTTTTTCATGAAAACTCTTAAGCACGAGGAGTAATTTAATAGTAAAGGTTGCTTCTATGTCCTGCACAATCCATCTTTACAGCATTCTGTTTTTTGTTTGTGCCCTCATCTTGGTTAGGTTGCATTTGTGGAAATTTCTAGTAGTTTTTTCCTGTATCGGTTAGAATGGGGCATGCTGGACCTTTATCATCAGGTATGGGTCACATGTTATGCTTTACTAGAGATATTGTTGTTTCACGGTTCAGGGTGCAAGCATCAGCTTTCTGCATGATAACCTACTCCTTATTTTCTTTGAGGAATATTCTAACTAAACTGTGTGTACTTGATGTATAGTAGGTGTGAATGACATTGATCCGCTGAACATGATTCTTCCAGAGTCACTTGATGACATAAACTATGGAAATCTTAGTGAGAACAGCAAATACAGATCAAAGGTGTGGATGGACTTTACGCCTGTCTACGTTGAGGGGAGAATCCAGGGTGCTGACTGTGTCCATTGCCACAAACGATTTAGCGCAGAAGGTAGAAGTCATTTGAACCGACACACACAGACTTGCTCAGCACGGGTTGGAACTAGTGTAAATTATCAGAAAGGTGGGGTTTTTCTGTCCAGTGTACAATCTAGGGTGAAAGACGAGCTTTCGCCTGCCTTGACAAATGGTAAGGTTCAGATTGCGGAATATGCTAGCAGGCTCCTCAAGGGTAATAGCTCTGGCGATGAAACCCATCAGAATCAGCACATTCTAGCTTTACCAGCAGACAACATGGCCCCAGCGGAAAGAAGTAACTTGTCTGCTCATACCAGGAAACTGGATCAAGAAGCATCTTATCAAGATCTAACTAGGATGATAGTAATGCATGGTTATCCCCTGTCAATTGTGGAGCATGACGAAATGAAAAGATTTGCCAAGGGCCTCAATCCTTTGTTTAATATGGCTTCAAGCCTAGATATGGAAGAATATTCAACTCTTTTGTTTCAGAAAGAAAAGTCCGACCTTAAGGAGAAAATTGCACTTTCGTCACGGCGAGTTTCATTATCAGCAAGTGTGTGGGTTCCGCAGGGAGCTGAGCCCACGATAAAGTACCTATGTTTGACAGCGCACTTTATTGATGCTGACTGGAAGCTTCAAAGGAGAATAATCAAATTTGGTGTGTTTCGGTCTTCACCTTCTGATTTGGAAAGGATGATACATCATAAGGAGGCATGTGTGCTAGAATCTGATATTGGTACATATAATGTCATATGGGAAGCTATAAGAGATTGGAATCTTGACAGGAAACTTTTCTGCTTGACATCTGTCAGCGAAATAAGAAACGATGAAAGTTTCTCAAAGCTGAAGGACATGCTCATGCAGAGGAACTGTCTTACTATTAGAGGTCAGCTGTACAATATTGCTTGTGTTGATGATATGCTTGACAGCATTGTTTCAAAAGGGCAACACATGCTTTACGTTGTCGGTGATCTGCTAGACAGATTTATCCAAGCATGTGCATCTTCATCGCTGACTCAGCAGCAACTTTTGGAAGTTGTTACTCATGTTGGTTTGAAGTGTCCCCATGAAGATGCGAAATGGTGGCACAGAATTTACTTCAGACTTGAGGTACTTCTGCATTTCAAGAAGGCAGTTCCCTCTGAAGAATTGGTGACCGTGGAAGAAATGAAAATTGTTGAGCCTATCTGCAGGATTTTGAGGGTCTTTTATCGAGTCATTGAAGTAACTTCTGGTTCTGTTTGCCTGACAGCAAACATGTACTTCCATGAAGTATGGAAAGTTAGAACGATTTTGCAAGAAGAAGCATCTACTGAACACAGTGATGTTGCTAGCATGGTTAGGGAGATGCAGGAAGCATTCAATGAATATTGGCAAAATTCGTACTTGTGGTTGTCAGTGCCTATTGTTCTTGATCCAAGGTTTAAAATTACCTTCATTGATTTCCGTCTTAAACGAGCTTTTGGCGCTGATGCAGCGAAGTATGTGAATGATGTAACTGAAATAACAAGGGAATTGTTTCACGAATATTGCACTCCTACGGACCAGTCGAATATTCAAACCTCCAATTGTCAAGCTCATGATGTCGAAATAGATGGATTTGACAGTGATTCATTGGAAGATTGGGATCAGCATCTTACTGCACAGACAAGGAATCAACTATTGTCAGAGCTTGACAACTACCTTGAAGATGGCCTTGTTCCACGGAAAGATGACTTTGATATCCTAAACTGGTGGATGAGTCATTCTGCAAAGTATCCAACCCTCTCAATTATGGCGCAAGATGTATTGGCAATGCCATCTTCTGCTGTTCATGGCCAGGCAGCATTCAGCAGTGGGGGCCCAGTAATTCCTAAGAAGTGGAGCAGATTAAACATCAAGACAATTGAGGCACTTGTGTGTACCCAGGATTGGATCAGATAGGCTGGTAAGTTCTGCATTTTGGCCGTTCTGTTTAGGTACACCTTTAAAACTTAAAAGTCTCATTGTTAGAATGTTACAAACACATGTTAGACAAGTAATGGCTTTATGACTGTTAGGGCATCTCTAACCGATCCCCTAAAAGGCTATAGAGGAGTAAAAAAAATGTTGTAAGAGGCTAAACTGGACCTAGCCGATCCCTCAAAGGCTTTAGAGGAGTAAATTTTTTATTCCTCGTGGTCTCCGACTCTCAAATATACTTGGCCGCGGCTCGTCCAGAGAAAAACGCAGCCCTCCACCCTGCTCCAACAGGCTCCTCCGCAGGCACCTCATCGTCGCCGGCCTTTCTCTCGGCGACCACCATTAGGCCCAGAGCCAGAGCCTCGGCCGCCCTCCTGCCCTGCTCCGACTTGCAGCCGTCTCGCAGCCCCGGCACCGCTTGCCCATTGTTGCGGTCGCAGGAGTCAGGCCATAGCTCCGCCATGGCCGTGTCGATTTTGTCTCTGAAAAATCCAACCGGCGACCGGCAAGATTCGTCCTCTGAGCCCCTCCGTTGACTTTTGGCCATCTCGCAGCCCCGCCGGCCTTCTCTCAGTTTCGGCATTGACTGAACACCGCCGGACGACCTTCTCACCTCCTCTGTCCTCGAAGTGTCCGCGTGTTTGGCATTGAATAATTTGGTTTGTAATGAACTTAAATTTTATTAGGGAGTTAAGTTTAGGGGATTGGCTAGGAACCACTTTTATTTAGCGGACCAAATATAAGGAGTTAAAGGATAAAAAGCCATTTGAGGGGCTAAATAATAAGGGATCGGCTACAGATGCACTTATTCTTCAGTACTGGAAACATGTTCGAGCTGTGGCTAGATTGCGCAAATCGTTCAGCTGCATAGAAATGCCGCTTAGTTCATGTTTGCCAACCCTCTGGTGATTATGATCTAACATGAGAGGTTTTCCACCAACATTTTTGCAGGCTACATGTTATTATGCTACCGCACACTTTACTGGAAGAATGCTACATTGTGTACATACCCATCACCTGAGGTTGTTCTAACATAGGATCTGATAAGACAACTTACTGACTATCCATTTGGTTTTCGATGCCAGACAGTGACCCTGCTATGTCTCAATATTTCTGCATTCTTCTCAGATTTCTGCTGCAGAAGCTGTGAACTCATGCTTCCGAGTGTTTATTCTTCAGGTGTATTTTATGTGTACAGTACCCCGTGGTTTGCGACTGTTTTATCCTGGTGAGGAGGAACCCCTGTCTTTTAGGAGTAGTATTGTTCGGTTTACTTACCATTATGTTTTATGGATGCTGACCTGGTATTTCTTTTCTATCATCTTGGCTTTGCTATGGGTAGAACGCTTTATCAGGAGAGTGCAGAAACCATAAATGCCGACTTAGGTCAAACTTACCATTTTACTAGAAGGACCTCGCGCGCTTTGCTGCGCCGACATATACATAGTACATTACAATATAGAACTACTTGTCTAAAATGTATTCCTCTATCTTAAAAAATATAATTCACACATGAGGTACACAACAGTACAGAAAACATGTATAGTCTAGTTCTATAACACAAAGCATGTCCACCTCTTCATTCAACTATGCTCGGCTCATTCTAACTTTGCACAATAAGTACTCATCAAATGCACGTCCATACCCTAGCTGGAAGCATGCTTAGATTTATCAAATCGGTACTGATGTATTGTGCTAACCAGCACTGTTATGCACAATGTTCTTTAATGTTCTTTAACTCCGGCAAGATTCTTTCAGTCAGATCCCTCATCAGCCACATCTATATATGTGTGTATAACTTTATAACAATACATAAGGTTAATGAGATAATCTCAAAATGATCAGATCGATAGGATAAATTTTAATCAACTTACATAGCTTTACCATCTCCGGTCAATATAGAATACAAAAGACACATCTTTTTCCCATATGAAGCATTGCTCCAGGTTCCATTATCAAGATAACAGAACAAAGGTTCATTGCTCAGTAACACCACACACCGAGTTAGCAGCACCTCATACAAATTAAACAATGAAAACACAGGGCAAAGCAAGATCACGGGCAACCTGACTTCTAGTTATTCACATCAAAACATGCTGAATGACAATGAAGTTTCAAAAGATAAGTATAGTAGGCATCTTGCAGTACTTTAGCAGCCATGTAAAGACATCAACCTACATATCTAAAAAAAAAATATTATTAGTGTTTCGTAATACAGTGTAGGAGGTTATAGGCATAACATAGATTAAAAAAATCAGCTACCCTTAACCATGAAATACTATAAATTTGAAAAGGAATATAATTGAAGTTGTACAATATTCGCTAAATAGTTCTGAACACATGCTATATGTTTTCAGTCCTTTGATATCAAGGAGAATCTACAGACTACATATTTGGTCTATGGTATGAAGAATAAAACTTTACTTGTAATACAAAGCAAAAAATGAATATTGCAATTTTCCATACAGTTCATTTTTTAGTGCGAAGAGAGGGTGCTAAACTGCTAATACATAGAAGATTGCCCACGGTTCACATTCCGAACCAAAATGTGTATGGCCACTTCTAAATTTGTATTTGTCCCATGAAATTTCATATGTTCAGAAAGCTAAAATAAAATAATTGACATAGAATTACCAAAAATAAAATGAGGGCCCATACATACATCTCATGGAGGTTCGGCCACGGAAAGCAACGGTCCCTAGAAACCATAATAGTTTTCAGGTCTTGTCTCTAGAATATGGAAATATGGTGTAGTGACCTCTTACACAGCAAACTATTGTTTATTCCTTCTGGCAAAAATGATATGGAATATATAAGTGATCACCTTGGAATAAATTCAAAAGAACACAACTTGCAACTGCTTGATTATAATATAAAGGTGATGACAAAATCAATAGTAGCAATTTAGGTGGGGAAATACCTTTGATCATATTGACTATAAACAAAATTCAATCAACTAACGGTGACAACCACAAACAAATAACATTGACAACCACAAACGCAGATCTGTAAGTTGTAATCTACCAGGATGGAGTGCTGAACTACGGTTACTAAAATACAATTACCTCCAGTGCCATACCATTCTTTCCTTCGATTGATATCGTTTGTTTGTCAGACTTACTATTACCAAGCTGAGATACCAAAAGTTTGGAGAAACCAAAGTATAGCTCGGATCAGAGTTGCATAGTCTAGAGGTGTCATCAGTTGCACTATCAAATTTAGAAAATGATTATTTCCCATGTTCTGACCGGCTCCAGGGTTAAAATGGGAAAAAACAAGCATGCAATGAACCTCGGTGATGCCGGTTGATCTGGAAAAAACATTGTGCTCTTGCTGGTTCCCTTCCTACCACAGCTGGTAACCGTGTTGTAGCCGACAGACTGGCACCTAGTGCACCGGTACAGCCTGACCTGCTCAAGGAGGGGCCGAGATGGAGTTTGTTGCCTCCAGGTATCTCTGCTACCTAGTCCAATATTTATCACAAGAGGAAACACTTGAGTGGGGATTTGAAATCAACGAGTAAATTGCATAAAGTTACCACAATTCGGGCTGTCAGAACGAGTCAGTACTAACATTTCTAATTTTTGTTTGTCAGTACCAATTTTGAGTCACAGCGTTGCAAATCACACTAATTTTCATCTGACAGCATTTTAACATGTTTCCTGATAAGTGGGACCCATCTAACAGAGCGGACTAGTCAACAAAAATTGCCACGATGGAGGATGAGCAAAGCTGGACGTTGGGCCCACTTAGCAGACTAGTCAACACAAATTTCCACGCGTTCTACCTCGTCGCTCCTGTCTCAATCCTTCGCCCTCGCCTCCTTCCCCAGGCCGAGCCACCGCCGCCGCAATTCCCCTGCGCCTCCTGCCCCGCAAGCAAGAACCAAGAGCCCCGCCAGTGAGCTTCCCATCTGCCGCCTCATGCTAAGTGGGCCCAACGTCCAGCTCTGCTCATCCTCCACCGTGGCAATTTTTGTTGACTAGTCCGCTCTGTTAGATGGGTCCCACTTGTCAGGAAACATGTTAAAATATTGTCAGATGAAAATTAGTGTGATTTGCAACGCTATGACTCAAAATTGGTACTGACAAGCAAAAATTAAGAATGTTTGTATTGACTCGTTCTGACAGCCGAATTGTGGTAGCTTTCTGCAATTTTCTCGAAATCAACCTGTATGAAGTCTAGCAACAAAGCGTCCCCCACGGGTCCAGAAACGGGGACCCCCAAAAGACAAAATCAGAAGACACACCAAAGATAGACCAAAATGCACCAATGCATAGAATTCTCAAATAATATAATCAGAGACAACATCCTACCATGTAGAATACATTGATGTGTGAAGTAAGCAACTAATGACAACCAAAGAAAAGCCTATGGGTTGTTCATTTTTCATTGCCTAATTTCCACTTTGCATTTCTAGTAGGCTACGTAACTGATTAAAGGATAACAAAGCAAGAACATGAATGTGAAGCTACACATTTTTTTAGTGGATCTGCTAATGGCCAATTTTCCCCAGTTCCAAGTGACACAAACAAGCGGGCAGTAGATCTTTTGACCACTCCATGTTTATTATAGGAAAAAAACAAATATATCAATAATTCCAGATCTAGTAAGATTGACCATGTTCTTATAATATTTTCCTAGAATAGGCTCGTCCTAATTCCTTTCACGGGCAGCACTATTTAGAAACCAACCCCATGAATATGTACTTGGCACATGAGCCAACATTTTTCCTTTTCTGCAAGCAACAGGGACGAAATCTTTGCACCGTTCATCGCGTATTATTTTTGTAGTGGGGGCTCAAAACTGAGCAACATATGGAACCAAATCACCACAGACATGGAGGTACTACTTGGACGAAAATTAATGGGAATTAATGTACGTGATTGATCATGGGCAGTAAAGAGGAGAAGGTACTGGTAACATGCATGATGAAGTGTTCGCAAATTGTGCCGGAGGAGAGATGGCCGAAGAACCCAAATGCTGGTCATGGAGACAATGAGGGGGTGTCAGTATCCCATGGCGACACCCATCTAGCCCAGGTTGTTCATCATGGTCAGGCCCGTGCCGACGCCCATCAGGAAGGAAAAGAGCAGCCAGAAGTCGAGCGATGACAGCGCCTCCACGATCCTGCGCACCTCTCCGAGCCGCAGCCGCTCTCCAGATCCACGCGTCTCCCCGCTCTCTATTCGACGGGAGGAGGAGCAAGGCGATCACCTCTCCGCATTCGCCTCATATTCGACGCGTTGGACGCCTTGCGGGCTTCGCCAGATAACCCCACACGTTGACCCCAAAGTCCAAACTAACCAACTCTAGAAAATCGAAAACATCAGGTTGCTTGGCACGTAATGATCTGCAAGATTAGATGAACGCAAGAAGATCTACACTTGGGCATTTGCCAATATTCAATAACCAATCAACCAATTCCAAACCAGAAATCCAAGGCCAAAAATACATGCATTAGTAAAGCAACAGGGAGATGAAGTGTGAACAAAAATCAGGTGTGTGTTGTGCATAGTATTGTGTTTAGGATATCACCGGCTAGCCATCCTAGGTGTGTTTTATCCATAATTAAGAATGTGCATAGCTTTACACCAACTTAGCCATACATCTCTATAAAAAAAACTTAGCCATATGTCCCTGGTACTACATACTATATTAGCACTAAAAGTACCGTGGATACTGATTGGACTGCACACTGCAGTCCTGAAAATATGCAAAGAGCTTATTTGTTCAATGTTGAAGAGCATAAGGGTTAGATGTACCATGAAGACATATTTTGTGCATCGGGAAGAAACAAGACACAATATCCAGATACTCTCCATATAGAACATCAAAGTAGTTCCATCATTGGCAAATACTCCAATTAGTAAATGTAAGTTAAAATCAACCTGAATCACCACCAGTCGAGCTAAAACCCATATGAGACTTCCTCAAAAGCAAATTTCCGCATTAGCAATTAAACTTTGTTGTTTGAAATGATGTCTTAACTAAGGATGGTCTGAACATTTAAAGGAATGCAATACTTTTCTTGGTTGTACCGAGTGTCATCTCTTCGTTCCCTTCATAGGTAAGTCTCGGTTTAGCCATGCAAGTACTAACTGTCAGATATTATGTAGCTATAAAGTGTTGCACATCAATCTAAGAACCAGGCTAGCTGTGTGAGGAGAGCACAGTGCTTTATTTTTTGTTACTGATGTAGGCTTTCAAAATTGGAAGACGTGAGACTTTAGATGTGTGCTTGCAGCAAAGGAGATGGTGTCTCCTCTGTAGTGCCTACCTTGTGGGCCAACAGAAACAAGATTAATGCAGGCAGGATGGCTGATGTAGCGATTAATTACCAAGGTCATAATAAAATGGGTGTGTGCAAGAATAGAAAGCATACTCACTAATTTACTGAATGTTGCAGATAGATGGTGCTTTCTTTATTCTAGAAGATGTGCTATGTACTTTCCTATACGTAGGTGATTTTGAAGGAGGATGATCCCCGGTATAGGTCATATTGCGGGCAGTGGCGGATTCAGTCATTTGAGTCAGACTTGACAACGCTAGTCTAGTTGATGTCTTGATTGTTAGAATTGCGACAAGAAGATAACGAAGAACGAAAACGAAAAACACAGCAAGGGGACACAGATTTAACGTGGAAAACCTCTCCAACAAAGAGAGAAAAAACCACGGGCGCCAGCCAGCGAAACTTCACTATATCGAGGAGTGTTTACAAACGCCGGGGATTTCACAGATACAACTCATCCCAACCGGCGGCTTACAAGGGGTTTATATATCGGTGGAAACTTAGGTCTTCGACGATCCAGACAGATTAGGGGCTGTCGCCCAAGACTTTACAGGCGTCCCGTTAAGACGGTGTGGGCCAACTTCGGACTCGCTCCACTTGTTAGAAGTTGGCCTATACTTTGTAGAATTTGGATCAACATATAACATTGATGATGCCCTGGCCTGAAGCTTCTTTCAGTAACAACTATGCACGACCTGACGTTATCGAAAGATTTATTCAGAGATTGTATCTAAGACAAACACATGCCCAACTGAGGCAGCCTGAATAAATAAGCTAGAAAACATTTGAATGAGTCATAAATTTGGATCAGAGCTGAATGTCAACTCTGAACCTATAAATCATCCCGACTTGGATGGGTGAAATCTGAAACATACCGCAAAGTTTAACTAACTTATTATGTTAATTTACTTTTGAGGAAATCTCATACTGTACGGTATTTTTTTAGAGAGAGAGAGAGAGACACACCTGAGCATCCACCGTCGAGCTCCCGTGGTTTAATAATAAAGGGGAGGGGCATGGGCTAATACGGGAGCAGCTTGTGGGCAGAAACAACAAAGGGACCCAGCAATGAGTGTGCCGCCGCCGCGGCTATCGCCGCGGACTGAGTACACGCCCAGCGGCCAGATGATGTGGCCACCGCTCGCGTTGGTGGAGGTCGAGCTCCTTGTGTGTGTCCACCTGTACATCGTTGCCTGCGGCAGTTGAGAGGGAGACAGGAGGATTCACATCGGGGGGTCGATTCCGTGGACGGCAGCCTCGGCAACTCGTGCCTCGCACCTCCACTGCTCTACCTCATATGAGGAGAAAAAGAAGGGCAGAGGAGGGCCACCGATGGACCTCACGGAAAGGACAACGGACGATGCCAACGGCGATAGGACCATCGGATCCAGCGTCCCAAAGAGTCATGCATCACCGCACCCCTCCGGTGTGCTCCTCCTTGGCGCATTTGACGCCGGAGATGGAGGCGGTTAAGCTCGATCTGCCATGACGCGCGATGAATGGGGTTGGCTTTAGAGGAGGCGAAGTACATCCGATTCGCTTGCTATTGCTGATATCGTCGGTGGGTTGGCAGAGAAACACGAGCGCGGCCCTACAGCCTTCCTCTCAACCAACATGTTTTTTTTTTCACCAACATGTTTCTTATGATGACCCAATGCTTTGACCAAAACGAACCGAATTTTTTCGGTAGCCCGACACGCACCACGCAGGGATCTCACGAGCAGAAATTAAATCCGGAAGTACTCAGGGCTTCAATTCTAGGGAGCTTAGTGCTCCTGGAGGATGGGTGTCCATATTAGAGTCCTACTCGTAGTAAAATACTACCGTATCGTTTTAGAGTCTTGGCTGTTTTAATTGAAGACGAGAGGTCAAATAGCAGAGCACGCTTTGCAAAGCTTGAGCAGCATAAGAGGCGATTTAGGTTCTAGGATAGCATATATCAGAACATGTTCACAGGAGTAAAATACTTACGTCAGCCAAGCAGTTGCTTCTTGATTCCTTAATTTGTGAAGATGTTTCTAGTTTTGTGTAAAAAATTGTTTTAAGTTACTTAAAAGCCCTTGTTGTGTCATGCAAGTTTCCACGACGGTGACTGCTCCCGGATGCTATTTATTTTATATCGCAAATGACAATGAGGTAGATTGACACAACAACCTGTGATGATTTCTCAATAAAATGCGTGTATGACATGAATAAAAATACATAGATGAATACAAAGAACGAACGAATCTTAAATCATGTTGGTTAACAAAATAAATCTGTAGTGCTCTAGAACTGGGCTTGAATGCGGTCCACAACCAACTTGTCCACCTGAAAGGCCTTGGCAAGGATTTTGCCTGAGATGTTCGGGTTTGACCCGAACACGGCATTGGCTACGGTGATCACGCCAGGGTTCATGCTGCTGAGCGCCGCAAGGGCCACGACGCTGTTGGTCCCGTAGTTGAACTGGAAGTGGACGGAACCCTGTGGGAACACGAAGACGTCTCCCTTGTTGAGAACCTTGACAAAGAGCTTGTTGTCCGGGTTGGACGTGACGAAGCCGACGTAGAGTGAGCCCTCCAGCACCGTCAGGATCTCCGTGGCGCGCGGGTGGATGTGCGGCGGGTTTTGACCAAAGGGCGTGTAGTCGACGCGGGCTAGGGAGACGCCCAGTGTGTTGAGCCCGGCGATCTGCGCGACGTTGACCCCTGTCACGGCGGAGCCCTGCTTGTTGCTCGTGTTGCCCGCCATGTGAAGACCGGAGAAGAAGAAGTCTTCGGCAGTGACAGCTTTCGGGTCCTTGCATGCAAATCCGTTGACCAGAACTGTATCCACATGTAAATATACAGATTCAGGAAAAGGGTAATCTCTAGAGTATGATTGAGTTTGCCGTAGTAAGTAACAATTCGGGACTCCAATATTATTTCACCATATGGATGGTTATACTCTTGGACATATACCTTGCGACATCTTGTCAGCAACGCAGAAGTCCTGGAGCATGCCTGGGTCGGAGGCGAAAGCATGATAGGCCGATGCAACCAAAAGAGCGAGGAGAATGAATTGCGATGCCATCTGGATGTCAGCTAGCGTGCTCACTAAATTAATCAAGTGAGTTTGAGCAGAGGAATAAGCAGGTTTCTGACTGTGGAGTGGTGCTACTTCGTGTCTGCTGCTGCTGCTGCTGCTGAGTGATGATTCTAAGAGCTGGAGAAGACCAATATATATAGAGAGAGAGGGGGCGAGGGAGGAAGAGCATATCAGGGCACGAAAGAAATGGTCTTCAGTCTTCACCGTGGGTAATCAGGAAGAAGTCCAAAGCGTGTTCCTAGCAGGTCAGGTCAGGTGGCCGGCCTCTCTTCGACGGCGACAAGAAATCCATATCCATTGGGTCTGCATCCTTCGGTTCGTACCTGAACAAATCAGATAGATCCATGCACGTACTCTCTTTGTCTTTCCCAGGTGGAATTAACGTTGATGCCATAAACCCTATCCAAATGGAAAATGATCCACTTCCCCCGGGTGGAGAGAGCGACGCGTGTCCCCGGCCCAACTAGAATAGCGTGACTCTCTGGCCTCTTTTTTCTGAGCGCCACGACGCTTACCCACGTTCCTTTCTTCATCATCAATTCTTTCCTCCCTCATCCTCTAGTAATAACTCCCCATCCCTTATCTGCCTCCAAGTGAGATTAGCTCTCCTGTCCCTCGCCGCCGGTTGGCCGCTGTCAGCGGGCCACTGCCAGACCAGAATATAACCATGTCCTTTATCTCATCCCTCTCTAGGCGTTGCTATCTCAGGCGCAGAGAATCAACCGCCAGACTCAGGAACTCAGGCCAGAAATCTATGCCAACCGCATGTAATCCCGCCCATGCAGCGCTGCTGCTATCCCGCCCCTGTGCCTGCCGCCTCCTGATCCTCCGCCATGCCCCCAAAGATCGTTCTATGACTTTGCAGCAGCCCTGGCCCGGTTTAGAGCACTGCATGCCATCTTGTAGCCATGACACAACCGCGCCTTGGCTTTGTAGCATCGACGTCGACTCTCTGTAGCAGCAGCGTCTCAGCATTGTAGCGTTGCCGTCGGGCAGTGCCGGCGAGGCAGAACCCTAACGCGGCAGGTGGGGGTCGTGGGAGGCTCACCGGGGCTCAGGCGAGGGTCGGCGACGGGGGCGAACGACGAAGTCGACGACGGCGGTTCTCCTAGTACCGGAAGATCCTCTTGGGGCGGATTCAATCGACGGCTCCCTTCTTCTCCAGCAGCGGCGGACTCCGGCCAAATTCCGGTGATGCGCTGCTCGCCTTACTCCGGGAGTGAGGCGGGGTGGTTCTGGGTGAGAGGGGAGTGAACTGGTGTGGCGAATTCGTGCTGGGGAGGGCTTCCTTTATAGGTGAGCGAGAGGGGCAGCACGGCGTGGGCTGAGGTCGTCGGAGGTGATGGTACAGGCAGCTACTGGCATGGGCGACGGTAGGGGCGGTGTTGTGCTCCCTGGCGAAGCGCAACGGCGTGGTGGCGAGGCGTGGGGCGGTGCTGATCGGTCGGAACATCGCGGTGCTCTGAGCGGGTCCGACGGCGGTTTTAATGTCGCCAACATGCGTGCGTGGCGGCAAACGGCATGTCTGCGGGGTTCTTTGTGGTGCTGATCATCATCCGCAAGCGCGAGGCGGTGTCTATGGGTGCTGGTTGAGCGTGGCGCACTGGCGCGCTCTCGGCTCGCGCGCAGAGAGGTTTGGCATGGGTGTGCCGTGTGGTCCAGGGGCTGGCATTGCTCGGGGCTGGGACAGAGAGTGGCGGTGGATGGTGGGGTGCTTGCTAGACATGCTGGCTAGGCTTAGTGTTGCTCGTAGCTTGCTGTCGACAATGGGGTGGCATGGTGAGGCTCGGCCTGCTCACCATTGATTGCAATGGCAAGCTCACAGTGGTGTTAGTGGTTACTAACTAGGTCATTTTCTTATTTGATTTGTTTTTATTTTCTCTTGATTTGTTTCTGCATGGAAATGTTTTATACGATGTTATTTTCATCTTTAAACTATTTCTTGCTATTTAGGTTAATCACACAAGTTCATTCATGCATTTATCAAATCATATCATTCACACATGTATTCATATGATTTTAATTAATCAAAGTTTTTGTTAACCCTAATTTTAGTGATTATAGTTTGATGATCCTTGGTTTATATTTTTGGGATGTTACACGGATCAGCGTTTGACAGAACCTAAGTCGGTGATCCTCAACTTGGACTGTGCAACAACCTCAGGTCTAAGGATTACATTGATTGAGATATACAAATGACAACTTGTTCGTTGTACCTCAATATGGGTTAATCCGACTCACTAAACTCTTTAGTCGAATCTGTGTATGTCGCCATGCCCATAAAAAGTGGAACCGAGTCATCAGCCGACTTTCACATTGGTCTAAATTGTGTGTCCAGCACAACCTCAATGACCAAGGATATTTAGTACAAACAACATGAATGTATAGTTCCATAACTGAATCACATATTCAATGATACATATCAGATGTTTATACAAGGACAGCTTAATATCTTTATCAATACAATGGGAAATATCATCATACATGATTGCCTTTAGGGCATATTCCCAAC
This sequence comes from Avena insularis, assembly GCA_023614405.1. Classification (NCBI taxonomy): domain Eukaryota; kingdom Viridiplantae; phylum Streptophyta; class Magnoliopsida; order Poales; family Poaceae; genus Avena; species Avena insularis. Next base: position 345,388,892 of record CM042697.1, read on the forward strand.
AATGATCGTCTCCAACATTAAACATGAGGCATTCCTCCAACAATTGTAGAACATCGACGACACGAAGCAACACCTGCGCAAGCAACTACGACTCGCAAGGCCGACTATCTACAAAACAATAGGTAATAGGAGGTGTCCATGACAATATAGGCTGCAAGTGATATAAAATTGTACGGAATCTAAAGCATCACAACATAGATAGAAATAGATCAACAGGAGAAAGTAAAAACTATAAATATAAAATAGGTAGAAGGAAGAGGATGTTCGCCTGAAAATACTGCTGAAGGTTCATCCAAAGATCATGTCGGCACTCGCATCAGCTTATCAGCCTAATCCGTGAAGAAGCAAAGCACTAGGAGAAACACCGGATGCACTATTTAATATTACGGAAGAAGATCAAGCATGATGCATGTATGATGAATGAAATGACAAAGTTGCGATGCAATTAGGCAATATTAAGCGGAACCGGGGTCTCGATATTTAATTAGTAGATTTATGTTGTTTAGATACCCTGCAATTTAAATATTATCGTAACAAGACAAAATATGGCATCGGTTAAAATTTAAATTGAGTTAATATAAAACTATAAAGCCCGTGTATGGTCTTTATATTTAATGAATAGGTGCGTCGTTAAAATATCCCCAAACCACATAATATATATGTGACATGAAATTTATATACAACATATATATATTACATATTATAAAAATATTGGTCTCGGAAAAAAGACCATACATGGGGTTTGGCGAACTTGAGTGTTTTAGGTTTCGACGGGGTTCGGTCTTCGGACGCCAGGATCTTGAGAGTCCATGTTGAAGATCTCGGTCTTTCCGGGATCTTCGGCTCCACGTGGATGATCCTGTCATCCGTGTAGGCGATCTTCGAGTGTGGTGGCTTCGACGCCAACTCCCTCGGGTTCCGGTTCGGCTGTTGGCGGAGAACTTGTTCTCGATCTTGGACATCACCACCAGAACTTCACCACATATTCGCGTAATCACCTCTTCTCGGTACACCGGCGTCGGAGATGCTCCAATTATATCGACATGGATACATATACACGGTACTACCACTGGTGCACGCATCCACTAACACTCCACCACTCCCATGGGCTGTAGCACCACATAGGTACCGCATGGGGACGATGCTGCGAGGAGGCCCCTGTCCCGCTCGGGCACTTTGCGGTAGGGATGCACAGAATGGCGACGAGCTTGAGTGGCGGGCGACGAGGCTTGGGCAGCATGCGCAGGGCTCGTGGCAGCAGGCTCGAGCGGCCGGAGATGCTGGCGACGGGAGGAGGCTCGCGGAGGAGGGCGGTCCTGGCGTCGCTGGTGACGAAAAGAACGGCGGTGAGGATTAGCCCCTACCGGCGGTGGTCGCCCGGGCCGAAGGCAGAGGAGAGGGTGGCACCCCTAGTGGCGGCGCGAGCGGATGAAGGATGGCGACGGGGATGCTCACGTGGCCAGGAGAGGAGCTCGGGGAGGCTGGGTCGGAAAAGAGGAGAGGGAGACCGGCGGGCTGGCGCGGCGGAGCACGACTGGGTAGAGGCGGGCGCGGGGCTCGACGGGGTTAGGGGCGCCCACGGCGGCGCTCTGCAGCAGATGGAGGCGAGCCGGGGAGGTGAGGTTGAGTGGAAATCCCGCGGCGGCGGGTATCGAGCAGGGGGAAGAAGCGACGGGGAAAGCGGGGGGTGTGCACATGAGAAGTACGCGAGCGGGGGCCTCGGTCTCGCAGGGAGGTGGGGCCAGGGAACAGCGACGCGCGAGAGTGGCCAGGGCCCAAGGTATCGGGGTGGTCGTCGGTCGGTCGCGGCCTGCTACCGTGTGTGCGTGTACGCGTGTTCTGGTTAGGGCGTGTACAATTTTTCAATGAGAGACGTATCGTTTTCATAGCAAGATTTACAACGTACCGTGGCACATGCGTCAAAGATACAACTTCACGCCGCCTCAGGGACAGCAAACACAACCTAAGCAACTACTCGCGGCATCTCCACTTATCTACCTGCCCTAGATAGTCGCGGAAAAGCCCTGCAGCCCTCCAGAGGTCTGCCTCCGCGACAATCTTTCGGATGACCTCGCCGGAAGAAGGAGGGGCCCCTTTGAAGACTACGTCGTTCCGATGACGCCATAGCGTCCAGCAAACCAAAGAGATCCCTGTCCAGAGGTCGCGCTCACAGCCTTTGCCACCTCGCCTATCTTGGAGCCACGTAACAAATCTGGAGTCATGCTCCGGCATCCAATGCCTCTTGTCCCACCAGCCCAGGCAGGCTACCCAAACCTCGCGGGCTAGGACGCAACCCATAAAAAGATGGTCGATGGTTTCTCCATATTGGTCACAGAAGGCGGCGGATGTCTTTGAAAGGCCACGGCTCGCCTGTCAGCCCAAAGATCTGTTTCTCACGGCTAACCAAAGCGTTACTTTACAGCTGGCAGGGGCTCGGGATCGCCAGATCTGAAGAGCTCCGGCCATCGAAGTCCGCCCAACAAAAAGAGCCTGGTAGCAAGATTGGGCTGTGTAGCAGTTGCTCGGGTCCCAGTTCCACTTGAAAACGTCCTGCGTCCCCTCTGTCAGGGTGATTTCTTCGACTCGATCCGCCACCTCGAGGAGCTCTCTGATGGCTGCTGCGTCGAGGTCTGGGGGGACATCATGCAGCCAGCCCCCTCCTAGACCATCGCGCACATGGCGCATGGCGGTTACATTTGGTGGGACAGCTGCGAAGAGGTTTGGAGCGACGTCGCAGAGCCGCCCGCATGGTAGCCACACATCTGTCCGGAAAACGTAGTCGCTCCGCCCCTAACACTGTGGTAGTCGCCGCATCGAAGAGCCGCCTTGAGAGCTCAGGGACACATACGTCGAGGTCGTGCCATGGCTTGTCCACCTCCACACGCTTCCATGCCCATCCGGCCCTCAAAGAATGTTCATGAGGCGCAGGTTGGGGATGCCAAGACCCCCCATCTCCTTGGGCATGCACACCCTGTCCCATGCCACAAGACAGTGCCCGCCATGCACGTCCTACTTCCCCTTCCAAAGAAAGCCGCGAATAATTTTCTCGATGGCGGTGATGGTTTCAATGGGAATGTCGAGGGACATCATGGTGAAAATAGGTATGGAGGATAAAGTTGTCTTGACGAGTTCGAGCCGCCCTCCTCTGTTGAGCATGGAGGCTTTCCACGATGGCAGCTTGGCGGCCACCCGATCTACCAGTGTCTGGAGTTGCGCCACTGACGGTTTTCGTAGGGAGAGCGGCAACCCTAGGTAACAAAGGGGGAACTGCGTGATAGGGCAGTGCAACTCCCGTTCCACCAGATCTCTGTCCTCGGCTGAGCACCTAATCAGGTTTGCCGAGCATTTATCAAAGTTGGTACGGAGGCCGGACGCCTCCCCAAAGTCCTCGATGATCCCGGATATCACTTGGAAATCCACCACTGATGGCCTCAGGAAAGTGACCACATCATCTGCGTAGATCGATGTACGGTGCTGGAGGCCTGTGGCTGCAAGTCGAGTGAGTAACCCCTGTTCTTCTGCCTTCACGACCATCAGGTGGAAAACCTCCATGATCAAGATAAAAAGTTGCGGGGAGAGTGGGTCTCCTTGTCGTAGTCCACGCCTATGGGCCACCTTCGCCCCTGGGCAACCGTTTAACAAGACGCGTGTGGAGGCCGTGGAGAGTAGGGCACAAATGCACGCGAGGAGGCGCTCTCCAAAGCCTAGCTTCTTCAGCACTCCCAGCAGGAAAGACCAGTCCACAGTGTCAAAGGCTTTGGTGATGTCCAGCTTGAGAAGCACAGCTGGAGTCTTGCTGGTGTGCAGCTTACGGGCTGTCCCCTGAACCATCATGAAGTTATCGTGCAAGCACCGTCCACGCACAAAAGCACTTTGATGAACCCCCACCAATTGTGGGAGGATCGGGGCTATTCGGTTGGCGATCACCTTTGCCACCCATTTAGCGATCCCGTGAATCAGGCTGATCGGTCGGAAGTCCCGCACTTCCTCGGCGCCCGGTTTCTTGGGCAAGAGAGTAATCAAAGCACTGTTCACCGATCCAAATCCACGGCTGTCTAGCCTAGAGAGTGAGTGGAAGGCATCCATAACATCATCCTTGATGATGCTCCAGCAAGATACGAAGAAGCGGGCAAAGAAACCATCAGGCCCAGGGCACTTGTCCAACGGCATGCCTCTGATGGCTGCCAAACCTCCTCCTCTGAGAAGGCTCCATCAATGTGTTGAAGTTCCATCGACTGGACCCCCAAGAAATCCAAGTCCAGGGAGAATGGTCGGTCACCTGCCACACCGAGCAGGTTCTCGAAAAAAGAGTCCACGACTTCTGCCTTCTCCACGTGGTCCGAGATCCGCACGTTATCTACTAGGAGGTGACTAATGAAGTTCTTACGCCTCCGATGGCTGGCATGCGTGTGAAATAAACGTGTGCATGCATCCCCCTCTCGCAGCCAGAAAATCCTCGATCTCTGTCGTGCTAGCGTCCTTTCAAGGGAAGCTAGACCCAGGAGCTTCTTCTTGAGGAGGCACCGTAGTCCACGCTCCTGGGGTGACAACTGCCTACTCTCCATGGCCACATCAAAGCGGAGGATCAACTCTGAGGCTAGAAGGATCTGTAGCTTGACATTCCCAATGAATTTGGAGCTCCAGCAGGAAAGCCACTTAGCCACAGCTCGTAATTTCGCATCGAGCCTCTTGAAGGGGTTCGGCTCCCACTGTTGAGAGTTCCACGCTTCCTGCACCACTTCGAGGAAGCCCTCGACTTTGGGCCAGAAGGATTGGAATTGGAAACGACGTCCCTGATGAAGATCTGGGGCCAGGCATAACAGCAGGGGGCAGTGATCGGATGGGCCCGAGGACAAAGCCGAGAGGAACGCGTCGGGGTAGCGTGCCTCCCAGTCCACAGTCGCAAAAACCCTGTCTAGCCTCTCCAGAGTAGGCCGTTCCCGCTCATTTGTCCAGGTGAACCTGCGGCCGTTGAGGTAGAGCTCCTTAAGCTCCAGAGATGCGAGAGTCCGCCTGAACTTGGTCATCATGCGGCGATGGAGGCCTCCTTGGTTCTTGTCCTCCGGGTTGAGGATGAGGTTGAAATTGCCGGCAACGATCCACGGACCGGCGTGCAGGTCCCTGATGTCTTGCAACTTTTGAAGGAAAGCAAGCTTGTCCACGTCGTTTTGGGGCCCATAGTCACCAGTGAACCACCAGCTGTGATCCACTCCCGTCGAGATGCGAGCAGTGATTGCATTGTCGGAGTAGTGGGGGTGGGTGACGGAGACCATGCAGGATTGCCAAGCAAGGAGGATTCCTCCACGGGTACCTATCGCTGGCAAGAAGAAAAACTTATCGTAAGAGGGGCCAAGGCATTCCCTCACCACGCGGTCGGAGATCACCGCCATCTTGGTCTCCTGCAGGCACACCACTGCGGCCCGAGCTAGAGACAAAACTCGCGAGATTGCTAAGCGACGAGCAGGGGAATTCAAACCACGCGCGTTCCAAGTTCTGATGGAGAAGTCGGGATCATCCATTATTACAACAAAGAGAAAAAGGAGGAAGGATCAGTCGCTACTCAGACTAGGCACTCCACTGGTGCATCATCGAACAGAGGCAGGGCATCGGGCATCCATCCGAATAGGCGAAGGACCACGTCAATGTGCTGCTGTCGTAGGGGCCTCGCGAACAGGTCCAGGTAGGCGTCGAGAGCCTCGTCTCCAATCACCTCGCCCTCCCTAGCAATCCCAAGCCTGGTGATGAGGGTGCGCTGCTGCTCTCTGATCGGGGTGCCCGAAGCAAAGCGTCCACGGATACGCCCACTCCTTCTCACCGGCCCTGAGTACTTCCTTTTATTGCGGCAGCGCTTGGCTACCGGCCTGCTCAGGACAGTGTTGATGGGCTGCTTACAGGCTCCACGGAAGGCGACGGGGCTGCAAACCGCCACTGGTGTAGCACTAGCGGCCATGGCCTCGGGCCCAATTCGCTGATCAAAGTCCACGTCCGCCGAGGACAGATTGACCGAAAAAACATCCATCAGGTCGAGCACCGATCTAGGGGAATCCATCTGGACAGAGGACACTGAACAACACGCATCGTCGGGCGAAGAGATCAAGCCAGGCGACGCCAACTGATAGACCGATTCAATTTGAAATGAACCACTTCGGTCCACAGACTCAGCGCGCGTCTCTCTGGGGATCGGCGCAGGCCCCATCGAACAGCTGCCTACAGGCACGACCAGGCCGTTCTCGCAGTCTACAGCAGGCGCTGGTGCCACCGAACGAGCGTCCTCGGACGTGGGCATATCTCCACTTTTTTGTTGCATTGGGACGTCTCCATCCTGGTCCACCACAGCGCGTTTTGAATCCAGTGCCCACTTCTCATGCATGCAAAGCTGTAGCTGAGGCTGAGGAAAAGGTACACCAGTGGGTCCTGCTGGCCGAAAAAAAGACCAGTCCTCTCCACATCCATGCCGCTGGGCAACCCACGAGGCGACAAACCAACGGCCTCATCCCCTTGGTCAAAAGCGGTGGCGGTGACGGGGTGCCGTGACGCGTTTTGACCGGGTAGGCGTTCTAGGTTGGCCCCACCAGAAAAACTTTCCACGTCCTCTGATTCGTGGTCCTCGTCTTCAACCTCCGGCCAGGGAACAGTGTCCAGCGGAGCGTTGATGGCGACGCGGCAGCTGCCGCCCCAGTCCTCGCCGGCCGGCCGCCGGCGGGGCGCCTCACCTCCACGCGTGTCCCGGGGTCCTCTGAAGAAGCCGCTAGCGCCTGGCCGACCGTCATCGTGGTCGACGCCACCGCATCGGCCGCGATGCCCGTCACTGTCGGCCCCGCCGTCACTTCCTCCACCTCCCGGAGCTGGCCCGTCTTCTTCCTGCATCATGTCTTCAGCCCTGACCAGCCGGATCTTCACGATGTAGCGCAACATGAACTTGTCTAGGGGCACAAGGGCGTCGCCGGGGAGGACGAGGCCCTCATCCTCCTCCATCCTGTCATCCGGCTCTTCTATGAGTAAAGCTTTCTCTCGGCGGAGTTGATTGATGTTGTCCAGCCAGGCGACGACCTGAAAATGCCCTAGGTCCTCCCGGCTCGCCGTCGATGCACCTAGACGCTCGACCCAAGCCGCCGAACCGAGCAACGCCACCACCGTGCTGTGGTTCCATGCGTGCGCCGGTATGCCAGTGAGCTTGAGGTGTGCTCGAAAACGGAGAGGGCATCGCACCGCCTGCAGTTGTCTGTTCCACGGCGAGAAGCGGAGGGAAAAGCCCCGTCCGTCCACCACAACAGCAGCCACCACATCGTCTCGGACCCTCCTGCTGCTGCACACCAAGAGGAAATCCGCCGGCCACGATCGGTGCATCGTGAAATTATCCTCCGCCCGTGGCACCTGCGCCGCCACCGCTGCCCCGGCCTCGATCAAGGAAACGTTGGACCGCTGGCCCGAGACGAAAGCCACGAGGGCCCAGTGCAGCGCGTCTTCTGCCGCAACGATCTCCGCCGACCTTGGGATGATGACTGCTTCCATGGGTGGGTCGGGGGGCATCTCACGCCGGGAAGTCGAGGATAGGTCGCGGGACGGAGGCCGTCTGCCGTGCTCCGCATCCTCGCCACGCCGGGGGGGAGGTGGGCTCCTCCCACGGTCTCTGCCATCATGTCCACGCCCGTCGCGGCCATCACGGACGCCCTGAGCGCCCCACTCCCTACGCCCACCATGCCTATCATGCTCCCCGCGGTCGCCGCCGCCGTGCTGCACATGCGCCTCGTGCTCTCCACGACGACTGTCATGCGCGTCAAGACCACCGCGTTCATCCCGTCCACGCTGACCGCCAACCGGAGCATCCTCTTCACCGCAGCCCACATAGCTACAGAAGCTAGGCGGGAGGGGAACGCGCATCGTCGCCGCCTTGCAGGAACGCGGTAGGCGCCTGCCTCACGGGAAGGCTCGAGCGGCGACGCCGGTGCCGCTGGCGAGGGCGCCGGCTGGATGTGGCTTCCCAGCCGGTCGCGGACGCCTCCACGGCGGCCATCCGCCACGGGGTCGCGCACGTGCCGCTGCTGGTCTTCTCCGGCCGCACCTGCCGGTCCACGCGCTCTGGGGCGCTGCAGCTGCTGTTCGCCAGGTCCACGCCGCCACTGCCGGTCACCTCGGCGCTCCGGACAGGCTCGAGCATGGTGGCCTTCGTGCCTGCAGTGGAGGCACACCGTCTCGAACTCACAATCTTTGGAGATGTGACAACGTCGGAGGCAGTTGAAGCAGCAGCCCGCGAGGTTCGGCGGTAGGTATTTCCTGATGGCGAGCGCCGGGAGCTCGGCCGGTCCACTGCCTCGGCGCCTCTTCCTTCCGCCCGCGATATGCCAGGGGCCACGCTCGCCGCCACGCCCGCCTCTCTCTACAGCGTCGCGGTTCGCCGCCGGGGTCGTCCGCTGGGGTGGAGCAGGTCGCGGGACGGGAGCCGGTGTCGGAGCCGGGGCGGACACCGGGGAGGCGGAGCGGGCCACCGGCGAAGGGGTGCCGCTACGGAGTACCTCGCAGTAGGAGCGGGGGCTTCGCTCGTCGCCTTCATTGTCGGAGTAGTCGGCCCAACGCCGGGCTTGGGAGGAGGTGGGGGTGGAGATGACTGGGGAAGGGGTGGCAATGGGAGAAGCCATGGCGCCTAGGGCCGAGAGGGTGGCCGCCGGCGCCGGAGTGGCGTCCGGCGTGAGGCTGTGGACGCCGCCGCCGGAGTGGCGGGCGGCGGTGGGTTTCTCGTGCTGCTAGAAGCTAGCCAGCGGTGGGATCCTCATCCGTTTGTGTTTTCAGGGCGTGTACAATAGTCCAGCGTCAGCCATCCGTAACATGTGTCATATAGGAATTTTAACAACATGGAGTAGAGAGAGAGAAAGACTTCGTTTGTAGAAATAAAGACGGACGATTGCCGTGAAAATCGGTGCTTGTAGACAGCCCATCCCCGTTGTATTGAGGCAGGTTATCGTGGCCGAAATGAGCAGCTCCTCGATTGATTAACTGCCTTCATATTTTAAGGTGCGAGCACATGGCTAAATATAGACCGTTTGTTGTATATTGTGTCTATAATATTCTTTGCCTGTGACGTGGAGGCAAGTTGCAGACGTTGTTTGTCTAAAACATTGCTCATGCCCTTAGCGCGTTGGGTCAGGGCAGTGTGAAAATCGGTGCTTGTAGACAGCGCCATCCCCGTTGTATTAAGGCAGGTTATCGTGGCCGAAATGAGCAGCTCCTCGATTGATTAACTGCCTACATATTTTACGGTGCGAGCAGATGGCTAAATATAGACTATATTGTGTCTATAATATTCTTTGTATGTGACATGGAGGCAAGTTGCAGACGTTGTCTGTCTAAAACATTGCTCATGCCCTTAGCGCGTTGGGTCAGGGCAGCGTGTCGGGTTGGGTGGGGCCGGCGTTGTGCGTATGCATGTGTTTGGATCCGGGTACAGGGCGTGTGTGTGTGTTCGTGTTGTGTGCAGCGTGCAGGGCGTGGGTCTGATGTGTGGCATGACCAGGGTTGGTCTGAGTGCGATAGGACTAGGGTTTGGGGTGAGGGATTAGGGTAGGGTTAGGTCAGATTGAGTCTAGGGTTTGGTCTGATTGGGTCGGGCCTGTCGGGGTGGTAGGTGGCCTGGTCTACGGACTGAGCCGCCTCCTCTGGTTTAATAAAATATTTTGTATTTATTTTTATTTTTCAACCCTTTTGTAAATAGTTTTAGATAAACAAAATATCCTAAAAGTCCGGGGTTTCGCATTTGAATCGGGAGAGGGATACTTGTAGAAAACAAAAGAGGGCTTTTAGCTAAAATAGTTTTAGGAAGATTGATGCATGTTGATAACATGATGATGCTTATAGCTAAACGTGGTTCGAAGTCTGAAGGTTGCGTCGGGCTTTACACGCAGCCTACTGCTGACGAGTATAGGAGGAAGACATCCTCGATTTCTTCCAAAGACTTGTGTGTAATTTTCTTTTTCTTCAAAGAGGGTCCTGGCAATATTGGTTAACATTAGCCTCCTCCCAAACTCACGAAACTGAAATGCGCTTTCAATTTAGCAAGTTTGGGAGGGAAACATATCACGTGAAAATGACACAGTCCTTGAAAATCTAAAAATATCAAGGTAGTTGTTAGGAGACCGGATTATAGGATACATAACCACACTATCAAGAGAGGCTTTCGGTTTGGTAATTTGATCTCATTATGTTAGGGAGCTCAAACCTTTGTATACTTTGCATCCCCTTATTTTTATTACTTCTTGGTGTTTCTCTGTTTGAGGTTTTTGAGCTTGTTGCTAGATCTTTAACAAATCCAAGTTCATCAAAAAAGGGAATCCGTATGCATCTTCTATTGCGTTCTCGAGTTTAAAAGTTTTGCCGGTTCTTCATTTAGGAAGGTTTCATACCTCTCATTATTTCGTATTTTACCTCTTACTCTTTCTTGGGGTTTCCATTCGTTGGGGTTTCCATTCGCTATTAGATAGATCTTGTTTTAGCTTTTCAAAAAACCCAAATCTGTCTTAATCGGAGTCTGAACATAAAAGTTATCACCGGTATTCATACCGTAAGTACGAACTTTGAATACCACATCTTTATCGTTTTTAGCCTGTCTGTCGTATTGATGATCTGCCGGTAGAAGGAAAACAAGGATTCAACATCTATGTCAAAAGTAAGATGTAGCGGTAGACTTGTGCCTGAATGGAGAAGTGGAGGCCTGGACTTGACATTACATATTTGTGGGAGAGAGTTAGAACCAGAAAATGCATTGAGATTAACAGGCTATGACAGTTAATTGTTTATTTACTATTTGGTTAGTTAACGGGTATTTAACGGACAAAAAAGTGGCTAGAGGCCAAACTTCCATCGATCCTGAACCTAGTCTCCCTTAGAGAATGAATGCCAACCGGTTTTAAGAATAAACTGGAAAAGGGGAAGAAAATAATAGAATCAGAAGTTTAAACTGAGATTGAAGTCATAGATCCAGAATCTCTAACGGATCATGCATGTAGCAGTAGGCATTGAATAGTCTAGCAACACACTAGTAGTAAGCACTGAGCAACCACCAGATATCTTCTCACCCAAGTATGCGCACTCGCGCAAACATATACGGAGTATTACGCAATATATGCCTTTGTGCGCAAGAAGTCCTGCACAGGCCAGAAGCTGAGACCCGTTTTTCATCCTGAGGACAAACTCACAAACATAGATAGTATACTGGTGGTCCTTTCCAACTGAATATGTCTTCACAAAAGAGGAGGAACCATGCAACCAGCGAAGGTAGCGTCGCTCCTGCACATTTTTTTTCCTTTTCGGAGCAGATGACACTTCAATGGTCTTTCCTGTTATCATGTGACATCTTCAAAGAATGTAAAGCCTCCCTGCATAACCAGATTTGGATGCTTACTGCATGTACAAAACCATATACTAGTACAATGCATATGGTGCACACTTAATGCTCTCAAGGATCCAACCACTAGTTTGTACTCCCTCCGATTCAAATTATTTGTTGCAGGTTTGTTGAACCTATATTTTGCCTAAAACTGTGACAAGTAATTTGATTGAAGGGAGTATATAGGAATATCATAGTAAACGGTTCAGCTATTGTAGGAGTTCTGAAATATCCCATTCCAAATGACAGGAATTGAAATCATCTACAGATGATGGACTAGACGTTTATTTTAGCTGACTTAGTTCACCACAGGTGAGTCAATACATGTGTTTCTGTATGACAGCTATAGATAAGACGTATAATTTCATTGAATTATTGTGGGCACCAGATCTAGTGAAGTTTGTCCTTCCAAACTAAGACTTTCAACATAAAGAGATAAGTAGGCAACCTTAAGGCGTTCTCAATCTCAGTGTTCCCTGTGTCTAACTTGAGGCCATCAACAAATGCATCACGTGCCTTTTCATAGTCCTGAAGATAGAAGGACAACAGCATCATCAAGAAAGGATTCTCCACAGAAAATACAGTCAAAGAAGACAATCATACATAAATATTAGTACCTTTAATAGCATACGAGCAGCCCCTTCCAGGAAGCAGGCCTTTGGCCAATCACCGTACCGTCGTCTGCAAATTTGAGCATCCCGCAAAGCTTTGTCTCCTTCACCCATCTTAAGCCAGCAAAGGCTCCTGTTTGAAATCAATGTTTTATCCTCTCGGAAGTAACCCAACGCCTACACCAATAAATCAAACCAGCACACGTTAGCTAATTGATACACTTAAACAAGAATTGTCTCCTTCGCCCATTTTCAGACCACATGTATGAGTAGAACTTAACATGCAAAACCTTCTTCAAAAGGCTTAAGTGGTAAGCTGTGCATGAATTATCTGATAAACCCAATTACCAATTGGACAGTAACCAGGATGCAGATTTTAGTAGGTTATAAGATTTAAGACATCCAACTTACAGCATTTTGATTTTTTTTTGAGAAAACACAAAAGCTTTGCGTTTCATTATATTGAAAAGATAGAGTTGTTACACGCCTCTCGAGAGGCCAACATACAGATTACAAATGCCGCTACTAATGAACATCCCAAGTTGTTGGGACAATGTCCCTCAAGCCCCTAGCGCCTGCGAGAACCCATGCAGAGGCTTCCTCTTTGATTTTGAGAACCAGGGTTTGGACAGACGGCTGCGCCCGCTCAAACACGCAGTCATTCCGTGCCTTCCAGATCATCCAGGGGATCAGCAACGTCGCGAAGGCCAGCCCCTTATGCATGGGTTTGGGCGTGCAGCACTGGGCCTCCGACCACCAGTCGAAGAGGGTAGATTCATCGGAGGGCGGCAGACAAGAGAGGCGCAGCCAAGCAAGGACCTCGTGCCAAACCTGCCTAGAGAAGGGGAAGGCGATCATCAGGTGCTGCATGGTCTCCATGTCCTGATCGCAGAGGACACGATGGGGGTGGTGCTGAAGGTTTCTCCTAGTTAGCCTCTCCGCGGTCCAGCACCGGTCAAGATTGGCCAGCCAGCGAAAGAATCTGACACGGTTGGGCACCCAGCTCCTCCAAATAAGCTTCCAAATGGCGCAGCGCTTCGACCCTAGGAATGCCGCACGGTAGGCCGATCTTGCGGTGTAGCCGCCGTCAGCGGACGATTTCCAGATCAGCCTATCCTCCTCAGATAGGACAGTGGGTGTGACCGCGAGCCATAGGAGTAGGTACTGCCCCACCTCCGGAATGCCAAGGACCCCCTGGATGTCGTGGTCCCAGCTGTTGGATGCAAGTCCATCTGCCACGGTACTGCGCCATCTCTTAGGGATGCGGTCGTAGAGGAGGGGTGCGATCTCGCGCACAGAGTGCCCGTCTATCCACCTATCCTCCCAGAACAGCGCCGACTGGCCGTTCCCCAACACCATATGGGTGGAGGCGAAGAAGAGTTCGCGCTCCGTGGAGGATGCCCAAACCACTCCAGGCGCGGGATCTTTCCGGGCAGTCCAGCCACAGCCAGCGAAGTCGTAGAGCAAGGCCAGCCCCTTATGCATGGGTTTGGGCATGCAGCACTGGGCCTCCGACCACCAGTCGAAGAGGGTAGATTCATCGGAGGGCGGCAGACAAGAGAGGCGCAGCCAAGCAAGGACCTCGTGCCAAACCTGCCTAGAGAAGGGGAAGGCGATCATCAGGTGCTGCATGGTCTCCATGTCCTGATCACAGAGGACACGGTGGGGGTGGTGCTGAAGGTTTCTCCTAGTTAGCCTCTCCGCGGTCCAGCACCGGTCAAGATTGGCCAGCCAGTGAAAGAATCTGACACGGTTGGCACCCAGCTCCTCCAAATAAGCTTCCAAATGGCGCAGCGCATCGACCCTAGGAATGTCGCACGGTAGGCCGATCTTGCGGTGTAGCTGCCGTCAGCGGACGATTTCCAGATCAGCCTATCCTCCTCCTCAGATAGGACAGTGGGTGTGACCGCGAGCCATAGGAGTAGGTACGTACTGCCCCACCTCCGGAATGCCAAGGACCCCCTGGATGTCGTGGTCCCAGCTGTTGGATGCAAGTCCATCCGCCACGGTACTGCGCCATCTCTTAGGGATGCGGTCGTAGAGGAGGGGTGCGATCTCGCGGACAGAGTGCCCGTCTATCCACCTATCCTCCCAGAACAGCACCGACTGGCCGTTCCCCAACACCATATGGGTGGAGGCGAAGAAGAGTTCGCGCTCCGTGGAGGATGCCCAAACCACTCCAGGCGCGGGATCTGTCCGTGCAGTCCAGCCACAGCCAGCGAAGTCGCAGAGCAAGGCCGGTGAGCTCCAGCCTTGAACACCGAGCCCGCCAAGGTCAGTAGGGCGACAGACCAGCGGCCAGTTCACATGGCAGTTACCGCCGTTGGCGGCGGCCTTCCCTTCCTAGAGGAAACCTCTCTGAATCTTCTCCAGGGCTTTGATTGTCTTCTTAGGGGGGTCCAGCACGGGTAGCTGCTGCACCGGTATGGCTCCAAGGACCGATTTAACCAGGGCCAGCCTCCCTGGCTTTTGCATCAGGCGCGATTTCCAAGTGGGCAGTTTTGCCGCCACGCGCTCGACAAGGGGTTACATCTGGGCGGACGTGAGTCTGCGGGTGGAGAGCAGGATTCCCAGATAGGTTATGGGGAAGTCCACGATCGGGCACCCCAGCGATTGCAGCACAGGCCCGGCGTCCTCGCTCGCACATCTGATCATCGTGGCTGTGCACTTAGCATAGTTCACCTGAAGGCCAGAAGCGGTGCCAAAGATGCGTAGAATCTCCTTCACCGCCTCAATGTCTCCTCTTGTAGGGTGGCAGAATAGGATCACATCATCCGCGTAGAGCGAGACAGGTGGGGTCGAATGCCGAGGGTGGAGACGCTGGAGAATGCCTAGCTCAGTAGCTGCGGAGATAAAGGATCTCCCTGGCGCGGCCCGTGCCTGTGCTAGAAAGGTGGCCCGGGCTCCCGTTGAGCAGCACCTTGGTGCTCGCACTCGAGAACAGGATAGCAAGCCAGCCAACGAACTTGTTCCCGAAGCCAATGCGTTGCAGAACCTCAAAGAGGGATGGCCAAGAAAGGGAGTCAAAGGCGCGTGCGAGGTCGAGCTTGAGAAGGGCACGAGGGGCTTCGAGCTGATGAAGCAACCGGGCAGATTGGCAGACGAGCACGAAGTTGTCATGTAGGCTCCGTCCCCTGATGAACGCGTTCTGGATGGGCTCACAATGTCGTTGAGCCTAGACGCTAGACGTAGCGAGAGAAGCTTGGTGAAGATCTTAGCGACGAGTTGGATTAGACTGATAGGATGATAATCACCGAGCTGGTGCGCCTCAGCATGTTTGGGAAGCAACGTGACCAGAGCTTGGTTCAGCTTGTAGAAGCCCCTGCCGTGGAGCTCGAACAGTTGCTGAAAGACTACTACGAAATCCGATCTGATCGTGCTCCAACACACGCGTAGAAATTCTGCAGTGAAGCCGTCCGGCCCTGGTGTTTTGCGTGCCGGCATCCTCTTGACCGTGTCCTAGATCTCGTCCAAGACAAAGGGGGCTTCCAGTTCCTCCAAGTCATGTGTCGGCTCCACAAGGTGTTCGAGGTTGAGCGCGTGGAGGCGGGCAACATCCGTGCCGAGCAGCTCATCGTAATGGTGAAAAGCTGCATCATCCATGTCGCGGTGGTTAGTGAGAGTTCTGCCGTCGATCCTAAGGCTGTGAATCATGTTCTTCTGCCGGCGATATGCACACTGTCGATGGAAGAAAGTGGTGTTGGCATCACCATCTTTGAGAATGGCGATGCGGGCACGCTGGCGAGCAATCGTGCGCTCGAGAGAGGCGAGGCCGAGGTAGGTGACCTTAATCTTCTTGCGCAGCCAATCCTCCCCGACAGAGAGCGTTCTGCCTTCCTGTGCCCTGTCGAGGTGCAGAAGCAACACGCGGGAGAGCGCCATCTTATGTTTGACGCTCCCCACAAATTTGGCACTCCAACTGGTGAGACTGCGAGTCGTGGCTTGCATCCAGAGCATAAGCTGCATGAAGGGGTCCTCACTGTGTGCTGAGTGCCATGCCTCAGCGACCACCTCCTGGAAGCCATCCCGCATGATCCAATAGTCCTCGAAGTGGAATCTCCTATGAGAAGCGGGCATCGGGAAACAGTCCAGCAGCAGCGGGCTGTGGTCCGAAACCGCAGAGGCGAGGCAGCAAAGGGTGCACTCACCAAACTGATCCTCCCAATCAGCAGTGCACAGGACGCGGTCGAGGCGAACAAGCGTGGGCGGAGATTGCTCATTCGACCAGGTGTAACGTCGCCCATTAAGGTAGACCTCCTTGAGAGCAAGATTCTGGTTACTAATCCTCCTGCTCTCTTACAATTTTGAAATTATCAGAACTCAAAATTTCAATTTGGCATATGCCACGCCTTCGCATAACTTGTAAGAAAGCAGGAGAAAAATCCCGGAGGCCTGATGAGGTTTCAGATACATTGCGATAATTTACATTCATTCAAGTATGCCACATTCTGAAGATCGTACCATGCCACAACAATGGCTGCTAAGTTTTCCTTCTTTTAAGCAAAGAATAAGAAAAGATAGGAGAAGGGTGGAATGGAACCAGGGGTAGAGGGCCTTGTTGCTCTTGTTAGAGTATTGGCATATACGTTTGTTATGCTAGTATAGAATAGAGGCAGGATCTGTTATGCTAGTATGCAATTCCTTCCAATGCTAAGGCCTTCCTCTTGCAGAGGCGGCAGTCGGTTCTTGAAGAGGAGGCGGCCAAGGGAGAGAAGGCCTAAATGCGTTTTGGCTACTGGGGTCGAGCGGGGGAAATTGTCTCTGGATCTAGGTTTCATGTGGGAAAATAGGTAGGAGAGGAAAGAATGGAAAAAATTATGACATGTGGGGTCATTTTTTAAGTCGACCGAGTCACAAACCTGGACCAGTCGAGACTAGTCAAGACTAGTCGATCGACTCATCAAATGAGTCGAGTCGATTGGCCGTGTCGACCTTGCAAATGCGACTCGTCGACTAGTCTTTTGACTCGAAATCCATGGTTTACATACAATCCTAATTTGACATGTACTCCAAGATAATTCATGTACGCCTATAAATACTCGTCCATGAGGCTTAATAATAAATCCAAAATATTCCGCCAATCTCTCTCAATCGTATAAGAGCGGCGATATCCTTGATATAGCCACCGTGCATGCTTCCGCACACGCGTCCCTAGGGAGGTCAATCTCCATGATCGCCGCCAGGGGCCGCGTAGCAGGGTTCTTCCATCGATCCATGATTGCCTGCCCTGGTGAGACTTTTCCGCTCCCTAGAGCTGTTTTCCCGGTGATTTCTTTTTTTGTTCGCCAATCATAGATCGGATTGTGTCGGCCACCGGTTGTCGTCTCGTGCGTCTCTACTCCGACTTCGGCACCGACAACCTACATCACGCCCGTGCGCCTTCCTTCCCCGTTGTTGCATCTGTCTCAGCTTCTACACCAGGCTACAACACGTCTTGGCCGGCTACCGCCAGCCCCGACAACATCGCCAATGACTCCAATCTGCGACATCCCTACCATGGAACGGACAGCGCCACTATCGATCTATTCAACCGGCCCGCATACGTCTTCGCCAAGCACGTGCCTACCACTATCGGGCCGCAGCGCCGCCACCCTTGGTCCATGCTACCGGCTTCCAACGGGCCTTCCTTGGCGTGTACTCGCTGGTGGCCTTCAGCCTCTGCACCGACACACGCCCTGCAGTTCCGCCACCCCCTCGGGTCGCAGCGATGTTGCACGCGGGCATCTTCACCGTCCCCACGCACCAACGTTCCCGGCTCCCACCATGCCATCCCCAATAGCCTGGGTCGTCACCGTCCGCGCATGGTCTTCACCACGTCGCCGGGTTCTTCCTCACCTACTTTGAGTACCGCCGCCGCACTTCCATAGGTAACCTGCATGGAAACTTCTCACTGTAGCAAGTCCCAACGACTATGCCTTCACTAATCTAGGCGTCCAACGTGACCACTTCAGGTCACTGCTAGTTCTGCCGCCTTCTATGTCTTCGTCCACTACAACTTTGTCGCCTTGTCATCGCCTCGTCCTCGACCACACCTTCGTGTCTACTCCGACAACCGTAGACTGCACCGACACCTCTCTCCCTTAGCCGCTCTGACGCCACAACCGTCCGGAGGCCTCCTCCGCTAGTATCCCTGACATGGCACAAGATCATGATGGTCCCTGCCCTTGCACGCCCTGTACTAGCAACACCAGTACATGCCTTCGTCCCCAACGCGTCCCCGAGTCTGGCAAGCTCGAACATGCGCCTCGTCTTCATCGACTTCGACAATGTCTTCTTCGGCATAGACTTCCTACTCTATGATTGCCTCGATCGCGTCATTGACAAGTTCTTTTTTCACACTTGGTTCTGGCAAAACTGGAGTGTGCCTTCGTCCGGGGTGTGTGCCTAGTTCTGGCAAAAATATGGCCGCACCTCATCCTTGGCGGCTCGCACTGCATCGAGTTTGGCATCGACATCCTCGACGACTGCCTCGACGTGTCTCCATCATTCTACCTGCGAACTCTGTGTCTGCGGCTTCATGTGCGACTACCTCGACACTGGCACCCGACCACGACATCGACCATGGCGACCCCTCGCACGGCTACCTAGACCAAAGTTGCAGCTCTCACCACGCCCAATGCTCTCGCCTTCCTCGACATCAGGCACAAAGGGATACCACCTTGCTTGAACCTAACCAGCTTCCTCTACAGTCCAAGCTACCACGACACGACACCATCCACGACGTTCCCGCTCCTACTGTGGGAGGATGTTAGCCAACTAGTTCTACTTTGGTTTCTCTCTAGTCTGCGACGTTCAAGTTGTTCACGACGCTACCGCTACAACTGCGAGGGAAGTTAGAGTATTGGCATATACTTTTGTTAGAGTATTGGTAGTATAGGATAGAGGCAGGATCTGTTTTCATATAATCCTAACTTGACTTGTACTCCAATATGATCCCTTGTACGCCTATATATACTCGTCCATGAGACTCGATGATACATCCAACATATTGCACCAATCTCTCTCAATCTCATAATTCTACAGCTCTAAAAAAAGGTAGAAGAAGGGTACCTTTGCTACTATTCTATACCGCGTTAGGACAACTTGCCCTTTACTTGACAGTAGTGGCTAAAGGAACAGCTAAATATGCAGCAGCAGCAGCAGAACCAGGAAGTATGAAATACTATAAAAATGTCGTAAGGAGAAGAAACCCTAAGCGCAGTTTTTGATACCAGAAATGGGTGCGTACGACCCAAGTTTGCAAGCCAGGATTCTCGAACGCTTGTGAGCAAGGACGTATCAGCATGTCCTAGACATCCGGGTATGCCTCTGTTCACAATACTGAAACTGAAAGTCAGATTTGCACAAACTTTTAAGTGGCAGGAACAGATTTTCCCTCTAAAAACGAGACCAGAGGGGGGGGGGGGGGATCCCTCGACATTTTTTCATATGAGATGATGATAAACTCAGTTAATATTCGCTCATGAGGGGTGGAACCTGGCTGGCCTGGAACATAGGACGTCTCTACATTTGAACAGGTTTTCGACTTATCACAATGAAAATGACTATCCATAACAAACCAGTCAATAGACTGCTATTTTTTGACATATGACATGAATACACAATTACACTTGTAAGTCATACAATTGGCAACACATCAAAGTAAAACATTTTTTGGAACTATATAACTTTTTTTAAACTGGCACAATTGTAAATTAGAAGTGATAAGAGAACATCATGGAGAAAAGTACCGCGTGGTAGAGCCTTGCTGCAGTAACATAATCTTTTCTCCTGTATGCTTTGTTTGCTTCTAACTTCATATTAGCTGGATTCATTTTCAGAATAGGATCATCCTATATCAATGAAATATATCAGGTACGTATGGATTGGAAGCTAGCAGATATAATCAGCCAACTTGATAGAGCTGAAATATAGCAGATATAAACTGTAGGGGAGGGCCCGGCAGTAAAATTTTATTAAAAAATAGAAAATATTTACAGAAGGGGATGTACAAGAGGGCTTAGCCCGGGAATAGCCCAAAGAGAGTTACAAAAAAAGTGTCTAGCCAAGGTAAGATTTCAGATCATCCTTCATTCTGTAAGAGAGAAGGAAGACGTCTCTTTTAAAAGAAAAGGACCAAGCTCTAGTAGAAGGTGTGGCATTATAAAAAATAAAGGCATTTCTTTGCTTCCATATATTCCAGGAGGCAGTTGCAAAAACTTGGAAGAAAAAAGGCCTTCTAAAGTTGGATTTGGCAGTGTCCATCATCTGAGGGAGTTCAAGATTGTCATCAAGTGTGATGTTGATGGATTGACAAACATTGCCTACTGAAATTGCAATTCCAAAAAAGATGGTCCCTGGTTTCTAGAAGTCCATCGTCGCAGAGGCTACATAGGCCGTTGTTGTTATCCAGAGAGAAGTTCTTTAGAAGCAAATCCTTTGTGTTCACTTCAATTTCCATATCCAAGAGGAAAATGTGGTATACTGATATAAAACATAAGTCAAATCAATAGTACTTCCTATCCCTGATACTAGACTCTTAAATCTCGATGAATTTATAAATTTACTAATCCATAGTTCATAGAAAACCAACTTCATTCACGCCTTCCATAAAGATGATATGAAATGTGCCCTTGACTTTTATCTACGTGCTTTCAGCTTTTTAATTCTGGGGCATGTGTTGAAGAATGAATAGGATTGGAAACGCTTCAGTGCAAGAAATACTTGCTTTCAAGTCAGGGCACACACTGCATACTCTATATAATAGGAAATGCTCTACTGCAGGAACTTGTCAATGTTAGATTGTCAAGACCAAACAATAACTTTATATGAAATGTGCCAACTATGCTCTATTTCATACCTCCATTGCTGATTTAACGTAAGCAATTATCCCATCAATGCTCCACTCACGCACAAATGGAATACGAGAAGTTAGCGGAAATAGGATCTTGACATGTGCTCGGCTATTGAGAGACGCAGCAACTTCAATGGGGAGGCGTCCTAACTGTTGAGAAATAGAGACATAGTTTACTTGCAATGGCAAGAAGTAAAAATATGAGTACTAAAAGGTATAAACGAACACAAGATATTCCAGTTCAAACGGTGAAAGCACCCACCAATGTTAGGGCAGTATCACAGCAGCATCTTGATATAGGAGCCATAAGTGGCATAAAACATCTGGCTAGAGCTGAACATGGAAATACCGAAAATTTCACCTATACACTTTTCTAAATTACTCCCTTCATCCAAAACCATAGGTCAGCATGGGATCCATGTGGTGAATCATTTGAGCCTTTGCCCAATATATTTTAATTTTACGAAAAAATTGATCCATGTGGTGAATATATTCTAAATTACTCCCTTCATCCAAAGCCATATTCAGAAATAATGTAATCAGTTTTTTTGCTCAAAACCCTTTGATGTAGGGATGGCAATGGGCCCCCGAAACCCGCAAACTCGACGGGTACCCGCCTTAAATGGGACAGGTCTGGTAAAAAATTATATGGGGCGGGTATGGGGGAGCCAGACCCAAACCCGCACACCCGCTATGACGTGAGAACTGGCCCAACAGATTGTTTAGATTCATACTAATAGCCTCAACAAGCCCACCAAGAAGCCCACCATCGGTCAGACCTCGATCCTGCACGCCACAGCCCACCATCCCACGCGACACATGCTCACAGCCCTAATCCTACTCCCACGCGTCGCGCGCCTTTGCGCCACCCGCCTCGCGTGCGTCGCTGCACCGCGGCCTCGCGCGCCTCTGCCATTGCCGCCTCGCAGGACATAGACGCGGGTAACCGTCGGGTGGCAGGTCTGGAGACGAATTGGACCCAACTACGGAGTCGGGGCGGGTATGGGGGTCGGACCCAGCCCCAAACCCGGCGGGTGCCACCCTAATCGATGACGAAGCATTTATTACTTTTCTGATATAATATGACTAGAATTCATAGTTAAATTTTACATCGGAGACCGTGAACACTGAAGAATCCACATTTGTGCATGCAGGAAATAGTATTCTAATGCCATGTCGAATGCCACTTATTAACCTTGAGGCTTTGGTTGTCCTCATAATCACTTGTAGAGCCGCCACTATCCTCTCCTTGATAAGATGACCTTTTTCTCCCTCGCCCACACCTCTCCTACAACTAGATTCACCTTGACAAATAAATTCATACATCATCAAAACACTCGATTCATTGCCACATGCAACAAGGAATTGATACTATGGCAGGCCCTTCAACTATGTCGTGCTTGAAGGTCTCTAGATGTATTTGGAATCATTCATATCATCTAGTTCTGTTGCAAATTAGCATATGTCCTCTTTCATATCTGAAGTGGTCTACTGTGCATCAGTAATCTTGTTTCCGGAATTTGCTTTACTCATGTTTTATTGTTCAATTTACTCATGTTTTATTGTTCATTCCTCACAATTCTGGAAATAACAACCATGTATTGTCATGGTGTAACCACTGTGCCATTTTTGCACCCTATGTTTCTCCTGAAACTAGGGCAACATCTTCGTCATATCATCAAATGTCAATTCTCTTTATCTATTTTATACAGGATCTTTTATCAATGCAGATTTACCGTTTCTTCTATCAGTTAGTCATATATGCATATGACATTGTATTTCATATTTGCTTCTGTTATAGCAAGTATCATGTCATATTGTCGCTTGTGATGTTTTTTGTCATGGAATTTCTGTCCAACGAGTATTCATGGTAAATGTATACTCTTGCAGGGAGCTGTAGAAAATTTACTAGAGAGAAGTGCCTATATTCAGTTGCTCGATGGATCTGTCGTGCTCTTCCAAGGCACTTATATTGTCATCACTTAGTGAAATGTCTGCCAGTGCATGACAATCTAAAGAAGAAAGCCAAGGCCACAAGTTTGAGAGAGCAAATTTGTCAGTTCATGAAGTCAAAGGAAACAATCATGGCCAAACACATGGAAACCAAGATGGCCATGGCCGAGAAGCAAGGATTGTGAGTCGCTCGACAAGTCGCGACTTGTCTACCAGTCGCAACTTTGATGTCGACAACCTGGAGCGACTCGACTAGTGAGGTTGTCAGTCGACAAGTTGAGTAGTCGTTGAGTATTCACGACAAGTCTATGATTTTGAGTCGATCGACAAGTTAGTTGCCTGGGAACATGTAACATCCCAAAAATACCAAACTTAGATTATCAAACACTAATCACCAAGATTAGGGTCAACAAAAACTTTTCTAAGTAAACCCATGAAGGCATGCATATGTGTATGCATAGTTTTTGATTTTCTTTAAAACCACTTTGTTTGTGTGATCCATTGCTTGTAAAATGTTTCTTAGGTGAAATAAACATCATCTAAAACTTTTCCCACACTTTTCCTAAAGACAAGTAAATCAAAACAAATATATTAAGTGAATGGTCATTTTGACCAATTTAACTCCCATGCCTACTTTGGCTGTCTCAAACTCTCAAAACCTAACAGAAACTTTTCTGGATCTTTGCACCCCTTAATTGTACTCATAACAGAGTATCAAGGCCCACTTTGTGATCATCCAGAAACTTTCAAATGCATAGTTTAAATGACAATTCAAAATTGAATCTTCTTCATATGGGAAGATCCCACTTTTTCAAAACCCACTCAAACAAGCTCAACTTTCAAAACCCAAGCATCTGCAGACTCACCAGAACCAATCTAGCAAACTCACCAAAATTCATTTCAAAATTCAAAACTTGATTTCATGCGGCCATTTTATCAAACAGGTTGCAGACACAAATCAAACAAAACAACAAACACTATAGTGTGCAGTGATTCTGGCCTAACTTGTTCCCTAGTTAGCTCACACACACCTCAGTAGATCATCTAGAAAGATTAGCCCAACACTAGCACCCCTGTGAGCTTGCCATTGCCATTAATGGTGAACAGCCGAGCAACCCCATGTCACCCCATTGTGGACAGCAAGCTAGGAGCAGCAGCAAGCCTAGCCAGCATGTCTGGGAGGCAGCCCACCGTCCACCGCCACTGCCTGTCCCAGCCGCGAGCGTTGCCAAGCCCTGGACCACGCGCACAAGACACGCCCAGACCATGCCGAGCGTGCGCCAGAGCGCCACCCTCGACCAGCATCCACAGACCGCGCGCCGCCCTCGCCGCGTGCACACACGATCACCACCGACCCAGGACACCGCCAGACATCCCCGTTTGCCGCCCCGTGCCATACAACCACCGCCCGCCGTCGAAGACGCCGCCTCTGCCGCGCAGAGCACCGCCCGTTCCAGACCAAACCACACCGCCCCATGCCTCGCGACCATGTCGTTGAGCATCGCCAGGAGACACAGCACCGTCCCCTACCCTTGCCCATGCCATTAGTCACCAGAATCGCCGCTCGACGAGCTCACCTTGCGCCCCGACGGTCCCCTCGCTCGACTATAAATAGAGGCCACCCCCGCACGATTTCTTCACACCATCTCACTCCCCTCTCCCCACTGACCGTGCCACACCATTCTCAGAGCAAGGCGAGCACCACATCGCCGGAATTTCACCGGAGCCCGCCGCCTCTGGAGAAGAAAGGAGCCAGCGATTGGAGCCGCCGATAGAGGAGGTTCGCCGTCCGACTTCGTCGTCCGCCCTCGCCGACCCCTGCACTCAGTGAGCCCCAGACTTCCCCCAGCCGCGCTAGGTTTCGTTCTCGCCGGAGCTGTCTCGCGTCGACGATGACCCCCAGCCGTTGGATTAGAACTCGATCGAACGATCCACATTGCCCCATACCGCTTCGCCCAGCCCCGTGTCACTGACGAGTGGGGACACCCACTTAAGCAGCCCGCGGGAGCACTGCGCTTAGCAGGCCGGCCCGTTAGAATTTCCCGCGCAGCCCAGCAATTCAAATTAACTCTTTTCTTTTTAAATTCAAACACACTTCTGTACCCAACTTCAAAAATCAACCCAGATCGATTCATTGCACCAAATTGGATGAAACCAATTTTGTTGAAAAGGTCTATGAATGCTTAATCCAAACCCGTTGGATTCAAGTCATTTGGATATGTAGATCACCCATAGTAAAAATAACAAGCCAGAAGCTTTTCTGCATTCAAACATTTTTCAAATTTAAACCATAAAAGCTTTTGAGTTGATTCCAACTCTCAAAAATCACATTTAACCATACCTTTCAGAATATATAAAAATATATAGGTTTACTTGCAGAAATAATGTTCAAGTAATAAAAGAATGCTTCATAAGCATTTCTAGCCACTTTAATTAATTAAAATAAAAGGGTAAAACCTTATTAAATTGTGACACCACTTTAAATCACATTCTCATGGACTACAATATGTGGTGATGACATGTGTCAACATGATCCCATGTTTAGTTTGGAGAATATTAAATCTTGAGTAGTTTCTCAATGAGTAGAAATTACTTTTCTAAAATAAAAAGATTTAAACCAAGCCTTAACCTTGTAATGTTAGAGATGATGGTAGATCATCTATAGGACCCTTGTGTGTGATGATTACAAGTAGTTAAGTATTGTTTGTGTACCTCGTATTTATTCATAGACGCTAGTACCGACCAAGGATACGAGGAGGAAGGAGGATACTACGAAGAGGAAGCCGAGGAGAACTTCAACCACTGCTCTGCACAAGGCAAGCTGATATTATACCAATGCAAGCTAGTAACTATGCAAGCTTATATTGACATTGATGCAAGCCTTACTAGTCAAGTTGACCCATGCAAGCTAACACTTGCAAGATACCCTACTCATGCCACAAACCCATACTTGTGATATGAATACTATATGCCTTAAGCATATGTGATCATACCCACTTGCTAAACCAATCCTAGTTTTATGGCAAGCTTCTTACTTTATTTCTTTATCAAAGCTTACTTAGAGTCTACCTAAGAGTTTGGTAGATACTAGGCAGTTGTGCTGAAGGTTGCATAAAGAGCATAAAATTTGGCCTAAGCTAGAAACCTTGATATCAGCCTAAGATATAAGGTTAGACTTAGTGAAACTCCACTAGTTACCACCCCTCATTAGTACTACCCCCACCTGTAGATGCTAGTGCTAAGCATAAAACTTGATCAACTTTAGATGGGAATACTTGGTG
Organism: Avena insularis; assembly: GCA_023614405.1. Lineage (NCBI taxonomy): Eukaryota > Viridiplantae > Streptophyta > Magnoliopsida > Poales > Poaceae > Avena > Avena insularis. The sequence continues at coordinate 345,414,947 of CM042697.1, forward strand.
GAAAAATGGTTATGAAAACCTTGGAATGATGGATCATTCTATTGAAATGTTTTGGACATGTGTTTCCAAACACTTGATGATTTTGGTGATGAAAATGTTGAGGCATGAGCCTTAGCCCTTTATAAAACTGATGGTTATGCGGATGCGATACCATTCCAATTTTATCGTACAACCACAATACCCGAATATTGGGTAGGGCTTGACTGGAAACTTATATACCTTAGTATTAGTTCCCTCACGGCCAAGGTCTGAGCTGAGGCTACCTTGTGAAGATTGTCCACCTATGCAGTACCCAAGATGACAGTGGTCATGGTTGGGAGGCCAAACTCACAGGAGAGGTGCTGATACTAGGGAGTGTAATTGAAAGGTTAGGATTGATTATCCGCATACTGAGTATGGTGAATTCAGGATTTGTTCCTGACGGATGTATCGAATGTTGTGGTGAAAGTGTACAATCTCTGCAGAGTGTCAAACTATTCAATAGCAGCGTCATGATTATGGACAGTTGATGGCCATACTGTTCCGTCAGACCTTTTAAAATGACTTGTGAAATGAATTGCGACTTTGACTTGACCACAACAGAGTTGTGACCTGAATTACAAGATCCCACTTAGGAGTTATAAAATTATGACTAGCTTTGGAACTTAGTAAAGATAAACCTGGCTTTTTGCAAAACAACCCTAGAGCCTAGTGTCCTATTATCCAAAAAAACCCCTTTTCTTGTTAGTATTAGTTTCCGAGTACTTAAAGAGTACTCATGGCTTTGTCCCTGGCTATTCCCATGGCCAGACTATGAAGAAGAGTACCTCAAGATGGACCCGTGAAGGTTACGACAACTAGGATCATCTCCCATCGTCGACATTACTGTGACCCGAAGATGGAGCTTCGCCTACGCTACCGTTATTGCTACGTATTCCGCTGCTTGATGTTGTATTAAGAACTGGATCATGAGATCCCTATTTGTGTAAGAACTTATGTATCGTTGTAATGGATGAAGTACTATGGTATCCAATTCTGTTATGTCTCGCAAAAATGGTAATCCTGGGATTGCGATGTATGACATAACAGGCATCTAGGATTGAAAAATCCGGGTGTTGACAGAACAAAAACGCCCCCGTGTGAGTAAAAACCCTAACCCCTCACAGATCGTTATTTCCACCACCGAGCTGCCTCTCTCCTGGCCACCCTCCCCTTGCACCGCCTCTCAACTTGTTAATATACTACTATCAGTAGACTAGTTGCTTAGTATTTTTTAGTAATTAAAGCTGGACTACGTATCGACTAGTCTAGCACTAGTCGAGACTAGTCACGACTAGTCTCCTTGTCGCCACCCCAGCGACAAGTTGCGACTCGTCGACTCGTAATCCTTGCCGAGAAGAAATATAAACTTATATAGAAACAATGTGGGAAGTCACCCGGAAGATGATCGGCACAAGGCCACCGCCGAAGAGCGAAAACTCCATCTCAAGGAGATCAAGGCGAGGCCCGAGGAGGCCAAGGTGAAGGCCGCAATGATCGCCGGGGAACACCGGATTCTGATGATGGATCAGGGTGGGATGGATGCGTTGGCAAAAGAGTTTTGGGAGATAAAGAGAACGACGACCATGCACTGGAGAAGGCAAGAGTTTCTTGCTACTATGGCCGGTGGTGCTAAGGGTGGTGGTGGTGATGGCTCTATGGCCAGTGGTGATCATGGCATTATGGCCGGTGGTGATGAAGATGGTCCCAGAGATGATCTTGACAACAATGGTGTTATTTGATTTGATCATCGGCTGGGTGATTGATTGTGCATTCTTTTGGACATGTTTGATTGGCACTTGTTTTATTGTGTATATTTTACTTGATGTGAGATGATTAGCAAGCAATTTGTATTGTAAAATATTTGCAAACTTCGTATTTTACTCTATCTATATGTTGATCCATATGAAAACTATACGAATTTGAGGTAACGCGCTCGGGGGGGGGGGGGACAGGTCCCTAAAAACTCGTACCAGAAATTTTGAATACTCCCTCCGTTTCAAAATATAAGATGTTTTAGGTTTGTGAAGAAAATGTATCTAGACTACTTTTAGTGTGTAAGTTCATTCAGGTTTGGAGTAAACCTACACACTAAAAGTAGTCTAGATACATTTGCTTCACAAAGCTAAAACATCTTATATTTTGAAACAGAGGGAGTACAAGTTTTTAGAGAATTTGTTCCGCCAGAGACCGCGTGCCATAGGAAAACTGATTTCCGAGGAAACCGATCCGCATTTTCTAGGGTGGGGATATCCGGATCTGCTAGTGATGCTCTAAGATAATTTAATCCTTCTATCCCCCCCCCCCTCGCGCCCCACCTAAGGGTGGCACAGATCCCCTAAAAACACGTACCGGAAAATCCTTCTATATGAATTTGTTGTTACACACGGGTTCAGCGCGGAACAAGACTGGTACATGTTTTTAGGGGATCAGTTCTGCCAGAGCTCACGCGGCCCCGGAAAACAGTTTTTCAGGGAACCTGATCCGCGTTTTCTGGGGTGGGGATATCCGGATCTGCTATAGATGCTCTAAAAGAATCTACTCTATCCCTCCCCCCCCCACCCCACCCCTACACCTGCGTGAAGCAATTCCTGCCCTCCCTAGTCGTAGCCAACTAAGTTCCCATCAGAACATCTTCAAGAAATCTGAATATAATAATTAGTTGTCCAGTTCAATTTGCATTTGCGAAGAACGTGCACTACCAACAGAGGTAAAAGGCCAAACTTACATCATCGAGGACGTTAGGATCAGCGCCAGCCTTTATCAAGCACTTGAGACTCTCAGTTAAGCCCTCAGTTATAGCAACTATTATGGGATTAGCACTACCAACACCCTTAAGATCAGCACCACCCTACACAAAAAATATTGAAGATATCTCTAAATAAGAGTGTTGTTACGTTCAGTTGGTTGCAAGAACAACACATGCCAACCTCAATCAGAAGCTTCACACATTTCTCCCTGTGAGCTCGGAGAGCAATGATGAGAGGTGTATCGGCAATGCAAACTGCTTTGTTACACTGACAAGGCAGATTAAGAAAATTAGCACTTGAACATGTTAAAGTTGGTAGATGTGGAGAACAAAAAAAGAGGTATACACAAAATATGAACAGTAGAACTATTTTGGCAGAACATGGTTACAAATATGAGGTCACATACTACATTAAGAAAATTAGCACCATTATATGATTGACGTTAGCAGACTTGCAGCAAACAAAGGAAGTGGTATTAACAGAAAAACAAATAGAACCATATTGCCAGAACACAGTTACAAATTTGTAATCTGGTGCAAACATACAACATATACAGACTGTTTTCACGGCTACCAGCAAAGGACCCCACTTGTAAAGTTCTCACGGTTCCAAAGGTAAAGCAGTAAACCACCAAATAGGACAGACGAATAGCATGGCAGTTAGTTTTATCCACGGTTTAAAGTATTACCATTCCATCCGAAGTGACCATTAATTTTCTGCTCTGAGGCCATGTTCAGTATATAATTGGCCAAACTAATGACTTCAGTCCGAACATAGTTTTGCTAGTTTGACCAATCAGTTACTGCAGAGTGCAGACCCTACCAAGTAAAATAATCTAGTGAGACTTACATCTGCATGGTGGTCCAACAAAATCTTCATAACATCATCCAACCCAGATACAGCAGCAATATACAGTGATGTCCCCCAGTGGCAATACAAATTGACATCAGCTCCTTTTAAGAAAGACCTTTACTATTTCACAGTTTCCTGAATCAGAAATACAGACCATGAAATAGATCAATATTGTTATTATTTCACAGTTTTCACTGTTATAGACAAGTATAATAATAGGGAATATCTAGAACGTAAAATTGATTATGTTTCCTCTTTATGAATAGGCAATTCTCCAGCCAAAAAAATACTTGCATGTATCTTATCACTTGTGTCTGTGAAAGGAACAAAAGGCCTTCCAGTCGTCCGAATGTGCTGCAGCATCTCAAATACATCTGAAAAATGTAGTTTTATGTGATAGTAACTTTGGTTGTACAAAACCTAGGACCAAAAAATCCAGACGAGGACCCCAATGGTCAAAGTAAGTACATGACAGCAACCATTATCGAGATTGCATGATTAAATTGTCAAAATTGGTTGGAATAGCAGCTGCAATTAAACTTATATATCTTTATTTTCCTCATAGATATATAAATAAATAGATTGTTTTTAACCTTAGGTAGCAATGGATTGTTGCCTATACAGCTCAATTTCTGATCATATTCAGCCCACATAAGCAGGAGTTCTGATACTACCTAGCAAGGATTTAGAAAGGGGTTACGGAAAATTCTGGACCATGAGTAGCAATTTTTCCTGGCTGATATCGGCAGTAAACAGTTTCCTCCTGGGTGGTTCCATTTGAAAATTTGAACACATAATTTAATTGAACTGCAATAGTCTGATTAGTGATTACGAATGTTTGACTTTCCTTACAAGAACCAATGTTCTCAAATTTAAATTTAAAATAAAGGCACAGCTAGCATAATTACAATTTATATAGAGAAGTCTTGGAACTACAAGGATGATCAGTTGGTGACTTTGAATGCCCACTGCTTAGGTAAATGAACAGTCAGATGTTATCTAGTCTGTTTGTACAGAAAAACGCCATTTACTTGCACAAACATGAAGAAGAGATAATCAAAATCACTCCACCCAACTCATTCATCATGGAGATATATCTAGATAAAAGTACATCACTACCATAACTGGATAACTATGTGAAGCTTGTCCTACAAAGATGCACAGTCTTACTATTACCCGGCTCATTCCATATCTTTTAACATATTATTATAAAAAAAAGGCGCTTGCAGAAAAATAAAATAGATAACTGACCTTCTGCAACTGCGAGATGGAGAGGAGCACTGCTTCGATCACCAGAAGGCTTATCTGGATTTGCACCATGATCAAGAAGATACCGCACAGTGTTCACAGTTCCTTTAACAACTGCATAACCCAGAGGTGTCTCACCTACCATAATCATCAAGAAAATGAGCTTACCAAAACTGACATTTTACAGCAAATATTTTGTGTTTTGCTATAATACTGTCTCACCTATCATAATCATCAAGAAAATGAGCTTACCAAAACTGATATTTTATAGCAAATAATTTATGTTTTGCTATAATAAATCAAAAATATCTTGGTTATCGGTACATGGTATAAACATACAATTTGATGTGGCTCTATAAGCGGAGTGCGTAGTGCTGATTTCGACAGGATAAACCAAAAGAATACAATTACAATATTAACACAAAACAAGGATAGAGATGTTACTAGACACGCACAAATAATCTTCGTGATGATTCACCCGTGAAGAATTGGCATGGGCAGCATTATGTTGGGATGTTACAGTTAAAGAATTAAGAATACCTGCTTAATTAGCACCCAGATTGACTCAACCAAGGATTTTTTTTAAATAATACATTTTTTTTATTGAATTGCACAAATAATACACAAAATGGACAAATTGCAAATCTGTTGGTCGGTCGGCCGTTCGACAGACGACAGACTCGTTTCGTCCGTTCAACGGACGACACACCTGCTATCAGCTGTTTGGTAAAGGAGGGGTGTGTCGTCCATTGAACGGACGAAGGCTGTGTGTCGTCCGTTGAACGGACGAAGGCAGTGTTTCGTCCGTTGAACGGACGAAGGCAGTGTTTCGTCTGTTAAACGGCCGACCGACCAACAGATTTGTAATTTGCCCGTTTTGTGTATTATTTGTGAAATTTAATAAAAAAATTGTATTATTTAAAAAAAATTAGCCTCAACCAAGCATATATATATAAGTAAATAATTGTGCAGTTCAAAGTTGATATGTCATAACCATTAAGTTGCTTACCGGACTAAAGTAAAATATGGGATGTACAAAGAAGCGGGTGAAGTTATGAATCATTGTTTTTCCTTGGAAAACAAGCTGGTGCATAGAGTGGATAACAAGTTGGTAGAGGCTTTTTTAAAGGAGAAGTAGATGATACTGAAATCTGTGGACAATGGTCTTTCTAATGGAACAGCTCTATGTCCGTATATATGTCGAAACAATGCATGTGATGTTGGTACATAATCCATATCATAAAAAAATGTTGATAATTGATGTTTCTGAATCAAGCCTATTTTCCCCTAAGTTAAGCTAAAGCCAGTGCCAAACACGCACCTTGTTCATGACACAAACCATAAATGAAATAGAAATCCAACACCCTCCCCCCTTGGAATACGAAGACCAAGAAGCGTGGAGGACAGCCTAATAGATATCTGAGTTAACATTGTGCTATAGGCTGAGCTTACACATGCAACCATTATGTTTAATGTTGGAGTCTAGGTTAGCATAGTAGTATTGTCCTAGGAGAGTCTAGAATATTCCAGTGAGTGTTGGAGTTTGAGTTAGTGTAGTAGTACTACTCTGGTAGAGTCTAGAGTATCTTAGGGAGTGTTAGTAGATTAGTAGTATGTCCTATTAGATTCTAGACTATTCTAGTGTATGAGTGGAGATGTAATACTAAGCTAAGCTATATATAAGAGGGTGTGGAGGTCCAAGGAGCCAAGCACATCCAGAAAATTTCCCCCAAATCCTACATGGTATCAGAGCTAGGTTCCTCCTCCTAACCCTAGCCACCATTGTTTCCCCACTGCAGCATCTACTCCGGCTCTTGTCGTCAACAACACTGGGCACATTGTAGTCACCTAGGCGGCGGGAGGCCGCACCTCGTTGCTCTGTGCGGACGGTAGCCACCTCATGTTTGCAAGGTGCATCATGCGATGCTTGGTTGCTGCTCTGCATTAGGTGTTTCTCAGGAAGCTAGTTACATTGGTGTCCCGTGGGTGATGTCCTGGTGTATAAATGGAGTAGAGAGAAGAGGGCTGGTGCTAGCCTGAACCGGAGATGAAGTGGGTGCTTCTGCAGGGAAGAAGAGATTGATGATTTGCAGTCTGCTTTGCTGCTGGTAGGTTGGAGCTGATACAAGGGAGCGAAGCAGCTGCATCCTGGAGTGGAGAGAAGTGCAGATGGCCTGCTGAGTGAAGAAAGGAGAGTGATGCATGCGCATCTGCTCGAGGCTTGTGGAATGATCCAGAGGAAGTGAGAGAGAGAAGCTGCTCCCTGCTGGTATTGCTGTTTATGACTATCATGGAGATTATGGTCACACAGACTGCTGGTGTTTGAGGACAAGGTGAGCCCTCAGACAGGGGGGAGAATGATGGGAGTTGTATGTTGTGATGGTGAAGCCATGTGCTGAGAAGGCGAGTGACGCTGAGTTTGAAGAGTTGTCGGGAGGTGTGAAAATTGAGATGGTAAGCGAGGAGTTTGATGATGACATAGGAGAGGTGGTGTTTCTGAGGTTGTTCAGAGGGTTGAGGAAAGAAATGGTAGAAGTTGTGGTGGCTAAGGTGAAGATGGCCAGGGGTTTGATGGAGAGGAGGTAGAGGTCAAGGTTGTCACCGCGTTGGAGAGGTGGAAGTCATGTGGAGGTCAGGAGAGTGTGGAACTGTGGATAGCTGACCAGTGAGGTGAGACGGTTGTGGCTCTGTAGGAGCTGTTGTTGAGGTGAGGCAGCCGTCTGCGGGAACCAGAGGTGATGAAGAGGCAATGACGATGCTCAAACTGATGATGGAAGGCGTGTGGTGCCGCCGGTGTAGGTGCCGGTGTGAGAAGGCGCTTGGTTGGAGAGGCAACGGTGGACCAATGCGAGAAGGATTGGAGGTGGCCAGCTTGATGCAAAGTTTGTGCATGGTGATGTTGATGGTGAGGCGGCTGTGGTTCTGTAGGAGCTGTTGTTGAGGTGAGGCAGCCGTGGTTCTGTGGGAACCGGAGTTGATGAAGAGATAATGACGATGCTCAAGCTGATGAGAGAAGGTGTGTGGTGGCGCCGTTGTAGGTGCCGGTGTGAGAAGGCGCATGGTTGGAGAGGCAACGGTGGACCAACACAAGAAGGATTGGAGGAGGCTAGCTTGATGCAGAGTAGGCGCATGGTGATGGTGATATCTCCCATGAGCGGAGCTGGATGGTCGGAGTTGATTGGTTGCTTGATGACCACTAGAGCAAGAGCTAGAGTAAATCACTCTCATGTATCTTTGTATGCTTGCAAGCTAGAAGTGTAGTGGTCCTAGTAAGTGTCATGGAGTTGTAGCAAGATGGTCATTGTGACTGACCCATGCCCATCTTGAGGGGGAGTGTTGGAGTCTAGGTTAGCATAGTAGTATTGTCCTAGGAGAGTCTAGAATATTCCAGTGAGTGTTGGAGTCTGAGTTAGTGTAGTAGTACTACTCTGGTAGAGTCTAGAGTATCTTAGGGAGTGTTAGTAGATTAGTAGTATGTCCTATTAGATTCTAGACTATTCTAGTGTATGAGTGGAGATGTAATACTAAGCTAAGCTATATATAAGAGGGTGTGGAGGTCCAAGGAGCCAAGCACATCCAGAAAATTTCCCCCAAATCCTACATTTAATCCAATAAGCTAATACCTAGGAAGAAGCCTATGCAATTGCTGTAGTATATGCTATCATGACTTCAGAGACATGATTGCATAGGAAATGGTACTTCACAATCATGCAACATGGAAATCAGATTAAATTAAATTCGATCAAACGAGCAATTTAATTCATGCAGGTATCCTTGCCTTGATTAGAAGCATGAACCAGTCGATCGATCCATCGCATGTTACACTAAGAAATAAGACCAACTCTAAAGAAAATATGAGTTAACAAAAATTACTGGTCGGTCGATCCATCACATATATTACAGTAAAATAGAAGACCAACTCTAAAGAAACTGCAAGTTAACCAAACTTATGAGTTAGAAGATCCATCACATATATTACAGTAAGCAAAAAAAAAAAAAACTGTAAAGCAACTACGAGTTAACCAAAATTAATGGGTTGATCCACCAGATATTACAGTAAGATATAAAACCAACTCTACAGCCACTACAAGTTAACAAAAATTGCCATCCAAATATCACGTCAGCCGCTAGTCAATAAATTCTGCTACTCCCTCCGATCCGAATTAATTGTCGCGGATTTAGGCAAAATGTTACCTAAATCTGTCTAGGTTCAGTCAAACTGCGGCAAATAATTTAGATCAGAGGGAGTATTTCATTCCCCTGCACAATATTACCTAGTGAAAAACGTTTCATGAGGTAAGCCAAATCGAACAATCAGAAAAACCTCAAACACAGAAAGGCATGCTGTCGAACGACATATACCTACAGACTGCTGCTCAATCACCCACATTTGCCAACGTGACTAGACATTAATTTTCTAAAACGTAGGTTTTTGCTTTAGCAGGAGATGGAAAAGAAGAGACAACCTGAGTGGTCGACGGCATCGACATTCAACTGGAGGTCCTCGACCAGGTAGGCGCACACGGGTAACCTTCCGTGACGGGCAGCGACGTGCAAAGCCCCAGCGCCGCAATCACTCGCGATCGCGCCCTCCACCGCCTCCCTCAGGCGACCCTTCCCGCCGTCCAGCGCCGTCGCCGCCCCTACCACACGGAACGGAACATCACATAGATGAGTGTCGGAGCGAGCTCAAAAGCGCAAGCAAGAGGAGAATAGGAGAGAGCGGCGTAGAGCGCACTACGCGTACATACTTTTGAAGAGGCGGAGATCGCCGTCTTCGGCCGCCTGGAGGAGCTGCACCCGGAAAGCCGCGGTAGCTGCACGCACGGACGAGCGGAGTTGTGGTTAGGGCTAGCGCGCACTTGGGTAGTGCTGGGGTTAGGGTTTGGGGGTAGCTTACCGTAGTCGAGAGGCGGCGCCATGGCGACGGATCGGTGAGAATTGGGGTTCGGATTTCGAATTTTGAAACAGAGGAGTGGGATATATAGGCGGAAGGGGGGAAAATGGAGAATTGGAAAAGGTGGACTTTTTTTTTAACGGTGACTGGGTCTAGAAGACTTCAGAGGCTGCACGTTGAAACACGTGGCAGATATAAATTGCCGAGAGAACTTGAGCCGGATTATGGAGGGCTTTGGACTTGCAATGAAAACTGCGTGATGTAGAGCTGTGCTGGAATCTCCGTTAAAATAAATAAAAATGTGCTGGAACCGGGATTTCGAACGAAGCACGATCAAAGGTGAAGAAAAACAATTCTCTGACTCTGTAACATCTTAAAAATATTAACGAAGATATCAATTTCTAATCAACCAAAATTAGGGTTAACAAAAGCTTTTATTAATTAAATCATATCTTAAAAGAATGTGGGTGAATGTTTGCAATGCCATATTTGATTGTTGTAAATGATTTTTTTTTAACAAAGATTGTTGTAAATGATGAGAAGTGGTTTAAAGATCAAAACCATATCATCTAGGTAATTTCCAAAGCATATCAAAATAAAAGAAAATTAAAAATACGAAGCCTATGATCTAATGGTCATTTTTGTAAAAGTTAACACTTAGCTCACTTTGAGCATTTCTAGCAAGTGATCTCAAACAGAAACAATTCCATTTCTTTTTTCCCCTTGCTAGACCTAGTGACACTAAACACAATAAAGCTTTCAAACCTTGTAGAAACAAATTCAAATCCATTTGAGAGGCAATTCAAAATTGAATCTATCTTATGCATCAAGATAGTCATTTTTGAAAAACCATTACAACCTTCACCGCTTAGCAAATCCTTGCACCCAGAGACTACCAAGCTTAGGACCACAACACCCACCAAAAAGATTTGAAAAATTCAAAGATTGAGTTCCTGGGGCCATTTGATCAAACACCTGGTGATCACAGTACAACGTCAACAACTATATACTGTTTTGATCAATCCTTTGATCATCCTTGTGACCTCATCGAGCTACCATGACGTTCCCTTAACTCACTCAATACCAGCCCGTGTATTGGAGCTCATCTCACTCGATCAAATGACCAGTGCAAAATGGTACCCGAGCTCACCTTGCCACCCCGACGAGGACACGCTGCCACAGACCGCGCTGCCCTCGCCCACGATGTCTAGGAGGTAGCCCTGACCTCACCGCTCCTGCCCCTGCACGCCTCGACCAACGACCGCTCGCGGAGAAGCCCAGCGCAACAGCGCCCATTTAACACCAGACCATGCCGATCGCCGCGCCAGAGCGCCGAGCAATTCCGCTCGCACACGCCGCGCCTAGCTCCCTCCTTGCGCCAATAAGTTCGCCGTGACTCCAGCAACCGCCCAGACATGATCGTTTGACCCTACGCTCACCGTGACCACCGTACGCCGTGACGAATATCGACGGTACCGCCGCAGAGAACGAATGTTCTAGAACGATGGAGACCATGCCTCGCCGTGCCACTGTGCGCATGACGACCACCCTGAAGCACCGCGTCGACCTACACCCTTGGCCATGTCGATAGCACACTGTAACTACGTCGCCGACGAGCCCAAGCCATGTCGTCGTGCCTCCTTTGCCGTAGTATAAATAGAGCCCTCCCCCGGCCTCAAAACGCACACCATCCCAATCCCCTCTCACCCAACAACCTCTCTGACCCGTCCCTAGAGCAAGGCGAGCACCACATCGCTGAAATTTCACCGGAGTCCGCCGCTATAGAGGAGGAAAGGAGCCGATGCTAGGAGCCGCCCCAAGAGCTGCCGCGACCACCAATTGAATCTCCGTCGTCGACTTGTTCGTTCGCCCACCTCGCCGGACCTAGCTGGAGCCCTGGTAAGCCCCCGACGACCCCCGCCGTAGTGCTAGGGTTCTGTCTCGTGCGCCCCGTGCGACGGAGACGACGATTCCCAGCCGTCGATCGCGCTCTAATCGTGCGGCCTAGATCGTAAGATACCGCTTCGTGTTTGGTTAGTCGCTGACGAGTGGGACCAACCCCGGTGCAGCCCATAGATTCAAACTTAGGTTTTTCTTTTGATTGAAAATCCCATACTATAGGTAACTTTGAAAATCAATTCAGGAAGATTCACTGAACCAAATTGAATGAAACCAATTTTGTTTGAAAGTAGATGAAAATCTCTAATCACTCCCGTTGGATTCAAACAGTTTGAAACTATAGTTCATCATCAGTAAAAATAACAAAACAGTAGCTATTATTGTTGGAATTATGCCCTAGAGGCAATAATAAAGATGTTATTATTATAATTCTTGTCCATGATAAAGTTTATATTCCATGCTAGAATTGTATTAAGCGGAAACATTAATACTTGTGTGGTTTGTGAACAACACCGTGTCCCTAGTACGCCTCTATGGACTAGCTCATTGATCAATGATGGTTAAGGTTTCCTAACCATAGACATGAGTTATCAATTGATAATGAGATCATATCATTGGGAGAATGATATGGTGGACAGACCCAAACTAAGCAAAGCTATTAGATCGTTTCATCGTGTTCGTCTTTGCGAAGCTTTTCTCATGTCAAATATTATATTCCTTAGACCATGAGATAATACAACTCCCTGGTATCGGAAGAAAGCTTTGAGGTCATCAAACGTCATCCTATGAGAGGGTGATCATAAAGGTGTCTCTCAGGTGATCGGAAAGTATCTGTTGGGTTGTATGTATCGAGATGGAATTTGTCCCTCCCAAGTCGGAGAGATATACTTCGGGCCCACTCGGTAATCGATATCAACACCGCTTGCAAGCATGTGGTTAAGGAGTTAATCACAAAGTGATATCGGATTACGGAACGAGTAAAGTACTTGCTGTGAACAAGATTGAACTAGGTTTGACGATACCGACGATCGAATCTCGCAAGTAAAATATCGCGAGACGAAGGGAATATATATATGGGATTGATTGAATCCTGGCATCGTGGTTCATCCGATATGATCATCGATGAATGTGTGGAGTCAATATGGGTGCCTGCACCCCGTTGATTATTGATAGAAGATCATGTCGCATATTCTCGAACCGCAGGTCACACACTTAACGTGTCTCGGCGCTAGGATAGATTGGATAATTGGTTTATGAGTTTTTGTTGGTCTCGGATGGGATCCGGGATATCACGAGAGGTTCCGGAATGGTCCGGAGAATAAGATTCATATAAGGCAGTTTTTTGGAGTTCGAATTGTTCGGATTAATCGGTATTGTAGGAAGCTTCTAGAACCTTCCGGAAGGGGGCCAACGTGGTCCCACCTTCCGGGAGGGGATGGGCCTATGAGGGAGTGTCCTGGCGCAAGGCAGGGGCACAAGGCCCCATAGGGCCCATCCGATCCTAGATAAGTTTAAATCGTTTAAACTAGAGATAAGATAAGATAGGATTTCTAGATAAGGGAGAGTTTAAATTGTTTAAACTAGAGATAGGCTTGGAGGAGAGGCTAGGGCTGGCCTCCCCCCTCTATAAATAGAGGGCTGGTGCGCCCCCCTCCCAACACACCTTCCTCCAACCCTAGTTGCCCTGCTGCCCTTCCACTCTCCCTCCCATTTGTAGGCGAAGCCTGCGCGAGAAATTCTCCACCATATACACCACGCCGTCGTGCTGTAGATCCAATCCATCTCTCCACCATACTCGCTGGTCCGAGAAAGGAGGATACGTCGAGGTGCTGCACGTGTGCATCTCACGGAGGCACCGCCACTTGTGGTGCTAGATCGGATCGGATCGCGAGGAGGAGAAGCGAGTACGACTACATCACCAACGCGTTAAATAACGTTCACCGTCGAATCTTCAAGGGTATGAAGATCTAATCCAATCTCTCTCGTTGTTTGCATCTCCTAGATTAGATCTTGGCTTTCCCTCTGTTCGCTCAGAGAAAATTTTGATTTACTATGCTTGAAACCCTTCGATGGTATCGAGCTAGATCTATGCGTAGATGTGATTCACGAGTAGAACGCAACATGGTTGTTGCGGGCGTTGATGTTTTCTGTTGCAAGCCTCTTGTTTGTGTTCTTCTTATGACGCGCATAGTGAGATTGAAGCGGTCGTGCCAACCTTACGCGACGCCGTCATGAGACCGCTCCGCACTTGACGTGTGGCTTGTTCCACACATGCGGCTGGTGGATGTCGGCTCTCACTATAGTTGTCATGGGATTAACACCGAGTTTGGAAACCATAATATCACCGTTGTGGCTTTCCGTAGGTAAGAATCGTTCTTAGCATCTACTCCCATAAGCCACGTAAAACATGCAACAACAAAGTAGAGGCGTCTAACTTGTTTTTGCAGGAGTGTTTTCTATGATATGGTATGGCCCAAGATGTGATGTGTATATTGTATGCGATGATCATGTTTTGTAATGTTTCACGACTTGCATGTCGATGAGTACACAACCGCAGGAGCCATATGGTTGTCTTTATAATTGTGTATGACCCGAGTCAACTTCTTATACGCCATGTAATAGCTTTACTTTATCGCTAAGTAGTTAGCAATAGTTGTAGTTGCTATTCGGGGTGGAGGCAATCATGGTGAAGTGATGGAGATCATGCCGGAACGCACAAGATGGAGATCATTGCGAAGATTGGCTATACCATGTCACATAAAGTTATATGCATGTGATGTTTATCCTTTTATGTATCTTATTATGCTTAGATCGCGACGGTAGCATTATAAGATGATTCCTCACTTAAAGATCAAGATAAAACTATGTTCTCCCAAGTATGCACTGCTATGAAAGTTAAATCGTGTCCAAGCACCTCGTGATGATCGGGTGCTACAGACTCTACGCCCACATACACCGGGTGCAAGCCAGTTTTGCACACGCGGAAATACTTGGGTCGAACTTGACGAGCCTAGCATGTACGCATGGCCTCGAACACAAGAACCGAAAGGTTAAGCATGAGTCATATGAATGATATGATCGACACGTTGTCCACCATTGAAACCACATCTCTTCTCGTGATGATCGGATTAGGTGTGGTGAATTTGGATCGTGTTCACTAAACAACTTGAGGGATGTTGAATTTAGTGGGAGTTCATCTAGTAATTTGATTAAGTTGAACTATTTATCATGAACATAGTCTAAATTGTACTTGCAAATACTGTAGATCACATGACTAAGTCCAACTTCAACTTCAACGTTTCTGCTGAGAAAGAAAAGCTTAAGAACAATGGGTTTAACTTCACCAACTGGTTCCACAATCTAAGAATCATTCTGTCTGGCGGACAAAAGGACTATGTCCTTGAGAAAGCGTTAGGTAACCCTCACTGCAACTTACCGATGAGAAAGCCGCCTATCGATCGCAAGAAAGATGATTATGGTGTGATTAAGAGCACCATGTTGTTTGCTATGGAACCGAACTTCAAAATCGTTTTGAAAACTATCCGGCCCTTTGAGATTCTCAAGAGCTGAAAACCATGTTTCGACTCAGCCCGCTCGAGAGATATGAGATCTCCGAGAAGTTCTTTAACTGCAAGATGGAGGAAGGGAGTTCCGTTAGTGAGCATGCCATTAAGATGTCGGGCTACACTCAACGCCTTGAGCAATCGGATCGCAAGATTCCAGAGGAGCTCAAGATTGACAGGTTCTGCAATCACTCCCTCCCAGCTATAAAAGTTTTGTAGTGACTCACAATCAGATTGGTTCCACTGACGATATCCGAGCTCTTCGCAAAGCTGAAGGCTGCGAGGTGGACATCAAAAGAATAATCATGTGTTGATGGTCAACAAGCCCCCACCTTTAAGAAAGGTAAGGGTGCAAGGAAGCCCTTCAAGAAAGGAGGCGTAAGCGCTGCCCTTCTTGCCGAGAAGAAGCTCAGTCTGGTCCTAAGCCGACATCGAGTGCTTCTATTGCAAGGACAAGGGTCATGGAAGCATAACTGTCCAAGTACTTAGCGGACAATAAGGTGGCACCATCAAAGGTATATTTGATATACATGTTATTGATGTTTTCCTTACTAGCCCTCGTTGTAGTGCCCGGGTATTTGATACCGTTCGTTCAGTTGCTAATATTTGTAACTCAAACAGAGCTACGGAATAGACGCGGCTTGCGAGGGATGAGGTGACGATGCGCTGGCAACGGATCAAGAGTTGATGTGATGGCCGCACGCTCTCCTTAGTTTTACCTTCGGATTAGTTTTAAACCTTAATAAATGTTATTATGTGCCTGCGTTGAGCATGAACATTATTTCGGATCGTGTTTATTGCAAGACGGTTATTCATTTAAATCGGAGAATAATGGTTGTTCTATTTATATGAGTAACATCTTTTATGGTCATGCACCTCTTGTGAATGGTTTATTTCTTCTAAATCTCGAAAGGGATGAAACACACATCCATAACATTGAGGCTAAGAGATGCAAAGTAGATAGTGATAATACTACTTATTTGTGGCAATCGCTGCTAGGTCATATTGGTGTAAAGCGCATGAAGAAACTCCATTCGATGGACTTTTGGAGTCTCTTGATTTTGAATCATTTGACACATGCGAACCATGCCTCATGGGCAAGATGATCAAAACCCGTTCTCCTAAGGTATGATGGAGCGAGCAACGGACTTGTTGGAAATCATACATACCGATGTATGCGACCGATGAGTGTTTCGACGCGGTGGATATCGCTATTTTCTCACTTTTACCGATGACTTAAGCAGATATGGGTATATCTATTTAATGAAACATAAATCAAACGCTTGAAAAGTTCAAAGAATTTCAGAATGAAGTGGAGAACCATCGTAATGTAAAGATTAAGTTTCTACGATCCGATCGTGGGCGAATATTTGAGTTATGATTTTCTCACGCATCTCAAAGCAAGTGGAATCGTTTCACAACTCACGCCACCCGGAACACCACAGTAGCAATGGTGTGTCTAACGCGGAATCGAACCCTATTAGATATGGTCCGATCGATGATGTCTCTTCTTGATTTGCTGTTATCATTTTGGGGTTATGCATTAGAAACCGCTGCATTCACTTTAAATAGGGCTCCATCTAAATCCGTTGAGACGACACCGTATGAACTGTGGTTTGGTGCTAAACCTAAGTTGTCGTTTCTTAAAGTTTGGGGATGCGAAGCTTACGTCAAGAAGTTGATGCCGGACAAGCTCGAACCCAAAGCGGAGAAATGCGTCTTCATAGGATACCCTAAGGAAACTATTGGGTATACCTTCTATCGAACCGAAGGCAAAGTGTTTGTCGCAAAGAACGGTTCCTTTCTTGAAAAGGAGTTTCTCTCGAAAGAAGTGAGTGGGAGGAAAGTAGAGCTAGGCGAGGTTATTGAACCTTCTCTTGAATTGGAGAGTAGCGCAGCACCTGAAATTGTTCCGGTCACCGCACCAACAATAGAGGAAGCTAATGACAAGGATCATGAAGCTTTGGACGATGTTGCCATCGAGCGTCGCAGGTCGACAAGGTCGCGTGCCCCTCCTGAGTGGTACGGCAACCCTGTCTTGACTGTCTTGTTAGTAGAAGACAGCGAACCTACGAACTATGAGGAAGCGATGATGAGCCCAGACTCCGAGAAATGGCTAGAAGCCATGAAATCCGAATTGGGATCCATGAGCGAAAACCAAGTATGGACTTTGGTGGACCCTCCTAGCGACCGAAAGGCCGTTGAGTGCAAATGGATCTTCAAGAAGAAAACGGACGCGGATGGTAATGTTACCGTCTATAAAGCACGGCTTGTTGCGAAAGGTTTTCGACAAGTTCAAGGTGTTGACTACGAGACTTTCTCTCCGTAGCGATGTTTAAGTCCATTCGGATTTTATTAGCAATTGCTGCGTTTCATGATTATGAAATATGGCAAATGGATGTCAAGATGCTTTCCTCAATGGCAACATTGATGAAGAGTTGTATATGATGCAACCCGGTTTTGTCGATCCTAAGGATGCGATAAAGTATGCAAACTTCAGCGTTCCATTTATGGATCAAGCAAGCGTCTCGGAGTTGGAACCTTCGTTTTGATCAAGTGATCAAGAGCTTTGGATTCGCTCCAAATTGCTATGAAGCTTGCATCTACAATAAACTGAGTGGGAGCTCGGTGAAGATTCTGGTACTATATGTGGATGACATATTGATTATTGGAAATGACATCAACATGCTTAACGATGTGAAGAGTTATTTGAACAAGTGTTTTTCAATGAAAGACCTAGGTGAAGCTGCTTATATATTGGGCATCAAAATCTATAGAGATAGACAAAGACGCTGATAGCTTTAAGCGAGTACATACCTAGACAAAGTTCGAAAAGGTTCAGAATGGATAAGGCATTGAAAGGTTCAAAGGCCTATGTTGTCGAGTAAGATATTGAGCAAGGCTCAAAGGTCCACCACGTAAATGATAGGGAATCTATGAGCAAAGTGCCTTATGCCTCGGCCATAGGTTCAATCATGTATGCCATGCTGTGTACTAGACCGGATGTGTCCAATGCTCTTAGTTTGACGAGCAGATATCAAAGTGATCCAGGAGTGGAACACTGGACATCCGTGAAGAACATCCTCAGGTACCTAAATAGGACTAAAGAAATGTTCTTAGTCTATGGGGTTGATGAACAGCTCGTCAGAAAAGGTTACGTCGATGCTAGTTTCGACACCGACAAGGATGATTGTAAATCTCGAATGATACGTATATTTTGAATGGAGGAGCTGGAGTGAGAAGCTGCAAGCAAAGCGTGATCGCGGGATCTACGAGAAGCGGAATACATGGCTGCCGCAGGTTGGCCAAGTGAAGGAGTTTGGATCAGGAACTTCATCACAGAGCTTGGCGTGGTTCCAAGTGCATTGGACCCACTTGAGATATAGTGAGACAACACTGGCGCCAAAGCACTCGCAAAGGAACCAAGATCTCATCCAAAGACCAAGCATATCAACCGCAAGTTTCATATAATACGAGATTATATAGCGGATGGAGATCCGAAGATCAGCAAAGTACATACTGAGATCTGAATGTCGCAGATCCATTGACTAAACCTCTTCCACGTGTAAAACATGATCAACACCTCAGTGCCATGGGTGTGAGATTGTTGCCAAATGTAAACTAGATTATTGACTCTAGTGCAAGTGGGAGACTGTTGGAATTATGCCCTAGAGGCAATAATAAAGATGTTATTATTATAATTCTTGTCCATGATAAAGTTTATATTCCATGCTAGAATTGTATTAAGCGGAAACATTAATACTTGTGTGGTTTGTGAACAACACCGTGTCCCTAGTACGCCTCTATGGACTAGCTCATTGATCAATGATGGTTAAGGTTTCCTAACCATAGACATGAGTTGTCAATTGATAATGAGATCATATCATTGGGAGAATGATATGGTGGATGACTCCAAACTAAGCAAAGCTAGTAGATCGTTTCATCGTCTTCGTCGTTGCGAAGCTTGTCTCATGACAAATATTGTATTCCTGAGACCAGGAGATAATACAACTCCCGGTATCGGAAGAAAGCTTTGAGGTCATCAAACGTCATCCTATGAGAGGGTGATCATAAAGGTGTCTCTCGTGTGATCGGAAAGTATCTTGGGTTGTATGTATCGAGATGGAATTTGTCCCTCCCAAGTCGGAGAGATATACTTGGGCCCACTCGTGTCGACATCAACACCGCTTGCAAGCATGTGGTTAAGGAGTTAATCACAAAGTGATATCGGATTACGGAACGAGTAAAGTACTTGCTGTGAACAAGATTGAACTAGGTATGACGATATCGACGATCGAATCTCGCAAGTAAAATATCGCGAGAAGGGAATATATATATGGGATTGATTGAATCTGGCATCGTGGTTCATCCGATATGATCATCGATGAATGTGGGAGTCAATATGGGTGCCTGCACGCTGTTGATTATTGATAGAAGATCATGTCGCATATTCTCGAACCAGGTCACACACTTAACGTGTCTCGACGCTAGGATAGATTGGATAATTGGTTTATGAGTTTTTGTTCGGAGTCTCGGATGGGATCCGGGATATCACGAGAGGTTCCGGAATGGTCCGGAGAATAAGATTCATATAAGGCGGCAGTTTTTGGAGTTCGAATTGTTCGGATTAATCGGTATTGTACCAAGCTTCTAGAACCTTCCGGAAGGGGCCAACGTGGTCCCACCTTCCGGAGGGGCATGGGCCTATGAGGGAGTGTCCTGGCCGCATTGGGCCAGGGGCACAAGGCCCCATAGGGCCCAGCCGATCCTAGATAAGTTTAAATCGTTTAAACTAGAGATAAGATAAGATAGGATTTCTAGATAAGGGAGAGTTTAAATTGTTTAAACTAGAGATAGGCTTGGAGGAGAGGCTAGGGCTGGCCGCCCCCCTCTATAAATAGAGGGCTGGTGCGCCCCCCTCCCAACACACCTTCCTCCAACCCTAGTTGCCCTGCTGCCCTTCCACTCTCCCTCCCGACTGTTTGTAGGCGAAGCCCTGCGGCAGAAATTCTCCACCATATACACCACGCTGTCGTGCTGTAGATCCAATCCATCTCTCCACCATACTCGCTGGTCCGAGGAAGGAGGAGACGTCGAGGTGCTGCACGTGTGCATCTCACGGAGGCACCGCCACTTGTGGTGCTAGATCGGATCGCGAGGAGGAGAAGCGAGTACGACTACATCACCCACGTTCCGACGAACGTTCACTGTCTTGAATCTTCAAGGGTATGAAGATCTAATCTAATCTCTCTCGTTGTTTGCATCTCCTAGATTAGATCTTGGCTTTCCCTCTGTTCGCTTCCGTAGAAAATTTTGATTTACTATGCTGCGAAACCCTTCAATTATCACTTCAAACATTTTTCTAAAATCAACCATAAGTGATTTTGAGTTGATTCCAACTCTCAAAAATCACATTGGCCATGATCTATCTGAATATGTAAAAAATATATAGTTTTACATATAGTAGTCCTGAACCAAAATTAAAGAATGGCTTTATAGTTGTTTATAGTCACTTTTATTAAATGGCATTGTTAGACTTTGCAAATTAGGCCAACCACTTTAAATCACATTTCCAAGTATTGGAATATGTGGTGATGACTTGTGTCAATATGATCCCATATTTGAATTGGAGAATATTAAATCTTAAGTAGTTTTCAATGAGTAGAAATTACTTTTCTAAAATAAGACAAATAAAATCTTGTCACCCCTTTTCTTGTAATGATAGAGATGATGCTAGATCATCTAGTGTGGATCCTTGTGTGTTAAATAGAGGTAGTTAAGTATTGTTTGGTGATTTTGTACCTCGTATTTATTTATAGACGCAAGTGTCAATCCGGGCTACGAGGAGGAAGAATTCTACAAAGACGAGGAAGAGAACTTCGACCACTTTACCAACCAAGACAAGCTAAGCTAAACCATGCAAGCCTCACTTGCAAGCAATTTTGATACCACTTTGATTATACCAATCCCAAGTTTTACCTGCAAGCTTTACCTTTTACCCTTTTTGCAAAGTTGTTCAAGTAGTAATTAATTGGTGATTAGTGGAAGATTAGAAAGGTGTCATCAAGAGCTTGGAACTTGATGTAGGTAGATACACTTGATTAGCACCCCTTAATAGTGACACCCTCATTGATAGATGCTAGTGCTAAACCAATCTTGATCACTATAGGTGGGAACAAATGATTATGAAAACCTTGGAATGATGAGTCATTCTATTAAAATGTTTTAACATGTGTTATTGACACAATGAGTTGAAGATGATACTGAATGAATTTTTTGACCTGACTTTAATAAAAACTGATGGTTGGGTTCGAATGCGATACCATTTCAATTTTACTGTACAACCACAATACAGGAGTTTGGCTAGAGTTTGACTGAAAGTTTATGCGTCTTAGTATGGGTTCCCTTGCGGAACGAGGTGAGATGAGGCTACCTTGTGAATGAATGTCCACCTGTGCAGTTTCCAGGATGACAGATGGTCATGGCTGGGAGGCCAAACTCATAGGGGAGGTGCCTATACTAGGGTGTGTAATTGAAAGGTTAGGATTGATTATCCGCATACCAAGTATGATGATTCAGGGTTATCCCTAACGGATGTATCGAATGTTGTGGTGAAAGTGTACCACCTCTGTAGACTGTCAAACTATTCGAATAGCCGCGTCCACGGTTATGGACAGTTAGATGGCCATACTATTCCGTTGTCAGATGTTTTCAAAATGACTCGTGACTTGAATTATGATTTTGAATTGACCCCATAAGGATGTGGACATGAAACTAGTTTCCCTCTTAAGTAATCTAGACAACTAAAGTTAGGTCTTTACTACCAGATACTTGTGAAATAAAACTAGCTTTTGCAAACAAAATTAGAGCTTAGGATTCCTATTAGAATGGTCTTACTGCTTTAGTGATAGTTTGCGAGTACTTTAAAAGTACTCATGGCTTGGTCCTGGCTATTCCCATGGCCAGACTACGAAGGAGAGTACGAGGAGGATGGACAGTAGGACGCCTACGATAACTAGGAACATCTCCCATCGTCAGCATTGCTTGTGCCCCTGAAGATGGATCCCCTACTATGCTACTATTATTTCACTGCTTTGAGTTGTAATCAGACATGATCATGAGATCAAATATTTGTAAGACTATTATGGTTTGTAATGGATGATGTACTGTGCTATCAATTCTGTTATGTCTCGCAAAAATGGTAATCCTGGGATTGCGATGTATGGCATAACATGCATCTGGGATTAAAAATCCAGGTGTTGACAAGTTGGTATCAGAGCCATCCTGACCATAGGAGACCCTAGTTAGAATGGTCGTCTGAAAAACTTAGTTTCCAAAACAAAGAAAGTGAGTATGTATGAAAACTTATTCTCACTCTTATCCTTGAAATTCTTTCAAAAAGAGAGTCATATGTTCCTCAATTTTTTTGCAATCTTACATAAAATTTGGCACACTTGATCACCTCTCTAACTTACTCATCTTAATTGCTTATATATGTACTACACTTACAGCAAGTTTTATCAGTTGGGCAACAGAGGAAACCTCATCTTTGAGAGTGACTTGAGTCATCTTGCGGAATTTCTAGAGCGCATGCACCCGGAATTCTATGGAGCTCAGCTCAACGATCACCCCGGAGGGGAGCTGCAATGGCTGATAGTTGCAGATCTGCGAGGAAAAATGGAGCCTCCTACATCTGAGAAGATCCATTTCAGCATAAGGGGAACAATTTGATTGATGGATTGGCAAGATAAATGCAGGAAGCACTTGCCCGACTATGTGGCAGAACGTCAATAAGATTGCCGGCAGTCGCTTTGCTCATTTTGCTAGAAGTGACTCCCAGGGACAGCCCTTGCACATGCCAGGACACCCTAAGTTGAGGCACCACGTGGACCATCTTGCCTTCATGCTTCATGAAAATCAGAAAGAGCTAGACAACGCCCGTGCTGACGCCAACGAGAAGCATCTTGCTGCCGCTAAGAAGGACCAGACCTTCGCCATCCTCGTGAAGGAGCGCAAGTCACTTTTCCATCTGTGTGACAAGAAGGATCGCATCATTGCTTGCCTCCGTCACAAAGTGTCATCCCTAGAAGAGACCATCCATGATCGGGACATGCAGCTTGAGGAGAGGGAGAACAAAGGGGAAGACATTCGTGGAGATCCCTACTCATACCTCAGTGATGACGATGACTACTTGGAGGACATCGACCAGGAGTTCCACACTGACGATGAGGACCGCGACTTCATTGATGATGAAGAAGCCACCAGTTCTGATGAGGAGTAGTAACACCAGAGCACTGTAGTAGGTGTGAGTTGTATCTGGTCCCACTGTATCGTAGCTTGCCAGAATGGTTCTTAAAACCATCTGCTTTGTTATTGTGCTGTGTTTGGAATGTATGGTTTGTATGTGTGCTTGGAATGAATGAAAATGAGTTGTTGGCTTTCAAACCTTAGCCTTACTCAAAGTTTAAAAGCTTTTAAACCAACCTCAGAAGCCTTAGAAAAATTTCCCTCTTGTGTTATGATATATCTCAATCTTCATATGACTCGCGGTGGAAGCAGCTCATCCCAAGACCCACCGGCCCAAATTCTGCAAATGCTAGTAGCAGATCGAGAAGTCGGTAGGACCGATCGTCAATCCAATCTTGCCACTCTTCAACAGATCGCCCAACTGGCGCATGACAACCAAGGCCATGGAAATCAGGATCACCATGGATCCAAGCTTAAGAACTTCCAGAAAAACAATCCCCCTATCTTTAGCAAATCTTAAGAGCCCCTAGATGCTGATGATTGGCTACAAACCATGGAGAACAACTTAGAAGTCGCCGGAGTGGATGCTGCGGAAAAGGTGTTGTTTGCCACCCACTATCTGGAAGGTTCTGCAAGAGCATGGTGGAATAGCACTTGTACAATGAACGGAGGCCAGATGATGAATTGGGATGAATTCAAACTCAAGTTCAGCCGAACTCATGTGCCACCGGGTTTGATTCTGAGGATGAGGTATGAGTTCAAGGAGCTGAAACTGGGAAGGATGAAGATGGTAGAGTACCGTGACAGATTTCTGTCTCTGTCTAGGTATGCCCTGATGAGATTGGTACTGAAGCCAAGAAGAAAGAGAGATTTCTAAATGGTCTCCATGATGAGATGCAGACAGTGCTAGTCAATATTCCGTTTGCTGATCTAGAAGCTCTAGTGGATTCAGCCATCCACATGGAAGGAAAGATCAATCAAGCCACTGAGAACCATAAGCGTCATATGATGCATCAGCCTGGACCCCCACCATACCCCAAAGTATCGCCCCAGTTCGTCTGCCAGATTTGCACCAAGGAACAATAGAACACCTATGCCCGCCCCAACTACCCAATCGTAGCGGAGGAAACCCGAGGCCCGGAGGCAACAACCACTACAACACTGGCAATCCCAATAACTCCAACCGTGCACCGCCAAGACCCACCAACAACACCAACAATACTTCCCCAAGGACTGGAAGTAATGATGTGCCTGTCGCAGGAAAGGACAAGTCCATGATCAACTGCTTTGAATGTGGAGTGACGGGTCACTACTCCAATGAGTGCCCCAAGAAGATTGTTGCAGCACCCAATGTCACTGCACCTGCCCAGCAGCAACATTGTGTCCAACCTGGAAAGAGATTCACCCCAGGAAATCCGCACAACCGTACTAGCCGTCTGTTCCACATGAATGCTGAAGAAGCCCAGAAAGCGCCAGATGTCGTGCTGGGTATGTTTTCTGTTAACTTAGTACTTGCAAGAGTGTTGTTTGATTATGGAGCATCGCACTCATTTGTTACAGAAGAATTTGCATGCACTAGTAAGATTTAACCAACAAATTTGAAGCATGTTATGATAGTTCAAATACCTGGGTCAACTACCAAAGATAGAAAAATTTGCAAGGCCGTACCTATCAGAATTCATGGAATAGATTTCTATGACAACCTAATAGTACTTGGAACAAAAGGTTTGGAAGTAGTACTAGGAATGGATTGGATGTTGAAACATCAAGGATTAATAGACTATGCCAAGAAAGCCATAACCATGACCAGTAGCACCGGAGTATCAGTTGAGCATATGTTTGAGACACTGCCCCATCAATTCAAGTGCAACAAGAGCTTAGCCTAACCAACCCTAGACCAAGTCAGAGTAGTCTGTGAATACCCCGATGTGTTCCCAGATGAATTACCTGGTATGCCCCCAGATCGGGATATCGAGTTTATCATTGAACTAATTCCTGGAACTAGACCCATATCTCAGAGACCCTATAGTATGAACCCAGCGGAGTTAGTTGAGCTCAAGAAGCAACTTGATGACATGATTAGCGAAGATCTGATTCAACCAAGTGCATCGCCATGGAGATCACCTGTTTTGTTTGTGGATAAGAAAGATGGTGCCACCCGTTTATGTACGGATTACCAGAAGTTGAACGACGTCACCGTCAAGAACAAGTACCCCCTGCCGAAGATAGACGATTTGTTTGACCAGTTGGCCGGTGCCAGAGTGTTCTCTAAGATTGATCTTAGAACTGGTTATCATCAACTAAAAATTCATGCAACGGATATCCCAAAGACTGCCTTCACTACCCGATATGGACTGTATGAGTATAAGGTCATGTATTTTGGATTAACCAATGCCCCTGCTTACTTCATGAACCTCATGAATAAGATTTTCATGAAATTCTTGGATAAGTTTGTCGTTGTTTTCATTGATGACATTCTGATCTATTCCAAGTCGGAAGAAGAACATGAACAACACCTAAGAACCATCCTTGGAACCCTTAGGGAACATCAGTTGTATGCCAAGTTTAGCAAATGTGAATTCTGGTTAAAGGAAGTAGGATTCCTAGGACATGTCTTGTCGGCCGGAGGAGTTGCCGTCGACCCTGCCAAGATTAAGGATGTTGAAGAATGGAGAGCCCCAACCACTCAAACAGAAGTTCGTGCATTTCTTGGATTAGCGGGATATCACCGCAAGTTTGTTGAAGGAATTTCAAGCATCGCAAGGCCGATACTCAGCTATTGAAGAAATACAAGAAGTTTGAATGGATGGACAAATGTGAAGCAAGTTTTCAAGAGATCAAGAAGAGATTGATTTCAGACCCAATCTTGATTATGTCGGATATCACGAAGCCATTTGACGTGTATTGTGATGCATCCGAGATTGGTCTCGGGTGTGTGTTGATGCAAGGAGGCAAAGTAATCCTACAACTAAAGCAACATCTAGGTCATTATCCCACTCATGACTTAGAATTGGCAGCCGTAGTTTTAGCCTTGAAGACATGGCGTCATTACCTCATGGGTAATCATTGTGAGATTTATTCAGATCACAAGAGTTTGAATTATATTTTTACCCAGAAGGAGCTGAATATGGGGCAAAGGAGATGGATAGAGTTAATCAAGGATTATGACCTTGACATTCACTACCACCCCGACATGGCCAATGTGGTAGCAGATGCTCTTAGTAGACTGCCATGTAGATTAAACACCGTGATTATGAAAGAGCAACAAATTTTGCATAAGGAGTTGGAGGATTTTAGAATGGAACTAGTTAGTGAAGGATTCCTAGCTAGTATTGAACTTCAACCCACTTTGATAGATCAGATAAAGGAAGCTCAGAAAGGAAATGCCAGTATCGATGGAATTAAATGTCATATCGGTACAGGGAAGGTACCCGGATTCATAGAAGATGAAGAAGGAGTTCTGTGGTATAAGGGAAGAATCTGTGTGCCAGCAAATTCAGAGTTGAAATAAGTTATTCTGCAAGAAGACCATGATACTCTTTATTCTATTCATCCAGGAGGAACGAAGATGTATCAGGATTTGAAGGAGCAATTTTGGTGGCACGAAATGAAGAGAGAAGTCGGGAGCTACAACGCCAAGTGTGATATTTGTCAACGAGTCAAAGCAGAACACCAGCGACCTGCAGGACTTTTGCAACCTTTGCAAATCCCAAAATGGAAATGGGATTCATTTGGAATGGATTTCATCACCGGTTTGCCTACATCTAGTAGAGTGATTCTATTTGGGTCATAGTGGATAGACTTTCCAAAGTAGATCATTTCATACCAGTCAAGACCACTTATAAAAGCTCGAAGCTAGCAGAGTTGTATATTTCTAGAATAGTTAGTCTACACGGAACCCCTAAGACCATCGTATCAGACCGAGGAACCTAGTTTACTTCAAGATTCTTGAAGAAAGTCCAAGAAGGTTTAGGAACCAAACTAAACTTCAGCACAACTTATCACCCTCAGACAGATGGACAAACAGAGAGAATAAACCACATACTTGAGGATATGTTGAGAGCTTGTGTATTGGAATATGGATCTAAATGGGAAGACTGCCTGTCTTTCACAGAATTCTCATACAACAACAGTTATCAAGCCAGTTTGCAAATGGCCCCATTTGAGTTTCTGTATGGAAGGAAGTGTCGTACCCCCTGAATTGGTCGCAAGTAGGAGAGAGTTAGATCTTCGGACCGGACCTCCTACGAGAAGCCAAAGAGAAGGTTCACAAGATTCATGAGCACCTCAAGACCGCTCAATCCTGACAGATTAGTTATGCTGACAAGAGACATCGAGATCTAGCCTTCAATATCGGAGACTTTGTTTATCTCAAAGTATCATCCTTGAAAGGAATGCAGCGTTTCCAACTCGAAGGAAAGCTTGCACCCAGATATATTGGACCCTTCAAGATTTTAAGTTGCCGAGGAGAAGTATCATATCATATAGAACTATCGGAAGAGATGTCAGCCGTGCATGATGTGTTCCATATCTCATTACTTCGGAAATGCTTAGAAGTTCCAGAGAAGACAGAAGTTTTCAAGAACATTGATCATAGAGACGTGGAGATCAACCCGGATTTAACCTATCACGAAGTACCCGTTCGTATTTTGGAAGAAGCTTTCAGGACTACGCGGACCAGGAGTATCAAGTTTCTCAGGATCTAGTGGAGCAACCATACTGAATAAGAAGCCACTTGGGAACGCGAAGATTACATGAGGACTGAGTTTCCCAATCTCTTTAGTTCCTAGTTTTTCCTGAATCTCGGGACGAGATTCTGTTTAAGGGGGGAAGGTTTGTAACATCTCAAAAATATTAATGAGGATATCAATTTCTAATCAACCAAAATTAGGGTTAACAAAAGCTTTTATTAATTAAATCCTATCTTAAAGAATGTGGGTGAATGTTTGCAATGACATGTATTGTTGTAAATGATGAGAAGTGGTTTAAAGATCAAAACCATATCATCTAGGTCATTTCCAAACTAGATCAAAACAAAAGAAAATTAAAAATATGAAGCCTATGACCTAATGGTCATTTTTGCAAAAGTTAACACTTAGCTCACTTTGAGCATCTCTAGCAAGTGATCTCAAACAGAAACAATTCCATTTCTTCTCTCCCCTTGCTAGACCTAGTGACACTAAACACAATGGAGCTTTCAAACCTTGCAGAAATAATTCCAAATCCATTTGAGAGGCAATTCAAAATTGAATCTATATTATGCATCAAGATAGTCATTTTTGGAAAACCATCACAACCTTCACCACTTAGCAAATCCTTGCACCCAGAGACTACCAAGCTTAGGACAAGAACACCCACCAAAAAGATTTGGAAAATTCAAAGATTGAGTTCTTGCGGCCATTTGATCAAACACCTGGTGATCACAGTACAACCTTGTAACACCCTCAGAATCGACCCTATGCAAGTTTCAGCGATTCCCGCCAAACCCGCATAGAAACGATTCAAAGGTGCCCACCAGGCACTTTCAAGGGTGGAAAACGCACTATCATTACACAATAGTCCATGATGGAACCCACAGAAATATATATACAACAGCGACTCAAAGAGTCAAGAATACAGATATAACATACAAAGATCCAAATCACCTTGAAAAGCGATACATTCCGAAATGCGGACAAGATGCAAATTGAGCTAAGAGCCCGAAGAATAACCAATGGCGTCCATAACCCTGCCTGTGCCAAGCGGAAGGGTAACCCCGCTAACGACGCCGATCTCAAAACCTGCTTAAACAAAAGGTGCCGACAAAGGAAAAGGAAAAGAGAGCGGTCGATCTTGAGGCCAAGACACGGCGAGACTAGAATTCGGCGGTCCTCGCCTACATAGGTATGGTGGACTGAGCGGCAGCGCGGCATACACTAAACAACCTATAGAGACTCGAGATAACTGTCGACTATCAGAGAGGGATAAGAAAGACCTATTCGGAACCAACCTGATTCTATCACCAAACATACCCATCCTGGCATTTCCCTCTCGAGACCAAACGAGGAAGTCAACCGAGGAACTCACACAGTTGGCAGTTTTATCCATTCCGTTATAGTCGCGGCAATTACTAGTCAAATATAGATAGCATGAGTCATCCTGATATAATAAGCAGTGGGCAGTTTTAGTTAACCATTCCGTTGTAGTTGCAACACTTACTAGTCAGATACGATTAGCATGAGATATCCCAAACCCAGCAGTTGTTGGTACTTTTATTTAGCCATTCCGTTGTAGTGAAGCTGATTACTAGTCATATCGGATACAAGTCAAGTTATAACAGTAAACTTTAGTTATAGTTGTCTATGATCGAGAACTGTGCTCCAAGTCGCAAGTCGTCCATAACATGGACACGGCTTCTCAAAAGATTAAACCTGCAGGTGCACCAAAGTATCCACACGCACTTGACCCTTTTGCCGGATCGGTTAACATACGCCCATCGGTATGTCGGGGTCTAAGTCATGACGCTTTCCGGACCCAAAGCAAGTACAGGGGGGCCACCCCACTAAGCTACCCGCAACGAAGTTGGCGGCTCGAACGGACCAGTGGTTTGCGTCGATCGTAAACGATCGGGAACCCAAAAGTGTGAGGCTTGTCGATACCGCGAAAACACTCCAATCCTAAACAGTACAGGTGCTCCGCACAATCTTAAATAAAGCAGAAAGCATGACATAAGTACAGATAGTAATAAAGCCCCAAACTACTTTGTGGCCCCAGACAAGACTTGGAATCGGTACTAAATCGATGGGGTGCCCACACACCCACCGTGGTTAGCGCTCGATCTCGGAACAGTGTCAAGAACTCGGGTCCCACGGACACCAAAGGAGCGATTAAAACCAAATATTGTCTATTACCCACGGTGCCTCGCATTTACCTACTTCAATTTTAGTTATTAAACGATAATTAAAGCCATGATCAACTCCAACATAAAGCATATGGCAGCCTTCCAACAAGCGTAGTCTTTGAACGACGCATAACAAGACTTGAGCAAGCGACGACGGCAGCATAAGTCCAACTATCTACCAAACAACAGGTAATAGGATGTGTCCAAGGCAATATAAGGCTGCAAGGGATATCACGCACGAAAACTAGAGCATCGCAACACGTATAGCAATAGATCAGAGGAGGAATAAATACTATAAAAGTAAGATAGGTAGAAAGGGGGAGATGCTCGCCTGAAAACATTGCCGAAGGTTCATCCGAAGATCGGGTCGACACTCGCATCAACTCATCAGCCTAATCCGCGAAGAAGCAAAACACTAGAATAAACACCGGATGCACGATTTAATACTACGTCAAAAGATCAAGCATGATGCATGTATGATGGAGATGCGGTGCAATTAGGCAGTATTAAGCGGAACCGGGGTCCCAACAATTAATTAAACGGTTCAAGTTATTTAGATACCCCGCATTTTAAATGTTGTATTAACAAGGCAAAACATGGCATAGGTTCACTACACCAATTTAAATGGAGTCCGGAATGAGACGAAGATATCCCGCATAAACACTCCATATTTAATTATGAGGTGAATCGGCGTAATGCCCCCAACCCCACATGATGAGATGCGAATATGAACCATTTAATATGAAATAAGTGATAATGTCATATTATAAAAATAGGGTCTCGGAAAGGGGAGTCACACATGGGTTCGACGATCTTGTGGTTTCCGAGGGGTGCGGGTTCGGTGTTGACGTCCGTGAAGGAAGCTCGGTGTTCCGTGACGAAGGCCTTGAGGTACCACCTTATTCTCCGGTGGCGAGCTTGGGGACGGCGTCGGGTCTCCGGTCCAGGGTCTCGGTGCTCCGTGTCGACGGCCTCATGATTCCACGGTCCTCGACCCTATGTTGATGTTCTTCGGATTCGGGAATGAAGGCACCACACCTACTTCCTTTGCTTGTCAACACTTCCTTGCGTATCTTCACAATCCAACCAACACAACATCATAACCAACACAAGCAGATGCTCGCTGCAGCTGATGACGGTTAACGGTGGACAACCGTACTGCAGGGAGGCGGATGTGTGTGTCCTGGGAGGTGAGCTAGGGACTGCAGAGGCGTGCGCGTAGAAGGGCCGGTAGGGACAAGGGCGATGGGCGACAGAACAGCAGGCTCGGCTGCAGGGGCAGAGGAGGCTGGCTCGACACGGAGATGCGGCTTGAGGTGGCCACGACGGTTCAGGCTGACGCAGTGCGAGACGTTGCCGGGCGAGAGGGCGCGGACACCGGCGCTGCAGAGGAGACTCGACGGCGACAGAGGAGGTCGGGCAGAGGGCAGCGGGGTCGGGCGCTGCAGGGCGACGGTGATGCATGGCGGGGGTCGGAGCTTGCAAGGCGCTCGGGACCGCGACCGGTGGCGGCTCCGTGGGAAGGGAGGCAGACGCGGGCGGGCGCGGCCTCTGTGGCGCAGGAGAGAGGCAGCAGAGGGCGACGCGAGCCTGCAGCGGCTCGGGGATGGGCCAGCGAGGCAGGGGGCTCCTGGCGGCGGAACGGAGGAGGTCCAGGGAGGAGGCGCGAGTGGCGATGGGGAGAGGCCCAGGCGGCAATAGGGGAAGCAGCTAGGCAGCAAGGAGCGGGGCGACGGGGTGAGGACGGGCGGAGCCAGGGTGACACGCGGGGAGGGGAGATCGTCCCTGGCGGCGGGGTCGAGCACGGCTCGGGCGCGGACGCGCGATGGAGGGCGGCGGCGGGGCTTGGCACGCGGAGGCGGTGGTTGGAGATGAAGGGGAGGCGGCGCTGTGGCGGAGGCGATGGAGGAGCGAGGACGGACCGGTGGCGGCGGCCCTAGCCAGGCGGCGGCGACGCGAGGCGAGATGCGAGCGGGGAGGCAGTTGTTGCGGGGAGGAAGGTGGGGTGTGGGCAGGGACAGGGGAGTGCGAGGCGGGGCCCACGCGGGCAGGATCCCGAGGCGGGGGGCCTGTCGGGCGGGGGTGGCGTGGGAGTGGGGCTGCATGCGGTTGGTGCGTGTGCAGCTGAGTGTGTGTGCGTGTGTGGGCCGGGGAGTGGGTGGATGAGGTGGCAGATGGTGGTTGGGTGGATGGAGGGAGGAGAGATGAGGTGGCGTGCACCGATTGGTTCAGGTGAGGTGGAGGGGGCTGGGTAGGAAAAATAGGGTAGGGTTTCTGGTAGAAAAGGTTGGGTGTTTCTCTGGGGTAGATAGGATTTTATCTGGAGGTGGCCAGCTAGGTTTTCGGGCCTGGCTGGCTGCCTCCCGAAAATAAATAAATATTTTATTTATTAAAAACGAGGCTTTTGCAAACCGTTGGTAGAGGAAACAAAATATTCCGGAGACCCGGGTTTTAATTTGAAATCAAGACGGGGCGTTTAGAAAACAAAAACAGGCTTTTCGAAAAGTTTTATGCAAACAAATGCAAGATGACATGACGATACTCAAATGCAAGGTGGCATGATGACATGAGCATGCAGTCATGATGATGCAATGCACAAAAACAACGCGATTTTCTAGTAGTGGTTTTGCGGGGTGCCACAAACCTCAACAACTATCTACTGTTTTGATCAATCCTTTGATCATCCCTGTGACCTCACCGAGCTCCCATGACGTTCCCTTAACTCACTCAGTACCAGCCCCGTGCATTGGAGCTCATCTCACTCGATCAAATGACCAGTGCAAAATGGTACCCGAGCTCACCTTGCCACCCAGACACGGACACGCTGCCATAGACCGCGCCGCCCTCACCCACAATGTCTAGGAGGTAGCCCTGACCTCACCGCCCAGCCCCTGCACGCCTCGACTAAAGATCGCTCGCGGAGACTCCAGCATAGCCATGCCCATTTAACACCAGACCATGCTGGTCGCCGCGCCAGAGTGCCGAGAAATCTGCTCGCACACGCCACGCCTTGCTCCCTCCTTGCCCCAATAAGTTCATCGTGACTCCAGCGACCGCCCAGACATGATCGTTTGACCCCGCGCTCACCGTGACCGCCGTACGCCGTGACGAATGCTAACAGTACCGCCATAGAGCACGGATGTTCTAGAACGATGGAGATCGCGCCTCGCCATGCCACTATGCGCATGACGACCGCCCTGAAGCACCGTCTCGACCTACACCCTTGGCCATGCCGATAGCACACTGTAATTACATCTCCGACGAGCCCAAGCCATGCTGTCGTGCCCCTTTGCCACAGTATAAATAGTGAAGGGAATATGCCCGAGAGGCAATAATAAAGTGGTTATTATCGTATTCCTTGTTTATGATAAATGTTTATTTTGCATGCTATAATTGTATTAATACGAAAACGTTAATACATGTGTGTTTAATAAACAAACAGAAAGTTCCTAGTTATGCCTCTCTCATAAACTAGCTCGTTGATTAACAAGATGATCAAGGTTTCCTGATCATGGACATTGGATGTTGTTAATAACGGGATCACAACATTAGTGTAATGATGTGATGAACATTCATCCGAAGTATAGCATTACGATCAAAGTCATTGAGTTTATATTGCTATAACAACTTACGAAGTGATCCTAATCCTTAGACCATGAGATCATGTCAATCACTAACATCGGAAGAGTTTCTTGATAACATCAAATGTCACACCATAACAGGGTGATTATAAAGATGGGTTCAGAACTACTAAAGTGTTATGTTGAGGCTCATGGATCGATAGTGGAATTTTTTCATCCCGATGACAGATAGATATACTCTAGGTC
This sequence comes from Avena insularis, assembly GCA_023614405.1. Lineage (NCBI taxonomy): Eukaryota > Viridiplantae > Streptophyta > Magnoliopsida > Poales > Poaceae > Avena > Avena insularis. Next base: position 345,449,128 of record CM042697.1, read on the forward strand.
CTCTCGGTGCTATCACATTGATTAGCTTGCAAGCAAGTGATTTGATCACTAGAATGTTATATCACGGGAACGAGAAAAGAGTGCATGTCGGTAACGAGATCAAACTAGGTATGGAGATACCGATGATCGAATCTCGGACATGTAATATATCGTGAAACAAAGGGATTAAGATACTAGCATAAAATGTTTCGATGATCACAAGAAAGTCATCGTTGAATGTGTGGGAGTCAATATGGGTCTCCAGATCCCGCTTCTGATTATTGATCCGAGAGGGGTCTCGATCATGTCCGCATTATTCACGAACCGTAGGGTGACACACTTAAGAGACACCGAAATCCAATTGGAGCAAAAGTTTCATGCCGAAAAGAATAACAAGCGCAGGAATTTATTTCACTAGATACCGAAACGGGTTTTCGGGTGAAATTGCAGAAAGTGTTTCTGCATGTGAAATAGAATTCTAGCAAGGGGTTATTTGTGAATGTTTGTCATTAAAGTAATTGACAAAATTCTGAATAAAATAAAAGAGTTTTATTTAATGAGAGTTTGCATTAAATTTGGTGGAAATTTAATGGGAATTTGAGTGGGTTTTTGAGTGGAGAAAATTGAAGGGCCATTTTGTGAGTGGAGTGTCCACCCACATGAATGAGGGAGAGGTGGGGGCACCCTCCATGGCCGGCGGCCATGCCCCCTTGGGCTGCCCCCTCCCCTATATAAGGAGCCCCTCCTCTCACTTCTCACTCACACCTCCTCGTGAAGGATCTCTCTCCCCCTCTAGAATTTATTCCCCATGGTCTCGGACTAGCGAGATACATGTTCCCGGTGGCTTTTTGGCAAGAAAGAGTTGTGCTTCCGCTGCATCTCTGGAGCGAGGAGGCGGAGGTTGCTCGGTGCGTCGAACGTGTGTGCGAGCACGGATGCGCTGCTGTTTTGCGGCGCTAGGACTTCCTCTCGATCTTGAGATCGGCAAGAGATCGTCTACATCAACCACGAGTTTGGACTCGTTAAGCTTTGTCGGTCTTCAAGGGTATGTTCTCTACGTATATACATCCGCCCGTTGTTTGTATCTAGTAGATAGATCTTGGTACATAGTTGTTCCCATCGTAGGAAATTTTTTGTTTTCTATGCTGCGAACCCTACAGTGGTATCAGAGCCGGATCTATGCGTAGATACTTTGCACGGGTAGTACACATATGAGTATGTGGGCGATGATGATAATTTTATTGCTTCTTAGTTGTACTTTGGATATTGGTGGCATAGTGGGATGAAGCGGCCCGGACAAACTTTACATGTCCTCGCACATGAGACCTGTTCCACGCTTGACATGCAACTAGTTTTGCATAAGTGGCTAGCGGGTGTCTGTCTCTCCTACTATAGTCAATATCTAATTTGCAACGAGTTGTCAACAATTTGGTTATCCTCGTTGTGGTTCATGTTCGTAGGTAAGAACGATTCTATCTTCGAAAGCCCTAAGCCACGTAAAACTTGCAATGGATAAATTAGAGGCGTCTAGTTTAGATTGTTGCTGGGCTAGTGTTATGATATGGTGATGTTGTAAGTAGAAGTATGAGATGATACTCCTACAACACACATAGCGTGTAAGTTCCATAGACCTTGGCCTTACACATAAAGGTATGATAGTGATCATACCACGGTGCACATGATGGAGATCATATGCGGGAACCATATCATTTCACTTATAAACATGTGATGTTTTGATTGCATCTTATATTGCTTGTTTGGCGTTTTATTAACATAATAAGATGATACCTCATTTAGATATCAAGATAAGAATGTGTTCTTCCTTAAGTATGCACCAACAATGTTTCGTCGCTTCAAGACATCACGTGATGATCGGGTGTACTTGAATCCACGGGCATATCTCGGGTGTAAGACAGTTACACACGTGAATACTAAGGTTCTTACTTGGCGAGCCTAGCATGTACAGACATGGCCTCGGAACACGGACCAAAAGGTTAAGCATGAGTCATATGTTTTTGATATGATGACCATATGGATGCTCGCCTTTGAAGCTACACCGACTCACGTGATGATCGGACTTGGTGTAGTGGATTTGGTTCATGTAATTACCAAAAAGACACGAGGGATGTCGTTTTTGAGTGGGAGTTCATTTCTAATTTGGATTAGTAGAACTCAATTTATCATAAATTAAATCAAAGTGAATTTGCATAATTTGTTGTAGTCATTGGCATTCGTTCACCACCTTATGCATAGTTATAATTGAGATAATAGAACTATAGAATTCTGGATATATACTTTACGAACTGGTATCGTATTGTGTTGAGTGTCAATCTAAAGTTTAAAGTCCTATTGCAAACTTTCAGCAAACTCTATTTACTCCATGAAATTTAATAGTTGGTATTAAATCGAGAGTAACAATTCCAGTGTTAGTATCTTAAGTATCATGTTTGCCTCCACGATTCTTGATTGTTTTAATATCAAGTTTATCTAGGAGCTAAAAGAATTGTTTCAGAAACCATCATGTGTGGCAGATATAACGATATCTGAAACAATATTTTGGTTGCAATATGATAGAGTATAATATATGTTCTCATATTGTATGAGAATTTATGAAGGTTGGATATGCTAGACATCCTAATCATCCAAAAGGGTTTTGGAAAGTAATGTTATACTCACGATTCTCCTTTATAAGCTACAGTAGCTTGATCATGAAAGTCGTCATGATAAGGGTGAATAGAATATGTATGTAAAATGTTTACTACACTAAAAGATTACTAAAGAATGGATTTTGAAAGAATACCGATCATTTTGATGATGGTGATCTACTTCAAAGTGCAAGTCCAAAGGTATTATTATTTGAATATACACGCTTTGGACTATGTGTCATGTATATGGCGCCACTTTTGATGTTGATAGATTCTTTTAAAAGGAAAAGGAAATGCTGAAAGAGAATCTATAAAATATATTTGGCAGAAAAGAAAAGATTGGAAATATCCAATTTAGGTATATATATGATATACATGTTATGGTTGTATTCTTTGCTTGTTAAACAATGTGGTTCTTGGGTATTGGATACCGAATTGGTTGGTATGAAATTTCATACGGAACGACGCAATTCATGAACCACAATGGCCTAAGTAACTAGCAAGAGAATATGTGATGATGTTCATCGAAAACAAACAAACCGTTGTTTGTATTTCTCGTTGACATCAAAGCTTGACTTCAAGATTTGTTTTAATAATTTTTATTTGAATCAGGTATTATGAGAACAAAGGTTGTTCAAATAATTACCATATTCCATATAAGATGGATGATTTACAAATCTAGTTGGAGAAATCACATCCATAAAGCCTAATGCTAAAATGTCGCAAGACAAATGATTGGAAGATCACTTACGAAGTGACATCGCCGTTTAAATTATATTGGAAAGAAAACATGAAGAAACTCCATTTTCATGGATTTTTGGAGTCTTTGATTTGATCAAGTGACGCTTGTGAGACTTTCCTCGGGATAATTAAAACTTCGTTCAAAGGCCAAAAAAGAACGAACGACTAAAATATTGGAATTTATACATATCGATGTATGTAGTCCATTATGTATAGTCGTAAGCGATGGATTTCAACTTCATATGCTTTCTCCGGAAATTTGAGTGAATGTTCACTTAATGAGAAATATGTATGAAATATTTGAAAACATTTCAAAGACTTTCAAGATGAAGTGCAAAATCATTGTAACAAGAAAAGAAATGATTTATGGTTTTATCATAAAGGGATTTATTTGAGTTACAAGTGTAACAAGAAAATAAATGAATTATGATTTTATCATAAAGGGATTTATTTGAGTTACAAGTTTAGCAAAACACCTAGATTTACATCTCCCGAAACACCATAGGAATATGGAATGTTTGAGATTTGTAATGAAACCTTGTTTGACATGGTTGGATCAAAGGTGTTATTTATAAAACTACCATTATGTTTTAAAAATATTAAAGCTTTAGAGACTACCGCTTTTACACTGAAAAGAGCTCCATCTTGATCCGTTGAAATGACACCATGGAAGTTATGGTTTGGGGTAAAACCCAAGTTGTCATTTCTTAAATTTTGGTATGCTAAACATAAGTAAGATGTTTACAACCGAAGTCGGATGAGCATGTCTTTGTAGGTTATTTTGAATAACAATTGGTTATTCCTCCATAACACCAAGGAAAAAAGGGTTTGTCGCTTGAAATGTGAAGTTTCTTGAAAAAGGAATTTTTCGTAAAAGTTAAGTGGGAGGACAATAGAACTTTGATAAGGTTAACGAACCTTAGCTATATGTCTTTGAGGATTCTTGTAGGAAATCGTTCCGAAGGCTGCCATAATGCTCATAGCTTATGTGCCTCAAAGGTTGTGGTCATGGAGATCTAAGGTCTTATTGAACCAAGTGGGTCGGTTAAACAATCAAATGCTAAGATTTGAGAGTAAATCATTATTGTCTGACAATGATGATGAATCGACTACATGCAAATAAGCGATGATGGGCCCTGACTCCGTCAAATGGCTTGAAGCCATAAAATCCATGATAGTTCCATACACGAGAAATCAAGTTTTGAACTTGGAAGACCCTTCGGAAAGGTGTAAAAACCTATCGGTCGTATTTGGATATATAAAGAAACAGACATGGATGTTTCACATGTATGAAATAGTCGACATGTCGTAAAGTATTTTACGACAATGTTCAAGGATTTGACTATGACAAGATTTGATCTTTCATAGCAATATTTAGTCTGGACGGATTAAAGTAGCAACCACTACGTATAATTTGTTATATGGTAGATGAATAAACAAAACAAAGTTCTTCTAATAGAATGGTTACCTAGGACGTGTACATGACACGATCCAAAGGCTTTTGTTAATTCAAAGGATGCTAAAAAGGGCATGCAAACTTCAATGGTTGAAGTAAGCATCGCGGAGTTGGAATCTTCACCATGATTAAAAGGAGTTTTCATCAGGAGACGATGAAGATGCTTGCATTTGCAAGAAATTAAGTGGGAGCGCTGATACATATTTCTAATACATTATGTGGAGGACATCTTGTTGATTAGAAATGATGTATCTTTTATTGACCAAAGGTTAAGAATTTCATTTCGATGAAATACTTAGGCAAAACCCGAATATTTAGCATGAATGTCTATAGTGGATGGTATGGCGCTAATATGGTTGTGCCAAACGTACATATATGAGATATTGAAGGAGTTCAATATAGAAACGACAAGAAACAGTTCTTGTCGCATGGAAAGGAATTGAATCAAGATTCAAGTGTATTGACACTTGATAAGTGAAACAAGATTCAAGTGCTTTGACACTTGATGAGTGAAATCACAAGGATGTTTTGATCAATCATACCATGATATGTACACATCCAGATATGTCCTATGCTCTAAGTGTTATGAGCATATACCAGAATGAATCATAAAATGATCATTGGACGATAGTAAGGATATTCTTATGATATTTTGGAAGAACTAAGAATATATTTGTGTAGAGGTGACAAACAATTACAAATAGTTCATTGTAAAGCATTACATTGATACTAGTTTTGTCACAAGATACAAATTAAGTTTATCTCAATTTAAACTATGGGTGGCACAATGTAATGGAAAGGAGTTTCCATGATGGATTTGGAAGAGTTCCAAAGTTTAAGACATTGTGACGAATACTACAACAAAAGGCTAAGTATATGTCTGCTATAGTAGCAGCAAAGAAGGGCATTTGTGTCAAGTAGTTTGTTATCAAACTAAGGTGTGGTTCACAACGGGCTAACACTAAAGATATATTGTATGACAATAGTATTGACGTGTTTTAACCCCAAGGAACTAAAGGTCTCACCAAAAGACCAAATTTATACAATGCCATCTCATTGGAGAATGAGTGATGCATGAAGACGCAAAGACATGCAAATACACACGGACCTGAAAGTGTCAGATCCGTAGATTATGTTAACCACTTGCAGTTGCGTATATGGAACACCATAAATCCATAGGTGCTCAAAACGCAAAGTTTTCAAACTAGATTATTGTCTCTAGTGCAAGTGGGAGACTGAAGGGAATATGCCCGAGAGGCAATAATAAAGTGGTTATTATCGTATTCCTTGTTTATGATAAATGTTTATTTTGCATGCTATAATTGTATTAATACGGAAACGTTAATACATGTGTGTTTAATAAACAAATAGAAAGTTCCTAGTTATGCCTCTCTCATAAACTAGCTCGTTGATTAACAAGATGATCAAGGTTTCCTGATCATGGACATTAGATGTTGTTAATAACGGGATCACAACATTAGTGTAATGATGTGATGAACATTCATCCGAAGTATAGCATTACGATCAAAGTCATTGAGTTTATATTGCTATAACAACTTACAAAGTGATCCTAATCCTTAGACCATGAGATCATGTCAATCACTAACACCGGAAGAGTTTCTTGATAACATCAAACGTCACACCGTAACAGGGTGATTATAAATATGGGTTCAGAACTACTAAAGTGTTATGTTGAGGCTCATGGATCGAGAGTGTAATTTGTTCATCCCGATGATGGATAGATATACTCTGGGCCCTCTCGGTGATATCACATTGATTAGCTTGCAAGCAAGTGATTTGATCACTAGAATGTTATATCACGGGAACGAGAAAAGAGTGCATGTCAATTTAGATAAAACTAGGTATGGAGATACCGATGATCAAATCTCGGACATGTAATATATCGTGAAACAAAGGGATTAAGATACTAGCGTAAAAGGTTTCGACGATCACAAGAAAGTCATCGTTGAATGTGGGAGCCAAGATGGGTCTCCGGATCCCGCTTCGATTATTGATCCGAGAGGGGTCTCGATCATGTCCGCATTATTCACGAACCGTAGGGTGACACACTTAAGAGACACCGACATCCAATTGGAGCAAAAGTTTCATGCCGAAAAGAATAACAAGCGCAGGAATTTATTTCACTAGATACCGAAACGGGTTTTCGGGTGAAATTGCAGAAAGTGTTTCTGCATGTGAAATAGAATTCTAGCAAGGGGTTATTTGTGAATGTTTGTCATTAAAGTAATTGAAAAAATTCTGAATAAAATAAAAGAGTTTTATTTAATGAGAGTTTGCATTAAATTTGGTGGAAATTTAATGGGAATTTGAGTGGAGAAAATTGAAGGGCCATTTTGTGAGTGGAGTGTCCACCCACATGAATGAGGGAGAGGTGGGGGAACCCTCCATGGCAAGTGCCATGCCCCTTGGCTGCCCCTCCCCTATATAAGGAGCCCCTCCTCTCACTTCTCACTCACACCTCCTCGTGAAGGATCTCTCTCCCCCTCTAGAATTTATTCCCCATGGTCTCGGACTAGCGAGATACATGTTCCCGGTGGCTTTTCGGCAAGAAAGAGTTGTGCTTCCGCTGCATCGCTAGAGCGAGGAGGCGGAGGTTGCTCGGTGCCTCGAATGTGTGTGCGAGCACGGATGCGCTGCTGTTTTGCGGCGCTAGGACTTCCTCTTGATCTTGAGATCGGCAAGAGATTGTCTACATAAACCACGAGTTTGTACTCGTTAAGCTTTGTCGGTCTTCAAGGGTATGTTCTCTACGGATATACATCCGCCCGTTGTTTGTATGTAGTAGATAGATCTTGGTACATAGTTGTTCCCATCGTAGGAATTTTTTGTTTTCTATGCTGCGAACCCTACAAATAGAGCCCGCCCCCGGCCTCAAAACACACACCATCCCACTCCCCTCTCACCTAGCAACCTCTCTGACCCGTCCCTGGAGCAAGGCGAGCACCACATCGCCGGAATTTCACCGGAGTCTGCTGCAGAGGAGGAAAGGAGCCAACGCTAGGAGCCGCCCCAGGAGCTGCCACGACCACCAGTTGAACCACCGTCGTCGACTCGTTTGTTCGCCCACCTCGCCGGACCTAGGTGGAGCCCTGGTAAGCCCCCGGAGACCACCGCCGTAGCGCTAGGGTTCTGTCTCGTGCGCCTCGTGCGACGGAGATGATGACGCCCAGCTGTAACATCCCAAAACTTTAATCCAAGTTGAGCAAGATCCAAATCATCAAAATTAGGGTTAACAAAAACTTTTCCATCTCAAAATATGAAAGCATTCATGTGTATGTGTATTTAAATTAGGAGTTCATTTGAATTGCCATGGTTCTGTGATTCATTGCTTGTAAAATGATTCTTAGGTGAAATAAACATCATCTAAATCATTCCCAAACTTTTCCCAAAGAAAAACAACTCAAAATAAATAAATGAAGTGAATGGTCATTTTTGCCAAATTAACTGTCATGCCTACTTTGGCTATTCCTAGTACTCAAAACTTAACAGAAACAATTGTGGATCTTTGCACCCATTGTTAGTACACATAATGAGGTACCAAGGCCCACTTTGTGATCTGCCAAAAACATTCAAATGCTAAGTTTAAATGACAGTTTAAAATTGAATCTATTTCATATGGGAAGATCCCCACTATTTCAAAAACCACTCAAACAAGCTCAATTTTCAAAAACCAAGCAACCACAGAGTTTCAATCTTATGCCTAGCACACCCTCCAAAAATCTTTTCAAAATTCAAAAAGAATTTTCTTGCGGCCATTTCATCAAACACTTGGCAGGCAGAATTTAAACAAAACCAAATTCACTAGTTTGAATAGTGTTCTGGCCAAACTTGTCTCCCATTTGACCCCTAGTTGATAACATGGTCCCCTCTGGATCAAAACAGGGCATAACTACCCCATCCCCTACCACCTAGAAGCATGGCCATGCCAAGCCGAGCCCCACCTCGCCGGCCAACTTGGTCGCCGCCGCAGCAGACCGCCTCCCCCTCTCTCGCCATGTCTGGGAGATAGCCAGCACCTCACCGCCGCCCACTGTCCCCTCCCCGAGCTAGGCCTTGCCGTGGACCACCGAGAAAACCCCGCGCCCAGTGCCACCACGCCAAGCCGAGCACGCGCGAGAGCGCCGCACCCGGCACGCGTGCACAAGCCGCCACTCGACCGCAGCCCATGCCTACCGCGTTGCCACGACCCAGGGAGCACGCCAGACACCCCCATTCGCCGTCCAACGCCTCACAACCATCACTCGTCGTCGAAGCCTCCGCCTCTGCTCGCCAGGCGCCACCGCTTACCACCGCCCCTAAGCCCGCATTAAAGTCCTAGAGCACCGCCAGGAGACCGCGCATCGATCGCCACCCTTAGCCATGCCGCTAGCAGCTCGTAGCCATGTCTCCACCATCGCCTGCCCATCCCTCTCGGTCTCGCCATCGAGCCTATAAAAGTAGGGCACCCCAGCCGTTTGCAGCACATCACTCCACTCCCCTCACCTCACTGATCGTCCCACACCTCTAGCCGGAGCACGAGGAGTAGCAGCTCGCTGGAATTGTACCGGAGCAGGCCGCCTCTGGAGGAGAAGGGCGCCACTAATTGCGACCACCCCTGGAGCTGCCTCGATCGTCCCTGAGCTCGTCGTCGACCACCAGTCCGTTTGCCCGCCTCGCCTTCATTGCTGGAGCCCTGGTACGCCCCCTATGCACCCCCACCGAGCCGCTAGGGTTAGAGCTCGCCGGAGACAAGTCCGTCGTTGATGACGATCCACAGACGTTGATCCCCACTCTAATCCAACGTCCCACACCGCCCCGTACCGCTTTGCGCATTATGAGCCACTGACTGGTAGACCCCCCTGTCAGCTGAACCCCGCGCTGCGGAGTGACACTGGGCTGGACCATTAGCGTCTCCCACGCGACCCAAATTAAATTTAGATTTTCCATTTAATTTCAAACACAGTTTTATACATAGATTCAAAAATCAACCTAGCTCAATTCAATGAACCAAAATGCATGAAACCAATTTTTTTAGAAAGGTACTGAAATGCTTAATCCAAGCTCGTTGGATTCAAATCATTTGGATCTGTAGATCAACCTTGGTAAAAATAACAAGGCAGAAGCTTTTCTGCATTCAAACATTTTTTAAAATTCAACCAAAAGAGCTTTTGAGTTGATTCCAACCCTCAAAAATCACATTTGATCATACCTTTCATAATATATAAAAACATATGGGTTTACTTACAGAAATAATGTTCAAGTAATAAAAGAATGCCACATAGGCATTTCTAGTCACTTTATTTATTTAAAATAAAAAGGTTAAACCTTATTAAATTGTGAAACCACTTTAAATCACATTACCATGTACTAAAATATGTGGTGATGACATGTGTCAACATGATCCCATGTTTGATTTGGAGAATATTAAATCTTAAGTAGTTTTTCAATGAGTAGAAATTACTTTTCTCAAATTAAAATAAATAAGACAAATGCTTTAGTCTGGTAATGTTAAGTGATGATGCTAGATCATCTATAGTGTACCTTTGGTGATGATTGAAAATAGTTAAGTATTGTTTGGTGATTGTGTACCTCGTATTTATTTATAGACGCTAGTATCGACCAAGGATACGAGGAGGAAGGAGGATACTACGAGGAAGAAGCCCAGGAGAACTTCAACCACTGCTCTGCACAAGGCAAGATAACACTTGCAAGTTACCTTACCTATGCAATCCTAAAACTACTAGTTGAATTTTGCAAGCTTATACTTGCAATTATGCAAGCTACTACTTGCTTGTTACTATGCCAACTATATGCCTTAAGCATATGTGATTACACCCACTTGATACACAATCCTAGTTTTACTTGCAAACTTTATACATTATTTCTTTATCAAAGTCTTCTCTTAGAGTTTACAAAGTGACTTGTAGATATTAGAAGGATATTGGAAGGTAGCATAAAGAGCATAAAATTTGGCCTAAGTTAGGTAGTCTTGATGTCATCCTAAGGCATGAGATTGAACTTCACTAAGTCCCACCTGTTCACCACCTCTCAATTAGTAGTTACCCCCACTTGTAGATGCTAGCGCTAAGTATAAAAACTTGATCAACTTTAGATGGGAGTACTTGGTGAAAATGGTTATGAAAACCTTAGAATGATGAGTCATTCTACTGAAATGTTTTGACATGTGTTCTCAAACACCAGATGATTTTGATGATGAAAATGTTGAGGCATGAGCCTTAGCCCTTGATAAAATTGATGGTTGTCTGGATGCGATACCATTCCAAATTTTACCGTACAACCACAATACCCGAAAATTGGGTAGGGCTTGACTGGAAACTTATATACCTTAGTATGGGTTCCCTCGCGGCCAAGGTCTGAGCTGAGGCTACCTTGTGAAGATTGTCCACCTGTACAGTACCCAAGATGACAGTTGGTCATGGTTGGGAGGCCAAACTCACATGAGAGGTGCCTATACTAGGGCGTGTAATTGAAAGGTTAGGATTGATTATCCGCATACTGAGTATGGTGAATTCAGGATTGTTCCTGACGGACGTATCGAATGTTGTGGTGAAAGTGTACAATCTCTACAGAGTGTCAAACTATTCGAATAGCCGTGTCCGTGGTTATGGACAGTTGGAGTGGCCATACTGTTCCCCCGTCAGATGTTTTCAAAATGACTTATGAAATGAATTGAGACTTTGACTTGACCACAACAGAATTGTGATATGAAATTACAATTCCCACTTAGGTGTTATAAAACTTTCAACTAGATTTATTTGCTTCTGAACTTAGTAGAGGTAAATCTGGATTTTTGCAAAACAACCCTAGAGCCTAGTGTCCTACTACAAAAACCCCCTTAACTTGTTAGTATTAGTTTGCGAGTACTTAAAGAGTGCTCACAGCTTTGTCTCTAGCTATTCCCATGGCCAGAGTATGAAGAGGAGTATCAGGATGAAGGACCACAGGAAGGTTACGACAACTAGGATCATCTCCCATCGTCAGCATTGCATGTGACCCCAAAGATGGAGCTTCGCCTACGCTATCGTTACTATTACGTTATTCCACTTCTTGAGTTGTATTAAGAACTGGATCATGAGATCCTTATTTGTGTAAGACCTTATGTATGGTTTGTAATGGATGATGTACTGTGATATCCAAATCTATTATGTCTCGCAAAAATGGTAATCCTGGGATTGCGATGTATGGCATAACAGGCATCTATGATTAAAAATCCGTGTGTTGACAAGTTGGTATCAGAGCCATCCTGACCATAGGAGACCCTAGTTAGAATGGACATTCGAATCAAAAACTTAGTTTCAAAACCAAAGGAAGTGAGTATTCACAAAAACTTATTCCCATTCTTATCACTTTGATTCTTTCATGAAAATCCATGGTTCTCAAAAACTCTTGCAAAATACATAAAATTTGACACACTTGATCACTCTACTAACTTACTCATCCTATATTCTTATAGATGGACGTGAAGTACAACAAGTTTTATCAGTTGGGGAATGGAGGAGAACTCATCTTTGAGCGTGACTTGGACCAGCTTTCAGAACTTCTAGAGCGTCCGCACCCCGAGTTCTTCGGAGCTCAACTCAATGATCAGGAAGGAGAAGATCTGCAGTGGCTAGTTGTTGCAAGTCTCCGAGGAAAGATTGAACCTCCCACTACAGAGGGAATTCAGTTCACCTTAATAGAGAACAACTGGCTCGATGGACTTGCCAGGGCCATGCAAGAAGCTCTTGCCCGTCTATGTGGGAAGAGTATCAATCAGATCAAGGGTACCCTCTTAGAGTTCTATCCAAGGCGTGATTCTATGGGACAACCACTGGAAGCCCCACATCACCCCGAGCTAAAGACTCAGTTGGACCACCTTAGCTTCATGATGTATGACCGTCAATAGGAGTTGGACAATGCCCGTGCCTACGCCAACCACAAGTCCGCCATCGCCAAGAAGAAGGATCAGACCCTCGCCATGCTAGTGAAGGATCGCAAGTCTCGTCGCCGTTAACTCGAGAAGAAGGAGCGCATCATTGCCCGTCTTCGCCACCGTATCACAGATTTGGAGGAGACCATCCACGAGAGAGACATGCAGTTGGAGGAAAGGGAGAATGCCGGAGAAGACCTTCGTGGAGATCCCTACTCCTATCTCAGCGATGATGATGACTTTCTGGAGGATCAGGCCATGGACTTCTTCACCGATGAGGATGACTTCGCCTTCATCGATGACGATGATGAGGATGATGAGGACACTGACTCCGAGGAGTAGTGGCACTTAGCACTAGCGTTAGTGAGTTGTATTCGGTCCCACTGTATCGTAGTTTCCAGAATGGTTCTTAAAACCATCTGTTTTCCTTTGTTGTGGTGTGTGTTTGTATCGTGTGCTATGAATGAATGAAAAGCAAGTTGCTAGAAAATCTGAGTCAAACTTTAAAAACTTTTCAAAGTCCCTGAACCTTAGAAATTTCCCTCTTTTCTCATGATCTATCTCAATCTTCAGATGCCTCGCGGAGGAAGTGGTTCATCCCTGGACCCGATGTTGCAGATCCTGCAAATGTTGGTTTCTGACCGCGAAGCTGAAAGAGCAGAACGTCAAGCCAACTTAGCCACCCTTCAGTAGATAGCTCAGATGGCCAATAACAATCAAGGCCATGGAAATCAGGACAACCATGGATCTAAGCTCAAGAATTTCCAAAACACCAATCCACCTATTTTCACTAAGTCGGAAGAGCCCTTAGATGCAGATGATTGGCTGCAAACCATGGAGAACAATCTGGAAGTCGCGGGAGTGGAAGCTAACGAGAAAGTTCTGTTCACCACCCACTATCTAGCCGGAGATGCAAGAGCATGGTGGAACAGCGTTCATGCAATGATCAGAGGTCAGATGATGACCTGGGATGAATTCAAGGTCAAGTTCAGTATAACCCATGTGCCACCGGGTTTGATCAAGAGGATGAGAGATGAATTCAGAGAACTGAAGCAAGGAAGGATGATCGTAGTGGAATACCATGACAAATTCTTGTCATTAGCTAGGTATGCCCCAGATGAGATCGACACTGAAGCCAAGAAGAAAGAGAGATTCTTGAATGGTCTGCACGATGAAATACAGACAGTGTTAGTCAATATCCCCTTTGCTGATATTGAAGCCCTAGTGGACTCTGCCATTCAGATGGAAGGAAAGATCAACCAGGCCAATGAGAACCGCAAGCGTCACATGATGCATCAACCAGGAACCCACCAGACACCAAAGTATCGCCCCAAGCCATCTCCAGGATTTGCCCCGAGAACCAACAGGCCCCCGATGAACCGTCCGACCTATCCCAACCGTGGAAACCCAAGGCCCGGAGGAAACCACAACAACCCCGGCCACTCTAGCAATTTCAACCGTGCACCACCCAAGTTCAACAACAACAATGCCGTCACCAACACCAACACTGCCGCAAGGACCGGAAGCAATGTTGTGCCTGTTGCAGCGAAGGACAAGTCGCAAGTGACTTGTTATGACTATGGAACCAAGGGTCACTACTCCAATGAGTGCCCCAAGATGAATGCCGCAGCCCCAGCGTCGTGTTCTGCCCGGAAGAAGGTTTGCCCCAGGTAATTCGCTCAACCGCAAGGGCCGTCTCTTTCTCATGCATGCTAAAGAAGCCCAGAAAGCGCCAGATGTTGTGCTGGGTATGTTTTCTGTTAACTCAGTACTTGCGAGAGTGTTGTTTGATTCTAGAGCATCGCACTCATTTGTCACCGAAGAATTTGCATGCACTAGTAAGATTCAACCAACCAAACTAAAGCATGTTATGATTGTTCAAATCCCCGGTTCAACCACCAAAGCTAGGCAAATTTGCAAAGCCGTCCCTATCCGAATCCATGGCATAGATTTTTATGCTAATCTAATAGTACTCGGAACTAAAGGTTTGGAAGTAGTACTAGGAATGGATTGGATGTCCAAACATAAAGGATTAATTGACTGTGCCAAGAAAGCCATAACCATGACCAGTACATCCGGAGTATCAGTCGAGCATGTATCTGAAACCTTACCTCGTCAATTCAAGTGCAACAATAGTATAGCCCAACCTACCATTGACCAAGTCCGGATAGTCTATGAATACCCCGATGTATTTCCAGATGTTTTGCCTGGTATGCCCCCAGATAGGGATATCGAGTTTATCATTGAACTAATACCTAGAACCGGACCCATAGCCCAGAGACCGTATAGTATGAACCCGTTAGCAACTGGATGCCATGCTGGAAATTGGATTGATTCAACCAAGTGCGTCACCATGGAGATCACCTGTTTTGTTCATGGACAAGAAAGATGGAGGTAACCGTTTGTGTACGGATTATCGGAAGTTGAATGATGTCACTATCAAGAACAAGTACCCATTGCCCAAGATAGAAGATCTGTTTGACTAGGTTACTGGTGCCAAGGTGTTTTCTAAGATTGATCTAAGAACTGGCTATCATCAACTCATGATTCGCGCAGAGGATATTCCAAAGACTGCCTTTACCACCAGATATGGATTATACGAGTATACTGTCATGTATTTTGGATTAACCAATGCCCCCGCTTATTTCATGAATCTCATGAATAAGATTTTTATGGACTTCCTGGATAAGTTTGTCATTGTTTTCATCGATGACATTCTGATTTATTCCAAATCAGAAGAAGAACATGAGCTACACCTAAGGACCATTCTTGGAACCCTTAGAGAGCATCAGTTGTATGCCAAGTTTAGCAAATGTGAATTCTGGTTACAGGAGGCAGGCTTCCTCAGCCACATTGTATCAGCCGGAGGAATTGCTGTTGACCCAGGAAAGGTGAAAGATGTCGAAGATTGGCAAGCCCCAACCACTCAAACCCAAGTTCGTGCATTTCTCGGATTAGCGGGATACTACCGCAAGTTCGTAGAAGGATTCTCGAGTATCGCCAGGCCCATGACCCAATTGCTGAAGAAGGACAAGAGGTTTGAATGGACAGACAAATGTGAAGCGAGTTTTCAAGAACTCAAGAGAAGACTGATTTCAGCCCCAATCTTGATCATGTCGGATATCACGAAGCCCTTTGACGTGTATTGTGACGCATCCAGGATCGGTCTCGGATGTGTGCTAATGCAAGAAGGAAAAGTTATATCCTATCTATCTCGAGAACTGAAACCGCATGAACAAAACTACCCAACCCATGACCTCGAGCTCGCAGCCGTAGTTCTAGCCCTGAAGACATGGAGGCATTATCTTATGGGAAACCGTTGTGAGATTTATTCGGATCACAAGAGCCTAAAGTATATATTCACTCAGAAGGAGCTGAATATGAGACAGAGAAGATGGATTGAGCTAATCAAGGATTATGACCTGGACATTCACTATCACCCTGGTAAAGCCAATGTGGTAGCAGATGCCCTTAGTAGATTTCCGTGCCGCTTGAACTCCATGATTTTGAAGGAGCAACCAAGTTTGCAGAAGGAGATGGAAGATTTCCGAATGGAATTAGTGAGTGAAGGATTTTTGGCTAGCATAGAACTTCAACCCACTTTGATCAGCCAGATCAAAGAGGCCCAGAAAGGAAATGCTAGCATCGATGGAATCAAGCGTCGTATCGGTACAGGCAAAGTACCCGAATTCATGGAAGACGAAGAAGGAGTTCTGTGGTACAAAGGACGTCTTTGTGTACCAGCAGATTCAGAGTTTAAAGAAGTTATTCTGAAGGAAGCTCATGATACTCTATATTCTATCCACCTCGGAGGAACAAAGATGTATCAGGATTTGAAGGAACAATTTTGGTAGCATAAGATGAAGAGAGAAATCGGAAGCTATATCGCCAAGTGTGATATATGTCAGAGAGTCAAGGCGGGACATCAAAGACCCGCTGGATTGTTGCAACCTCTATAGATTCCGGAATGGAAATGGGATTCTGTTGGAATGGACTTTATCACCGGATTGCCTACTTCTAGTAGCGGAAATGACTCCATTTGGGTCATAGTTGACAGATTATCCAAAGTCGCCCATTTCTTACCAGTCAAGACCACATACCAGAGTTGGAAACTAGCTGAGTTGTACATCGCTAGAATCGTCAGTTTGCACCGATTCCCCAAGAACATCGTATTGGATCGAGGAACTCAGTTTACCTCGAGATTCTAGAAGAAAGTCCAAGAAGTTTTAGGAACCCGACTAGATTTTAGCACAGCTTATCACCCTCAGACCGATGGACAAACGGAGGGAGTAAATCAAATACTCGAAGATATGTTGAGAGCATGTGTGTTAGAGTATGGAGCTAAATGGGAAGACTGTCTACCATTCACAGAATTTTCATACAACAACAATTATCAAGCTAGTTTGCAAATGGCCCCATTCAAATTCATGTATGGAAGGAAGTGTCACACCCCTTTGAATTGGTCGGAAGTAGGAGAGAGTAAGATTTTTGGACCCGACATCCGACGAGAAGCAGAAGAGAAAGTTCACAAGATTTGTGAGCACCTAAAGACCGCCCAGTCAAGACAAAAGAGTTACGCCGAGACCTCGCTTTCAATATCAGAGAGTTCGTGTATCTAAAAGTGTCACCATTGAAAGGAATGTAGCGTTTCCAGCTGAAGGGAAAGTTAGCCCCCATATATATCAGACCCTTCAAGATTCTGAACCGTCGAGGAGAAGTCATATCAATTGGAACTGCCAGCAAAAATGTCAGCCATGCACAATGTGTTCCATATCTCGTAACTTTGTAAATGCCTCGAAGTTCCGGAGAAGACTAAAGTTTTCAAGAATATTGATCACCGGACCATATAAATCAATGATGACCTGACCTATCCCGAAGTACCCATTCGTATTTTGGAAGAAGCTTTCAGAACTACCAGAACCCGAAGCATCAAGTTTCTCAAGATTCAGTGGAGCAACCACACAGAATAAGAAGCTACCTGGGAGCACAAAGATCACATCAGGACGGAGTTCCCCGATCTCTTTAAATCCTAGGTAATCTTTGTTCTTATTTCTCAAATCTCAGGACGAGATTTTGTTTAAGGAGGGAAGGTTTGTAACATCCCAAAACTTTAATCCAAGTTGAGTAAGATCCAAATCATCAAAATTAGGGTTAACAAAAACTTTTCCATCTCAAAATATGAAAACATTCATGTGTATGTGTAGTTAAATTAGGAGTTTATTTGAATTGCCATGGTTCTGTGATTCATTGCTTGTAAAATGATTCTTAGGTGAAATAAACATCATCTAAATCATTCCCAAACTTTTCTCAAAGAAAAACAACTCAAAATAAATAAATAAATGAAGTGAATGGTCATTTTTGCCAAATTAACTATCATGCCTACTTTGGCTATTCCTAGTACTCAAAACTTAACAGAAACAATTGTGGATCTTTGCACCCCTTGTTAGTACACATAATGAGGTACCAAGGCCCACTTTGTGATCTGCCAAAAACATTCAAATGCTAAGTTTAAATGACAGTTTAAAATTGAATCTATTTCATATGGGAAGATCCCACTATTTCAAAAACCACTCAAACAAGCTCAGTTTTCAAAACCCAAGCAACCACAGAATCTCAAGCTTATGCCTAGCACACCCACCAAAAATCTTTTCAAAATTCAAAAAGAATTTTCTTGTGACCATTTCATCAAACACTTGGCAGGAAGAATTCAAACAAAACCAAATTCACTATTTTGAATAGTGTTCTGGCCAAACTTGTCTCCCATTTGACCCCCATTTGATCACATGGTCCCCTATGGATCAAACCAGGGCATAACTACACCATCCCCTACCTCCTAGCAGCATGGCCATGCCAAGCCGAGCCCCACCTCACCGGCCAACTTGGTCGCCGCCGCAGCAGACCGCCTCCCCCTCTCTCGCCATGTCTGGAGATAGCCAGCACCTCACCGCCGCCCACTGTCCCCTCCCTGAGCCAGGCCCAGCCGTGACAACTGAGAAAACCCCGCACCCAGTGCCACCGTGCCATGCCGAGCACGCGCCAGAGCACCGCACCCGGCACGCGTGCACAAGCCGCCACTCGACCGCAGCCCGTGCCCACCACGTCGCCATGACCCAGGGAGCATGCCAGACACCCCCATTCGCCGTCCAACGCCTCACAGCCACCACTCACCGTCAAAGCCGTCGCCTCTGCCGCTCAGAGTGCCAGCTCCGCCCGACCGCTTACCACCGCCCCTAAGCCCGCATTAAAGTCCTAGAGCACCGCTAGAAGACCGTGCGTCGATCGCCACCCTCAGCCATGCCGCTAGCAGCCCGTAGCCATGTTGCCACCGTCGCCTGCCCATCCCTCTCAGTCTCGCCGTCGAGCCTATAAAAGGAGGGCACCCCCAGCCGTTTGCAGCATACCACTCCACTACCCTCACCTCAGTGATCGTCCCACTCCTCTAGCCGGAGAACGGGGAGCAGCAGCTTGCCGGAATTGTACCGGAGCAGTCCGCCTCTGGAGGAGAAGGGCGCCGCTGATTGCGACCACCCCCGGACCTGCCTCGACCGTCCCTGAGCTCGCCGTCGACCACCAGTCCGTTTTCCCGCCTCGCCGTCGTCGTTGTAGCCCTGGTACGCACCCTATGCACCCCCACCGAGCCACTAGGGTTAGAGCTCGCCGACGATAGGCCCGTCGTTGACGACGATCCACAACCGTTGATCCCCACTCTAATCCAACGTCCCACACCGCCCCGTACCGCTTCGCGCGTTATGAGCCACTGACTGGTAGACCCCCCTGTCAGCTGAACCCCGCGCTGCAGAGTGACACTGGGCTGGCCCATTAGCGTCTTCCGCGCGACCCAACAGTTTAAATTTAGATTTTCCATTTAATTTCAAACACAGTTCTGTACATAGATTCAAAAATCAACCCAGCTCGATTCAATAAACCAAAATGCATGAAACCAATTTTGTTAGCAAGGTACTGAAATGCTTTATCCAAGCCCGTTGGATTCAAATCATTTGGATCTGTAGATCAACCTTGGTAAAAATAACAAGGCAGAAGCTTTTCTGCATTCAATTTTTTTTCAAAATTCAACCATAAGAGCTTTTGAGTTGATTCCAACTCTCAAAAATCACATTTAATCATACCTTTCAGAATATATAAAAACATATGGGTTTACTTACAAAAATAATGTTCAAGTAATAAAAGAATGCCACATAGGCATTTCTAGTCACTTTATTTATTTAAAATAAAAAGGTTAAACCTTATTAAATTGTGACACCACTTTAAATCACATTCCCATGTACTGAAATATGTGGTGATGACATGTGTCAACATGATCCCATGTTTTAGTTGGAGAATATTAAATCTTAAGTAGTTTTTCAATGAGTAGAAATTACTTTTCTCAAATTAAAATAAATAAGACAAATGCTTTAGTCTGGTAATGTTAAGTGATGATGCTAGATCATCTATAGTGCACCTTTGGTGATGATTGAACATAGTTAAGTATTTTTTGGTGATTGTGTACCTCGTATTTATTTATAGACGCTAGTACCGACCAAGGATACGAGGAGGAAGGAGGATACTACGAGGAAGAAGCTAAGGAGAACTTCAACCACTGCTCTGCACAAGGCAAGCTAACACTTGAAAGTTACCATACCTATGCAAGCCTAATACTACTAGTTGAATTTTGCAAGCTTATACTTGCAATTATGCAAGCTACTACTTGCTTGTTACTATGCCAACTATATGCCTTAAGCATATGTGATTACACCCACTTGATAGCCAATCCTATTTTTACTTGCAAACTTTATATATTATTTCTTTATCAAAGCATTCTCTTAGAGTTTACAAAGTGACTTGTAGATATTAGAAGGATATTGGAAGGTAGCATAAAGAGCATAAAATTTGGCCTAAGTTAGGTAATCTTGATGTCATCCTAAGGCATGAGATTGAACTTCACTAAGTCCCACATATTCACCACCTCTCAAATAGTAGTTACCCCCACTTGTAGATGCTAGCGCTAAGTATAAAAACTTGATCAACTTTAGATGGGAGTACTTGGTGAAAATGGTTATGAAAACCTTAGAATGATGAGTCATTCTACTAAAATGTTTTGACATGTGTTCTCAAACACCAGATGATTTTGATGATGAAAATGTTGAGGCATGAGCCTTAGCCCTTGATAAAACTGATGGTTTTATGGATGCGATACCATTCCAAATTTTACCGTACAACCACAATACCTGAAAATTGGGTAGGGCTTAACTGGAAACTTATATACCTTAGTATGGGTTCCCTTGCGGCCAAGGTCTGAGCTGAGGCTGCCTTGTGAAGATTGTCCACTTGTGCAGTACCCAAGATGACAGTTGGTCATGGTTGGGAGGACAAACTCACAGGAGAGGTGCCTATACTAGGGCGTGTTATTGAAAGGTTAGGATTGATTATCTGCATACTGAGTATGGTGAATTCAAGATTGTTCCTGACAGATGTATCGGATGTTGTGGTGAAAGTGTACAATCTCTGCAGAGTGTCAAACTATTCGAATAGCCGCGTCCGTGGTTATGGATAGTTGGAGTGGCCATACTGTTCCCCCCAGATTTTTCAAAATGACTTATGAAACGAATTGGGACTTTGACATGACCACAACAGAGTTGTGATATGAAATTCCAATTCCCACTTAGGTGTTATAAAACTTTCAAGTAGCTTTCTTTGCTTCTGAACTTAGTAGAGGTAAATCTGGCTTTTTGCAAAATAACCCTAGAGCCTAGTGTCCTACTACAAAAACCCCCTTAACTTGTTAGTATTAGTTTGCGAGTACTTAAAGAGTACTCATGGCTTTGTCTCTCGCTATTCCCGTGGCCAGACTATGAAGAGGAGTATCAGGATGAAGGACCGCAGGAAGGTTATGACAACTAGGATCATCTCACATCGTCAGTATTGCCTGTGACCCCGAAGATGGAGCTTCGCCTACGCTATCGTTACTATTACGTTATTCCGCTGCTTGAGTTGTATTAAGAACTAGATCATGAGATCCTTATTTGTGTAAGACCTTATGTATGGTTTGTAATGGATGATGTATTGTGATATCCAAATCTGTTATGTCTCGCAAAAATGGTAATCCTAGGATTGCGATGTATGGCATAACAAGCATCTGGGATTAAAAATCCGGGTGTTGACACCAGCCATCGATCACGCTCTAATCGTGCGGCCTAGATCATAAGATACCGCTTTGCATTTGGTTAGTCGCTGACAAGTGGGGCCAACCCCGGTGCAACCCGCTGCGTGCTCGTCGGGTAGTTGGGCAGCCCATTAGCATTCCCGCGCGTAGCCCACAGATTCAAACTTAGGTTTTTCTTTTAATTGAAAATCCCATACTGTAGGTAACTTTGAAAATTAATTTAGGAAGATTCACTAAACCAAATTGAATGAAACCAATTTTGTTTGAAAGTAGATGAAAATCTATAATCACTCCCGTTGGATTCAAACAATTTGAAACTATAGATCATCCTTAGTAAAAATAACAAGACAATAGCTATTATCACTTCAAACATTTTTCTAAAATCAACCATAAGTGATTTTGAGTTGATTCCAACTCTCAAAAATCACATTGGCCATAATCTATATGAATATGTAAAAATATATAGTTTAACATATAGTAGTCCTGGACCAAAATTAAAGAATGGCTTTATAGCCATTTCTAGTCACTTAAACATTATTAAATGGCATTGTTAGACTTTGCAAATTAGGCCAACCACTTTTAAATCACATTCCCAAGTATTGGAATATGTGGCGATGACATGTGTCAATATAATCCCATATTTGAATTGGATAATATTAAATCTTAAGTAGTTTTCAATGAGTAGAAATTACTTTTCTAAAATAAGACAAATAAAATCTTGTCACCCCTTTTCTTGTAATGATAGAGATGATGCTAGATCATCTAGTGTGGATCCTTGTGTGTTAAATAGAGGTAGTTAAGTATTATTTGGTGATTGTGTACCTCATATTTATTTATAGACGCTAGTGTCAATCCGGGCTACGAGGAGGAAGAATTCTACGAAGAAGAGGAAGAGAACTTCGACCACTTTACCAAGCAAGGCAAGCTAAGCTAAACCATGCAACCCTCACTTGCAAGCAATTGTGATACCACTTTGATTATACCAATCCCAAGTTTTACCTGCAATCTTTACCTTTTACCCTTTTTGCAAAGTTGTTCAAGTAGTAATTAATTGGTGATTAGTGGAAGATTAGGAAAGGTGTCATCAAGAGCTTGGAACTTGATGTAGGTAGATACACTTGATTAGCACCCCTAAATAGTGACACCCTCATTGATAGATGCTAGTGCTAAACCAATCTTGATCACTATAGATGGGAACAAATGATTATGAAAACCTTGGAATGATGAGTCATTCTATTGAAATGTTTTTACATGTGTTATGGACACAATGAGTTGAAGATGATACTGAATGAAGTTTGTGACCTGACTTCGATAAAAATTGATGGTTGGGTTCAGATGCGATACCATTCCAATTTTACCGTACAACCACAATACCCGAGTTTGGGTAGGGCTTGACTAGAAGTTTATGTGTCTTAGTATGGGTTCCCTCGCGGAACGAGGTGGGCTGAGGCTACCATGTGAATGAATGTCCACCTGTGCAGTTCCCATGATGACAGATGGTCATGGCTAGGAGGCCAAACTCATAGGGGAGGTGCCTATATTAGGGTGTGTAATTGAAAGGTTAGGATTGATTATCTGCATACCAAGTATGATGATCCAGGGTTATCCCTGACAGATGTATCAAATGTTGTGGTGAAAGTGTACCACCTCTGCTGAGTGTCAAACTATTCGAATAGCCGCATCCATGGTTATGGAAAGTTGGATGGCCATACTGTTCTGTTGTCAGATGTTTTCAAAATGACTTGTGACTTGAAGTATGATTTTGAATTGACCCCATAAGGATGTGGATATGAAACTAGTTTCCCTCTTAAGTAATCTAGACAACTGAAGTTAGGTCTTTACTACCAAATACTTGTGAAATAAAACTGGCTTTTGCAAACAAACTTAAAGCTTAGGATTCCTATTAGAAGGGTCTTACTGCTTTAGGATAGTTTGCAAGTACTTTAAAAGTATTCATGGTTTGTCTCTGGTTATTCCCATGGTCATACTACGAAGGAGAGTACGAGGAGGATGGACATCAGGATGCCTACGATAACTAGGATCATCTCCCATCGTCAGTATTGCCTGTTCCCCTGAAGATGAAGCCCCTACTACACTACTATTATTCCGCTGCTTTGAGTTGTAATCAGACCTTATCATGAGATCAACTATTTGTAAGACTATTATGGTTTGTAATGGATGATGTACTGTGTTACCAATTCTGTTATGTCTCGCAAAAATGGTAATCCCTGGGATTGCGATGTACGGCATAACAGGCATATGGGATTTAAAATCCAGGTGTTGACAGACTTTGACTTCGATGAACAGAAAAATGTTAGAACATCTCTAGCAGACACCCTATATCATGGTAATGTAAAAAGTCATTTGCAGTAAATTCCAAAACTATATTTTGGCTAAAAAGTAGAATAGATCTTATACCATAATGAGATGACACAAGATACGCTAAAACCGGAACTCGGGGTTCTTTGTGTTGTGTTTTCTACTCCCTCCATTTCAAAATATAAGATGTTTTAGATTTTGAAGCAAATGTATATAGACTATTTTTAGTATGAAGGTTCACTCAGGTTTAGAGTGAATCTAGACACTAAAAGAAGTCTAAATGCATTTTCTTCACAAACCTAAAACATCTTATATTTTGAAACGGAGGGAGTAGTTGTTGATCCGTCACTAAGGATTTCAAACAATGCAAGGTTGAATAGGAGATTGATGGCGCGGTTCAGGAAATTGCTAAATGACCTAGAGTTGAAGGAGCAAGTGCTAGTGGGAAGGATATTTACATGGAGCAATGAGCGGAGAAAGCCAGCAATGGAAAAGTTGGACATATAGTTTTGCACGGTGGGGTGGGATTTTAATCACCTGGAGTGCCTCCTGCAGGCCCTTTGTTCCTCCATGTATTATCATTGCCCCATTATGATGTCCATAAACTTATCGTTTCACAGGAAATAAAGGTTCCACTTCCAGGCATTATGGCCTTCCATTTTGGGGTTCAAAGAGACAGTCGCAACAGGTTGGTTTGTAGAAGAGCAGTCCTATGACCCTAATACGTTGGAAACATATCTATAATTTTTGATGCTCCATGCTTGTTTTGTATCTACTTTGCTTTACTTGTCCACACTTTGAGGTGCTTTTTACATGTTTTCTGGTACTAACCTATTAACAAGTTGCAACAGTGCCAGATGCTTGTTTTTTGCTGGTTTTGGTTTTAGAAAAGTTAGTAAAGAAATATTCTCGGAATTGGACGGGAGAAAGGACAAAGTCAATTACTTTCCGTGGAGAACAAGAAGTCTAGAGGAGAGCCAGAGGGGCCAGCCAGGGAGGCCAGACCCACTCTAGGCGCGGGGGCTAGTGGGCCCGCGCCTGGCTAGGGTTTGGTGGCCCTGGATGACATGGATATGCCCTACAGGTACCCGATGTTAGCCTACCTGGTCCGGCCCAACGGAAGGCCCAATCTACGACCTGCCAAGGTCCATGACGCCTATGACGTTTTGGCTGCTATGAAGCCCATATGGACACCAACGCCCAGCGCACAAGACAATAAAAGCTCAAGACTAGAGTTTGAATACAACTTGTAACCAAATTGTATTGGCATCCGAGACCTAGCCTTCCCATATATAAAGGCTAGGAGGGTCCAACGAGGAGGGCATCCCCCAATAGACTAGACCACAACAGATCTACATATCCACCTCTTACAATCTCTCGACTCATACTTCCGCATACACACCTCCACGCCAGATTGAATCTGCGCACCACTGTAACCTTCGGTTCCGCCGTAATCAAGAGCAGACAAGTAGGAGTAGGGTTTTCCCTCCGGGGGCCTGAACCTGGGTAAATCTCGTGTCCCCTGGTTGCTTGTCTGTTAACCGTTCCACGATCTCCAGCATCCCCATCTTCTCCAAAACCCAAGTCCATAACAATGGGCATTGACGAGTCAAAACCTCGTCAATTGGCGCCGTCTGTGGGAACTGGGGACGCTGATTGTGCGATCGTGACGGTCCCAACACCAGCAATCTATGATTCGCCAGTTTTCGGGAAACAAATCTACTTCGAATCCCGCGCGTCATCATCCGGGCAGGATTACTCACCGTCAACGTCTACATCAAGCTTGCCTGATATGACCAGGAAGTTCTATCTGCAGTCACCGGGCTTGACATCAGCGTCATCCTCGCTCGCGGCTAATGAAATCCACAAGATCTTAATTTTTATTGGAGGTGTTCCATGAATATCCTCAACAGCAGCCGACAAGAGAAGAAGAAAAGGGATCTCGACTAGATCAGAGGCGTGCAGCTACCATCGGGGTGTCCGGATTCTTTTCCTACCCAACGGCGAGTTGCCATGCGGTTCGAGTCCGGCACCTAGACATGTTACGAAGTTGTTCAACCAGGAAAAAAAACAATCAACCCTGTCAATCGGAGCAAGTCCCAAGGAGCTAGGACTCTGAGAGCCATGCGGGATCAATCAAGCATGTCGTGGTATTTCTCTAAAGAAAGAGAAAAGGCCATCAAAATTCTTCACGTGCTCATGTTTTCTATTTGAAAAAAGTTAAAAACAAAGAGGAAGGAAAAAGCAAGAGTTCGTGCCAGCTACTCCACGTGAAGACCAAGTCGTAGATCATTTCAAGCAAACAAAAAACAAAATCGACCAAGTACGAGTGCATGCATGACTCCGTCGACCATGCTGACTCTATATTTAGAGTAGCTTTTGACCGCGTTGAATCTACACCCGGGGTTGTGCCGACTCCGCCGCGCAACCCGCTGCGATCTTTAGCTGTGGTGACTCGTCGCTACGATTTTCAACTCTGACGACCTTCAGTGGACTTCGGTTGCACCCACTTGGCCATCTGACTCGTGACCATCAACCTGTTGTGGTTTTCGACTACGACGATCCTCTCCGGTCTTCAACTGCGGTGACCCATTACATCCTTCGGATGCGGTGACCCAATGCGATCTTCGATTGCAGCGACCGGCCGTATCGGCTTCATCGACCGCGAATCGTGGGCTCCTTCGACTCCGGTCATCCTCTACGATCTTTGGCTCCGACGACTCGGGGGCTCGCTTCGCTTCGGCAACCAGCCGCGGTTTTCGGCTCCGACGAACTATGTGGCCTTCGGCTACGGTGACCCGCTACATTCTTCGGATGAGACGACCCAGTGTGGTCTTCGATTGCGACAATCTTCGGATGCGGAACTCGCTGCCGCCATCGACCCCAAGATCCCGTCGCGTCGACTACGTCCGCCGCGTGATCCACTACCGCGTCAACTTCTCCACGACAACCAACAAAGCTAAGTTTCCCTCTACTTAGAGCTGATTTCTTTTTAACTCGCACTCGATACACTCGGGGGCTGCGCCCTCTTCGAGTAACCTAATGTGTCATCGGCTCCACGCACTCGAGCACCTCGAACACGACAGCCAGAGTAGCTGATTCTGTCTGATCGTCGAATCCTTGAACTCCGAGTGCCTCGGCAAGGTACTGAGCCTAAGGGTAATCAGGCTAACGAAAAGGCCTAGCATACAGTGCAACAGTGTCGACTCGATCGGCACCAGAATATCACTATACAAGCCGAAAGTCAAATATTTCTTTACAAGATACAAGTACTTCACAATTTTTTATGTTTTCTGCAGCCTACAGGAACATCGAATTACATCTCGCTATTGTATCAGGTCCTCCAACAGGAGTCGACAAAGCAACTGGCTACGCCATAAACTCAAGGCCCGAGTCGAAACCCTCCTCGGATGGTTGCATCACTTGATGCTACACAGGCGCGACGCTGACTCGATGCACTTCCGGATCAGTGGTTTCTCCTCACATGAGTCTCCACTCGAGTCTGCGACTCGACTAGACACTCGGGGGCTACTCCTATCAGGAGCGCTGGTCGCGCACCCGATGTACTTCCGGGTCAGCGGTACGCCCACGAGACTTCCTACTACAACTGCAGGATACAAGACTCGAGTCTCTGTCCGAGTCTACAACTCCGCCAGACACTCGGGGGCTACTCCAAACTAGAGCGCTGGTCGCGCACACAGAAGATCTTCGAGTGACATGCTTTGATTCCTCACTCGAATCAACGATTCGACTAAGGACTCGAGGGCTACTCCTATCAGGAGCGCTGGCCGCGCACCCGAAAAGTGAACAAAACACTACATCACTGAATTATTATTTTTGAGTCCTACGTCGAGTCTACGACTCCACTACGGACTCGGGGGCTACTCCCATAGGGAGAATGGATTCAAGCATCCGAAAAATTTGTGTCCTATGGACCTGAAGCCGAACAACGGCTGAATTAAAGTCTCTGCTTGAGTCTACGACTCGAACAGACACTCGGGGGCTACTCCCATAGGGAGCGCTGGTCGCGCACCCTTTGAATTCTTCGACTGCGATCCTACGGATCAGCATGCAAAACTTTTTGGCAACTCTGCCACAATTAACGCTAAGTGAGCAACATTCTCCTTATCCACCCGAAACACCTCTGCGGTGATAAAACATTCGGATGTTGTGTCTGCGATGCAAAGATAAGACCTACAGATATCATCTGATGGCCTGGCAACGCACACGACTGCGCTCTGCTAGTAAGAATCCATGCCAGCAGGCGCGATGAAAAATCCCGACGGACGCGTTGGGTACATCATTTAAAATTCACTGGAATTCCACTCCTGTAAGTCCTCCGCGGCCTGAGTCGAATTACGCCAGCATATGTTCCGGGTTCGAGTCGAGGGACTCGAATCTGAAGAAGATCGTGTTGTTTTGTCCTAGGACGGTTAACTGGCCCTGATCCGTCGGGAGAGTCAGGCACACGTATCAACAATCCCTACACACTTGAATTAGCGGCACCCGAAGGAATGAAGAGTCCTCAGCCGAATCTACGATTCAACTGAACACTCGGGGGCTACTGACATGGATATGCCCTACGGGTACCCGATGTTAGCCTACCTGGTCCGGCCCGACGAAAGGCCCACTCTACGACCTGCCAAGGTCCATGACGCCTATGACGTTTTGGCTGCTATGAAGCCCATATGGACACCAACGCCCAGCGCACAAGACAAGAAAAGCTCAAGACTAGAGTTTGAATACAACTTGTAACCAAATTGTATTGGCACCCGAGACCTAGCCTTCCCATATATAAAGGCTAGGAGGGTCCAACGAGGAGGGCATCCCCCAATAGACTAGACCACAACAGATCTACATATCCACCTCTTACAATCTCTCGACTCATACTTCCGCATACACACCTCCACGCCAGATCGAATCTGCGCACCCCTGTAACCTTCGGTTCCGCCGTAATCAAGAGCAGACAAGCAGGAGTAGGGTTTTCCCTCCGGGGGCCTGAACCTGGGTAAATCTCGTGTCCCCTGGTTGCTTGTCTGTTAACCGTTCCACGATCTCCAGCATCCCCATCTTCTCCAAAACCCAAGTCCATAACAATGGGCATTGACGAGTCGCGCCTATAAGAAGCCCCCGATGCAGAAAACCTGAGTACCTAATCAGAAATGCACGAAACTGTCTATAGCCGCCGCCACCATCGTCCCTAGATTGGGGGGATTTGAAGTTCTTCCCGGCACCCTGCTGGACGGGAGATCATCCCGGAGGCCTTCTCTCCGGTATGATGCGTGAGTAGTTCCACCTTGGACTATGGGTCCATGTAGTAGGTAGATGGTTGTATCTCCTCCTTTGTGCTTTCATGAATAGATCTTGTGAGCTCCGTTCATGATCAAGATCTAATCTATTTGTAATCATGCATGTTGTGTTTGCGGGGATCCGATGGATATTGAGATTATTATGTTGGTTTGATTAATGGTTTTATATTTATGATTCTATCATGTCTATGTTGTTTGTGATCTTGCATGCTCTCCGTTGTTAGTAGCTATCTTGGCCAAGTAGTTGCTAGTGACTCCAATAGGGGGTATTTATGCTCGATAGTGGGTTCATGCCTCTAGTTTCCATGGGAAGTGACAATAATCTCTTTGGTTGTAGATGTGTTGTTGCTACTAGGGAGAAAACAACGGTCTCTTGTTCATGGAACATGTGGACTATTTACCTTACACACTTTGCTTAAAGCAGTTGTCTGTTTCTTGCAACTTAATACTGGAGGGGGGTCGAATAATAACCTTAAGGTGGACTTCTAGTCATAGATGCAGTTGGATGGCGGTCTATGAATATTATTGTATTGCCCAATCAGCCTCATAGGATCTTTCTGACTAGTAATTGCATTGTTATGCCTTGCCCAGTTCCTGTCAATTGCCCCGCCGTAATTTGTTTACCCTTCATGCCATGTTGTTTATCTAAGGAGAGCACCTCTAGTGAACTATGGACCCCGGTACAATCTTAACCATTGACACATCTTCCACTGTTACCTGTTTACTTGCTGCAAACCACCATTATCTTCCACACCATATGTTTAATCCTTTGTTACAGCAAACCGATGAGCTTGACAACCTCACTGATTCGTTGGGGCAAAGTCTTGAGTTTGTGTTGTGCAGGTCTCCGCGTTGCTTGCAACACCTGTGTGACGTTTACTTCCTCCCACTGGTTCGATAACCTAGGTTTCTTACCGAGGGAAACTTGCTGCTGTGCTTCTTCATACCTTGCTCTTGGGGTTTCCAACGAAGCGTCCCACGACAAGTACTGGGCGCCATCAAGCTATTTTCTGGCGCCGTTGCCGGGGAGGCTAAGGACGTCTTCACTAGGGGAGTCCTTCACTTCCTTCCTCTTTACTTTGTTTTTAGTTTGCTTTGTTTCTTTTGCTTGGTTTTATTTGCCTCTTTTCAAAAAAACCAAAAAACAGTCTAGTTTGGTTTGCTTGCCTTATTCAAAAACACAAAAAAATTAGTTCCTGCTCTAGCTGCTGCTGTTTCTGGCTTGCCCACCTTTGCCAAAATGAACTCTGCTGAGAACACCAAGTTGTGTGACTTCACTAGCACCAACAACAATGATTTCCTAAGCACTCCTATTGCTCCACCTGCTCCTGATGCTACCTTTTATGAAATTAAGCCTGCCTTGTTGAATCTTGTGATGAGAGAGCATTTTTCTGGTGCTGGTTCTGATGATCCTGCTGCCCATCTTAATAGCTTTGTTGAACTTTGTGAGATGCAAATGTATAAGGATGTAGATGGAGATATTATTAAGCTCAAGCTTTTTCCTTTCTCCTTGAGGAGAAAAGCTAAAGAATGGTTGCTTTCTTTGCCTAAAAATAGTATTGATTCTTGGACTAAGTGCAAAGATGCTTTTATTGGAAAGTACTATCCTCCTGCTAAGATTATATCTATGAGAAGTGACATTATGAAATTTAAACAGCTTGATAGTGAACATGTTGCTCCTGCTTGGGAAAGAATGAAATCTTTGGTTAAAAATTTCCCTACTCATGGACTTACTGCTTGGATGATTATCCATACTTTTTATGCAGGTTTGAACTTCTCCTCAAGAAACCTGTTGGATTCTGCTGCTGGAGGTACCTTCATGGGCCTTGCTTTGGGTGCTGCGCCAAGGCTCCTTGATAATATGATGGTTAACTACTCTGAATGGCATGTTGAGAGAGCTCCACATGGTAAGAAGGTAAATTCTGTTGAGGAAACTTCCTCTTTGAGTGAAAAGATTGATGTTATTATGGCTATGCTTGTTAATGGGAAAGCTCCTCTAGATCCTAATAGTGTTCCCTTAGCCTCTTTGGTTGCTCAAGAAGAGAAAGTTGATGTGAACTTCATTATAAATAACAATTTCAATAACAATG
Source organism: Avena insularis (assembly GCA_023614405.1). Taxonomy (NCBI): domain Eukaryota; kingdom Viridiplantae; phylum Streptophyta; class Magnoliopsida; order Poales; family Poaceae; genus Avena; species Avena insularis. The sequence goes on from CM042697.1 coordinate 345,480,757, forward strand.
CCTACAGGAATAATTTTGGTAGCAACAACAATTATAGGCCTTATCCTCCTAATAATGGCAAATCCTATGGAAACTCTTATAATAATGCTAGAAGTGCCCCCTCTGAACTTGAAGTCATGCTCAAGGACTTTATTAGTAAACAAGACACTTTCAATAAAACTATAGAGGAAAAGCTTTTAACTGTTGAGAAAAATATATCCTCTTTGTCTGAAGCTCAAACTTCCTTGGTTAATAAAATGGATGCCAAACCTGAAACTATGGAAAACTCCTTTGCTACTGCTCATACCATACAAGTTACTATTAATGAAAATGTTAGGCTGTTAGCTCAACTTCATGCTAGGTGGGAAAGGGAAGCTGAAATTGATAGAAACAATAGTGTGTGCACTATCACCACTAAACCACAAGTGATGCTAAGTTTGAATTTGATATTGATGGTTGCAATATTTCTGAAGTGATTATGTTTCTGCAAAAGCTTGCTAGAAGTCATGATGCTAGTGATATGCATGTTGCCTTTACCAAACACATTACAGATGCTCTTGTTAAGATTAAGGAAGAGAAGCTAAAACACAAAGCTTCTATTCCTAGGAAAGTAGAAGATAGTTGGGAACCCATTATTAATATGCAAGTGAATGACTTTGATCTCAAAGCTTCATGTGATCTTGGTTCTAGTGTCTCTATTATGCCTAGGAAGATTTATGAAATGCTTGATTTGCCACCATTAGAAGATTGTTATTTGGATGTCCCACTCAATGATAATGCTAAGAAGAAACTCATGGAGAGTATTAATGATGTTCTCATTATGGTTAACAATTCTTATGTCCCTGTTGATTTGTATTTTTTAGATGTTGAGTACAATGCTTCTTGTCCTATTACTTTGGGAAGACCTTTTCTTAGAACCATGGTGCTATCATTGATATGAAAGAAGGCACCATTAAATATCATTTTCTATTCAAGAAAGGTATTGAACACTTCCCTATGAGAAGAGAGAAGTTGCTTTTTGCTCCTCCTTTGAAATCAAGGTTTGATGTTAATGCTTCCTCCTTTGAAAATACTTGATTCTTCTTGCTTCTTGTGCCTAACTTAAAGGCGTTAACGAAAAGTACTTGTTGGGAGATAACCCAAGAGTTTCCTTGAGTCTTAGAAGTTATTACTTCTGTAATGACCTCTCCTTATCCTTTTTGTTTACTTTTTGTGCCAAGAATTACCTCTAATAAGATTTGGGGAGTTGTTGTCCCGAAACAGATTTCTGTCCTCCACCAAAAAAATTCGTGAGGAGGCTCTATAACTCTTATTAATCTCAAAATTTACGATAAATCCCCCAGTATGTTAGCTAACTTTCATTAGTTCAACACTTTTTGATTTGAGAAACAGAAGACGTTCGAAAAAAATCATTTCTACCTGCTAGTATGTTTTGACAGATTTCTACCATTATTTGCATTTGCTTCTTATTGATTCCTTTTTGAGTTCTCTTCAGGTAAATTGAGATTTTGAAGGAGTTACTATAGTAGCTTGTGTTTTTATTGAAAATCCTTGCTGTTCCAAAGCTTTGCCAGTGGTCTATTATCTTTTGAATAAGCTAATGTTGCTAATGAAGATTGTGTGAAGTTTTGTATGAAGTAAAAATTCCATGTGTGGAGAGAGAATGATGCAATGAGATGAAGAATGGACAAAAGATCACGCTTGGGGATGACACCATGGTGTCACCCCAAGAAATATCCAAGAGGTACAAGCGTCAAAGCTTGGGGATGCCTTGGGCATCCCCTTCTTCATTAATAAAAAGCTCAGGTTTGTCTAGACACTTCGTTTTTATTGTTTTATGCACAGTTGTGTAGTTCTTAGAGCGTGTTAGTTTTCGTTTGATTTGCTTAGGTTGTTTAGTTTGCTTGAATAACGTAGTTTGGAACCCCGTTCTCGCTGTGTTTTTTTGCAAATAAGTTTGCTTGGTGTTTGGAAAGGAGTAGTAAGTTCTTGCTTGAAGTGCAAGAGGAGCTTGCATTGACTGTGACTTAGACTTTAGCATGACATGCTAGGTGTTGTTTTAGCATTATGCTTAGTGATTATTGTTGTAGCATGTCTTGTTCCAAACAACTGGGATTGCTTAGTGTGCCTTGAAGAAATTATGCATTGTTTTAGCATGCAAAAGCATAGAATTGTGGTATTCTCCTTTGATGTTTTGCTTGGGTTGACTTGGCACATGCTCACACCATGTTATGACTATGACAAGTCACCATTAGCCTCTATGATCATTTAGTACTGGACTTGTAGTACCACTTTTTGATTTGATTAGTTTGCTTTGTTGCATTGCATGATTATGGCCATTATTGCTCTCTTAGTTGGTTGCTCCCAGTCTTTTGCTAGCCTCCGCTTGTATGAGTAAGTTCTGCTCATGCTTCCAACTCCCAAGAAACCAAGTTATTCCAAAGTGTCCACTATAAACTCCTATGCATGGTGTGTTACACCATTCCAAAGTATATTCTTGCTTTCAACTATCTTCCAATTAAAAGCTATTTTGTTATGTGAAAACTTAGTGATTAAAGCCCTCACAAACTTGATGGCACACTTTATTCTTTGCCCCTAATAAACTTGAACCATTGTGACAACTTTATTGTATATGCTTGCACTTATAAGTTGGAATTAGCAGAACCGTGCTGTCACGGGGAACGTTTTCAACATTGCACTTGTACCTTGTTGTACTTAGTTGATATCATGTTCTTTTGTCTATGGATGTCACCGATGTGAAATAAAGAGGGGACTTGTAAGTCCATGGAGTTTGTATCCTGTGTTAGAGAAACGCATGGGCCGCTAGCCTAAGCCATGCCTAATAATGGTGGAAATTTGCAGCATCACCATAATGAGATATCTATGAAGCATCCTCAATAAAAAGCTATGCATATGGTAAATAAAAAGATTGCTGAGATGCTCATTGTCTGCTTGCCTTGTCATTTTGGTTATGGGAAAGCTCCTGTACCATGTGCAAGGGGTACCCCGTTGGCGGTTCTTGATGATATGCAAATTCTTACAGTGAAAAGAACTTACCTGGACCCAAAGTTGAGTATGCATGAGGTGTGGCCCTCGTATTCAAGGGGCATGAGATTGCCAACTTATACTTCGTCAAGCATATACTCCAGCTTTGCCACTTTAACCTTAATCACTTCAAGATGCTTATGATAGGGGCAATGAGGGCTGAAAGCTAACAAGTACCATAATTTTTGGAAGCTCTTTTTAAAACTTGTAATCCCTGCTTCCTTTACAAAAAGCTCCAGTTTAGAATGCTTAAACTGAGGAACATTAACATGGCCACTAAACTTAAGACAATGGAAATGGAAATTAAGGTTTCCTTGTCCATTTTATTATGTCATCCTTGCCCAAGGAGTTCTCTCCGTTCACGATCAATTATAATGCGATGGATTCTAAATGGGCCATGGATGAAATGATGGCTAGATGTGTACCAGAGGAGGAAAGGCCTAAAGCTGGACAATTTGATCATGTCAATCAGTTCAAGCATTCTCAGAAGAAGAAAAAGTTTATAAAGCCTAATCCTGCTCAGTTTAAAGATAAAGGGAAATCTTCTAAGTTCTTTCAGCAAAAGAACCCTAACAGAGCTCCTAATGCGTATGCACCCCCTAATGCTAATGGTAAAGATCCTAATGGATGTCGCTTTTGTGGAAAAAGCGGACACGTCTAGAGGGATTGTATTAGGTTCATGAAATGGCTCAATAAGAAAGGTACTAATGTTATAACCTTTGTTGACGAATCCCCTTATGTTGATTATGCGACCAATACATGGTGGGTTGACTTAGGTGCAAAAATTCATGTTGCAAACTCCTTATAGGGATTCGATACGAAGAGGACCCTAAGAAGAGGGGAAAGAACCATTAGAGTTGCTAATGGTGTTGAAGCCGAAGCTGAGGCTATTGGAGAGTTTACACTTACACTCCATAGTGGCTTTATGATTCACGTAATGTACTTTATGTACCCTCTATGAGACGAAACCTTGTGTCCGTCTTATGCTTAGATGATGATGATTTTCACTGTGACTTTGGGAACAAGAGATGTATAATTATGTTTGACAATAATGATGTTGGTCTTGACTTCTGACAAGACAAACTTTATCTTGTTTCCTTAAGTGATTCCATAACTGAAGTTAATGCTTCCTCTAATGTGAATATTAGTACCAAGCATAAGTGTGATGATGATGAGTGTCGTGGTGGTGGCACGACAGATGCCATGGGCAGGCTAAAGTATGGGGCCAATGGATGCTAGAGGGATCTGGGGAGGGAAGATGTAGTTAATTCTACACACAAATGACTAACATACAGATCTTTATTTCTCCTCTCTTGGGCTACAAGTGCTCCTTGAGCTGTATGCAGGAAGAGAAGATGAACTTTTACCAGCCTAACGGTATCGAATGAGCCGATCCCCTCCTCAGGATCCAAGCCTCTCCTTATAAAGGGGTGCCTTGGCTCCTCTAGGGCTGACGTGGCAAGCATATTTTGTACCAATATAGTAACTCGGCGGCCTCCTTCCGTGTCCCCCTTCTAATGACGACAAAGTTCCAGAGAACCCCACTTGCACGCCTCGGGCTCCAGGACTGTCACCTCCGTGACCTCTTTCTGCCCTTCTACTGCTCTGCGCCTTGTCCTTTGCGCTTGGCTCTGTTCAGATTCTTTCTAGCCTGTGACTAGGGTTTGACTATAGGCACCTCCTTCTCCTGCAAGCTTCATGTTATCGGCCCTGTCTCGCTTAACTCGGCTTGGCCTTCACCTGCATTTAGGTTATTCGGACTTACCCGGCCAACTTAACTCGTACGTTGGCCGGGTAACGTACAACTCCTCCCATAAGTGTCATGGTCGTGCTTATCTTGGCCGTCCTTTACATGATTCGGCCGATATGAACAGTAACTCGGCATAGGACAGGGGGAACTCCTTTTGTCTTCCCCCGTCCTGACCCTATCCGGGGTTACCTCCCCAACATTAGTCCCCGAAGCTGGTGTGGTCCTGCCCGTAACCTCGGCCGGGCCACATCATTTTCCCAATAATCATTTCTCCTCATTTCCGAGTTACTTTCTCCTGTTCGAGGTATCCGCGCAGCTTCTCGTGCACGCCTCGTCCTACGTGTAACACTTATCATTGTTTCTCTAGTTTTTTGTTCCTCTACAGTACCCACTGACAAGCTACAGATTCTGCGCTTTGTCGCGTCAACGCCTCGCCTCACGCCTTGCATCGGTCAGGGGGCCTGATCGTCTCCTGCATCGTGTGGTCGTCGGTGTGGCTCCACTCAGCCACGAGCGGTTATGCCGCACACACGATCTACATGGTTAGCGCCCGCACGCACGATCCCACTACCGCCAAGGCCGCGCGGTTATAAAGAGGGGCACGGGGCTAGAGGGTTCACTTTCCCCCTTCGCTCGCTGTTGCTCTTCTTCCTCCTCGCACCCGTGCGTCTGCTCTTGTTGGAATTATGCCCTAGAGGCAATAATAAAGATGTTATTATTATAATTCTTGTTCATGATAAAGTTTGTATTCCATGCTAGAATTGTATTAAGCGGAAACATTAATACTTGTGTGGTTTGTGAACAACACTGTGTCCCTAGTATGCCTCTATGGACTAGCTCATTGATCAATGATGGTTAAGGTTTCCTAACCATAGACATGAGTTGTCAATTGATAATGAGATCATATCATTGGAGAATGATATGGTGGATAGACCCAAACTAAGCGAAGCAATTAGATCGTGTCATCGTGTTCGTCTTTGCGAAGTTTTTCTTATGTCAAATATTGTATTCCTTAGACCATGAGATAATACAACTCCACAGTATCGGAAGAAAGCTTTGAGGTCATCAAAGCGTCATCCTATGAGAGGGTGATCATAAAGGTGTCTCTCGGTAATCGGAAAGTATCATTGGGTTGTATGTATCGAGATGGGATTTGTCCCTCCCAAGTCGGAGAGATATACTTGGGCCCACTTTCGTGTCGATATCAACACCGCTTGCAAGCATGTGGTTAAGGAGTTAATCACAAAGTGATATCGGATTACGGAGCGAGTAAAGTACTTCGTGAGCGAGATTGAACTAGGTATGATGATACTGCGATCGAATCTCGGGCAAGTAAAATATCATGCGACGAAGGAATATATATATGGGATTGATTGAATCTGGCATCGTGGTTCATCCGATATGATCATCGATGAATGTGTGGGAGTCAATATGGGTGCCTAGACCCATTGTTGATTATTGATAGAAGATCATATGCGCATATTCTCGAACCCAGGTCACACATAACGTGTCTCGGCTAGGATAGATTGGATAATTGGTTTATGAATTTTTGTTGGTCTCGGATGGGATCCAGGACATCACGAGAGGTTCGGAATGGTCCGGAGAATAAGATTCATATAAGGAAGTGCAGTTTTGGAGTTGAATTGTTCGGATTAATCGGTATTGTCGGAAGCTTCTAGAACCTTCGGAAGAGGCCAACGTGGTCCCACCTTCCGGGAGGGCATGGGACTATGAGAGTGTCCTGGCCATATTGGGCCAGGGCACAAGGCCCCATAGGGCCCAGCCGATTCTAGATAAGTTTAAACTTTTAAACTAGAGATAGAATTTCTAGATAAGGGATAAGTTTAAATCGTTTAAACTAGAGATAGGGTTTTGGATAAGGAAAGTTTAAATCGTTTAAACTAGAGATAGACTTGGGGATGGGCAAGCTGGCCGCACCCCTCTATATATAGAGGGCTGGTGCCCCCTCCCAACCTACATATCTCCTCCAAACCGTAGTTGCCTGCCTTCCTCTCTCCCTCATTGTTTGTAGGCGAAGCCTGCAGAAATTCTCCACCATATACACCACGCCCGTCGTGCTGTAGATCCAATCCATCTCTCCACCATACTTGCTGGTCCGAGGAAGGAGGAGGCGTCGAGTCTGCTGCGTGTGCATCTCACGGAGGCACCGCCACTTGTGGTGCTAGATCGGATCGGATCGCGAGGAGAAGCGAATGCGACTACATCACCCACGTTCCGGAGCGTTCATGTCTTGAATCTTCAAGGGTATGAAGATCTAATCCAATCTCTCTTGTTGTTTGCATCTCCTAGATTAGATCTTGGCTTTCCCTCTTAACCGTAGAAAATTTTGATTTACTATGCTGCAAAACCCTTCAGTGGTATCAGAGCTAGATCTATGCGTAGATGTGATTCACGAGTAGAACGCAACATGGTTGTTGCGGGCGTTGATGTTTTCTGTTGGAAGCCTCTTGTTTGTGTTCTTCTTATGACGCGGGATAGTGAGATTGAAGCAGTCCAGGCCAACCTTCTGCGACGTCGTTCATGAGACCGGCTCCGCACTTGGCGTGTGGCTTGTACCACACATGCGGCTGGTGGATGTCGATTTCTCTCACTATAGTTGTCATGGGATTAACACGGAGTTTGGCAACCATAATATCACCGTTGTGGCTTTCCGTAGGTAAGAATCGTTCTTAGCATCTACTCCCATAAGCCACGTAAAACATGCAACAACAAAGTAGAGGCGTCTAACTTGTTTTTGCAGGGAGTGTTTTCTGTGATATGGTATGGCCCAAGATGTGATGTGTATAATGTATGCGATGATCATGTTTTGTAATGTTTCACGACTTGCATGTCGATGAGTACACAACCGGCAGGAGCCATATGGTTGTCTTTATAATTGTGTATGACCTGCGAGTCAACTTCTTATACGCCATGTAATAGCTTTACTTTATCGCTAAGTAGTTAGCAATAGTTGTAGTTGCTATTCGTGGTGGAGGCAATCATGGTGGAGTGATAGAGATCATGCCGGAACGCACAAGATGGAGATCATTGTGCGAAGATTGGCTATACCATGTCACATAAAGTTATATGCATGTGATGTTTATCCTTTTATGTATCTTATTATGCTTAGATCGTGACGGTAGCATTATAAGATGATTCCTCATAAAGATCAAGATAAAACTGTGTTCTCCCCAAAGTATGCACCGTTGCGAAAGTTAAATCGTGTCCAAGCATCACGTGATGATCGGGTGCTATAGACTCTCTCGCTCACATACAACGGGTGCAAGCCAGTTTTGCACACGGAAATACTTGGGTCTAACTTGCGAGCCTAGCATGTAGACATGGCCTCGGAACACAAGAACCGAAAGGTTAAGCATGAGTCATATGAATGATATGATCGACACTTTGTTGTCCATCATTGAAACCACATCTCTTCTCGTGATGATCGGATTAGGTGTGGTGAATTTGGATCGTGTTCACTAAACAACTTGAGGATGTTGAATTTAGTGGGAGTTCATCTAGTAATTTGATTAAGTTGAACTATTTATCTTGAACATAGTCTAAATTGTACTTGCAAAATCTGTAGATCCAATGGCCAAGTCAACTTCAACTTCAACGTTTTTTTGCTGAGAAAGAAAAGCTTAGAAACAATGGGTCTAACTTCACCAACTGGTTCCAATCTAAGAATCATTACATGGCGGACAAAGGACTATGTCCTTGAAAGCGTTAGGTAACCCCTTACAATGCTGCTGGTGATGAGAAAGCTGTCTATCGATCGCACAAAGATGATTATGGTGTGATTAAGAGCACCATGTTGTTTGCTATGGAACCGAACTTCAAAATCGTTTTGAAAACTATCCGGGCCCTTTGAGATTCTCGAGGCTGAAAACCATGTTTGGACTCAGGCCCGTTAGAGATATGAGATCTCGAGAAGTTCTTTAAGCGCAAGATGGAGGAAGGAGTTCCGTTAGTGAGCACGCCATTAAGATGTCGGGCTACACTCAACGCATGTGAGCAACTGGACTGCAAGATTCGGAGGAGCTCAAGATTGGACAGGTTCTGCAATCACTCCTCCCAGCTACAAAAGTTTTGTAGTGACTCATAATCAGATTGGTTCCTTGATCGATCACCGAGCTCTTCGCAAGGCTGAAGGCTGCGGAGGTGGACATCAAGAAGGATAATCATGTGTTGATGGTCAACAAGCCCTCCTTTAAGAAAGGTAAAGGTGCAAAGAAGCCCTTCAAGAAAAGCGGCAAGCGCGTTGCCCTGTGAGAAGAAGCTCAAATGCGGACCCAAGCGAGCGAGTGCTTCTATTGCAAGGACAAGGGTCCTTTGGGCGCATAGCTGTCAGAAGTACTTAGCGGACAAGAAGGCTGGCACCATCAGCGGTATATTTGATATACATGTTATTGATGTTTTCCTTACTAGCCCTCGTTGTAGTGCACAGGTATTTGATACCGGTTCATTGCTAATATTTGTAACTCGAAGCAGAGCTACGGAATAGGCGACTTGCGAGGGATGAGGTGACGATCTTGGCGTTGGCAGCGGATCAAGAGTTGATGTGATGGCCGTCGACGCTCTCCTTAGTTTTACCTTCGGGATTAGTTTTAAACCTTAATAAATGTTATTATGTACTGCGTTGAGCATGAACATTATTTCTGGATCGTGTTTATTGCAAGGCGGTTATTCATTTAAATCGGAGAATAATGGTTGTTCTATTTATATGAGTAACATCTTTTATGGTCATGCACCTCTTGTGAGTGGTTTATTTCTTCTAAATCTCGAAAGGGGTGAAACACACATCCATAACATTGAGGCTAAGAGATGCAAAGTAGATAGTGATAATACTACTTATCTGCGTAATCGCTGCGTCTAGGTCATATTGGTGTAAAGCGCATGAAGAAACTCCATTACGATGGACTTTTGGAGTCTCTTGATTTTGAATCATTTGACACATCGAACCATGCCTCATGGGCAAGATGATCAAAACCCATTCTCGGTATGATGGAGCAAGCAACGGACTTGTTGGAAATCATACATACCGATGTATGCGGACCGATGAGTGTTTGGCCTTGGTGGATATCGCTATTTTCTCACTTTTACCGATGACTTAAGTAGATATGGGTATATCTATTTAATGAAACATAAATCTGAAACGTTTGAAAAGTTCAAAGAATTTCAGAATGAAGTGGAGTACCCTCATAACTGAAAGATGAAGATTCTACGATCCGATCGTGGGGCGAATATTTGAGTTATGATTTTCTCACGCATCTCAAGGCAAGTGGAATCGTTTCACAACTCCGCCACCGGAACACCACAGCGCAATGGTGTGTCTGAGCATGAATCGAACCCTATTAGATATGGTCCGATCGATGATGTCTCTTACTGATTTGCCATTATCGTTTTGGGGTTATGCATTAGAAACCGCTGCATTCACTTTAAATAGGGCTCCATCTAAATCCGTTGAGACGACACCGTATGAACTGTGGTTTGGTGCTAAACCTAAGTTGTCGTTTCTTAAAGTTTGGGGATCTGAAGCTTCGTCAAGAAGTTGATGCGGACAAGCTCGAACCCAAAGCGGAGAAATGCGTCTTCATAGGATACCCTAAGGAAACTATTGGGTATACCTTCTATCACAGAACCGAAGGCAAAGTGTTTGTCGCAAAGAACGGTTCCTTTCTTGAGAAGGAGTTTCTCTCGAAAGAAGTGAGTGGGAGGAAAGTAGAGCTAGACGAGGTTATTGAACCTTCTCTTGAATTGGAGAGTAGCGCAGCACCTAAAATTGTTCGGTCACTTTGCACCAACAATAGAGGAAGCTAATGACAAGGATCATGAAGCTTGGACGATCTGCTCTTGAGCGTCGCAAGGTCGACAAGGTCGCGTGCCCCTCCTGAGTGGTACGGCAACCCTGTCTTGACTGTCTTGTTAGTAGAAGATAGTGAACCTACGAACTATGAGGAAGCGATGATGAGCCCAGACTCTGAGAAATGGCTAGAAGCCATGAAATCCGAATTAGGATCCATGAGCGAAAACCAAGTATGGACTTTGGTGGACCCTCCTAGCGACCGAAAGGCCGTTGAGTGCAAATGGATCTTCAAGAAGAAAACGGACGCGGATGGTAATGTTACCGTCTATAAAGCACGGCTTGTTGCGAAAGGTTTTCGACAAGTTCAAGGTGTTGACTACGATGAGACTTTCTCTCCCATAGCGATGTTTAAGTTGGATTTTATTAGCAATTGCTGCGTTTCATGATTATGAAATATGGCAAATGGATGTCAAGACTTCTTTCCTCAATGGCAACATTGATGAAGAGTTGTATATGATGCAACCCGAAGGTTTTGTCGATCCTAAGGATGCTGATAAAGTACGCAAACTTCAGCGTTCCATTTATGAACTGAAGCAAGCATCTCGGAGTTGGAACCTTCGTTTTGATCAAGTGATCAAGAGCTTTGGATTTGTTCCAAATTGCTACGAAGCTTACATCTACAAGAAAGTGAGTGGGAGCTCGGTGACGTTTCTGGTACTATATGTGGATGACATATTGATTATTGGAAATGACATCAACATGCTTAACGATGTGAAGAGTTATTTGAACAAGTGTTTTTCAATGAAAGACCTAGGTGAAGCTGCTTATATATTGGGCATCAAAATCTATAGAGATAGACAAAAGGCGCTGATAGCTTTAAGCGGTACATACCTAGACAAAGTTACGAAAAGGTTCAGAATGGATAAGGCATTGAAAGGTTCGTGCCTATGTTGTCAGTAAGATATTGAGCAAGGCTCGGTGTCCATCTGATGAAATGATAGGGAAGCTATGAGCAAAGTGCCTTATGCCTCGGCCATAGGTTCCATCATGTATGCCATCTTGTGTACTAGACGGATGTGTCCAATGCTCTTAGTTTGACGGCAGATATCAAAGTGATCCAGTGGAACCTTTGGACAGCCATGAAGAACATCCTAAGGTACCTAAATAGGACTAAAGAAATGTTCTTAGTCTATGGGGGTGATGAACAACTCGTCGTAAAAGGTTACGTCGATGCTAGTTTTGACACCGACAAGGATGATTCTAAATCTCAGACAGGATACGTGTATATTTTGAATGGAGGAGCTGTGAGCTGGAGAAGCTGCAAGCAAAGCGTGATCGCGGGATCTACATGAAAGCGGAATACATGGCTCTGCGAAGCATCAAGTGAAGGAGTTTGGATCGAAACTTCATCACGAGCTTGGCGTGGTTCAAGTGCATTGGACCCTTGGAGATATTGTGTGACAACACTGGCGCCATAGCACTCGCTAAGGAACCAAGATATCATCCAAAGACCAAGCATATCAACCGCAAGTTTCATATAATACGAGATTATATAGCAGATGGAGATCTGAAGATCAGCAAAGTACATACAGATCTGAATGTCGCAGATCCATTGACTAAACCTCTTCCACGTGTAAAACATGATCAACACCTCAGTGCCATGGGTATGAGATTGTTGCCAGATGTAAACTAGATTATTGACTCTAGTGCAAGTGGGAGACTGTTGGAATTATGCCCTAGAGGCAATAATAAAGATGTTATTATTATAATTCTTGTTCATGATAAAGTTTATATTCCATGCTAGAATTGTATTAAGCGGAAACATTAATACTTGTGTGGTTTGTGAACAACACCGTGTCCCTAAATGCGCCTCTATGGACTAGCTCATTGATCAATGATGGTTAAGGTTTCCTAACCATAGACATGAGTTGTAAATTGATAATGAGATCATATCATTGGAGAATGATATGGTGGATAGACCCAAACTAAGCGAAGCAATTAGATCGTGTCATCGTGTTCGTCTTTGCGAAGTTTTTCTTATGTCAAATATTGTATTCCTTAGACCATGAGATAATACAACTCCCTGGTATCGGAAGAAAGCTTTGAGGTCATCAAACGTCATCCTATGAGAGGGTGATCATAAAGGTGTCTCTCAGGTAATCGGAAAGTATCTGTTGGGTTGTATGTATCGAGATGGGATTTGTCCCTCCCAAGTCGGAGAGATATACTTGGGCCCACTCGGTAATCGATATCAACACCGCTTGCGGGCATGTGGTTAAGGAGTTAATCACAAAGTGATATCGGATTACGAGTAAAGTACTTCTTTGTGAGCGAGATTGAACTAGGTATGACGATACCGATCGAATCTCGGGCAAGTAAAATATCGCGAGGCAGAAGGGAATATATATGGGATTGATTGAATCCACGGCATCGTGGTTCATCCGATATGATCATCGATGAATGTGTAGAGTCAATATGGGTGCCCAGACCCGCTGTTGATTATTGATAGAAGATCATGTCGCATATTCTCGAACCCGCGGTCACACATAACGTGTCTCGGCTAGGATAGATTGGATAATTGGTTTATGAATTTTTGTTGGTCTCGGATGGGATCCGGGACATCACGAGAGGTTCGAATGGTCAGGAGAATAAGATTCATATAAAGCGGTGCAGTTTTGGAGTTGAATTGTTAGGATTAATCGGTATTTAGGAAGCTTCTAGAACCTTCCGGAAGGGGGCCAACGTGGTCCCACCTTCCGGGAGGGGGGCATGGGCCTATGAGGGAGTGTCCTGGCCGCATTGGGCCAGGGGCACAAGGCCCCATAGGGCCTAGCCGATTCTAGATAAGTTTAAACTCGTTTAAGCTAGAGATAGAATTTCTAGATAAGGGATAAGTTTAAATCGTTTAAACTAGAGATAGGGTTTCTGGATAAGGGAAAGTTTAAATCGTTTAAACTAGAGATAGACTTGGGGGATGGGCAAGGGCTGGCCGCACCCCCCCTCTATATATAGAGGGCTGGTGCGCCCCCTCCCCCCAACCTACACATCTCCCTCCAAACCCTAGTTGCCCTGTTGCCCTTCCTCTCTCCTCCCGATCGTTTGTGGCGAAGCCTGCAGAAATTCTCCACCATATACACTGCGTCGTGCTGTAGATCCAATCCATCTCTCCATACTTGCTGGTCCGAGGAAGGAGGAGGCGTCAGTCTGCGTGTGCATCTCACGGAGGCACCGCCACTTGTGGTGCTAGATCGGATCGGATCGCGAGGAGGAGAAGCGAGTACGACTACATCACCCACGTTAGACGAGCGTTCCGCTGTCTTGAATCTTCAAGGGTATGAAGATCTAATCCAATCTCTCTCGTTGTTTGCATCTCCTAGATTAGATCTTGGCTTTCCCTCTGTTCGCTTCCGTAGAAAATTTTGATTTACTATGCTGCGAAACCCTTCAGCTCTTGCTCCCACGGCGGCGCCATCATCGAAATCTTCGACGGCGAGGCCTCAGCTTCTCTGCTCCGTCGACCTCGTCTCCCTACATTTGCTTCGGCGCCGTCGCCGGTGAGTTTTTCTGCGGTCCCATTCCCTAGATTTCTCTCTAGACGCATCTGCTGCTTTCTAGGCTTCTCGCGGCGGTTCTTTTCCGCTCCGCCGCCGTCCTCGCCTAGAGCCACGACGGGGCCCTGCACCTCTAAGCCTTGCTCCGCCGTTAGTTCCTCTTCTGTGGATTCCTCCGATGACCCTATGTCGAGCTTAGTTAGCGGCGTGCTAGTCGAGGACGATGATGTAGCGTCTGGTCCAGAGCGGGGCTCCTGGCAGGGTTCCTCCGTCACTCATCGCGAGATCGAGTGGCTAATTAGGACTCGCCGGATTCCTGCCGAGGTAGGCTGTCGCTTACCCGGCAGCGAATCCTCCCCCGTACTCAACGATGGCGAATACGTCGTCTTTATGTCCCACTTTGCTCGTGGGTTTGGTCTTCCCCTTAGCGATTTTGCTAGGGAATTCCTTGATTACTTCGGCCTGCAGCCGCATCACCTTCTGGCTAACGCCATTGCTTCCCTATCCGCCTTTATCTCAGCCTCGGAAGGATACTTCGGCCTCTGGCCGTCTGTGCATGTATGGTCCAAATTCTTCCAGATCCGATCCAATGTCGTTCCAGACAAATCCCTTCATCCTTCCGAGAAGTTGCTTACCCAGTGTGGTGCCGCGTCCATAACGCCTCGGAGAAAATCCGAGTTCCCTCGTGTAGCTGGCCTCGAGTCTTGCAAGAAGTGGCATAGATCGTTTTTCTATGTCAAGAATACAGGAAAGGAGGAAAAGATTCGGCTCCCTGCTTTCTCCATCGGCCCCCCTTCCAAGAAGAACTGGACCTACAAACCCAGGAAAAGCCATGCTCTGCCCGAGGCCTTTGAGATTCGGCTGAAGGAGTTGATCCGCGCCGGGCTACGCGGCGAGGATCTGATGACCACCTTCGTCAGCAGCCGAATTTGCCCTTTCCATCAGCGCACGCACAAGCTCTGTTATATGAGCGGTCCCCTCGAGTCTCCACGGTCGAGCTCGATGATTATCTTATTTTCAAGCGAGTCCGAGCTATCTTCAAGACAAATATGCCGGAGGACTAGACCTGGGGACTGAAGCCGTTCACCCGCGAGCATCCCCCTCCCGAGGTAAGTTCACGCACTTGTGTTTTGCCTCTTAATCGCGTCTATGATTTCTCTTGCTAATTCCTCTTTGTCTCTTTTCTTGCAGAGATTTGCGGAGCAGAAGATCGAGGATGGCGAGGTTCTGGCCCTCCCGTGGACCGCAAATCGGAATACCCCGGATAGCGGGGAGCCTGATTCGGAGGAGTTTGTCCCCAAGTCAGACGTCGCTCCGGCTCGCGCCCGTGGCAAGACCTCGGCTCACGGGGAGGAAGGTGATTCGGACGACGTCCAAATTCTTGAGGTAGTCGCCGCAATGCCTATCTCTTACGCATTTCTGGCTTCTACCTCCTCAGCTAATCATGCCGGTCAGGTGCACGACGCCGATCCTCTCACCTCCCAACCTCCTGCTACCTCGAGGAAGCGTACCGCTCCAGCAGGTGCCTCGGAAGCCGCTCCCAAGAAGTGAACAAAGAAGTCAGCCCAACATCTTCTGAAGCGTAAAACTATGCCCGGGGTTACTGGGTGAGTTCCTTTTTATTTGTATTTCTTGTTTCTCTTTTTCTGTCTTTTGATTTGACTTTCTGTGCTTTTGCAGCTCTCCTCTTTCTGTTAGGCATAGTGGTCCAAGTATGACGAGCCACACAACTCGGCCGCCTTCTCCTCCGCCTCCTGAAGATACCAGAGTTCCTAGTCCTGCTCGTGTGGACTCTCCTCCTGCTCCGAATCAGACATCACCTCGGCAAGATGCACCCGTGGTTTCCATCGCTGATGCTGACGTAACCCGGACAGCAGATCTTCCTACCGAACCTGCTGCCTCTGTCGTGAACCCTGGAGTTTCCCCCGAGATTCCTTTGACCCCCACAGTCTCAACCGCAACTCTGACTCCAGCCGAGGATATCACCATCTCGGCGCCCTCAGAAACCATAATCCCTCCGGCCCCCAAAGATGCCACTCCAAGTGCCGAGGTTGCGACCCCTGCCGAAGTCTCTTCTAAGGCTAAGAAAGTCGTTGTCACCAAACCTCCCTCATCTCAGAAAGGACTTGCCAGCTCTTCTCAACCCACCATTGCTGATGCGCTCCGCAAGGGGGTTCCCTTGTCCAAGACCATTGTCACACCGGCCGCTGATACTCAGCTTACTCTCCACAAGAGTCCTGCGGTGGCGGTGGTTACGCAGTGGGTCCGAGGTAAGGTGTTGACCCGTACTGAGAGTGGGAACAACCTCGGTTCTCTGGTGGAGTACGTCAACAATTGGAACGCTGCTGATCCGCTTGAGGGCAATCCGAGCAATCAGCCATTTCAGCTCTCCGACATCAGCAGTGGTTTGCACATGGCTGCCAAGATTGTGCTTGACAGCGACAAGATGAACGAGGTAATTGCTTTTGTTGACATTTGGTTAGTTATTCAAATGATAGTATATATACTATAGTCCCCAAAGCTTGCAACCGAATAACTTGTTATTCGTTTGGAAGCTTTGTTAAGCTTTAAGTGCATTATTTTGCCTAGTAAGTTCCCTGTATGATTTTGACTCATTGTCTTAGCTTTGTTGTTCATCTTAGCTTTGAATATGTCACCACCAAGATCTGAGTTAAGCTCTGCTTGACTCGGATCTGTCTTAGCTTCAAATATCTAGCCGCCTAGATCCAAATTAAGGTTTACTTAATTCGGATATGTCTTAGCTTTGAGTATCCAGCCACCTAGATCTGAGTTAAGCTTTGCTTAATTCGGATCTATCTTAGCTTTGAATATCCAGCCTCCTAGATCTGAGTTACGCTTTGCTTGATTCGGATCTACGTTAACCTCACGTATCTGATTGTGTAATTTTCTTTATCGCTTAGGTTGCCCATGATCGTCGGACAGCCGAATTCCAAAGGCTGCTTTTTACGCACAAGAAGTTGCAAGAAAAGTATGAAAAAGTTCTTCCCGTGGTGAAGAAAGCTGGTAACAAATCTCCGCGTTGTCCCTTAAGTTGTTAATATTTTCGATTTGAGGTGCTAACTCATTTTTCTTGTAATCAGGTAATATCAATAATCTTAATATTCGTCTTGAGAAGAAAGTTAAAGCTCTGGAAGGTTAGTTATTCTTTTCCTCTATCAATTTTCGTTCAAAGCTTATCCTGAGTTTCTTATAACCTTATGGCTTTGGTATAGCCGAGTTACAAACTCTTGCAGCGTCGCATCAAGAATGCATACCCATGCCTGATATGATGCTGCATTTTTTAGAGCAAGCCGCCACTCATTCGGCGCAATTGAAAGAGAAAGATGACAAGATAAACCGGTTGCGCGCCGAGGTAGAATCCCTCAAGCTTTCTCAGAAATCTGAGTTAGAGAAAGTTGATCAGAAGTTCTCCGAAGAAAAGAACCGGCTAAGTCTGCAATTGCAGAAGGATAAAGAACTCCCCGAGGTTGCCGAACTGAAGACTCGGACGATGAGCGAGGAAATCACTCGCTTTGAGAAGACCAAGGTTGATTGGGCTCAAGATCTTCAGAAAATGCTGAGCTATATTCATCGTAAGTTTCTGATTATGGCCGAGTTATCTTCTCCTCTTTCTTACTTTTAACTGATATATTTTTACTTTGCGTAGATCATTTTTCGGAAGCTAGGCCCGTGAGCTCTAGAGCGGTGGTTAATGCTTTCCGTTGTAGGTGTCCCCATGAATCTGAGTCCAGAATATTCAATGGAAGACTTCTTGGTTGCCGTTGGCGCTGCTATTGGGCCAATGAAGATTATGGGCAGGGATTTGGTGCAAGCAGCCATTCGGGCCTGCCATGTTCTCTGGCCGAATACTTCTGGAACTCCTGATATTGATGAGGTCAAGATACTTGTGGAAAGGTTAATGGCATCCCAGACGCGGTTAAACCTCTGGAGGGAATCTCCCGGAAGAGCTGGTGCTGATATGGCGCTCACAGTCATTATGTCTTGGTATGAGGACATTTCGCTTGACACCTTGATAAACTTGCGCAACGACTCCCGTTGGGTTGAGGATCCAGAATTCGTCGCCCGCCGCCAAGCTCGTGCCTTCCAGCTTGTTGAGTATGCTGATGTGCATAACTGGATTGAGGGGCCCAGTTTTCTTCCCAACCCGGCGGATGAAGTTGAAATTTAAGATGCCTCCGATAATAATTCGGCCGACCAGCAGAAGGGTGAGGGCGACTCGGACAATTCTGGTGATTCTAGCGCAAGCTCGGATGAGGACGGCGATGCAAGATCATCTTCCAAAGGGACTGGGCACTCTCAAGCTCAAACTAATGTTTCTCAACAGCCCAGGGCTTCCCCCGAAGTCACTATTCCTTCTGTGGAGGGCGAAGTAACTTCGGCCGAGGTGTTGTCTACCTCGGAGCGCCCAGTGCCTAACCAAACCGCTGCCCCTTAAGTTCAAAAAACTTCTTAAGTTATTTCTTATCCCCGGTATGCCGGGCGTATGATGTGTGTGAAACAATTGTCCGACTTTCTGTGTGGTACGAACCCTTTTTGCCCTTTGCCGCTGAGGCACATACGATGGTGATTGTTATTAGTTTGTCTAAACAGATCTTGTTGGTTTAAACTATTGCTTTGGTGGCCTTCAATCTCATAAGTTCGGATCGTGTATTTTCATTTGACTGACCTTAGTTCGGCATTAATATTGCCTGGCCTTTATAAATTCGACGGCTTAACCATTGTGTTCTTGATCTTTATCCCAACTATAAAGCCCGAAGCCCATATTTGGGGAAAAACAAAATAATATCGTTCAAGATAGTCTCTGACCTATCGTTCGGGGTATCGAAGTTTAATACCCATTTTTGGAACAGGAGACAATCATGGGGCAATTCCCTAGTTAGTGCTCTAGAAATCGAGGTTTTAATGCATAATCCGAGATAAGGGATAATATGGCATAGTCCCCGAGTCCCCTGCTCGAGGTCCCGAAACTTAACACATAATTCAGAAATAAGAAATAACGTTGGGCAGTCCCCGAGTCATTGCTCAAAGTGCTGAGGTTTAGTACATAACTCAAAATGTGAAATAACATAGGGCAGTCCCCGAGTCACTGCTCAAGGTGCCGAGGTTTAATACATAACTCAAAATGTGAAATAACATAGGACAGTCCCCGAGTCACTGCTCAAGGTGCCGAGGTTTAATACACAGTCGATACTTCGACTTGAAGCGTCATATTACAACGTATCATATATGGCTTCTACGAGTAAAATGGACGGAGTAAAGCTATGTTCCATGGTCATTTCGATTCTTCGCCGGCTTTGTTTGCCTTATTCTTTTCTGGTTACTGAGCATCGATTAGGTAATATGCATCATTGTGCAATGCTTTGCTCACGATAAATGGTCCCTCCCATGGGGGTGATAGTTTGTGCATGCCGGCTGTGCGTTGCACTAGCCGAAGAACCAAATCTCCTTCTTTAAACACTCTTGGATTGTCTTTCTTGCTGTGATATCGTCGTAAGTCTTGCTGATAAATAGTTGACCTTGATAGTGCCAACTCCATGTCTTCTTCTAGCAGATCGACATCATCTTGCCGGGCTACCTCATTTATCTCAGCAGTTGTATACTGGGTTACTCTTGGCGAATCATGTATTATGTCGGCTAGGAGCACGGCTTCTGCTCCATATACCAGAAAAAATGGGGTGTACCCTGTTGACCTGTTTGGGGTACTTCTGAGGCTCCATAGCACTGCTGGTAGTTCCTCTATCCAGCACCCTGTTGACCTTTGCAGAGGCTCGACGAGTTGGGGTTTTATTCCGGATAATACTAGTCCATTAGATCTTTCTACTTGCCCATTTGATGCTGGGTGTGCCACCGAGGTGACATCTAGTCTTATGTGTTTTTCTTGGCAAAATCTAGCAAAAGCCCCTTCAGCAAAGTTTGTGCCATTGTCTGTAATAACACTATGTGGATAACCATATCTCAAGATAATGTCTTTGAGGAATCTTACTGCTGTTGGTACATCACATTTTTTTATCGGTTTTACTTCAATCCACTTTGTGAACTTGTCGACCATGACTAAAATGTGGGTCATCCTGCCCCGGGCCGGCTTGAATGGTCCCACCATATCCAAGCACCATACAGAAAATGGCCAAGTAATTGGTATTGTCTTTAACTCGGACGATGGCATATGTATCTTGCTAGAATATCTCTGGCAACCATTAAATTTTTCTACCAATTCTTTGGCCTCTTTCAACGCCGTCGGCCAATAAAATCCATGCCTGAATGCTTTGGCCACTAAAGCTCTCGACGAGGCGTGATGCCCGCATTCTCCCTGATGTATATCTAGGAGGATTTCCTGGCCTTCCGCCGAGTCAACACATCTTTGCAGCATGCTTGTGACGCTTCTTTTATACAACTCATTGTTTATGATTGTATAAGCTTTTGCTCTTCTCACTGTCTTTCTAGCCAGTACCTCATTACTCGGCAAAGTTTCATTCTTAAGGAAGGAAAATATGGGTTGCACCCATGTTGGCATGATTTTCTCTGGGATAATTCCACTATCTATTTCCATATTTTCCGCCGACATAACAACCTCGGATTTTTTCATATCCATTCGTGCGACGGCCGGGTTCATTTTTGGAAACCCTGGGTTAAATTCTTTGTCAATCTCCATCGGCATACTATCTTCTCTTGATTTTGCCGGGATAAAGATGGATTCGGACTCTGGGGATGGTGCTATTGATGGTTTTCTCAGGTGCTCTAGGGCGATACCCGGGGGAATTGATTGCCTAGTTGATCCGAGTTTTGACAATGTGTCTGCAGTGTCATTTTCTGCCCAAGGTATATGATGAAATTCACATCCATCGAAGTATCCACTGAGTTTCTGCACATGGAATCTATATAAGGCCATATTTGCATCTAGCGCGTCCCAATTGCCTGATACTTGCTGTACTACTAGATCTGAATCCTTGTAACATAGAATCCGACGTATGCCAATCTCTTTTGCCACCTTTAACCCATGGACGAGTGCTTTGTGTTGGAGATATGCCCTAGAGGCAATAATAAATGCAGTTATTATTATATATCTTTGTGTTTATGATAAATGTTTACATTCATGCTATAATAGTATTAACAAGGAAACCATTAATACTTGTGTGATTTGTAAACTTAATTTGAAGTCCCTAGTATAGCCTCTATACTTCACTAGCTTGTTGGTTGATTGATGATTGTGGTTTCCCTATCATGAACATTGAGATGTTATCAACAACAAGATCATATCGTTAGGAGAATGATATGGTGGACATACTCCTATAGATAAGCGTAGCATAAAGATCAAGTCATTTCAATAGTTCAATTGCTATATGCTTTCTGATACATAGTAACCTAATTCCTTCGACCATGAGATCATGCATATCACCTTTATTGGATGGATGCTTTGATGTCATCAAACACCACACCGTAACAGGGTGGCTATAAAGGTGGAATTGAGTGTTCGGAAAGTATTGGTTGAAACACATGGATCAAGAGTGGGATTTGTCCATCCATATGACGGATAGATATACTCTGGGCCCTCTCGGTGAAATGTCATCCAATTAGCTTGCAAGCATGTGACTGGGTCACAAGGGATCACATATCACGGGAACGAGAAAAGAGTACTTATCGATGTGAGGTTGAACTAGGTATGCGAGATACCGACGATCATAACCTCGGATAAGTAACATATCGTGAGACAAAGGGAAATTGGTATCGTATGTAAGTGGTTCATTCGATCGAAAGTAATCGTAGAAATATGTAGAATATATGAATTTCCAGATTCCTCTATTGGTTATTGTTCGGAGAAGTGTCTCGATCATGTCCGCATAATTCACGAACCGTAGGGAGACACACTTAAGGATTCGACGTTGTTTGAGTAGTTATGGTATTATGAGAAAGAGACCGAATGTTGTTCGGAGTCTCGGATGGGATCCGGGATATCACGAGGAGATCCGGAATGATCCGGAGAATAAGATTCATATAAGGAAAGTCCCGTTTCGGAGTTGGGGAATGGTTCCGGTGTTTTCATCGGGAATGTTCTAGAAGGTTCCGGAATGTCCGGCGCTCCGGGGGGGGGGAAGGGTACATGAATGTGTCATTGTAAGTTGGAATGATTGCATCATGTACTAGGTGTTCTTGCTGTCCAAAATAAAGGGTTTATTTAAATCCTAAATTGAAAAGTCAAACGGCTAGTTTGAAAGTCAAACGGCAATTTTGGGAAGTGGGAAGAGAGGAGGATTGGTGGAGGCGGGTGGAGGAGGGTTCCTCCCTTGGCCGGCGCCCCACCAAGCCGACTTGGGGAGGGACTCTCCTCCCCTTGGCCGGCCAGCCCTCCCACCTATATAAGGAGGGGCAGGGCTCCCTCCTAGAACACACAAGTTTCCACCTCTAATCTCCGGTTTAGAGCCGTTTTGGTTTAGAGCTTCTAATTGCTTTAGCCAGCGGTTTAGAGCCTTCTAATTGGTTTAGAGCCTTCTAATTGGTGTGTCTAATTACTAGACCACTAATAGCCTCTCTCATAAGCTCCACCATACTGCACTTGGCTTAAGGCGAAGCCTCGGGATCTCCCTCTACTTCCGGTACCACGCCCGTTGTCTTCTTGGGAATCGCGAGAGAGTGCTACAACCTCCGCTTTTCTGGAACAAGGGAGAGGAAGGTCTTCGCCGAAAATTAACGTGTGACCGACTGCAGGAGCGCTGCTGGAACGTGGCGCTGGAAGGATCGTCTACGATCTTGAGATCGGAAGAGTACGACTACATCACCCACGAGAATCTGCTCTCGTTAACGCTTTGGAATCTTCGAGGTGAGTTCCACTATCGACTCGTTGCTACAATCTAGTAGATAGATCTTGGCTTGTTTGTTTGTATGCGATAGAAAATTTTTGTTTTCCATGCTCTGAACCCCAACAAGGGTATCGAGCCGTGTCTATATGTAGATCTGTTGCGAGTAGAACACAATGGTCATTGTGGGCATTGATGCTTTTATTGTAGATTGCTTTTGTGTACTTTGCATCTTGCGGTATGTTGGGATGAAGCGGCCGGGCTAACCTTACATGACATCGTTCATGAGACTTGCTCCACGCTTGACATGCAACTTGTATTGCATAAGTGGCTTGCGGTGCTGTTTCTCCTAGCATAGTAAAGATCCAATTTACAACGGGTGATCAACAATGCTAGTATCAATGTTGTGGTTCTTGTTCGTAAGTTAGAACGACACTTATTGAAAGCCCCAAACCACGTAAAATATGCAAAGAAAGTAGAGGCGTCTAACTTTGTTTTGCAGGGGTGTCTGATGATGTGATATGGCCATGATTGTGATTATATTTGATGTATGCAATGTTCCTTATTATAAGTTGGCAACCGGCGGGAGCCATATGGTTGTCTTTAATTTCTGTTAAGACCTGCGTGTCTATTCAAAATAGTTGTAATAGTTGAAGCTGGTGGGCGACAACCATGAAGAAGCGTCATTGACCTTGATGCTATGCGGTGATGATGGAGATCATGTTCGTGCTTGAAGATGGAGATCGGAAGCACAAAGAAGAAAAGGCCATATCATATCACATATTATGAATTGCATGTGATGTTAATCCTTTATGCATCTTGTATTGCTTAGTAGCAGCGGTAGCATTATAAGATGATCCCTCATGCACATAAATTTCAAGTTCTAAAGTGTTCACCCTTAGTATGCACCGTTGCCAAAGCTTGCGCTTGAGCACCACGTGATGATCGGGTGTCTTTGATTCATGGTGAATACAACGTAAGCAAGCCAGATTTGCTTATGCGGTAGCTAAGGTTTGATCTTGACGAGCCTAGCATGTACGGACATGGCCTCGGGAACACGGATTACCGAAGGTAGAGCATGAGTCATATAGTAGATACGATGAACATGTTGATTGTTCGCCATTAAAGCTATATCAACTCTCGTGATGATCGGTTTTGATGTGGTGGATTTGGTTCGTGTGATCACTAAAACAATGTGAGGGATATTGTTTTAAGTGGGAGTTCACCTGGATTAATTTAATTATTAATTAGAACTCAATTTATCATAAATTAAATCAAAGTGTATTTGCATAGTTGTTGTAGTCATTGGCATCCGTTTACCACCTTGCTTAGTTATAATTGAGATGATAGAACTATAGAATTCTGGTTAGTTACTTTCTAACTGGTATCGTATTGTTTTGAAGTGTTAATCTAAAGTTTAAAAGTCCTATTGCAAACTTTCAGTAAGTTTTGATTACTCCATGAAGTTTAATAGTTGGTATTAAAATCAAGAGTAACAATTCCAATGTTAGTATATAAGTATCGTGTTTGTCTCCATGATTCTTGATATTCAAAGGATTGTCTTAATATCAAGGTTATCTAGGATCTGAAAGAGTTGTTTCAGAAACCATGATGTGTGGAAGATATTGTGATATCTGAAATGAAGTTTTGGTTACAACATGATAGAGTATAATATGGCAAAAGTCATGTTCTCATATTTGATGAGAATTTGCAAAAAGTTGGAGACACTAGTTGTCCTAATCTTCCAAAAGGTTTTGGAGAGCAACATTATACTCGTGATTCACCGTTATAAGCTAAAAGTAGCTTGGTCATGGACGATTCCATGATGAAGGTGAATATTTGATGTAGGTAAAATGTTTACTATGCCAAGAGATTACTAAAGAAAGGAATTTGAAAGAACACCAAACATTTGATGATGGTGATCTACTTCAAAGTGCAAGTCCAAAGACATTGGTATTTAACTATACACGCTTTGGACTATGTGTCATAAGTATGACTCCACTATTGATGTTGATAGATTCTTTCAAACAGAAAAGGAAATACTGAAAGAGAATCTCATAAGTATATGGCAGAAAAGAAAAAGACTAGAATTGTTCAGTTTAAGTATATAGATGATATATGTGTTATGGCTATATTCTTTGCTTATTAAAACAATGTGGTTCTTAAGTATTTGATACTGAATTTGTTGGTGTGAATAGTCATACGAAACAACACAATTCATGAACTACAATGGCCTAAGTAACTAGCAAAAGAATATGTGATGATGTTCATCGAGAACAAATAAAGGGTTATTGTGTTGCTCGTTTAAACATCAAAGCTTGCCTTCAAGATTTGTTTTATCAGGTATTATGAGAACAAAAGGGTTGTTCAAATAATTGCCGTAATCCATAAAAGATGGATGATTCACAAATCTCGTTGGAGAAATCACATCCATAAAACTAGTGCTAAAATTGTCGAAAGACAAATTGATTGAAAGATCACTTAGGAAGTGACATCGCCGTTTAAATTATATTGGAAAGAAAACATGAAGAAACTCCATGTGGATGGAATTTTGGAGTCTTTTGATTTTGATCAAATGACGTTTGTGAAACTTTCCTAGAGATAATTAAAACTTCGTTCATAGGCCAAAAGGGAATGAATGACTAGCTTATTGGAACTTGTGCATATTGTTGTACGAACTCCATTATGTGTAGTCAAGAGCGATGGATTTCAACTTCATATGCTTTCTCCGAAAATTTGAGTGAATATGTGAATATTTACTTAATAAGGATGAAGTGTGAAATATTTGAAAAGTTCGAAAGATTTTCAAGATGAAGTGCAAAATCATTATAACAAGAATATAAATAGTTTATGATAAGATCATAAAGGAAGATATTTAAGTTACAAGTTTAGCATAATACCTAAGATTTAAGGAATCGGTCCGTGGATTTGCATTTCCCGAAACACCATAAGAGTATGGAGCATTCGAGATATGTAATTGAACCTTGTTTGACATGGTAAGATCGAAGGTATAATTCATAAAACTGCTATTATATTTTAAAGATTAAAAGCTTTAGAGACTACCGTTTTCCACTAAAAAGAGCTCCATCATAATCCGCTGAAATGACACCATATAAGGTTATGGTTTGGGATAAAACCCAAGTAGTCCTTTCTTAAACATTGGTATGCTATGCATAAGAAAGATGTTTGCAACCAAAGTCGGATAAACCTGTCTTTGTATAAATGTTAAGTATTCCTCCATAAACACCGGAGACAAAAGTGTTTGTCGCTTAGAACGTCAAGTTTCTTTGAGAAGGAATTTTTCGTGAAAAGTTAAGTGGGAGGACAATAGAACTTTGATAAGGTTAAAAGAACCTTAGCTATATGTGCAAAGTTACAGCAACCGAAAAGTGTTAGGAGGCAGCAACAATGCTCATGGCTCACGTGCCTCAAAGGTTGTGGTCACGGAGGTCTAAGTTTCTATTGAAACAAGTAGGTCGGATGAACAATCAAATACCAAGATTTGAGGGTTGAATCATTATTTGAGAATAATGAACCTACTACATGCAAAGAAGCGATGATGGGCCCTGACTCCGTCAAATGGCTTGAAGCCATATAATCCGTGATAGTTCCATACACGAGAAATCAAGTTTTGAACTTGAAGGACCCTCGGAAAAGGTGTAAGACCTTGCAGTTGTGTTTGGATCTATAAAGAAGTAGACATGGATGTTTCACATCTATGAAATAGTCGACATGTTGGGAAAGAGTTCACAACAATGTTCAAAGGTTGTATATGACAAGATTTGATCTTTCATAGCGATTTTTAGTCTAGACGGATTAATGTAGCAACCACTACATATAATTTGTTATGTGGTAGTAGAATAAACAAAACAAGTTCTTCTAATAGAATGGTTACCTAGGACGTGTGCATGACACGGTCCATAAGGTTTTGTTAATTCAAAGGATGCTAAATGTATATGCAAAACTTCAATGGTTGAAGTAAAGCATAGCGGAGTTGGAATCTTCACTATGATGAAACTGTTAAAAGAGTTTAATTTCATCAGAGACAATGAAGATGCTTGCATTTGCAAGAAATTAAGTGGGAGCGCTAAAGACATATTTCTAATACATTATGTGGAGGACATGTTGTTGATTAGAAATGATGTATATCTTATTAACACATATTAAGAATTTCATCCCGATGAAAGACTTAGGCAAAACCCAAATATTTGGCATCAATAGATGCTAATATGGTTGTGCCAAAAGTACATAGACGAGATATTGAATGAGTTCAATATAGAAACTACAAGAAAGGTTCTTGTCGCACAGAAAGGATTGAATGAGTTCAATGTTGATGATATATTCAAGTGTATTGGCACTTGGTAAGTGAAACAAAGATTCAAGTATAGATTGATACTTGATGTATGAAATCACAAAGAGTATTTATATCAATCATACTGTGATATGTACAAATCCAGATATGTCCTATGCTATAAATATTATGAGCATATACCAGAATGATTTGTAAGATGATCATTGGACAATAGTAAGGATATTCTTATGATCTTTTGGAAGAACTAAGAGTATATTATTTGTAGAAGTGACAAATAGATGGTTAGTTCATTGTAAAAGTACTACATTGATACTAGTTTTGTCACAAAGTACAAATTTAGTTTATCTCAATCTAAACTAAGGGTGGCACAATATAATGGAAAGTGAGTTCCATAATGGATTTGGATGAGTTCCAAAGTTAAGACATTGTGACAGATACTACAACAAAAGGCTAAGTATATGACTGCTATTATAGCAGCAAAAGAGGGCATTTGTGTCAAGTAGTTTGTTATCAAACTAGGTGTAGTTCACAATGAGGATAATACTATGAAGATATATTGTACGACAATATTGTCAACATGTTTTAACCCCAAAGAACTAAAGGTCACACCGAAAGACCAAATTTATACAAAGCCATCTCATTAGAGAATGAGTGATGCGTAGAGACGCAAAGACATGCAATTACACATGGACCTGGAAGTGTCAGATCCGGAGATCAGTTGACCACTAGCAGTCGTGTACATACAACACCGGAAAGCCATAGGTGTTGAATACACAAAGGTTTGAAACTAGATTATTGACTCTAGTGCAAGTGGGAGACTGTTGGAGATATGCCCTAGAGGCAATAATAAATGCAGTTATTATTATATATCTTTGTGTTTATGATAAATGTTTACATTCATGCTATAATAGTATTAACAAGGAAACCATTAATGCTTGTGTGATTTGTAAACTTAATTTGAAGTCCCTAGTATAGCCTCTATACTTCACTAGCTTGTTGGTTGATTGATGATTGTGGTTTCCCTATCATGAAAATTGAGATGTTATCAACAACAAGATCATATCGTTAGGAGAATGATATGGTGGACATACTCCTATAGATAAGCGTAGCATAAAGATCAAGTCATTTCAATAGTTCAATTGCTATATGCTTTCTGATACATAGTAACCTAATTCCTTCGACCATGAGATCATGCATATCACCTTTATTGGATGGATGCTTTGATGTCATCAAACACCACACCGTAATGCAGGTGGCTATAAAGGTGGAATTGAGTGTTGGAAAGTATTGGTTGAAACTCATGGATCAAGAGTGGGATTTGTCCATCCATATGACGGATAGATATACTCTGGGCCCTCTCGGTGAAATGTCATCCAATTAGCTTGCAAGCATGTGACTGGGTCACAAGGGATCACATATCACGGGAACGAGAAAAGAGTACTTATCGATGTGAGGTTGAACTAGGTATGCGTAGATACCGGCGATCATAACCTCGGATAAGTAACATATCGTGAGACAAAGGGAAATTGGTATCGTATGTAAGTGGTTCATTCGATCAAAGTAATCGTAGAAATATGTGGGAGCCATATGAATTTCCAGATTCCTCTATTGGTTATTGTTCGGAGAAGTGTCTCGATCATGTCCGCATAATTCACGAACCGTAGGGAGACACACTTAAGGATTCGACGTTGTTTGAGTAGTTATGGTATTATGAGAAAGAGACCGAATGTTGTTTGGAGTCTCGGATGGGATCCGGGATATCACGAGGTGATCCGGAATGATCGGAGAATAAGATTCATATAAGGAAAGTCCCGTTTGAGTTGGGGAATGGTTCCGTGTTTTCATCGGGAATGTTCTAGAAGGTTCGGAATGTCGGCGCTCGGGGGAAGGGTACATGAATGTGTCATTGTAAGTTGGAATGATTGCATCATGTACTAGGTGTTCTTGCTGTCCAAAATAAAGGGTTTATTTAAATCCTAAATTGAAAAGTCAAACGGCTAGTTTGAAAGTCAAACGGCAATTTTGTGAAGTGGGAAGAGAGGAGGATTGGTGGAGGCCGAATTGGAGGAGGGTTCACTCCTTGGCGGCGCCCACCAAGCCGACTTGGGAGGGACTCTCCTCCCTTGGCCAGCCCTCCCACCTATATAAGGAGGGCAGGGCTCCTCCTAGGACACACAAGTTTCCACCTCTAATCTCCGGTTTAGAGCCGTTTTGGTTTAGAGCTTCTAATTGCTTTAGCCAGCGGTTTAGAGCCTTCTAATTGGTTTAGAGCCTTCTAATTGGTGTGTCTAATTACTAGACCACTAATAGCCTCTCTCATAAGCTCCACCATACTCGCACCGGCTTAAGGCGAAGCCCTGCGGGATCTCCCCTCTACTTCCGGTACCACGCCGTTGTGCTGCCGGAATCGCGAGGAGAGTGCTACAACCTCCGCTGCCTGCTGGAACAAGGGAGAGGAAGGTCTTCGTCGAGTACCGAACGTGTGACCGACTACGGAAGCGCTGCCGGAACGTGGCGCCGGAAGGATCGTCTACGCGATCTTGAGATCGGAAAGAGTACGACTACATCACCCACGAGAATCTGCTCTCGTTAACCGCTTTGGAATCTTCGAGGGTGAGTTCCACTATCGACTCGTTGCTACAATCTAGTAGATAGATCTTGGCTTGTTTGTTTGTATGCGATAGAAAATTTTTGTTTTCCATGCTACGAACCCCAACACTTTGTACTCGGATACATTGTTTGAGGCGGCAAAATGTATTTGCAGCACATATTTTAGCTGATCTCTTTTTGGCGAGGTTAACACTATCCCTGGCCCCAAGACATTCCTCACCTTGGAGCTGTCAAAGTGCATTGTCCAATAATTCAGATCTGGTAATGGTGGCTCATATTGTACCTCGTCCCAATCCACAAAGAAGTCGGACACCGCCTGAGATTTGATTGCATCTTGCCTATCGAATTGTGGAGCATAAGGTGACAATTCAATTGCCCATTTTGCTATTCGGCCGCTTGCATCTTTGTTGCTCAATATGTCGGCTATGGGTGCTTCACAAATCACTTTGATCGGGTGTTCTTCGAAGTAATGTTTAAGTTTCTTCGCCGACCTATATACTCCATATGCCATCTTCTGGTAATGTGGGTAGTTTTGTTTCGAGGCTGATAGTACCTCGCTTAGGTAATATACCAGCCTTTGTACTGATTTATCATCTTCAATTCGTTCCACAACGATCACCGCACTTACCACTCTATTTGTGGCAGCTATGTAAAGTAACATAGGCTCTTTTGACAATGGAGAGGCCAGGATTGGTGTTGTGACTAACGTTTTTTTCAGTTCATGAAATGCATTGTTTGCTTGTGGTGTCCAAATGAACTTATCAGATTTTTTCATCGGTTGATATAGTGGTAATGCCTTCTCTCCCAGCCGACATACAAATCGGCTAAGCGAGGCCAGGAAACCCGTGAACTTCTGTACGTCATTTAGACATCTCGGCAATTCCATCCTTTCTACCGCTCTTATCTTAGTTGGATTGGCCTCTATACCTCGGCTGGATACGAGAAAACCGAGTAGTTTCCCAGCTGGTACACCGAAGGTGCATTTCTCCGGGTTAAGCTTCATTCGGAACCTTCTCAAGTTCGCGAATGTCTGCCGAATATCATCCAGTACCGTTTTGCTCTATTTGGTTTTGATAACCACATCGTCTACATATACTTGTACATTTTTCCCTATCTGGTCATGTAGACACTTTTGCATACATCTCTGGTACGTTGCCCCTGCGTTACGCAGGCCGAATGGCATGGTGCGATAGCAATAAGCCCCGTACGGAGTAATAAACGCAGTCTTTATTTGATCTGCTAGATTTAACGGTATCTGGTGGAAACCAGAATACGCGTCTACAAACGATAACAGCTCACAACCAGCGGTCGAATCAATGACTTGGTCTATCCTAGGTAAAGGAAAAGGATATTTGGGACACTCCTTGTTCAGGTTCGTGTAATCAATACACATTCGACATACGATGGCTACATTTGGATCATCCTTTTTCTTTTCTACTAACACCGGGTTTGGTAGCCAATCCAGATAACACACTTCCATGATGAACCCGGCCGCAAGAAGCCGAGCTATCTCATCCCCTACTATTTTTCTCCTGTCTTCGGCGAAGCGGCGGAGAGGTTGCTTCACCGGCCTTGCTCCTGGCCTTACATTTAGAGAGTGCTCATCCAACTCCCTCGGCACACCTTGCAGGTCTTGAGTTGACCATGCAAAGATATCCTGATTCTCACGGAGGAAGTTGGTGAGCTCGCCTTCCTATTTGGCATCTAGGCCGGCACCAATGGTGACGGTGCGCTCTGGGAACTGCTCATCTATCTGGACCTTTTTTGTTTCTTTAGTTGGCTGGAACGAGACACTTCCATGTGGGTTGGCCAATGCCGGCATATTCAGTTGTGCTGACTAAGCGAGGGCCGCTACCTCCTGAATCCTTCTTTTTTCTCTTGCGATTACCAATGACTCGGCCAGGTTTGATCCGGCCGAAGCACATTCCATTGACTTCCTGTAATCTCCTGCTACGGTTATCACCCCTTGCGGTCCGGGTAGCTTCATTTTCAAGTAAGTGATGTGGCAGCTACTCATGAATTTGGCCAATGCTGGCCGCCCGAGTAAAGCATGATAGCAACTTTCTAGATCCACCACCTCAAACTCCAAATTTTCCGCTCTGCAGTTATCCATTGTGCCGAATAACACATCTACTCGGACCTTCCCAATGGGTTCGCATGAAAGTCCTGGCACTATTCCATGGAACGTGGTTCTCGTGGACTGCAGCATATTCTGCGATATTCCGAGCTTATGCATTGTATATTTGTACATGATATTGATACTGCTCCCATTGTCAATGAGTACTTTTGAGAATTTCACATTAATGCTGGGCCCGACAAATGTCGGATCTAGTACGAGTGCATATGACCCCGGATTCGGCATTATTTTGGGATGATCCTTTATACTCCAAGTTACTTCTTGATCTGACCAAGGCACATATCTTGGTACTGCCGGCATAACTGCATTCACTTCCATATGCCGGCGTTGTACACTTTGCCTGTCTTGTTGTTCTGTTGTGAACACGCAATATGATTGATGATGCTCCCTGTAATCATTGCGTCCATTATTTCCGGGGTTAGTCCTTCCATCCTGACCCTGATTTATCACTTGATGCACTGCATCTCTCCGGTCCGAGTTATCATACCTAGAGGGAGGAGGGGGTAACATTAACTGTTGTGCATTCGCCCTAGTCAATTGCGGCTGTTTCTGCTAATGTGCCTGATGGGAAGGTGCTTGCATACCCGCCGGGTTCCCCATTGCGTTTTTCATCCAGGCGCATTGCCGGGTTGTATGATTAGCCGGCTTGGCTGGGTTTGGAGTGTGAAATTTACACGGTTGATACAACATGGATTCAAACGTGTACTTCAGCCTCTCCTGCCATTGCTTCTTTTATTCTGGTGTCCACTGTCTCTTCCCTTCATTCCTTGGTGTCCATTGCTGAGGACCATTCTTCTGCCGCTGACTGTTTCCGTGACTCGGCTGATCTTGCACTAATGCTGCCACCTGATTAGAGGCATATCTGTAATCCGGTCTTTCCTCTCTTCTTCTACCTCTGAACTCGTTGTGCCTTGATGATCCGGCCACATCTCTTGCATATTGATCTTGATGCTCCCGATGGTCCGCCGACATCAGCTCTGGTTGCGTCGGATCTCCCAATGCATACGAGTCCGCTATCCTGATGGTTTCTGCCAAAGTGGTTGGCATATCTCTTTGCAGTCACTTCCACAAGACACTGGCATAACGGCATCCTTGAGCAAACCAAGCTATCGCTTGTGATTCTATAACCCCCTCGCATGAATTCCTGAGGTTACACCACCGAGTCAAGAATTCTCTGTCTGTCTCATTCGGCCTTTGCTTGCACATTGCAAGCTGTTGTGGTCTGTTTGGTCTCTTGTAAGTGCTGGTAAAGTTGCTGACAAACATCTCTTCAAAATCTAGCCAGCAATTGATACTGCCCGCTGGCAGATTATTCAGCCATACTCTGGCCGGTCCTTCCAGCATTTGCGGGACATATCTTACTGCCCATCGCAAGTTTCCGCCAGCTATTTTTACCGTAGTGGCATAGTCAATTAACCAATCTTGTGGTTTGGTGCTCCCATTGTATGTTTTCGTGCCCCTCACCAGCTGAAAATTCAGCACAGGCGGCTCACCCATGATCCGCGGTCTGAAACATGCCGGACCCGGCGGACCTTGCTCCTCTAACAACTCGGACCAATATAACCTGTCCAGTTTTAGTCTTGCATCATTTGACGGCAGGTTTCTATACACTACTCTCTCCTGCATTCCATAATGGTCATTTCCACCATGCCCTGCATACTCCATATCTGAATAACCATCATTGTACCTCTCATTTGCCTGATTATGGCGAGCCGGTCTCACTTCTCTTTCCTGCCGAGGTTCATATCTTTGCTGAGGATTGGGCGGCGGATCCCTCCTTCCTTCTGCCGGGATATTGTTCTCATGATTTCCTCTTCCGAGGTCTCCATTGCCTCGGCTTCCGTTGACTTTGTTGGCACGGCCGGGGTTTCTTTCGCCACTATTACCTCGGCTTCCATTGCCTCTGTTCTCATTGATCTTTTCAGCTACCGCCGGATCATACGGTACAATTTGCTTGTTTATTTTTCCTGAAGTTACTGCTCTATCTTTTCGCGCATTGTTTCCGGGTGAAGATGCTACTGCCACAGATAGGGCGGGTGCTGCACCAGCCGAATGAACCATACGCGAGACACCAGGTCTTGCCGGGTTTGCCCTAAGCATTTCTTCATTCTGCTGGTTCACAATGCGCACCAGCTCATTCACTCTTTCTTGCTGTTTCTGCCGGGCTTCTCCGGTCAGTCCTTCTAACTCTAGTGCAGCGGCATTTGCCGCCCTTAGGTTTTTTGCCGGGGTGTTGTACCTCGGCAAACCTAGGTCGACTGAATCTGCCTTATGAGTCTCATGCTCTTTATTGATATCATCCATGAGGTTTTTCCCTCTCAATCTTAATTCATCAACCCGCTCGGGGGCGACATCTAGTTTATTTGCCTTAGCATATTCTCGCAGGGTCCTGTTTAGGGACTCCCGCAATGCCGACACCTTTTTTTGCCTCTACCAGTACCTTTTGCCTAGTCTCTTCTAACTCTGCCTGAGCATTTGCCGGATCAAGTATTGGCGCTACAGGCGTAGTCAGATTATGTATAGTTGCCTGGAGAATATTTTCTGGTCTTTCCAGAGGTGTCCATCTTACCCTTGGTGCCTTCGGGGTCGTCTCCTGCACCTCGGCTGGCTTTGCTGCCGAAGGATCTACCTCGGTGGGCTGTGGAGCTGCCTGCCTTGTGGTCACCTGCCCTCCAGTCGTCGGGTCCTTGCTTGATCCGGCGCCTCCTGCTGCTGCCTGCATCCCTGCTGTGACCATTACCTTGACGCTGCTGGCGGGGCGTTCTCCATGCGGACCGTTTGCGGCACTGAGGGGGGATCTCCTGCAACAACAACTCGGTGAGGGTATACGTAGGGGGTGTCGATGCCAACGTAGATCTGGTGCAAGCCCAAGTTGATGAAGACGCCATTGCGCGGAGGAGCTTCTCTCCTGAGACTGCCTGCGTTATCGCTGACATAGTCACAGAGACCAAATCTCTGGACTAAGCCAGAGACAACGCGCTCGCCAGTGTGGATGAAGTTTCCCGTCCGGATCATGACTCCAGCTAGCACCGCTGCTGGCCCCACGGTGGGCTCCAACTGTCGTGGTGGTGGCACAACAGATGCCATGGGTAGGCAAAGTATGGGGCCAATGGATGCTAGAGGGATCTGGGGAGGGAAGATGTAGTTAATTCTACACACAAATGACTAACATACAGATCTTTATTTCTCCTCTCTTGGGCTACAAGTGCTCCTTGAGCTGTATGCAGGAAGAGAAGATGAACTTTTACCAGCCTAACAGTATCGAATGAGCCGATCCCCTCCTCAGGATCCAAGCCTCTCCTTATAAAGGGGTGCCTTGGCTCCTCTAGGGATGACGTGAAGAATATGCTTGTCCCAATATAGTAACTCGGCGGCCTCCTTTCTGTGTCCCCCTTCTAATGACGGCAAAGTTCCAGAGAACCCCACCTGCACGCCTCGGGCTCCAGGACTGTCACCTCCGTTACCTCTTTTTGCCCTTCTGCTGCTCTGCGCCTTGTCCTTTGCGCTTGGCTTTGTTCAAATTCTTCCTAGCCTGTGACTAGGGTTTGACTATAGGCACCTCCTTCTCCTGCAAGCTTCATGTTATTTGGCGCTGTCTCGCTTAACTCGGCTTGGGCTTCACCTGCATTTAGGTTATTCGGACTTACCCGGCCGACTTAACTCGTACGTCGGCCGGGTAACGTACAGCTCCTCCCATAAGTGTCATGGTTGTGCTTATCTCGGCCGTCCTTTACATGATTCGACCGATATGAACAGTAACTCGGCATAGGACAGGGGGAACTCCTTTTGTCTTCCCCCGTCCTGACCCTATCCGGGGTTACCTCCCCAACAATGAGACTTCTTCAAAACTATGGCACTATCGTCTAGGCCATATTTCGAACGGGGAGAACTAAGCATCTCATTAAGGAGCAAGTTCTTCATCCTTTGGATTTATCAGATGCATATCTGGATCATTGTATTTATTGCATCAAAGAGAAATATGCTAAGAGAATCAAGAAAGGTGCAAATCGAAGCACGAGAGTTTTAGAAATTGTACACACGGATATCTATGGTCCGTTTAATGTGAAATTAGTGGATGGTTTGATTCCTTCATAATATTCACTAATGACTTCTCCCGCTTTGGATACATCTATCCTATAAAAGAAAGATCTGAGGCATTAGAAAAGTTCAAGATATTTAAAACCAAAGTTGAGAATCAAGATGGTCAAAAGATCAAAGTTGTAAGGTCTGACCGTGGTGGTGATTACTACGGAAGACACACTTCTTATGGCCAAATTTCTGGACCTTTTACTAAGTTCCTATAGGAAAATTGTATTGTTGCTCAGTATTCAGCACCGGGCGAACCTCAGCAAAATGGAGTCGCTGAAAGGCGGAATCGTACTCTTATGGATATGGTAAGGAGTATGTTAAGTCACTCCACTTTGCCGCTTGGTTTATGGATAGAAGCTCAAAATACAGCTGCACATATTCTTAATAAGGTCGCCAGTAAATCAATGCCAAAAACACCGTATGAATTATGGACTGGGAGAAAACCTACCCTGAGTTATTTGCATGTGTGGGGCTGCCCTGCCGAGGCAAGAGTTTTCAATCATTATGGGAAAGTTAGACCCCAAGACTGTCGGCTGCCATTCATTGGTTATCCTGACAAATCTAAGGCATATCGTTTCTATTGTCCAAAGCAATTCACTAAGTTTGTTGAAACAAGACACGCTGTGTTCTCGTAAAGTGATATGTTGAGGGGGAGTATGACTCCTAGGGAAATAACCTTGGAGGATAAATGGGAATATTTCCCGATACCAATGATCCAACAACCAATATTTCCTATTCATGTTGAGGTTACACCTCCAGTTGAAAGAACTGTTAATCCTATCCTTGCTGAGATATATGTGACTCCGTTAGAGTCTATACCTAATGATACTTCTAAGAAAGATGCTTAGCAGCCTGAAGTTGTGATTGAGGTGCCAAATAATGCACCTCTCAGAAGGTCAAAGCGGGATAGAAAGTCTGCTATTCCTGATGATTATGTGACTTATATGAGTGAGTATATAAATGAGTCGATGTTGGAATGATGATCCTGCATCATTTAAGGAAGCCATACAAAGTGATCATTCATCAGAATGGCTTGATGCTATGAAAGATGAAATGAAGTCCATGAGCATTAATGATGTATGGGACTTAGTAGAAATTCCTGAAGGAGCCAAAACTATGGGCAGCATATGGGTTTATAAGACCAAACATGACTCCAAAGGTGATATCGAAAGGTTCAAATCAAGGCTTGTGGCTAAGGGATTCACTCAAAGAGAAGGTATTGATTATAATGATACTTTTTCACCTGTCTCTTCTAAGGACTCATTTAGAATTATTATGGCACTTGTGGCTCATTATGTTCTAGAGTTGCATCAGATGGATGTCAAAACGGCATTTCTGAATGGTGACTTACATGAGGATGTTTACATGGCTCAGTCAGAAGGTTTTATTATGGAAGGAAAAGAACATTTAGGATGCCGTCTTAAGAAATCCATTTATGGATTAAAGAAAGCCTCAAGACAATGGTACTTCAAGTTTGATCAAGTCATAAAGAATTTTGGTTTCAAAGAGAATGAAGTGGATAATTGCATTTATGTGAAGTTTAGGGGAAGCAATTTTGTCTTCCTGATACTGTATGTTGATGACATACTCTTAGCTAGTAGAGATAAGAATATGCTCCTGGAAACTAAAAGGTTTCTCTCTTCAAAGTTTGACATGAAAGATCTTGGTGAAGCCGCTTATGTCTTAGGAATTCAAATTCACCAAGATAGATCCATAGGAATCTTGGGACTATCACAAAGAGCGTATATTGAGAAGGTACTCAAAAAGTTCAATGTGCATAAGTGCTCAGCCTCACCTTCTCCTATTGTCAAGGGCTATAAGTTTGGGACTTTCTAGTGCCCAAGTAATGATTATGAATCTACGCAGTGAAGTCAGTTTCCTATGCTTCAATCATTGGAAGTATGATGTATGCATAAGTGTGCACTCGCCCTGACTTAGCATTTATAACCAGGATGCTTGGCAGATATTAGTCTAATCCAGGTTTGGGTCACTAGAAGGCTGCTAAGAAAGCTTTGCGTTATTTGCAGGGCACTAAAGGCCTCATGCTCACATATAAGAGAACTGATAACCTCGAGGTGGTGGGATATTCAGATGCTGATTTTGTGGGGTGTGTTGACACTAAGAAATCCACATCGGGTTATATATTCACCCTAGCAGAAGGAGCTATTTCTTGGAAAAGCACCAAGCAAAGTGTTACTTCATCGTCAACAATACAGGCAGAGTTTGTGGCATGTTATGAGGCAACCGAGTAGGAAGTATGGCTAAAGAATTTCATTCCGGGTTTAAGGGTGATTGACAGTATATCTAAGCCACTCACTCTTTTCTGTGATAATCAACCCCCAGTGATCTACTCGAGTAACAACGAGTCAAGTGGTGCTGCCAAACACATTGACATCGAGTATTTTTTTGTGAAAGATAAAATCCAGGATCAGACAATAAGTATTAAGCATATAAGGACTAACGCAATGTTAGCGGATCCACTTACAAAAGGCTTGCCACCCAGTGTGTTTAAATAGCACGTTGCTAACATGGGAGTGGTAGAAAGCTTTTGATCCTGGAATTGGAACCGTTATGACACCTTGTCCCCATAAGTCTAAGAAGGGTTCTTATCTTTGATGGAATGATGTAATGTAGTCAATTAGTTCAATGGTACTTAACTAACCATTGTAATTTATTATCTCTGTATAAGTTTCAAAAAAGAGATGAGCTCATAAGTTTGTAATAAGTATAAGTTTATGGAGCTCCTAAGATAAAGAAGCTTTTTTTTGAAATAAAGCGGTATATTGTAGTAACTGGGTTCTGCGGTACTCTATGGCTGTTGTAATTCTGTTGTCTCATATGTTGTTTTGTTGAGAAATGAGTTTATAAGTTTATCCTTACGATCAAGGGGGAGAATGTTGGATGTAAAGTGATCTGTGGTAATCTATATTAATCTGTGATCAAATTAAGTCTATATAATGGCTTTTAGGGGTTGTTTAATTACAGTCATTGGATGCCCTTATCAGGGGAATCCTGACCATCCATCCATTGTGTGTGGTTCCCCTAGTGCAGGTTCTATATAAAGGGGCCCTAGGGTTTGATAAGCATATACTGATATAGTTTTGCTCTCTCTCACTCTCTCCCCTGCTCAATGATCAAGCAAGAACTGAAAGCACCAGGAAGAACTACTCACTGCTGAAGATCAAGAACACAAGTGGAAGAAGAAGCAAGAGGAGGCCATGGATGGACCTCCAGATCAAGGTACAATACCCCTGATCCTGTTCTTTGTGGCTCAAATCTTGAGCTAGTTGATCCTAAGGGATCTAACACTAGGCACTAAGGAGTTATGGGAGTCAGGAGTGTCGCGCGCTCAAGCACAAACTTCACATATGGCTAGCACTCAAAGATCGTCCCTAGACTACGGATAGATTGGAGAGACCACTGGTGGAAATGAGGCCTTTAGTTGAGGTCCAAATTGGCCTTTAACACCGGTTCTCCCACGAACCGGTGTTAAAGGGGATGCCCGTACCAGCGTGGTACAAAAAGAGAAAAGGCCCACCCCCTTTAACACCGGTTCAAGCCAAGAACCAGTGTTAAAGGTCACCTCACTGCACGTAGACCCCCTTTAACACCGGTTCGTGGCTTGAACGGTGTTAAAGGTGTCTTATATATAATACACCGCAGCCCACCCCCTCTCTCTCATTGTTTCACTCTCTCATTTTGGAGCTTAGCAAAGAGGGTGAGAGGGTTCTAGTTTGTGTTTTCTTCCTTTGCACAAGAGGTGTTTGGTGAAATGCCCGAGATCTCGAATTAAGTTTTCTCGTTGCTCTTTCCTCCTTGGTCGAGGTCGGCAACTTTATCCTTTCATGTGTCATTGATGTACTGTAAACGTGGTCATCTCCCTATTAATTCATGATGTACTGTAATGATTTTTGATATACGTAATTAATTATATAATGCAGATGAACCGGCAATGGATGTACAGTGACTGACACACTTCCGAGTACATTACGGGCCTCCAAAATTTTATCGTTGTGGATAAGGCAAACCATGGTCACAATGGTTTTATGTGTTGTCCATGTGTTCACTGTCAGAACAAGAAAGACTATTCAAATACCAAAACCATTCACGCCCACCTGCTTCGGTCCGGTTTCATGCCTAGCTATAATTGTTGGACCAAGCACGGAGAAAGAGGGGTTATGATGGAAGACAACAAAGAAGAAGATGATGATGACAACTATGATAACATGTATCCTGAATACGATGATACTGCAACTAGGGTAGATGAAGATCAAGAGGCAGCAGATGGGCCCGCTGATGACAATCTTGGTTGGGCCATTACTGATGCAAAGGAAGAATGTGAAACTGAAAAGGAGAAGGAGAAGCTAGAGCAGATGTTAAAGGATCACAAAACATTGTTGTACCCAACTTGCGAAGATGACCAAAAAAATCTAGGTACCACAATGGATTTGCTGCAATGGAAGGCAGAGAACGGTGTGACTGACAACACATTTTCAATGTTGTTGGTAAAACTGAAGAATCTGCTTCCAAGAAATAATGAATTGTCCGACAGTACATACCAAGCAAAGAAGGTTGTCTGCCCTCTAGGATTAGACGTGCAGAAGATACATGCCTGCATTAATGACTGCATCCTCTACCACGGTGAGAAGTACGAGAATTTGGATGCATGCCGATGCGCCTTTGCCTTTCAAGGTATAAGATCTGACGAGACGACCCTAGCGATGTTGAGGGCGAGGCCCCTAGGAAGAAGGTTCCTGCCAAGGTTATGTGGTATGCTCCTATAATACCACGGTTAAAATGTCTCTTCAGAAATAAAGAGCATGCCAAGTTGTTGCGATGGCACATGGAAGACCGTAAGAAAGACGCGATGTTGAGACACCCCGATGATGGGTCACAGTGGAGAAAAGTCGAGCGAGAGTACCCGGACTTTGCACGTGACGCAAGGAACTTAAGGTTTGGTCTAAGTACAGATGGCATGAACCCTTTTGGGGAGCAGAGCTGCAGTCACAACACCTGGCCAGTGACTCTATGTATCTATAACCTTCCTCCTTGGTTGTGCATGAAGTGGAAGTTCATTATGATGCCAGTGCTCATCCAAGGCCCGAGGCAACCCGGCAATGACATTGATATGTACCTAAGGCCATTAGTTGAAGAACTTTTACAGCTGTGGGCCAAACCAGGTGTACGTATGTGGGATGAGCACAAAGGGGACCCATTTGACCTACGAGCGTTGCTTTTCGTAACCATCAATGATTGGCCCACTCTTAGTAACATTTCAGGGCCGACAAACAAGGGATTCAAAGCATGCATGTACTGTTTATATGAGACTGAAAGTGTATATTTGGATAAATGTAAGAAGGTTGTGTACCTAGGGCATCATTGATTTCTTCCGAACATGCATCCCGGAAGAAAGAAAGGCAAGCATTTCAAACGTCTGGCAGAACCCTGGAGGAAGCCTGTCCTCCGTACCAGTGAGGAGGTATTTGGTATGGTCAAGGACCTAGAAGTAACCTTTGGAAAAGGTCCTAGTAGTCAATCTGTTTCGAATGATGATGCCGGACACGCGCCCATGTGGAAGAAGCAATCTATATTTCGGGACCTACCCTATTGGAAAGTCCTAGAGGTCTGCTCTTCAATCGACGTGATGCACGTGACGAAGAATCTTTGCGTGAACCTGCTAGGATTCCTGGGAGTGTATGGGAAGACAAAAGATACACCGGAAGCACAGCAGGAACAGCAACATATGAAAGAACCTGAAGAGCCTATGCATCCTGAGAACGAGAAGGGTAAAGGACGCCACTTAACTCCTGCCAGCTACGCTCTTACCAAAGCAGAGAAGGAATTTTTTTGAATGCCTGAGCAGTATCAAGGTCCCGT
Source organism: Avena insularis (assembly GCA_023614405.1). Classification (NCBI taxonomy): domain Eukaryota; kingdom Viridiplantae; phylum Streptophyta; class Magnoliopsida; order Poales; family Poaceae; genus Avena; species Avena insularis. Next base: position 345,522,723 of record CM042697.1, read on the forward strand.
CTGGCTTCTCGTCAAATATAAAGGGAATAATAAATATGGCAGAGAAAAAAATTCCAAAACCTAAAGTCTCATGACTGCCACGTGATTATGACGCAATTGCTTCCGATTGCATTGAGGGGGCTTCTACCTGAAAATGTTCGAGTACCCATTGCGAAGCTTTATGCATTCCTCAATGCAATATCTCAGAAGGGAATCGATACAGAAAGCCTACTAGGGTTACAGACAGATGTGGCCCAATGTCTTGTCAGCTTCGAGTTGGTGTTCCCACCATCCTTCTTCAATATTATGACGCATCTCCTGGTTCACCTAGTAGAAGAGATTGCCATTCTCGGTCCTATATTTCTACACAATATGTTCCCCTTTGAGAGGTACATGGGAGTCTTAAAGAAATATGTTCATAACCGTGCTAGGCCAGAAGGAAGCATCTCCAAGGGCTATGTAATAGAGGAGGTCATTGAGTTCTATGTTGACTTTATTCCTGACCTTAAGGCGATTTGTGTTCCACAATCACGACATGAGGGGAGACTGCATGGAAAAGGCACCCTAGGATGTAAAGCAATGATATCTAGGGACGGGCATTCTCTCAATCAAGCACACTACACAGTTTTACAAAGATCTATCTTGGTTGCCCTGTATATCAATGAACACAAGAATTTTATACGCCTCAAACACCCAGGACAGTCTGATGAATGGATTAGAAGTGAACACATGGCGAGTTTTGGCGGCTGGATGCAAAGACTTCTCATGAATAACACCACTATTGGTGATCAGCTGTACTTGTTGGCCAGGATACCATCTTCGACTGTATGTACTTTCCAAGGGTACGAGATAAATGGGAATACATTTTACATGATAGGCCAAGATAAAAAAGCACCAACCAAAACAGTGGTGTCCGCTTCGATGCAGCAGAAGACAATGGACAAAAGACCATGTATTATGGGTTCATAGAGGAGATATGGGAACTTGACTATGGACCTAATTTTAAGGTCCCCTTGTTTCAGTGCAAATGGTTCAAGCTGACAGGAGGAGGAGGGGTCGAGGTAGACAAGAAGTACGGAATGACAACAGTGGATCTCAACAATCTTGGGTACTTAGACGAACCATTCGTCTTAGCCAATGATGTGGCTCAGGTTTTCTATGTGAAGGACATGTCTACCAAACCGAAAAAAGAAAAAATAAGCAAACAAATACATCACACGATGAGCCAAAGCGTCACATAGTTCTTTCAGGGAAAAGAAACATCGTGGGAATGGAGGATACGACAGACATGTCAGAAGATTATAATAAGTTTGATGAAATTACGCCCTTCAAAGTGAAGACTGACCCAACCATCCTGTTAAACGGTGCTAATACTCCATGGTTACGGCCGACGCGATCATAAGATTGACTATATGTATTAAATGAGCCATTTTTGGCACACATATGTATGTCAACATGGAAATCAATGTCATATTTCTTCCGTTAACACTATATATGTATTAAATGAGCCATTTTTGGCACACATATGTATCTCAACATGGAAATCAATGTCATATTTCTTCCGTTAACACTATATGTATTAAATGAGCCATTTTTCTTCCCGCTAGTTGTTCCTGCCATTTCTTCCCGCCATTTATTCCCGCCAGTTCTTCCCGCCAGTTTTCTTCCCGCCATTTCTCACTATATATATGTAGGATTGGCCTCCATTGTCATTGCACATCTCTAGACTCATATCTGCAACCTCATCACTCTTTCCCATGGCTTCCACCGTACCACTAACCCCCAGGGAGGCGGAGGCGCTTTGCGCCTCGAACTACCTCGCTTGGCTCTGCGTCCCTGTTATCGGATGCTGAGCGACGGAGGCGTGCCGGTTCCTCCTGTTCCTCTAGGTGTGGCGCGCCGGATGGCCATCACGAACCACTACTACTTCGAGCTCACACCGGAGCAGTGGAGGAATCCCAACTGCCATCCCGACTATTTCCCGACTTGGGAAGCCTTCTTCGGGGATCGGCGTGAGAGGACACTTGCTAGGCACGAGGAGGACGACCCACCTCCTCCGAACTTAAACGAGGTCGGTCGTCGGCTGTGGTGGCGCGGCCGGACTCTCCAGAGCGTCATGGCCTACGACACGGCCGCCGACTCTAACCCCCGCCCGCGCTACCCTCAAGTCTAGCCCACACATACTCAGCCTTCAAGGTTCAACTACGGCGACCTTGACGACGACAGCGATGACGGCCGCGGTGAGTACGACGACTACAATGGCGAGTATTACAGGTGTAGGCAGGAGCATGACTAAATCACTCCAACATTCCAAAACAAGTTCGGCCGATTGTGACTTAATCTAGCCATGTATCTTAATTTTTAGTTCTTCTATGTATCTTAATTTTCAGTCGTGCTTTATGTAACTTACTGTTAGTTGCGTTATGTACTTTAATTCTAGTTCTATCGTAATAAAATATTCTTATCGCCCATTATTTCCCGCCCTTTTCCTCCCGCGTATTCTGCCCGCCCTTTCCCAGTTGTTACTAGTTTGAATAGTTAGAATTTTCATGTTGAAAGTTTTGTCAGATTCCAAAGTATACAAAAGATGCTAAATTTAAATATCCAAACAATTCAAAAATGTTAATACACAATAAAATATGATTTGCTCTAATAAAATAGGGTTAGATTCCTTTTCAGATGCTTAATATTTCTTAAGTTCAAAGTATTAGGGTTTGACTATTTTATTTTTGTCTTAATTGAATATTCAAATTCATATGTAAGTGTTTTAATCATTTTGAAAAATTTCATCTACAGTAACTATAAAATGTTTTTATATGAATGGATAGATCTTATTTTTCTGAAAACTATGATATAGTATTCATATTTTTCTGAGTTGAAATGAAAAAGATATGAATTTTCTAAATTCTATCCTATTTTTTGAATTAAAAATGCCCCCTTTAATGTAATGAATAATGCCCTTTAACACGGTTCCAGCCACGAACCGGTGTTAAAGAAAAATGCAAAATGAAATCCTCACCTCCCCTTAACACCGTTCCAAGTCTGAACTGTGTTAAAAGGTGCTGCGAAACGAATTCCCTCCTTAACACCGGTTCGTGGCTGGAACCGGTGTTAAAGGGAGGGGTATAAAGGCACGCGCCTTCCTCTTCCTCTCCCCTCCAGCCAGAATTTGACCGGGCGCAGAGAGGATCAGAGGAGCCGCGGTGGAGAAACAAAGACGCCGCCAGGCTGACTGCCTTCATTGCCGCTGGCCACTGCCGTCCACTGCTACCAAGCCACGCCATCCTTGTCCACTCGCGGAGCCGCCACCGCGCCGCCGCCAGCAACTCGCGGAGCCTCCGCCGCGCGCCGCCACTCGCCGCCGACCCCGCCGTCCACGCCCGGTGCCGCCACTCCCCGCCGACCCCGCCGGCCGATCGAGAGTTTGCCGCCGGTGAGAGGGAGCTCCTTATTAATTTATATATATATATATTGTTGTATATATATTTGATTGTTGTATATATTTGATTGTACATATATTGTTGTATATATTTGATTGTACATATATTGTTGTATATATATTGTTGTATATATTTGATTGTTGTATATATATTGTTGTATGAATATATGCATATTTTGATTGAATATATAGTGTATGTATATGTGTATATATAAGAAAGTATATGAATATCCGTCCGCCACCGACGACCACCGCCACCATTGTCGTCGACCCTGACCTCCAATCCTCTGCCCTCGTTGAGCCTACACACACGTCGAGGGTGAGTCGCCCATTTTAGGTAGCCCACGTCGTGCTAGTCCGAACCGCACACCCCCACGCATCCCCGCTCTCGCCCTAGCGCCGCCAGCCGCCACCCTAGCACACCACTCATTGTCAATAGCACATTATAACCATGCATTGTTAATCCGGGGTTTAGGGTTTCTTCGAATTAGGGTTTGGACCCCGTTTAAAATGACCAAGCATGTATTAGGGTTACATTTCAATACTTTTAACATGTCATATCATCATCATTGCTTGAGCATTTTAATAGATGTATTACTGATATTTGTGTGATAATATTATTGTTTTAGAACTATGGATCCACTCAGTAGAAACCTTAAAGAGTAAGAAATAATGGAGAACATGATCCACGAGGACACCTCACAATATCTGAACTTGGAGGGACATGATGACAGCTCAAGTAGTCATGGAGAAGATGACGACTCCGGTGAACGCACTTTAGTGTTTACAAAGTCCATCGAGGTATATGCATGGATTAAGCCTCTGCTGACTTGCACTGATTGATTTCTATATATGTACATATATTAATTAACGCTTCTTTCTTCTTTTAGCCCTCCAGATCGACCAGCCAACAACAATCTTCTTCTATGAAAAAGAGCAAGCGAGGGGCGAGCCATCGGTTGAAAGATCGTGCAAAGTTCACGATCGAAGCAGTCCGTGTTGATGGCAGGCTGATGGAGCCCAAGAAGGCCGCATACAAATTTATACGTCAGGCTGGAGTTCTTGTTAGGGACCAAATCCCAATCACAATTGAATATTGGAATAAGCCAGAGAAGGACGACGGTACCTTTGTCGATGAAAGATCCAAAGAAATGGTTTGGACTTCGATGTTGTTAAATTTCACCCTACCGCTAGAGGAGGATGAAAATAAACCGGTTATAAAGGAAAAGGTCAAAGAGTGGACTCTAAAGAAGATGGTTGAGGCTTTCCGCAACTGGAAGACAAAATTGAACAAATTTGTCAAAGCTGGGGAGACTCCAGATTTCGAAGATGCATATTATGCGAAGATAAGACCTCACTGGCCCGATTTTGTGACGTACAAGGAAGGTTCTATAGCTACAAAGAGGTCAGAAACCAATACGCTAAATGCCCATAAGAAGGAATATCACCAGAGGACAGGGTCAGGTGGCTACATATCTTAGAGGCCTAAGTGGGAGGAAGCTGAGAAGGCCCTATGCGATAGAGGGATCACACCCCAGACATATGGGTGGTAGCTACGTGCAAAGACTTGGTTATACGGAATCGGGTCAAAGTTGGACCCAGAAACGGGATTGTGTATCTTCCCAACAATTCTTGCCAAACCCGTCAATGAACTCATCACGACATTCGAGGAAACAGCCGCCAGGACCTTCAATCCCGACAGAGAGAATGACCAACTTACACCCGCCATCGGTAAGAAAGAACACCCTGGACTAGCACGAGGCACAGGGGGTATGACGTGGAAGGATGGGTTTGTCGCGTGGGGCGACTCTTACAGATGGCACGACAGAAAATAAAAAGAGCGTACAGACCGGATGACATAGATAGAACATGCACTTAGGGAGCTGCAGGCGCAAGTGAATGCACAAAATAGCCAGCAAGCTACCGGCCCATCTCAGCAGCACGAAGAGCCTGCATTGGAAGCTGCCGGTGGCCCAGACTCTGCATGAAAAAGCAGTGTGGCTTCCACGGAGAACGTGCATCCCACGCTTGAAATGGTAGGTCCTCGATACCTCGTGGATGAGATCACGGAGAGCGAACACGCTGAGCTACATGTGAGATTAATGGGCTTATCCATTAAGGTGGCGGTCAGCTATGCCTTACCTCCTGTAGCTGGTGGAACTTACCACTCCCGACCGATTCCAGATGGCTATGCTATTGTCGGGGTGGATGAGGTTGTGAAGGAATATGAGGAAGCACATATTGACCATGCTACAGGTGAAGGGGATACTCAACTCAAATTTGCAGTAAAAACAACCATTCTTTGGAAGAAGCAACACATCATGCTTCCAAATTGGAGGCCACTGGCACCCCTGCAGCCTTCCGCCAAGCCATTGCCGGTATTACCGTGGAATCGCAGAGACGAAGAGAACAAGAGGATCTCGAAAGAAGAGGTCAAAAAATTCTTTGCACCTAGATGGGCCGAGCCAAAGGAGAAACTAGATCCGGTGGTGGTGGAGAAGTTTTACAATAATCTTTTGAAACCTGAACCCCCACTTGTGCCGGACTACGAGAGCCAGATTATAAAGAGGGATGCAAGGCGGAGGGAGTCTGAAAGTAGTAGCCATGCACCCTACAAAAAAGTTCCCATGCTCGGGCAGGAAAACCAATCGTGCGCCCCGCTCCAAGTGTTCGACACACAGATAGCTCCTCCTGTAAATGATTATGAGGATGAGCTACAAAGAAATACCAATGAGATGGGGATGACTTACATTGCATACTTGAACATCATGGGAGACCACTTGCCCAAAGGCTATGTCAACCCCATACAGCCATGGAAGTACGGGAAGAATATCGTCAAGAAAGAGGAGCTCAAGAATCTACCAACAAAGATGCGAAGATTGCATAAGTTGTACCTTGATTTCTACAGACGAGAAAGGAAGAATGGATCACGGCGCATATAAAAGATCATATTTTCTTGTGTGGAGACGATGAGATCACCTTCAACATTCAAGACTTGTATTTTTTATTCAATCAGAAGGAACTCGACAAAGCTGCCATCAGCCTTTATTGTGTGTAAGTACTATTTCTGTAATTTCTATCTCAGCTCATTAAATTCATTAATTGCATATATATATGCTCACCATATATGTATATACTATTATGCAGGAAAAAGGTTATGAAATGCATGAAAGGATGCCCTTCTGACATTGGTTTCGTTGACCCAAATAGAGTTCATGAACAAGTAGTAAAATACAAACCCAGGCAAACAGAAGATTTCTTGCTAAGGTCTTTACTGAGACAACAAACCAAAAGGGAAATAATATTGCCTTACAACTTCTCGTGAGTGTTACCATCTCTTATACACATTCTATTTCGGCTTACTCGATGTTAAGTGTAACTGATGATGAGTTATACATGCGTAGGTTCCACTTTATTCTGCTAGTCATTCAAGTTGACGCAGGAAAAGTGCTTGTCATGGACTCGTTACGAAAAGACCAAGAGGTATGGGCAGACTTTAAAGAGATGCTCCAGAGGTAATTTCAATCATATTATCGCACTAGATCGGCAACTTTCGTGATAACAAGTAATTAATTACTCCTTTATCCATTTTCTTTGCCGGATAGGGTTTGGAAAAGGTTCACGGGCAGGGCCGTGGGTGAATGGTCAGAAGAACTAAAATTTGTAGATCAAAATGTAAGTAATACTAGCCAGCTAGGTCTGCGTATCTCTTTGATTCTGCTTTCAATTCCATTATCTCATGCTTTATTGATTATTATTTTGATTGAACTCTCTATTCTCGTAAAGTGCGCGCAGCAGGGAGACGACAATAACTTATGTGGATACTACGTTTGCGAGTTCATTCGCAACACGATATGTGCGACGGGCCAAGCCGCACTAGAACAACTTAGAGTAAGTAAACGAAGTACACAACATTATTTTATTACCATCAGTTGTGTTGAGTTTCATTCTTATATATATATATATTGACCCCATTCTTCATATATATTTAGATCGAACGGATGCGGGACAAACACCTACCATTTAACCGCATACGATCCATTTAAAAGGAATTGGCGGGGTTCATGCTTGATGAGGTCGTCACGCCTGGCGGAGAATTCTTTAGATATCCAAAATGAACGTGTACGGAGATGTTATATTGTATATATGCTTGAACATGTTTGTCTTGTACTTGATGCTTCAACGTGTACGGAGAATACCACAATGACGATGTTTGTGTATAATAATAGTTGCTTAATTATTCATGTACTCGTATGTACTGACGATGTATGTGTATACCTCTCCCGATCGATCCCCCTCCCCCCGTTCCCGCCGTGCCGCAGAAATCCGCCCAAAACGGGGCGACGACAGATTTAGGCCATTTTCCTGCCGCGGCAGAGAACCTTTAACACAGGGCCTGAGCTCTGCGGCAGCTTCACGTGCGCCACCCTTTAACAACGGTTCGTATAAGAACCCCTGTTAAAGAGGGGCCTCTAACACCGAACCCTCAACAGCGGTTCTATAACCGCTGTTAGAGGGCCTTACGAACCGGTGTTAGAGGCCACCGTGTGCACTAGTGGACGCATGTTCCAATTCCCTCAACACTGCATGGTATGCTGTCAAGAACCTGTGAAGATCGAGCATTTGACACTCCAATGCACCTACACAAGAGAAGTCTAATATACATTCTTATGCCTTATAGGCTGCACCAGCTCACGCCAGTGGCAACATCAATAATCCTGACCTAGTGGCCTATTTTGTCCTCTACTGTGCCACCAAGGCTAAGGAAGAAAATAAATTCTCTAGTAGTCCTTGTGGCCATACCAAGGCTGTGGCAGGAGCGAAATGCTAAGGTTTTTTAGATAGGTTCGCGACTATGCCAACAGAGAAGTGCTGTCGTAGAAAAGCTGAGTTTGAGGAGCGAAAAATAGCCAAAACTGTATGGAAGTATAAGAGGGTCAGAGAGAGAGATCACGTAGTGGTTTATGTTGGGAAACTGGTTTATGTTGGGAAACTAGGCCGGTAGAGGCCCATTCGGTGTGGCCTCTACCAGGCTAGGGTTAGCCCATGTGGGTATTCTATCGCCTTAGTCTATAAATAAAAGAGCAATCATTGCACGTGAGTTTACCGAGAGAAAGATCAATAAAGTTTTTCCATGTTCCCTGTGTCATTTTCTTGTGTAATCTTGTGTGCCTTCGACTCTAGTCTTCTTCCTCGGGTGTGGAGCAGCCTGGGGACCGGCCAGCCGGCAGGGGGTGTTCAACACGTTATCAACACATGTCTCTCCGTCGAGCCATCGTCGAGCCTGCATCACGCAGGCTTTCTTTGAAGGTAACCCGAATCTGACCGCAAAAATGAATTCGTCTCTCGATTTCCTTTCAAGATTTGCGTTCAGATTATAGATCAGATCCCATCTAAGGTACGGATTTTCCTTTCCGGGAGTCGAGCGGACCTGCTGTCGCCGACCAATGTCGATTTAATCACTCTTGAATCAGAAACTTGTTGACTGTACCAGTGCACCTGTTGTGCCGATCTAAGTTTTATTTAGTAGATCGGACTGATCTTGGCCGTTTTATTTAGTAGATCGGATCGTTCTACAGTTTTTCATCTACTTTTTTTTGCTCCCGTACATGCACACCATGACCAAGCGAGTTGGGCACAGCCGTAACAGCCCCGCTGGCTGCTAGCCGCGCCGCGCCGTGCTGCCCCGCGTGTTGCCCCGCCGCCGGCCCGCTGGCCACCGCCTGGCGCCATGGCCGCCGCTGGGTGTGCATGACGCTGCTACCAGCGTCGAAGCTTCGCTGGGCCACGCCGCGTCGCGCCCAGCCATGCGCTTCATTACTTCGCTGCCACGGCGTCTTGGCCGCCCAGCAAGCCGCCCGTGGCCTCGCTGTGTTGCGCTGCGCTGCGCTGCCTTTCGCGCCAAGACGCGCCCGCCGCCGCCGCCCGTGCTCGCGATTGCGTCTTTGCCGCTTAGTAATGCTGCCCCGCGCTTTGGCGCCCTTGGCGTCGCCCCTACGACCCGCGGCGTGCTGCCCCTTGCCCCCCGCCCACCTACGCCGCCCGGTCGGCCCATATTGAGCGCCGCCCGCCTCCATAGAAAAAAAATGGCTGGGCTGTTTTCATTGGAAGAAAAAAAGTGGGGGCGTTTTAATTCTTTTTGCTTCGGACCGTTTTTTACACAAGCTTTTGTACTATGTTTTACTACAGTTATTAATTATCGCATGATTTTAATACTTTGTATCTCATAGTTAGCTTGTACCGTTTTTTACATTAAATTTTGGAACGCCGTCGTATTTGAATTATTGTATCGATTATCGCATTTATGCAACCGATTACCTGTTGTAATCTTACACACTTTGCATAAATTTTAGATGACCGAAATCGTCAGCCGCGAGTTTCCGGAGTTGACCCAGGATGGGCTTAACTACCTGACTTGGGCCTCGGACGTTGAGATCGTCCTCGAGGGACGATGCATCAAGGATGCGCTGATTGCGGGGACCCCGACGGCCCCCAGCACCACCATCCCGGCGGACAACGCCAAAGCCCTGCATTTCCTCCGCCATCACATGTGTGAGACTCTCAAGAACGAGTACATGGCAGAACGGAGTGCTTCTGCCCTTTGGATCGTCCTCAACAAGCGGTTCTCTAGGCTGAAGTACACCATTCAGCCACAGGCGGAGGAAGATTGGATTCGTCTGAGGTTTGCGGACTTCAAGACAGTGGGAGAGTACAACTCCAGGTTGCACCGGATTTGTACCATTCTTCAGCTCTGTGGGACCAGTACCACCGATCAGTAGAAGATAGACAAAACTCTCTCCACATTCCATCCGGACAACATCCAGTCCTCACGAAACTTTCGCCAGGAAGGATTCATGGAGTATAGAGCGTATTGATGCTCTCCAGGTGGCCGAGGTGCAGGATAATGTTCTGAAAAAGAACTTCTCCGTGCAACCCTTCGCGGGGGGCCCAAGTCATGAGGCTAATGTCGGTGCCTACAAGGTGCGCAAGCCCATCCATAAGAAGCGAGGCAAGAAGGGCCCCAACTCCTCCAACCCGGCCAAGCAACGCAAGGTGGGCAAGGGGGAGGCATGGCCCTAGGACTGCTTCCGTTGTGGCTCCAAGACTCACTTCTCCAGGCAGTGTTTGGCCCCTAAGCACGCCGTGGACGCGTTCAAGGCCAACAAGAAGGCGCGCGAGGCGCACCTCGTCCAGGTTGAGGCACCACTGGCGCCCGGAGAGGCGCCCATAGTGGCGCAGGACGTAGCACAAGCGGCAGCACCTTCGGCAGTTCCCACGAACGCCGTTGTGCCCATGGAGGTTGAGCACGTTGTGCCCCCCCGCCTCAGCTAGACATCTCTACTGCCTCGATGATGATAGCCAACGAAGAGAAGCTCAACGATCTTGAGATACAGGCTGAGATTGATGGTTTCTTTGCAGAATCCACCTGAGCTCCTTTTTGTTGTGATGATTTTTTTTCCGCAAATAATCTGATATAATTTTTCGATATGGTCATAAGATCTATGAGAGCATAACATTTATTTGTTTTCGGCGATTGGATGACATTTATTTCATTCATTTATTCCATTATTTGGTTGTGTGATGTTCTGAAATGTTTATGTGTTTTACTTACTTGATGTAGCATCTTCCTCGCTCCATTATATTAATTAGACACTATATTTTAGAACGCGTGTGGCGTCCAAATGGAGAAAATGTGCCTTGCTGATAACGCACCAAAAATACCATCTTGAGAGAAACAAAGTATTTTGAGTCCATTACCAAAAACCCCGGTAACATAATGACGATCGCCGGCTACGGTCCGAATGTAGTTGGCTCCGGAAGAGCAACTATCATACTCCCAAATGAAACAACTCTGATCATTCAAGAGGCATTGTTGTATCCGGAGTCGACTCGCACTCTCTTGAGTTTTAGAGACATCCGCGCAAATGGTTTCCATGTAGAAACCGATGATGATGAGAATGGAAAGGAGTTCCTACTCATTACCAAGCGCGACGAAAATGGTAAACATGTTGTCGAAAGACTCCCTTTATTAGCTACTGGGCTGTACTACACTAAGATAGTAGCACCACCTATTTACACTATCCTTAAGACTGTCTTTAGAAGCTCTGAACTATTCTGCCTTTGGCATGATAGGTTAGGCCACCCCGGTCTTAGGATGATGAGAAATATAATTAACAACTCGAATGGTCATAATGTTAATGTGAAAAATTTCCCGAATCCCGATGATTTTGTGTGCTCCGCATGCGCTACGGGGAAATTGATCATTAGACCGTCCCCCCTAAAGGTGAAGGATGAACTCCCCGCGTTCTTGGAACGTATACAAGGGGATATATGTGGTCCAATTCAGCCCCTCTCAGGACCGTTTCGGTACTTCATGGTGCTCATCGATGCTTCCTCTAAATGGTCCAATGTTTGCCTACTGTCAACAAGGAACCATGCTTTTGCAAAGTTGATCTCTCAGATCATACAAATAAGGAATAAATTCCCTGATTATCGTTTAAAGTCTATTTGAATGGACAATACCGAAGAATTTACTTCAAAGGCATTCGATGATTATTGCATGGCAACAGGAATCAAACTTGAGCACTCTGTACCGCATGTCCACACTCAAAATGGACTTGCGGAGGCATTGATTAAAAGGATTAAATTCATTGCCAGACCACTCCTTTAGGGTTGTAATTTACCAACTACATGTTGGGGACACGCGGTGTTAACTAATCTCATCAACTTTCGACCATCGGCCTACAACATCCACTCTCCTATCCAACTTGCGCAAGGGTCGGCACCGAAAATTTCCCACCTTCGTAGGTTCGGCTGCCAGGTATATGTACCTATACCACCACCCCAGCGATCAGCCATGGGACCGCTCCGTAAGTCGGGGATATACGTTGGTTATGAGACCGTGTCCATAATCAGGTTCTTGGACCCCTTGACAGGTGACTGTCACACGACCCGTTTTGCTGACTGCATTTTTGACGAGGATCTTTTTCTGACTTTGGGGGGAGGTAATCAACCCCTGGATGACAAAAGTCAAGAAATCACGTGGAAAGCCACGGGATCCACGCTCATGACCCGCGCACAGTTGAGACTAATAGAGAGGTCCAAAAGATACTAGATTTGCACTCCCTAGCGAATCAACTGCCCTATCATTTTAGTGATTTAAAGACTGTGACAAAGTCGCATGTGCATGCACGCAATGCACCGGAAAGGGTTGAAATACCGAAGAAAAATGATGGTATACCCGCTCCTGCTCCAAGGCCTAAGAGGACGCGGAATCCGGTTTCTCAAATCCCAAGTACCCGGGGATGCCCGAAGAAAAAGGATAAGAGAGATTTATTACAGTCTTCCCCTGTTGAGGGGAGCCAGTTGAGACCTGGCACAAGTACGGATATTTCAGTGCACGAAATTCCGGACTTGAATTTTCCTATATCGGAAATACCCAGCGAAGTTGTGTGCGACACATCAGAGCGGGAAAGCTAAAGGACCTAGCCCCTGGATTGGGAAATCCGGTGGAGCAAGAGGATGTGCCTGATGCACTCCATGACGAAATGGCCATTAACTATGTTAATTCGGGCGAGTCATACAACCGAGCCATGGCAAATGTCGACGTTAATTTTGCCAAGAAAATTGCCTCAATCATAGATCTTGACCCTGAGCCTAACACGCTCGCTGATTGCAAGAAAAGGTCGGATTGGAAAGATTGGCAGAAGGCAATTACTGCTGAATTATTATCGTTAAACAAAAGAGAGGTATTTGGATCTGTTTGTCAAACTCCTCCCCACATTCACCTCGTTGGCCATAAGTGGGTTTTTGTTCGAAAGAGAAACGAGAATAATGAAGTAGTAAGATACAAAGCAAGGCTCGTTGCTCAAGGTTTCACTCAGCGACCAGGTGTCGACTTTGAGGAAACTTACTCCCGGATCATGGATGGAATTACCTTTAGATACTTGATCTCAATGGCAGTAAACATGGACTTAAAAATGAAACTAATGGATGTTGTCACCGCTTACCTATATGGTAACTTGGATTCAGACATGTACATGAAAGTACCAGAAGGTATCCCTGTCCCGAACCAGGATAGAGAAAACAAGAGCTTATACAGTGTTCAGCTTAAGAAGTCATTGTATGGACTAAAACTGGATAGGATGTGGTATAATCGTTTAAGCAATTTCCTTCATCAGAAGGGCTACGCGAGCAATGAAGATTTCCCATGTGTTTTTATACGGAGATCCTGTGATGGTTTCAGATATCTCCGTGTACGTGGGACGATTTGAATATAATCGGTACACTGACGATATTGAGGAAGCGAGTTCCTACGATGTCGGAATTCGAGATGAAAGACTTAGGCAAAACCAAGTTCTGCCTGGGTCTGCAACTTGAGCATTCTCCTGCTGGGATTCTAGTTCACCAGTCGGCCTACACCCAGAAGGTGTTGGAACGATTTGGGTTTGAAAAGGCATATCCTTCTATGACCCCGATGGTCGGAAGATCTTTGCAGCAAGACAAGGACCCGTTCAGGCCTAAAGAAGAGGGAGAGGAAATTGCAGGACCGAATTCCCTACTTAAGTGCAGTTGGCGCACTTATGTACCTCGCAAATTGTACACGGCCGGATATTGCATTCGTCGTCAATTTGTTTGCAAGGTATAGTTCTGAGCCTACCAAGAGGCATTGGAAAGGCGTTAAGGACATCTTTAGGTACATACAAGGGACAAAGGACCTTGGCTTGTTTTACCAAAAGAACCAAAGACCTATCTGTTGTAGGCTATGCAGATGATGGGTACCTTTCGGACCCGCACACATCCAAGTCGCAGACTGGATATGTTTTCCTTTGTGGTGGAACAGCGATTTCCTGGAAATCGTCTAAGCAAACTCTTGTGTCAACTTCGACGAACCACTCGAAAATCATAGTATTATATGAAGCATCACGAGAATGTGTATGGCTTCAACGAGTAGTCAACCACATCCAGATGTCATGTGGACTGAACACCGTATAAACCCCAACAATTATCTATGAAGATAATGCCGCTTGTGTTGCACAAGTCCAGACGGGTTACGTGAAGAGTAATCTCACAAAGCATATAAAACCCAAGTTCTTCTATGCACATGAACTGCAAAAGATGAACGAAGTGAAAGTCTTGCATACTAAGTCGTGTGAAAATCTCGCTGATTTATTCACTAAATCATTGCCAGCATCTTCTTTCGAGAGATGTGTCCGTGGGATCGGCATGATGAGACTTAGGGAGATGCAAGGTTTAGGGGGAGAATCTTCACAAACTCATCGCTGAAATCTTGATCCCGATGATTGAGTGCTTAACTTTATAGTTAAGTGAATTGTACTCTTTTTCCCTTAGTGAGTTTTTATGAAGTTTCTCACATGAGGTTTTTAATGAGGCAATTCGTGCAACATAGCAAGAAGTATACCATGTGCATTTCTCCATATTTTTTCCACTGGGTTTTTCGGAGTTTTAAGCCATGGTTATACAGATAAGATACCCAGGGGGAGTGTTGGAAAACTGGGCCGGTAGAGGCCCATTCGGTGTACCTCTACCAGGCTAGGGTTAGCCCATGTGGGAATCCTATCCCCTTCGTCTATAAATAGAGGAGCAATCATTGTACGTGAGTTTATCGAGAGAAAGATCAATAAAGTTTCTCCCTGTTCCCTGTGTCATTTTCTTGTGTAATCTTATGTGCCTTCGACTCTAGTCTTCTTCCTCGGATGTGGAGCAGCGCCTTCGACTCTAGTCTTCTTCCTCGGATGTGGAGCAGCCTCGGGACCGGCCAGCCGGCATGGGGTGTTCAACAGTTTAGAGCCTGAGTGTGGGCTATTCTTGAGGACGTTTTATCGCGGCTTCACTCTCTTGTACTCCCTCCATTTCAAAATATAAGACGTTTTATACATTTCCGACAGCGATCAAATACATCGATCTGGACAGAAGTACCCCTGCGACTTGTCCGAAACAGGGTTCCATCGTTTTGAATGATCAGCGTCATCGCCGGAATCATCCCGCGTCGTCGCCCAGCTGAATCGATCCATCTGCGTGGGCGCGTCCTCGCCGGAACTGCCCAGCTGAATCGATCCAACCGAGCGCGCGCGTCCTCGCCAGAATTGCCCTGCCGAATCGATCCATCCGCGCGCGCGTCCTCGCCGGAATTGCCAAGCCGAATTGATCCATCCGGGTGCGCGTCCTTGCCGGAATAGCTCGGCCGAAGAATAGCCCAGCTGAATCGATCCATCGGTGCGTGTCCTAGCCAGAATCCATCCAGGGAGTCGCCCAGCTAGCCGGAATCAATCCACGCGAGCGTCCTCGCCGGAATGCATCCACGGGCGTCAGCCAGCAAGATTCTCGCGTGTTGCCAGCAGCCGCACGTCGCCCAACTACACCTTCCAGAAGCCGGCCACCGGCCCCAAGAAGCAGGATGCCGACATCCAGCCGCACCCAACACCCACCCATACCCAGCACCTCAAGGCTTCTCGGCAGCCGCGTCACCTTCTAGCCGACAGCTCCGTCTCGTCTCCTCGATGACATTGCCTTCTCGCTGGTGGCTCTGTCTCAGCTCAGCAATGGTGCTTCTCGATCGAAATTTGAGCCCACCTGAAGAACAATATGCAGAAGAGGGAGTCAATAATTCACCTGCAGGTCAAAACCCAGGTACTGCTAATTGTTGTACTGCAACAAATTGATATTCACTGTAACATTCAAATTCTTTGAGCGCTAGAGTAACCAACAAAATGTTATTCACTGTAAAATGCAATATATGTTTGCACGCTACTCCTTATAAAGAAAATCCTCCGGATGAATTTATTTACAACAAAAAGAACAGCAGCGATATATTCACAGCAAGCACTGAAACTTATCATAGGAGTACTTGCAACTTTGCAAGATGGAGTACTCTTGCTAGATAATCTATGAGACTGAATTTATACAGTTGACAGTTACACCAAACATTCATAAGAGTACTTGCAAGAACAGAGCAAATGGTGGAGTAATATTTATTTGACACTAGTTCAAACAGTGGAGTAAATTATTGGAAGCACTACAAGTAGTAAATTATTAATGCAAATGAACCATGCATCCATCTTTTGATCAAATTGTAGAAACCACTCTGGAAAGATGAGATATTACTTGAGTAACCACTCTGAACCATGCATCCATTTTGCAGACAAAATCATCATTGTCAAAAAATATGGTACTCCAACTTCTCAAACTCCACTTACAAAAATAGAGAAGCAAATAATTGACAAGTGAACACTGTTCATCATAACAGGAAAATACTTCAATCGGGAGTAATCAGGAGTTCTCCAACTTTTGTTATTTGTTAATTCAAACAGTCAATTAACAATCAGGAGTACAGAGTAAAAGAAAATGATGAGAAAACAAGTTCAGTTTAGAAAACAGCACATCTAAAGGAACAGATCAAGCAAGAAGCCAAGCAAGAACCACAACTGATAGGAGAATTGATTGTACAACAAGGAATTGTGTGTGCTCAGGTTCATCGTTATCTCCACCAATACTGCAAGTAATTGTTCTGACTTAAACAGACACTTGTCCAGTTAACAAAAATAGTTAGCATGTTCAGAATTGTTCAGTTAACAGGTCAATGGACATCATTTATGGAGTTAACTGAACAAGTACTACTCCAGAACAAGCATGTTTTTATCAGATTCTGTTGGAGGGTTGCCATCGGTGTGCTTTAGCTGAACTGCTATGTGTAGATTGTGAAGAAAACGGGGTGTGGCTTGCTATTGGTCATCCATCACCTGGTTGTCTCTCTAGCATCGGTTGGTGAACGTCCTCGGCAGGCCATCCGACTAACTGACAGGATGACGAGCACCCTACCATCTCACACACATGTCCAACACAAGTATCTACTCGTAAGCATCAGCAAAAGCAACAAGCTAATGGCTGCTTCCTTCCTTTGATAGGAGTAAATTGTGCTGCATCTGAAGCACATCAGAGTACAGTACTAGCAATACCACTCATACAATAAGCTGAAAAGATGCTAAACACTTCACCCAAATAGACGAGTACTCCATGTTTCAGAGTAGTACTCGTTACTCCATGTTTCAGAGTACAAACAGAACACATGTCCAAGCAGATCAAGCAGGAACAACACAACTGATGGGTTGAGTTGAAGGAACGGATCAAGCAGGCTAAGCCAGAAAGGAGATGGATGTGGTCTTCATACCTTGGGGATCCGGAGCCAACGCGCCGGGCTGGTGTGGAGCTCCTTGTCCTCCTCGAGCATGTCGTCGACGAGACGCAGGATCCGGCAACAGGTGTCGCCGCCGCGGGGGCTCCTGAAGGGCAGCATCCGGAACGGCTTCTCCTCCGGCCCCTCCGACCGCAGGTTCTCCTCCACCTACTCACCACCACCATGTTTGGAGCACCGCCGCTGCAGATCAGGCCGCCGGAGGAGGAAAAAGATCCAATTTTAACTCGGTCGGCGGAGGAGGGGAGACGTGCGCGAGGGGGATGGCAGCGGCGACGCGCGAGGCGGTTGGCGGCGGGGATGCGGGCGAGGATGGCCGGAGGGGTCAGACGCTGACGAGAGACCCTCCGTGTGTGCGAGTAGGGGCAAATCTGGCCAACGGGCCGGCCCGGCACGGCTCAGGCCCGGCACGTGCCAAACGGGCCGGCACGCGGCACGACCAGTCGTGGCCCGCCAAGCCACGTGCCGGGCCGTGCCACGTGCCCCGCCTGGCGGCCCGAGCCCGGCACCTGAGCTAAACGGGCCGGCCCGCTGCATGTCAAGCATGCTGGGCCGTGGCCTTTTTCTGCAGGCCCGTAGAAATTTAGCCTTAAAAACGTGTTGACCTGAACTATAACAGCTAGAATTCGTTGTCTTTGTGGTAGAGGGCGGCGTGGGAGACCAGGAGGTCCGAGGTTCGACCCTTGGCAGCACCTATTTTTGCAAATATTGCCGCGGCTGCTGCGTGCCCGGGAAGGCGGCACAGGCATGGCACCCGCGTGCCACGGGGCGGGTTTTTCTTGCGTGCCGCGGGCCGGCCCGCTCAGACACGGCCCGATGGCCAGGTTTGAGTAGGGGTAAACATGGAAACCCGGAATTTTTTGTTACGTGACGGAAAATGGCCTATATAATCTAAAACGTCTTATATTTTGAATAGGAGGGAGTAATTGTCAAACTCCTTTCTATCTTAATGAAGTGTTCTTAAGAAACTAGTACTATTCGGCATGGGTCCACTTACGAGGAGGCTGATTCCTTTATTTTTTATTAATCTTCTTTGTTTCTCTTCTTATTCCTCCCGTGTCTGACTCCGTCCACCACCTGTACCGGCTACTTGTTTCGGGGAGCCGCTAAGAACGTACATACCTACATAACCAAGCACGAGCATGATGGTTGATGTACTTCAAAAAAAATCACGATGGTTGATGGATTTCTAGCAGCTAGCTTGCGCACACGCGGGAATTACAGAATTTTAGATCATTGGATCAATCGATCCTGGAGGCACCAGCCAACAACTAGCTTGTGCCTCTGCTCACACAGATTGCCTCCGCTCGCAGCCCCATCCGTAGTTGTGGCCCCCCCTTAAAGAACCCAAGTTTGGTGACGGCAATCCTCCCATCAAGAGCTCAAAGATAGCCAAAAAATAAGCACTATTTTACCCAAAAATTGGTTGGAATTAGAGCGGCGGCGGCAAGGGACTCTCTCCGAATGGTGGCGATGGTGGGAATGGCCAGAATCGACCGCCTCCAGCGGTGGAAGCAACGGCGAGTACGAGAGGCGCTATAGCTGAATATTCCTTCCTGGCAACCATTTTCTCCTTAGCAGTTTACCACATATTCCATTAGTGAAACTGTAGATATGAGGTTCGCGGTGGCCGATATTGTGGGAACCATAAAAAAAATTATGGGTCCGTCTCATTTGCCGTATATGATATGGTCATTTTTCATCCAAAATGTAAAATGATGATTATTGTGCGGTTTGGGTCTTTCTGCAATATCTACTAGAGATGCTGTTCATGCACACTTGAATAAGGAGTATAGATTTATAAAGTTTATATTTTTCAGAGAAGTTAAGAAATTAGGCAGATGGCTAGAATAACGATGCATGGTTGTGTAAGTGCAATTGTTACAAGTACCCTCACCTCTCTAATGCTTTCACATAGCATCGTCGTAAAGTACGAGGTTATTTCTATATATGCCCAGAATTGCTAAAATAAATAATTTGGCAACCTAGCTAAAAAGTTGGTTCAGAAGCATTGCTAAATGTGATTTCCAAGAAAAGTTTTGAGAAGCTTGCTATATTTTGGCTTTGGATTGCCAAATATGTCAATCAAAATCCAGATCGGTGAAACTTCTAAAAAGTGCTCTCCTAAATCCTTTTGTTCCATAGATTTTCACTGGCCCTAGTCCCCGTTGTTGGAAATATTTCCTAAAGATAATAAAAAAATATTATTATCATATTTACTATTCATGACAATTATTTATATTTTATGGTATAATTGTATTAACAGAAAACATAATACTTATGTGGTTTCATAAATAACATTGAGTCCCTATCAAGTCTTTAATAGGCTAGCTCGTTGATTAATAATGGTTACAGTTTCCTAACCATAGAAGTTTTCGACTAATAACGAGATTATTTAATTAGAAGAACGGCATGATGGACATATCCAAACTAAGCAAATCAATTAGATCATGTAATAATTTTTAAATTGATAGTTGTTCATTGTCTAGTATCATGTTCCTCACACCATGAGATTATGTTACTCCCGAGTACTGGAAGAATACTTTTAGATCATCATCCATCATTTCGTAAATGGGTGATCATAAAGGTGCCTTTTAGGTATCTCGGAAAGTACTCGTTGCTCAGTTGCATGGATCTAAGACTAGGACTTGTCCATCCATGTGACGAAAAGATATACTCCATGCCCACTCGGTAACGCACATTCTATATCGCTTGTAAACACGTGACCAATGAGTTTGATCACGAGGAATGGTGTATTATGGAACAAGTAAAGAGTTATTGTTGACAATGAGATTGAACTAGGTATGAAGATACCGACGATCAAATCTCTGACAAGTAAAATAACACGGGACAAAGGAAATGGAATCCTTGACATCATGGTTCAACCGATAATGATCTTCTTTGAATGTGTGGGAGTCATTATGGGCATCAGGACCCACTAATGATTATTGATCAGAGAGGTTTCTCGATCATGTCTGCATATTCCTGAACCCCTTAGGTCACACACTTAACGCTCGGTAATGGTAGGGTAGTTATGGGATATTCTTGATGGTGAGATCGAATATAGATTTGGACTCTCGAATAGGATCCAGGACATCGCGAGGAGATTCGAAATGGTTCAGAGATAAAGATTCATATATGGAAGTGATTTTCATGGTTTCAGAAAAGTTTTGGGATTTTTTGTACCGAAGGTGCTAGAAGGTTCTAATGGGTTCCTGATGACCCACAAGTATAGGGGGTGTATCGTAGTACTTTCGATAAATAGGAGTGGCAATCCCAACGAGGAGCACAAGGTGTTGACTAGTGGTATGGAGCATGAACTCTCTGCACATACTTAGCAAACTGATTTTTAGGGGTTTTCTGATAAAGCAACAAAACAAAGTGCAAGTAATAAAGAACAAACGCAGCAAGTGGCCAAATCCTTTGTTAGCAAAGGACAAGTCGGTGGAAATACTTATAAGGACCAAACGTTCTCGAGGACACATGGGAATTCTATCAAGTGCGTTCGCTTCATATAGCTGAGTACTCTTCTTTGGTGTTATATGTGTTGTGTGGGTGAACCTGTGCTAATGTATCGACCTTACTTGGACTAATACATACTTGTGATTAAACCCCTTGCAAGCATCCGCAACTACAGGAAAGTAATTAAGATATAAACCTAACCACATCCTTACACTCTGAGATCCTACGCTCCCTTGTGCAAAGGTGTCCTAACGGGGGTTCAGGTTTCTGTCACTTCGACAACCCCACAATTAGTAGCCAAATACACAATGCATTCCCCTAGGCCCATAAATGGTGAAGTATCATGTAGTCGATGTTCACATGACACCACTAGAAGAATAACACCACAACTTAAATACTAAACCATTGAATAATAACTCAACACAAATCCACTAATAACAACATGACTTCTCCCATATCCTCAAGAACTAAACGAACTACTCACGAGACATCATATGGATCAAGATCAAAGATGATATGATAATGGATAACAATCTGCATATAAACAATGATCCAATGGTTCCACTCACAAGCATCAACTGCAGTAGTAATTAACACCGGGAAAGTTTCCCCTAAGAACTAAAGCAATATCCAACACAATTGTTACAGCGGGATGAAGTGGTGATGATGGTTCTGGTGGAGATGATGGTGTCGATGATGATGATGATCTCGATGAAGCCTAGCTTGATTACGGTGTTGATGGCGACGATCTCCCCTCTCCGGGAAGGAATTTCCCCGGTATAAATCTGTCTGCCGGAGAGATCTTTCTCTCTCGGTGTTTTCCGTCCCGCAGAGGCGGCGGAAATCTATCTGTGGTTGCTCCCCTGGTATTAGGGTTTCGTGAGGAAGATATAGGCGAGAGGTCGGAGTCGGAGGCCGGCCAGGTGGGCCACACCTGCCCTAGGTGTGAGGCAAGATGGGCCCGCGCCTAGGGCCCTTCTTCGTCTCCCCTTCTGGCTTCTTCTGTCTTTTGGAAAAATATAATTTTCCCATATTTTTCTGGTATTTTTCTGATCTTAGCGAAATTGCATCAAAACACCTCTTTTTCCATCAGAATCCAGACTCCGGCAGTCCATCCTCCAAGAATCATCAAACATGCAAAAATAGTGGAAAAGACATAAGTAAGACCTCATAATAATACATATATCAATGAATAAAGGTAAATTATGATATAGAATGGTGACGCAAATTGGACGTATCAACTCCCCCCAAGCTTAGACCTTCGCTTGTCCCTAAGCAAAAACTGAGCTCAGTAAACATGTCCACAGGTTTATGGAGTGAAGTGTCGATAAAAGAAATACGGACAAGAAGCATCACACCACTTACCATTACACAACTCATAGAAGAAAGCAACTGACCATTATATAACTTAGCTTGCAACAAGTACAGTTACAATAGAGAGGCATAAAGATAAATTATAATTGGAATTGGCAAACTTTGTTCTTGGTCAGAGAACAGCTGGCAAGCAGTTTCACAAAAAGCTTTTTATAGAAGTTTTATAACAGGAGCACTCTTTGCTCAAAAATGTTTTTCAATGAAGGATTTCAAAGTAATACTCAATAGATAAGAGTTTTGTGCAAACAAGGAAGATAAAGAACATGAGTGAATAAATCACCATATGAATGCTTGCAACACAACAACTCAAATGCTTGCTGAAGATAGAGAGGAAGTAGGTTTACTGAGTCAACTTAGAAAATAGGAGAAAGGTCCCTTCATAAAGGGAAGCAGTGATTACAAGTCATAAAGAGCTTCCAAAATATTATGGTACTTACTAGCTTTGAGCCCTCATTGCCCCTATCACAGGCATCTTGAGATGATTAAGGTTAAAGTGCACAAATATGGAGTATATGCTTGAAGAAATATAAGTTGACAATCTCATGTCCCTTGAATATGAGGGCCACTCCTCATGCTACTCAACTTTGGTCACCGGTAAGTTATTGTCATTGTAAGTACATGCTGTAGGGTTCGCATCATAGAAAACAAAAAATTTCCTATGATGGGAACAACTATGTACCAAGATCTATCTACTAGATACAAACAACGAGCGGATGTATATCCGTAGAGAACATACCCTTGAAGACCGACAAATCTTAACGAGTCCAAACTCGTGGTTGATGTAGACGATCTCTTGCCGATCTCAAGATCGAGAGGAAGTCCTAGCGCCGCAAAACAGCAGCGCATCCGTGCTCGCACACACGTTCGAGGCACCGAGCAACCTCCGCCTCCTCGCTCCAGCGATGCAGTGGAAGCACAACTCTTTCTTGTCGAATAGCCACCGGGAACATGTATCTCGCTAGTCCGAGACCATGGGGGATAAATTCTAGAGGGGGAGAGAGATCCTTCACGAGGAGGTGTGAGAGACAAGTGAGGAGGGGGGCTCCTTTTATAGGAGGAGGGGGGGCACCCAAGGGGGTGGGCTGCCCCCTCCCCTCCTTCATTCATGTGGGTGGACACTCCACTCACAAAATGTCCTTTAAATTCCCTCCACTCAAAAGTCCACTCAAATTCCCATTAAATTTCCACCAAATTTAATGCAAACTCTCATTAAATAAAACTCTTTTATTTTATTCAGAATTTTGTCAATTACTTTAATGACAAACATTCACAAATAACCCCTTGCTAGAATTCCATTTCACATGCATAACCACTTTATGCAATTTCACCCGAAAACCTATTTCGGTATCTAGTGAAATAAATTCCTGCGCTTGTTTATTCTTTCGGCATGAAACATTTGCTCCAATTGGATGTCGGTGTCTCTTAAGTGTGTCACCCTACGGTTCGTGAATAATGCGGACATGATCGAGACCCCTCTAGGATCAATAATCAGAAGCGGGATTTGGAGACCCATACTGACTCCCACACATTCAACGATGACTTTCTTGTGATCGTAGGAACCTTTTACGCTAGTATCTTAATCCCTTTGTTTCATGATATATTACATGTACGAGATTCGATCATCGGTATCTCCATACCTAGTTTGATCTTGTTACCGACATGCACTCTTTTCTCGTTCCCGTGATATAACATTCTAGTGATCAAATCACTTGCTTGCAAGCTAATCAATGTGATATCACCGAGAGGGCCCAGAGTATATCTATCCGTCATCAGGATGAACAAATTCCACTCTCGATCCATGAGCCTCAACATAACACTTTATTAGTTCTGAATCCATCTTTATAATCACCCTGTTACGGTGTGACGTTTGATGTTATCAAGAAACTCTTCCGGTGTTAGTGATTGACATGATCTCATGGTCTAAGGATTAGGATCACTTCATAAGTTGTTATAGCAATATAAACTCAGTGACTTTGTTCGTAATGCTATACTTCGGATGAATGTTCATCACATCATTACACTAATGTTGTGATCCCGTTATTAACAACATCCAATGTCCATGATCAGGAAACCTTGATCATCTTGTTAATCAACGAGCTAGTTTATGAGAGAGGCATAACTAGGAACTTTCTGTTTGTTTATTAAACACACATGTATTAACGTTTCCGTATTAATAAAATTATAGCATGCAAAATAAACATCTATCATATACTTGGAATACACATAATAAACACTTTATTATTGCCTCTCAGGGCATATTCCCTTCAGTCTCCCACTTGCACTAGAGACAATAATCTAGTTACATAGTGATAAATCTAACACCCATTGAGTTCTGGTGTTGATCATGTTTTGCTCTAGGGAGAGTTTTAGTCAACGGATCTGCTACAATGAGATCCGTATGTACTTTACAAATCTTTATGTCTCCATCCTTGACATGTTCACGGATGGAGTGAAACCGGTGCTTAATATGCTTGGAATGCTTGTGAGACCTTGGTTCTTTGGCATTGGCAATGGCACCATTGTTGTCACAATGGATCACCATTGGGTCCAACGCGTTTGCAACCACTCCTAGTTCGGATATGAACTCCTTCATCCAAACTGCTTCCTGAACCGCTTCTGAAGCAGCAACATATTCGGCCTCCGTTGTTGATCCCGCTACCACAGGTTGTTTGGAGCTCCTCCAACTAACCGCTCCACCATTCATGAGAAAAACGTATCCGGATTGAGACTTAGAGTCATCCGGATCGGTGTCAAAGCTAGCGTCAACATAACACTTAGCGACGAGCTCTTCTTCACCTCCGTATACAAGAAACATATCCTTAGTTCTTCGTAAGTACTTAAGGATATTCTTGACCGCTATCCAGTGTTCCGAACCTGGATCCGATTGGTACCTACTAGTCAAACTAATAGCATGTGCCACATCCAGTCTTGTACATAGCATGGCGTACATTATAGAGCCTATGGCTGAAGCATAGGGGACTTTGTCCATTATCTCTTTCTTCCGGAAGCCGGACTTTGAGTCTTACTCAATGTCTTTCCTTGCAACATAGGTAAGAACCCCTTCTTACTTCCGTCCATTTTAAACTTCTTTAAAATCTTATCAAGGTATGTACTTTGCGATAGCCCTATTAGGCGCCTAGATCTATCTCTATAGATCTTTATGCCTAATATGTATGACGCTTCACCTAGGTCCTTCATTGAAAATTTGGTGTTTAGATAACTTTTAACACTGTTTAAAAGATCTATATCATTTCCGATCAATAATATGTCATCCACATATAATATCAGAAATGCCACATTGCTCCCACTCACTTTCTTGTAAATACAAGCTTCTCCATAAGTTTGGACAAATCCAAACTCTTTGATCACCTCATCAAAGCGGAGATTCCAACTTCATGATGCTTGCTTCAATCCATAGATGGATTGCTGAAGCTTGCACACCTTGTTAGCATCCTTAGGATCGACAAAACCCTTTGGTTGTATCATATACAACTCTTCTTCAATATTACCATTGAGAAACACGGATTTGACATCCATCTGCCATATCTCATAATCGAAATATGCAGCAATTGCTAACATAATCCTAACTGACTTTAGCATCGCTACGGGAGAGAATGTCTCATCGTAGTCAACTCCTTGAATTTGTCGAAACCCCTTTCCGACAAGTCGAGCTTTATAGACGGTCACATTACCATCAGCATCAGTTTTCCTTTTGAAAATCCATTTGTTCTCCACGGCCTTTCGATCGTGAGGTAATTCTACCAAGTTCCAAACTTGATTTTCATACATGGATTCCATCTCGGATTTCATGGCTTCTAACCATTTGTTGGAATCTGGGCTCATCATCGCTTCTTCATACGTCGCAGGGTCATCATTTTCATCAACCATGAAATTCATGACAGGATTTCCGTCTGACTCGGGCCGCTGCCCCGCTTGACCTGCGAGGTTCGGTAGTACTCTCTTTCGGAGTTTCATGATCATTATCATTAGTTCCCTCTTCAACAGGTGGAGCCAACTCCGGAACAACTTCCGGCGCTGCGCTACTCGCCATACTTTGAAGAGAAGGTTCAATAACCTCTTCGAGTTCTATTTTCTGACTACTCACACCTTTCGCGAGAAACTCTTTCTCTAGAAAGGATCCATTCTTGGCAACAAAAACCTTGCCCTCGGATCTGTGATAGAAGGAATACCCAATATTTTCCTTAGGGTATCCTATGAAGACACATTTTTCCGCTTTGGGTTCGAGTTTATCCGGTTGAAGTTTCTTCACATAAACATCGCATCCCCAAACTTTAAGAAATGACAGCTTAGGTTTGTTTCCAAACCACAATTCATACAGTGTCTTTTCAACGGATTTAGATGGTGCCCGATTTAAAGTGAATGCAGCAGTTTCTAGTGCATAACCCCAAAATGACAACGGCAAGTCCGTCAGAGACATCATAGATCGAACCATATCTAATAAAGTACGATTACGACGTTCCGACACACCATTTCGCTGTGGTGTTCCGGCAGGCGTGAGTTGTGAAACAATTCCACACTCTTTCATGTGAGTGCTAAACTCATAACTTAGATACTCACCTCCACGGTCGGACCGTAGAAATTTGATCTTTCTATTACGATGATTTTCCACTTCATTCTAAAATTCCTTGAACTTTTCAAAGGTTTCAGACTTGTGTTTCATCAAGTAGATATAACCGTATCTACTCAAATCATCCGTGAAAGTAACAAAATAACGATATCCACCTCAAGGCCGACACACTCATTGGACCACATACATCGAATGTATGATTTCCAATAAATCATGCCTGCTCCATTGAACCGGAAAACGGCGTTCTAGTCATCTTGCCCATAAGGCATGGCTCACATGTATGAAATGATTCATAATCAAGTGATTCCAAAAGTCCATCCGAATGGAGCTTCTTCATGCGTTTAACGCCAATATGACCTAGGCAAGCGTTGCCACATATATGCGGATATATCATCATTAAGTTTAACTTTTAGCATCAACATTATGAATATGTGTAACATTATCATCGAGATCTAAAAGAAATAAACCATTCATCATCGGTGCATGACCACAAAAGATTTCATTCATATAAATGGAACAACCATTGTTCTCGGATTTAAATGAATAACCACTTCGCATCAAACACGATCCAGATACAATGTTCATGCTCAGTGCAGGCACCAGATAACAATTATTCAAGTTTATAACTAATCCGACGGCAAGTGGAGAGGTAGCGTTCAACGGCGATCACATCAACACTTGATCCATTGTCAACGCATCTTGACCTCACCCCTTGCTAGCGGTCGCTTGTTCGCAAATTTCCGATTCGAGTTACAAATATTAGCAACTGAACTGGTATCAAATACCCGTGCTACGCGAGCACTAGTCAAGTACACATCAATAACATGTATATCATATATACCTTTGTTTGCCTTGCCGGCCTTCTTGTGCCGAGATACTTGGGGCGATTCTTCCAATGGTTGGCCCCTTACAATAGTAACACTCGTATCGGACTTAGGTCCAACTCGGGGTTTCTTTTCAGGCACAATGTGCTTGCCGCCCTTACTTCCCTTCCGCTTTCCCTTCTTGTCTTTCTTGAAACCAGTGATCCTATTGATAATCAACACTTGAAGTTCCTTTTGATCTCCACTTCGCAGCTTTAAGCATTGTAAGCTCGGGGAGAGACTTCTTCATGCCTTGCATATTATAGTTCATCACGAAGATCTTATAGCTAGGTGGCAGAGACTACAGAATACGATGGATGCCTAAGTCAATGGGAATCGATATTCCCAAAGACACAAGCTTATCGGCGTAACCCGACATCTTGAGTACATGCTCACTAACGGAGCTGTGCTCTTCCATCATGCAGCTAAAGAACTTTTCAAGTGTTGTAGCTCAGACAGAGCATGTGTGTCGAAAATAATTTTCAACTCACCCATTGTATCAAATGCATTGCCATTTTCGAAACGGTTTCGAAGTTCCGGCTCTAGCCCATACAATATGCCGCAATGAACTAAGTTGTGGTCCTCCTGACGAGTCTGATAGACATTCTTCTCCTCGTCAGGGGCATCATCAAAAGGCGGGGGGCCTAACGGCGCTTCTAGCACATATTGCTTTTGTGCAGCAGAGAGGAGAATCCTCAAATTCATGGCCCATTCGGTAAAGTTGCTACCGTTCGTTGCTAGTTTCTCTTTCTCCATGAACACATTGAAATTAAAAGCAGGTGGTGCCATCTACAACAGAATTGTAAAGTTTAGACTAAGTGTATGATAGATTGAGTTCAACTAATCCATATTACGAATGAACTCCCACTCAAAAACGACATCCCTCGTGCCTTTTTGGTGATTAGATGAACCAAATCCACTATACCAAGTCCAATCATCACGTGAGTCGGTATAACTTCAAAGGCGAGCATCAAATGGGCATCATATCAACTATATGACTCATGCTTAACCTTTCGGTCCGTGTTCCGAGGCCATGTCTGTACATGCTAGGCTCGCCAAGTTAGAACCTTAGTATTCGCGTGTGTAACTGTTTTACACCCGAAATATGGTCGTGGATCCAAGAACACCCGATCATCACGTGATGTCTTGGAGCGACAAAACATAATCGGTGCATACTAAAGGAAGAACACATTCTTATCTTGATATTTAAATGAGGGATCATCTTATTATGCTAACAAAGCGCTAAACAAGCAATATAAGATGCTATCAAACATCACATGTTTATTAGTGAAATGATATGGTTCCCGCAGATGATCTCTATCATGTGCATCGTGGTATGATAACTATCATACCTATATGTGTAAATCCAAGGTCTATGGAGTTTACACGCTATGTGTATTGTAAGAGTATCATCTCATACTTCTACTTACAATACTACCATATCATAATACTAGCCTAGCAACAATCTAAACTAGACGCCTCTAATTTATCCATTGCAAGTTTTACGTGGCTTAGGGCTTTCGAGATAGAACCGTTCTTACCTACGAACATGAACCACAACGAGGATAACCAAATTGTTGACAACTCGTTTGCAAAATAGATATTGACTATAGTAGGAGAGACAGACACCCGCTAGCCACTTATGCAAACTAGTTGCATGTCAAGCGTGGAACAGGTCTCATGTGCGAGGACATTAAAGTTTATCCGGGCCGCTTCATCCCACTATGCCACCAATATCCAAAATTACAACAAAGGAGCAACAACATGATCATCATTGCCCACATACTCATATGTGTACTACCCGTGTAAAGCATCTACGCATAGATCCGGCTCTGATACCACTATAGGGTTCGCAGCATAGAAAACAAAAAATTTCCTACGATGGGAACACCTATGTACCAAGATCTATCTACTAGATACAAACAACGGGCGGATGTATATCCGTAGAGAACATACCCTTTAAGACCGACAAAGCTTAACGAGTCCAAACTCGTGGTTGATGTAGACGATCTCTTGTCGATCTCAAGATCGAGAGGAAGTCCTAACGCCGCAAAACAGCAGCGCATCCGTGCTCGCACACACGTTCGAGGCACCGAGCAACCTCTGCCTCCTCGCTCCAGCGATGCAGCGGAAGCACAACTCTTTCTTGCCGAATAGCCACCGGGAACATGTATCTCGCTAGTCCGAGACCATGGGGATAAATTCTAGAGGGGGGGAGAGATCCTTCACGAGGAGGTGTGAGAGACAAGTGAGGAGGGGGGCTCCTTTTATAGGAGGAGGGGAGGCACCCAAGGGGGTGGCCGCCATGGGCTGCCCTCCCTCCTTCATTCATGTGGGTGGACACTCCACTCACAAAATGTCCTTTAAATTCCCTCCACTCAAAAGTCCACTCAAATTCCCATTAAATTTCCACCAAATTTAATGCAAACTCTCATTAAATAAAACTCTTTTATTTTATTCAGAATTTTGTCAATTACTTTAATGACAAACATTCACAAATAACCCCTTGCTAGAATTCCATTTCACATGCATAACCACTTTATGCAATTTCACCCAAAAACCCGTTTCGGTATCTAGTGAAATAAATTCCTGCGCTTGTTTATTCTTTCGGCATGAAACATTTGCTCCAATTGGATGTCGGTGTCTCTTAAGTGTGTCACCCTACGGTTCGTGAATAATGCGTACATGATCGAGAACCCTCTCGGATCAATAATCAGAAGCGGGATCTAGAGACCCATACTGACTCCCACACATTCAACGATGACTTTCTTGTGATCGTCGGAACCTTTTACGCTAGTATCTTAATCCCTTTGTTTCACGATATATTACATGTCCGAGATTCGATCATCGGTATCTCCATACCTAGTTTGATCTTGTTACCGACATGCACTCTTTTCTTGTTCCCGTGATATAACATTCTAGTGATCAAATCACTTGCTTGCAAGCTAATCAATGTGATATCACCGAGAGGGACCAGAGTATATCTATCCGTCATCGGGATGAACAAATTCCACTCTCGATCCATGAGCCTCAACATAACACTTTATTAGTTCTGAATCCATCTTTATAATCACCCTGTTATGGTGTGACATTTGATGTTATCAAGAAATTCTTCCGGTGTTAGTGATTGACATGATCTCATGGTCTAAGGATTAGGATCACTTCGTAAGTTGTTATAGCAATATAAACTCAATGACTTTGATCGTAATGCTATACTTCGGATGAATGTTCATCACATCATTACACTAATGTTGTGCTCCCGTTATTAACAACATCCAATGTCCATGATCAGGAAACCTTGATCATCTTGTTAATCAACGAGCTAGTTTATGAGAGAGGCATAACTAGGAACTTTCTGTTTGTTTATTAAACACACATGTATTAACGTTTCCGTATTAATACAATTATAGCATGCAAAATAAACATCTATCATATACTTGGAATACACATAATAAACACTTTATTATTGCCTCTCAGGGCATATTCCCTTCACATGCGTATCATAGAGAACCGCCAACGGGGTACCCCTTGCACATGGTACAAGAGCTATCCCATAACCAAAATGATAAGGCAAGCAGACAATGAGCATCTCAACGACCTTTTTATTTACTACGTGCATAGCTTTTTATTGAGGATGCTTCATAGATAGCTCACGATGGTGATGCTGCAAGTTTCCACCATGATTAGGCATGGCTTAGGCTAGTAGCCCAGGCGTTTATCTAACACAAAATACAAACTCCATGGACTTACAAGTTCCCTCTTTATTTCACATCGTTGACATCCATAGACAAAAGAGCACGATATCAACTAAGTACAAAGTACCGGTACAATGTTGAAAACGTTCCCCGTGACAGCACAGTTCTGCTAATTCCAACGTATAGATGCAAGCATATACAAATTTGATGACACAATGGTTCAAGTTTATTAGGGGCACGAAAATAAGGTGTGCCATCAAGTTTGTGAGAGATTTACTAACTAGTTTTCTCATAACAAAATACTTTTTAATTCAAAAGATAGATGAAGCTTGAGAATTTGCTTGGAATAGCAAAAGCTACTAGGTATATATGGTGGACACAAGTGGCAAAGGTTTTGGTTCAAAGAGATTGGAAACATGAGAAGTACGCCTTCTCAAAATAGGTGTTTGGCTAGCAAGGTTGAGTAGCAAGCAAGAGAGTTGAAAGAAACAAGCAAACCTACAAGTGATAAAGCCAAACATGCAATCTTCCTTAAAGACACAAAAGATCTTAAATAAAGAATACTAAGCTTATGAGCCAACAAGAAATAAAATAAATGATACAAAATACCTGTAAGTTTTTTTCTCTTTTTCTTTTTTCTTTCAAACCTCAAAAGGTATTGCTACTGACCAGAACTCGGTTTTCCAAAACCAATTTATATCCACTTGATGCTCCCAAAGTGATGCCAATACTGATCAACAAGATCCATCATATAATAGAGATTGCAAACTAAAATAAGAAGTGCAAAAAGTAAAAGATGAAACTTCTTATTAATATTCCATAAAGGCACTCACGCCAAGGGATACATAGATAATCAACTAAAGGAGAGATACTTACACATGCAAACCAAACTAT
Source organism: Avena insularis (assembly GCA_023614405.1). Taxonomy (NCBI): domain Eukaryota; kingdom Viridiplantae; phylum Streptophyta; class Magnoliopsida; order Poales; family Poaceae; genus Avena; species Avena insularis. The sequence continues at coordinate 345,555,229 of CM042697.1, forward strand.
AAGATAACCACTCTACCAAAGAAATGAATCCACTAAAAAGGTAAAAGATAAAAGATAATGGTTATGATACCGCCGAACTTCCCCCAAGCTTGGAACAAGCCAAGGGGATGCCAAACCTGATGACGAATTACTCCTTCGGTGGTGGTGGTGTTTTCTTGTCATCATAAAACTTCCAAGGCAAAGGTTCCCCATCCAAAAAGGATGTCCTTGTCTCCGTAATCCTGAAACTAGCAGCAGAGCTTATGCGATCAAATCTAGCCTCATACTCACAGTTTTGATTTTGTATGTCGTAGAGCTGTGCTTGTAATTGATTGGTGGTCTGATGGAGCGAGAATATTTCTTATCGGAGCTCAGCCACCTCCTCCTCGTGTTTGGTGATGAGTTCTGAACTTATCTTGTGAATAACATCCACTTCGTGTTCCGCCATATTCTTGTACCTGAAAACCTCCTGCTCCAATGCTTCCATCCTGTCTTCCAGACTTCCTTCTCCCTTGGGGCCTTGAACTTCTTTCATCTGCACCTTCCCATCTTTGAGAATCAAATCCTTGGGATGGATCTTCAACTCATACATGTATGGGTTGAGAAAATCCGCAGAGGAATCCTCCATGGGTGATCCAGAGGAAGACATTGTAGCTCCAAAACTGAGAATTTGCCCGACAGAAACAGATCAAAACAAAAACACGATGAGAACTCGATGCAAGAACCTCGGGGAATCTGGGGGGTTATATATTACGAAGTTTCAAAGCATAAGGAAGGTTTTGATACGAAAACAAGGCGGAGTCGGAGCTCGGGGGAGGCACACCCTTTCGAGGCATGGGGCAAGGTGGGCTCGTGCCTGGGGTGTGTTTGGCCACCCGGCCTCCAGTTCCTCCTCTGTTCCGTCTCATAACTTCCCTTATGTATTAAAAACATCAAAAATATAAAATGATTGGGGTTTAACGAACCTTCTGTTTTCACCTCTTTTACCTATTCAAAGACGAACTCTGCAGTTTCTGGTGTTTGGTTTCTAATAAATTCTTATGGAGTCACCATTTGAATAACATCAACATCTTCATTATAAGAATCTCCAGAAATATAATTTTTTAGTCTTTGACCATTCACCACATGTGTTGTGTCATCCTTCAAAGAAGATATTTTGATAGCTCCTGAACGATACACTTCCTCAATAATAAAAGGTCCTTCCCATTTTGAGAGTAGTTTCCCTGCAAAAAATCTGAGACGAGACCTATACAAAAGAACTTTCTCGCCAACATGGAACTCCCTTTTTAGAATCCTCCTATCATTCCATCTTTTTAATTTTTCCTTAAAGAGTCTAGCGTTTTCATAAGCTTCACTTCTCCACTCATCTAAAACACTCATGTCAAGCAATCTTTTCTCACCAGCAAGTTTAAAATCTCTATTTAAATCTTTCACTGCCCAATAAGCTTTGTGTTCTAATTCTAAAGGCAAGTGACAAGCTTTCCCATAGACCATTTTGTAAGGAGACATCCCCATAGGATTTTTATTAGCAGTTCTATAAGCCCACAAACCGTCATTTAACTTTTAGCCCAATTTTTTCTAGATCTATTAACAGTCTTCTACAAGATAGATTTAATTTCCCTATTGGAGAGTTCTACTTTCCCACTGGTTTGGGGGTGATAAGCTGAAGCAATTCTATGGTTTACATCATACTTAGCGAGAGTTTTTCTAAAAACCCCATGAATAAAATGAGAGCCTCCATCAGTCATAAGATATCTAGGCACACCGAACCTAGGAAAAATGACATCCTTAAGAATTTTCAAAGAGGTCTTACCATCAGCACTATTTGTAGGTATGTCTTCTACCCACTTAGTAACATAGTCGACAGCGACAAGAATATGAGTGTACCCTTTTAAAGGGGGAAAAGGACCCATAAAGTCGAATCCCCAACAATCAAAAGGTTCAATAACAAGAGAATAATTTGTAGGCATTTCATTGCGTCTAGAAATGTTACCTACTCGTTGACATTCATCACATGATAAGACAAACTTCCTTGCATCTTTGAAAAGGGTAGGCCAATAAAATCTAGATTGTAAAACTTTTTGTGCAGTCCTATCCCCTGCATGATGTCCTCCATAAGCACTGCCATGGCATTTTCTCAATATCTCTTGTTGTTCAAATTCTGGAACACATCTTCGCATAATACCATCTACTCCTTCCTTATATAAGTGTGGGTCATCCCAAAAGTAATGCCTTAGATCATAAAAGAATTTTCTTCTTTGCCGAGCTGTAAAAGTTGGAGGCAAATACTTGGAAACAATAAAGTTAGCATAATCAGCATACCAAGGACTCTCATGCAAACTTACCCTATTGCAGCCAACTGCTCATTTGGAAAACTCTCATTAACAGGCAATGGGTCAAAAGAAATGTTTTCCAAACGAGATAAATTTTCAGCAACAGGATTATCAGTACCTTTCCTATCCACAATATGCAGATCAAACTCTTGCAAAAGCAACACCCACCTAATAAGCCTAGGCTTAGCGTCCTTCTTTGTCATAAGGTACTTAATAGCAGCATGATCAGTATGAATAGTAACCTTTGAATCAACAATATAAGGTCTAAACTTACCGCAAGCAAAGATTATAGCTAAGAACTCTTTTTTAGTAGTAGCATAATTCCTTTGAGCAACATCTAGAGTCTTGCTAACATAATGAATAACATTCAACTTCTTATCAACACGTTGTCCAAGGACAGCACCCACAACAAAATCACTAGTATCACACATAGTTTCAAAAGGTAAACTCTAATTAGGTGGTTGAACAATAGGAGCTGTAGTCAAAGCTTTCTTCAAAGATTCAAAAGCTTCCTTACAATCATCATCAAAAACAAACGGTACATATTTTTGAAGAAGATTAGTAAGGGTCTTTGAAATTTTGGAGAAATTTTTAATAAACCTCCTATAGAAACCAGAATGACCAAGGATACTACGAATACCTTTGATATCTCTAGGACAAGGCATCTTCTCAATTGCTTCAATTTTGGCTCTGCCAACCTCAATGCCTCTTTCAGAGATCTTGTGTCCAAGAACAATCCCTTCATTAACCATGAAATGGCATTTCTCCCAATTAAGAAAAAAGTTGGTTTCTTCACATCTTTTCAAAACTTTATCAAGGTTGTGCAAAAAGTTATCAAAATAAGTTCCATAGACGGAAAAATCGTCCATGAAAACCTCCACAATTTCTTCACAAAAACCATGAAAGATAGCAGACATACATCTCTGAAAGGTAGCAGGAGCATTACATAAACCAAAAGACATACGCCTATAAGCATAAGTACCATAAGGGCAAGTGAAAGTAGTTTTCTCTTGGTCTTGTGCTTTCACAGCAATTTGAGAAAACCTAGAATAACCATCAAGAAAACAAAAGTGAGTCTTTTTCAACCTCTCAAGCATTTGATAAATAAAGGGCAAAGGATAATGATCCTTCTTTGTAACTTTATTAATCTTTCTACAATCAATGCACATTCTATACCCAACCAGTACTCTTTGGGGTATAAGCTCATTATCTTCATTAGGCACAACAGTTATTCCCACTTTCTTGGGAACACAATGAACATGGCTGACCCATTGACTGTTAGCAATAGGATAAATAATACCATCATCAAGGAGTTTTAATACCTCATTTCTTACCACATCCTTCATCTTAGGATTCAGACGGCGTTGGTGTCAACAACTAGTTTTGCATCAGGTTCTATATTAATAGCATGCTGACATATAGTAGGAGAAATTCCTTTTAAATCATCAAGAGTATAACCCATAGCTCCTTGGTGTTTCTTCAGTATCTCCAATAACCTTTATTCTTCCTTTCCTGAAAGTTTAGAACTAATAATAACAGGATATACTTTCTTATTATCAAGATAAGCATATTTAAGATCACCAGGTAAAGGTTTTAATTTGAAAACATGGTCCTCTTTAGGTGGTAGTGTGGTTCCCAAGTCTTCCACATGTAGATTACGCTTAAGTTGCTCCGGATGACGAAGGAAAACCTCGTCATTCTCATTTCTTTCCTTCATGAAGACATCACTTTCATGATCTTCCATAAACTGCTGCAAGGCATTGTTAGTAGCAAGAGAAATAGAAGAAAGTTGTTCAACCCTGAAATCATCATTAGGCAGTTCATTTTCATAAGGAGTTTTGGAAAATTGGGAAAAATTAAACTCATAAGACTCTCCATCAAACTTAGTCAAAACTTTTTCCTTCCTACAATCTATAATATCTCCACAAGTATTCAGGAAGGGTCTACCAAAGATAATAGGAAAGGTCTTACTAGCTTCTTTACCAAGTACTAGAAAATCAGCAGGATATTTAATCTTACCACAAAGTACCTCCACATCTCTTACAATGCCAATGGGACAAACCTGCTCTCTATTGGCAAGGTGAATAACCACATCAATGTCCTCAAGCTCACAAGGACTAATTTCATGCATAATTTCCCTATAAAGCTCATAAGGAATAGCACTAGAACTAGCACCAATATCACACAAACCATAATAGCTATGATTACCAATTCTAACAGAAATCACAGGGACACTAGCTTAAGCGTCTTCACAGAAGTCAATGTGCTCATCCTCTATATTTCTAGTGACAAGATCTTTCACAATAGCTACCACAGGCTCAATATTAATAAGCTCATCAGGCTCCACAGTTTTCTTTGCACATTTGCTAACTACATTAGCTATGATAGAATGTTCCTTTACCTTAGTAGGAAAACAGATTTTCTCAACATAAGGTTCAGACAAAATAGGATCAATAGTACAAACCTCTATGCTAGCAGGAACATGAGTAATAATGTCTTTATAAGGAGAGTGGTACTTGTCCCACTCTTTCTTGGGAATTTCAATATAAGAGGCAAAAGCATTAAAACACTTTGCAAGAACTTGAGGATCAAGACCAAACTCATTACTAATATCACGGAAGTCATCAGTTCCCATAAAAGATTTAATGCATCCATAATCATAGTTTATACCTGAATTTCTTCCTTTGTCATTCTCCCAAGCTTTAGTGTTCTCTTGAATACGGTATAGCAAATCCCATTTAGCCTATTCCTTCATACGTGTGAATGATCTAGCACAAGAAGCATCCAGTAAATCTTTATCATGAAGAGAAAGCCTAGCATAAAAGTTATTGATAATAATATTGTTAGGGAGTTCATGAATATGACATTTAAGCATTACTAACTTCAATCTCCCCCAAGCTTGAGCTGTACTCTCTCCATCACGAGGCCAAAAGTTATAAATCAGATTTCTATCCTTATGAATCTCACTGGGAGGATAAAATTTATAATAAAAGAGAGACATCTCCTCCCATTCCATGGATTGTCCATTCTTCAGCAGCTTATACCATTCTTCAGCTCTCCCTTTCAAGGATATAGATAGTAACTTCTTCTTCACCTGTTCAGTTGTGATAACTGCACAATTAAACAACCCGCATAATTCATGGATAAAAAGCAAGTGATCACCAGGATGGACAGTTTCATCCCCAAAATAATAATTATCCATAACACGGTCAACAATACTTGTAGGTATCTTAAAAGGATCTATCTCAACAGGTGGTGCTTCATCTACTACCCTACCAGTGGTAGTATTTTTCCCAAACAGAAAACCAAGTGGGTTATCCATATTGGAAACAAAGTAACATGCAGTAACAAAAAGCAATACTCACAGTAGAAGTTTCCTTTACCAATTCCACTCTTCAATAGCGCTTCACTCCCCGGCAACGGCGCCAGAAAATAGTCTTGATGACCCACAAGTATAGGGGGTGTATCGTAGTACTTTCGATAAATAGGAGTGTCTATCCCAACGAGGAGCAGGAGGTGTTGACTAGTGGTATGGAGCAGGAACTCTCTGCAAATACTTAGCAAACGGATTTTTAGGGTTTTCTGATAAAGCAACAAAACAAAGTGTAAGTAATAAAGAACAAACACAGCAAGTGGCCCAATCCTTTCTTAGCAAAGGACAAGCTGGGGAAATACTTATAAGGATCAAACATTCTCGAGGACACATGGGAATTCTGTCAAGTGATTTCGCTTCATATAGCTGAGTACTCTTCTTTGGTGTTGTAAGTGTTGTGTGGGTGAACCTATGCTAATGTACTGCCCTTACTTGTACTAATACATACTAGTGATTAAACCCCTTGCAAGCATCCGCACTACAAGAAAGTAATTAAGATATAAACCTAACCACAGCCTTAAACTCTGAGATCCTACGCTCCCTTGTGCAAAGGTGTCCTAACAGGGGTTCAGGTTTCTGTCACTCTGGCAACCCCACAATTAGTAGCCAAATACACAATGCATTCCCCTAGGCCCATAAATGGTGAAGTATCATGTAGTCGATGTTCACATGACACCACTAGAAGAATAGCACCACAACTTAAATACTAAACCATTGAATAATAACTCAACACAAATCCACTAATAACAACATGACTTCTCCCATGTCCTCAAGAACTAAACGAACTACTCACGAGACATCATATGGATCAAGATCAAAGATGATATGATAATGGATAACAATCTGCACATAAACAATGATCCAATGGTTCCACTCACAAGCATCAACTACAGTAGTAATTAACACCGGGAAAGTTTCCCCTAAGAACTAAAGCAATATCCAACACAACTGTTATAGCGGGATGAAGTGGTGATGATGGTGCTGGTGGAGATGATGGTGTCGATGATGATGATGATCCCGATGAAGCCTAGCTTGATTACGGTGTTAATGGCGACGATCTCCCCTCTCCGGGAAGGAATTTCCATGGTAGAAATCTGTATGCCTGAGAGATCTTTCTCTCTCGGTGTTTTCCGCCCCGCAGAGGCGGCGGAAATCTATCTGTGGTCGCTCCCCTGGTATTAGGGTTCCGTGAGGAAGATATAGGCGAGAGGGTAGAGTCAGAGGCCGGCCAGGTGGGCCATACCTGCCCTAGGCGCGGGGCAAGGTGGGCCTGCGCCTAGGGGGGTGTGGGCCCCCTATGGCCCTTCTTCGCCTCCCCTTATGGCTTCTCTGTATTTTGGGAAAGTATAATTTTCCCATATTTTTTTGGTATTTTTATGATCTTCGCGAAATTGCATCAAAACACCTGTTTTTCCATCAGAATCCAGACTCCGGCAGTCCATCCTCCAAGAATCATCCAACATGCAAAAATAGTGGAAAAGAAATAAGTAATACCTCATAATAAGACATATATCAATGAATAGAGGTAAATTATGATATAGAATGGTGATGCAAATTGGACGTATCAATTCCATGGTGGGGCACACCTGCCCCAGAAGGTCAACATGGACCTGGGAGGGGGCACCCTGGCCTACATGGGTCAGGGATCCATAGCATCCCAAGGCCCATGTGCTATATGGGGGAACCCTAACACTAGGAGACAAGGGAGGGCGTGTATGGGTGGGTTTCCCTCCTATAACAGATGGCCAAATGGCTTAGGGGCAAGCCCCCTTCCCCCACGCCTATATAATGGTGAGAGGGTACATGGTGGCTAGAATACCAAACCCTAGCTGCTAGAAGCCCCCTACAACCCCTCTCTTCCTCCCTCGTCCTCTTCCTGCAAACTTGTGAAGCCCTACCCGCTAGAATCTCCATCATATCCACTACATCATCATAGTAATGTTGTAGATCCCACCTACTACTCCCTCTATCTTGCTCGATAATGAAGAAGAAGACGTTGTTGCATCGTACGTGTGCATATCTCGAAGTCGCCACTCGATGTAGGGTTGGATAACAGAGGGAATGACTACATCAACCACGTGGTGAAAACATTTCCACTCGTATTATTCAAGGGTATGAATATCTAATCTCCCTTGTTATTTACTTGTATCTCCTAGATTAGATCTTTTTTGTTTGCTCTCTTGTAGTATTTTTGTTTTGTTTGTTGTGAATCCCATCAGTGGTAAAACCTAGATCTATACGTAGATGTTTGTACGAGTTCAACGCATTAAATTTTGGGTGTTTGATCTTCTTGTTGATACCCTTACCCGTGTACTTTTGGTTTTGCGGGATAGTAAGATTCAACGGCCCGAACCAACTTTACGGTCTTCATATTGAGATCGGTTCTTCGCTTGACATGCAACTTGTATTGCATATGCAGCTGATGGGTGCCAGTCGCTTTACTATAGTTGAAACCACATTTGCAATGTCGGGCTTGCAAAAGTTAAAGAAACTTGTATGATTTTTTGAGAACAAGAAACATGTATGATTAATGTTGTTACTTTGCATAGTTAAGAGCGGTTCTTATATTTCCTACAGAAACCATGTAAAATTTCCAAGAATAAGATAGAGGCCAATATATGATGTGATATATGTGATGTATGAGATGATCTTTTTTTGTAATATGTTTCATGACTTTCATGTCGATCAGTACGACAACCGATAGGACCATATGGTTGTCTCTTTATTGTATATGAATTGCATCTCAAGTTCAACGCCATGTAATTACATTAATTTAGTGCTATGAGTTAGCTATAGTTGTAGTTGAAACATGTGGTCGAGACAACACGTGCGGTGCCAAGGACTTGGGCGTGTGGCGCCCCAGTCCAGTTGACCGATTAACCACATATTATAGCCCCAAGAACACTTGAAATATGGCACTTGATAAACTAGAAAAAACCAAATACTATTTATGGTCCGAATACGATAGATTTAACTATTACAACAGGATGAGAAAGCGACATGTACCCATTGGGCAACAAGCACAACACAAGTATGTATATTGTTGTTGTTCACTCATAGCCCCTAGATTCTCGTAGCAGAGGAAGACGTAAAAGCTTGTGGAAGGTAGCCTCATCCCAACAGGGTTCTTCCAAGGAGAAGGGCCCTAGTTGGCGTAGAAGAGGTGCTCCAGGACGGAGGCTTTAGGTTCTGGCAATAGCAATGCCATATGAGTAATTTAAATGTACTCGCAATTCATAAACAAACAAGTCATAATCAAGGTTTGTTATATGGTATGGCATAAGTAAGGAATTTAAATGTTGAGGCCAAGCGCAATGATTGGCCTAAACTTCTCTTCTTACCTTTGGTGAGAAGATAAAAGTTTCCCTTTCTCTACCCATAAATCTTTCTTACTCGTCTAGTCATGCTCATGACTTCTAGCATGCTAAACTCATGGCACACTTCCTTCTAACCATACTGATGGTTTCTTGTTGGCATATTTTACTTTTACTTTCTCCATTATGTCAACACAACCAAACGGATGATGTGACCGTGACCCAAACATCGCCCCTTAATTCTGGGACAGGGCTAGTATCGGAAATACACTCTCGAGAGGTCTGATATGTCCAAAACGTATCTACTTTCCCGAATACTTTTGCTATTGTTTCTCCTCTAATTTGTGTGATTTGGATACAAATAACACAGAGTGACGCTGTTTTCAGCAGAATTGCTTTGGTGTCTCGTTTTTGTGCAGGAAATCAACTTTTAGGAAAAATCCCAGAAAATATCGCAAAAATCCTATTTTACCAGAAGACTCATGGAGCCAGAAGACAAGACGGAGTGGGGCCACGAGGGGCCCACACCACCTGGTGGCGCGGGCCAGCCCAGGCCATGCTAGGGGGTGGTGTGGCTGCCCCAGTATCCCCCTCGACCTCTCCTTCCGCCTACAAATAGCCTCTGACCTAAAAACATAGGAGGGTTCGATGTTTTTCCAGATAGAGTTCCGCTACGCCGCCACCACCAGAAACCACGATTCGGAACCAGAAACTCCGTTCTGGCACCCTGCCGGGACGGGGAATTGGAGAAGATCATCGCCATCATCATCATCATCAATGCCTCTCCATCAACCATCCATAATTCCCCCATCCATGAGTGAGTAGTCCCCCGCAGTAGGCTATGGAGATGGTAGGGATTGGATGAGATCTATCATGTAATTGCATAAGATTATTAGGGCATGGTGCCTAGTATCTATTGTTAGTGCTTTTTGACATTGTTGAAACTTGTTATGCTTAATGCTTGTCACTAGGGACCGAGTTCCATGATCTCAGATCTGAACATGTTATTGATTCATGATGATATTATTATTTGTGATCTTACCTACAAGTTGTTTACACATATTATTGTCCGGAACCCGAGGCCCCGAAGTGACAGAAATCGGGATAAACGGAGGGGATGGTTGTGATATGAGGATCACATGTGTTCACAGCGTGTTAATGCTTTGCTCTAGTACTCTATTAAAAGGAGTACCTTAATTGCTAGTAGATTCCCTTGAGGCCCCGCTGCAACAGGCTGGCAGGATAAAAGATGTTGTGCAAGTTCTCATTGTGAGCACGTATGACTATATATGGAACACATGGCTATGATTACTTAGTACTTGGATAATTTACCTTATTTATCTGCAAATGCCCTTGGTCTTGATATTACATAAATAGTCTTGTCCATGCAACGCCCGTCCATCCATCCCTATGCCTACCGCACTTTAATCCCGCTGTTTGCTACAATTGTTACTATAGCCTTTATTTTACTACTGCTATTACTTTGCTATTGCTACTACAAAACTATTGCTACTGATAAACTACTATGAGCAAGACTATTTTCAGGTGCAGCTGAATTGACAACTCAGTTGTTAAGGCTTATAAATATTCTTTGGGTCCCCATGTGTCGAATCAATAAATTGGGCTTTACTTCCCTCGAAGACTATTGTGATCCCCTATACTTGTGGGTCATCAAGTCTATTTTCTTGCGCTGTTGCCAGAGAGCATAGCTTTATTTATAAAGTTCACTTGGAATTATTATTGTTTGCTGATATCCATTCATCATGGGTAAAACTCGTGATGAAAAGTTCCTATATTACCATCCACTACAAGAAGAGGTACAGTCCTGAACACCTCTATTGCTCTTGATTCACCATTTGTTATGAGTAAGCTCCTTACACCACCACATACACATGTTACACATACTGCTACTTCTGCTGAATCTGAAATTGCTTCTGATACTCATGATGTTACTTCTACTATGCTTGATGAGAGTGGTTCATTAGGTCCTTTCCTAGATGCTACAATTGCTAGAACTATAATGGGAAACACCGAAACTCCTAATGAAGATATTACTACACCTGTTAGCTCACCTGAGTCTAGAGAGAGTCCTAGCTATGATATTAATGATGGTTATATTGAATTGACTGATGACTTTATTGAAGAATGTCGAGAAACACATGGTGCAAGTGCTATTAAGAGTCTTCTTGAGAGACATACTATTAGACCTAAACTATTTCCTGATGCTAAGTTCGCCACTTCTCCCATAAACATTAAAGATAAGGATTATGATTTATCTCTTGATTTATCTTACATAACCATTGTTGAGAAAGAACCTTTTTGTGGGACTGAAAATGGAAGTGCTGTAGCATATATGACCGATCTTTCTACTATGACTGGCTTATTTTCTGATGATATTAAGATGCACACCTAATTTGTTGCTAAAATTTTCCCTTTTTCATTGGAAGGAGAGGCTAAAGCTTGGTTTAATAATTTACCTCCTAGATCCATTGATAGCCCTGATTGCTTGATTGATACTTTCTTTCAGAAATATTTCCCTCCTAGTGATCAACATGCCATTTTGCAGGAACTTTTTGATTTTAAACAGGGAGAAAAGGAGAAATTGCATGAATCATGGGCAAGGTTTTGTGCTTTAATTCACGCACAGCCTGTATGTCCAATACCAAAAAATGAGCTTCTTGATATATACTATAATGGACTAACTGATGAATCTAGGACATACCTGGATAGTTGTGCTGATTGTGTTTTTAGGAAAAGAACTCCCGGAGAAGTTGAGGAATTAATGGCTAAAATAAGCAACAATTATGATGATTGGACTACACCTGAGCCAACTACACCTGAACAAACTGTGCCTGAGCCAACCCCAACACCAACACCAAAGAAGAAAGGAGTGATTGAATTAAATGATGAAGTGATGAAAGAAGCTAAGATATGTCTTAAGGAGAAGGGTATTAAATCTGAAGATGTGAAGAATTTACCTCATATAGAAGAATTATGTAAGCCAATTTCCCACTCATCTACTATTGAGGTACACTCTCTCCAACATTTTTATGAAGGTGATATTCCTTATTCTAAACATCCTGATCAATGCTTAGAAGAATTTGATATTTTTATTGTTAAACAAGATAATTTTAATAAGAGACTGCAGAATCATTTAATGGAAAACTCTAGAGCTATTAATGAGTTGAAAGATATTGTGGAAAGAACCTCCAATGATGTTAAAATGCTTGTTAAAAATTTCCAAATGGTTCAAACTCAAATTGATCAGCTTACTAAAGTACAAAAATATTTGCTAGTTAATGCTTTTGAAGAAAAACATGCTTATGAAATTAGAACTAGGAGTGGTGCTTCCACTCAAGATCCTTTATATCCTGAGGGTCGTCCTAAAAGAATTGAGCAGGATTCTCAACAAGCTGAAAATATTGGCACTTCTTCTAAGAGAAAGAAAAAGAAACATAAAATAGTTGTAGAATCTTCTGAAGCTGCTATAGCTCCTAATAGTATATCTGTCTCTGATGATGAAACTGAAAGTGGTAATAATAAAAATTATGCTCCTGATAAGGAAGAAATTGAAGAGGAACCTAAAAGGCACACTAAGAATACTAAGTACACTAAGGAAGATTTTGTTGCTAAAAACATGGTAGTGAAACAGAGCCTTGGGTGCAAAAACCAATGCCTTTTCCGGATAAGAAACACAAGTCAAAGGAAGAATAACACTATAACAAGTTTTGTGAGTGGATGAAACCTTTATTTTTGCAAATTCCTTGGAATGATGCTATTAAATTGCCTCCTTATTCAAAGTATATGAAGGACATTGTTTCTAATAAAAGGAAGATTCATAATGAGGAAATTTCCACTTTGCTTGCTAATTATTCCTTCAATGGTAAGGTTCCAAAGAAACTTGGGGATCCAAGGATTCCAACTATTCCATGCTCTATTAAAAATAATTATGTTAGAACTGCTTTGTGTGATTTGGGAGCTGGAGTTAGTGTTATGCCTTTTTCTCTCTACAAGAGACTTCAACTGGAAAAATTAATACCAACTGATATATCTTTGCATATGGATGATAAGTCTACTACTATTCCTGTTGGTATATGTGAGGATGTTCCTGTTCAATTGGCTCATAATTGTTTGATATTAACTGACTTTGTTTGTGCTTGAAATGCCTGAAGATGATAATATGTCTATTATTCTTGGGAGACTTTTTCTTAATACTGCAGGTGCTGTCATTAATTGTAATAAAGGAAAAGTAACTTTTAATGTTAATGACAAGGAGCATACTATTTATTTCCCTAAGAAAATTGATAAGACTTATGGCCTAAATTCAATTGGAAATATTGAGGGCATCAAAGTTGGAGAAATATATTGTCCCATACCACAATAAAATTATGAAACTATTATGATTGGGACTATTGCTATCAAGATTAAGGTAACATAATAATTTAGTGAAATGCAAAGTTTTGTTTCATATAAAATTGTTTTGGTAACAAGACCTGATCAACCTTGTTAACAAAGGTATTTTGGATGAACAAAACAATGATTTCACCCTGATTATCCTTGCTCACTTTTACTTTTTCTATTCCAATCTTTGCTCTTCACCTTGTTCATCTTAGTATTGCTAGTAGCTTGCATATTAGAGTGTCTTAGAACTTCTGTGGTTTTAGTTTTTATTTGTTTTTTCATATTTCCAAAATCTTTTTTCTGCGAGAAAATCATTTATCAGTACCTGAAAATTGCTCAAAATAAAAGTTTCTCGAAAAATTCTAGAAAATTCATATTAAATTTTTACGCCAAAAAGGGGCAGAGAGGTACCTGGAGTGACCCAGGGGGGCCCACCAGGCAGGCACACCACCTAGTGGTGCGGCCACACTAGGGGCGCGCCTGGCCATGGTGTGGGCCACCCCTGGCCCTCCACTTACTCTCCCACCTGCCACTCCACTCTCTCTCCCGAGAAAACACCAGAAAATTTCTCAAAGCTCGTGTTTTTGATGTTCTTGCTCGTGATTTTCGATCTCCTTGCTCAGCCCACCTTGGCTGCTGATTTTTGGAGGGTTTGCTCTTTGGTATGTGACTCCTCCGCTTGTCCAATTAGATTTTTGATTGATGGGCTATATCTTGAGTATTTTGCTGCTGTAGGTGACATGTTATGTGAGTTTGCATGCTTGTTTTATGCTGAGAGAATTCATTTTATGCATGTTTAGCTCTCTTGAAAGTCCCTATAGTAGTTTCCCATCACTTATTAGCTTTGAAATTACTTTGTTTGATGTTTGTCTAAAAATTTCAGAAAAGAAGATGAGTGAACACTAGCTGAATCAATATGAATTAAGGGTACCTAATATTATGAAAGTACACCGCAAGGAGGAACTTTTCCCTTCTATATATCCATGCCCCGAATTCATGAGAGCTGCAAGGATTTTTCAAGATTTCTAGACTCTAGTTTCCAATGCAGGGTTGGAGCATTTTGTTGGAGATGAACCTTACCAATATGTGAAACTGACTATGTCTATGGTGTAGAGATTTTCGATTTAGTTGGTACTTGCCTAACCACATGGTTCACTACAAATACAATGTAGTTGTCGATCGCCCTTTTGATGATTTTTGTGCATCTATTAAAGTGCCACAGTGGGGTTCGCGCAAGAAGATTAGGGAGCGTCCTGCGCCACTCGTGAACTTATATGCAGAGATTTTCCAAGGAAGCAGCTTCTCAAAGGAGAGTGGTAAAATTCGGAATATTCATCTCCCATCTATTCGATATTTTGTCTATTTCATTGCCAAGTGTGTTCTTGCTAGGAAGACTGCTATTAAATTATCTTCATATGATCTATCTTTTATCTCAGCTGCTTTGAATCGGGATAGGACTTATAACTTGGGTGCTTTGATAGATTTCCTTCTTGCTGCTAACCGCGAGAAAGGTGGAATTTGTGGAGGCGTCATTGCCTCTCGTTTATTATCTTTGCATGGTTTAGAGCCTCATCATTCAGACTTATAGTTTCCCATAGAGAGTCTTGATATTAATTCCATGATACAACATAATTTTTTTTCCTTGTGGGCTAATTTGAGCAATTTATCTTATGAAATAACCTTTCTCAAGAGAGGATGGAGAGGAGGTAAGTCCGAGCAAATGGTCCTTTTGCCTGCACCTGCTTTGTTTAACTTTGATACCAGGCAAGGGTGGTCACTCATGGAGGAAGATCTAGACACATACATGGAGGAGCGCTCCCAGCAAGAGCTGAATGTTGGAAGGGAGGCCGAGGATAATTCGGTCCAGCCCTCCAACACGGGGGGAGACTTCATACCAGTAGCCCACTTATGATTGGGGCGCTTCTTCTTCATCTTCTTCACGAGGGCCTGATTATGATCATTCTTACGATGACCCGCCGGCTTGGAGTTCCTACTAGCATTGGGATTGATCTCCACTTAGGCAAAAAGCCTAAGATTGGGGGGTGGTATACCGACATCAGACTCATCTACATATCATGTTCCTTTGGTACTTTGCATATCCATGTTTCACTTTCTTTTTAGTTTTTGTTTCTTCATTCCAAAACACAAAATACCAAAAATATTTTTGTTGTTTATCTTTGTTTGCTTCTTTAGCTTTGGTTTGCTTCACCCTCTTTTAGCTTTGGTTTTTTATAAGAAAAATCCAAAAATATTTTGTTTTGTTTGCTTTTGCCTTCAGCGCTTGCTTTAAAAAATCGAAAACGCAAAAATATTTGTTGTTCTTCTCTGGTTTTGTAAAGTTCGTTGCAGGGTTCAGCGTTCCTCAGTGACTCCTTTGGAGTTTGGTTTCATATTATTATTCAAGTCACACAAGTGAAAGGCAATGATGATTTATTACTACTCGAGGTGTGGTAAGAGGCTGGTACGAACTCTATTTGTTTTCAGTTTTGTATATATACTCATCATTGTGGGCATGCTTAGTCTGTTTGTGTAGGGTGTATGTTATTTAATGTATGCTTAATATTTCTTGCTCTCTTATGACTAGTTCCAACTTGCTAATAGTTTGTGGCATGTATAAATGTTTGCTTGCATTGTTCTATTCATAACTTGGTATGACATTGTGGTATCCTCCTATGAATGTTTTATTTGAATCGACTTGGCACATGCTCACTCATGCATATGACTAAACAAAAAGTCAGTTAAGCCTTGATGATTTATTTTGTCTCAGAGTTCTTGTGTCACTTTTATGCCACTATTAATTTTGTTTTGTCGCAAGCATAATTACGATAGTTACTGCTCTCTCGATTGTCGCTCCCTTTCTATTGCTAGCCTTCACTTGCACTGAGTATGAGCTCTACTCGTGCATCCAACTCCCCAAAACCAAAATTGTCAAAAAGTGTCCACCATATCTACCTATTAGCATCATTGCTATTCTACGCATATTAATTATGCCTTGTTTTCTTCCAAATAAAATGTTTGCTTGTTATGAGAAAATTAGTTAGTAAATCTCTCACGAACTTGATGGCACACTTTATTTTCTTGCACTTAATAAACTTGAACAATTGTGATGATCTATGTAGTTATATTCTTGCAAATTATAAGCTGGGAGTTAGCAGAACCATGTTTTCATGGGGAATGCTTTCAACACCTATAAATATTATCCAGTTGATATCATGATATTTTGTTTATGGATGTCGGTGATGTGAAATAAAAGGGGATCTTGTAAGTACATGGAGTTATGTATATGTGTTAGAGAAATGCCTGGGCGGCTAGCCTAAGCCATGCCTAATCATGGTGGAAACTTGCAGCATAACCATAGTGAGCAATCTATGAAGCATCTTTAGAAAAAAAATAAGAGAAAATAAAAAAAGGAGAGAGGCACCACACTCATGGTAAATAAAAAGATCACTGAGATGCTCATTGTTTGTTGCCTTGTCATTTTGATATGGGATAGCTCCTGTGTCATGGGGCAAGGGGTACCCTATTGGCGGTTCTCTATGATACACATATACTTATAATGAAAAGAACTTTCTTGTGACTAGAGTTGAGTAGCATGAGAAACGGCCCTCGTACTCAAGGGACATGAGATTTCCTATTTATGATCTGTCAAGCATATAACTCGTAGTTGACCTCACTTTAACCTTAACCATTTTAAAGATGCTTATGATAGGGTCAATGAGAGCTCAAAGATAATGAGTACCATGCTTTCAACATTTGGAAGCCTTTCAAACTTTTTAATCTTTTCTTTCACTTTTATGTTGAGTCACCATTTATTCTATGAGCACCTTCCCGAGAGCATAGCTGTCATTCTTAGTGTAATGTGCTTGTCCCAGAACACAGTTAATTGTGATATAACTTTGATTCTTGTATCTTTTATATTTTACTTCTTGTATTCACTTAAACTTCAGAGGTGCCTTTGCATTTATGTTTTGCTCCAAAAGAAAGGCAAGCGAGATACCACTTTATCATACCTTCTTATGAGCGTTGCAATCTTGCATATGCTTATGTATCATGTTGCTTATTATTATTGTGTTGGCACCTCTTCATAGCTTGCATTACTATTACATAGACTTATTTGCATACTCTTTATTATGAATTGCCTAAGTATTTACTCATATGCTGAGAATATATACATCTTATGAAGCAAATGCATTCGTGAAAGTTTCTTTTATCGCACTCAGTTTTCAACTGAATTGCTCGAGGACAAGCAATAAGCTAAGCTTGGGGGGAGTTGATGCGTCCAAAACGTATCTACTTTCCCGAACACTTTTTCTATTGTTTCTCCTCTAATTTGTGTGATTTGGATACAACTAACACAGACTAACGCGGTTTTCAGCAGAATTACTTTGGTGCCTCGTTTTTGTGCAGGAAATCAACTTTTAGAAAAAAATCCGGAAAATATCGCAAAACTCCTATTTTACCAGAAGACTCGCGGAGCCACAAGACGAGACGGAGTGGGGCCACGAGGGGCCCACACCACCTGGTGGTGAGGGCCAGCCCAGACCGCACCATGGGGGTGGTGTGGCCGCCTCGGTCTCCCCCTCGACCTCTACTTCCGCCTACAAATAGCCTCTGACCTAAAAACATAGGGGGGTTCGACATTTTTCCAGATAGAGTTCCGCTGCGTTGCCACCACCAGAGACCACGATTCGGAACCAGAAACTCTGTTCTGGCACCCTGCCGGGACGGTGAATTAGAGAAGATCATCACCACCATCATCATCAATGCCTCTCCATCAACCATCCATGATTCCCCCATTCATGAGTGAGTAATCCCCTGAAGTAGGCTATGGGGATGGTAGGGATTAGATGAGATCTATCATGTAATTGCATAAGATTGTTAGGGCATGGTGCCTAGTATCTATTGTTAGTGATTTTTGACATTGTTGCAACATGTTATGCTTAATGCTTGTCACTACGGCCCGAGTGCCATGATCTCAGGTCTGAACATGTTATTGATTCATGGTGATATTATTGTTTGTGATCTTACCTGCAAGTTGTTTACACATATTATTGTCTAGAAAACCCGAGGCCCCAAAGTGATAGAAATCGGGATAACAGGAGGGGATGACTGTGATATGAGGATCAAGTGTGTTCACAGAGTGTTAATGCTTTGCTCCGATACTTTATTAAAAGGAGTACCTTAATTGCTAGTAGATTCCCTTGAGGCCCCGCTGCAACGGGCTAGAAGGACAAAAGATGTTGTGCAAGTTCTCATTGCGAGCACGTATGACTATATATGGAACACATGGCTGTGATTACTTAGTACTTGGATACTTTACCTTATTTATCTGCAAATGTCATTGGTCTTGATATTACATGAATAGTCTTGTCCATGCAACGCCCGTCCATCCATCCCTATGCCTACTGTACTTTAATCCTGATGTTTGCTACAATTGTTACTACCGCCTTTATTTTACTACTGATGTTACTTTGCTATTGCTACTACAAAACTATTGCTACTGATAAACTACTGCGAGCAAGACTATTTACAGGTGCAGCTGAATTGACAACTAGGTCACAATAATTATCCACCTGCTGGAATATCCACTCATGCCACCGTCCTAGACATTCCGCGCCTTACACCTCCAGTACTTTAAACTCTCTGTGAGGACTCCTCATGGTGTACTCATCGAAAATACCACAATAGTCCCCATCTAAGCACACCCCTCCAGCAACTTCATCACAACGGCCTACATCATTCTCATCGCAAAACTCCATGATGGGTCACCCGGTTTTAAGCACTACGACAAATTCAACTACAGGTGGAGGAAGCAACAAATAAACTTCGAGTGGAGCGCACTAGCACATACCTGTCGGTGCGGTGATTGCTACAGACCCACAAAAAGTGTCCTACACTGACTATCAAGGCTATGCAGACGACCGTGACATTAGGCACCCAAGAATCTCTTCCCGTATTCAGTATGGTCCATGCCCCTATGTTGGAACCCTGTGGGAGGCCACCATGTTGCACATGAGGATATCACAAGGATCCCTCAAGTAAGGGAAGACCCGAGTGAATCCTAAAACATCCTCACCAATGAAAGCCGACGAAGAAAACTCCAAGGCTCCCTAAAATCCTCGCAGAGTGGATGAGGTTAGGCTCAGTATCATAAATAGCTCGATAACACCGAAACAAGATGAGCACGCCAAGAAACTGAACTACGTCATCACCTTGTTTCGTGTGCGATACAAGTAAAGTACAAACATTCATTCAAATATATTCATTTCAAATATATAACTTCATTACATACAATGGGCCATTACATCATACAATTATTCAGGTGGAACTACATTGAGACAACCCATAGTGTTGTTGTGGCCAGTTAGGTGACAACACACCCTAGCTATCTCATAGCCGAGGCGAGAATCCAGAGTGGCATACCTGATTTGATCTCATTCCAATGGGAGGTTGACCCACCTATCGTATTTGATGGAATTGGGATCCTTCTCTGAAACTATTATCCTAGTGTAATGATTGGATATAGAAAAGTATGGTTCCGCCGTAACGGGTCAAATCCTGAAGCCGATACTTAAAGATGTGAGGCGAGGTTGGTTTACCAGGAGCGCCATCTACCCCAAGTAACCTGGTCCATGCTTCCTTACCTGTTATGAATGCACCTCTTTCACCCGGCAAATCTTTCAAATGGTTTTATGCGTATGTCGAATGGAACGCCCGAACTATGTGACTCATGGAATCTACTAGGAAAGTTAATCAGGCGAGGGGTTCCCAAGCCCCGTGTGGTTGTACGCTCATCTCGGTTCCAAAGGCAAGAACTCAGGTCCTAGTGGTGGCGAGCATGGGACTAGAAAAACCACATCCCACTGTGGCCTCCCATACAAGCCTTAGCATGTTTAACTCATATCACCTATGATATCATCTCATCACGTTCTCCTGTCATACGAGATTCTCCGCATCTGATACATCATCTGGATGGACCAGACTCAATAGCTATGCATAGCTAAGAAGACACGAATTAAGAGCTCTAGCAGTGCACACAAGCCAAACCTAGATATGCTAGGAGCAGTGGATCAGGTAATATAAGCTCAAAGGGAGTATGCAATAGATAGGATACTCTATCTATCGGTAACAGACCACTGTAGAATCGTATGCATCATGGCAAGAATTGAAATGCTTTCGAAATCATAGGATTATATCATGGTGGGGCTATGCTTGCCTTTGCCAATTGATAACAAATAAGCAGATCTTCGGAAGTCTTGTACTTGACTTGATTATAGCTGGTCAAGTGTTGTTCGTCGATCTTCGATCTTTGATGGTCTTGATCTCTGTCTTCGATCTCGATTTCGATATCATATTCTACCGGAAAGAACCACACACTGGAAAGAGAGGGAAACAATCAACACATGGCATCGATGCAATGCTCAAACAAGAATGATGATATGACAAGTTAATTTGCATTGAATTGAAACCCTAAAGCATGCTTGGCAACTTAATCGGGGTTTCGAGGGGTGAAAACTCTAATTCGGAAAAACTCCGGAGGCATATGAGAGGGGTTGATTAGTTTTCTAAGTAAAATTGTCATGTAAGTTGCTTAACAATGCATGATTATAGCTTAAATAGTTAGGTCTCATTTTTCTGAACAATTTGATATATTATTTGTATTTTTCTAACTTATAAATAATTAGATATTGAATTTATAAGTTTTATCCCTTTTCTGAAATTATTTAAATCATTTTAAAACATTTATGACCTCATTATGACATCAGCTGGGGGGTTATTCTTTTAACACCGAGGGCTGGGCTAGCTACGCATACGCAGGTGGGGCCTGAGGCTGAGTTTGCAGTAGTTCGCCGACGCACGGGTGACGCTGGTGACATCACATCAAGGTGGCTCTGTGACGGTGATTTGACGGCGAACGCTGAAGCGAGGCTGCGGGGTTAGGCTTGTTCGAACCAGTGGAGAGAGGCGAGTTCAAAAGAGGCGGCCCCGCCCGCGTATGGTTACCAGAGTAGGAGCACGGTGGCGGCCACCGTTGGCGGGGACAGGTGCATGTTGTGGGGTCGATTTTGGAAGCAATCGAAGGAGGGAGGAGCACCAGGAGAATCAGGAGCTCACCTCGAGGCTTACTGCAGGGTCGGCGAGCTCGGGGGTGGCCGAAATCACCTGTGAAGACAGCGGCCGGAGTTTGGACAGGAGGTAGAAATTGAGGCGTCTGAAAGCCTCCCGGCTTACGATTCTCGGGGCAAACGACAGAGGAGGTCAAGGTGGTCACAGGAGCGTGCTCTATGGAGCTTGGGGCAACTGGAAATGGCATGGCGCCGGCGAGGTATGAAGGTTAGGGTTCAGGGCTTTTTGCGGGGACGAGTTTGAGAGAGGGAGAGGAGAAACTACACACGGCTAGGGTTCCTGAGCATCGGCGTCGAGTACATGTAGTCGTCCGGGGGCGGCGGCGGTCGGTAGCACACATCTTGGTGCCGGAGAGTGCTGCTGCATTGACAACGAGCAGGTTCTCTCCATCGCGAGGAAGAAGAAGACAACAGAGGAGTGAATCAGTATGGGCCTCGTGTTGGACCGGAGTTGGGATGGAATGGGACACAGGAAAGAGAGGGAGGAAGAGAAAGAAACTGGGCTGCGTGGCCTGGTTGGCTGTTGCTCATTTTTTTATTTACAAACCCTTTTTATTTTCTGTTTTGTATTTCTGTTTGAAATTTCAAATTCAAATTCTGTTTTGAACATTTCAAAAATAACAGATACTTTGTAAAAGTGTATAAAATACTGAGGGGACCCTTTTGTTCAGATTGGGCTCCACATACTTGTACTTTTCAAACATTTTGAAAACCATTTGAATTGTTTTCAATAGAGGGAGAGGTTAGGGTTTTAGGGTTTGATTATTTTCTCCAATGCACAATTTAAATGATGATGGTCATGCTATGCACAATCAAAAACCCTAATTAGTAATAACTAAAAACTGGGGTAGGAACTTATCCTTCACGTGACAGATCAACTTCTCCACCGTCACTGCATGGAAGATGAAGGTCACATTGAAGAACATGTATTGCTCTTCGTACAAGTACACACTTTAATGTGGTACAACCACCATTAGAGGTTATGGTGTTCTTGGACTTTTGAACTGTGAAACATAATTGATTGAGAGGAGCGGTTGTGTGTTGATTAGGGATGTAAACGACTAGGATAATCTGGTACCAAATCCACCACAGAATCTACTTTTAATTATCTATATCATGTTTATAGAAATCCGATGGATAAGAATATCCAATTTCAAACTAAACACCCAGATAGAGTGTAGGATATGGTATGTAAAATAGATTCAAATATGGATCATCAAGAAATTAATTAGGATTATCCAATTGTTTTTACCAAATAAACCATTTATACCGAAAAGCCTAACATGACATAGCACAACTAGAAGTTATTAAGTTATCGAGTTCCTTCTATGATCATTCAACTCACTTATATAGTCATCGTACCATATAGATTAAAAGTTTATTAGACTACTGATACGTTGTAAACATATCTGTAATTTTTTATACTCCATGCTTGTTTGTATCAAATTTCTTATGTTTTGTCTACACTATGAGGTATTTTTATACATTTTCTGGAACTAACCTATTTACAAGATGCCGCAGTGCCAGTTGCCCGTTTTCTGCTGTTTTTGGTTTCAGAAAATCTAGTAAGTAAATATTCTCGGAATTGGATGGAACAAAAGCCAAAGTCAATATTTTACCAGACACGACACGGAGACCAAAGAGGAGACGAAGAGGAGCTACGAGGCGGCCGCACCATAGGGTGGCGCAGGCCCACCCTAGGCCGCGCCAGCCCGTGGTGTGGGCCCCTCGAGCATCCACCGACCTCTCCCCTTCGCCTATATAAACACCCCGATGCAGAAACCCTAAGTACCCGATCAGAAATCCACGAAAGAGTCCATAGCTGCCGCCACCATCGTCCCTAGATTGGGGGGATCTAAAGCTATTTCCGGCAACCTGCCGGAGGGGAGAGATCATCCCGGAGGTCTTCTTCATCACCATGCCAGCCTCCGGAGTGATGCGTGAGTAGTTCACCCTTGGACTATGGGTCCATACAGTAGCTAGATGGTTGTTTCTCCTCTTTTGTGCTATCATGTTTAGCTCTTGTGAGCTCCTTTTATGACCAAGATCATGTATCTGTAATGCTACATGTTGTGTTTGCGGGGATCCGATGGATATTGAGTACTATGTCAGTTTGATTATTGATTCTATCATGTCTATGTTATTTGTGATCTTGCATGCTCTCCGTTGCTAGTAGATACTTTGGCCAAGTAGATGCTTGTAACTCCAAGAGGGAGTATTTATGCTCGATAGTAGGTTCATGCCTCTAGTAATCTAGGAAGTGACAGGAATCTCTAAGGTTGTAGATGTGTTGTTGATACTAGGGATAAAACAACAATCCTTTATCCAAGGGCAATTGTATTGTTTACTTTACACAATTTGTTTAATGCAATTATCTGTTACTTGCAACTTAATACTGGAAGGGGTTCGGATGATAACCTGAAGGTGGATTATTAGTCATAGATGCAGTTGAATTACGGTCTATGTATCATGTTGTAATGCCCAAAAAAATATCATAGAGATCAAGATGTCTAGTAAATGCATTGTTATGCATTTTTAGTCTGTCAATTGCCCCGCTGTAATTTGTTCACCCAGCTTGTTATTTATCTTATGGAGAACACCTCTAGTGAACTGCGGACCCCGGTCCATTCCTTACCATTGATATACCATCTTCTGTTTACCGTTTACTATTTACTTTCTATAAGCAATTACTATCTTCCAAACTATATGTTTAATCATTTGTTTTTAGCAAACCAGTGAGATTGACAACCTCACTGTAAGTTGGGGCAAAATATTGTGGTTGTGTTGTTTAGGTTCCAAGTTGCTAGCAACACCTTGGAGTTGTTTCCTTACTCCTACTAGTTCGAGAATCTTGGTTTCATAACTGAGGGAAACTTGCTGCTGTGCTCATCATACCTTCCTCTTGGGGTTCCCAACGATCTCTACATATCTGAGCCATCAAGCACTTTTCTGGCGCTGTTGCCGGGGAGATAAGAATAGTTTCAGTCTCTTCCTCCTCGTCAATCACTTTTCAGGGAGAAAGAAGATTCTTTCAAGGGGAGTCTCTCACAACCAATCTCTTTACTTTGTTTTTTTGCTTAGTTTATCTTGCTTTGTTTTAATTGTTTCTTTTTTATCAAAAATACAAAAAATTAGTTGTACTGCTTTGCTTCTTTTTATCAAAAACACAAAAAATAGTTCTTTCTTTAGTTGTCACCTTGTTCTTAGCTCACCATTTGATCCCTAAGTTCACCCTTAAAGAACTTTCAATAGTTAGTGGCTCTATAATTGGGAAAGCTAATATTGAAGAATTCTTTAATCATGTTAGCAAGAATGAGGATATTGAGGATAGATCCTTAGCAGAACTTGCTACAAATTATGAAATTGCTGCAGCTTCTTTAGTTCACATGTTGGAGGCTAGGTTTGTTAACCTTAACCCCATGATGCAGGTAATGTTTCTTAAACTTAAAGATGTTGAGGATACTGAAAAGAGTGATTTTATTCTGGAAACTTTGCTTAAATAATTCAATGATGTTGCTAAAGAAGCTAGAAAGGTCTTTGATCGCTTTAATATGCTAGGATCATGTGTAGATGTTATGGGTACACTAGAAAAGTTGGACAAAACCAAACCCAAAACTGGAGAGGAAATTAAAATACCAATACCTTTTAAACTTGCAGGAATGCATGAAGCCTTAGAAAAGAATTTTGATTGGATTGTCCCTGAAAACCCGTTTGATGAAAATAGTGAACCCAAGAGTATTGATAGAGGATCCTCTAGAACTTATTTGGATGAGATACCTTGCCTTGTTGAATAAATTTCTGGTATTGATCTTAATGCTTCCTCATTCGAAAATACTTGATTTTTGCTTCCTATGCCTAGATGAAAGGCGTTAAAGAAAAGCACTATTGGGAGATAACCCAAATTATTTTTATTTCAGTAAGTTTTTTCCTTTGTTGAGTCTTGGAAGTTATTGCATCTGTAATAACCTCTCCTTATCCTTTTTGTGTGATTTTTGTGCCAAGAATAACCTCTAATGAGGGAGAAGTAAGATTTGGGGAAGTCGTTGTCCCGAAACAGATTTTTGTGTTTCACTGTAAAAAATCGTGAAAAGTCCTAGTATGTCAGATTGAGCTGTAATTGTTTGTACTTATGCCCCAGGTTATTATCTAACTTTCGTTAGTTTATCACTTTTCGATTTGAGCAACAAAAGGTCTGAGAAAAAATCGGTCTTTACCTGCTGGTCTGTTTTGACAGATTTCTGCCATTATTTGCATTTGCCTCTTATGGGTTTATTTTTGAGTTATCTTTGATCACTTGAGCTTTTAAAAGGAATTTCTACATTAGCTTGTGTTTTAATGGAAGTTTTACTTGTGTTGAAACTAAACCCAAGGGCTTATTATCTTGAATACACTAATGTTGCTAATGAAGATTGTGTGAAGTTTTGTATGAAGGAAATTTTCAAGTGTAGGGGAAGAATAATGTGATGATATGAAGTATGGAAAAAAGATCAAGCTTGGGGATGCCACCCGTGTCACCCCAATAAATATTCAAGAAGTACAAGCGTCAAAGCTTGGGGATGCCCAAGGCATCCCCTTCTTCATCAATAAAAATCTCAGGTCTTCTTTCTAGACACTTTATTTTTATTCCTTCATGCACTATTGTGTTGTTCTTGGTGTGTCTTTGCTTTTGTTTTTAGTTTTATTTTGTTTGTTTTTCTGCAATAAATTAGTTGGACCCCCGCATTCTTATGGTGTTTCAAATAAGTTGATTGGTGTTTGAAAAGAGTAGAAAGTTTCATGCTTATAGTGGTACAAAAGGAAGCTTGTTTTAAATGTGGCCTAGACTTTATCATGTCATGTTAGATGTTTCTTTGACCATATGCTTAGTGATTATTGCTATAGCATGAATTTTTCTAAACAAGTGAGATTGCTTAATGTTCCTTGAAAGAATCATGTGTTGTTTTAGCATACAAAAGCATAATATTGTGGTATTCTCCTTTGATGCTTTATTTGGTTGACTTGGCACATGCTTACACCATGTTAAGACTATGAACCAGTCACCTTAGCCTCTATGATCATTTAGTTTTTGACTTGTGATATGACTTTATGCTTTAATTAATAATTTTTTGTCGTTTTGCATGATTATGGCCATTATTGCTCTCTTAGTTGGTCGCTCCCAGTCTTTTGTAGCCTCCACCTGTACTGAGTATGAGCTCTACTCGTGCATCCAACTCCCAAGAAACCAAGTTATTCCAAAGAGTCCACTATAAATTCCTATGCATGGTGTGTTACACCATTCATAGTATATTCATGTGTTTATCTATTTTCCAAATTAAACTTATTATGTGAAAATTGGTGATTAAAGCTCTCACAAACTTGATGGAACACTTTACTTTCTTGCACTTAATAAACTTGAACCATTGTGTCATCTATGTTGCTTATATGCTTGCAAATTATAAGTTGGAAGTTAGCAGAACCATGCTGTCATGGGGAACGCTTTCACCACCTGTACATATTATCCAGTTGATATCATGATCTTTTGTTTATGGATGTCGGTGGTGTGAAATAAAATGGGTGCTTGTAAGTCCATGGAGTATTATATATGTGTTAGAGAAACGCCTCGGCGGCTATCCTAAGCCATGCTTAATCATGGTGGAAACTTGCAGAATAACCATAATGAGCAATCTATGAAGCATCTTTAGAAAAAAATATAGAAAAAAGAGAAAAAAGCACCATGCTCATGGTAAATAAAAAAATTGCTGAGATTCTCATTGTCTGTTGCCTTGTCATTTTGATATGGGGTAGCTCCTGCGTCATAGGGCAAGGGGTACCCCGTTGGCGGTTCTCTATGATACACATATACTTACAATGACAAGAACTTGCTTATGACTAAAGTTGAATAGCATGAGGAACGGCCCTTGTACTCAAGGGACATGATATTTCCAACTTATGATCTGTCAAGCATATACTTCATATTTGTCTCACTTTAACCTTAATCACCTCAAGATGCCAATGATAGGGGAAATAAGAGCTAAAAGCTAATAAGTACCATAATTTTTGGAAGCTCTTTATGAAACTTGAAATCCCTGCTTCCCTCTATGAAGGGCCTTTCTTTTTTTACTTTAATGTTGAGTCTCCATCTTCTATCTTTATGCACTAATTAAGAGAGCACAGTTGTCATTCTTAGTTCAATGTGCGTTATCCCAAAACTTATTGATTGATTCATAATCATGGTATTGCTTGTTCTTAAATTATTTGTATCTAGTCACCCTTATGAACTTTGAAAGTGTCCTATGCATTTATGTTTTGCTATTCCATGAGGGACAAGCTGAATACCACTCATGCTATGTTTTCTATATGTGAAACGAACAAATGTCTTTCAATGCATTGTTATTCATGATCTTTTGTTTGTACCTTTTCATGTTACAACTTAGTTGGTTTGTCTTATTGTTAGAACTACATCTTTCATGCACATGTTTAGAGTACTATGATCCCAGCTATCAATTCTTTACAATATTTTGATCAAGATTGTGATGGTGCATGTCACCTCAAAAATTATTCTTTTTATCACTTACCTACTCAAGGACGAGCAGGAGTTAAGCTTGGGGATGCTTGATATGTCGTAAACGTATCTATAATTTTTGATGCTCCATGCTTGTTTTGTATCAACTTTCTTATGTTTTTTCTACACTTTGAGGTATTTTTATACATTTTCTGGAACTAACCTATTGACAAGATGCCGTAGTGCCAGTTGCCAGTTTTCAGCTGTTTTTGGTTTTAGAAAATCTAGTAAGAAAATATTCTCGGAATTGGACGGAACAAAAGCCAAAGTCAATATTTTACAAGACACGACACGAAGACCAAAGGGGAGAGGAAGAGGAGCCATGGGGCGGCCGCACCACAGGGTGGCACCGGCCCACCCTAGGCTGCACCAAGCCCATGGTGTGGGCCCCTCGAGCATCCATCGACCTCTCCCCTTCGCCTATATAAACACCCCGATGCAGAAACCCTAAGTACCCGATTAGAAATCCACGAAAGAGTCCATAGATGCCGCCACCATTGTCCCTAGATCAGGGGGTGTCGTGGTATTGCCGACGAGTACGCCATGGAGGGGTCCTCATAGAGCGTGTTTAGATACGTGAGGTAAGGCGGAAGGTTGGCGGGTATGAGGTAACACAACTTCCCTAGGTTCAGATCCCACGACGGTGGCAGGATCCTACTCCTGCTATAAATCACTATAATTTCAATACGCCGGGTTACAGGGATCGGTTCGCTGTGCGCGATATGAGTTGAGTTATCTAGGTTGTTCTGCCCTAAAGTATCCCATAGGTCCGGCTTATATAGTCGCCAGATCCTAGGGTTATAGATAAAGTCCTAGCCGGACAGGTTACAGAGTCCTACACGGTACAGAACTAGTCTAACGTATCTTGCACTCCAAGGCTCCGGGTATGCTAGTGACTCCTCCGTAGCCTTCCTTTATCTGGCATGGGACTCCCTTCTGGATCCATCTAACTGGGACGCCCAGCAGGCCATGGGCCTTGCTACCAACTATGGGCCACCTGGGTTATCCGGATTAGAGACATGCTATGGTGATACCCATTTAGCATATCCCCAATAGTAGCCCCGGAGAACTCCGAGATCTTGCGCCATCTTGCCTCTTCAGGTTGGTTACTCTGTCTAGATGAATGTCGGCAAATCGTCAAGCAATATCTTGTAGTCCTCCCAAGAACCCTACAATGTTCTCCGTCTTTAATATGCAAGTCGGAGAACTGCTGAATTTTCCATCGTACTCTTCTCATAGCCGGACTGAATCCGTCCATGCCGAAATCTTCAGATGGGATGGTTCACCTGCCTGTGTCAGTAGAGCAATGTAGACCATAGGTCAGTGACGCCTCGTAACTCACATATGCAAAGAACGCAATCATAGCCGTTTTTCCCGCAAAGGATGCGAAACATTGGCGGTGGTGGTAGGAACGTGGCGAAATTTCCGCGCACGCGGAAGCACGCGATGTCCATGCAGCAACCATTCGATCAACTTGCATGAATCTTGACACTGAGTACTATAAATTATAACCGTGGTAATTTCTATCCTTTCACCGCATTCTTCCTCGCATTGTCTTCTTCCTCTAGGGAATGCCTCCTCGAGCTCTTCGCGCGCACCGAGAAAAACCATAGCTTTCCCCCAATCCCATAGTCACCTTCCTCCATACACCAATGGCAAATAGCAGCGCCACCCCATCCATGGCAACATCGAGCGATGCCACAGCCAAGCCGGCGGGCTTCGTTCACGTGCCTCCAGTGGGCCTGGTGCTGCCACACACCGCGGTGGTGGAATCCACCGGCGGTGACCAGATTCCAGCGGGGATGGAACCGCTGGAGGAGGAGGGCAACTCTCATAAGGGAGAGTGGCGCGGCTCCGATATCACCGAGAGCAATCTCAAGGAGATTCTCGCCGAGGGGTACCTCCCCACGACGGAGGGGCTGGTCTAGCGGGCGGTGCCGGCCGGCGAGGTTACCCCTTCTCCCCAAGCCGGAGAAAAGGTGTACCTCAAAGCCCAACTGGCATGCGGCGTCTCCCTCCTAATCTCCGACTTCTTCATATAGGTCCTTAGCCACTACCGGGTTCAACCTCAGAACCTTTCTCCGAATAGCATCCTCGTTCTTAGCAACTACGCGGCGCTTTGTGAGGGCTACCTAGGAATTAGGCCTAGGTTAGATCTGTTTATATATTTCTTCACCGTCAAGAGGGAAGCCGGAGTGAGCAAGGAGTTCAGAAATTGTGGAACCATTAGCTTCAAGATCCGGCCTGGCTGGCGGTTCCCCGACATTGTAGGCCACGAGTCCTACAAAAACTAGCAGAGGACGTACTTCTACGGCCCAGATACCCCTCTGGCTGGCCGAGAAGCATCGTACCCGGACTTTGTCGACGGGGCCGCCGTCGAAGCCACGACATGGAGATCCCAAGCCCTCCTTCCCTCCGACGACGAAGCCTCCCGCACCGTAAGGCGGATCGAGTGGTTTGTAGACACGGGTCTGACCGGGTTGGACCTAGACATGTGCTGGTTCATTAGGCGGATCCAGCCTCTGCAGAACCACGCGAAGCTGATGCACCAGTATACCAAGGATAGGAAGGATAGCCTCCGCATCTCCAAGGACAACTTCTCTAGTGACTCCATCAAGCTCCGCCTCAAAGACATCGTCAAAGTGAAGGACATGAAGCGTGGCTTCACCATCACCTACGACATGTTCGAGGGTGGCACGTGCCTATAGGTACCTGTTTTATTTCCCGTGTATGACATATACTCCAGTTCTTCCGTCTAACCATTACCATTGTATCTAACACTTCGGGATTCACTCAATATCTAAAGATCATAGAAGAGGATAGCATGGCTGTCCAAGTCTATGACCCCAAGATGAAGGAAGTCACCATCGTGTCCGACGACGAGGTCCCGCTGGCGCGTAAGCGGAAGAGCTCCACCTCTGACGCTGCCAACAGAGGCAAGAAGAAGAAGACGGAGGGTGGAGCCTCCAAGAAGTCCACCGCCTCCCTAGAGGCGGAGAAAAGAAGAATGATTGGTATCCCTGACCAAAGCACCAACTGTTGTGTAAGCTTCTTAACATTCGACATTGTCTTTTGCTCGTCTTATTCCTGTACTTATACTTTTGCATGTTTCAGGAAGAAGGCCAGTATGAGTTTGAAGAAGACCTCCAAAACATCGGGGGCTTCTAAAACATCAAATAAATGTTTCAATAAGCATCTCCCGCCATCGCCCCTATAAATCCTAGCGTCCAGCCTACTTCCGCACCTACAAGCTCTCGAGCAAAGGTAACGTCTGAACCTTCCGCCATGGAAGTGGACCCAGGCGTCGCCGCGGATCTTGCTGTTGTCGGTGAGCAGGCGACACAAAAAAGCACCGCATCCAAAGTGGCTGAAGCTCCGGCTAAGGATGCCACTGGTAGCGGTAAGGCGATGGTGGAAGGTGGAACTTCTGGAGCAGGTGGTGCCACTGCACCTAGGACACCAGCAGAGTTTCTGAAGATTGTCTACCTGGTGCTTACACCGAGTAGCTCAACTCTGGTTCCTGGTGCTACGTCGACTTCTCCGACATGTGGTCTTGAGGAGTTGCTCAAGCAGGCGGATATCCTTCACGGAAACAGCCTTGCCTTCAGCAAGATACTTGCCGAGAGAGCCACCAACCTCAAGATCATTGCACTTGTAAGTTTTGTATGCCTTTTGCATTTCATATGTAGTATCACACTGTAGCCCTGAGGATTTAGACAGAAAACCATAGGTCTTTGTGTCTGAATGCTCTCAGAGTGACTAAGCTAGAAAACTTCGCACTGTATCCCCCAAGTATGTAGTTTGAATGAATTATTCTGACTAGATACTTTTAGAGTAGCATACGCAGTGTTTGTAAATTTCAAAACTGTAGCCCCCAAGCCTCTAGTTGAAACAAAATTAGTTCCGACTAGATCTTAAAGAAAGACTAAGCATATTGTCAAGTTAAAAACTCTCACTATACCCCCAAGCTTCTAGGTGGATATTTATATGGCTAGATGCTCCAAGTAGACTAAGTAATTTTGATCTTTCTCACAGAATGAGAATGCCCGGAGAGGCGTCGCCAACAAGAAGTTCCACAATATGCGTGCTGAGTTGGAAGATGAAAAGGGTAAAACTGCCTTCTTGAAGGATCAAATCACCAAGAGCAAGACTCTCTTTTTCTTTTCAATTTCACACACAAACATGGTCTTGTGCCATCACTCTCCGACTACTCATTGTGTGATGTTATTTCTCCGACATGCAGAAGCTATTGCCAAGGCGAAGGACATTCTCGAGCAATCCAAGCACATAGAACTACTGGATAGCGAGAACAAGATCCTCAAGCAGGAGAGGGCTGACACTTTTAAGATGCATGAAGCGTCCATGAAGGCCGTGCAGGAGTCTGCCAACACGGAGATCAACTGACTGAAGGAGGAAATTGCGATCCTCAAGGAGCAGAACAAAGCCGCCGAAGAGCAGAATAAGCGCAACCTTGAGGCTTACAAGGTCCACCGACAAGAACGGGACTCCATGGCGGAGACACTTCAACAATCCGAGGCGAGCATCTTTGGTAAGCAATCTCCGTCTTGTACTTCTGTAAGCCAGGTACTCTGAACTTTATTTTTATGTGAACTCATGTGCTCCATTGCTTGGTTGGAAATGCAGCTCCTATTGGTTTAACCAATATGCCTCCTCTGCCAAAGGAATGCATGGTCCTTGCTGGCAACTTCATCAGTACCGCCATCAAGCAAGCCAAGGAAATTGCCAAGCCCTTGAACATCAACATCAAGGCGGTGGATTCCGTCATGAAGTACTCGGATATTCTGCGCCAAGCCCCCGAGCGTATCGTAAGATGGAAAGCTTCATGTACCCGGGCTGGTGCAAAAATGTCGCTGGCGATGGTCAAGGCCCACTACGAGAATGCCGATATTGACAAGGTGACCTCGGGTCTGCCCAACATAGACGATGATAGCCAGAAGATTGATCATAAAGCTATCTCAGCATCGCTCGCCGGCTATGACACTAGGGTCACTGAGTTGTTTGATCCAAACTCCTTTGTGCCTCTCGAGATCATTGATGGCGACCAGCCTAGATCCTCCGAGTCCCTCAAGACCACCGACTTCGAAGATGATCAGGATGACTCACCTGCCGCCGCTGACGTTACCTCAAAGTCTCATGTGCCAGAGGAATGAAAAAAACACTTTGTAATATTTGTTTCCTCTGGATGTATGTATGCGGAAAAACTACTTCTTTAATATTAAGGCGGAAAACAATGGCTATATGTTTCCTGCTACTTAAGTACTAGTTCCAGCAATATATTTTTTAAGCAAGTGCTAGGTTATCCATAACTTTGGTTTTTATGCTTGACTTTTCATGAGTGGACTCGTAGTCGGAACCATGCGCTCGGGTGATGATGCCCAATGGCACCGTCAAAAACTAAGCACAAAATTACCGACTTCAAGTGCCAAAAGTCACTACTCCAGAATCCACATAGAAACAACAAAGAGCGTGTAGACCAGAAAACTTAAGCTAATGCCCATAGGCGGAATTTTCACAAGTGCAAATGCAAAACTTGCACATAAAGGTTTTATATGATCCAAAAATGAACACTAAAGGAGGTAAAAGACTCAAGCATATGAGTGAACCAAAGAGCTTTATTTCATTGATCATATAAGAGGTACACAGTAGATAAAAAATATGCTAAGTGTAGAAAGGACGTAGCTGTGCTATGTTCCATGGCCAATCAAGCTCCGGGTAGTCATCATCCGGGTCACGTCGCTTACGCTTATGATCATCACTTGGTATATCCTCTAGTTCACGATTGTCAATGAGGTAATAAGAACCATTGAGTAGCACCTTGCTTATGGTGAACGGTCCTTCCCATGGCGGGGATAATTTGTGTGACTTCTTCTGCTTAATTCGGAGCACCAAATACCCCTCTTTAAACGAGCGATGCCGAACGCGGCGACTATGGTAGCTGCATAGCTTCTGCTGGTAGATGGCGAATCTTTGGCATGCTAATACGCACTCTTCCTCGAGAAGGTCCACATCTAGGCGTTTGGATTCTTCAGCGTCATCTTCGTCGTAGGCGGCAACTCTTGGTGAATCGTGGAGCATGTCGAAAGGCAGGATGGCTTCTGCTCTATATACCTTGAAATAAGGGGTGTAGCCGGTAGATCTATTGGGTGTAGTTCGTAAACTCCATAAAAGAGATGGTAACTCCTCCGCCTAGGCTCCGGCTACTCTATGTAGCGGTGCCTCGAGACGTGGCTTGATTCCCTGCAGAATTAATCCATTGGCTCGCTCAACCTGCCCATTGGACTGTGGATGTGCCACATATGCTAAGTCAAGTCGGATGCCCTTCTCCCAACAATAAGCTTCCACTTCTCCGAGTGATAATTTGCTGCCATTGTCGGTGATAATGCTATGTGGGAGACCAAATCTCACCACTAGATCCCGGACAAACCTAAGGGCAGTTGCCCCATCAAGCTTTCTAATGGGTTTAGCTTCTTTCCATTTGGTGTATTTATCAAATGCTACTAGCAGATGTGTAAACCCACATGGTTCCGTCTGTAATGGACCAACCATGTCTAGCCCCTAGACTGCAAACAACCAAGTTATTGGTATTGTTCGCAATTCTTGACCTGGAACATGTGGTTGTCGGGCATAGTACTGGCATCCCATGCATGTCTCAACCAGCTTGTCGGCATCCACCTTCGCGGTCAGCCATTAGAATCCTTGCCGGAAGTCTTTGGAGACCAACGATCGAGGAGCGACGTGATGCCCGCAATCTCCGAGATGGATCTCATGAAGGATTTCAATACCCTCTTGCTGGGAAACACACTTGAGGTATACACCAGTAGTGCTTCTTTTATAGAGCTGTCCATTGATTATGGTATAGCCCTTTGCTTGACGTACTATTTGCCGACTTTCGACCTCGTCGATGGGCAAAGTTCCGTGTACGAGATACTCCATTAACGGTTTTGTCCAAGCCGGAGGGACTTTTGTCACTATGTGAACAAAAGTGTCAACTCTATCCGGGTTCTCGAGGTCCTCTCCCTTCACAGATGGTGTCCGTAGATGCCCCAGAAACACGCCAGGCAGAATTTGTTTGCGCCCTGATCCAAGCTTTGGCAGCAGATCATCCGCCTCATTTTCCTCCCTAGGGACATACTTGACTTCGTAGCCCAAGAAGCTCTTCGCTATCTCGTCCACTTCGTATCGATACGCCGCCATCATAGGGTTCCACACATTCCAGGTGCCAGCTACCTGCTGGGCAAGCAAGTTGGAATCTCCACAACAACCTATGCGCTTGATGCCAATATCCTTAGCTACGCGAAGTCCATGAGTGAGTGCTTCATATTCCGCCATGTTATTTGTAGCCTAGAAATGGATCTGCAGAACATAGTGTAGCTTTTCCCCTGTTGGTGACTGTAGCAGTGCACCAGCCCCGAGCCGTCGAGTAGCTTTGATCTGTCAAAGTGCATCACCTAGTATTCTGGCTCTGGTACAGGGGTAGCATCTGGCGCTCTGTCTAATCTGCGATGAAATCCGCCAAGACCTGTGATTTGATAGCGTCGCGTCTCTTGTAGGTGATCTCGAAGGCGGCAAGCTCAATGCCCCACTTTGCAACCCTTCCTGTAGCGTTGCTGTTGTTGATAATGTCTAACAGTTGAGCTTTGCTCACAACTGTGATAGGGTGCTCCTGGAAGTAGTGCCTTAGCTTCTGAGAAGCAAGGAACACTCCATAAGCTAGCTTATGGTAGTGTGGGTAACACTGCTTGGACTCCGTCAAGACCTCGCTGATGATGCTCGACGTGGCACTTCGTTGGTAACCCCAAGCGTAGGGTGTGAAGAGCAATCAACAAGTTTTCCCTCAGTTGAGACCGAGGTTATCGAACCAGAAGGAGGAAGGAAATGTAACTCAGGTGTTGCAAGCAACACGGAGATCTACACAACACAAACTCAAGACTTTGCCCCAACGAATTAGTGAGGTTGTCAAGCTCACCGGTTTGCTGTAACAAAGGATTAAACGTATGGTGTGGAAGGTAATGGTTTGCAGCAAGTAAACAAGTAACAGTGCAAGATGTATCAATGGTAAAGATTGGACCGGGGTCCATAGTTCACTAGAGGTGCTCTCCTTAGATAAACAACATGGCATGAAGGCTAAAAAAATTACAACAGGGCAATTGACAGGAACTGAGCAAGGCATAATGATGCAATTACTAGTCAGAAAGATCATATGAGATTCGATTGGGTAATACAACAAGATACATAGACCACCATCCAACTGCATCTATGACTAGAAGTCCAGCTTCAGGTTATCATCCGAACCCCCTCCACTATTAAGTTGCAAGCAATAGACAACTGCTTTAAGCAAAGTGTGTAAGGTAAATAGTCCACATGTTCCATGAACAAGTGCGGTGACCCAGCATACCACTGCATGTGTATTACACTATAGTCGTTGATATGACATCCATAGAACACCGTTCTATAAATATCACATCCCTCAAAGTGGTACAACAGAAACATTGTGGGTCCATATTACAAACATTCACACATTATTATTATTACAACATCAGAAGTTCAAGACTTCAAAAGGTTTCAACTTACAAACCAAAATATAAAGTGTTTTAGCGGAATTAAAAAGTAGCAACTCCAACCAGGAGTTGAGCTTAGCAGCTTATTCTATAGAGTTCATGCTGCTCAGCTCTATTGGTTACTACTAACTAGGATACTTATTTGGACTCGTTATCATCGACACCATAGCGGATTTCGTAATCCACTCCTTCAACACCTCCTGACAGGTCAGGCTCTTCTTAGAACACATCTTCTTGACATTCAACTACATACATTAGCACGTCTTCGGGATCCTCAAAGTCTAAGCAAGGGATCAAAGGAAAGGATGAGTAACAGCGTTACCCAACAAGTTCATTATATGCAAGGTGGGAAGTTTGATGCTGTAACTAGCACCTCGGACTATAAGTCCTTGGCACTATGCAGTTTTTTTTAAATCTTTCAAAGATTGATTTTATTATAAAAAAATCTATGACCATCAGCCTTCACAGGTTGACCAGAACTTTCATGGAGTTCCTTTCCTGCCGCATTCGTAGCTCCTTCCTGGAACAGGGAGTAACAAGTTACAATTCTTACACTCTGCAGAGGTGCGTTACTTTACCCATGAGAGATCAACTTCTTGTTGCACAACCGGGCGTACTTTCCTGTCCACAATTCCATGATGTGGGGCCCAGTAGTTGGTCCAAGCCAATCACTGCCCCCTTCGCGACCTCGCATGCCTCCTTGGTGTACACCATGCCCACATATTGAATTACGGCAATGGTTTGTACAAACCGTTAGATGCTAGAACTATCATGGGACGATGAGGGTTCACACCCATATGCTGCATATCCTCTATGAATTACCAATTAATATGCACTGTACGAGGATAACAGCCACGACCTGCACATCCGGCTTCATGCAAGAGGAAGAAGATACATCTGACTTCTCCGTCCTATTCCAAATCTCATGGCTAACGCGTAATATACAGCGCTAGAATCACTGATGTCAGGGGTTATTAAGTCCCTAATTGATCATCATTGTTGCAAATAGAACCCTAAGTACTATTGCTCCATTATATCATCACTTAGGATGATATCTATGATTTCTTTATTTGTGAAAATATTATTTTCTTTCTTTGGAGTATATATGATAACACACAATTTGCAAATACTTTTATAAAGACTCTTCAAAGGATATGAGCAAGTGATGAACTTTCCTTGTGATGGCAAGGTAGTGAAGTCTGATGCTTGCACTGTACCTTGAGCTTCTATGTCTACAAAAACATCATTATTGCCCGGTAAGGACAATATTTAAAGAAGCAAAATGATTATGCAAAGTAATGAAATGCATTATTTAACTTGATATGCATTCTCCCCATTATTATAAAAATTATTTTTAATAATAAAGGATTTATAATATTAATTTTTTAATATTTATAATAGAATATTGTATTCTTTTATTTTATTTCCCTTTTATTTGAATTTTATTGATTTGATAATTCCTTTAAGAATTATAATTTAATTAACAAAATTGTTATTAAATATTTGTTTAGTATTTTTCTAAAATACTACAATATTAATATATAATGAAAGTGATTTTTATTTAATTTTACCATCTTTCAATAATTTTGTAAAATTCCATAAGGTATATTTAAATTACAAAATTCTTAATGAAATTAATAAAATTTATATGTTTTAAATTTTATTTCTTAATTGATTTGGATAGTTTGGATTATTGTGAATCCAAAAATATTTTATTTATAATTTTTGAACTTTTATTTTATTTTCTAGAATTTATTTAAGTTCAGGGGCATTTTGGTGTTTTCCTATTTATTAAAAATAGGCTCTAAATTATTTGGGCTGTCTGTTTGGGTTTATTGGTCCCTTGTGGCCTAGTAGGGCAAGGTCAAAACAACACCCCGAAGGGTTTTTGGCCCACCCAGGCCAACTCACTCTCTGTCTCCCTCGATCTCACCTCTCTTCTTCTGATCTCCCGACCCCGTGGTCAGCGATGCTGTCGCCGGCGATTCACGCCACCGTGGACCGTCCTGGCTGCCGCCGTGGTGTGAGGCGAGGTTGTCGACCATGCTCGTCCATCTGGTCCAATTCGATTTGATCCTAGGGTCCTACCGTGGTGTGGGGCGAGGTTGTTAACCATGCTCGTCCATCTAGCCCCTGCCCAAACCCTAGGGTTTGGGGATGGTGCTGCTGCCGTCGCTGCGGACCCTCCCGTGGTGAGGTGTGGTGCCCGTGTGCTGCTGTGGACGCCACCGTGGCTGGTGCGGGTTGCAGCGCCCTCTGGGGTGCTCCCCGTGTCGCCGCGATCTCATCGGCCATTCTGCTTCCTCTTTAATTCGTCAGCGAGGACCCTGGTGAGTTATGCCTTTGTGGATCCTAGTTCATCTTATCACCTTGGATTCCTTTGTGTGTATCTAGTGGCCAGTTATAGTTTGTGCTTGTATTGCTACTAGGGTTCATCTCTGGTGCTTGTAAGATACTCCTATGATCTGGTTATGCTGTTTAGTGGGGATTTGGGTGCTCTACACCTCAGTGCTTGTGGTCACCCCCCTTTGATTGTCTGGTGCTGTTGTTGGTTTATGACTAAGGCTGGATTAAATGCTAGGGTTGCATAGTATTGCCTCTGGTTGGTACTCTGGTGAATTGATGTGTTTATACATTGTCGATGTCGATATCGACAATGATCTAGTCAGTGAGGATTCACTGACCTAGTTATTGTTAGCTTGCCAGATTATGCTTGGTATGAATTTTATTCAATAGAATCTAATGATTCTTTGATCATGAATAAATAATTAGGATATGATCCCTGTATCTAGTTTCAGGGAGATGATTTGATAGATGATTTGTGTAGATTGGAATATTTGATTGTCTTTGTGATAAGGTCAGTGCTTATGAAACCTTCTTAAGATGGTACATAAGTAGATCTTGTTACTGACTATACTTATATTCATTTCTGGGACTTGATGGATGTTGATAGATAAGTTGGGAAACTTATTGTTTGATCCAGCCAATGATGCTGGTCTGAGGCTCTAGGAACTAAGTTCCTATGTTGCTGACATTTTCAAAATTGATTAAGACATTAGATGCTTACTAGATCTTGAATCCTAGTTGGTTAAATATATATGGTTTTGTTTGTGGCTTAAAATCTGAGGTGCTACTCCTTCTTGGAGATGTGCCCAGATTTTGTAAGAACAAATGATAGAATATAGAGGTTGCCTTTGGTATCACCAATTTTGTGAGGCTGGTATGAGAATTTGGTGTTTTTTAATAGAGTTTGATCCTAATCTTTATATTTATAACCTCTAGGATAGCTTCACCCCACTTGGGTGATTATTGAGAGGTTGTCTTATGCATCAGCACCTATATTTTGCTTGGATAAGATAAACAAATCATATGGTTATTTATGATACTCACCACAAAATCTATGCTTGTGATGGCTTAATGTGCTGGTGGTGTTGCTGGTCTGGTCCAGTCCTTCTCCTCTTGATGCTGTTCTTGTGTTCCCTTGATGCTTGTGCTTGGCCTTGAGGAACTCTGCTCCTCCTAGCTCTTGTGAGCTTGGCCTTTCTATTCACCTGATCCTTCCCCTCCTTATGTCACCATCAGGTGATATGTGGCTTGATCTGGTGTGAGATGGTGTTGCTGGTTTATTAAGCTAGCTATTCTTGTGTGGTGTGAGCAGTGAAGAGATACACTAGTGCTTCCCCACGGCTATGCTAAGAAGTTTTGTGTGATTGGGCTATTGCTATGGTGCTGACAGCACACACCATGCAGTTTGGTGTGTGTGCTGCCTGTGTGCTTACTGTACAACTTGTGGATATGTTCTGAATTTGCGAGTTACTGTTATCAGGTTACCTTTTACCTGGCTGGTGAAACTTGCCCCTCCTTGTTGTTTATTTGACTTGTGGCTTTAAATTATGAAATATATATTCTTTCATTTTGGTGAAACTTGCCCCTTTTTAAAAGATTACTCAATGATGAATCTTGAACAATGCACTTCATTGTCAATTCTGAGAGTAATATAATTTTAACCTTAACTTTCTTTCTTTTTGTTTGTGTTTGTTTTGCAGGTACCAGACTTGGGAATTCAAGATTTTAGTTTAGGTTTTTCTTTTTTATTTATAGAATAGTCATATGTAATATTTTTTTATTCTTTTGTAATTTTATTTTTATCCTTTTGTAATAAAGATTGTACTATTATTCAATAAAGAAATATTATATTTCTATTTATTACTATGTAAAGATTGTTGCTTATGTGCATAAGTTACATTTGTGTAACTTATTCATTGAATGAAGTTTTGGAATATTAATTTTATTGATTATCCTCTTTTATTTAAAGTTTGAGTTATTAAGGGTTAATTCTTAATTAAATCAAATACTCAAACAATATTCAAAATTCTTTTGAATTATAATTCCAACACTCAAATTTTAAATTCAAATTTCGTTTCCCAAAACACCCTAATCCACAAAGATCATATCAAAGTCTATAGCAATCATCCTTCAAGACTATACCAAAGCTCAAAGCATGAAAGAAACTTTGATCACTTTAATTTTTTATTTGGCAAAAAATTTACCCACATTTTCACAGTTGAATGCATGCAACATCTTAAATTCCTAAATCTACCCTTCGTTAGTTCCTAAATGCTGGGATGTTACAACAAGAGACCGTTGTTTTCTCCCTAGTGGCAACAACACATCTACAACCGAAGAGATTTCTGTCACTTCCCTTGGAAACTAGAGGCATGAACCCACTATCGAGCATAAATACCCCCTCTTGGAGTCACTAGCAACTACTTGGCCAAGATAGTTACTAACAACAGAGAGAATGCAAGATCACAAACAACACAGACATGATAGAATCATAAAGACAAAATCATTAATCAAACCAACATAATAATCTCAATATCCATCGGATCCCCGCAAACACAACATGCATGATTACAAATAGATTAGATCTTGATCATGAACGGAGCTCACAAGATCTATACACAAAAGAACAAAGGAGGAGATACAACCATCTAGCTACTACATGGACCCATAGTCCAAGGTGGAACTACTCACGCATCATACCGGAGAGAAGGCCTCTGGGATGATCTCCCCTCCGGCAGGGTGCCGGGAAGAACTTCAGACCCCCCCCCGATCTAGGGATGATGGTGGCGGCGGCTACAAATGATTTCGTGGAGATTTAATCGGGTGCTTAGGGTTTCTGTGTTGGGGGCTTCTTATAGGCGAAGGGGGAGGCCGAGGCGACCGGGGGTCAAACCTACCCGTGCGGGCCACGCAGCCCGCCTGGGGTGGCCGCCTGCATGCTTTCTCGTCTCCCCTCTGGACTTCTTGTTCCCCACGGAAAGTAATTGACTTTGACGTTTGTCCCGTCCAATTCCGATAATATTTCTTTACTAACTTTTCTGAAACCAAAAACAGCAGAAAACATGCATTTGGCACTGTTGCAACTTGTTAGTAGGTTAGTACCAGAAAACATGTAAAAAGCACCTCAAAGTGTAGACAAGTAAAGAAAAGTAGATACTAAACAAGCATGGAGCATCAAAAATTATAGATACGTTTCCGACGTATCAACATCCCCAAGCTTAACTCCTGCTCGTCCTCGAGTAGGTAAGTGATAAAAGAATAATTTTTGAGGTGACATGCACCCTCACAATAAAGATCCAACCATTTGCAAGCATTGAAAACTGGGATCAAAGAACTCTAAACATGTGCATGAAAGATGGAGTTCTACCAATAGGACATAGTAACTATGCATGCAACATGGCAAGCTACAAAAAAAGATCATGCATAACATGCATTGAAAACGTTTGTTTGTTTCACATACAGAAAACATAGCATAGTGGCAATCAGCTTGTCACTCATAGAGTAGCAAATAGATGCATAGGACACCTTCAAAGTTCAGAAGGGTGACTTGAAAAAAACATCACAAGAACAAGTAATATCACAATATGCATCAATTAATAAGCTTTGGAACACTGCACACAAAATGACAACTATGCTCTCTTAATGGTGCCTAAAGGTAGAAGGTGGAGACTCAATAATGGTGGAAGAAAGGCCTTTTTGTGAAGGAAGCAGGGATTACAAGTTTCAAAAAGAGCTTCCAAAAATTATGGTACTTGTTAGCTTTCAGCCCTCATTTCCCCTATCATAAGCATCTTGAAGTGGTTAAGGTTAAAGTGGCAAAGATGGAGTATATGCTTGAAGAAGTATAAGTTGGCAATATCAAGTCCCTTGAATACGAGGGCCACACCTCATGCATACTCAACTTTGGGCCCAGGTAAGTTCTTGTCATTGTAAGTATTTGCATATCATTGAGAACCGCCAACGGGGTACCCCTTGCACATGGTACATGAGCTTTCCCATAACCAAAATGACAAGGCAAGCAGACAATGAGCATCTCAGCAATCTTTTTATTTACCATATGCATAGCTTTTTATTGAGGATGCTTTATAGATAGCTCACTATGGTGATGCTGCAAGTTTCCACCATGATTAGGCATGGCTTAGGCTAGTGTCCCAGGCATTTCTCTAACACGGGATACAAACTCCATGTACTTACAAGTTCCCTCTTTATTTCACACCGGTGACATCCATAGACAAAAGAACATGA
This sequence comes from Avena insularis, assembly GCA_023614405.1. NCBI lineage: Eukaryota > Viridiplantae > Streptophyta > Magnoliopsida > Poales > Poaceae > Avena > Avena insularis. Next base: position 345,598,466 of record CM042697.1, read on the forward strand.
TATCAACTGAGTACAAAGTACAAGTGCAATGTTGAAAATGTTCCCCGTGATAGCACGGTTCTGCTAATTCCAACTTAAATGTGCAAGCATATACAAGAAAGTTGTCACAATGGTTCAAGTTTATTAGGGGCAAAGAATATAAAGTGTGCCATCAAGTTCGTGAGGGCTTTAATCACTGAGTTTTCACATAACAAAATAGTTTTTAATTGGAAGATAGTTGAAAACAAGAATATACTTGGAATGGTGTAACACACCATGCATAGGAGTTTATAGTGGACGCTTGGGAATAACTTTGTTTCTTGGGAGTTGGAGGCATGAGTAGAACTTACTCATACAAGTGGAGGCTAGCAAAAGAATGGGAGCAACCAACTAAGAGAGCATAATGGCTATAATCATGCAGTGCAACAAAGCATACTAATCAAAGCAAAGAGTGGTACTACAAGTAAAGGACTAAATGATCATAGGGGCTAATGGTGACTTGTCATAGTCATAACATGGTGTGAGCATGTGCCAAGTCAACCCGAGCAAAGCATCAAAGGAGAATACCATAATATTATGCTTTTGCTTGCTAAAACAATGCATAATTTCTTCAAGGCACACTAAGAAATCCTAATTGTTTGGAACAATACATGTTACAGCAATAATCACTAATCATATGGTCAAAACAACACCTAGCATGTCATGCTAAAGTCTAAGTCACAGTCAATGCAAGCTCCTCTTGCACTTCAAGCAAGAACTTACTACTCCTTTCCAACACCAAGCAACTTATTTGCAAAACAACACAGCGAGAACGGGGGTCCAAACTTCTTTATTCAAGCAAACTAAACAACCTAGCAAAGCAAACATAAACTAAGACGCTCCAAGAACAACACAATTGTGCATGAAACAATAAAAACAAAGTGAAAAGACAGACCTGAGCTTTTTATTGATGAAGAAGGGGATGCCTTGGGAATCTGTTGGGGATATGCTATATGGGTATCCTCATAGCATGTCTCTTATCCGGATAACCCGGGTGGTCCACAGTTGGTAGCACGGCTCATGGCCTGCTGGGCGGCCCAGTTAGATGGATCCAGAAGGGAGGCCCATGCCGGATAAAGGAAGGCTACGATGGAGTCACCAGCATACCCGGATCCTTGGAGTACAAGACAAGCTAGACTAGTCATAGTTAGTGTAGGACTCTGTAACCTGTCTGGCTAGGACTTCTCCCTGTAACCCTAGGACCTGGCGACTATATAAGTCGGGCCTATGGGAGCCTTTAGGGAACAACACAAGATAACTTCAGACAATCGAGTAGCGATTATCATACACCTCACACAATGAACCAATCCCTGTAACTCGGCGTATTGCCATTATAGTGATTTATAGCAGGAGTAGGATTCCGCAACCGTTGTGGGATCTGAACCTAGGTAAGCTGTGTTACCTCGTACCCGTCAACTGTCCGCTTCCCCCACGTCTCTAAACACGCACTGTGAGGACCCCTCCATGGCGTACTCGTTGGCAATACCACGACAGTTGGCGCCCACCGTGGGGCTAGAGGCGCTTCAGGATCTTTAGCGGGTGAGGACCAAGATCTTCGCAGGAATCGATGAAACCGTAGCCATCGGTCGTGTTCTCTTCTCCGGCAACATTCTGATCATCCCTCCCGACGAGTTCTGGATCCCGGCGAAGATGAACCCTACGCGGTGTTCGGTCGTTCCTATCGGAGACATCCACCTCTTCATCGGCGAAACCGACTCGGGCACTAGTTCCCTGGGAGTCGGAGGAGCATCAAGGCCCGCACGGACCGCCTACGGGCATGATACGTTCGCGGAAGGATCGATGTCGGATCTCTCTTTGGCGTTTGCCGGCAAAGATCGGAAAAATTCAAGGCCCACCCAAGCCGCCCCTATGCAGGATATAATGGTGGAAGATCACTGCAAATCCGCCGGCTTCGCCTGTGTGTCTGGACAACAGAGATCCAAGTTCGTCGGCATGGTTACCATCTTCGATCTGGCGCGTTGTGTTTAGAGAGAGGGCGAAAACCCCCATGATTACCTTGCCAGGTGGCTCCGTATACGAGACAATCTGGCCCACTACCCCAATGATGATGCTATGTATCACTTTGTGGAAGGACTGGACCATGGAACGCTCCTCCAGCATTCTCTAAGACGGCAGCAGGCTTCGGGACGTCTCACTTTTGAAAGTATGGTGAACACCGTCAACAGGTACGTGGAGGATGACGGGACAGCTCAGGCGGATCTTGCGCTCGTTGGCGGAGCGCCGCCGCCTTAGCAACTGCCACCACCGCCGCCATGGTCGCATCTACGCCGCCACCTCCAGTCATCGTCGCTGCTATTGCACCTCCACCCCCCGTCATGGAGGAAGTCCTGGCACCCTCCGACTCTGTGATTGACGCGCTTTATGCCGATTTCAGTGTAGATTCAGAGGAGATAGATTTCAGTCCATAGGAACTAGACTCCGCCATGCAGGAGATGGAGGAGGAGTACACATGCGACGAGCAAGCCAACAAAGCCATCGCGTCTCGAGAGGTGTTCGTCACATTGGGACGACGATGGATGAAGATCAACCCGGACAAGCTCCACCTACAGTGCTGGACAAGGTGAAGGGGCCACTTATTGCTGTTGACGATGATCGCGCAGAGGTCATGCCTCCTCCGCCTAATCCGGTGCAACAGCCACAGGAACTCGGCACCGGTCCAAGCAACAACAACACCGCAAACTTGCCGCCTCTGGCATCTACGTCTGCTGCTTCCCAAGTCACTCCAGCTGATAGAGTGATGTACGACAACCTCCTCGTCGAGCCACTGACCGTAGCTCATATCCGGAACGTGACCCAACTTGACGAGAAGCGCCAGCAGTTGCTGGAGGAAGCACATGCCATCGCGGAGCAGGGCGCTAAGCTAGATCGAGATCTGGTCAACACGCAGAAATCCATAGAGAAAGCTAGAGCAATGGAGGCCGAGTACAAGACTCTGCTGCAGCAGCAGAAGGCTAAGAAAGCTCCAGCTCGCGTCATCAACGATCCTGGCATACGACGAAACCTAGGATGGGCTTCCACGAAGCCGGCATAGGCCAAGCCATACATTGACAGTGAAGGCAGACATGTGATGCCCACTCCCCTCCTTAACCTCGCCGTCACCAAGACCCTTCTAGAGCAGGATCGATCGCCTGAGGCGGTGGAACAGGTCTATGACCTAGTGGCCAAGGCGGTGAAACAGCAGGAAAAGGCCACCTCCCAGAGGCCAGAGTCTGACCCAGCGTTTTGTCGGTCTACCAGCACAAGACACCAAGGGACATATCTCCTCTTGATGTCGGATCTCAGATGGGCTCATCAGAACGAAGATGGAGGGATGCGCGCAACAGGAAGGATGCTATTCCCATATCCTCCGACCACGGAGAACAGGCCCGACCTCGTCGCCCATCGCAACCGCCCCGCTTCCCCCGACATAACGAAGACCCCAAAGCTCACCATCGTACGGATATGCCCCCGCCAAGTCAAGGCGGCATCGTCATCCGCGACAATGCGGAGCGGACTCGTCATGACGGAGAGGGCAACCAAGGAGACAAGAGCAGGTCATTCCATGACCCTCCGCATCCAACAAGCAACCGCGACAGGCATGAGGAGTCACAGGAGGATAATAGCAAGAAGGCTAACCCACCGCCACATCCGCCTCCATCGCCACCTAGAAGTCACCATGGCGGAGGGGGCCACGTCGTTCACGCAGCCCATCCCTGTTGATAAGAAGAAGAAAAACCCGGAGCCATACGACGCACGCTCGCGGATCGACAAGATCCACGAGGCCCGGGAAGGACCATACCTGGGACCACGTTGCTTTGGACCTGCAATACGGTCTGCAACTTACCCCAAAGGTTTACGGATTGACAAGACCATCAAGCCCTATGATGGCACCGCCAAGCCAGCCACATGGTTGCAGGACTACGGCAATGCGGTGGAGATTGCCGGAGGCAACCCCAACATCACCGTCAAGTACCTCCCGTTAATGTTGGCGGGCACGACCCATCAATGGATTGATGACTTGCCGAATAAATCCATCTGAAATTGGTTGGACATGCAAGAAGCATTCACCAGAACTTCGAGGGTACGTACAAACGTCCCTGCACTGTCGGCGATCTATAGCGGTGCGTGCAAGAGAAAGACATGACATCTCGTGCCTACCTCTCCCGCTGGCTGGATATGAAAAATTCCTGCGCAGGAGTGCACGCTCAGACCGCCATGGCTGCCTTCATCGACGGGTTGGAAAGGGGCACGTTGCTCCGACATAAGTTGAAGCACTTGCAGGACAATCACCAGCTTGACTTGAACCAGATGATTCAGTTGGCCAGTGAGTTCGCAGCTGCGGACGACGATGCTCGTGGCTCGTTGTCGGCAACGGCCTTTCCAACTCAAGCTCGGAGGAACAGCAGTACAAAGCAGAAAACCTCTCCAGAAGAAAAGCAAACTCCCAACATGGTCGCCATGACCTTTGCAGCACAAGGCGATGGCGGACAACATGGCCGAGGATGAGGAGCTGGTCGTGGGCAGCAGCGAGGAAGTGAAACTACCTCGGCAGCGCACCGCGTTCCCCAAACCTATGAGGAGTACCACGATATGCCGTGCCTTGTACACCTCGATGTCAAAGGTAAAGCTACTCACACCAATCGACATTGCTAGTTCGTCAACAAACTCAAGGAAGACCCAGAGTCCGGCTACAAGCGAAGTCGGAAGAACAGACCGCGAGGCAAGGGCAAGGGGAAGAAGAAGGAGGAGGAATCCAAGGATTCAAGTGATATGGACGAGGACGTCGACCCCAAGCACGCCGCCAAGAGCGACGACAAAGGGAAGAACCCCTTCATAAAGAAGGCGCCAGTCTACCACACTTTCCTTGGCACCCCCTCCGCCCGACAACAGAAGACCTCTATGAGGATCCTGATGGCTACTCTACCCCCAGTTCCCGAGTACCTGCGCTGGTCGGAGGTTGCAATTACTTGGGACAGGAAGGATCACCCAGACCTCATTCCTACGGAGAACCAATACGCCATGGTCATCAACCCCCTGATTGACGGCAATGAGTTCACCAAGTGTATGGTGGATAGTGGAAGCATCATCAACATCATGTACCTGGATACACTGTAGAAGATGAACTTGACGGAGGCAAACCTAAGGCGGACCAACACCATCTTACACGGCGTAGTTCCTAGTCGGGAGGCCCGGTCCCTTGGGTGCATCACACTTCAGGTAGCTTTTGGCGATGTTAATAATTACCGCCAAGAGCGCATGACCTTTGAGGTGGTACCCTTCAAGAGCGTGTACCACGTCATATTCGGCCGTGACATATTCCACACCTTCATGGCCAATCCATGCTTCGTCTACAACAAACTCAAGATACCTGGACCAAATGGTGTCATCACCGTATCCGGAAGCTTTACCAAGGCTAGGGACTGCAAGATTAATGAAGCAGCCTATGCGGAAGCTGTCCTCTACAACAAAGAATTCAAGGAGATCTAGAGAAAGGTCGATGACTCAGAGATGCCCACGTCAAAGAAACAAATCTCCGACTCCGCTCCAGCATTCAAGGCCGCCATCGAGACCAAGCCGGTGGAACTTGTGGTAGGCGATGCCTCCAAGACCACCGCCATTGGGATGAACCTGGATCCCAAATAGGAAAGCGCGCTCGTCGAGTTCCTCCGTGAGAATAGGGACATCTTTGCCTGGCAACCTGCCGACATGAAAGGTGTACCTAGGGAACTTGTTGAGCACAGCTTAAACATTGATCCAAAATGCAAACCAGTGAAGCAAACTCTATGAAGCTTTAGAGATGAGAAAAGACGCGCCATTGGCAAAGAGATAGCTAGGTTACTTAAGGCTAGTTTTATCCAGGAAGTCCTTCACACCCAATGGGTGGTCAATCCTGTACTTGTCCCCAAAAAGGGAACCAATGAATTAAGAATATGCGTTGATTACACCGGCTTGAACAAAGCATGTCCCAAAAATCCATTTGCTTTCCCTCGCATTGACCAAGTCATTGACTTGATAGCTAGCTCGGAACTTTTGTGTTTTCTTGATGCATACTCAGGATACCACCAGATCAAGATGAGGAAGTCGGACCAATTGGCCACTTCTTTCACTACTCCATACGGCATGTTTTGCTATGTCACGATGCCCTTTGGGCTGAAAAACGCAGGTGATACATACTAGAGGACGATGCAACGTTGCCTACACGATCAAATTGGTCGGAACGTCCACGCCTATGTGGACGATATAGCGGTGATGTCTAAAAAGTCAAATGACTTAATCTCTGACTTCAAAGAAACCTTTGATAATCTCCGGAAATACAACATGATGCTTAATACTAAGAAGTGCGTCTTCGGGGTCCCAGCCGGCAAATTGTTGGGCTTCATCGTTTCCCAGTGTGGAATCAAGGTCAACCCGGATAAAATCAAGGCCATTTTAAACATAAACTGCCCAACATGCCTAAAGGACATCCAACGACTAACAGGTTGTGTTGCAGCAGTTAGTCGGTTCATCAGCCGACTTGGAGAGAAGGCCCTGCCGCTATACAAGTTGCTGAAGAAGGCAAACAAATTTTCTTGGACAGACGAAGCAGATGCAGCATTGAAGTAGCTCAAGGAGATTCTTTCCTCAGCGCCCATCCTTGCAGCACCCGAGCCTAGAGATCCCATGTTACTTTACATGGCGGCAACCAACCAGGTAATCAGCATCGTCGTCGTGGTAGAGAGAAAGGGACCAGGCTATGAGCACGGAGTTCAACGACCAGTTTACTATGTAAGAGAGGTCTTGACGGAGTCCAAGCAGCGTTACCCGCACTACCAGAAAATAGCTTATGGAGTATTCCTTGCTTATCGGAAGCTAAGGCATTACTTTCAGGAGCACCCAATCATAGTGGTGAGCAAGACTCCACTGTCCGACATTATCAACAACAGCGACGCTACAGGAAGGGTCGTGAAGTGGGGCATCGAACTTGCTGCCTTCGAGATCACCTACAAGAGACGCGACGCTATCAAGTCACAAGCCTTGGCAGATTTTATTGCAGATTGGACAGAGATGCCAGATGTTACTCTGTTGCCCGAACCAGAGTACTGGGTGATGCACTTTGACGGATCAAAGCTGCTCAATGGCTCGAGGGCTGGTGTATTGCTACAGTCACCAACTGGGGACAAGCTACACTACGTTCTGCAGATCCACTTCGAGGCTACAAAAAACATGGCGGAGTATGAAGCACTCATTCACGGATTACGCGTAGCCAAGGATATTGGCATCAAGCGCATAGTTTGCTGTGGAGATTACGACTTGGTTGCCCAGCAGGTGGCTGGCACCTGGAATGTGCGGAACCCTATGATGGCGGCATATCGAGACGAAGTGGATGAGATAGCCAAGAGCTTCTTGGGCTACGAAGTCAAGTATGTACCTAGGGAGCAAAACAAGGCAGTTGATCTGCTATCTAAGCTTGGATCAGGGTGCAAACAAATTCCACCAGGAGTTTTCCTAGAGCATCTACGGACACCATCCGTGAAGGGTGCCAACATCGACAACCCAGATATAGTTGACTCTTTCATCCACATGGTGGCAAAGGTCTCTCCGGCTTGGACAAAACCGTTCATGGAATATCACAAACACGGAACTTTGCCTGACGACGAAGTCGAAAAATGGCAAATAGTATGTCGAGCGAAGGGCTATACCATAATCAATGGACAGCTCTAGAAAAGAAGCACTACTGGTGTGTACCTATAGTGTGTTTCCCAGCTAGAAGGTATTGAAATCCTACGCGAAATCCATCTCGGAGATTGCGGGCATCACGCCGCTCCTCGATCGTTGGTCGCGAAAGCTTTCTGGCAAGGATTCTACTGGCCAACCGCGAAGGCGGACGCCGACAAGATGGTAGAGACATGAATGGGATGCCAGTATTATGCCCGAAAAACACATGTTCCTGCTGAAGAATTGCGAACAATACCAATAACTTGTCTGTTTGCAGTCTGGGGGATAGACATGGTGGGACCGTTACAAACGGCACCATGTGGGTTTACACATCTGCTAGTAGAAGTTGCTAAATTTACTAAATGGATAGAAGCTAAACCCATTAGAAAGCTTGATGGGGCAACTGCCCTCAGGTTTGTCCGGGATCTAGTGGTGAGATTTGGTCTCCCACATAGCATTATCACCGACAACGGCATCAACTTGTCACTCGGAGAAGTGGAGGCTTATTGTTGGGAGAAAGGCATCCGACTTGACCTTGCATCTATGGAACATCCACAATCCAATGGTCAGGTTGGGCGAGCCAATGGATTAATTCTGCAGGGAATAAAGCCACGTCTTGAGGCACCGCTACATAGAGCAACTGGAGCCTGGGCGGAAGAATTGCCATCTGTTATGTGGAGTTTACGGACTACACCCAACAGATCCACCGGCTACACCCCTTATTTCATGGTATATGGAGCAGAATCCATCCTACCTTCCGACACACTTCACGATGCACCAAGGGTTGCCGCTTGCGACGAGGATGACGCTGAAGAATCCAGATGCCTAGATGTAGACTTTCTCGAGGAGGAGCACGTTTTGGCATGCCAATGATCCGCCATCTACCAGCAGAAGCTATGCAGCTACCATAGCCGCCGCGTTCGGCATCGCTCGTTTAAAGAGAGGGATTTGGTGCTTTGACTTAGGCAGAAGAAGTCACACAAATTATCCCCGCCATGGGAAGGACCGTTCATCATAAGCGAGGCGCTGCTCAACGGGTCTTACTACCTTGTTGACAATCGTGAACTGAATAATAGACCCAACGAGGATCATAAGCGTAAGCGACGTGACCCGGATGATGACTATCCGGAGCTTGATCGGCCATGGAACATAGCACAGCTACATCCTTTTTACACTTAGCATTTTTTATCTAATTGTGTACCTCTTATATGGTCAATGAAATAAAGCTCTCTGATTCACTCATATTTCTGAGTCTTTTACCTCCTTTAGTGTTCATTTTTGGATCATATAAAACCTTTATGCACAAGTTTTGTGATTGCACTTGTGAAAATTCCGCCTACGGGCGTTAGCTTAAGTTTTCTGGTCTACACGTTCTTTGTCGTTTTTATGTGGATTCTGGAGTAGTGACTTTTGGCACTTATGGTTGGCGATTTTGTTCTTAGGTTATTGACGGTGCCATTGGGCATCATCACCTAAGCGCATGGTTCCGACAACGAGTCTTCCGACTCACAAAAATTCAAGGATACGAACCAAAGTAATGGATAAGCCAACACTTGCTTAAAAATATATATATATATATACATGCTGGACCTAGTTCTTAAGTAGCTGGACATACATCATTGTTTTCCGCCTTAAGTTAATACATAGTTTTTTCCGCATACGCATCCCAAAGGAAACAAATGTTACAAATTGTTTTTCATTCCTTTGGCACATGCGACTTGGAAGCAGCATCATCGGCAGCTGGAGAATCACCCTCAAAGTTGGCAGTATGAAGAGACTCGGAGGAGATTTGGTTGCCGCCATCGATGGTATTCATCGGCACAAAGACGTTGACGTCGACTAACTCGACAACTCTGGTGTCATAACCCACGAGTTACGACAAGATGGATTCGTGTTTAATCGCTTTGCCATCGTCATCCACGTCGGGAATGCTAGAGGTTACCGTGTTGATGTCGGCATCTTAATAGTGTGCCATTACCACGGACAGCGCCATCCTTGCACCGGCCCATGCACATGAAGACTTCTAGCTTGTGATACGCTCGGGGGCTCGACGCAGAATCTCCGAGAACTTCGTCACAGAGTCTGATGCCTTGATATTAATCTGGAGGGGCTTGGCGATCTCTTTGGCTTGCACGATGGCGGTGTTGATGAAGTTGCCGGCAAGGACCATGCATTATTTTGCTGGAGGAGGCGACCGGGTTAAACCCATAGGAGCTGCAAATTCCGACAAGGGAGCACATGAGTTCAAAAGTTCAAAGTATCCAGACTACATAAATCCAATGCGGAGAAAAGATTACTGAAGATTCTAGCCTCAACTTGCCAAAGGGTATCCGCCAAGGAGTCTCGTTCTTGTTGGAGGAGCTTGTATGCCTCATGATGGCATTCATTCTGCTCATCAGCAGCTTTCTTCTAATCTCTTAAAATCGAGATCTCCTCCTTCAAGCGGTTCATTTCCTCGGTGGCGGAATCCTGCAAGGCTTTCATCGACTCCTCATGCATTTTAAGCATGTCCATTCTCTCCTCCTTGAGGATTTTCTTCTCGCTATCCAGCTGCTGAATATGCTTGGATTGCTCGACAATATCCTTGGCCTTGGAAACATACTCTGCAAGTCGGAGAAAGCAAAGTAAACAGTGAGTACTCGGAGAATGTGGGCACAAAACTAAGTCGAAATGCAAAAAATAAAACAGACGCTTGCTCTTGGTGATCTGTTCCTTCAAGAAGGCAGTTTTACCCTTTTCAGCTTCCAAGTCTACGCGCATCTTCTGGTACTTGTCGTTGGCCATGCCCCTCCGAGCATTCTCGTTCTATGGAAACAAGAAAAATTAAACATTGTTTGGTCTACTTAGAGCATCTAGCCGGAAAATTTCCACCTAGACGCTCGGGGGCTACAGCGATAGTTTTTAACTTAGCAATATGCTTAGTCTTTCTTTAAGCATCTAGTCGGAACTAATTCAGTTTTCGATTAGACGCTTGGGGGCTACAGTCTTAAGTTTTTAACTCGGATATATGCTTAGCTTCTCTTTAAGAATCTAGTCAGAACTAATTCAGTTACAACTAGAATCTTGAGGGCTATAGTATTGAAATTTATAAACATATGATACTCTTAAAGCATCTAGACGAAATAATTCATTCCACCTATATGCTTGGGGGCTATAGTGAGAAGTTTTCTCCTTAGTCACTCTTAGAGGATTCAGACGCAAAAACCTATGATTTTCGGTCTAAATCCTCGGGGGATACAGTAGGATACTCATATGAAATGAAAAAGGAAAATAAAACTTACAAGTGCAATGATCTTGAGGTTGGTAGCGCTCTCGGCCAGCAGCTTGCCAAAGGATACGCTGTTTCCTTGCAAGATCTCTGCTTGATGGAGAAGTTCCTCGAGATAGCATGTCGGAGATGTCGGCGCCGCACCAGGAACCAGAGCACTACTATCCGGCGTAAGTGCCGGATAGACTATCTTCAGGAACTCTATGGGTTTCTGGGGGGGGGGGGGCGAGGATGCCGCCTTCGGCAGAAGTACTAGCTTCCACCACTGCCTTACCACTACCAATGGCATCCTTAACCGGAGCTTCAGCCATTTGGTGGGCCGCACTTTCCTGCGTCGCCTGCTCGCCGACAACAGCAAGATCGGTAGAGGCACCTGAGTCCACTTCCATGGCGGAAGGGCCAGATGCCTCCTTAGCTTGTGAGCTTGTCGGAGCGGAGGAGGGCTTGACGATAGGAGTGGCAGGAGCGATGGCGGGAGATGCGTCGCGATGCAGCATGTCCTTGATGATTCTAGAAGCCCCCAATGTTTTGGAGGTCTTCTTCAAGCTAGTCGTGGCTTTCTTCCTGAAACGTGCAAAAATGCATAAGTACAGGAATAAGACAGACAAATGGACAATGTCGGAGAGAAAGAAGCTTACACAAGTGGGGGTGCTTTGGCAAAGAGGATCTCGGTAATCTTTCTTTTCTCCGCCTCCAGGGCGGCGGTAGTATTTTTGGAGGCTCCACCCTCCGTCTTCTTCTTCTTCTTGCCTTCGTCGGTAGCATCAGAGGTGGATCTCTTCCGCTTTCGCGTCACCGGAGCATCGTCGTCGGACTTGACGGTGACTTCCTTCATCCTTGGATCATAGATTTGAGGAGCCATGCTGTCCTCATCTATGTCGCTAAGCTGTTAAGTGAAGAACCACCGTGTTAGATGGGATGGAAATTGCTAGATGGAAGAACTGGAGTATAAGTCGTACATGGAAAATAAGCAGTTACCTTTGGGCACTTGCTCTCTACGAACATGTCGTAGGTGATGGCGAACCCGTGCTTATTGTCCTTCACCTTGACGATGTCCCTGAGGCGAAGCTTGACGGAGTCGCTCGAGAAATTATCCACGGAGATGCGGAGACTATCCCTTCTGTCGCTGGTATACTCGTGCATCTGCTTCGAGCGGTGCTGCAGAGGTTGGATTTGCCTGACGAACCAACACATGGCTAGGTCCAAGCCGGTCAAACCCGTCTCTACGAACCACTCTATCCGCCTTATAGCGCGGGAAGCGTCGATGTCAGAGGGAAGGTAGGCCTGGGATCTCCATGTCGGGGCTTCGGTGGTGGCTCCATCAACGAAGTCTGGGTACATTACTTCTCGGTTAGCCAGAGGGATATCTGGACCGTAGAAGTAAGTGCGCTGCCAGTTTTTGCAGGACTCGTGGCCGACGATGTCGGGGAACCGCCGGCCAGGGCGGATCTTGAAGCTAATGGTGCCGCAATTTATAAGTTCATCCTCGCTGGCTCCGGCTTCGCGTTTGACGGTGAAGAAATACACGAAGAGATCTAGCCTAGGCCTAATCCCTAGGTAACCCTCACAAAGCACCGCGTAATTGCTAAGCACTAGGATACTGTTGGGAGAGAGGTTCTGGGGCTGTACTCGATAGTGGGATTCTAAACATTTAAATTTGTGCATCGAACCGATGATATAATCTTGCCTTGTTAATACAACATTTAAATTGCGGGATTCTAAACAATATGAACTTAATAAATAATTGTCGGGACCCCGGTTCCACTTAATATGGCCTAAGTGCATCGCACCTTTGACATGTCATACATCATACATGCATCATGCCCGATCTTTTGCCGTAGTATTAAATAGTGCATCCGGTGTTCTTCTAGTGTTTTGCTTCTTCACGGATTAGGCCGATGAGTTGATGCGAGAGTCGACCCGATCTTCGGATGAACCTTTGGAAATGTTTTCAGGCGAGCATTCTCCCCTTTTCTACCTATTTTATCTTTCTAGTCTTTATTTCCTCCTGTTGATCTATTGCTATCTGTGTTGCGATGCTCTAGTTTTCGTACCCGTGATATCCCTTGCAGCCTTATATTGCCTTGGACACATCCTATTACCTGTTGTTTGGTAGATAGTCGGCCTTGCGTGTCGTAGTTGCTTGCTCAAGTGTTGTTGCGTGTCGTCAAGTACCACAGTTGTTGGAAGACTGCCATATGCTTTATGTTGGAGTTGATCATGACTTTAATTACCGTTTAATAACTAAAATTGAAGTAAGTAAATAATGTAGAGGCACAGGTGGGCAATAGATGTTATTTGGTTTTTAACCGTCCACTTGTGTCCCGTAGGACCCCGAGTACTTGATACATGTTCTTTGAATATTCGCACTATCCGCATGTGGGACCATGAATCCCCCTAGCCAGAGCTTGAGTCATATTTATTTCTTGGGGCCACAAAGTATTTTGGGGCTTTATTACTATCCTTTACTTATGCCATGCTTTACTTATTTACGATTGTGGAGCCTTTGACTGTTTAGGAACAAATGTGGAATGTTTTCGCGGTATCGACAAGCCCAGTCACACTTTCGGGTTCTCGGTCGTTTACAGCCATTGGCACAAACCTCTGAGTCCGTCTCGGAGCCGGCCAACTTCGTCGTGGATAGCTTGGTGGGGTGGCCCCCTGAAATTTATATGAATCTTGCAATTGCTCTGTCGTGATGCCTCGTTGGGTTTTTATTGGTTTTTCTCGAGGTTGATCGTGCATGTGTTGCTATTTGTGCCCCTCTGCAGGGTAAAACTTTCCAAAGCCGTGTCCGCGTTATGGACGACTTGCGACAAGATCTCGATCATAGACAACTATAACTAAAGTAGTGCTATAAATTTGACTTTATAATGACTAGTAATCAGCTTCACTATAATGGAATGGCTAAATAAAAGTGCCAACAATTGCTTGTTTGGGTTGTCGCCTGCTACCATTATATCTGACTAGTAAGTATTGCAACTACAACGGAATGACTAAATAAAAGTACCAACAACTGCTGGGTTTTGGGATACCTCATGCTATATATATCTGACTAGTAAGTACTACAACCACAACGGAATGGTTAATTAAAACTGCCCACTGCTTATTATATCAGGATGACTCATGCTATCTATATTTGACTAGTAATTGCCGCAACTATAACGAAATGAATAAAACTGCCAACTGTGTGAGTTCCTCGGTTGACTTCCTCGTTTGGTCTCGAGGGGGAAATACCAGGATGGGTATGCTTGGTGATAGTTTCAGGTTGGATCCGAATAGGTCTTTCTTATCTCTATCTGATAGCCGCCAGTTGTATTGAGTCTCTATAGCTTGTTTAGTGCATGCTGCTACGCTTGATCCACCATACCTATGTAGGCGAGGACCGCCAATTCTAGTCTCGCCGTATCGCCTCGATCTTGACCGCTCTCTTTTCCTTTGCCCTTTGTCGGCACCCCTTTTGTTTAAGCAGGTTTTGAGATCGACGTCGTTAGCGGGTTACCTTCCGGCTTGGCTGGGCAGGGTTATGGACGCCTTGATGGTTATTCTTCGTGGCTCTTAGGCTAATTTGCATCTTGTCCGCATTTCGGACGCCAGACGCTTTCAAGGTGATTTGGATCTTTGTATTGTATATCTGTATTCTTGACTCGTTGAGTCATTGCTGTATATATGTTTTGTGGGTTCCATCGAGGACTATTGTGTAATGATATTACTTCGTTTTCCACCCGCACAAAAGTGCCTGGTGGGCACCTTTGAATCGTTTCTATGCGGGTTTGGCGGGAAGCGCTAAAACTTGCATAGGGCCGATTCTGAGGGTGTTACAGAGTGGTATCAGAGCTCAGCAGTTGCGATACCCCACTGGTCCAGCCTGTAGGATAACCTAGCTAACGGACGATGTAGAGTGTCAAAACTATTTTGGAAAAACGGTTAGATAGATCTGATTAGGTCTGTTTTTACTCCTTACCCCTCTGCTATTCTCCTCTTACCTTCGCGTGTTTTGAATCTACCCCCTTATCTTTTCTTCGAGTCCAGGATTTCTCGTGGTTGGGTTTCCGTTGTACCTTTAGGATTTTGCTTCCATCCTCTTGTAACGGTGCTTGAACATTCGGCATTCATGCTATCTGATGAATCTTTCATCTGTTGTACCTTTCAGTGGATCGAAAATTCACTAAAAAATTTCTTTCTATCCTCCGGTGTTTTTCGATATGACTAAGTCATCTGCAATCCGATCTGATGAAGAGCCTGCATCACCCTTTTGTATCCGAGGCTTTCCGAACCTCGCTTGTCGAGATCTTCAGTCTAAAATCCGAAAGTTGGTTGCATAATTCGTCTGTTCATGTACATAGTAATGCTTTGAGTGCGGGATGGAGTCGCAACCATACCACTACTCTTATCATTCGCTTTTGTACATTGAATGGTGGATCGATGCAATTCTTACTCCTTCCATGGAAGTTAGACGTGGCCTTAACTTTTGAGACCTCTTCCTTCGTCTGTGTTTTGCCGGAGTGTTCTCCCGATGAACCTGAGCACCGACCCTTGTTGGTGGTGTCGCTGATTTCAAGATGGAGCAAAGATCATTGTTAGTGGTGTATCAAGGATCTACACGAAGCGAGAAGATTCAGACCATCGGCCTTCTTCCCCGTACCATGAGGCGGATCTCGAGGGCGAGATCCATTGTTAGTGGTGTCGAATTGTAGCACCCCGGGTAAATTCCACTACTAGAAAATCGCCTTGTATCGCTGTGCATCATGACATCATCATGCATCTAATTGACTAAAACTATTTTTCTTAAAACCTAGTTTTGCTTTCTACAAAGGTCCCTCTCTATTTCAAAAGTAATCCCCGAACCCTTCCGGATATTTTGTTTGTCTGAAAACAAATTGCACAAGTCTTTTAAATAATACATAAAATTTTATATTTTTTTAGGAGGCAGCCAGCCAGGCCCAAAAGCCCAGCCGGCCACCTCCAAACCTAACCCTAATTTTCCTCCCACCAAACCCTAGACCTACCACAGCCTCCTCTCCTTCCCATCCACCCCGCCACCACTCTCCCTTGACCCCGTCGCCACACACGCCCCACCCCCGCACGCTCCCTCTCTTCCCCCGCTGGCCCCACCTGCAACCCACCCAGCGACAGGACCCGGCCCCACCTCCCTTGCCAGGATCCCCGCCTCACCGACCCGGTCAACACCCACCTCCCGTCGCTCGCCAATCCTGCATCGATCCCCAACCCACCTCGCGCCGCTCGCCTCCTTCCTCGTCAACCGGCGCCGCCACCTCTGCTCTTCCCGCCCTGGGCACCGCCCTCCTCTCCTTCCCTGAGGCCACCCTCTCTCCTCTCGCTCCCGCCGTCGGCGTGAGTCCTGTCTGCAGCGTGCGCGGTCGCCTCGCCGTCGAGCCGCCGTGGCCTTCTCCTCCGGTCGACGTGTCGCCTCCCTCTGCCCCGTGCCAGGCTCCGCCGTCGCCAGGTTTCCCACCTCCTCTACATCCGGCGCCACCCCAGGCGCCCGTCCTCCTGCATCCCCACCATGGCCGCTCCTGGCCCCGTGCGCCACCGTCTCCGCCGTCGGGCCCTCCTCCTCGAACCAGCGCTGCCTGCAGAGGCTGCCCTCCTGCGCCTCTGCTTCTCCTCCCCAAGCGCCACCCTGATGCCGGCCCCTGTCGCCTTCTCCTCGACCTCCTGACCACCGGCACCCCTCGGGTCCCCGCACGTTCCGCCTCTTTGAGCCGCAACCGTCGCCTGCATCCTCCTTCCGTGGCCACCTCGCCACCGTCGGCGTCGACCTCCCGTCTGAGAGCTCACACGCCGCCTCGGTCGCCCAAGCCCGCGAGCCACGGACGCTGCAGCTTTTCCCTCGCTAGTCGCCCCTCCTCGCCGGCCCCGAGTGCCTAGACCACCACCCTCTGGCCAAGTCTGCCCCGCCTCGTCGATGCTCGCTGCGCTGTGTGCTCCCTGCTTGCCGACGCCTCTGCATGTTCCTGGTGGTCGTTTTCATACAGGAAGTACCACTCCAGGTGTATGCTCTCTGTTGCATAGGCACACTTACTTCCTTGGGGTTGCATTTGTTGCACTGTCGTGAGCAAGATCCCCTGTCGCAGCTCTGTATCTGTTGAGGTGGTGATGTTGTTGGGTGGGCGACACTTGCCAACGATACCCCGCCAAGATCTTCATCAGCGATAAGACCGTCATGAACCGTCAAGTTCATCCACCGCCGGCGCTACTCTAGGCCGCGGGAAGCCGAGCCCGTATGCTCAAAACCCAATGGCCGAGGCCCGAAGATTCCCGGACGCCAAGAACGCCACATGGAAATTGAAGACCTCGATCCACGGATCCGGTGACCGGAACCCCGAAGACCCGTTCTCGGACGTCGAGACCCCAAAAGCTGATCCTGAACCCTCGGCGAACCCCAAGATCTTCGCAACCCAATGTGTGATCCCTTTTCTAAGACCAATATTTTATGTAATATATATCTATCACATATAAATTGTTCATGATTGCATTCATATCATGTGGTTTGGGGGCTTTTAGCCGATTCACCTTATAATTAAATATGGAGACCATATGCGGGCAAATCTAGCCTAATATTGGTCTCATTTAAATTTGTGCATCGAACTGATGATATAATCTTGCCTTGTTAATACAACATTTAAATTGCGGGATTCTAAACAATATGAACTTAATAAATAATTGTCGGGACCCCGGTTCCACTTAATATGGCCTAAGTGCATCGCACCTTTGACATGTCATACATCATACATGCATCATGCCCGATCTTTTGCCGTAGTATTAAATAGTGCATCCGGTGTTCTTCTAGTGTTTTGCTTCTTCACGGATTAGGCCGATGAGTTGATGCGAGAGTCGACCCAATCTTCGGATGAACCTTCGGCAATGTTTTCAGGCGAGCATTCTCCCCTTTTCTACCTATTTTATCTTTCTAGTCTTTATTTCCTCCTGTTGATCTATTGCTATCTGTGTTGCGATGCTCTAGTTTTCGTACCCTTGATATCCCTTGCAGCCTTATATTGCCTTGGACACATCCTATTACCTGTTGTTTGGTAGATAGTTGGCCTTGCGTGTCGTAGTTGCTTGCTCAAGTGCTGTTGCGTGTCGTCAAGTACCATAGTTGTTGGAAGACTGCCATATGCTTTATGTTGGAGTTGATCATGACTTTAATTACCGTTTAATAACTAAAATTGAAGTAAGTAAATAATGCAGAGGCACAGGTGGGCAATAGATGTTATTTGGTTTTTAACCGTCCACTTGTGTCCCGTAGGACCCCGAGTACTTGATACCTGTTCTTTGAATATTCGCACTATCCGCATGTGGGACCATGAATCCCCCTAGCCAGAGCTTGAGTCATATTTATTTCTTGGGGCCACAAAGTAGTTTGGGGCTTTATTACTATCCTGTACTTATGCCATGCTTTACTGCTTATTTACGATTGCGTGGAGCACTGTTTAGGAACAAATGTGGAATGTTTTCGCTTCGACAAGCCCAGTCACACTTTCGGTTCTCGGTCGCTTTTACCATTGGCACAAACCTCTGAGTCCGTCTCGGAGCCGGCCAACTTCGTCGCGGGTAGCTTGGTGGGGTGGCCCCCTGAAATTTATATGAATCTTGCAATTGCTCTGTCGTGATGCCTCGTTGGGTTTTTATTGGTTTTTCTCGAGGTTGATCGTGCATGTGTTGCTATTTGTGCCCCCTGCAGGGTAAAACTTTCTGAAAGCCGTGTCCGCGGTTATGGACGACTTGGAGCACAGTATCTCGATCATAGACAACTATAACTAAAGTAGTGCTATAAATTTGACTTTATAATGACTAGTAATCAGCTTCACTATAATGGAATGGCTAAATAAAAGTGCCAACAATTGCTTGTTTGGGTTGTCGCCTGCTACCATTGTATCTGACTAGTAAGTATTGCAACTACAACGGAATGACTAAATAAAAGTACCAACAACTGCTGGGTTTTGGGATACCTCATGCTATATATATCTGACTAGTAAGTACTACAACCACAACGGAATGGTTAATTAAAACTGCCCACTGCTTATTATATCAGGATGACTCATGCTATCTATATCTGACTAGTAATTGCCGCAACTATAACGAAATGAATAAAACTGCCAACTGTGTGAGTTCCTCGGTTGACTTCCTCGTTTGGTCTCGAGGGGGAAATACCAGGATGGGTATGCTTGGTGATAGTTTCAGGTTGGATCCGAATAGGTCTTTCTTATCTCTATCTGATAGCCGCCAGTTGTATTGAGTCTCTATAGCTTGTTTAGTGCATGCTGCGCTGCCGCTTCAGTCCACCATACCTATGTAGGCGAGGACCGCCGAATTCTAGTCTCGCCGTGTACTGGCCTCAGTACTGACCGCTCTCTCTTTTTCCTTTGCCCTTTGTCGGCACCCCTTTTGTTTAAGCAGGTTTTGAGATCGACGTCGTTAGCAGGGTTACCCTTCCGGCTTGGCCTAGGCAGGGTTATGGACGCCAGTGGTTATTCTTCAGGGCTCTTAGCCTAATTTGCATCTTGTCCGTACTCGGACGCTGTATCGCTTTCAAGGTGATTTGGATCTTTGTATTGTATATCTGTATTCTTGACTCGTTGAGTCGTTGCTGTATATATGTTCTGTGGGTTCCATCGAGGACTATTGTGTAATGATATTACTTCGTTTTCCACCCGCACGAAAGTGCCTGGTGGGCACCTTTGAATCGTTTCTATGCGGGTTTGGCGAGAAGCGCTAAAACTTGCATAGGGCCGATTCTGAGGGTGTTACATTCACCACCTTGGCGCCAACGCCATAGTGCAGGTGTCGCACTTTGCGGCCTGCTGCGAGTCGTACCTTGGGGTGTGGCCTGAGGTGGGGAACTTTCTCAAGTTCTTCCATTTCAAGGCCCAGAACATCGTCAAGGGCGGCTCGCTGACGCGGACGGGCTGCTGCGCCGTCTACCCGCGGACATCGTCGTCGATGCCGCGGTTCGAGCTCCCCGACACCGTCAAGTTGTGGCAGTGCACATATTTCTATGTGAGCAATGCCACGGAGATTGACTGGATCTGCCTCCCGCCCTTCATGGATGCGCCTTTGTCACAGAGGGACTAGACGACGAAGAGCATGGGCGCGGTGGCGGACCTCAATCGGATGGCCGCCCAGGTGGAGACGATGGTGGGGACGGAGAGGCTCACCGCCCGGGACATCACCTTGTCGTGGATGGTGCGCCGCGTGCTTCCGATGCAGAAACAGTCGCACAAGATGTGCC
Organism: Avena insularis; assembly: GCA_023614405.1. Taxonomy (NCBI): domain Eukaryota; kingdom Viridiplantae; phylum Streptophyta; class Magnoliopsida; order Poales; family Poaceae; genus Avena; species Avena insularis. Next base: position 345,618,703 of record CM042697.1, read on the forward strand.
ATCTTTCGACCGCCAACGATCTGACGAGGACGTCGCGGAAGGATGTGCCCATCTAGGACCTGCGGAACTGGATTTCCATGATCTCCAAGTTCCGCATCGAGGACAACTGGGCATACTCCTGCCCCCCGTACCATCGAGGCCGCCTGCCACCGTCGGTAAGTTTTTCTCTAGTTGCTTTGCGCCTTGCCTCTTGTATTTCCTATCCTTCCTTAGGTGCCTTATGCCCCCCTTTTTGATTAGTTGTTCACGGCACAGCTGGCCGAAGATGGCATGGGCGACTTCCCGCTTCTGTCTTTCTTGGAGGACAGGAAGCCGAAGAAGTACCCCCAGACGGAACCCGAAGGGTTTCCCGTCCGGGCGGATGATGGCCCCCCGGATCCTCATGGTAGGTTGTTGTCCGCTGCTCTTTATTTCATCTTTGTTCTTGAGTTTATGGTCTTTACTCTTTGCTTGCGCCGCAGTCGATGTCAACGACGAGGAGGGTCCGCGAGAAAAACCCGCGGCGAGAGCCCGGGGAAAGAGGGCGGCACCTGTTGCCGCTCCCGCTCAAGTTGAGACGAAAAAGACGCGCCGAGGGCGTCAGGTTGTTGCTCCACCCTCCATTGCCGGGTTAGTATCTCTCTTTCCCTTGCTTGCCATCCCGCGGTATTGCTGGCTTCTCCTTTGACTCTTTGTCCTTTGCAACGAAGCCATGGAGCTTGGCGACAGAGGTGTCGCCGTCATGCCTCCTCCACCTCCTCCTCCAGTTGAAGAGGTGGCGAGGACGCCGGCTGCGCCCGCGCCGGCTGCGGATGGTCTGGCTACGGCCAGCCCGGCCGCATCAGTCTTGCCCTCTCCGCCCAGGGCACCTGAGGGCTCTCCGACCACGGGGCTGCTACACCAGGCCCCTGCGTCTTCATGGTTGGGCCAGCTGCTTGCGGCCGCGCAAGACCCGGAGACCCCCTCCCTCTCCTAAGGGATGGCGTGAACCCGACTTGGAGCGATGCTCTGAGCATTTCCGCTAGGCCCGTCATCACGGAGGTGACGGAGGGAGCGGAGGCCGCGCAGGCGGATGCGGCGGAAGTCGGCCAGCCAGATGGCGGTCAACCGGCTGGGAGGGAGTTGGTGGTGGCTGCACCTTCGGGTGCGGCTTCCGATGATGATGATGTTGTCATGACCGGCGCGAGGCCAGCTCCGGCTGTGCTAACGCTGGATGCAATCCTTGCCCAGCTCTCCGGCTCAGCACCCGTCGCGCTCATCCAGGTTCGCCACCTGGTTGAGGGAATGGAACAGGGCCTTGGCGAGGCCAAAAAATTGTCTATTTTGATGGAGGTAAGCCGTTGCCCTTCATACGTTTTCCGCTCTTTCATCTGGTTTGCTCCTTTGTTGCTCATCTGCTTTCTTGCTGCAGAAAGCGTTTACGGAGTCAGTGAAGAACACCAGGGACCTTGGCCGTAAGATTGCTTCTTCAGATCTGTCTTGGCGATTGGCTCCTTTTTCCTGCTTTTTGTTGACCATCGGGTATCCTCCTACAACCATGATCTAGGACAAGGAGAAGGAGCTGGAGCGCCTCAAGTCCGAGGTTGCCCGGCTAGAGGAGTCGAATAAAGAGCGACAAGCGCAGTTTGACCAGCTCGCCGCGGCCAAACACCAGCTTGAGGTTCTCATAGAGCGGGGCAAGAAAACGACTGACATCCGGGCGGAGGCGCTGAAGAACTTTGAGACGATCTGCACCCAGCAGGAGGGGACAATCCAGTCTCTTCGCCACAGGGAGGAGGAACTCAATAAGCACCTCCAGAACGTCTTGGAGATCGTCATCAGTAAGTTTTTCAGTTACTCTTTCATTGTGCCGAGACTTGCTCGATCTTGCTGGTTTATTCTGCTTTGTATCTGGCTGCAGCTCACTATCCTGAGGCAACCGAGATGGCCACGGAGAAGCTGCCGCTGGAGGAGGTTGGTCGTGACCTGACCGCCCTCGACCTGGTCAAGGTGGTGTCGGAGGAGAGCAACGGCTTGCGCTCTGTTGGCAATGATCTCTTCCACTACATCTGGCCGGATGCGGGCCTGGTCGTGCATGACATGGCCAGCCTGGCCGTGGCGCTGTCCAAGGGCATCGACGTGATGGAGGTGCACAAGGAGTGGGCTGCTCGAGGCGGTGCGGAGATGGTGCTTGCAATGGTGAAGTCATGGTACCCTGGCATTGACCTGAGCATGATCGACCACGGCTTCCGCCTTGGGATGACTTACGATGGTCTTCGCGAGAGCCTTCCTGCGCTCTAGGCCTGCGGGGTGAAGATTGGCACCTATGTGGACCTGGAGCGTGACTTCAGCGCCCCTGGAGAGCCACGGCCGTTCCACTGGGAGCCGGCGCCTTGGAATCCCATTGACGTGCCCTCCAGCAGCCAGCCTCCTTCTGCCGATACCGGTGCCGCTCCTGCTGATCCAGCTGCCGCTCCTTCTTCTTCGCAAGCTCCTAAACCTTGATCCCCGGGATGTCGGGTGTATTTGTTAAAACTGCTACTCTAATGTGCCACACTTTGGCTGACTTCAGTCGCCGATCATTTAACCTGTGCAGAGCCTTCGTGCTCTGCTTTATGGCTTGGTGCCTTTTGCTAACCTTTGTTCATTTCCTTGTCATTTGCGGTCTTTAATGCTCGCGCCGGTTGGGATATCCATCTAGGTTCGAGCTCTTTTTGCCGTCTTGACTTTGATTTGTGGGTGCATGGGAGCGCGTCCACTGGGTGTAGTCCCCGAGGTTCGCGCCAGCTTGGGTAGCCAGCCGGGGCGAAGCTCTTTTGACTATCTTGACTTTGAGTTTGTGGGTGCGCGGGAGCGCGTCCACTAGGTGTAGTCCCCGAGGTTCGGTCCGGCTGGGGAGCCGACCGGGGCGAAGCTCTCTTGGCTACCTTGACTTGAGTTTGTGGGTGCGTGGGAGCGCGTCCATTGGGTGTAGTCCCCGAGGTTCGGACCGGCTGGGGAGCCAGCCGGGGCGAAGCTCTCTTAGCTACCTTGACTTGAGTTTATGGGTGCACGGGAGCGCGTCCACTGGGTATAGTCCTCGAGTTTCGGGCCGGCTGGGGAGCCAGCCGGGGCGAAGCTCTCTTGGCTACCTTGACTTGAGTTTGTGGGTGCGCGGGAGCACGTCCACTGGATGTAGTCTCCAAGGTTCGGGCCGGCTGGGGAGCCAGCCGGGGCGAAGCTCTCTTGCCACCTTGTTTCCTGCCAACTTGTGACTCGGGTCGTGCAAGACAAAGCGTTGCTTTGGGTTAGTTTTCTTGTGCATATCCTCATGTGTGAGTTGGTAATTATTATAGGAGAAAATAGACGTGCGCCCCTTCGAGTTAAGCCGCGAGCCCCTCCCCTTTTCTCAGCGAGTATTGGCCCTTCTAGTATTTTTCCTTGCCGGCCGTCAGCCGGGTTGCGGTCTGCATCCGGAACCGAAGGAGTTACTATGTTGGCATGCCTCGCGATACTTCGGTTTGCTGTTGTTGGCTTAACTTTTGTAGGGCGCGACCAGTTCGCCTGGACGCCCTTGCTTTCTATGCCGGCATCTTCTTGCCGCGTGCGCTTTGAGTTTTTGCTCTTGCCGGGTCGACAGCCACCGTGCGTACTGAAGCCGGAACCGAAGAGGCTACTCTAGGCGCAGCGTGCTACATTATGCTGTCGGTAGAAATCGTGGGGCCTAGGCCAGCCGGTATGAGGAATGCAGATGGTGCGTAGAATTGGGACGAAGTCCTTAGCGCTGCGCCAAGGCTCTCATTCTTGTTCACTTGTTACATAAAAAGGAGAAGATACATACACTTCTCTAAGTGTAAAATGGCCGAAGCAGGCTGGCATTCCATGGGCACTCTGTCTCCTCGTCTGAGCAATCTGCCTTGTTCTTCATCTGCTGTTGCGTGTTGATCAGGTAGTACGAGTTATTGTGGAGTGCTCGGCTGACGATGAATGGTCCTTCCCATGGCGGGGATAGCTTGTGCATTCCTTTGGTGCTCTGGACCAGGCGCAGCACCAAGTCTCCCTCGCAGAAAAAGGTGGCCCGGATTCGGCTGGCGTGGTATCGGCGCAGGTCTTGTTGGTAGATTGCTGATCTGGACAGGGCTAACTCGCGTGCCTCCTCGAGAAAGTCCACACTGTCCTCCCTTGCCTCCTTGGCTTCCTGCTTCGTGTAGAGATGCTTGCGAGGTGCGTCGAACTGGATGTCTGTGGGGAGGATGGCTTCTGCCCCATAGATGAGGAAGAATGGCGTGAAGCCGGTTGAGCGATTAGGCGTGGTGCATAGGCTCCAGAGTACTGCTGGCAGCTCCACTATCCAGCATCCAAGTGACATGACGAGTGGTTCGATGAGCCTTGGCTTGATTCCAACTAGCACCAAACCATTGGCGCGCTCGCATTGTCCATTGGACTGTGGGTGTGCGACCGATGCCAGATCCAGGCGGATCCCTTTTTCCCCACAGAAACGAGCAAAGACTCCTTTTGCAAAGTTGGTTCTGTTGTCAGTGATGATGCTGTGAGGGTAGCCGAACCGGATGATGATGTCTGTGAAGAACTTGATCACCGTCGCCCCATCCAACTTCTTGATTGGCTTCGCCTCGATCCACTTGGTGAACTTGTCCACGGTGACGAGCAGGTGCGTCATGCCAGATCGAGCTGTCTTGAATGGCCCAACCATGTCCAGGCCCCAGACTGCAAACGGCCAGGTGATCGGTATTGTCTTGAGCGCCGCAGACGGCGTGTGTTTCAACTGGCCGAATCAATGGCAACCGCTACATGTCTTGACTATTTCTTCGGCGTCCTTCAGCGCTGTTGGCCAATAGAAACCATGCCGAAGGGCCTTGGCTGCTATCGCCCTTGACGAGGCATGGTGACCACATTCTCCCTGGTGTATGTCCGTTAGAAGCTTGGCTCCTTCCTCCTGACTGACACATCACTAGTAGATGCCTCCGACGCTACGCTTGTACAGCTCGTTGTTGATGATGATGTAGGCGCTTGCCCTTCGTCGCACTTGTCGTGCTGCCACCTCTTATGTTGGCAGTTCGCCCTTGGCCAAGAAAGCCATGAACGGCTTCGCCCAGTCGGGCGCCTCCCGTATGGTGTGCACCGTCTGTATGATGAGCTTGACCTCCTCGCGGACGACTGGCTCCGGCGCGTCAGGAGGTCTGCCAGGTCTAAGGCTGCCGATGGTGACCGCGGGCTGTGGTGAGGCAGTCCCTGGGTGCGGCGCGGACGTCCCTGGGTGCGGCACAGCAGTCCCCGGGTGCACCACGGCACCGGCTGCTCCAGGATCCGCATCGAGCACGATGGAGTCGGACTCTGGTGAGGGAGTGATGGAGGGCTTGCGCAGGTGCTCGAGAGAGACTCCAGGCGGTATGGCTTGTCTTGTTGACCCGACCCTGGCCAAAGCATCAACGACTTCGTTATTGGCTCTGGGTACATGGTGAAACTCGCATCCTTTGAAGCAAGCGCACAGCTGCTGGACGAAGAAACGGTAGAGGGGCATGTTCGCGTCCCTGGCGTCCCATTCGCCAGATACTTGTTGCACCACCAAGTCCGAATCTCTGAAGCACAGCACCCTTTGGATGCCTATCTGCTTGGCCATTTTGAGCCCATGGATGAGCGCTTCGTACTCGGCGACGTTGTTGAAAGCTTTGAAGTGGATCTGGAGAACGTATTCCAGCCGGTCGCCCTTGGGAGAGGTGATCATGATTCCGGCTCCGAGTCCTCCTCTCATTTTTGACCTGTCGAAGTGTAGCTTCCAATAAGTTGAGTCCAGCACTGGGGGCATGTATTGTGTCTCCGCCCAATCAACGATGAAATCGGCCAGTGCTTGGGATTGATTGCTGTGCGCGGCTCATATTGGATGTTATGGGCAGCGAGCTCGATGGCCCATTTCGCCACGCGGCCAGTGGCATCCTTGTTGCCGATGATCTCCGTGAGTGGGGCCAATGCTACCACCCGTATGGAATGCTCCTGGAAGTAGTGCTTGAGCTTCTTGGCAGCCATGTACACGCCGTACACCAGCTTCTGGTAGTGAGGGTAGTCTTGCTTGGACAGCAAGAGCACCTCACTCAGGTAGTACACGGGGCGCTGGACCATCTGAGCTTTTCTTCCTCTGGACGCTCGACGACTAGTACCATGCTGACCACTCTGTTTTTGGCAGCGATGTACATCAGCATGGGCTCCTTCGTGGCTGGTGCCGCCAGGACAGGTGGCAAGGTGAGCATGCGCTTGAGGTCTCTGAAAGATTCATCCGCCTAAGCTGTCTAGACAAATTTGTCTGTCTTCTTCATCAGCTGGTACAGGGTAGAGCCTTCTCTCCCAGCCGGCTAACGAACCGGCTGAGTGAGGCGAGGCCCCCGGTGAACTTCTGTATGTCGCGCAGGTTCTGTGGAAACTCCATGCGCTTGATGGCTTCGATCTTCTCTGGGTTCGCCTCGATTCCACGCTCGGAGACGAGGAAGCCCAGGAGATTGCCGACCGGGACACCGAACACGCACTTCTCCGGGTTCAGCTTGATCTGGAAACGGCGGAGGTTGTCGAATGTTTCCTTCAGATCCTCAAGGAGTGTGTGCCGTTCCTTGGTCTTGATGACGACGTCATTGATGTAAGCGTGTATGTTCTTTCCAATCTGCGTCTGCAGGACTTTCTTGGCGGGAGTGCTGTAGACGGGCTACGCCACACCTGCATGTGAGTTGGCGGAGCGGTCCAGCTCCGATGCCAGGTCGCACCCTCGGTGCTGGATCTTCCTGGCAAAACCGTGAGCGGCATTGTACTCGTGCACGGTGGCGTTCAGCCGACGCTGGTTAGCCACGACCTTGGTGGCTTCCTCCAGGAGATTTTGGCGTGTAGCTTCGAGCGCTGCTGCCGCAGCCGCTGGATCCGCCTCGACAATGACCGGAGCGCGCAGGTGCTGGATGGAGGCAGTGAGCGGGTCTTGCTCTTGCTCGAGCGCGGAGCTTTCTCCTCTGGCCCGACGTTCTTGACTTCGACGCAACTCCCCCTGCGGCTGGGACGCGGGCGAGGGGCACATCGAGGAAGGGGGTGATCACGCTGGGGAAACCCTCAGCGACAGTGGCGATGTAGACGTGGATGTCCCCAAAATGCATGATGGAGCCGCCGGCGGGGAAGGTGTTCCCAGAGAAACACGCTGCATTGTCGATGACGCAGTCGAAGGCGCCGAACACAAGCACGAGGCCGGAGGCCACGCGTTCGCAGACGACGAGCGGAAGTCCCGTGCGAAAGATGATCCTAGACGAAGCGCTGTGCCCCATGGTGGGCGCCAACTGTCATGGTGTGGAACACGACAGAGCCATCGGGGATGGAAAAGAAGGGACACACGGATGCATTCGGTGGCTCACCCAACGGGTTGGACATGATGCACTGCAAACACAGGGACGTACCCAGGTTCGGGGCCCTCTTAGCGAGGTAACACCCCTACTCCTGCAAGATGAACTATGTATGGGAGCTCTATGCTTAGTATAGGTGCTCCTTGAGCTGTTTCCTTAGTAACTATCGATCGCTAGAGGAAGCTGGGAGCTAGATGCTAACACTCCTCTTCTTCTACTGTGGGTACTTGGAGTCTATGCGAATCTATCTGAATCTACCTAGAACCCTGGCTCTTCCCTCCCTTATATACTGGTCCAAGGGGGCAGATTACAATTTGGGTCCTAGGGTTTACTGTTTAGATACGGGTTTACAGGGCAGGGCTGGCTGCAAGGCCCAGCCGGTGGGCCAGGACCTAGTCCGCCCTTCTTTTAGCGTCATCCTTCTCTTTAGTGGTCACCCGGGCTTCCTTTGGGGTGTCACCCTTACTTTAATGGTCACCCGGACCGCTTTCGCCAGTCTAGCCGACCGTCTTGCTATATCTTTGTCTGGTAGCGCTGGTCATGATGGCATGCCATCTTCCTTGATGACGAGGGAGAGCCAGAAGCGTACCCCGCACGGAGCGCCAGTCCTTCTGTGCTCTCCATTGAATCCAAGGTGAGCCGGGTGGGAACGGCCACCCGGCCAGTTCTTCTGGCCACCGGCTAGACGGGCCAGCCGGGAAGGTTACAAGCCCAGCCGGGCGTGCTTGCTAGACGGTTAGAGTTGTGATTCTGGGAGGCCAGGCGGGCTGCATCTTCTGGAGCCGGCCTACTTATGCCTGGCTTTCCCCACCCGGGGGTTATCCCCCCAACATGAAGCTCTTCCCGGTACCCTGCCGAAGGGGAGAGATCATCCTGGAGGCCTTCTTCATCACCATGCCATCCTCCAGAGTGATGTGTGAGTAGTTCACCCTTGGACTATGGGTCCATACAATAGATAGATGGTTGTTTCTCCTCTTTTGTGCTATCATGTTTAGATCTTATGAGCTCCGTTCATGATCAAGATCATATATCTATAATGCTACATCTTGTTTTTGCAGGGATCCGATGGATATTGAGTACTATGTCAGATTGATTATTGATTCTATCATGTCTACGTTATTTGTGATCTTGCATGCTCTCTGTTGCTAGTAGATACTTTGGCCAAGTAGATGCTTGTAACTCCAAGAGGGAGTATTTATGCTCGATAGTAGTTTCATGCCTCTAGTAATCTAGGGAAGTGACAGAAATCTCTAAAGTTGTAGATGTGTTGTTGCTAATAGGGAGAAAACAACAATCCTTTGTCCAAGGGCAATTGTATTGTTTACTTTACACACTTTGTTTAATGCAATTATCTGTTGCTTGCAACTTAATATTGGAACGGGTTCGGATGATAACCTGAAGGTGGATTATTAGTCATAGATGCAGTTGGATTACGGTCTATGTATCATGTTGTAATGCCCAAAAAATCTCGTAGAGATCAAGATGTCTAGTATATGCATTGTTATGAATTTTCAATCTATCAATTACCCCGCTGTAATTTATTCACCCAGCATGTTATTTATCTTATGGAGAACACCTCTAGTGAACTGTGGACCCCGGTCCATTCCTTACCATTTATATACCATCTTCTGTTTACTATTTACTTTCTACAAGAAATTACTATCTTTCACACTATATGTTTAATCCTTTATTTTTAGCAAACCTCACTATAAGTTGGGGCAAAGTATTGTGGTTGTGTTGTGCAAGTTCCAATTTGCTGGCAACACCTTGGAGTTGTTTCCTTACTCCAACTGGTTCGATAACCTTGGCTTCATAACTGAGGGAAACTTGCTACTGTGCTCATCATACCTTCCTCTTGGGGTTCCCAACAAGCTCTACATATCTGATGAAGAGAATATGCCCTGAGAGGCAATAATAAAGTGTTTATTATGTTTATTCCAAGTATATGATATATGTTTATTTATCATGCTATAATTGTATTAATATGGAAACGTTAATACATGTGTGTTTAATAAACAAACAAAAAGTTCCTAGTTACGCCTCTCTCATAAACTAGCTCGTTGATTAACAAGATGATCAAGGTTTCCTGATCATGAACATTGGATGTTGTTAATAACGAGGTCACAACATTAGTGTAATGATGTGATGAACATTCATCCGAAGTATAGCATTATGATCAAAGTCATTGAGTTTATATTGCTATAACAACTTACGAAGTGATCCTAATCCTTAGACCATGAGATCATGTCAATCACTAACACCGGAAGGGTTTCTTGATAACATCAAACGTCACACCGTAACTAGGTGATTATAAAGATGGGTTTAGAACTACTAAAGTGTTATATTGAGGCCCATGGATCGAGAGTGGAATTTGTTCATCCCAGTGACGGATAGATATGCTCTAGGCCCTCTCGGTGATATCACATTGGTTAGCTTGCAAGCAAGTGATTTGATCACTAGAATGTTATATCACGGGAACAAGAAAAGAATGCATGTCAGTAACGAAATCAAACTAGGTATGGAGATACCGATGATCGAATCTCATAGATGTAATATATCGCGAAACAAAAGGATTAAGATACTAGCGTAAAAGGTTCCAACGATCACAAGAAAGTCATCGTTGAATGTGTGGGATTCAGTATGGGTCTCCAGATCCCGCTTCTGATTATTGATCGGAGAAGGGTCTCGATCATGTCCGCATTATTCGAGAATCGTAGGGTGGCACACTTAAGAGACACCGATATCCATTTGGAGCAAAAGTTTCATGCCGAAAAGAATAACAAGCGCAGGAATTTATTTCACTAGATACCGAAACAGGTTTTCGGGTGAAATTGCAGAAAGTGTTTTTGCATATGAAATGAAATACTAGCAAGGGGTTATATGTGAATGTTTGTCATTAAAGTAATTGACAAAATTCTGAATAAATAAAAGAAGTTTTATTTAATGAAAGTTTGCATTAAATTTGGTGGAAATTTAATGGGAATTTGAGTGGGATTTTGAGTGGAGGGAATTGAAAGGATTTTTGTGAGTGGAGTGTCCACCCACATGAATGAGGGGAGGGCAAGGGGGCAGACCCCATGCGCCGGACACCCCCTTGGGGTTCCCCCCTCTCCTATAAATGTCACCCCTCCTCACTTCTCACTCACACCTCCTCGTGAAGGATCTCTCTCCCCCTCTAGTATTTATTCCCCATGGTCTCGGACTAGCGAGATACATGTTCCCAGTGGCTATTCAGCAAGAAAGAGGTGTGCTTCCGCTGCATCGCTGGAGCGAGTAGGCGGATCTTGATCGGTGCCTCGAACGTATGTGTGAGCACGGATGCACTACTAAGTTGCGGTGCTAAGGACTTCCTAACGATCTTGAGATCGGCAAGAGATCATGTACATCAACCACGAGTTTCACTCGTTAAGCTTTGTCTGTCTTCAAGGGTATGTTCTCTACGGATATACATCTGCCCGTTGTTTGCATCTAGTAGATAGATCTTGGTAGATAGTTCTTCCCATCGTAGGAAATTTTTTGTTTTCTATGTTGCGAACCCTACAGTGGTATCAGAGACGGATCTATGCATAGATGCTTTACACGGGTAGTACACATATGAGTATGTGGGCAATGATGATCATGTTATTGCTTCTTGGTTGTACTTTGGATATTGGTGGCATAGTGGGATGAAGCGTCCCGGACAAACTTTACATGTCCTCGCACATGAGACCTGTTCCACGCTTGACATGCAACTAGTTTGCATAAGTGGCTAGCGGGTGTCTGTCTCTCCTACTACAGTCAATATGTAATTTGCAACGAATTGTCAACAATTTGGTTATCCTCGTTGTGGTTCATGTTCGTAGGTAAGAATGGTTCTATCTTTGAAAGCCCTAATCCACGTAAAACTTGCAATGGATAAATTAGAGGCGTCTAGTTTAGATTGTTGCTGGGCTAGTTGTCACATCCCCATATCAGCAACCCTGATTAAATGCTCAAAAGGGAAAAATCAGGGGGAACAAAAAAAAATTCTTGCATTGAGTTCTTACTTGTTTGCTTGTGCTCAAGCAACTGTTTATGTATTAGTTGTGTACCCCTCATCTCAACACTAGTTTACAAAAACTATTTTACAAAGGAGATGTCCTGGCTCATCTTTCATATTCTCAAATGTTCTGGCAATTCAAAAACCTATGCCAAGATGACTTTAACACAAGCAAATACTTTACTAGCTTCTATAGCCAAAACTATGGAGACATATGTATATACTCTCCTTATGTTTTCAAGACAGAACCTTCAACTACTCTTATCCCTAGGTTTTCACAAAAACTTTACTAAAACCTTTTCATCTCAATCTTTGTAGATATACCAAGATGGTACTTATCTTACTTCAAGAGCAAAACCCCTTTCAACATAACCATCCTTACCTCAAGCTAGGCTTGATGGTAACCCTAGTACTAGTTGGATAAGTAACAAGATGAATTGCCTTGATCTGCTGATTGATGACTTGCCTTGATCTGTTGTTTGCCTTGTTTGCTTAGGAACTAGAGTGAGCTAATCTAGTAGCTCATATCTTAGGACCCAATCCTTGCTTGTGATCAGCAATCTCAAAGAAAGCATCCAATTCTGGACCTATCTTGAGCCACTAAGGTAACCACCTCCCCTCATGCTCAGATAAATCCAAGGATAATTCCTTTGGATGGTCTTCCAACTCAGTGGAGACCCAGTCTAAGCATGAACCCTATCTACTTAGTTAGTACCTCAACCTTATATCCTTGATCATGAGTTTGGAACCTAGCATCCTCTCAAAAGCTTCTACACTTACACTCTAGACTAAAACCTCGAATCTGCCAAAATGGCTGTCTGGATTTCTTATCTAGATTCAATCTTTGGAGCTCTACCTTTTCCAACCTATGTGCATTCTTGAGAATGTACTTAAACCATATTGTATTACATATTTAGTACTACCAAGGACCACTCTTACCCTGGGCTAAGCCAATTTAATTCCCACTCATCCATGATGATTTTGTAGTTAAGATAATAATCTTTTCTGCCAATCTTATCATCTTGCCTACTTTGGCAGAAGCTCACATATATATGCCACCTCCCCTTGACCAACTCTTTGATTGGTTGTGACCTACTAACCATGGCCTATCAACCCCCACTTCACTTGTTTCCATTGGAGCCTTGTGCTTCTTAAACCCACATGGTTTAGGAGGCTAACTGATGCATCTATTATGGCAGCCATATTTTCAACAAAGTTTGCCATCTCATCTAGACCACCTCAGATCCAACCAAGCCTAACCCATTCTTACATGGTCATCTACATGACATGGTATATCCATCCATATACCCCTGGTACCAAGGTGAGCTCTGAGCTCTCTAATCCAACCCTGCTTAGATAGCATAAGAATAACAAAACCCTAGATCCTCCAAGAATCTAGTTTCCACCCTTTTCACCACTTTTATTCAAAACCAAGGTTGACCTTGATTCCTACATCAAGTTTACATCATCTACCTTGGATATACGCATGCCCAAATAATTCCCACCATTATTTGGATTATTAAACTATTTAAATTCCCCCATTTACCAATTGCTCAAAATCTTTGTCTTTTAAGGCAAGTTTGTTTTTCTCCAAATCACTTTGCCAACTCAATGTATATTTGAGTTCTCCATATCATATCACATCTCTCAAACTGAAAAAAAAATTGAGATCCTTTATTATTTCTTTTTGCCCTTTTTCTTAAATGGGAGAAACAAGAAATAATTCCCTAAAAATACTTCTCCACCTCAATAAATTCAAATAAAATTCTCCAATGTGTGCTTTGGTCTTTAGGACCATCTCACATCAAAAACCGAACTTTCCCAATGTAAAATTTTCATCTTTGCTTCCATAATCTACTTCTGCACTTTCTGAAGAAGTGCATTTAAATGCGATTCTAATCATCAGAAAAATCCCATTTAAATCATGGTAAGATCATTTGACCCCATCTATCTACCAGTACCATTTCCACACTTTGTGCAATGCAACTTTTGCAACTTCCTTCACAAGCACCAAAAGGATCAATATTTTGCAAATCAAGCAAACTTGATTCAAACTAACCCCAAAGCAACCCCAAGATTGTCAAGCACTCCACCTTAGCAGTACCCACCCCCTCCTGGTCGTGTGCACTATAGCACCACAGTACCTAGCCCCTCTTTGTCCCCTAGTGCTTTAGAGAGAGAGAGCATCATATCTTGAAAGGATCTTTGTATTAAAGAGGACAGCATCTACCCCACCTCCCCTCTCACTCCCTGGTCAATCTATTGACCACAACACCACCCAGAACCACCCTCAGTAACCAATGGGAATCCCCCACCCCATGCCCATTTTGGAAATTTCATCTATACCCATGATATTTCGAAATAAAAGGGCTAGAGGCCACCCCAGCCTCCACTCGTTGCTCATTGTCCCCACTCACCTCCCAGAACACCCCCTCCCCTCTCCCCTGCTCTGTTCTGCTCGAGGGTGAAGGAGAGAGAAGCCTCAGACATGGCAAGGAAAAGCGAGCCCCGAGCTCCACCCCTTCTCCCTTCCTCTATGCATGTCACTCCATTTTAATCCCCTCGCTCCCCTGCTTCTAACCATGTCCCTATCTTGCCCCAAGAACGCCTCTGAACGCCTCCCTAATGAATCCCAATGCGCTCCTCCTCGTCCGTCGTCGCGCGAGCACCTCCCCGATAACGAACCACCACGTGCTGCCCATCCTCGGACTCGTCGTTGTTGACCGCGTCGCCTCGTCGCCTCCATGACCTCCCTCGAGCCCTCGGTGAGCTCCCCCGCCTCCTCCCTGACCCAGCTAGGGTTTCCCTCACTCGCCATCCAGCTCCACGGAGACGACGCACCACCGCCATCGATCTGCCCCAGATCCGACGGCTGGTGGTCGCACAGCACTTTCGCACCCAGCCGCCTGCCTCAAACTCCAGCCGGGCGCTTTTGTTGTATGCCGTCAGGCGCTGGTCGCGTTGGCTGGCTCACAGTGCGCCTGCCCGTTGCCTCAGATCTGCCCTGCACCCTCTGCCTCTCTTTCTTTTATTCCTTTATTAACATATCTGAAAAATGGTTAGTAGGTTTAATCCCAAACAAAAAGGTAAAATACTTCAAAACTATCAGATCTAAATTTTCTCAAGTTCCTGGATGTTTTCCCCAACATGCAGATCCTGTTTTGCACCAAAATAAGATTCAGATTAATTCTGATAAATCATTTACTATGCTCTGTCCAGAACCCTAAACAATTTACCCAAGGAGTTTTAAAAATCCAAATGACCTAAAATAAACTGGTAATGAAAAGTACTGATTATACCTTTCAATCCCCACATGCCCCCTACTCACTTGCTTCCTAGTTTACCCCTAGCAAAAATAATAACAACAGATACCCTATGACTTTAGGATTTTCTCTAGGACAAACCAAATGAGGTTTTGGCCTATTTACAACTCTCAGAGGTCACACCTGACCCTATATTCCAAAATCCAGTAGCTCATAATTTTGTGAGCCTATGTTCAATTATGGTGAATTAAACATGTCTATGCATTGTTTGATCACCAATAAATTCACCATTTGAGTTCTGTAACTCCAAAAAGATTGATTCAATTTCTATAGAAAGATATTATCAGTATCTAGCATGTGTCCTTGGAATCAACTAAAAAGCCTCTGTATATTAAATCCAATGAAAAAGACAAATCTATTCCAGTACTGCCTTTGGAAATTTCTCAAGGGCATTCTGGTAATTGTCTTGAGGAGATTCCAACTCCTCTAGATTCAGTCCACCAAATACTACCTAACCACCCATGGAAATAATTTTTGGAACTCCAGAGAAGTTCTGGTGAATTATTTCCTAAAACTAGAGTTTTAACCACTACAAAATCCATTTTAAATCATAGGAAATTGATAAAATAGTGAAACCACTTTTTTGGCTTCATGTTATCAATACCTATTTGATGGTATCATTTTTATTCAATGGTCTCATACAGATCAAGCACTTCACCAAAAACCTCTCTTAGTTACTTCCTAGACATTTAATCCAAAGGGAAGCCTTTTTCCCTAATGCCTCCACATCTTCTCCAATCCAATCAAATCCAACCCCCAACATCCTACTGATATATATCATGAATCTATCATTTACTTGTTGTATGGTTTGAAGCTTGTATGCCTTGTATTGATTGGTGTATTGTTTGCTTGCATATATGCTCGATAACGGCGATAGTTGCGATTGTGTGACGCCGAGAGGAAGGAAGGATTGGGATATTCTTTTATTATTATTATTGGTTATCTAGTTATCTAACACCGTCAAGGGACTTCTCGCTGGTCACAGGCAAGCCACCATTCCTGAACTCCTATATTAACCCATTTCTGTTTATCAACTGTTTTATATCTCGTTTATAAATTGCATGATCATAGACATGGTTTATTCAAATAAACAGACGTGAGTAACTTGGCTCCTCCAAGTTATGAATGAGTGTCCCTTGGACACCTACCCTATTTACACCTACTCCTACCCCTTAGAACGAGGCTAAGATGATTAGCATCTTCCCCATTGGAAACCACGGATTTTCAACGATAAAACTATTTTGGGTTTTTACCCTATTACAAAGTTTTCAAAATAAAACCCTTGGAAAGAGGCATCGTTTCCGAGTGGAAGTTTTACCAAACAAAAGATGAGGTGAATGAAGATAAAGTCAAACAAAAGAAAGGAAGGGATGTTCTACGCCAATATCCGGAACAATTTTATTCGTGCAACCACATTACCCCAGTCGGTGGGGCTTAGCTCGTAGTTTGTGATCTTTAGCCAGGGCTGCTCTTACTTGCTAAAGGGGAGAATTCCCCTGAAATCCGGGCTACCTGTAGGGTAAGGCACTGGTGCAACAATTGGGTCTCTCGCGGACGGTATGCTTTTAGGTAGTACGGATGGAAGATTGTCACTATTGCTATCTGCCAGACTTCGGTCTAGAGATAGGGGTCAGTACAGAAGGAAGGACCAGGGTCGAGGTACCCCATACTCGTACCGGAGAGATAAACCCAAAAGGAAAAGCCGCCGTTTCTAGGGATGGACAAAATGAAAAGCGTAAGTTTGATTATCCGAGCCCCTGTCTACCGTGTGTAGCAGGCCATGGTTTTATCCCGGCGGATGTATTGATTCTTGTGGGTAAAGTGCACAACCTCTGCAGAGTGTGATCTATTCGAATAGCCGTGTCCACGGACAAGGACGGTTGGAATGGCAATAGCTAGGAGTACCCTTTAGTTACATGATGATAAAATAAAGGAGTTGACTTGGTCACGAGGAAAGATAAGAATAATATGGGTTTTGACCAGAGATGGTCGATAATGTTTTAAAAAGGGTTTTACAACAAAGCGTTTCCTAAATCTTTTTAACAAGGATGTGGAGATGTCCAGATTTTCTAAAAGGAGGCATACTTTCCAAAAACTCTTTTTCAACAAGGATATAGAGATGCCAATGCTAGGTTTTCCTTCAAAACAACTATAGTCTAGAGCTATCTCGCCATAGCCCATTATGCATGTTTCTTCTTACCCTTGTCTCGGTGGTTTGCGAGTACATTCAAAGTACTCACCGGCATTGTCCCTGGCTATTTACTTGGCCACCTTGCAGATGTTTAGAAGGAACGAAGGTGCTAACGTCTATGCGAGCTAGGCCGTCTTCCCAGTCAGTTGCCTGTAGGTTAAGGCACGGGCTCTACGCTGAAGACTTCCGCTACTTGTGTTGTCCTCGCCATAATGGCCCCTTTGTAAGTTTTGTATTCGTTGTTGTAAGGATGATGTAATGGTACTAGTAGGTTATGCTCACGGCTCACTGATCATGGGAACGTGAATTGTATGCATAACGGGTATTCTCGGACCATAAATCCGGGGTGCCACAGACATGGTATCAGAGCCATCCTGACTGTAGGAGACCTTAGTTAGCATGGACGTTAGACAGGACAATCCCTATTTATGAAAATACTAGTTTTCGCCAACTATTTCCTCAAAAGCTTTTCAAAAGAATGCTTATCGCATCTTCTCTGAATTAAACAATTTAAATATGGATTACTCTATATCTCATCTACTTCAAATGTTCCGCTTTCAAAAACAAAGTCCGACTCGGAGACTTTGAAGACGGAGATCCCGGAATGAAGCGACCCCAAGACAAGCAAAACATAGGAGCTACCAACATCGACAGACACTACAAGATCGCCCTACCAAAGGAGTCCTTCATCACCCCGAAATTCAATAAAGTACGGCACCAACGACAAAAGATGACAAGACAGAAGCTAAGACCTCCGTAACGTCCGTACTTAGGCGTATCATCTCTAAAGTAGGATTCCCTCTATGGCGTGTAGTCACCACCTTAGTACTTATGGTATGCCTTACCTGCCTGTCTTGTGCACGTTTGATGCTTGGAATGTGTTGCTTGTGTGCCCTGGATCGTCCGGTCCTAAAAGTTTTGACCACCTAGTTAGTAGATCCCAATACCAACTCTCGCAAACCCCTTAGCCGGAAAACCACTCATCAGTAGGATGGCCAATTAACCTCGACAACCCTAAGCAAAAGCCTTAAGGTGGAAAGATGGAGTCTTTCCACTCAACTCCCATAACTCCTTTCTACCTTCATTATCGTTGTTTAAACTACTAACGGTAAACCCTATTAGATTTACACCTATCTGTTTTATCTCATCCCTAAACCACAAACCCTCCTCTGTGCAGATGGAACCCATTGACGAAGCTTGGCTAAGCACAGGATTTCCCGTGCTCCTCTAGGATTCCCTGCAGCTTTGCGGATACACCCAACCTCCCACCTACAACCTCCATCGAGGACTGGAAACCGGACTATATCTGGGTCAAGTGATCATTCAACCAAAGTATGGAGTACCCGGAGAACCCATTCGCGCCACGGGATTCTGTATGCCAACCCTAGTGATGGCTCTACAAATGGCGGCAAGAGAAGCACTGCTCTGCATTCGGGATGTCCTTCCCGAGATGAGGCAACCCACGACCTTCTTTCTTCCCATCAAAGGAAGCGTGGATTCATCCGGTCAATCCCAAGATCCTCGCTTGACCTACCCTGCACTGCAGCTGCAAGCCCGTTATAGCTATGCGGGAAATGAGCTTCTCACCGCAGTCGTCGATGAGTACCGCCGCACCCAGATGGAACTTCACCCTGTGCAAGTTATCCTGGATCGCAAGGAAGCTTGAGAAGTCCAGCACATGAATCAAGCAATAATCAAGGAGCCTGAAGAAGCCTCTGGAAGCTGCATCCTCCAAGGAAGAAAGAAGTGCGTCACCGCTCGGCAGTACCTCAAGAAGTTCAAGCCAATCCAAGACCTCCAAGGATCTTCCACCCACCTCCCTGAAGAGGAAGTGGAATCCAAAGAAGATTCCCCTGGACCGTCCGAAAGCGGCAACTAGCCTAGCATGGTACCGATATATCGTAGTACCTATGTATCGCCCTGGAACCTATTTTGTAAAAATCTAAGTGCCTTGTCGCCATGCGGCACAGACCTGTTTTGTAACCCCTTAAGTACCGCGCCACCTACCGGTTTGAACGCTGCTAAATGTATGGATGTTGTGCAAGCATGATATCCTTCTTTGCGTGTTTTACCCACGACGTTGCACCAGACTAAAACCGGAACAACCCCATCCCAAAGGACTTCGTCTCCAAGACCGCCCCAACTCCAGTGGCATCCTCCAACCCATCAAACCCATACCTGCTCAGAACTAACTCCTCGGAAGCTGGTAGACGCCCTCTCCAATAGACCGTCTAACTCCTGAAGTGGTTCCGACGACGTCGACAGAAGATAACTACCCCGAAGGAAAGATGTAGCATCGTACCATGACATCAACATACGACTCCAATCAAGAACGTCGGCGACTTCACCAACAATCCCTAGTTTTGCTCTAAGGGGGAAATAAGGCGTATTTCCTGCCCAAAAACCCTATAGACCCCTGGAATCGACCACTACTTAGCACTAAGCGAGAACCGGCCCTCAAAATCCAAATCATCGACCCTGCAAGAGGACGACAACCAGCACATCTCCAGAATCAGAAGGACTTCATGAAGATCCTCCACTCCAAGGTCGATCCCCCAGCCAACACCCCGGTGTATCAAGACCTTGAAGAAAGAAAGCCGACCCCTAGGCGAAAGAATAAAAAAGATTCAACTCGCCGCCTCACCTCAAGAAGGAAGTACCTCATCAATGCTAAACCTACCTAGACTTGTCCTAAGGGGAAAAGACTGCGTCTTTTCCACTTGTTCATCTGAAACCACCCGATTCAAAGCCCCGCAGCTCCGGTCCATAACTAACCATGTCGGCTCTTTGTAAAACTTATTAGCGCCTAATTTCCACCGCTGAAATTGTTAAGCGGATATTATCACCCCAACCCTACTCCTCCCTAATCTCGGGACGAGATTATTTTAAGGGGCAAAGGTCTGTAACATCCCCATTTCAGCAACCCTGATTAAATGTCCAAAAGGCAAAAATCAGGGGGAACAAAAACTTTTTCTTGCATTGAGTGCTTACTTGTTTGTTTGTTCTCAAGCAACTGTTTATGTATTAGTTGTGTACCCCTCATCTCAACACTAGTTTACAAAAACTATTTTACAAAGGATATGTCTTGGCTCATCTTTCATATTCTCAAATGTTCTGGCAATTCAAAATCCTGAGCCAAGATGACTTTAACACAACCAAATACTGTACTAGCTTCTATAGCCAAAACTATGGAGACATGTGTATATACTCTCCTTATGTTTTCAAGACAGAACCTTCAACTACTCTTATCCCTAGGTTTTCCGAAAAACTTTATTAAAACCTTTTCATCTCAATCTTGGTAGAGATACCAAGATGGTACTTATCTTACTTCAAGAGGAAAACCCCTTTCAACATACCCATCCTTACCTCAAGCTAGGCTTGATGGTAACCCTAGTACTGGTTGGATAAGTAACAAGATGAATTGCCTTGATCTGTTGTCTGATGAATTGCCTTGATCTGCTGATTGATGACTTGCCTTGATCAGATGTTTGCCTTGTTTGATTAGGAACTAGAGTGAGCTAATCTAGTAGATCATATCTTAGGACCCAATCCTTGCTTGTGATCAGCAATCTCAAGGCACGCATCCAAGTCTGGACCTATCTTGAGCCACTAAGGTTACCACCTCCCCTCATGCTCAGATAAATCCAAGGATAATTCCTTTGGATGGTCTTCCAACTCAGTGGAGACCTAGTCTAAGAATGAACCCTATGTACTTAGTTATTACCTCAACCTGATATCCTTGATCATGAGTTTGGAACCTAGCATCCTCTCAAAAGCTTCTACACTTACACTCTAGTCTAAAACCTCAAATCTACCAAAATGGCTAAGTCTGGATTTCTTATCTAGATTTCAATCTTTGGAGTTCTACCTTTTCCAACCTATGTGCATTCTTGAGAATGTACTTAAACCATCTTGTAGTACATATTTAGTACTACCAAGACCCACTCTTACCCTGGGCTAAGCCAATTTAATTACCACTCATCCATGATGGTTTTTTAGTCAAGATAATAATCTTTTCTGCAAATCTTATCATCTTGCCTACTTTGGCAGAAGCTCACATCTATATGCCACCTCCCCTTGACCAAATCTTTGATTGGTTGTGACCTAGTAACCATGGCCTATCAACCCCCACTTCACTTGTTTCCATTGGAGCCTTGTGCTTCTTGAACCCACATGGTTTAGGAGGCTAACTGATGCATCTGTTATGGCAGCCTTATTTTCAACAAAGTTTGCCATCTCATCTAGACCACCTCTGATCCAAACAAGCCTAACCCATGCTTCCATGGTCATATACATGACATGGTCTATCCATCCATATACACCTGGTACCAAGGTGAGCTCTGATCTCCCTAATCCAACCCTGTTTAGATAGCATAAGAATAACAAAACCCTAGATCCTCCAAGAATCTAGTTTCCACCCTTTTCATCACTTTTCTTCAAAACCAAGGTTGACCTTGATGACTACATCAATTTTACATCATATAACTTGGATATACGCATCCCCAAATAATTCCCACCATTATTTGGATTATTAAACTATTTAAATTCCCCTATTTACCAATTGCTCAAAATCTTTGTATTTTAAGGCAAGTTTGTTTTTCTCCAAATCACTTTGCCAACTCAATGTATATTTGAGTTCTCCATACCATATCACATCTCTCAAACTCAAAAATAAATATTTTTTAGATCCTTTATTATTTCTTTTTTCCCTTTTTCTTAAATGGCAGAAATAAGAAATAATTCCCCAAAAATACTTATCCACCTCAATAAATTCAATTAAAATTCTCCAATGTGTTCTTTGGTATTTAGGACCATCTCACATCAAAAACCAAGATTTCCTAATGTAAAATTTTCATCTTTGCTTCCATAATCTACTTATGCACTTTCTGAAGAAGTGTATTTCAATGGGATTATTATCATCAGAAAAATCCCATTTAAATCATGGAAAGATCATTTGACCCCATTTATCTACCAGTACCATTTCCACACTTTGTCCAATGCAATTTTTGCAACTTCTTTCACAAGCACCAAAAGGATCAATATTTTGCAAATTAAGCAAACGTGATTCAAACTAACCTCAAAGCAACCCGAAGCTTGTCAAGCACTCCACCTTAGCCGTATCCACCCCCTCCTGGTCGTGTGCATTGTAGAACCATAGTACCTAGCCCCTCTTTGTCCCCTAGTGCTTGAGAGAGAGCATCATATCTTGCAAGGATCTTTGTATTAAAGAGCACAGCAGCTACCCCACCTCCCCTCTCACTCCCTGGTCGAGCTATTAACCACTAAACCACCCAGCACCACCCTAAGCAACCAATGGGAAGCCCCCACCCCATGCCCATTTTGGACATTTCATCTACACCCATGAGGTTTCGAAATAAAAGGGCTAGAGGTCACCCCAGCCTCCACTCGTTGCTCATTGCCCCCACTCACCTCCCACAACACCCCCTCCCCTCTCCCCTGCTATGTTCTGCTTGAGGGTGAAGGAGAGAGAAGCCTCGACCATGGCAAGGAAAAGCGAGCCTCAAGCTCCACCCCTTCTCCCTCCCTCTCTGCACTGTCACTCCATTTTAATCCCCTCGCTCCCCTGCTTCTAACCATGTCCCTATCTTTCCCCAGGAACGCCTCTGAATGCCTCCCCGACGAAGCCCGGCGTGCTCCTCCTCAGCCGCCGTCATGCGAGCACCTCCCCGACGACGAACCACCCCGTACCGCCCATCCTCGGACTCGCCGTCATTGACCGCGTCGCCTCGTTGCCTCCACGACCTCCCCTGATCCCTCGGTGAGCTCCCTTGCCTCCTCCCTGACCCAGCTAGGGTTTGCCTCACCGGCCAGCCAGCCCCGCGGCGACGATGCACCATCGCCGTTGATCTGACCCAGATCCGACGGCTGGTGGTCGCGCGTACCCCTTCGCACCCCAGGCCACCGAGCCTCAAACTCCGTTGGGCCGCTGCCTGTTGTATGCCGCCCATGCGCGCTGGTCGCTTTTGGGCTGGCCTGCCTCGGTGTGGCCTGTTGCCCTAAGGATCTGGCCCAGGCACCCTCTGCCTCTTTCTTTTATTCCTTTATTAACAGATCTGAAAAATGGTTAGTAGGTTTAATCCCAAACAAAAAGGTAAAATACTTCAAAACTATCTGATCTAAATTTTCTCAAGTGCTTGGATGTTTTCCCCAACATGCAGATCCTGTTTTGCACCAAAATAAGATTCGGATTAAATATGATAAATCGTTTACTAAGCTCTATCCAAAACCCTAAACAATTTCCCCAAGGAGTTTTACAAATCCAAATGACCTAAACTCAACTGGTAATGAAAAGTACTAACTATACCTTTCAATCCCCATAGGCCCCCTACTCACTTGCTTCCTAGTTTACCCCTAGCAAAAATAACAAAAACAGATACCCTCTGACTTTAGGACTTTCTCTAGGACAAACCAAATGAGGTTTTGGCCTATTTCCAACTCTCAAGGTCACACCTAACCTATCTTCCAAAATCCAGCAGCTCATAATTTTGTGAGCCTATGTTGAATTATGGTGAATTAAGCATTTCTGTGCATTGTTTGATCACCAATAAATTCACCATTTGAGTTCTGTAACTTCAAAAAGGTTGATTCCAATTTATACAGAAAGGTATTATCAGTATCTAGCATGTGTCCTTGGACAACTAAAAAGCCTCTGTAGATTAAATCCAATGAAAAAGACAAATCTGGTCCAGTACTTCCTTTGGAAATTTCTCAAGGGCATTCTGGTAATTGTCTTGACGAGATTCCAACTCCTCTGGATTCATTCCACCAAATACTACTTAACCACCCAGGGAAATAATATTTGGAACTCCAGAGAAGTTCTGGTGAATTATTTCCTAAAACTAGAGCTTTAACCACTACAAAATCCATTTTAAATCATAGGAAATTGATAAAATAGTGAAACCACTTTTATTGGCTTCATTTTATCAATACCTATCTGATGGTATCATTTTTATTCAATGGTATCATACAGATCAAGCACTTCACCAAAAACCTCTCTTAGTTACTTCCTAGACATTTAATCCAAAGGGAAGCCTTTTTCCCTAATGCCTCCACATCTTCTCCCAATGCAATCAAATCCAACCCCCAACATACTACTGATATATATCATGAATCTATCCTTTACTTGTTGTATGTTTGAAGCTTGTATGCCTTGTATTGATTGGTGTATTGTTTGCTTGCATATATGCTAGATAATGGTGATAGTTGCGATTGTGTGACGCCGAGAGGAAGGAAGGATCGGGATATTATTTTATTATTATTATTGGTTATCTAGTTATCTAAAATCGTGAAGGGACTTCTCGCTGTTCATAGGCAAGCCACCATTCCCGAACTCCTGTATTAACCCATTTCTGTTTATCAACTATTTTATATCTCGTTTATAAATTGCATGACCACAGACATGGTTTATTCAAATAAACATACATGAGTAACTTGGCTCCTCCAAGTTATGAATGAGTGTCCCTTGGACACCTACCGTATTTACACCTACTCCTACCCCTTAGAACGAGGCTAAGATGATTAGCATCTTCCCCCTTGGAAACCACGGATTTTCAACGATAAAACTATTTTGCGATTTTACCCTACTACAAAGTTTTCAAAATAAAACCCTTGGAAAGAGGCATCGTTTCCGAGTGGAAGTTTTACCAAACAAAAGATGAGGTGAATGAAGAGAAAGTCAAGCAATAGAAAGGAAGGGATGTTCTACACCAATGTCTGGAACAATTTTATTCGTGCAACAACATTACTCTAGTCGCTGGGGCTTAGCTTGTAGTTTGTGATCTTTAGCCGGGCTGCTCTTACTCGCTAAAGGGGAGAAATCCCCTAAAATCCGGGCTACCTTTAGGGTAAGGCACTGGTGCAACAATTGGGTCTCTCGCGGATGGTATGCTTTTAGGTAGTACGGATGGAAGATTGTCACTATTGCTATCTGCCAGACTTCGGTCTAGAGATAGGGGTCAGTATGGAAGGAAGGACCAGGGTCGAGGTACCCCATACTTGTACCAAAGAGATAAACCCAAAAGGAAAAGCCTCCATTGCTAGAGATGGACAAAATGAAAAGTGTAAGTTTGATTATCCGAGCCCCTGTCTACCGTGTGTAGCAGGCTGTGGTTTTATCCCGGCGGATGTATTGATTCTTGTGGGTAAAGTGCACAACCTCTGCAGAGTGTGATCTATTCGAATAGCCGTTTCCACAGGCAAGGATGGTTGGAATGGCAAGAGCTAGGAGTACCCTTCGGTTACATGGTGATAAAATAAAGGATGTGACTTGGTCACGAGGAAAGATAAGAATAATATGGGTTTTGACCAGAGATGGTCGATAATGTTTTAAAAAGGGTTTTACAACAAAACATTTTCTAAATCTTTTTAACAAGGATGTGGAGATGTCCAAATTTTCTAAAAGGAGGCATACTTTCCAAAAACTCTTTTTCAACAAGGATATAGAGATGCCAATGCTAGGTTTTCCTTCAAAACAACTATAGTCTAGAGCTATCTCGCCACAGCCCATTATGCATGTTTCTTCTTACCCTTGTCTCGATGGTTTGCGAGTACATTCAAAGTACTCACCGGCATTGTCCCTGGCTATTTACTTGGCTAGATTGCAGATGTTTAGAAGGAACGAAGGTGCTAACGTCTTTGCGAGCTAGGCCGTCTTCCCAGTCAGTTGCTTGTAGGTTAAGGCACGGGCTCTGCGCTGAAGACTTCCACTACTTGTGTTGTACTCTCCATAATGTCCCCTTTGTAAGTTTTGTATTCGTTGTTGTAAGGATGATGTAATGGTACTAGTAGGTTATGATCATGGCTCACTGATCATGGGAACGTGAATTGTATGCATAACGGGTATTCTCGGACCATAAATCCGGGGTGCCACACTAGTGTTATGATATGGTGATGTTGTAAGTAGAAATATGAGTTGATACTCTTACAACACACACAACGTGTAAGTTCCATAGACCTTGGCCTTATACATAGAGGTATGATAGTGATCATACCACGGTGCACATGCTGGAGATCATATGCCGGAACCATATCATTTCACCTATAAACATGTGATGTTTGATTGCATCTTATATTGCTTGTTTGGCGTTTTATTAGAATAATAAGATGATCCCTCATTTAAATATCAAGATAAGAATGTTTTCTTCCTTAAGTATGCACCGATTATGTTTCGCCTCTCCAAGACATCACGTGATGATTGGGTGTTCTTGGATCCAGGACCATATTTCGGGTGTAAGACAGTTACACACGCGAATACTAAGGTTCTTACTTGGCGAGCCTAGCATGTACAAACATGGCCTCGGAACACGGACCGAAAGTTTAAGCATGAATCATATGGTAGATATGATGCCCATTTGATGCTCTCCTTGAAGCTACACCGACTCACGTGATGATCGGACTTGGTGTAGTGGATTTGGTTCATGTAGTCACCAAAAAGGCACAAGGGATGTAGTTTTTGAGTGGGGGTTCATTCGTAATATGGATTAGTTGAACTCAATCTATCATAAACTTAGTCTAAACTTTACAAATTCTGTTGTAGATGGCACCACCTGCTTTTAATTTCAATGTGTTCATGGAGGAACAGAAACTTTCAACAAACAGTAGCAACTTTACTGAATGGGCCATGAATTTGAGGATTCTCCTCTCTGCTGCACAAAAGCAATATGTGCTAGAAGCTCTGCTAGGCCCCCCACCATTTGATGATGCCCCTGACGAGGAGAAGAATTTCTATCAGACTCGTTAGGAGGACCACAATTTAGTTCATTGCGGCATATTGTATAGGCTAGAGCCAGAACTTCGAAAGCGTTTTGAAAACGGTAATGCATTTGATACAATGGGTGAGTTAAAAATGATTTTCGACACACATGCTCCTATAGAGAGCTACAATGCTTCAGAAAAGTTCTTTAGCTGCATGATGGAAGAGCATAGCTCCGTAAGTGAGCATGTACTCAAGATATCGGGTTACGCCGATAAGCTTGTGTCCTCGGGAATATCGATTCCCATTGACTTAGGCATCCATCTGTAACATCCCAAAAATCATAATTTGAAAAGTTTGCATATCATTCATGCATTCATAAACATTTGGTTACTTTCAAACAACATTTCAAAATAAGAAACCATATAATGCCTATTATTTTATGTAAGAAAGGCGTTGGTTTTATTTCTACTTTCAAAATATGTGAATGCTTTGATTTAGTCAGAAGTGTTTAAAGGTTTATGCAAAGCTTGCACAAAGATTTTCAAAACAAAAATCAAAACTAAAACCATTCATATGCCTATTATATATAATTAAGTAAGGCATGGTTTTATTTTATTTTTCAATGGGCCAAAGTGTTTTGGTGTAAACATTAGTGTTTTATACACAATTATGTGCTTGGTTCACACTACAAAAATCCAGAGAAAATTTGAAATCAAAATCATTTGAATTTGGTTGAATTTGATTCCTGAAAATCCAAACAGAAAAAGGAAAAGGAAAAAGAAAAGCGTCATGACCTATTATTCGCCCAACCTGGCCCAACAAGCCCACCAGATGCCCCTTCCTCTCTCTCTCTCACCAAGACGCTCTACCTCACGACGGTGCATCGGGCCCGAGCCAACTCAGCATCTTCTTCCCCACCCCACGTGTGCAGACCCCGTCGCCACTGCCGTTTCTTCCAGAAACGCCGCGATTGATTCTCGCTTAAATCCCATTGATTCCTCGCGTGATTTTTTCCCTTGCTCTGGCTACTTAAACCACACAGCACCGCGACTATTTCCTCCAAACCAATTTCACCCAAACACCGCCAGGATGCTCGCTTTTCATCTCACACCGCCGCTGCCCGAGCAACTCTGACGAGGTATTCCGGTAAGCGTCGTGCTCGACCTGTTGGCGATGTCCATGAGGTGGTCGAGTGTCTTGGGCTTGACGCGCCCAAGTTCCTCCTTGAAGTCCTGGCGCTTGACGCCTTCCATGAAGGCGTCGATGGCCCTCTCTTCGGAGATGTGCGTTGTGGAGTTTTTGGTGTTGGACCAGCGTAGTATGTACGAGCGAATGGATTCGCCCGTTCATTGAGTGCAGGCCCGCAACTCTTCGATTGAGGCGGTCCTGTTGCTAGTACCTTTAAAGTTTCGGATGAAGCTATAAGCTAGCTCCTCCCAGCTTCGGATGGACCCTGAAGATAGGCTGCTAAGCCAGATCCGAGCTGCGCCTGTCAGCTGCAGCTGAAGGCATGGCATGGCGGTTTCTTTGTTGCCGCCGTGCAATTTGACGGATGACAGGTGGTCGCTGAGCCACGCCTTTGGGTCTTGTGTGCCATCGAACTTCGGAGTATCCGAAGGAAGTTTGAAATTACGCGGCATCTTTGTTCGTCGAACAGATCTGCTAAAGCATCGGGCCCCGCAAAGTTCTCCTTCGTCTTCGTCCATCTCGGATTCAGACGAGCATGCGCGCTTGGCTCGCGCTTTGTCTATTTTGCGCTGTCTGAGCGTGTCCATGGCGTCGTAGTCGCGGTTGTGATGGCGTGAACTCTTCTTCCTTCGAGGAAGGTCATGTTCCTCTTCTTCGGATGAAGGGGTGGGGCTGCGGTCGAACCTGACCGGAGCTTTCTTCTTCGGCTCCGTAGGAGCTTCCTGGTGGAGCGCGGCTCTCACGAGTCCGAGTCTGGTAAGTGCGGACTTATGCATGGCTCTTTTCGGGTCCTTCTCCGGAGGTGGGTGAGCCGCTAGGTACGTAGTGGCTGCCATGATCGTAGCCTGCGGTGTTTTTGGGATGACGTTTCCATCGGCGTCCATCTCCATGAAGGATGTGTGGAGGGTTCGGGTCACCTCACGGCGCTCTTTGGGATCCATGTTCTCCACCCGAGAGCGGTGCTTGTTGCCTTGGTTGTCGTTCGTGCTGGAGCCGATGCCCATGGCGGAGAGCGCAGCTCGTCGCGCGCTAGACTCTGAGGCTGCTTGCTTGCGTTTGTAAAGCACCTCTTGCATCTTGACCTGTTTCTTGTGCTCCTCGATGAGGAGTAAGTGGTATGCCATCAGCAGGTCCCGTGAGGCGTCTGCAGGCAGGATCGTGCTTCCCGCCACGGCGGCACATGCTTGGGCCCATCCTTCCTTGTTGAGGCGGATAACATGGCCGTTGTTCTCCCCTTCGGGTGGGGGGACTGGCTTCTTCTGTTCCCGCCATTTCGGTCCTGCGGGTTAGGGTTCGAGTTGGGAGGCGGGTTGGGCGGTTGCTGATCCACGTCGCTCTGGATGACTACGGCGCATTGGTAGCGCTCGTAGATTGGTCCGCTGCTACCGCAGCTTTCGGATCCGGAACCGTAGGTCCCTTCATCTGATGGCGGATCGCACAGATCGGAGTTGCAGCAGCTGCTGTCATAGAACTCATCTGTTGATGATGATGTGCGTAGCACAGGGTGTGGGGCCCATGAAGCGGTCCTGATTGATGGTAGGGGCACCCGCTCAGGGAGGCGAAGGGTGCCAGTCTGCCCCACCTTGAAGCAGAAGCTCCCGAATAGGATCTCGAGTCCGTCGCCTACGGGCTCGAAGTCCTTCATGGTGGCTGGTGAGTGGGAGGTGAAGTCGAAAGCGCCAAAGAGGAGGTGACTCTCCGTCGCTGCAGAGTTGTAGATCGTTCGGGTTGGGACCGTCACGATCGCACAATTAGCGCCCAATTGACGAGGTTTGATCTTGTCAATGCCCATTGTTATGGACTTGGGTTTTGGAGAAGATGGGGATGCTGGAGATCGTGGAACGGGTAGCCAACAAGCAACACGGGACACGAGGTTTACCCAGGTTCAGGCCCCCGGAGGGAAAAAAAACCCTACTGCTGCTTGTCTGCTCTTGATTACGGCAGAACCGAAGATTACAGGGGTGCGCAGATTCGATCTAGCATGGAGGTGTGTATGCGAAAGTATGAGAGAGAGATCTAGGTCGTGCCCTCCTAGCCTTTATATAGACTCAGGCAGGTCCCGGGCACAGACCTAGTCGGTTACAGGTTCTAGGGTTTTACCCCTTTGAATTTCCTATCTACTCTAGTCTTTCTCTCCAAGGATCCGAAAGGCGTCATGGGCCTTGGCCACCCAAAAATCTTCATGGGCCGGCGTACATTTGCCGTGGGCCTTCCTTGGGCTGGACCAGGTATGCTGAGATCATGTACCCATAGGGTATAACCATGTCACGCACCCACCTCTCATTCATTCGAGGATGATCCTATGCTCCTTGCGCACCCCCTCACACCCATGGTTCGTCTGATTGTGACCCAGAACGTCGACTTCGACGAGCACCGTGAGCATCCGACGCCACCTCCAACTCTGACGAGAAATTTCGGTGAGATTCGACCGCCCCTCACCTCCTGGTTCATGCTAGCTTGTTCGCAAACCCTTTGTGCACTCTCTAATGCCCTTGGCTTGTGCTAGGGTGGCCCAATTCATCGCCTTTGTCATCGTCCGAGCAAACCCGACACTGCCCGCAACTCCGATGAGCCCAGCGACCTCTACAGCATGCCCCCGCCCACGCGAGCAACGCCTTGATCATCTTCGAGTCCTCGCGAGTCTGGCAAGCGCCCCTGCCAACCCCAGCCCCCTTTGTAATCGCCGGAGCGCCACTATCAGTGCGCGCCGCCGCATCGCCGCCGCCAGCGCTGCCAGACTTTGGTCGAGTGACCCAGCATCGTTAGATCTAGATCATACGGCATAGATTAGATTAGATCAAATCGTTTTCTTTGAATCTAATGCGTTGGATCTAATTAGATCCAATGGTGCAGGAGCGTGATCCCCGCGAATGGTACCATCCAATCAGGAAGCGCCGCGTGTCACTAGATTAGATTTAAATTCTGGATTTAGATCTATTAGTTATTCAAACTTGTAAAATTCATACCTTTTGTTCTGTTTATCCAAAAAATACAAATAATATATCAATGGAATCACAAAATTAAATCCTACACATCTGTAGGCTTGTTTTTGTATTTTGCATTTGTTAAAATAGAATTTTATGCAGAGACATTTGTAGGATTATTTTGTGTATAAAAATATTTAGAAAATGTTTTAAAGGATATTTTGAGTCTATTTAGTCTATAAAGGTTTAGTTTAATGTTTATTACTGTTAACTTGTATTGTTTAGTTTAAGAAAAATCATCACATGGCATTTGCATGCATTCATATATTTTTGCTTGATTTATTTGAATGTAAATTGGTGCTATCATTTTATGTGTAGATTTTGGTGCTAGTGGTGATTGTGATTGTGAGGATTGTTGCTACTCCCCCAACTACCAAGGCAAGTGGTGCTTCATATTTTTGTCCCAATATTTTGACTATGCATTAGTGATATTTTGTATAGGTCTTGCATGATGTTTTGCTAAGTATCTATATGCTATGCTTGGGAAATCCTAGTAGTTGTAGACTTGTTAGAATTTTCTCTAAGTTAAGATACTTGCTATATTGCCATTCTTAGACTAGCTAGTAGCAAACAAGGGTGAAATATATTCATGCTATGGAAAATGTTGCTAAGTCTTTGACTTGTGTTTTACTTAATAAAACAACTAAGTGAATGAATCACCTGGGTGGAATGGAATGTTTGGGTTATGTTGAGTGGTTATAAAAGGCTCATATCTATGGTTTACCTTGTGTATCACACTTGTGGAAATCCACCTAGGAACAAAGGGATTTGAGATACTTAGTGTTTAGAAGCTTCTAGTGCAACCACATGGCATATGGGCTCTGCCTTGATCATATAGGTTGCAATAACTTAGCCATTGGACAGTTGGTGGTAGTGTGATAGGTTGGAACGCGTCCATTTGGTCTAAGGGAAGGCTTCTGAAAGGTCTCGTTTTGATGCATGTCAAGTCTTGTGGGGAAAGTGCACCACCTCTCGAGAAGGAAAAATCTAAGTACTTAGCCGTATCCCGGCAATGGACAATTTGAGCATCACGACACTGAAGCTATCAAGTATCTCCTCATCCCAATTTCTAAGTTAAAAACTTGTGGTTGAACAAGGGTAAAGGTTCACCAATGTCTATTGGTGGTTCCTTGGGAGTTTTTGTCAAACAAAAACTTAGTGTTTTCAGCTGATAGGAAAACCTATTTTGAGCAAAGCAAGCCTAAGCTACACTTAGCCAAATTCATATAGGAGTTAGAAACTATTATTCTTCTAAGGTATCACTTGCCAATACTATTCCAATGTATTGACCCACTGTGGCTGTAACTTGTGATGTTGCAGGTTTCTCTGATGAGGATTAGGGTTATGAGTCTACACTCAACATGTTTGCCTGTGGCACATGAAGATGAAGACTTTACTTTACATTGTTAAGTTGAACTCATGTACTAGCTATGGCTAAGGAGTTCTAAAAGACTATTTTATCTCTGGAATGACGATGTAATAATGACCTTTGTATCTGTGTACTTCATCTTAAACTGTGGATGCTAGCACTTGATCCAGGGACTAGCATTGCAATCATAGGGCCCTTTACCGTTATAAAGGTGGGGTCTTACAGATGGTATCAAAGCACTCTGTTAACTGTAGGATTATGACCCTTGGTTGGATTAGACTAAGAAACCACTAAGGAAAAATTTCAACACTTTGAAAAATTTCCACACTTGTCTTTTCCTTCTCGTAAACTTTTCTAATCTTCTTTCTCATCTCTATTTGTAGATGAACTCCATCAACGAAGCCGTCAGGAAGGGACCACTCATGACTATGACTTTGGAGTGTGAGACTGAATTTCCCAAGGCACTCAAGAACCTTATGGTTACCATGGGAATACATGGTGCAACTGTGTACAAGGGATTCCATGTGATGGATGAAGGAGAATAGTATTGGTGGGTGCAACTTCACTTGTACAAAAACAAGGAAGACAACCACAAATAGTCAGGATTCTGCACGGTCACCAACTCTGAAATGCACGCAACATTCTTTGACTCTGCAAGAAATGCAGCTTGGAAGGCCATCAAGGAGCTTCGTGATAGACTCAAGTGTAGAATGCTCAACACTCAAAATGACCTTAGAGAAGAAAAGAAACATACCCAAGACTTAGAAGCTGCCAATCAACGACTAAGGGAAGACATCATAGACTTAATATGGGAGTCTTGTGATCAAGATAGAGAGATTGCCACTAAAGATGCCCTGATAGCTATTTTTTCTAGTGAGTGAGAATTGTAACGTACTCCGTTAGTTGGACCACCACACTTATCGTTTTTACTTCAGAATTTTTCTAAGTTATGTTGAACCTTGGTGTTTATAATGGATTTGTGTATGCCATGACTTGTGTGTTTGTTGTTAAAAATGTGCTTGTGTTATTTTGTCTTGTGAATTTTCTCTACTTGTGTTGATTCTAACCTTTCTCTATCTTATAAAAAATAGATGCCTAGCATTGTTATCAGCACTGCCGAGGAGTTCAAGGGAACTCGTTTCGGTACTCGTCTCATTGAGCTCACTAGTGTGCACAACCTTCCACTTCCTAGTATCACGACACTTCATCTCACCAAGTTTGAGAGGAAGGACCTTTGGGGCTTCAGAGTCACATAGCCGGGACGCCAGGCAGAGCCACCCACGGAGGCTATCACTTTCAAGCTGATGCATGATGACAAGGAGAGAGGCTTAGATGTAGTCATGCAAGAGTTACTTGGACGCCTGGTTGGGAGGCACTCCACCGATCTTAGAGGTCTCTACTTTCACCCATTCGGGAGACGCAACGAGGAGGGTGAGGCTATAGAGTACGATGAAGCTACTAGAGAGACGATGGAGCCAATTCGTCTGTACCTTCAGGACCTAGAGGGTCTTATTAGACACCTTGACACTGATAGGACCAACGTCATGCTTAGCAATGACGAGCTCCAGGTTCAGCTGAGGGAGAAGGACAAGATCTTCGCGGAGCAAGACGAGGTCGTCAAAGAGATGGAGGCCAGATTTGAGAGCCAATACAAGAAGTTCAAGAGTCAGGAGAAAAGAGTCCAAGAAAGGAACAAGAAGATCGGGGAGATGAAGGATGAGTTAGAGGCCAAGGACTTCGAGCTTGAGCACCAGCAGGGAGTGATCGAGAGGCTTTGCTCACAGAAGAGGGCCATCAGGGCCAAGATTGAGCCCTTGACCACTAGTGTTGAGGAGTACAAGGCCGCCATGGAGAATGCAGGTCTTGATCTTGTTGACGTGGAGGTCGACATGGAGGAGTAGTGTAGACTACTCGACTATCTTTCATCTACCATACTTTGATTATTGAGTCTCAGTGACCATCCAACATGTGGATGGCTTGCTATGGTGTGTTTGCATTTTCAAAACTTGTTGTTATGTCGTTCAAACTTTATGTTATTTTGAGATTGGTTATTGTGATTGTTTCTATGTGATGTATTGTGCATGTTAAGCATCTATGGGTATCTCATTCTTATCCTTATTGAAACCACATATGCCTCCCTGTCGTGCCAACCCCAACCAAAACAACAACGTCACTCCCAAGATGCAGCAGTTGATGACAACACAAGCTCAACTGATGCAGATGATGACACAGTTCATGCAGAACCAGAATCAGAATAACAATAAAAACAACAACAACAACAACAACAACAACAACAACAACAACAACAACAACAACAAAAAACAACAACAACAACAACAACAATAACAACAACAACAATCAAAATAATCCTCCAACATTTGACATGCTCACCAGATTTCTGAGACTAAGGCCTGCAAAGTTCTCGGGAACCACTGATCCAATGGTAGCGAATGACTGGTTACATTCAGTGAACAAGGACTTGGTGACTGTTGGCTGCACCGACGAGGAAAAGGTCAGATTCGCAACACATCTGCTCGAAGGACCAGCAGCAACATGGTGGGACAAATTTCAGATCACCACTCCCCTAGAAGATGTGACATGGGCTAATTTTGAAGATGGATTCCATACAGATCACATCTCATCCGGAGTGATGAACTTGAAGAAGAAGGAGTTCCACAACCTGAAACAGCATCACCGCAGTGTGGCTGAGTTCATTGAGGAATTAAACAATCTGGCACGCTATGCACCGGATGAAGTGGATACTGATGCTAAGAGGAAGGAGAAATTACTCGAAGGACTTAATGATGAGTTGAACCTGCAGCTGTCTGTTGCCTATGTCCCGACCTATCAATCACTTTGTGACAAGGCTACCATCTTGGAAAACAAGATGAAACAAGTTGAGGGCGGGAAGAGGAAGCATAGCTTTGATAAGCACATCTCGGGATCATCTCACAAGCGTTCCCATCATGATGATAGTGGAAGTTCTGGATTCCACAAACATGGGAAATACAACAACCACCACAACCACAACCATCATCATGACAACAAGAATCATCACAGTCATGACAATGACAAGTATAAGAATCACAAGAGTGGACACAAGAGTCACCACAGTGGGAGTGGAAGTGGAAGTCAGCCTGTAAAGAAAGATCTCAGTCAGGTTGAATGCTTCAAATGTAAGAAGATGGGGCACTATGCTAACGAGTGCCCAAAAAAGAAATTTGAAGGTGCCAACAAGCCCAATCCCTTCCAAAAGGGACAAGTGAACCACATCAATGTGGAAGAAATATATGAAGAATCTGATGCTGTGGTTGGTAAGTTCAAACTAAATTATGTTCCAGCACTTGTTCTTTTTGATACTGGCGCATCGCATTCATTCATATCAAGAGCATTCGTTGATAAAAATGGACTTCCAGTTGAAACTATTGGGTGTCCTATAAAATTAAGCTCTCTCGGCGGAGAAATGATAGTAAACTCTGGATGTCATGATCTAGTGATAGAATTTGGGAAGTATAAGTTTCCCGTTAGTTTTATAATCCTAGATTCCCAAGGATTGGATGTAATTTTGGGAATGGATTGGATGAACAAGTATGAGGGAGTACTAGATTGTGCCAATCGTACTGTCACACTCACAACCCCGGATAATAAAAGGATTAGATGCAAGTCTAACTTTGAATCAAAAGGGAGTAAGCTAAATTCTCTTAAGGGGGTTAGCATAGACAGTGTGATAATTGTGAGAGAGTATCCGGATGTGTTTCCGGAGGAATTACCTAGAATGCCAGCAGATAGAGATGTTGAGTTTCTAATTGATTTACTGCCAGGATCTGGACCAATAGCAAAGAGACCTTACAACATGTCAGTTGATGAGTTGAAGGAACTCAAGAAACAGCTTGGAGAACAGTTACATAACGGATTTATTCAACCAAGTTCTTCATCTTGGGGTGCACCAGTTTTGTTTGTTGAAAAGAAAGATAGAAGTCAAAGGTTATGCACAATTACCATTCACTCAATGAGGTAACTATCAAGAACAAATATCCTTTGCCAAGAATCAATGATTTGTTTGATCAGTTAGAAGGAGCCCGTTTGTTCTCAAAGATTGATCTCCGGTCAGGCTACTTTCAGCTAAAGATAAGGGAACAAGACATACCTAAGACTGCTTTCGCCACAAGGTATGGATTGTATGAGTACACCGTGATGCCATTTGGTTTGACAAATGCACCAGCCTATTTCATGAATATGATGAACAAAGTGTTCATGGAATTTCTTGACAAGTTTGTTGTTGTTTTCATCGATGACATTTTAATCTACTACAAGAGCAAAGAAGATCATGAAGAACATTTATGATGGATACTTGAGAAGCTTAGGGAGCATAAGCTGTATGCCAAATTCAGCAAGTGTGAATTCTGGCTGAATGAAGTCAGATTTCTTGGTCATATTGTGTCGGGAGATGGTGTAGATGTTGATCCCACAAAAGTGTCAGCTGTAACCGAGTGGGAATCTCCTAAGTCAGTGAAAGAAGTACGTAGTTTCCTTGGCTTGGCAGGATACTATAGAAGATTCATTGAGAATTTCTCAAAGGTAGCTAAGCCAATGATGGAGTTACTTAAGAAAGACAAGAAATTTGATTGGACTAAAGGATGTGAACTCAGCTTCCAAGAGTTGAAGAAGAGAGACTGGTGTGACACATCTTATGTGCCTTGATTTGGAGAAAGATTTCCAAGTATATTGTGATGCATCTCACCAAGGATTAGGTGTAGTTTTGATGCAAGAAGGTAAAGTTGTGGCTTATGCCTCGAGACAACTCAAAACTCATGAAGTGAATTATCCTACTCATGATTTAGAGTTAGCCTCTGTTGTCCATGCACTTAAAACATGGAGACATTATCTTTTGGGAAAGCGTTGCGAAGTGTTCACAGATCATAAAAGCTTGAAGTATATCTTCACTCAAAAATAAATCAACATGAGACAAAGAAGATGGCTAGAACTCATCAAGGACTATGACTTGAGTTTGCAATACCACCTCGGTAAAGCAAATGTTGTAGCAGATGCATTAAGCCGTAAAGTTTATGTGAATGGCCTCACTAAGGGAGAATTGCCAGATGACCTGTGTGCCCAATTCAAAGATCTCAGATTGGAGATAGTGCCTGAAGGACATCTCATGTAATTGGATGTTCAACCCACTTTGTTGGACAAAATCAGGGAAGCCAAAAAGATGGACAAGGAAATTGAAGAGATTAAAGGAAAAATTAGCAAAGGGAAAGCCAAAGGATTCCATGAAGACGAACAGGGTACTTTATGGTATGGAAAACATATCTGCATTCTGCAAGATCCAGAACTTCAGAAACTGATTTTACAAGAAGCACACAACTCACCATATTCCATTCATCCGGGTAACACCAAAATGTACATGGATGTGAAGGAAAGATTTTGGTGGAATAATCTAAAGAAGGACATTGCAGAACATATTGCTTTGTGTGATGTGTGTAGTAGAGTGAAAGCGGAACATCAGAAACCAGCTGGCTTGTTACAACCACTACCTATTCCTGATTGGAAGTGGGACAAGATTGGCATGGATTTCATCACCGAACTGCCAAGGACTAGATCGGGATATGATTCTATTTGGGTCATGGTAGGTCGCCTAACTAAAGTGGCTCATTTCATACCCGTGAAGACAACTTATACAGGTGCTAAGTTAGCCAAGATTTATATGAATAGAATTGTTTGTCTGCATGGAGTACCCAAGAGTATTGTGTCCGATAGAGGAACTCAGTTCACTTAACGTTTTTTGAGACAAATTCATGAATCATTGGAAACAAGATTAGAGTTCAGCACAACTTTTCATCCTCAAACTGATGGACAGATAGAAAGAACTAATCAGATTCTAGAGGATATGTTGAGGGCATGTGCCCTAGACTATGGTGCTAGTTGGGATGAAAGTCTGCCTTACGCAGAATTCTCTTACAACAACAGCTATCAAGCCAGTATTGAGATGGCACCGTTTGAATTTCTCTATGGAAGAAAGTGTACTACACCATTGCTATGGAATGGTGTTGGAGAAAGGAATTTGTTCGGGCCAGAGCTAATCAAGGAAGCTGAAGAGAAAGTCAAGTTGGTAAAGGACAGATTGAAGATAGCACAGTCCCGACAGAAGAGTTACGCAGATCCAAAGCATAGGGAAGTCACCTATGAGGTAGGTGATAGGGCTTATCTTAGAGTCTCACCACTTCGTGGAGTGAAGAAATTTGGAGTCAAAGGAAAATTGGCACCAAGGTATGTTGGACCATTCAAGATTTTATGTCGCAAAGGAGAAGTGGCTTATGAAATTGAATTGCTTGAATCACTATCTGCCGTTCACAATGTGTTTCACGTAAGTCAGTTGAAGAAATGCCATCCGGAGATGGAAGAGACTTCTTTGAAGGATACTATACCTTTGGAAGAGGTTCATTTGGAAAGTGATCTCACTTACAAAGAGAAACCTATCAAGATTCTTGAGACTGCAGAAAGAGTTACTCGTACTAAGACTATCAAGTTTTGCAAAGTTCAGTGTGGAATCATCATTCCGAAGAGGAAGCAACTTGGGAAAGAGAAGATGACCTTAGGAAAGATCACCCTCACCTATTTGCTAGCCAATCTGCATCTCGAGGGGAGATTCACCTTAAGGGGGTTAGATTTGTAACATCCCAAAAATCATAATTTGAAAAGTCTGCATATCATTCATGCATTCATAAACATTTGGTTACTTTCAAACAAGATTTCAAAATAAGAAACCATATAATGCCTATTATTTTATGTAAGAAAGGCAGTGGTTTTATTTCTACTTTCAAAATATGTGAATGCTTTGATTTAGTCAGAAGTGTTTAAAGGTTTATGCAAAGCTTGCACAAAGATTTTCAAAACAAAAATCAAAACTAAAACCATTCATATGCCTATTATATATAATTAAGTAAGGCATGGTTTTATTTTATTTTTCAATGGGCCAAAGTGCTTTGGTGTAAATAGTAGTGTTTTATACATAATTATGTGCTTGGTTCACACTACAAAAATCTAGAGAAAATTTGAAATCAAACTCATTTGAATTTGGTTGAATTTGATTCCTGAAAATCCAAACAGAAAAAGCAAAATCAAAAAAGAAAAAAAGAAAAAACGGTCGCAGCCTATTTTGCCCAACCCCAGAACTGGCCAA
Organism: Avena insularis; assembly: GCA_023614405.1. Taxonomy (NCBI): domain Eukaryota; kingdom Viridiplantae; phylum Streptophyta; class Magnoliopsida; order Poales; family Poaceae; genus Avena; species Avena insularis. The sequence continues at coordinate 345,657,996 of CM042697.1, forward strand.
ACAAGCCCACACGGGACAGCTCCTTCCCTCTCTCTCTCACCTGCACCCGCTCTGCCCCGCTGACGGTGCCACTGGGCCCGAGCCAACTCAGCATCTTCTTCCACACCCCGCGCGCGCAGACCCTGTCGCCACCGCCCTTTCTTCCAAAAACACCGCGATTGATTCTCGCTTAAATCCGATTGATTCCTCGCGTGATTGTATCCCTTGCTCTGGCTACTTAAACCACACAGCACCGGGACCATTTCCTCCAAAGCAATTTCTATCAAACGTCGCCAGGCTGCTCGCTTTTCAACTCACATCGCTGCTGCCCGAGCAACTCCGATGAGCTATTCCGGTAAGCGTAATGCTCACGCACACCTCTCATTCATTCAAGGATGATCCTCTTCTCCTTGCGCACCCCCTCACACCCTTGGTTCGTCTGATTGTGACCCAGAACGTCGACTTCGACGAGCACCGTGAGCATCCGACGCCACCTCCAACTCCGACGAGAAATTTCGGTGAGATTCGACCGCCCCTCGCCTCCTGGTTCATGCTATATTGTTCGCAAACCCTTTGTGAACTCGCTGATGCCCTTGGATTGTGCTAGGGTGGCCCAGGTCGTCGCCTTCGTCATCGTCCGAGCAAACCTGACACTGCCCACAACTCCGACGAGCCCCAGCGACCTCTACAGCACGCAACCGCCCATGCCAGCAACGCCTTGAGCATCCTCGAGTCCTCGTGAGTCTGGTAAGCGCCCCTGCCAACCCCATCCCCCTCTGTAATCGCTGGAGCGCCACTGTCAGTGTGTCACCGTCGCCAGCGCCGCCAGACTTTGGTCGAGTGAGCCAGCGCCGTTAGATCTAGATCATAGGGCATAGATTAGATTAGATCGAATCATTTTCTTTGGATCTGATGCGTTGGATAAAATTCTAACCAACGGTGCAGGAGCGTGATCAATGCGAAACGGTACCATCCAATCAGGAAGCGCCGCGTGTCACTAGATTAGATTTAAATTCTGGATTTAGATCTATTAGTTATTCAAACTTGTAAAATTCATAACTTTTGTTCTATTTATCCAAAAAAAATACAAATAATATATCAATGGAAACACAAAATTAAATCCTACACATATGTAGGCTTGGTTTTGTATTTTGCTTCTGTTAAAAAGAATTTTATGCAGAGACATTTGTAGGCTTATTTTGCGTATAAAAATTATTTAGAAAATGTTTTAAAGGCTATTTTGAGTCTATTTAGTCTATAAAGGTTTAGTTTAATGTTTAGTACGGTTTACTTGTCTTGTTTAGTTCAAGAAAAATCATCACATGGAATTTGCATGCATTCATATATTTTTGCTTGATTTATTTGAATTTTAATTGGTGCTATCATTTTATGTGTAGATTTTAGTGCTAGTGGTGATTGTGATTGTGAGGATTGTTGCTCCTCCCCCAACTACCAAGGCAAGTGGTGCTTCATATTTTTGTCCCAATATTTTGACTATGCATTAGTGATATTTTGTATAGGGCTTGCATGATGTTTTGCTAAGTATATATATGCTATGCTTGGGAAATCCTAGTAGTTGTAGACTTGTTAGAATTTTCTCTAAGTTAAGATACTTGCTATATTGCCATGCTTAGCCTAGATAGTAGCAAACAAGGGTGAAATATATTCATGCTATGGAAAATGTTGCTAAGTCTTTGACTTGTGTTTTACTTAATAAAACAACTAAGTGAATGAATCACCTGGGTGGAATGGAATGTTTGGGTTATGTTGAGTGGTTACACAAGGCCCATATCTATGGTTTACCTTGTGTATCACACTTGTGGAAAGCCACCCAGGAACAAAGGGATTTGAGATACTTAGTGTTTAGAAGCTTCTAGTGCAACCACATGGCATATGGGCTCTGCCTTGATCATATAGGTTGCAATAACTTAGCCATTTGGACAGTTGGTAGTAGGGTGATAGGTTGGAACGCGTCCATTTGGTCTAAGGGAAGGCTTCTGAAAGGTCTCGTCTTGATGCATGTCAAGTCTTGTGGGGAAAGTGCACCAGCTCTCGAGAAGGAAAAATCTAAGTACTTAGCCGTGTCCCCGGCAATGGACAATTTGAGCATCATGACACTGAAGCTATCAAGGATATCCTCATCCCAATTTATAAGTTAAAAACTTGTGGTTGAACAAGGGTAAAGGTTCACCAATTCTATTGGTGGTTCCTTGGGAGTTTTTGTCAAACAAAAACTTAGTGTTTTCAACTGATAGGAAAACCTATTTTGAGCAAAGCAAGCCTAAGCTACACTTAGCCAAATTCATATAGGAGTTAGAAACTATTATTATACTAAGGTATCACTTGCCAATACTATTCCAATGTATTGACCCACTGTGGCTATAACTTGTGATGTTGCAGGTTACTCTGATGAGGATTAGGGTTATGAGTGTACACTCAACATGTTTGCCTGTGGCACATGAAAATGAAGACTTTACTTTACTTTGTTAAGTTGAACTCATGTACTAGCCTATGGCTAAGGAGTTGTAAAAGACTATTTTATCTCTGGAATGACGATGTAATAATGACCTTTGTATCTGTGTACTTCATCTTAAGCTATGGATGCTAGCATTTGATCCAGGGACTATCATTGCAATCACAGAGACCTTTACCTTTTAAAGGTGGGGTCTTACACCATCGTGTTCTGTAGTCTCTGCCACCTAACTATAATATGCAAGGCATGAAGAAGTCTCTCCCCGAGCTTTTGTCAATGCTTAAAACTGCAGAAGTGGAGATCAAGAAAGAACATCAAGTGTTGATGATCAATAAGAACACTGGTTTCAACAAAGACATGAAGGGAAAACGAAAGGGAAGTAAGGACTGCAAGCCAGTTGCCATGCCTAAAAAGAAACCCTGAGTTGGACCTAAGTCTAATACCGAGTGCTATTTTTATAAGGGAGCCCTTTGGGCATAATCCCCAAGTATTTGGCAGACAAGAAGGCCTGCAAGGCAAACAAAGGTATATATGATATACATGTTATTTATGTGTAATTGACTAGTACTCGTAGTAGCACCTGTGTATTTGATACCGGTTCGGTTGCTAATATTTATAACTCAAATCAGGGGTTACAGAACAAGCGAATGCTAGCAATGGGTGAGGTCAAGATGCGTGTCGGCAATGGATCAAGTGTTGATGTGATCGCCGTCGGAACGCCACCTCTCCACTTACCATCGGGATTAGTAATAAACTTGAATAATTGTTATCTGGTGCCTGCACTGAGCATGAACATTGTATCTGGATCGTGTTTGATGCGAAGTGGTTATTCATTTAAATCCGAGAACAATGGTTGTTCTATTTATATGAATGAAATCTTTTATGGTCATGCACCGATGATGAATGGTTTATTTCTGTTGGATCTCGATAATAGTGTTACACATATTCATAATGTTGATGCTAAAAGGATTAAACTTAATGATCATATATCCGCATATATGTGGCACTGTCGTCTAGGTCATATTGGCGTTAAACGCATGAAGAAGCTCCATTCGGATGGGCTTTTGGAATCACTTGATTTTGAATCATTTGATATATGTGAGCCATGACTTATGGGCAAGATGACTAGAACACCGTTTTCCGGTCCAATGGAATGGGCGATAGATTTATTGGAAATCATACATTCTGATGTATGTGGTCCAATGAGTGTGTCAGCGCGAGGTGGATATTGTTATTTTGTTACTTTCACGAATGATTTGAGTAGATACGGTTATATCTAATTGACGAAACACAAGTCTGAAACCTTTGAAAAGATCAAGGAATTTCAGAATGAAGTGGAAAATCATCGTAATAGAAAGACCAAATTTCTACGGTCTCACCGTGGAAGAGAGTATCTAAGTTACGAGTTTATCACTCATATGAAAGAGTGTGGAATTTTTTCACAACTCACACCTGCCAGAACACCATAGCAAAATGGTGTGTCGGAATGTCGTAATCGTACTTTATTGGATATGGTTCGATCTATGGTGTCTCTAACAGACTTGCCATTGTCATTTTGGGTTTATGCACTAGAAACTGCTGCATTCACTTTAAACCGGGCACCATCTAAATCCGTTGAAAAGACACCATATGAATTGTGGTTTGGAAACAAACCTAAGCTGTCATTTCTTAAAGTTTGGGGATGCGATGTTTATGTGAAGAAACTTCAACCGGATAAACTCAAACCCAAAGCGGACAAATGCGTCTTCATAGGATACCCTAAGGAAACAATTGGGTCCTTCTATCACAGATCCGAGGGCAAGGTTTTTGTTGCCAAGAATGGATCCTTTCTAGAGAAAGAGTTTCTCGCGAAAGGTGTGAGTAGTCGGAAGGTAGAACTCGAAGATGTTATTGAACCTTCTCTTCAAAGTATGGCGAGTAGCATAGCACCGGAAGTCGTTCCGGAGTTGGCTTCACGAGTTGAATAGGAAACTAATCATAATGATCATGAAACTCTGAAAGAGAACTACCAAACCTCATAGGTCTAGCAGGACGCGTGCAGCTCCCGAGCTGTACGAAAACCCTGTTATGAATTTCATGGTTGATGAAATTGATGATCCTGTGATGTATGAAGAAGCGATGATGAGCCCGGATTCCAACAAATGGTTAGAATCCATGAAATCCGAGATGGAATCCATGTATGAAAATCAAGTTTGGAACTTGGTGGACTTACCTCACGACCGGAATGCCGTGGAGAATAAATGGATTTTCAAAATTAAAACTGATGCTGATGGTAATGTGACCGTCTATAAAGCTCGACTTATCACAAAGGGGTTTCGACAAATTCAAGGAGTTGACTACGATGAGACATTCTCTCCCGTAGCGATGCTAAAGTCAGTTAGGATTATGTTAGAAATTGCTGCATATTTTGATTATGAGATATGGCAGATGGATGTCAAAACTGTGTTCCTCAATGGTAATATTGAAGAAGAGTTGTATATGATACAACCAAAGGGTTTTGTCGGTCCTAAGGATACTAACAAGGTGTGCAAGCTTCAGCGATCCATCTATGGACTGAAGCAAGCATCACGAAGTTGGAATCTCCGCTTTGATGAGGTGATCAAAGAGTTCGGAATTGTCCAAATGATACGCCCAATTTGCATCACCTTTATATATCACAATCTACCTCTATTCATTGATATTTGTCTTATTATGAGGTATTGCTTATGTCTTTTCCACTGTTTATGCATGTTGGATGATTCTTGGAGGATGGACTGCTGGAGTCTGGATTCTGATGGAAAAGAGGGCATTTTGATGCAATTTCGTGATGATCAGAAAAATACCATAAAAATATGGAAACATATTATTTTCCCAGAAGACGAAGGAAGCCAGAAGGAGGAGCGAAGAGGGGGCCGCAGGAGGCCCACACCCCCTAGGCGCGGGCCCACATGACCCCACGCCTAGGGCAGATGTGGCCCACCTGCCTGACTCCTGACTCCGCCCCTTCGCATATATCTTCCCTATGAAACCCTAAGGCCAGGGGGCGACCACAGATAGATTTCCGCTGCCTCTACGGGGCGGAAAACACCGAGAGAGAAAGATCTCTCCGGTAGACAGATTTCTGCCAGGGGAATTCCTTCCCGGAGAGGGAAGATCATCGCTATCAACACCATCATCAAGCTAGGATTCATCGGGATCATCATCATCATCCACACCATCATCTCCACCGGCACCATCATCACCACTCCGTCCCACTGTAACAATTGTGTTGGATATTACTTTAGTTCTTAGGGGATACTTTCCTGGTGTTAATTACTATTGTATTTGATGCTTGTGAGTGGAACCATTGGATTATTGTTTATGTTCAGATTGTTATCCATTATCATATCATCTTTGATCTTGATCCATATGATGTCTTGTGAGTAGTTCGTTTAGTTCTTGAGGACATGGGAGAAGTCATGTTGTTATTAGTGGATCTATGTTGAGTTATTATTCAATGGTTTAGTATTTAAGTTGTGGTTCTATTCTTCTAGTGGTGTCATGTGAACGTCGAATACATGATACTTAACCATTTATGGGCCTAGGGGAATGCATTGTGTATTTGGATACTAATTGTGGGGTTTCCGGAGTGACAGAAACCTGAACCCCCGTTAGGACACCTTTGCACAAGGGAGCGTAGGATCTCAGAGTTTAAGGCTGTGGTTATATTTATATCTTAATTACTTTCCTGTGGTTACGTATGTTTGCAGGGGGTTTAATCACAAGTATGTATTAGTCCAAGTATGGTCGGTGCATTAGCACAGGTTCACCCACACAACACTTACAACACCAAAGAAGAGTACTCAGCTATTTGATGCGAAAGCACTTGATAGAATTCCCATGTGTCCTCGAGAACATTTGGTCTTGATAAGTATTTCCACCGGCTTGTCCTTTGCTAAGAAAGTATTGGGCCACTTGCTGTGTTTGTTCTTTATTACTTGCACTTTGTTTTGTTGCTTTATCATAAAACCACTAAAAATCTGTTTGCTAAGTATTTATAGAGATTTCCTGCTCCATACCACTAGTCAACACCTTCTGCTCCTCGTTGGGATCGACACTCCTATTTATCGAAAGTACTGCGATACACCTCCTATACTTGTGGGTCATCAAGACTATTTTCTGGCACCGTTGACAGGGAGTGAAGCGCTATTGAAGAGTGGAGCTGGTAAAGGAAACTTATACTGTGAGTATTTCTTTTGTTACTACTTATTACTTTGTTTCCAATATGGATAACCCACTTGGTTTTCTGTTTGGGAAAACTACTACCAATGCTAGGGTAGTAGATGAACCACCACCTGTTGAGATATATCCTTTTAAGATACCTACAAGTATTGTTGATCGTGTTATGGATAATTATTATTTTGGGGATGGAACTGTCCATCCTGGTGATCATTTGCTCTTTATCCATGAATTATGCGGGTTGTTTAAGTGTGCAGGTATCACAACCTAACAGGTGAAGAAGAAGTTACTCTCTATATCCTTGAAAGGGAGAGATGAAGAATGGTATAAGCTGCTGAAGAATGGACAATCCATGGAATGGGAGGAAATGGCTTCTCTCTTTTATTCTAAATTTTATCCTCCCAGTGAGATTCATAAGGATAGAAATCTGATATATAACTTTTGGCCTCATGATGGAGAGAGTACAGCTCAAGCTTGGGGAGATTGAAGTTACTAATGCTTAAATGTCCTATTCATGAACTCCCTAACAATATTATTCTCAATAACTTTTATGCTAGGCTTTCTCTTCATGATAAAGATTTAGTAGATGCTTCTTGTGCTAGATCATTCACACGTATGAAGGAATAATCTAAATGGGATCTACTAGACCGTATTCAAGAAAACACTGAAGCTTGGGAGAATGACAAAGGAAGAAAGTCAGGTATAAACTATGATGAATGCATGAAATATTTTATGGGAATTGATGACTTCCGTGATATTAGTAATGAGTTTGGTCTTGATCCTCAAGTTCTTGCAAAATGTTTTAATGCCTTTGCCTCTTATATTGAAATTCCCAAGAAAGAGTGGGACAAGTACCATGCTCCTTATAAATACATTGTCACCCATGTTTCTGCCAGCATAGAGGTTTGTATTGCTGATTCTATTTTGCCTGAACCTTATGTGGAGAAAATCCCTTTTCCTGCTAAGGTAAGGGAACATTCTATTATAGCCAATGTGGTTAGCAAAAGTGCAAAGAAAACTGTGGAGCCTGATGAGCTCATTGATATTGAGCCTGTGGTAGCTATTATGAAAGATCTTGTCACTAGCAATATAGAGGATCAACATATTGTCTTCTGTGAAGATGCTACTAATATTGTTTCTCATCCTAATAAAGCTAGAAAAGCTAGTTTTCCTGTGCTTTCTGTTAGAATTAGTAATCATAGCTATTATGGTTTATGTGATATTGGTGCTAGTTCTAGTGCTATTCCTTATGAGCTTTACAGGGAAATTATGCATGAAATTGGTCCTTGTGAGCTTGAGGACATTGATGTGGTTATTCACCTTGCCAATAGAGATCAAGTTTGCCCCATTGGCATTGTAAGAGATGTGGAGGTCCTTTGTGGTAAGATTAAATATCCTGCTGATTTTCTAGTACTTGGTAAAAAAGCTAGTAAAACATATCCTATTATCTTTGGTAGACCCTTCTGAATACTTGTGGGGCTAATATAGATTGTAAGAAGGAGAAAGTTTTGACTAAGTTTGATGGAGATTCTTTTGAGTTTAAATTTTCCAAATTTGCTAAATCTCCTTGTGAAAACAGTTTTCCTAATAAGGATTTCAGGATGGAACAACTTGCTTCTATTGATCCGTTTTATGACCTTGGACCTCTTTTTGGTGACTGTAATGTTGGAGATATGCCCTAGAGGCAATAATAAAAGTTGTTATTATTATATCTTTGTGTTTATGATAAATGTTTACATTCATGCTATAATAGTATTAACCAGAAACATTAATACTTATGTGATTTGTAAACTAAATTAGAGTCCCTGGTAAAGCCTCTTTATAATACTAGCTTGTTGGTTAATAGATGATCGTGGTTTCTCGATCATGAACATCGAGATATTATTAACAACAAGATCATATCATTAGGAGAATGGTATGATGGACAAACTCCTATAGATAAGCGTAGCATAAAGATCAAGTCATTTCAATAGTTCATTTGCTATAAGCTTTCTGATACATAGTAACCTAATTACTTCGACCATGAGATCATGCTAATCACCATCATCGGAAGAATGCTTTGATGACATCAAACACCACACCATAACTGGGTGGCTATAAAGGTGGAATTGAGTGTTCAGAAAGTATGGGTTGAGGCACATGAATCAAAAGTGGGATTTGTCCATCCATATGACGGATAGATATACTCTAGGCCCTCTCGGTGGAATGTCATCCAATTAGCTTGCAAGCATGTGACTGGCTCACAAGGGATCACATATCACGGGAACGAGAAAATAGTACTTATCAGTAACGAGGTTGAACTAGGTATGCAGAGATACCGACGATTAAAACCTCGGATAAGTAAACTATCGTGAGACAAAGGGAAATTGGTATCGTATGTAAGTGGTTCATTCGATCGCAAAGTAATCGTAGAAATATGTGGGATCCATATGAATTTCTAGATTCCTCTATTGGTTATTGATCGGAGAAGTGTCTCGGTCATGTCCGCATAATTCACGAACCATAGGGAGACAAACTTAAGGATTCGATGTTGTTTAGTAGATATGGAATGTTAGTAGGGATACCGAATGTTGTTCGGAGTCTCGGATGGGATCCAAGATATCCCGAAGAGATCCAGAATGGTCCGGAGAATAAGATTCATATAAGGAAAGTCCGATTCCGGAGTTCGGGAATGATTTCGATGTTTTCATCGGAGAGGTTCTAGAAGGTTCTAGAAGGTTCACCGGTCCAGAAGGGGAATGGTCCATGAATGTGTCATGGGTAAGTGGAATGATTGGATCATATCCTAGGTCACTTGGTGTGAGCATTTGTGAGAGAGAATTAAAGCTCTAAATTGAAAGTCAAACGGGAGTTTGAAAAGTCAAATTGGAAAAATGGTTTCCTAGTGGAAGAAGGAACAGTCCTTCTCTCAATCCAACTTGGGTTTGGGTTTGGATTCGAACCCACCCCTCCCAAGGCTGCCCCCCTCTCATAATAGAGGGGGAGGGCTGCCCCAAAGTACCAAGCCCTAGGCCTCCCCGCGCCAAGCCGCCGCCGCGCCGCCCAGCCGCCGCCGGTCCGTCGTCGCCGCCCTAGCCGCCGCCGACACCTCCTCCTCCTCCCGGTCTTCTAAACCCTAGATCACCGGGAAACCCTAAATTCCACCATAACTCGCACCGGCTTAGGTGAAGCCCTGCGGGATCTTCCCTCTACTTCCGACACCACGCCGTCGTGCTGCCAGAATCGCGAGGGGAGAACTACAACCTCCGCTGCCTGCTGGAACAAGGGAGAGGAAGGTCTTCATCGAGTACCAAATGTGTGACCGACTACGGAAGCGCTGCCGGAACACAACGTCGGAAGGATCGTCTACGCGATCTTGTGATCAGCAAGTGTACGACTACATCACCCACGAGAATCTGCTCTCGTTAACCGCTTTGGAATCTTCGAGGGTGATTGCTTCTATCGACTCGTTGCTACAATCTAGTAGATAGATCTTGGCTTGTTTGTGTGCATGCGGTAGAATTTTTTTGTTTTCCATGCTATGAACCCCTACATGTAAGTATGCTTACTCAGATGATAAATTTGTTGCTAGTGACAATTATATTGTCAACTTTATTCAAAGTGCTACTGAAAGTTATGATGAGAGAGGGAAACATGGTTTTATGCATCTCAATAATGTTAAATTTCCCTGTTTTATGTTGAAAGCTTTGAAGTTGCATTTGTTTTGCCTTCCTATGCTAGTGGCTCTTTCTTTCAACAGTTTGTTTTCTCATACTACTCCCATGCATAGGAAGTGGGTTAGACTCAAGTGTGTTGTTTATTTGCTCCTTGATGCTCTTTTTCACTCCAGATTTATATCTCTTTTGTGAGCATCTTTGAAACTCTTAGGACTAACTTAAAGGCATAAAAGAAAATTACTTGTTTTTTTTGAACCTAGGGACTGTGAGGCAAAAGCCCCACATCAATTTATTTCACTACCGAGAGGGGAGTATAATGGAAATATACAAGGGAGGGGGAAGAATAGAAAGTGCCAACTAACTACCAAATTAGAAAGGGGAATTTACAATTAGAAGAGCCCCAGCAACTCTAAGAGGTTAGCAAAACTATACTAAAGCATATTTCACAAAGAGGCCAAAGTACCATCAGGGGAGTGCCTCAATCCATGCCAGAAGCTTGTCCTTGTGCTTGGCCGTAATCCTATGTTGCAAGAGAGTGATATCATGGACAAACTAGGCTTTCCACTTAGCAAAAGAAGGCTTTTCTCCCCTAAATATTTTACCATTGCGCAATAGCCAGATATTATAACATGCAGTAATAACAACCTCCATGAAGAAAGGATGACCAAAAACTTTCTTAGCATCAACGACCACCGCCTGGATGTTGTCATTGGAACTCCATTGAATTTGTAAATAGTTCCAGATTCGAATGCTGAAGTTGCATTCGAAGAAAAGGTGGGAACGATCCTCATAAGACCTAAGAGGGCAGAGCTCGTAGTGTGTATCATTGGTTACCTTCCAATGCCTTCTAATTAGCAAGTCCCTAGTGTTTAGGCGGTCCGAAAGCATAAGCCAGCTTAAAACCTTGGTTTTCATCACGCAACATGATTTCCACAACCACTTGAACACATTAGGCACCACGATATGTGCATGAATTAATTTATAGAAATGTCCCGGGGTATACTACTCACCCCATCTGTAGGTCCGGACATCATTTTGGTCAGAGCGTGCATGAGTAGACAGAAGATTTTGCAACTCATTGTACTCCTGAAAAGCAGTAGGGGATAATGGCAGGTAAAGCAGGCTCATGAAGTCTTCAGTACCCAGAACCGTTGCTGCTGAAAGATGTTCATCCAAAACATAAGAAAACAGTCTGGGAAAACGTGAGCTAAGAGGCGTAGAAGAACCCTGCAAGCTCCAATTATCTGTCTAGAAAAGAAAAGTGTCCCCTTTACCCATAGTAACTGCAGCCACTCCTCTGAAGTTGTCAACTTGCTTCAAAAAATCATGCCACCAAAATGATCCACACATTTTCTCAGCATGTGGGATATTCCTCTGGTAATGTGCGTGCCAAACTAAATGAACCCACGGGACATCCTTGTGATTATAAAACTTGTCTAGAAACTTAATCAGAAGGGCTGCATTTTTCTTCTGAAAATTCACAACACCAAGGACACCATTAGACTTGGGCTTACAGACCATCTCCCAGTCAGCTAATGACTGCTTGGGTTCATCATATTTACACCTCCAAAGACAATGCCTGATAATTCTATCAAGTTGATTTGTCAACCCAATAGGAAGTTGGAGGGTACAGAGAAAATGGAGTGGCATAGAGGCCAATGGAGAATTAATAAGTTGCAACCTAGCCCCTTGAGAAAGGAAGCTCGATCTTGAAGTAAGCTTTCTCTCCAATCTACACACCAGGGGCATGAGGTCACTAATAGTCGGCCTAGTTGTACCAAGAGGAAGGCCTAAGTAGGTGAAGGGCATACTCCCAATTTGAACAACCAAATTCAGTAGCAAGCTGTTGCATCAGATCATCAGGAACATTGATAGGAACCTTTTGAGACTTGTCAAAATTAATTTTAAGCCCAGTAGATAAACTGAACTTATGTAGCACTTGCTTGAGTTCCCTCAGCTGATTATTATATGCCGACATGATCAGCAAAGTATCATCCGCGTACTGAATAATCGGGAAGTCCTCATCATATGTCTTAATTGGCCTAGAAATTTTACCCATGCAAACCAAAAATTTACCACAAATTGTAACAAATCAGAGCCAAAAGAATATAATAGAGGGGATAGCGGATCACCCTGTCGCACCCCTCTCTTACAGACAAACTGCTTGCCAGGAATGCCGTTCAAAATAACCAAAGAGGTCCCAGTAGAAAGAATTTCTTTAACCCAAACCAACCAAAGGTCATTAAACCCTTTATGCTTCATTATCTACAAGATGGATGCGTGCTCTATGGTATCGAAAGCTTTTGCGAAATCCAACTTAACAATAACAATAGGCTTTTTAGAGAGCTGACACAAATATAAGTATTCCATGGACCAGGCCAAACAGTCCTGAATGGATCCTGTCCTAAGAAAACCATACTGATTTTTGTGAAGACACTTGAGAATTTTACCTTGTAGTCTGTTGGCAGCCAACTTCGTTAAAAACTTTAAACATACATTAGTGAGGGAGATAGGCCAAAAATCATTCACATCCACAGGCACTTGCTTCTTAGGGACCAACATGATATATGATCCATTAATATTCTCTAACTTAATTTTCCCCTCATGAAAATCCTTTGCTAAGCGGTAAAAATAATTTTGAACTATGGGACAACATCTTTTAAGAAAGAGCCCATTGAAGCCATCCGACCCAGGAGCCCTGTCTGGTGGCATGGCCTTAATCACATCATCCATCTCGGTCTTAGTAAATGGTTAAGTTAAATCATCCAAACCATCCACCTTGGATAACAAAGAATTCAGATCAAACTGCATGCTAATTCCATCTGTCTGTCCCATTCTTTCTTTGTAGCTTGCCCACAACAATTTGGCCATAGACTCATGGTGAGTCACAACATTCCCATTTGCATCTTTAAGCATAGCAATAGAGTTTATATGAAACCTTTCAGAAGCCATTGCATGGAAATTGTTTGTATTATCCTCTCTGTAACACCCTCAGAATCGGCCATATTCAAGTCTTAGCGATTCCCGCCAAACCCGCATAGAAACGATTCAAAGGTGCCCACCAGGAACTTGCGTGCGGGTGGAAAACGAAGTAATATCATTACACAATAGTCCATGATGGAACCCACAAAATAGATATATATAATAATGACTCAAAGAGTCAAGAATACAGATATACAATACAAAGATCCAAATCACCTTTAAAATGATATAGCGTCCGAGTACGGACAAGATGCAAATTGAGCTAAGAGCCCTGAAGAATAACGAATGGCGTCCATAACCCTGCCTAGGCCAAGCCGAAAGGGTAACCCTACTAACGACGTCGATCTTAAAACCTGCTTAAACAAAAGGGATGCTGACAAAGGGCAAAGGAAAAAGAGAGCGGTAAGTACTGAGGCCAGTACACGGCGAGACTAGAATTCGGTGGTCCTCGCCTAAATAGGTATGGTGGACTGAAGCGGCAGCGCAGCATGCACTAAACAACCTATAGAGACTCAATACAACTGGCGCCTATCAGATAGGGATAAGAAATACCTATTCGGATCCAACCTGAAACTATCACCAAGCATACCCATCCTGGTATTTCCCCCTCGAGACCAACAAGGAAGTCAACCGAGAAACTCACACAGTTGGCAGTTTTATTCATTCTATTATAGTTGCGGCAATTACTAGTCAGATATAGATAGCATGAGTCATCCTGATATTATCAACAATGGGCAGTTTTAGTTAACCATTCCGTTGTAGTTGCAATACTTACTAGTCAAATACATATACCATGAGATATTTAAAAACCCAGCAGTTGTTGGTACTTTTATTTAGCCATTCCATTATAGTGAAGCTGATTACTAGTCATTCCAAAGGCAAATTTATAGCACTACTTCAGTTATAGTTGTCTATGATCAAGATATTGTGCTCCAAGTCGTCCATAACCGCGGACACGGCTTTCAGAAAGTTTTACCCTGCAGGGGGGCACAAATATCAACACACGCACGATCAACCTCAAGAAAAACCAAATGAAAACCCAACGAGGCATCATGACAGAGCAATTGCAAGATTCATATAAATTTAAGGGGGCCACCCCACCAAGCTACCCGCGACAAAGTTGGCCGGCTCCGAGACGGACCCAGAGGTTTGTGCCAATGGCTGTAAACGACTGGGAACCCGAAAGTGTGACTGGGCTTGTCGATATCGCGAAAACATTCCACATTTGTTTCTAAAGAGTACAAGCGCTCCACGCGCAATAGTAAATAAAGGAGTAAAGCATGGCATAAGTACAGGATAGTAATAAAGCCCCAAACTAGTTTGTGGCCCCAAGAAATAATATATGACTCAAGCTCTGGCTAGGGGGATTCATGGTCCCACATGCGGATAGTGCGAATATTCAAAGAACAGGTATCAAGTACTCGGGATCCTACGGGACACAAGTGGACGGTTAAAAACCAAATAACATCTATTGCCCACATGTGCCTCTGCATTATTTACCTACTTCAATTTTAGTTATTAAACGATAATTAAAGCCATGATCATCTCCAACATAAATAATAAGGCATTTCTCCAACAACTGTGGTACTTGACGACACGCAACAACACTTGAGCAAGCGACTACGACACGCAAGTCCAACTATCTACCAAACAACAGGTAATAGGATGTGTCCAAGGCAATATAAGGCTGCAAGGGATACCACGGGTACGAAAACTAGAGCATCGCAACACAGATAGCAGTAGATCAACAGGAGGAAATAAAGACTAGAAATGTAAAATAGGTAGAAAGGGGGAGAATGCTCGCCTGAAAACATTGCCGAAGGTTTATCCGAAGATCGGGTCGACACTCGCATCAACTCATCGGCCTAATCCGTGAAGAAGCAAAGCACTAGAAGAAACACTAGATACACTATTTAATACTATGGCAGAAGATCGGGCATGATGCATGTATGATGCGTGACATGGCAAAGATGCAATGCAATTAGGCAATATTAAACGAAACCGGGGTTCCGATATTTAAATATATGGTTCTAGTTGTTTAGATACCCTGCAATTTAAAATGTTGTATTAACAAGGCAAAAACATGGCATCGGTTCGCTACACAAATTCTGGAGCCAATATAAGACTAGATTTACACGCATATGGTCTCCATATTTAATCATGAGGTGAATTGGTATAATTCCCCCAAACCATACAAATATGTATACAAGCATGAATAATTATATAAGCATGAATAATTATATGCAACAATTATATATCATTTATAAAATAGTGGATCGAACAAAAGGGGTCACACACGGAGTATCGGCGATCTTGTTTCGAAGGGATTCAGATTTGGTCCCCGGGATCGGTCTTCGGGTCCACGGAGAGATGTCTTCGGTGTCCGTGAAGGCGTCCTCGGTACTCCATGACGGAGATCTTGGTTTTCGATGTCGATGAACTTTGAGTTCATGTCGGGGAGTGATCCGAAGTCGTTGACCATCCCACACAAACATAACATGCCACCATCGTGAAGTTGCCGTCATCTCCACACGATGATCGCTGCAATAGCTCCAAAGCACTGCACCAACTCTTCCCATGTCAGGATCCGAGACACCTATATTCCTAGAACAGATTCAGGTATACACACGAACACAAAGGATACGGGTTCACACACGCAGGACAAGGGAAAAAGACCAGGACATGGTGACATTGGGCTCCGCCACGTGCTGCCTCAGAAGGAACCGAAGGCGTCGAGGACGTCCGCAGTAGGGCGGTGGCGCGGCCAGAGGGAGAGTCCGAGGCAACGACGTCGGTTTGGGGTCGAGAACAGAGGGCGGCACAGCGATGCAGCCTTGGCGTGACTCTGGCGGGCTCGGGCGGTATCTCAACGCGAGGCGCGCGTGAGGTTCCGCGGCCGACGCATGTGCCCTGCTGGCAGGGCGGGGCAGAGATGAGGAAGGAGGGCCGGCGCGGTGGTGACGAGACGGAGAGGCGCCAGACTGTGGCGGCGCTGACAGCCAGGAACAGCTAGGAGGTTGAGCGGCCGGCGCTGGCGGCTCTCACGCGCGAGTGAGGGAGGCGAGGCTGCGGTCGGCGAGGAGCGGACAGGGCCACGCGCGAGCGGCGACGCTGCGGTTGGGGAAGGAGCTTGCAGGAAGGTGCAGGGGTGCGACGGAGGCTCATCCGGGAGGGGCGACGCCCGGGTGAGCCGATCCGGGGAGAGGCCGGCGGCGTCGGGCTCGGGGACATGAGCGGGAGGCGGCGGCCGGGAGAGAGATGGTCGCGGGGAGCGACGCTGGCGGCGGCGGCGGGGGAAGAGACGCGAGGTGAGAGGAGCAGCAGTTGAGCGCGTGAGGCGGGGTGGGGCCACGCAACAGAGAGAGATGCGGGATGCGGGGTGGGCAGCCTGTGTGCGTGCGGTGTGGTGGGTGTTGCGTGCGTGGGTTTTGCTTGGGTCCAGGGGAAGTGGTGGAGTGCACCGTGTCGGTGGGTGCCTGGCGGCGGCGGGGTGTGGAGTCTGGGGCTGGGAGGTTTGGGGGTGATTAGGGTTAGGATATGTGGGGTGGTAGGTGGCCTTCGGCTGGGCCTTTGGGCCTGGCCGTTTGGCTGCCTCCCCCATAGAAAAAAATGTTTTTTTGTTAGACTAATGTTTCATTATTATTATTATTTTAAAGCTTTTTGAAAATAGTTTTAAACCAATCAAAATATCCGGAAGAGGCCGGGATTGACATTTGAAATAAGGACGGGGATATTTAGAAAACAAAAGCAGGCTTTTAGAGAAATAGTTTTAGACAGATAGATGAATGATGATGTCATGATGATGCACATAATACAAAACAACAGCGATTTTCTAGTAGCGGATTTACCCGGGGTGCTACACTCTCCTTGCTTTATCCATCTAATTGTGTATCGTTTTTGCCAATACTTGCTCTCAGCAAGCAAAAGCTCTTTGAGGTGCAACTTAACAATTTCCTAAAATTAAACTCGGTAGTATGCAGTGGCCTCATCTCCTCTAAGCTGTCCATAAGCAAAATCACTTCATTGCACTTTTTGATTAACATTTTGACTCGTGACAGACTAGTCTGCCACTTCTTCAACTCATATCGAAGAGTTTTTAGTTTATCAACTACAATTGTTGAACTGTGGGATTTGTGAGACCCTATACTCCAGGCCTCCTCAACACAATCTTTAAAGCCTGGCATGTTCACCCAGTAGTTTTCAAAACGGAACAACTTAGATTTGGGAATAGATGTGTCAACCGTAACTACACAAGGTAAATGATTTGATCCAGTTTTTGCTAAAGGGAGCACAATTGAGTTTGGATAATCAGAGACCCAATTAGAGATAGTGAAAAACCAATCAAGCTGTTCAAGGAGAGGCACACGTTGCATATTCGACCAAGAAGAAAATTACTTGTTGGGAGATAACCCAAGAGTTTTGTTGAGTCTTGGAAGTTATTACCCCTGTAATAACCGCTCCATATCCTTTTTGTGTTGGTTTTTGTGTCAAGTTCAACTACTTTTGAGAAGTGGAGAAGTTGTGAAAAGTGGCTGTCCTGGGATAGATTTTTGTGCTGTATTATAAAAATTCGTGAGGGAGCTGAGTACGTCGGATGGAGCTGTATTTTCCTGAGCTTGTTCTCCAAGTTGTTACCCAACTTTCATCAGTTCTGCACCTTTTGATTTGAGCAACAGAAGGTTTTTGAAAAAATCAATCTTTACCTGCTGGTCTGTTTTGACAGATTTCTGTTATCATTTGCATTTGCCTCTTATAGAAGCTTTTTTTTGATAAATTTCAGTTGAAGTGTGGACCTAAAGGTTTGTTGTTTTTCTTACACTAATGTTTCCATTGAAGTTTATGTATTGCCTTGTGAGGAAATGAAACTTCCAGGGGAAGGAGAAAAGGAGTCTGCAGAGTTCGTCTTTGAATAGGTAAAAGTGGTGAAAACAGAAGGTTCGTGAAACCCCAATCTTTTTATATTTTTGATGTTTTTAATACATAAGGAAGACTACGAGACAGAACTGAGGAGGAACCGGAGTCCGGGGGTGGACAAACCCACCCCAGGCGCAGGCCCAGCCTGGCCGTGCCTGGAGGGGGTGTTCCACCCTCGAACTCCGTCTCCGCCTTGTTTCCGTGTCAAACCCTTCCTTATGCATTGAAACTTCGTAATATATAAACCCCCGGATCCCCCGAGGTTCGTGCATCATGTTCTCGTCGTGTTTTTGTTTCGATCTGTTTCTGTCAGGAAATCTTCTCAAGTTGAGAGCACCATGGTCTCCGCCAACGACAAAGGCAAGAAGCCCGAAGAAGACGATCCTCACAAACCCAAGGAGGAGGAGATTTTGTATGTTATGGAGACATGGAGGAGGACAAGCAGCCGGACACCCGCGCTACCATCGCAAGCATTGGATTGGTGGCAATACCAACCAAGCTTAAGAGGACAACACGGATGTCTACAGGAGGGAAAACTCCATGACATATCCTCTCTCCAGAGTCACCTCCTTCACGTACCACTCACTCTAATCATGCAGGGAAGGAACACTATAAGTGGGAAGAGTGGAGAAAGAATAATAAGGACTAGGATCCTCGGTCCGAATTGATCATGAGCTGCATTGAACATAATTCAGAATTGATTCATACTCTGATCTTCGATTTGGAAGATTTGAAGAAACTTACTGAGGAGCTTATCAAGAGAACAACGCCACCACCGAAGGAGTAATTCATCATAAAGTTTGGCATCCCCTTGGCTTGTTCCAAGCTTGGGGGAGTGTCGCGGTATCACCACCATTATCTTTTATCTTTTACCTTTTTAGTGGATTCGTATCTTTGGTAGAGAGGTTATCTTATAGTTTTGTTTGCATGTGGAAGTATCTCTCCTTTAGTTGGTTATCTATGTATCCCTTGGTGTGAGTGACTTTATTAGAATATTAATGAGAAGCTTCGTCTTTTACTTTCTGCACTTCTTATTTTTAGTTTGCAATCTCTATTATATGATGGATCTTGTTGATCAGTATTGGCATCACTTTGGGAGCATCAAGTGGATCTAATTTGGTTTTGTCAAACCGAGTTCTGGTCAGTAGCAATACTTTTTGAGGTTTGAAAGAAAAAAGAGGAAAAACTTACAGGTATTTTGTATCATTTGTTTTCTTGGTGGCTCATAAGCTTAGTATTCTTTATTTAAGACCTTTTGTGTCTTCAAGGAAGATTGCATGTTTGGCTTTATTACTTGTATGTTTGCTTGTTTCTTTCAACTCTCTTGCTTGATACCCAGCCTTGCTAGCCAAAAACCTATTTTTGAGAAGGCATACTTCTCATGTTTCCAAACCCTTTAACCAAAACCTTTGCCATTTGTGTCCACCATATCTACCTATTAGCTTTTGCTATTCCAAGAAAATTCTCAAGCTTCATCTACCTTTCGAATTAAAAAAAGTATTTTGTTATGTGAAAACTAGTTAGTAAAGCTCTCACAAACTTGATGGCACACCTTATTTTCTTGCCCCTAATAGACTTGAACCATTGGGCCATCTAAGTTGTATATGCTTGCATCTATATGCTGGAATTAGCAGAACCGTGCTATCACGGGGAACGTTTTCAACATTGCACCTATACTTTGTACTCAGTTGATATCATGCTCTTTTGTCTATGGATGTCAATGGTGTGAAATAAAGAGGGAACTTGTAAGTCCATGGAGTCTGTATTTTGTGTTAGAGAAACGACTGGGACGCTAGCCTAAGCCATGCCAATCATGGTGGAAACTTGCAGCATCACCATAGTGAGCTATCTATGAAGATCCTCAATAAAATATGTGCATATAGTAAATAAAAAAATCGCTGAGATGCTTATTGTCTGCTTGCCTTGTCATTTTGGTTGTGGGAAATCTCATGTACCATGTGCAAGGGGTACCCCATTGGCGGTTATCTATGATACGCAAATACTTACAATGACAAGAACTTACCTGGGCCCAAAGTTGAGTAGCATGAGGAGTGGCCCTCATATTCAAGGGACATGAGATTGCCAACTTATATTTCGTCAAGCATATACTCCATCTTTGTGCACTTTAACCTTAATCATCTCAAGATTCCTATGATAGGGGCAATGAGGGCTCAAATCTAGTAAGTACCATGATCTTTTGGAAGCTCTTTATGACTTGTAATCCCTGCTACCCTCTATAAAGGGACCTTTCCCCTACCACCATGTTGAGTCAGTAAACCTACTTCCTCTATACCTCCAGCAAGAATTTGAGTTGTTGTGTTTCAAGTATTCATATGGTGATTTATTCAATCATGTTGTTTATCTTCCTTGGTTTCACACAACTCTTATTTATTGAGTATTACTTTGAAAGCCTTCACTTGTGAAAAACCTTTTTGAGCAAAGAGTGCTCCTGCTGTAAAACTTCTACAAAAAGCTTTTTGAGAAACTGTTTGCCAGGTGTTCTCTGACCAAGAACAAGTTTGCCAATTCCAATTATGATTTATCTTTATGCATCTCTATTGTGACTGTTGTACTTGGTTGCAAGGTAAGTTATATAATGGTGAGTTGCTTTCTTCTATGAGTTGTGTAATGGTAAGTGTGATGCTTCTTGTTCATATTCTTTTATCGACACTTCACTCCATAAACCTTTGGACATGTTTATTGAGCTCAATTTTCACTTGGGGACAAGCGAAGGTCTAAGCTTAGGGGAGTTGATACGCCCAATTTGCATCACCTTTCTATATCATAATCTACCTCTATTCACTGATATTTGTCTTATTATGAGGTATTGCTTATGTCTTTACCACTGTTTATGCATGTTGGATGATTCTTGGAGGATGGACTGCCGGAGTCTGGATTCTGATGGAAAAGAGGGTGTTTCGATGCAATTTCGTGAAGATCATAAAAATACCATAAAAATATGGAAACATATTATTTTCCCAGAAGACGAAGGAAGCCAGAAGGAGGAGCAAAGAGGGTCCGCAGGGGGCCCACACCCCCTAGGCGCGGGACCGCCTAACCCCGCGCCTAGGGCAGGTGTGGCCCACCTGCCCGGCTCCTAACTCCGCCCCTTAGCCTATATCTTCCCTACAAAACCCTAAGGCCAGGGGGCGACCACGGATAGATTTCCGCCGCCTCTGCGGGGCGGAAAACACCGAGAGAGAAAGATCTCTTCGGCAGACAGATTTCTGCCGAGGGAATTCCTTCCCGGAGAGGGAAGATCATCGCCATCAACACCATCATCAAGCTAGGATTCATTGGGATCATCATCATCATCCACACCATCATATCCACCAGCACCATCATCACCACTCCGTCCCGCTGTAACAATTGTGTTGGATATTACTTTAGTTCTTAGGGGAAACTTTCTCGGTGTTAATTACTATTGTAGTTGATGCTTGTGAGTGGAACCATTGGATTATTGTTTATGTTCAGATTGTTATCCATTATCATATCATCTTTGATATTGATCCATATGATGTCTTGTGATTAGTTCATTTAGTTCTTGAGGACATGGGAGAATTCATGTTGTTATTAGTGGATCTGTGTTGAGTTATTATTCAATGGTTTAGTATTTAAGTTGTGGTGCTATTCTTCTAGTGGTGTCATGTGAACATCGACTACCTGATACTTCACCATTTATGGGCCTAGGGGAATGCATTGTGTATTTGGATACTAATTGTGGGGTTGGAGTGTGAAAACCTGAACCCCCGTTAGGACACCTTTGCACAAGGGAGCGTAGGATCTCAGAGTTTAAGGTTGTGGTTAGATTTATATCTTAATTACTTTCCTGTATTACGGATGTTTGCAGGGGGTTTAATCATAAGTATGTATTAGTCCCAGTATGGTCGGTGCATTAGCCAGGTTCACCCACACAACACTTACAACACCAAAGAAGAGTACTCAGCTATTTGATGCGAAAGCACTTGACATAATTCCCATGTGTCCTCGAGAACGTTTGGTCTTTCTAAGTATTTCCACCGGCTTGTCCTTTTCTAAGAAAGGATTGGGCCACTTGCTGCGTTTGTTCTTTATTACTTGCACTTTGTTTTGTTGCTTTATTAGAAAACCACTAAAAATCCGTTTGCTAAGTATTTACAGATATTTCCTGCTCCATACCACTAGTCAACACCTTCTGCTCCTCATTGGGATCGACACTCCTATTTATCGAAAGTACTATGATACACCCCCTATACTTGTGGGTCATCACCAAACTTATGGAGAAGCTTGTATTTACAAGAAAGTGAGTGGGAGCGATGTGGCATTTCTGATATTATATGTGGATGACATATTATTGATTGGAAATGATATAGATCTTTTAAACAGTGTTAAAATTTATCTAAATAGCAAATTTTCAATGAAGGACCTAGGTGAAGCGTCATACATATTAGGCATAAAGATCTATAGAGATAGATCAAGGTGCCTAATAGGGCTATCGCAAAGTACATACCTTGATAAGATATTAAAGAAGTTTAAAATGGACGAAAGTAAGAAGGGGTTCTTACCTATGTTGCAAGGCAAGACATTGAGTAAGACTCAAAGTACGGCTACGACAAAAGAAATAGAGATAATGGACAAAGTCCCCTATGCTTCAGCCATATGCTCTATAATGTACGCCATGCTATGTACAAGACCGGATGTGGCACATGCTATTAGTTTGACTAGTAGGTACCAATCGGATCCAGGTTCGGAACACTGGATAGTGGTCAAGAATATCCTTAAGTACTTGTGAAGAACTAAGGATATGTTTCTTGTGTACGGAGGTGAAGAAGAGCTCGTCGCTAAGTGTTATGTCGACGCTAGCTTTGACACCGATCCGGATGACTCTAAACTCAATCCGGATACATATTTCTCATGAATGGCGGAGCGGTTAGTTGGAGGAGTTACAAACAACCCGTGCTGGCGGGATCAACAACGGAGGCCGAATATGTTGCTGCTTCGGAAGCGGCTCAGGAAGCGGTATGGATGAAGGAGTTCATATCCGAACTAGGTGTGGTTGCAAGCGCGTTGGACCCAATGGTTATCTATTGTGAAAACAATGGTGCCATTGCCAATGCCAAAGAACCAAGGTCTCACAAGTATTCCAAGCATATTAAGCGCCGGTTTCACTCCATCCGTGAACATGTCAAGGATGGAGATATAAAGATTTGTAAAGTACATACGGATCTCAATGTAGCAGATCCGTTGACTAAAACTCTCCCTGGCACAAAACATGATCAACACAAGAACTCCATGGGTGTTAGATTCATCACTATGTAACTAGATTATTGTCTCTAGTGCAAGTGGGAGACTGAAGGGAATATGCCCTGAGAGGCAATAATAAAGTGTTTATTATGTGTATTCCAAGTTATGATAGATGTTTATTTAGCATGCTATAATTGTATTAATACGGAAACGTTAATACATGTGTGTTTAATAAACAAACAGAAAGTTCCTAGTTATGCCTCTCTCATAAACTAGCTCGTTGATTAACAAGATGATCAAGATTTCCTGATCATAGAAATTGGATGTTGTTAATAACAAGGTCACAACATTAGTGTAATGATGTGATGAACATTCATCCGAAGTATAGCATTACGATCAAAGTCATTGAGTTTATATTGCTATAACAACTTACGAAGTGATCCTAATCCTTAGACCATGAGATCATGTCAATCACTAACACCGGAAGAGTTTCTTGATAACATCAAACGTCACACCGTAACTGGGTGATTATAAAGATGGGTTCAGAACTACTAAAGTGTTATGTTGAGCGCCATGGATCGAGAGTGGAATTTGTTCATCCCAATGACGGATAGATGTGCTCTAGGCCCTCTCGGTGATATCACATTGGTTAGCTTGCAAGCAAGTGATTTGATCACTAGAATGTTATATCACGGGAACGAGAAAAGAGTGCATGTCAGTAACGAGATCAAACTAGGTATGGACATACCGATGATCGAATCTCGGACATGTAATATATCACGAAACAAAAGGATTAAGATACTAGCGTAAAAGGTTCTGACGATCACAAGAAAGTCATCATTGAATGTGTAGGAGCCAGTATGGGTGTCCAGATCCCGCTTCTGATTATTGATCGGAGAAGGGTCTCGATCATGTCTGCATTATTCGCGAACCGTAGGATGGCACACTTAAGAGACACCGACATCCATTTGGAGCAAAAGTTTCATGCCGGAAAGAATAACAAGCGCATGAATTTATTTCACTAGATACCGAAATAGGTTTTCAGGTGAAATTGCAGAAAGTGTTTTTGCATGTGAAATGAAATACTAGCAAGAGGTTATATGTGAATGTTTGTCATTAAAGTAATTGACAAAATTCTGAATAAATAAAAGGAGTTTTATTTAATGAGAGTTTCCATTAAATTTGGTGTAAATTTAATCGGAATTTGAGTGGGATTTTGAGTGGAGGGAATTGAAAGGATTTTTGTGAGTGGAGTGTCCACCCACATGAATGATGGGAGGGCAAGGGGGAAGCCCCATGCGTCGGCCACCCCCTTGGGGTTCCCCCTTCTCCTATAAAAGGCACCCCCTCCTTATTGCTCACTCGCACCTGCTCATGAAGGATCTATCTTCCCCTCTAGTATTTATTCCCCATAGTCTCGGACTAGCGAGATACATGTTCTCGATGGCTATTCGGCAAGAAAGAGTTGTGCTTCCGCTGCATCGCTGGAGCGAGGAGGCAGAGGTTGCTCGGTGCCTCGAATGTGTGTGCGAGCACGGATGCACTGCTAAGTTGCGGTGCTAAGGACTTCCTCTCAATCTTGAGATCGGAAAGAGATCGTCTACATCAACCACGAGTTTGACTCGTTAAGCTTTGTCGGTCTTCAAGGGTATGTTCTCTACGGATATACATCCGCCCGTTGTTTGTATCTAGTAGATAGATCTTGGTACAAAGTTGTTCCTATCGTAGGAATTTTTTATTTTCTATGCTGCGAACCCTACATCTGAGCCATCAACTACTAGGCTGAAACACGTGCTCATGTTATATTGGTTCATTCTTTTGTGTTATCCTTGTTTATTCTATGAGTATTTTTTTAAATTCATCAATTGTATTGGTTGTATGGTTATTCGAACTACTTATACGCGTATATATCCTATTTGTTTTGTTTCCATCACGAGTCCACTATATCCCTTTTCAAAATCCTTATCTGGTCATTATCCGCTACGCTCTGATCCGACGGAAAAATATGGTATGAGAAATGATAGATGGGAAATTCGATCCGATCCGTTTACATTCCCAGTGTTGATCTTCTCGTAATCTTAAGATATTATGTATACTAGTTAGTTGATATAAACATGTCTAAGTATATTTGATCAGTTTGAACTCGTAAATTGTTATGTGGTGCGAATCAACCACAAAATCAATGAACAATTTGGAGTGATGTCTTTTCTTAAAGTAAACTGTAATTAATACAGTTTCAACTTCCAATTCCTGACGAGGTTCACGCGGGCATAATCACACAAGACTCAGAGCATCTCCAGCGGACCCTTTAAAACAGTCAAAACCTTAAAATAACCGTTATTTTATAGTTTTGGTCGAAAAAATAAACAGATCAGATCCCTTATATCGAGAAAACCCTTAAAATATTTTAAAGGGAACTTTATTTGGAACCCCAGAATACATATATCTGCGGTTTTGGATGAAACTTTTAGAGGGCACCACAAACTGATCAAAGCTGCCTAACCACCATAATATTCACAGGAACACCGGTGAGCCACCGTCGGACTTGTCAGAATCCGATGAAATCCGATTGGAGAGTTCCGAATCTAGGAACATTATGGTCAATTTCTCGCTACACATCTCAAAACGGACCGACTTCGGCCAAATTGCCAGAGACTTCGATGGAGATGGCCATGGCACGAACACGGGCGAGCGGCAGGGCCAGATGCTAGGCGGGCAGCGGCCATGGAGGACCCGCTCCGGTGGCTGGCGGCGCGCGGGGCTTGGCGGTGCTCGGGGGAGGTGAGACGGAAGCGGGTGAGCGGGAGGTGCTCGGTGGAGGCACGGCAGACGCGGGCGCATGGGGCCAAGTGTGCTCGGGGGAGGCGCGCGTGCGGCAACACTGGCCGGGGAGCGGCGACGGTGCGTGTGGCAGGAGAGGCAACACACGCAGCATATCGGGAGAAGAAGACCCAAACAAAAATAAAACATACCGGTGGGCCCTATTCTTTTAAGGGGCCGGCTTACCGTTTCTGTTCTGGCCAAGCTTTTTTTCACCATAAAACAAGCTTTTCACGACCCTTATATCTTTACTATTAAAAGAGAGTTGGTGATCGTAGATCGTTCTTAAACATCAAACATTGAAAATATCTGGACCGTCCGACCTGCATCTGATGGCATAGTGAGTCGTCTAACTGGTTGGTTTGGATAATTACACTTGTCTGCCACCGATAAGTGGACTCCAAGAGGAAAAATGGTAGAAAGGCCTCGACCTAGCGTACAGGGTCCCGCCGCCGCCCCTCCCATCTCGCCCCCAACCCCAGCCGCCCTCCGGCCACCACTACGAGTTGAAGCGCCGTGGTCTGAGATCGCTGTCGACGGGCTGGCGTTGAGGAGGAACTGCTGCAGCCTCTCCACCTTAGCCTCCCTACACCCAAGCCCCTACACTCGCTGGAAGCCGCGCCCGGCGAAGAACTCGGCGACGGGCCGCCGCGGCCCTCCTCTGGCGGAGGGAAAGGGAGTGGAGACGAGAAGCCTCCTCCCAGAAATTAACCCGTTCTCCTTCATCTCTCTTCCCATTCCTCCCAGGCTCCGTCCGAATCGCCTCGGACAATAGATGCGCAGCAGAGTCCTTGTCGCTAGGGAAGGACCGAAGGTGCAGCTGAGGCACACCGGGACAGCGCGCTTCGCTGCTTCGTTGATGCGCACCTCCTCCAGCCGAT
The DNA here is from genome assembly GCA_023614405.1 of Avena insularis. Taxonomy (NCBI): domain Eukaryota; kingdom Viridiplantae; phylum Streptophyta; class Magnoliopsida; order Poales; family Poaceae; genus Avena; species Avena insularis. The sequence goes on from CM042697.1 coordinate 345,685,121, forward strand.
CTCCTGCTTTCGGCTCTCGATCTCTTCGATGTATCTGGCCGGGTCGTTGATTCTCACCTCCTCCAGCGCTCCTTGCCTACCACGATCTCTAGGGCGTCTCGTCGAGGAGCAGATCGGGGAGACGACCACGCTCTGGAATCACTCAGCGCCCCGACCCCGCTCCTCGAGTCGTCCTATGCCGCCCAGACCACCTCGGCCTACATCCCCTTCGTCTCCCTCGCCCGATCTACTGCTCCGCGGTCGTGGAGCATTAGCGCTAGGTCTACGATGGTACTGCATATGAGCGAGCATCACAGGCGGCGGCTGCTGCCGCGACCTTCTCCATTAACAGGTTCTGCCCACTCCACTGCCTCCAGTTCGCCCCCTTTTGCACTGAACACACTAAAATAACTTTTGCACTGAACACACTGAAATATCCCGTTAACTCCATCCTTTGATCTTCAAGGAGAGTGAGGCACAAATATGGATCACCTAGCAGGCTAGCACAGAGCCGCATATTACACCCGGTTACAATTCTTTGCTGAATAAAAAGTTGGTCAGACTTTTCCATACAATTCACTCTAAGGTGCATGTAGTTCTACAACTGTGTCGGCAACTGGACATCACTTTTACATGCCTTGCAAGATGAAGTGATTGAGCTGCGACTCGTTGCTAGAGGTACAGATGTATAATAGTGAAGAGGTAAACCGTAATTGTTTCATTCTATTCTATATTACAATCTTATCATGCGCACTTAGATTATTGGATTGCACTTAGATTATTGGATTATTGGCATGGAGACTGACTTGTTTTTGTTCCGATGAATGTACTACTCAGATTGTGAGATATTTGTTACATGAGTTGTTCTACTGGCATGTTTGATTGCAAAGGCCTTGACCCGTTAGCAGTTAATTAATTTATAGGTTCTGTCTGCAATGTTCTAATTATAAGAAGAGAACTGGCTTACCTGATCAATAGTTTATTTATTTCAAATATATGTGCAGATAAGTATGTATTCATCTGTTTCTTGGCAGAATTTGGAGCTAATTATTTTATGCTTTTAGATCATGAGGGAGTCAATGCTACCTGATTCCATTACATTTTGATTTACACGTTGTTTAATGTTTTTTCTATTCAGAAGGTAATACAATACAAAGGAGAGAAATCAAGGAATCAACACCGCTAGACATGGCTGCTGGAGAGTTATGTTGTAGCAGTATGTGAAATTATTGTCTTTTGTTTCTTTTCTTCTTCCCCTCTCTAATCTATACTATTATTTTGCTTACGGTGGTTTCATCGCACGCCCAGGTTTTCGTACGTCGTCGATCGTTGCAAAAAATAGTAGCGACCGTCACTTATGATCTGAAAAGAACTCCAATCAAACTGCTACGTAGCGCGTAATCAAAAATCGGAAACGATTTGGTTTTCTTAATTGACGTCAATATATAGTAGGCCAAAGGACGAGAAAAAACAGAATTGAGCAGCACGGTAGCCAGCTCCATTGTGATATTAAATATCACAATGGGATTATAATGACTATGTAGGTTGCATTTACCGTGGTGCTTCTTTTGAGTTAGAGAATATTACAATTAATTTAATTGGAGCTGTGGCAATGACCCATACTTAACTTGCCTTTTATGATCCTAGGCGTTCTGGTAGTAGCAATGGAGAATATTTTATGCTTTAAATACATAGATTTTTCTGGCAGACTGGTCACAATAAATTTAACTTCAATAGCATTCTGGTTTTCAACTAATAATACTTTTGGCTTAGAATTACCCTGCATTTATGTGAAGTAACCGAATTTTTCTTTGTTTGTAGTTTCTTATGCACTTAGATACACTATGATTTAACTAGAAGAACTCCCAGTTAGGGCACAAATAGGTCCTTCAACGAGGAGTATCTCAGTTAGGGCACAGATAGTCATCTTAGGTGTGGGGATAGAGAAATTAGAGACCGAAATGAGAGGAAGATAGTCCCTATTGGTGAACAATGGTCAATTGAATGAGAGGAGACGGGTTTAAGACAATCTTTTTCCATGTGTCGAGGCATGTGTACATGACAATCCCCTCACCTTCTTCCATCTTCTCTCTATTACATACTGTTATGTTTCTAACTCTATTTAATTTCTCTGTTGTACAATGCAGGTGTTACGGCGTTTTGACTATGGGTGTATGAGCGTAGATAGGGAGGGGTGGATGGACCTCACTCTTCAGGACTCAGCCATTAGGCTGTTGATGCGAGCCTCTGCCACCAGCCTTCAAGACTACAATGTTTCTATCAATCGTGTTACTCCACTTACCAAGGTGAGGAGCAATTCCATGTTCTTATTTCTTGTGTGATTGATCTAAGATTTTTTTATGTATTGCATTTAAATCATTAAAAATACATGGTTCTGCTCAAACTGAATGAGAGTAAGTGAAAAATATAAACTTGTATCATTCACCTGATTGGTGTCCATTGATGTGAGCACCGATACACCTAGCATTTTTAGTTGCTTTTTTTTGTCTAAGATCATAACAGTACCAGTCCTGGTCGCTGTGCGTAGAGTTCAAAATTTACAGAAGGCTCCACCATGACAGGGGTAAGTATATATTTTACATCACGGTTCTTCTTTTTTCATCTTATAATTTTTCTGCATGAATCAAAAATTTGCAGCAACTCATCTTGACAAGTAAAACATATCAGAATTGTTGAAAGAACTCTGTGGTGAGCAAACATTCCAATATCTGGGTAAAATGTATAAACGAAATGTTGGCATAATCGTGGATAGAGTTCTAATTACAGTTCTTTTCTGGAATGAATTTAAGGTCTTTTAATGAAATGCTTTCATGAATGTCTTTCTCCACATATAATTTCTGGTAGGCTTAACATGAGGAGCTTGCTACCAAACACGGGTCACTGAGGATGACATGCATGTCATCGACGGGCCGGAGCGGGAGGACGCTATTGGTGTCAGTCTCGAGGGATGTGGCCAGGAGGTAGCTGCTCACCTGTGAGCTAGCCAAGGCCGTTGCTGCAGCGACCACATTGACCACGTCACCACTGCCGACTGGTTGGGGATGGATTAACAGTGATTTATTCCTTCCTGAATAGCAAGCATTACTTTGTCAACTTGTGGTAGAGCACTAGATAAATAGAGTTAGATAACTAAATGTTGGATAAACAAAGAGAAAGTGTCCCTGACATCTGCAGAAAACGGATTTCTATATTCCTCAACCTAAAATTAATAGTCAGTCTTAGTTATGTATGGATACAACTATGTTTCTCCGAACCAAGTCTATGTACATGTTTTTCTAAATGAATAATCTTGACTACAAAAATTACCCATGCGTTGCTAGGGAGTAATAGAAGGACACATCCAGATATTTGCCAAATATCTCTATTTCATGAGTTAAACCACCATCTATGCCTATCTTTCCCTTATTCCCGTCCGTCTCTTAGTCTGGTGCCTGTATCTTAATTGGTATATACTCCTCCCTTTTAATATTAGTTGTCAATGATTTAGTACAAAGTTGAACCTTAGGCGTGTTTCGTCAGAATCTCTTACCTTCTTTAAGCTGAGTGAGGTCAAAGATTTACTTCGATATATACTCTCTGTCTTCATGTCACAGGGGAGAAAAAAGAGAAGCAAACATATTGAAAGTGGACACGGTGAAGTGATCTGCTCCGAGCATAGTCGAGCTGTTGTTGGAGATTGTTGTTGTATACCAAGCGAGCCAAGGTCTTGAAGAGAAGAAATAAATTTGTAGCTTGCATACGTTCCCGGTTTGGCGCACCGGACGGAGCAGGGGCAAGGGGTTCGGCTGTTTGGGTTTACCTGGTCTTGCCGCGCCAGTCTGATCGACACGCCACCCTTTCTTGCCTTGCCTGACTAATCCTTCCTGATCATTAGATTATAAGATCTTAATCTGGTGATACTGTTTGTAGTTTACAGAGACGGCTTGTAAATATTGCAACAGGAAACACCGAAATTTAACCCTTTTTCACTCATAGGTGGCCTTGGATGTACTGTGGCATTCGGTGAAAGGGCAGAACCATCCAAAAAATGAAACCCGTAAGAAATATTTCGTACTTTATTATTAAGTATAGAAAAGTAATTTCATCATAAATTATCCGAAGAGCATAAGTTACTCAATGGTTCTGCGATCCCGGTTAGGCAACAACAAGTGCCCTGTGATTCACAAAAATATCAGGTCCTCAAATATCCTCATTTCAGAAAATTGACAATCAAACTTGTTCCAGTTCAGTCTCGCACGGTTGACGGTGGACGGAGGACGGAGGATAGAATGTCACCTTTGTCAATTTTAATTGGGCTTGGTCGTAGCAAGGAATACCGTGGTCGTATTTAACATAGATCATATCTATGAGTATATAATTTTCACACATTGTATTGATAAAAAATTAGAAAAGCCGTAGCAACGCATGGACACTCAACTAGTGTGTTTTAAATGCGGGGTTTTTAAGAAACCGCATGCCATTCGGCTTGTCGCACATGCTTTGTATTATGTAATGGTATGTGATATTAACATCGCATGCAAATTGTGTGTGTGGTTTAATACTCTCCTCGGTCCGGTTTATTAGGACACGCACGTAATTTAAGAATGATTTTACCAATAATTTTGGTTAATAAATTTTATATAATATATCATAAGAATTATATCACTGGATTTATCTTTAAAAATTGTTTTTCAATGTTATCATTTTTGGAACATATATTGTATATTTTATTGGTCAAAATTGATGGTCAATTTTTTCTTAAACTACGTGTGTGACTAAGGCTGATTATAGTGCATAGTAACTTAGACTAGTAACATGCACATGTTACTAGTCTAAGTTACTACCTTCATAGTGAAAGTATCTTAGTGTAGTAACATAAAGTATTGTTTTGTAGACTGATTTGTATTGAAAAGTGTGATGTGATGGTAACGTATTATATTACTCCATTTTGTCTCTCTTTATTAATTACATGTCACATCATTATTTTAGTCTATGTGGCAGCTATGTTACTCTCTTCGTCATGGTTTAGAGGGTGTTTTAGAGAGATTATTGTGATCTAGGTGGGCGCTGATTGGGATTAGATTTGTGCCAAAAACATGCAGAATTCGGTGGAAAAATAGGCCTATTAATTATTCGACGCCCTATTAAATGTAATTACTCAATGGAAACAAGGAGTTTAGGTGCATGTATTGGTTGTTAGTGATTCTTTGGCTGCATGGAGTAGCAAGTGGGGAGGAAAAAGGAGCATTAATTATGTGATTTAAGTGTAACGCGTCTAGGAGAGGAGGAGTTTTGGAAACGTATGGTTTTTATAAGATGCCCTCCAAACCATGACAGAGAGAGTACTACTTATGTTACTCCTACTATGAGTAGCCTAATAAACTAGACCAGAGGGAGTAGTTTGTTGCAATGAAGTCGCATGGTAATCGACAATATTATGGTAATAATAAAGTACATAATTTATGAATTAGAAATAAATGAAGTGACACGTACATCCTGTTGGAAATATAAGCAATAATCCATATGATTTAATCCAAATAATAAATTTATAGAGCATGATCATACAAATGGTACTAAAACCAATTATATAGATCAACAAAGTAGATGAACAGATTACATCTATAGGAGATAAACCTATCACATCTACACCAACGCTATAACAGAGAACTCTAGCATAATACGAAAAAGACAGTTGAGTATCACGTACAGTGTAGGCTGAATAGCAGCCGCAGCGGTCGCAGCAGCATCACCTATGTTGAGGTTGTCGAAGAGGTCGCCGACGTCCGGGAAGAAGTCGTTATTCGGGAACTCATCGTCGGACGACGTCGTAGTTGCCAGTAGTCGTGCTTGAGCGCTCCCCAAAAACCTGATCGCCCCTCACCCGTACAGGTTCACGAGAGGCAGGGTTCCAGAGGCCTACTGTCCCGATCTGCGGTGCACGCCGCAAGCCGGGATGGGGAAGACGAAAGCGGCAGCGCAAGGTTCTGGAGGTAGGCGCGTGTGTGGATTGATTCACCGTTTAGGTTTAGCGCAGACGCTTATATAGTGCAGGTTAGGAAGATCGTGGGACTCAACCCACGTCCGAGTGGGTAACAGTTCACGTCCATAAAAACTGGAAACGGCTGTAATTAACGCGTTCGTTAATGACTCATAATCAGTTTTCCCAACCAGCAAAATAAATCTCGGCTCGGCGAGATTCCCGCAACCCGCGGCGCGCGCACGTCGTGACGAGGCATGGCGAGGCGAGGCGGGCGGCGTCGGAGGATGAGTGCGCAAGGGCTACTCTTCTTGTCACACCTTAGTGAGTGGTGCAACACTCTACTATATAAGGTGGTTCAAGTCCCCTTCAACTAGCAATGTGAGACTAAACTTTATCACCACTAGCACAGCCATATGCTTCCATATACAAGTGGGCCAAAGAGAATTTCAGAATTTGTCTAATGGGCCAACAGCCCAAAACTCACCAAATTCCAACAATCCCCCACAAAGTCTCATTGGCACATCACATCACTTTTATTCCAGAACATTGTTTTATATACCGGTGTGTAGTGGAGATTGTTAAGTTGAACTTCCACGTTAAAGTTCATGCTACGCTAGCTAGCAACTTGAATAGTGGACTATGCCTTGAACTATAAGTTTTTTGCGCGCTAGTTTCACACAAAATCTAGACCGGTATAGGGCTACCGTCGGCTTCCCCGCGGTTTGGAGCTTATATGTCATACTCTAGGGCCTTTCATGAGTTTATTAGAGAGCACCAAACTCTCACGGACTGCGACGTTTAACAGTCAGACTCATATAGGTGTGTTCTTCAAGAGATATTCTGCAGGACAACATCTCCGCTTATAAAAAGCCACTTGGAACACATTAAGATAAATATCAACCTGCCATGCAGATTAAGAGAGTATTGCATCTTTATGGAGATGTAAATATAATATGGGGATACTCTCCTCTCAGCTGACCAACAGCTTGTCTCCCAGCTCTAATTCACGGGATCTCCGATCACATAGAGTGGGTTCCCACTGGGATCAACTCAGAGCATTGGTCTCAAACCCATCTCCCTCGATGCATTATCTATCACATTGCATGATAAACCCTTTGTGAAGGGATCTGCCAGGTTCTTAGATGTTTGGATACAATCCAACGCAATAACTCCGGAGTTTCTCAATTTCCTGATAGATTTCAATCTCCTCTTCACATGCCTTGATGACTTCATATTATCCTTAGAACTGTTTACTTTGACGATCACAGTTTGATTATCACAGTTCATCGGGATGGCGGGTATTGGTTTTTCAAACACAGGTAAGTCCATCAAGAGCTCACGAAGCCACTCTGCTTCAACAGTGGCTGTGTCTAACGCTGTGAGTTCTGCTTCCACAGTTGACCTCGTTAAGATGATCTGCTTGCAAGACTTTCAGGAAACAGCGCCACCACCAAGTGTAAACAAATAACCACTTATGGCCTGAATATCATCAGCATCAGATATCTAGTTTGAATCACTATAACCTTTAAGTACCCGAGGATACCCAGTATAGTGAATACCATAACTCGCAGTGCCTTTCAAATAGCGCAAAACTCTTTCAAGAGCATGCCAATGATCATCTCCGGGATTTGACACAAATCAACTCAGTTTTCTTATAGCATAGGAGATATCAGGTCTAGTAGCGCTGGATAATACATGAGCGAGCCAATAATTTGAGAATATCTCAATTGATCTTTAGCAAACCTTCGATTCTTTCGAAGTAGCACACTCGGATCATAAGGCGTTGGAGAAGAATTGCAGTCGCTATACCCGAAGCGACTCAATATCTTTTACACATAGTGAGACTGAAGCAGTGTAATCACACCATTGTCATCCTTGAGTAGCTTGATGTTTAATATTACATCAGCCACTCCCAAGTCCTTCATCTCAAAGCAGCGAGATAGGAACTCTTTGACCTCCTCGATAACAGCGAGGTTGGTCCCGAATATCAATATGTCATCAACATAGAGACACATAATAACTCCCTCGCCCCCACCATGGCAATAGTATACAAATTTGTCAGCTTCGTTTACAACAAAGCCTTCAGCAGTTAAAGTTCTTTCAAACTTCTCGTGCCACTACTTAGGAGCTTGCTTAAGACCATATAAAGACTTCACTAACTTACACACCTTTCCTTCTTGACCATCTACTACAAATCCGTCAGGCTGCTCCATATAAATTTCCTCATCTAGCTCTCCATTTAGAAAAGCTGTCTTAACGTCCATTTGATGAACGAGAAGACCATGTGAGCCAGCCAAGGAAAGTAGTACTCGAATAGTGGTAAATCTGGCTACAGGTGAGTAGGTATCGAAGAAGTCTTCACCTTCCTTTTGGGTATAACCCTTAGCCACAAGACGTGCCTTGCACTTTTCAATAGTACCATCATGTCTAAGATTTTTCTTGAACACCCATTTACATCCTACAAGTTTACACCCATAAGGACGATCAGTGATTTCCTAAGTACCATTAGCTAAGATGGAGTCCATCTCGCTTCGGACATCTTCCTTCTAGTAGTCAGCATCTTGAGATGCATAGGCTTCTGAAATAGAAGTGGGAGCATCATCCACAAGGTACATAATGAAATCATCACCAAATGACTTTGTAGTCCTTTGTCTCTTGCTCCTTTTGGGAGCTTCATTGTCATCCTCTACAGGATCATCAGAGTGTTCTATCGGCATAGTGGGTTCAGGAATTATATAAAATTCCTGACTAGATGAACTAGTCATCTCCTGATTTGATGAGCTAGACATGCCTTTCATAGGAAAGATGTCCTCAAAGAAAGTCACATCATTCGACTCCATATTGTACCAACATGCATGTCGGATACCTTAGATTTTACTATTAAAAATCTATAGCCAATGCTATGAAAAGCATATCCTAGAAAAACACAATCAACGGTTTTTGGTCCAAGCTTTCGCTTCTTGGGTATTGGAATATTGACTTTCGCCAAACAACCCCAAGTTCATAAGTAAGAGAGTTTAAGCCTTTTCTTTTCCCATTCCTCAAATGGAGTCATGGTTTTATCCTTTACAGGAACACGGTTTAGGACATGACACCTAGTCATTAGCGCCTCCCCCCACCATTCCTTGGAAAGACCCGATGTATCTAACATGGCGTTAACCAAATCAGTTAGAGTGCGGTTCTTCCTTTCGGCCACCCCATTTGACTAAGGTGAGTAGGGAGGCGTCCTCTCATGTATAATACCATGTTCCATACAGAATAAATCAAATTCGTTTGAAAAGTACTCTCCACCACGATCCAACCTTAGCCGCTTGATTTTAAGATCAAGTTGGTTTTCTACCTCAGCTTTATAGATTTTGAAGTGGTTCAAAGCTTCATCTTTAGATTTCAGAAGATAAACATAGAAGTATCTAGTGGAGTCATCAATCAACGTCATAAAGTATCTTTTTCCACCTTTTGTCAACACACCATTCATCTTACAAAGATTTGAATGTATAAGTTCTAGCGGTGCTAAGTTTCTCGGTTCCGCAACCGTATGAGACTTGCGGGTTGCTTTGCTTGCACACAAACTTGGCACTTAGAATCTTTGACAGTGGTAAATTTCGGAATTAAACTCATATTGGCTATCCGCGTCATGCAACCAAAGTTAATATGACAGAGTCGTGAATGCCAAACATTAGACTCATTATCATTGCAAACATGGTTAATAATTTTAGTACATGAGTTTGACAAAGACAAGCAGAACAGACCTCCGCACTCATAACACTTTCCAAAAAATTGTACATACTTAGTAACTAGAACTTTATTGGACTCAAAAACCAACTTAAAGCCACCTCGACATAAAAGTGATCCGCTGACGAGATTCTTATTGATGGAGGGAACGTGCTACACATTCTTCAGCTGTACGGTCTTCCCTGAAGTAAACTTCAGATTTACCGTACCAACACCATGAACAGAAGCACATGAGCCGTTTCCCATTAGCACGGAAGAAGTCCTTGAGACCTAATAAGAGGAAAACATGGAAATATCAGAACATACATGTGTATTAGCACCCGTGTCTATCCACCAATCAGGAGAATGACATACTGAAAGGATAGTAGGTAGAATACCGTACCCAACATCCGTCATCTCAGTATCGCTAATAAAAACATTAGCGGCATTGCCGCTGTTCCCATGTTGACGCTTGTCAAAGCGATTAGGGTAGCTAGGAGCCCAATGACCAGGATCACCACAGACGTGGAAAGAGCCTTTCCTCTTATCATTTTTCTTCTTGAAGTTGGTTGAGTGCGTGGCCTTGTTCTTGCCATCAAGCTTCCCCTTTCCTTCAGTTTTGTTCTTATTCTTGAACTTGTGGGATTGGAAGTTTTTCCTCTGCACCAAATTTGTAGTGGAATCTCCCTCAAATCCTCGAGCAGTTTTGTCCTTTGCTCTCGCCTTCTCTTCCACATGAAGAGACCCAATGAGATCCGTAACGGAAAACTCTTGTCTCTTCTGTTTCAGAGAAGTAGAAAAGTTCCTCCACGAGGGAGGAAACTTGGAAATAATGCCACCGACCACAAATTTGTCCAGTAAGGAACATTTGAACTGCTCAAGTTCTATGGCAAGTGATTGTATCTTATGAGCTTGCTCAACGACGAAGCGCTCATCAACCATCTTATAGTCATAGAATTGCTCCGTGACATACAACTCAGTGCCAGCATCCGAGACCCCAAACTTGGCTTCGAGCCCTTCCCACGCTTCCTTGCCATTATCAAATGACATATACGGGTCAATAATGTTGTCCCCAAGAACACCGAACAAAGCCGCCATAAACATGGTATCGGCTTCTTAAAGTTCGCTTACTGCTCAGCAGAAAGATCTCCTTCAGGCTTGCCAAGAGTGGCGTTATAACAATTTATGTTTTCAAACCAAAGAACTGCTCTCTTGCGCCATCTCTTATAGTGCATGCCATCAAAAGGAGGCGGCCTAGTAGCCGCGGCTACACCAGTGGAATTCAGTTGCATATAATCAGGTTTTTGGATTGTTGGAAATATAAGCAATAATCCATATGATTTAATCCGAATAATAAATTGATAGAGCATGATCATACAAACGGTACTAAAACCAATTATGCAGATCAACAAAGTAGATGAACATATTACATCTATAGGAGATAAACCTATCACATCTACACCAAATACTAGAACAGAGAACTCTAGCATAATCCGAAAAAGACAGTTGAGTATCACACACAGTGTAGGCTGAATAGCAACCGTAGCGGTCGCAGCAGCGTCGCCCATGTTGAGGCTGTCGAAGAGGTCGCTGACGTCCGGAAAGAAGTCGTCGTTCGGGAACTCGTCGTCGAACGACGTCGTGGTTGCCAGTAGTCGCGCTTGAGCGCTCCCCAAAAACCTGATCGCCCCTTACCCGTACAGGTTCACGAGAGGCGGGGTTCCGGAGGCCTACTATCTCGATTTGCGGTGCACGTCGTAAGCCAGGATGGGGAAGACGAAAGCGGCGGCGCAAGGTTCTGGAGGTAGGCGCGTGTGTGGATTGATTCACCGATTAGGTTTAGTGCAGACGCTTATATAGTGCAGGTTAGGGAGATCGTGGGACTCAGCCCACGTCTGAGTCGGTAACAGTCCACGTCCATAAAAACTGGAAACGACTGTAATTAACGCGTCAGTTAATGACTCATAATCAGTTTTTCTAACCAGCAAAATAAAACTCGGCTTGGCGAGATTCCCGCAACCCGCGACGCGGCGCGCGTCGTGAGGAAGCGTGGCGAGGCAGGCGGCGTCGAAGGAGGAGTGCGCGAGGGCTACTCTTCTTGTCACACCTTAGTGAGTGGTGCAACACTCTACTATATAAGGTGGTCCAACTCCCCTTCAACTAGCAATATAGGACTAACCTTTAGCACCACTAGCACAACCATATGCTGCCATATACAAGTGGGCCAAAAAGAATTTCAAAATTTGTCTAATGGGCCAACGTCCCAAAACTCACCAAATTCCAACACATCCTTGCAGTAGATTTTGGTTAGGTTCTGCTATACGAATTGCACGCAATTTCTACGTAATACCCCCTCTTGCCAAAATATAGTGTCTATAAGAATTTTAAATAGTCAAACGATATCAGGTTTGACCAAGTATGCAGGAGAAGATATAAACTTTTAAAATACCAACTCAATGCTATTAGATTCATTATGATATATATTTTTATATATTATATATTTGGTATTATAGATATAGATATTTTTCTCAATAAATTTGGTCAAAGTTGATGACATTTGACTTTAAAAAAATCTTATATGCACTATATTATGGCAAGGAGGGAGTACTCATATGCATATATTTTTTTATGGAAATTCTATTCTCAGACCGGTTGCTGAGTTTTAAAATCTGGTAGGAGGTATGAACGCGTGCTGTCAGCAGCTTAGAATCGTATCAAAAATTCAAAATATCTTATAGATCAAGCCGTTTGTCCGATTTAAGATCCATTTTCACCGTTGAACTAGTCACGACGAGATCTTCAAAACTAGATCCCATGTTGATATGTTTTGAGAAAAAACATTCCGACCAAAAAGTTATCCACCATAAACACATAAGTTACCCACCATATAGACATGTTGGATAGAGGTGTTCTCGCATACGTAGCGAGCAAGTTTAATTGAAATGTTGTAACTAGTTATCAGGGTATCGACGCTTTACTGTCATTAATATGTTAGCATCGACGAATGATTAAGGCTCCGTACCCTAATACCATCCGAGGCTTCGTTACCCGTACTCCATGGTAGCGGTTAAGAACGACGAAGTCGAGCCGCTATATTACTGGTTGCGTGATGGGTGAGCATAAGACCACATTTATTTATATGGTATGCAAAAGTTAGTTCCTTTAAAAAATATGTTTAATGTTTGATGTGGTAGCCTTTTAAGGTTGAGTACTTCGTACGCTGTAAGAGCGACGATGGGCACCGAGGCCGAGGCATTAAAATAACTTTTTATATTCTATTCGTGGGTAAATTTTTATATTGGTGGATAACTTACATGTTATTTGGTGGATAACTTACGTGCTAAATTCTGGATAACTCTCGTGTTACTGATGGGTAACTTGTGGATAAACAAAAAAGTTACCCATCCTAAACATGTTATCCGTGGGTAAATTTTATAGTGGTTCATAACTTACATGTTATTTGGTGGATAGCTTATATGCTGAAGCCTGGATAACTTGCGTGTTACGGGTGGATAAATTTTGGTCCAAAAAAATTCTCAGAACATACTAACATGGGATCTAGTTTTAAAGATCTCGTCATGACTAGCCTAACAGTGAAAATGGATCTTAATTCAGACAAACGGTTTAACCTAGAAAACTTTTTAAATTTTCATATTTGAATTGAGTTAGCTAATTAAAAATCTCGTCCTTTAATGCTTAGAAAGCCACGGTGGGTGCATGCAATTGCTGGGCTGAGACGCCCGCCAGATTTTATCTTTCTCAGACCGGTTGCTATATAGCAACGTCCTTTTTATATCTAACACGTTGCACATTTTTTTTGTGTGAATAGCGATACTATTCCATGGAATTCATAACATTTATATATTAATCAAACATCTCAATTTTTTTCAAGAAAACGCACGAGCCTCGCGTGTCTTCATTCGTTAAGATATAGAAGAAATTGTCCAATTACAACATCGCCTAAAACAAAGCGACGAACTAGACCACCAACACGAGCACCGCCACACTAAGGACGCTAGCCTATACCTCGTATTGGCCCACTTCCACATAGCTTTGCACTTCTCCACAAGTCGAAGTCCTGCCTAATGCTATTACAGACATCATGGGGCAACCTCGCCCTCCTATCAAAGACTCGGGCATTGAGTTCCAGCCAAAGCAACCTAGCCACCAAGGTCACCAACGAGTTCAGCTCTCTTTGATTATGGGCTGCCACTGCATTGGAAAGGGTTGGCCACCACACTGCAAGCTGATCGTCATCTGTCGGCGTGAAGCGCTGGATGCCGTATAGGGAAAGGATGTGAAACCAGACCTCCCTCGAAAAGGGGAATTGGAGGGTGAGGTGCTCTACTGTCTCTTGATCCTGGTAGCATTGGGTGTAGCGATCGGGGTGTTGTAGCCCTCTCTTCTCCAGCCGATCAGCGGCCTAGAGCCTGTTGCGCAGAGCCAGCCACATGTGAACTTTGTGCTTGAGAGGCGTGCCAGAGTTCTAGAGCTAGCGCGATCCGGGCATCTCCACTCTCCCCATGAAATGCAAACCGTAGGCCGATCGCGCAGAGTAGTCACCATTGGCCGTTAGCTTCCACTGCCTCATGTCAGGCGTGTCGCTGTGACGGACAACGCCTCTCAACCGCTCCTAGAGCATCAGGTACTCGATGAGTGCCGGGACTGATGGTGTTTCCTTGAAAGATCGTGCCTAGGCTTGGTCATGTAGGGCAACCGCTACCGAGTCACCCAATCTAGGAGGCTTGAAAAACGCAAACAGCTGAGGCCCACATTGCTTGATACTACTACCATCGATCCAGCTGTCCATCCAGAAGCGTCGTCTTCCGTCCCCAAGCTCCCATTTGGTCATCTTCCAGCGCTCAAGAGAACCATCAGAGCTAGTCTTAACCTTATATACCCACTTGCACATGATGGGATGAACATGGGGAGGGGGAGAAACCAAATCCCACGTTCTAGTGTGTTCAAGCGCAGCAATCTCCTCGGCCATCGCAAGTTGCCACTCGGGATGAGAAACAACATCTTGATAAGACATCGGCTCAAGGACAACAGAAAGACCAAAGCGGTCAGGAGAATAGCGATCAGGTAGGGGATGAGGCCGAGCACAAAGATCATAAGTCGGCTGAGAGGAGGAAGACAACACATACGAGGTTGATGGCTGATACCTTCGATCCGGATAATAGATGTAGTATAGATCTTTTTCCCTAGTAGACCTAGGTTTATCGAATCCTTGGGAAGCAGAAAGCAAAGTGAGATTACCTAAATGGACCTTCGAGAGTTTTAGAATTCTTATTGCGTTTTCACCGGACCAAGAGTTTGCGATCTTCTTCTTGTTGTTGTTGTTGTTGATGGAGAGAGAGGGACTAGGGTCTTCGGTTTTCACCAGTAGTTGTGCAAAACATCTTATGGGAATAATAGATAATAATAAAGTATACATGTAATTGTTAGAGAAAGATAATTATATGTGGGCAGTGCATACATAATTTTTATCGCCTCTGAAACCACTTATAGCAATAACCTAATAGTCTCATCCATAGAAGAAAGAGAACAAATGATAAGCATCATGATGTCACCGTTAATCCCAAGTAAATTCCTCACATACAGCCATACTACCCTTTTTGTCACTGGGGTTCCTATCCTGCAGATCAGTCATTACTCACACTCCCTTTACCTGGATCAATCCTCGGGGTCTTGGGTACCTGAAAAGTCCTTAGATTAAGGCAAGAGAGGGTACTACAATCATCATGTCATACAAACTAATACATGATCCCATATATGATAAATAACATGCACAAAGGCTACATGGCTAGGCCGAAGCCCTTAGCCCAAGGAGAATTACGCACATATAGAGATGAAATCGACAATCATAAACATTGCAATAGAGATCATAAGGTTTGATAGCAAATAGTCTTACAATGTCGCCAATTGGAGATGAGATCCACTATTAC
Organism: Avena insularis; assembly: GCA_023614405.1. Taxonomy (NCBI): domain Eukaryota; kingdom Viridiplantae; phylum Streptophyta; class Magnoliopsida; order Poales; family Poaceae; genus Avena; species Avena insularis. Next base: position 345,700,739 of record CM042697.1, read on the forward strand.
AAGTGGTGGAAGATGGCTATGGTGGTGGAGAAGGCTTTAGAGGTTTAGATATAGATCTATTCCTCCGGCGTGGCGGCTTCTGGTGGCAGGGAGAGTTGAGGTCGAAAGTGAAGCGCCGTTTCCTGTTGCCCGAAGCCTCTTTATATAGGGGTCCCTTCACGAAAGTTGTTCTGTTTGACCTAATGAAGTCGGTGCAAACTATATGATGGTGGCCCGTATAGTTGGTCATTAAGCTTGCAGTGATGGCTTTCACGGCTCCTAGTTTCTTTTGGCGTGTTGGAAATCTCGTATCTTTGGCATTTATGTAGTGATTTCCATCATCATACGTCATTATCTGCGCAGGGAAAAATAGCAACAAAGGATTGCATACCCCTTTGATCATTAGGCATTATTGGAAGGTTTTAGAGAGATATTTCATCAAATATATGAATAATATCTAGTTTAAATGCGGACGTGGATGGCTATATTTCACAGCCATCAGCCTCCCCAAGCTTAAACTTGATCGTCCTCGAGCAAGAAAACCAAAATCAAAAGGGAACTCGACATTTAAACTGAAATAACGCGATGATGATCTTACTCATGATTGATAGTCTCATGTTTCCTCCACTTTATTAATCCGAAAAACTTCAGCATAGATAGAGTAATGGCAAGCATATCATACGGGTTTCATTAATCCTTATAGCGCAACAAAATTATTGTAAGCATGGATGATTCAAAAGAGTAAAGTTTATTCCATGTCATGTAATCAACTCATAAGCTTGCCTTTGAACAATAAAATGTAATCATGTAGAATTAAGAGTATGAGAGTTTTTCATGAAAAACATTTATACTAAAGTATCTCAATTCTCCCACATCAATAAATCAAGACTTTTCAAGCAATACTTTTCTACTCATTGTCCTTCAAGAACTTCTTTCCTTAAGTAATTGTGAGCATGTCAAAAAAATCATTAGTTTATCGGGCTGTGATGGACACTCGAGGCATCACTAAGGTTTTTGTTACTTTTGCATAATAATTACTCATATCAGCCAGAGGAGTGATTCCATCATGTTACAGCTACCTAGGAGTGCTAAGAATCTTACGCATTATAGCATTGCTGCTACATATGTTTAATCAACTCATAGCCGAAATCTAGGAGTTTCCTCCATGAAGATCATTCGTAGGCTAGCGGAGTTGTTGGCATCCCATGAAGTTTGACACGCATAAAGCTATATCATTCTTATGATTTACAAGTCAAACTTTGGCATGCTCACAAAAACCACTAAACATTAACTCAATTGAACAAATCTTTTCAACGAGAGCTATCAAGTCAATCATTATTTTCTATGGTGTCGAGTGTCTCTAGAAATTATCTTTCAAGGCTAAACACTACAACACCCAAGTCTTCAATTTATAAGACTTTTTTGTTTCAATTATTTAGCAAATTTTTAGGCAAGACTTTGGTTAACTACAAGAGCTGGAACAAAACGTACCAAGTTAAATACCCATGCAAACAAAATTTTACTACAATATAGATACTCACTCCACCGATATAACATCTCAACATTACTACTAACTATTATGGGCTTCTCAAACTTTAAAAGTGGGGAGTCATAAGGCATACCTCTCATGTTTGGTTCCACTTCTCTCTTCCCTTTTTATTTGTTTCTTGGAAACTCGAAGTCGATCACTCTCCTTCAAATCAACGAGAACTTCGAGGCAAAAAGAAAAAGAGAAAGAAAATAAAGATAAATGGAGAAATCTTTTTGTGGTTTTTGAGAAGGGGAATTGAATAATAGAATTTTTGACGGCAAAGCTCGGCTTGAAAATCTTAAACAAAATAAAATAACTAGGATAAAGTGTTGGGGAAACCAACACGAGTGCTTATAAACTCAAATAAAAGAATAACCTCGAAAATAAGATAAACAAAATGAAAACTAAATAGAATTGATAGAAAACCTCCCCAAGCTTAGGCTTTTGCAAGCCCTTCAAATCACTGTGGTGGGGGGAAATAGTTGTAACTCCAGTTCGCAAATTGAGTTGAAAGGTTACTTGTTGTTTCATGGAGGTGCAGGGTGAGATTATGCATTCCCTCCATAGTTCCTCCAAGTTCTTGGAAATCTTGATATGTAGCAAACCGGTTTGGTGGCTGCTTGTCGTTGTTATGGAAACGGCAGAGCCTAGGAAGGCTAGATAGAGGTGTGGGAGCGAGCAGGGAAGCGAGCGACAGCCTCCGCAGGCGGGATTGGGCACAAGAAAGCGTCGGGGACACAAGAAGTTTCCAGGTTCGGAGCCCTCGTGGTGAGGTAAACTCCTACTCCTGCCGATCTGACTATAGGGATGAACATAAAGAACTACAGGGCTCCTTGAGTTGTATCTGTCCTAGTTAGTAGTAAATGAGAGACCAACCCTTGCAATGTTGCCCCTGCCGCCCCTTATATAGGCCGAGGCAGCGTGGGCAACGATCTGGCCGACTGGCGGGTCCCATAGGCGGGCCCCAGCCGGCTAGGTCATCTACAGTGGCCGGCATGGAGGGCGTGTACCCACAGTCAAGCCCATGCCACCACGCAGTCTATAGTGGCCGCCGTGCTGGTAGTTATGGACAGTACCACCTACTATCCACTGTTACAACCGTCATCGGTAAAGTCATCGGTATGGGCCGAGTGTCTGAGTATCCTTTCTGTCTTGTCCATCGTCCTACGCATACTGCGCACTGTGCTCTACGTCATATTGTACCTTGCCTGTCTTGAGTGGCCGACTAGGTTTCCCTAGCCGGCTGATCCGTCTTGGCCGGGTGTTTGGATCCATCTGACTAGGCTTCTGTCTTTGTTCATCTTATCGGGCTGATAGTTCTGCCAGCTCGCTCCTGACCTATCTATCATTATCCGGCTGGCATGGTCCAGCCGGCTAGGTGCCTTTGGGGATGATTTTTATCCGGCTGACTGGTTTCCTAGACTGTTCTTCGTCTGGCTTTCTTTCTGATCTTTTTTGAGATTTTACGTCCGGCTGCCCTAGCCGGCTAGCAGGTTGTGCCACTTTGTATCTTGTCCGGTTAGCCTACCCGGGGGTGATCCCTCCGAGCGCGCGTAGATTCCACCCTTAGGCGGAATGTGCGCAGGCTCAAAGAAGCTAATTTGAAATTTTCCCGGCTGAAATTTGGCGGTTGAATTGCCCGGCCGCGTCATCACTGACGTCAGCCATGGCGCAATGATGATCGTGGGAGCGTGCGTCGAAGGGTCGCGTCAACACGTCGCCTCGAGAACCGCTGTCAGCGCCTCGCCTCCCGCGCTTGGGATCCTCTGTGCACAGCGCGCTGGCGCAAACGATTCGACCGCGGCTGGGCTGTGAGGGGCTGCCATGGCGAACCGGTGGTTTGCCTCCACGGACCTTTAAGTAGCTGTCGTGGCGACCCATCGCCCCCAACACTCCATTCGCCCCCTTTCTCGTCGTTGATGCTGCGCCTCCGCGCTTCCTGCCGCAGCTCTGCCTCTGCACTGCCGACGAGCTCGTGCCGCCTTCGCTCCGTCGATGCTGCTCGCCTGTTTCCTGCCGGAGCGACGGGTCACCGTCACTCCTCCGTCGCTCCCCTTTATCCTTCTCCGCTTCTTCCCTCTTCTCCGCCGCGTGACGCCACTGTCGGCATGGCTGAAAGCCACGGCGCTTGGTGTGGCTCCTCCGTGATGGAGGTGCAGGTCGAAAAGTACCAGCGGTCACGCCTCCTGCTGTAACAACCCAAAAATACCAAACTTAGATTATCAAACACTAATCACCAAGATTAGGGTCAACAAAAACTTTTCTAAGTAAACCCATGAAGGCATGCATATGTGTATGCATAGTTTTTGATTTTCTTTAAAACCACTTTGTTTGTGTGATCCATTGCTTGTAAAATGTTTCTTAGGTGAAATAAACATCATCTAAAACTTTCCCCACACTTTTCCTAAAGACAAGTAAATCAAAACAAATATATTAAGTGAATGGTCATTTTGACCAATTTAACTCCCATGCCTACTTTGGCTGTCTCAAACTTTCAAAACCTAACAGAAACTTTTCTGGATCTTTGCACCCCTTAAATGTACTCATAACAGAGTATCAAGGCCCACTTTGTGATCATCCAGAAACTTTCAAATGCATAGTTTAAATGATAATTCAAAATTGAATCTTCTTCATATGGGAAGATCCCACTTTTCCAAAACCCACTCAAACAAGCTCAACTTTCAAAACCCAAGCATCTGCAGACTCACCAGAACCAATCTAGCAAACTCACCAAAATTCATTTCAAAATTCAAAACTTGATTTCATGCGGCCATTTTATCAAACAGGTTGCAGACACAAATCAAACAAAACAACAAATACTATAGTGTGCAGTGATTCTGGCCTAACTTGTTCCCTAGTTAGCTCACACACACCTCAGTAGATCATCTAGAAAGATTAGCCCAACACTAGCATCCCTGTGAGCTTGCCATTGCCATTAATGGTGAACAACCGAGCAACCCCATGTCACCCCATTATGGACAGCAAGCTAGGAGCAACAGCAAGCCTAGCCAGCATGTCTGGGAGGCAGCCCACCGTCCATCGCCACTGCCTGTCCCAGCGCGAGCGTTGCCAAGCCCTGGACCACGCGCACAAGACACGCCCAGACCATGCCGAGCGTGCGCCAGAGCGCCACCCTCGACCAGCATCCACAGACCACGCGCCGCCCTCGCCGCGTGCACACACGATCACCACCGACCCAGGACACCGCCAGACATCCCCGTTTACCGCCCCGTGCCATACAACCACCGCCCGCCGTCGAAGACGCCGCCTCTGCCGCGCAGAGCAGCGCCCGTTCCAGATCAAACCACACCGCCCCATGCCTCGCGACCATGTCGTTGAGCATCGCCAGGAGACACAGCACCTTCCCCTACCCTTGCCCATGCCATTAGCCGCCTGTAACGTCGCCCCCGACGAGCTCACCTTGCGCCCTGGCGGTCCCCTCGCTCGACTATAAATAGAGGCCACCCCCGCACGATTTCTTCACACCATCTCACTCCCCTCTCCCCACTGACCATGCCACACCATTCTTAGAGCAAGGCGAGCACCACATCACCGGAATTTCACCGGAGCCCGCCGCCTCTGCAGAAGAAAGGAGCCAGCGATTGGAGCCGCCCCAGGAGAAGCCACCGGTACCAGGAGGTTCGCCGTCGTCGACTTCGTCGTTCGCCCGCCTCGCCGACCCTCGCCCGTACCCCGGTGAGCCCCCAGCACCCCCCCGGAGTTGTCTCGCGTCGACGATGACCCCCAACCGTTGGATTAGAACTCGATCGAACGATCCACATTGCCCCATACCGCTTCGCCCAGCCCCGTGTCACTGACGAGTGGGGACACCCACTTAAGCAGCCCGCGGGAGCACTGCGCTTAGCAGGCCGGCCCGTTAGAATTTCCCACGCAGCCCAGCAATTCAAATTAACTCTTTTCTTTTTAAATTCAAACACACTTCTATACCCAACTTCAAAAATCAACCCAGATCGATTCAGTGCACCAAATTGGATGAAACCAATTTTGTTGGAAAGGTCTGTGAATGATTAATCCAAGCCCGTTTGATTCAAGTCATTTGGATCTGTAGATCACCCATAGTAAAAATAACAAGGCAGAAGCTTTTCTGCATTCAAACATTTTTCAAATTTAAACCATAAAAGCTTTTGAGTTGATTCCAACTCTTAAAAATCAGATTTAACCATACCTTTCAGAATATATAAAAATATATAGGTTTACTTGCAGAAATAATGTTCAAGTAATAAAAGAATGCTTCATAAGCATTTCTAGCCACTTTAATTAATTAAAATAAAAGGGTAAAACCTTATTAAATTGTGACACCACTTTAAATCACATTCCCATGGACTACAATATGTGGTGATGACATGTGTCAACATGATCCCATGTTTAGTTTGGAGAATATTAAATCTTGAGTAGTTTCTCAATGAGTAGAAATTACTTTTCTAAAATAAAAAGATTTAAACCAAGCCTTAACTTTGTAATGTTAGAGATGATGCTAGATCATCTATAGGACGCTTGTGTGTGATGATTGCAAGTAGTTAAGTATTGTTTGGTGATTGTGTACCTCATATTTATTCATAGACCCGAGTACCGACCAAGGGTACGAGGAGGAAGGAGGATACTACGAAGAGGAAGCCGAGGAGAACTTCAACCACTGCTCTGCACAAGGCAAGATGATACTATACCAATGCAAGCTAACACTTGCACTTTAGCATGCTAGTAACTATGCAAGCTTATATTGACATTGATGCAAGCCTTACTAGTCAAGTTGACCCATGCAAGCTAACACTTGCAAGATACCCTACTGATGCCACAAACCCATACTTGTGATATGAATACTATATGCCTTAAGCATATGTGATCATACCCACTTGCTAAACCAATCCTAGTTTTATGGCAAGCTTCTTACTTTATTTCTTTATCAAAGCTTACTTAGAGTCTACCTAAGAGTTCGGTAGATACTAGACAGTTGTGCTGAAGGTTGCATAAAGAGCATAAAATTTGGCCTAAGCTAGAAACCTTGATATCAGCCTAAGATATAAGGTTAGACTTAGTGAAACTCCACTAGTTACCACCCCTCATTAGTACTACCCCCACCTGTAGATGCTAGTGCTAAGCATAAAACTTGATCAACTTTAGATGGGAATACTTGGTGGAAAAATGGTTATGAAAACCTTGGAATGATGGATCATTCTATTGAAATGTTTTGGACATGTGTTTCCAAACACTTGATGATTTTGGTGATGAAAATGTTGAGGCATGAGCCTTAGCCCTTTATAAAACTGATGGTTGTCTGGATGCGATACCATTCCAATTTTATCGTACAACCACAATACCCGAATATTGGGTAGGGCTTGACTGGAAACTTATATACCTTAGTATTAGTTCCCTCACGGCCAAGGTCTAAGCTGAGGCTACCTTGTGAAGATTGTCCACCTGTGCAGTACCCAAGATGACAGTGGTCATGGTTGGGAGGCCAAACTCACAGGAGAGGTGCTGATACTAAAGAGTGTAATTGAAAGGTTAGGATTGATTATCCGCATACTGAGTATGGTGAATTCAGGATTTGTTCCTGACGGATGTATCGAATGTTGTGGTGAAAGTGTACAATCTCTACAGAGTGTCAAACTATTCGAATAGCGTCATGATTATGGACAGTTAGAGTGGCCATACTGTTCCCCCGTCAGACCTTTTAAAATGACTTGTGAAATGAATTGCGACTTTGACTTGACCACAACAGAGTTGTGACCTGAATTACAAGATCCCACTTAGGAGTTATGAAATTGTGACTAGCTTTGGAACTTAGTAAAGATAAACCTGGCTTTTTGCAAAACAACCCTAGAGCCTAGTGTCCTATTATCCAAAAACCCCCTTTTCTTGTTAGTATTAGTTTGCGAGTACTTAAAGAGTACTCATGGCTTTGTCCCTGGCTATTCCCATGGCCAGACTATGAAGAAGAGTACCTCGAAGATGGACCCCAGGAAGGTTACGACAACTAGGATCATCTCCCATCGTCAGCATTGCCTGTGACCCCGAAGATGGAGCTTCGCCTGCGCTACCGTTATTGCTACGTATTCCGCTGCTTGATGTTTTATTAAGAACTGGATCATGAGATCCCTATTTGTGTAAGAACTTATGTATCGTTGTAATGGATGAAGTACTATGGTATCCAATTCTGTTATGTCTCGCAAAAATGGTAATCCTGGGATTGTGATGTATGGCATAACAGGCATCTAGGATTGAAAAATCCGGGTGTTGACACCTGCCGACCGATGGCGAGGTCGGGGTGCGTCTTGACCCGGCTGGCGAAGTCTCGCCAGATCCTCGAGCCGGCGAGCGTGTTATCTTCCTCACGCATCTGGCACGTGGCCTGGCTTTTCGGACAACGCCTTCTTCCTTTACTTCCTCGCCCATTTTGATCTCTGCCTCCACCATCTCGGCCCGAATGCAATCGGCATTATGGCCCACTTCGTAGCATTTTGTGAATGATACCTCGGTATCCAGCCAGATCTCGGGATCTTCTGCCGGCTCTTCCTCATCTGACCGCAAGTCCATTACGCCAAGGGGCCGCTCGTGCCCTACGGCGGCGCCTCCATATACTCCTGTGCCCAGACCGGCTACCCCAAGTTCAAAATACATGACACAGTCAAACAGTGGCAGCAGACGTACTTTTATGTACGGAACTTGGGGTTGGACGACCACCTCAACCTCCCAGCCTTCCAGGATACGGAGTCCACCCAGGCGCATTGGGAGGAGAAGATATTCGGCGCCAATGTGGAGTCAGATGCGCTTCTCTACCGGATGAGGGGCTGGTCACGGCCAGCTTGACTAGCGTCGATGTGATGCTCAGCTAGGCCAGCCGGCTGATGATGCCCCTTCAGCAGCGAGCACACAAGATGTGCTACTACTCCGAGGGCCTCGACCTGACCCGGCTCTCCTGCCATGATCCCCCCTTCGCCAATCTTTACAAATGGGTGTGGGTGATCACCAAGGAGAAGATCAAAGCCGACTGGAGCTTTGGTCTGGCTCCCTACACGCGCCAGAACCGCGCCCCCCAGGTGAGTGCAACTTGCTTCTTTTCTTGTTTCTCTTTTTGTTCTTGGTTTATCCGGCTAAGCCGCTTTATCCGGCCCCGACTTCCATCTTTCCTTGCATATTTTCCCCTGCATTATCCGGGAGGAGGGTGACGCGCCCCTCCAGGTATTCACCGCCGACCTCCCCGAGCCACGCCCGTGCCGGACCAGCGGCGAGGGCTCAGACGGCGAGGAGGGATTCTTCCCCAGCCGGGGCGATGAGGCGGTGGAGGACCCACATGACCCCATGCCGGAGGAGAGCGACAACACCGCGCCGCCCGAGCCTACACGGAAGCGTGCCGGCGAGGGGTCCTCGAGCAGCGCTACCGCCAGTGAAGATCTGGCTGCAAAGTGCAGCCGGATGGGGGTTCCTCCATGCCCCGGCCAGACCACGGGTGGCCGGAAGAGGTTCCGCACCTGTGATGCAGGGGTGGGTTCTCTTTTCCTTTGCCTTTTCTTGCGCCTGATTTCTTTCTTTGCCTTGTCTTGACTTTGCTTCTTCTATCGCGGGTCCCTTCTCTCTTTTGCTGTGAGCCCGGCTCGCAGCGCGCCTTCCGCCTCGCCGCCTTGCGACCCTCCTGCCCAGCCTGATGCCCCCTCGACGGCTGCTCCACCACCCAGAACCGAGACCATGCCCCTGCTAGAGCCGGCCGCCGCGGTCCAGCCGACTCCCGCCGCGCCCGAGCGAACGGTGAGTCAGTCGGACACGACTTCCAGCCCGGGTGGGGTCTCATCAGCCAATGCGGGAGGCTCACGCACCGGCAAGGATACGGTTGTGGTGAAGGACGTCGACTCTGACAAGGAGGCGACGGTGCAGTGGCAGGCAGCCGCCCGCGATGCACCCGCTGCCCTGGCTGGACCCCTGGCGCCGCTGCCAGCAGAAGCCGGATCTTCTCTGCAAGCCCTCGAGGTGAACCTCGAGGCCGGGCTCAAGGAATGCCGGCAGCTTCAAGCAACACTGGCCGGCGCCAACGAGTCTGCCGCGATACAGCTGACAACGGCGCGGGAGAGCGCGAGGAGTAAGTCTCCTATCTTGCATTTTCACTTGCTTTTTTCTCATTTGCTCTTTTCTTCTGGCTACATTCTCACTTGCCTTTTTCTTCTTTGTCGCAGCCATTCTCATGTGCGCCCAGCACGAGATTGACCGGCTGAAGCGCTCTAACGGGCGCCTTAGCCGGGAAAACTCCACTCTCCGGCTTCAGAATAAGGAGTGGCACTACCGGGTAAACCAGCTGGAGGCCACCCTCAAGGAGCGGGATGAAGCCCTCGCCAGCCGGGCCACCACCTTCGACATCCTGGATAAGGAGTCCACCCGGCTGAAAGAGCACTCCGAGTTCCTGGACAACGAGCTGATGAAGATTGGCCATGTTGCCAAGGGTAAGTTCTTTGCCTTCTTTCTTTTCATTCCGTCTGACTGCCTTTTGCCGGATTGCTCTTTTGACTTGCCCCTTCTGATCACAAGGCTTCTAACCCCAAGTAGATGTCCTTGCCTACGACCGGGTGCAACAGGTTGCGCTGGGTGAGAAGGCCACCATCCGGGACTTGGTGGCGCAGCTAGGAGAGGATGCTGCCAACCTGTGCAAGGCTGGGGCCGGAATCCACGACATGAACTTCCTGGGAGAGCTCCTGCCAGAGACCATGGGGCTCTGGCCCTCAAGCTGGGCGATGCGCCACGCGCCATCGACCGGCTCCGTAACCTCGCGGCACGCGCTGGCTCCGAGATGGCCCTGGCCCTGATGCTCTCATGGTACAAGGACGCTCGTCTCGACAAGCTGGTGGACGGCTTCTGGGCCGGCGCCGACCTTCCCATCGTGCGCCAAGCCAACCCTGGACTCTGCTCCACCGCCATCATGATCGCCGGCTACGCCGACATCGACGAGGTGCTGCCGGAGAGCGAGGAAAGTGCGGGAGCGGATGGTGACACAGAGGCGTCCTCCCAGCTGGGCGAGGCTGACTCGATCGCCCCCCACGGCAAGGGACCGGCCGTCGGAAGAAGAGGAAGACCCCGGGATGCCGGGCGTATTTGTAGATAGCTTTATCCCTTGGTACTTGTATTTTGAACAATCTCGATATGCGGGGCTTCGCCCCCCGCCCTTTAATTAACTATCTGGCTGGGTTTTGCCTTCATGCACCCATTATGTTTATGCCTTGGTTGACTAACTTATCCGGCTGGTCCACTCCAACCGGCGTTATCTTGCTTTTGTCTTGTGCTTTTGTGAATCTTCACTTGCGTTCTACTACTTCTGACCTGGCGATGATCTGCCCTTTCATCTTGCCTTTCCAACTTCCACTCGCGTAGTCGGATCAGGGAAGCTGCACCGCAGTCCGGCTATGCATATCCGGTCGCTCCCTGGAGCTTTTTCTATATTACTTTCCATATCCTATCTCTTTCTTCTTTCTATCTTTCTCTCTCTCTCTTTCTTTCCTTGACCGGCTAAATCCTCCTAGCCGGGCGAGAGGGGCTGTGCTCTTGCCGCAGAGGGTCTTGCCACCTTGCTTTCTACCTAACTCTGTCTTTCTCTGTCCGGCTGGTACACCCTTCAGCCGGACGCCGCATGCTTCCAGTGGGGGAACGTCAATGCACCCACTGGGTGTAGCCCCCGAGATTCGGAGTGGCTACCACAGGTAGGTGCTTCTAATCTTCCATCTTTGATTTCCGGCTCGGTGCGATTTGTGCAAAACGAAACATACAAAAATGATTTCTTATCAATACGTAGTCATGTTATATGTTATTTTTACCGTCCAACCAGAATTTTTCTTTTTCGAAAACTAGCTCGTGCTTTTATAAATACTTAGTCACTTTCTCGTGCACAATGCTGTTTACGTTGCACCTTGCTGGACAGTCGGGTTGCGGTCTGGAGCCGGAACCGAAGGGAGCTGACAATACATTTCCGCACGGTACTAGATGCTTAGTAGCCGAAAAATACCAACTAGGCACATGGCTGGGATGTCCGATCTGTCGCATCTTTCACTGTTTTTCGTGTGGGATGCCCTCGGGATTTTGCTATTTCTAGCCGAACAGCTGGGTTGCGGTCTGTAGCTGAGACGAAGAGTGGGCCTCTGTCATCGTCGCACACTACTCAGTCGGTTTACAGAATTGGCAGGGCGGGCCAACCAGCGAAACCCCGCGGTTGGGGGTTGACGGAAGCCGGAAAAAACATTGCAGGGTGTAATTGAAAACGAATAACAACAGCATGTCTGTCAAGGAGCCCCCGAGCGTCAGTCGGGGTTCCATATCATTCATTCATTCAGGGTTCTGGATACATACACTAATTTTTGTGACTAAGTGTAAAACGGTCGGAGCAGGTCGGCGTTCCACGGCTGCTCTGTCTCCTCGCTCGACTTGTCCACCTTGTTCTTGCACGGCTGCTGTGCGTTGATGAGGTAGTAGGAGTTTTTGTGTAGTGCCTTGCTGATGATGAAGGGGCCCTCCCTCGCACTAGTGGGAAAACCCTTATCCACAGGCCCCTTATTCATGGCGCACCTGATATCATGCGCCACTAACTGCATTATCTGTGGCGCACGCATGAATTATGCGCCACTAACCCCAACTTATCGGTGGCGCACGCTGGACCGGTGCGCCACGCATAAGGCGGGGCCCACCTCTGACAGGATCCAACGGTCGGCCACCACTATCCGTGGCGCGCGGAGTTGGGGGTGCGCCACGAACATGGGTGGAGTCTGTGGCGCACCCTTTCGCGCGTGCGCCACGAACTACAGTGGGCTAGGCCCCTGCAGAATTTTCCATGGACATTTGTGGCTCACCCTATTTCAGTGCGCCATGAACCCGTGTAGTCTGTGGCACACGAAAACCAGGTGCGCCACGAACATGTCGTCCCACCCTCCATAAAGGTGGCACCTTGTCCTACCTACCACCACAAGCAAGCCATTACTTCCCATAGATCTAGCTCGACCCCCTCCTCCTCCTCACCCCATTTTCTTCAATTCTACCTCCATTTTAGGTTGCCAAACACCTTTTGGTTGGATGGGTGTGGGGAGGGAGTCCCTCTCCACCATGTAGATTCACTAAAAGCCCCACATATACATCATTTATTGGTCACATTTCCATCAAGTTAGCCTCCACAAGACACATGCTCCCTCGCACACGGTCTCCATCAACTTGTCTACTAGGTGAGTTGTGTTGGATGGCACATGCTTGTCTGTGAGTTGTTGGACATGCATATGCATGTGTCGCGGGCCGGGACGTCGATCGGCAGTGTATGCATGGCGCGGATGTGTGTTGTATGTGAAGGCCGCCGGTGTCTTCGTCGCATGTATATGCATGTGTATGCTTTTGTGTGTTTGTGTGCAGGTGCCGGTGTGGTGCATGGTTGCCGAAATGTTGATTCATTTCTGTTTCGGCCTACTTTTGCACCACCCATATGCCCTATTTACAGGGGAGGTGCTGCCGAAATTTTCTGGCGAGACATGCATGCATATATATATATGGTGTGATTCATTTCTCTTGTGCGCAGGCAACCATGGTGCGCCAAATGAGCGAAGGTATGCTGGCTAGATACAAGGCCCGGGCGATGGCCGTCATGCTTCGTACCAATAAGACCGAGATAAGACGTCCTTACAAGACTTGCAAACTCGGGACCTAATCAAACATGATTCCGGGACATTGGAGAAGCACTTTCTCATGGGTGGATTCATGCCTGGCTACAATGATGTCATGGAGGAGGAAGAGGCACCCGGACATGATCATGTTGAAGGAGATGCCGGACATGATGATGATCATGACAATGAAGGAGATGAAGGACATGATGATCATCACGATGATGATGAAGGAGATGTCGGACATGATCACCACGATGAAGGAGACGCCGGTGGCGGAGAAGACACAGACACACAGCCACCACTAAGTTTGGCCCTGTAGGACCCTCATCTTCGAGAAGTGCTCCTCAAGGGGGGTTACAACACAATAGCGGCCGCGAGAGAGAAAGAAAAGTTGGCACAAATGAAGAAAGACGCTGTTACTCCATTGTATCCTAGGTGTCGGCCCGATCATACACGTCTGAATGTAACCCTCAAGGATTTGGAGATGAAGGTGAACAACAGATGGACCGACGTGAGATTCAACAATAACATGGAATTCTGGGGCGATGTGCTTCCCGAGAATAACACATTGCCAAGAAGCATCGACGAGGCCAAGAAAGTCGTGTGCCCTCTCGACCTACCATACGTCAAGTATCACGCATGCATCAATGATTGCGCACTTTATCGGGACGAGTATGAGGATAGAGTGACATGTCCGGTGTGCGGCCAGCCACGATACAAGAGGGGTAACAAGAAAGTTCCTCATAAAGTTGTATGGTATTTTCCTATCACTCCCCATCTGCAGCGGTATTTCATGGACCCTAAGGAAGCGAAGCGCATGCAATGGCACGCGGAAAGTGTTCCGCCGAAATATGATCCCGAGAAGGGCCAGATCCTGACACACCCTGCAGACGCTAATCAGTGGAAGGCACTGGACATGGAGTTCGAAGACGAGTTCGGGGGCGATCCAAGGAACGTGAGGCTGGGCATGAGCACCGATGGATTGAACCCCTTTGGCAACCAGAGTAGCACGCATAGCACCTGTCCTGTGTTCGTATGGCCGTACAACCTCCCCCTGGATGTGCACCAAGCAGAGGTACGTGCACATGAGTAATCTTATTCAGGGCCCAAAACAACCGGGTATCGACATGCATCTGTATCTCGGGCTGTTGAAAGAGGAGTTAGCCATGCTGTGGGAGACGCCGGCCCCTACGTGGGACGCCTACACTGGAGACTACTTCGATATGAGGGTCGCGCTGCTCACGACGGTGCAGGACTACCCGGGCTATGCATATGTATCATGCCAGGTGAAACACGGACACAATGCTTGTGTCAGGTGCATGGAGAATACCCCGCATACCCAACTATCGAGGGATCCCGGGGTCTTCGAAAACCGTGTTCCCAAAGATGCGAAAGTGGCTACACGTGAATCACGAGTGGAGGAGACGCGCGGATCTGTTCGATGGTATGGTGGATCTCGATGGACCCCTGAAGAGGAGGAGTGTAAGGATCCCAACCTTTAATAAGGTAGAGTCCCCTGTGTTTATAATGCTAGTCCCTGGATCAATAGCTAGCATCCACAGTTAAGATGTAATATCAAGAAACAAAGGTCATAATACAACTTTATAACCAGGAATAACATAATTTTATTACATCTTACATAGCTCATTTGGCTATTACATTACATTGCAGCAGAATATCTATAAGCATGGGGTCCTTCATCTTCAAAGTGCCACAGTGCGAACATATTGGTTGTAGACTTTGTAATCCTAATCAACACACTTCACTAAATCAATCAAACCTGCAACATAACAAGTTACAGCCACAAGGGTCAATACATTTGAATTGTATTGGCAAGTGATACTATGGTAGTATAGTGGAGTCTAACATCTATATGCATTTGGCTAAGTGGAGTTGAGGTTTGCATTGCTCAAAATAGATTTTTCCTTATCATTTGAAAATACTAAGTTTTTGTTTTGCCAAAACTTTTCTAAGGCATCTCCCAATCAAAGATTGAAAATTCTTTAACCCTTGTTCAAACCACAAGTTTTTAACTTAGAAATTTGAATGATGAGATTCTTGATTGCTTCCATGTCTTGATGCTCAAATTGTCCTTTACCATGGACATGGCTAAGTACTTAGATTTTACACTCTGCAGAGGTGGTGCACTTTCCCCACAAGACTTGGTTTCCCAAGACAAGATCTTTCAGAAGCCTTCCCTTAGACCAAAATGGACACGTTCCAACCTATCAAACTCTACCACCCACTGTCCATATGGCTAAGTTCTTGCAACCTATATGATCCAGGCAGAGCCCATAATGCCAAGTGGCTGCACTTGAAGCTTCTCAACATTTGACATCTCAAATCTCTTTGTTCCTGGGTGGCCATCCACAAGTGAGATACACAAGGTCAACCATAGACATGGGCCTTGTGAACCACTCAACCAAAAACCACCAATCAAGTCCCATTCCACCCAGGTGATTCATTGACTTAGTTGTTTTATTAAGAAAAACATAAGTCGTCAGACTTAGAAATTTTTCATAGTATGGATATATATTCCACCCTTGTTTTCTATTAGCTAGGCTAAGCATGGTAGTAGTAGGTATCTGGACTTAGGAATTTCCACTAAGGTTTCACCTACTAGGATTTCCTATAGCAAGGTTTATACTTAGCAAAAATTCCATGCAAGTTTTACTTAGCAAAATCACTAATGCATAGTGAAAGTAATGGGACAAAAAGTATGAAGCATCACTTGCCTTTTTGGTAGAGTATAGGTTCACTCCTTGTCCTTGCAACAATCACACTCTTCAAGTCACTAGAAATCAATCAAGCAAGGCACAATCTCAATCTACCAATCAAGCAAAACAACACATAAAATCATAGAACTAAGATAATGCATGCAAGCATGCCAAGGTTTGTTTTATTTGGACAAGTGGTTCCTAATGGGACATAAACATTTGAAAACACCTAATGGTTATTTTGTAAAGTGGCAAAGTCATTTGCAAAAGGTTTTCATTTCCTAAACCATTTTCAAAACAAAGTATCATTTTATGTGGTGTAGAAATATTTTTACTAAGGCATTAATCTATAGGGTTCACCAAATATGTTTTCAAACTATAAAACTTGGTGTTTAGGGTCAGAGAGTTTAAAACAAAACATTTCCCAAAGGTTTTACTTCAAAATCATTTTCAATAAATAAACCACATTTCTATTTGACTAGAAATGGTTTTAAATCAAAGAATCATTATTTTGTTTCACCAAATACATTTTTGAATCCACAAAGTGTTTCCTATGGTCAGTAGGTTCAAATCACACCATTTTCCAAAGATTTTATCCCCAAAATCAGTTTTGAACAATTTTTACAATCTAAACAAGAATACAAATGTTTCTGCAAAAACAAACATTTTTCCAGAAGCTTTTTACTAAACAAATGGCATGGTTGGCTAGGGCTTGTTCCACTGATTCCATTGATATAAAGTTTGTAAAATTGGGACGTGTAGAACTAAAGTTATGGAATTTACAAAATTGAATCTCTAATAGACACATTTCTGTTTTTAAAACAAAGCACTAGACACGTGGGCTGTTCTGATTCGTCGAAAACGGTTCGTGCGGATCAAGCGTTGCGAGGCGTTGGATTAAAATGAGATCATGCGGCATAGATCAGTTCTCACCCTTTCGTTTAAGTCGCTTGTTCATACGCGTCCGATCTAAAACGAATGGCCCTGATCTATTTGACCACAAAGTGGCGGCGGTGGTTGGCGGCGGCGCGCTCAGACGGTACGGTCTCTGGTGATTTAGGAGGCAAGGGGAGCAGAGGGGTAGCTCACCGGAATCGCCGAAGCCTGCTGATGCTCAACGTTGTGGCAGCTCGTCGAGGGGCGCGCGGGTTCGTCTTTAATTGCTCACCGGAGTTGATCTGGGCCTCGGTGCGGTCAGGCGTCGACGGGGGCGAGGCTATGGGTTCTGCGCGACTAGTTGGCGAGTACCTGGATGATCACAAGGCACAGGCGAACAAAATGGTGTGAGGCTCTGGTCAAGGCGCGCACGGTTTCAGGTGATGTGGCTTACCGGAGTTGTCTGCGAGACAGCGTCTTGTCGATTGAGGTCGTTCTTGCCGTATTGGCACGCATGTAGCAAGCTGCGGCTGCAGAAAGGTCCGCCAGGTGATGGAGATCACGGCTGGGTGCTCGAGGAGGCAAGAGATGGCGTGGGGCTGCTGGATTCCTCGCTCGAGCGTCGTCGGAGTCAGTGGCGGTTTGGAGACGATTCGAGCAGCCTGGTGGCATTCAGAGCGTGGGGTCTGAGGGGAAAGGTGGAGAAGGGCGAGGCGATTAAGACAGCGTGGTTGCAGGAGCGATTAACTGCTGCGTTAACGCGAATTGATGCTCGCGAATTCATCACAGAAACGGGAGAGAGGGGGAGGAAGAACTGGTCGCGTGGTTGAAGACGGGGGAGCTGGCGGTGGGGTCTACCTGGCAGTGAGGAAGTGAGAGGGAAAGAGGTCCACCAGTCATTGGCTTAGTGGGTGTGAGTTCGAGTGAGAAACCGTTTCGCTGAGGAAAAGAAAGGTGGGCTGGAGTTGGGCCTAAACTGGGCTGCTGGGTTGGGTCGACCAGATTCCTATTTTTTTCCAGTTCTGAATCTTTTTCTTTTTCTCTTTTGATTTTCTGTTTTGAAATTCAAACAATAAATCAAACATTCAAAACCATTCAAACATTCACCACACTTGTATTAAGTTTTGGTTCTGTTTAACAACAACATAAACCAAAATCCCCAAAAAAAATTATTTTTATTATTTTTAGGATCTATTTAATAATTAAATAAAATAGACCTTAATTATTAATTCAAATAGGTTTTATTTAATTAATAAACCTCCATTTGAAAACTAAATATTGTCAAAACCAAATCAGTAGGTTTTATTTGAAAATAAAAGATACTTGGAAAACTTGTTTAAAACAAAATAACATTTTTATTTTAGGTTCCATTAATAATTAAATAAAATGGACCTTAGTTGTTAAATCAAATAGGGTTTGTTTTATTTAAAATATTTATTTGAAATCTAAATAAAACCAAAACAGTAGGTTTTATTTGAGAATATAAAATACTTGGAAAACTTATTTAAAATAATTTAATAAGTTTTAGTGTTTATTTAAAATGGGAAAAGCCTTTATTTTAAATAAAACTAGATATTAAATCCTTATTATTTTATTTAAATAAACCTTTACTATTTTTATCAAAACAAAACATTTTATTTCAAAAACTTGGCCAAGGTTTAATTTGGCTCTATAAAATAATCTTTATTTATAAATCCACCTTTTCTTTTGAAAACAAAATCTTTTATTGAAAGATCCAAAAATAGTAACACCAAATATTTTTATTTTACTTTATTAAATGTTTATCTTTTTAAATCCCTTTAGGATTTATTTGATCCAACTTGGTTTGAAGGTTTCCAATTAGATTCAAAAAGTTTCTTCTCACCCTGAAAATCAACAAGGTTTTATTTTATTCATTTATTTTTCACATTACAAGATTTGGAAAATCTTGGGATGTGACAAGGAGCAGCGAGGTAATCAAGGAGTTGCTGGATAACTGGAAGGAGTGCCCTGCGCAGGGGAAGAAGCGTCTGAGGGTGAAGCCGCTGCGTGGCGTATGGAAAGCGAGGTCTGTTTTCTGGGACCTGCCGTATTGGAAATACCTCCACACGCCCCACAGCCTTGATCTCATGCACATCATCAAGAACGTGTGCGAGAGTCTGCTTGCCACTCTGTGTAACATGCCGGATAGGACCAAAATACGGGCCGAAAGCAAAATACGACATGATACATCTGGCATCAAGGAAGCGCTTCAACAAGGAGGACGCCCCGATGATGATGACAACGACGAGGAAGAGACTCAAGGTCGGCGCAAGAGGCCTAAGCCGAACAACTACTACTGCCCCCTTCCTGCTTCACTATGAGTGAGGACAAGCTCGAGCAGTTTTTCAACACCCTCATAGGAATCAAACTTCCTATCGGCTACGGAGGGAAGATATCGAGATACCTGGACATACAGAAGAAGAGGTTCAGTGGGATGAAATCACACGACTGTAATGTGCTGATGACGCAGATACTCCCAGTTGCAATCCGAGGGATCATGGACGAGCATATCCGTGAGACGCTATTTGGCCTCTGCAACTTCTTCGACGTCATCTCTTGGAAGGAGATCAGGATGAACCAACTTGAGACTCCGCAGGACGAGATTGTCGTGATACTCAACGAGCTCAATATCTACCCTCCCCCCCCGCGTTCTTTGATATCATGTTGCATCTGCTTGTCCACCTCATCGATGACATCATCTAGCTCAGTTTGTCGTTCCTACACAACATGATGTCGTTCGAAAGGCTGAACGACGTGCTCAAGGATACGTTCGAAACAGGGCGAAGCCAGATGGAGGCATAGCCAAGTGATTTATGCTCTACTAGTGCATATCGTTCTGCCAGAATTATATGCAGTCTGAGGAACCTGTTGGTCTCCCGAAGCGCAAGCACTTCGGCAGGATCGCTAGAGTTGGTCACCGCGAGGACTTCATAGCAGTGCACGCCATCTTCAAGGGTCGGCAACCAGACTATGACAGGGCACACCGAGTCGCGCTACAGCACATACAAGTGGTCGGTCCTTGGGTGGAGAAGCACAAAAGCTTGATTGACAACATGTTGAACGACACGGGCCGGCGGAGATCGAGGGGAGACGTGACGAGAGAGCACAACTCTACCTTCACGAGTTGGTTCAAGAAGGAGCTGCTCCTTCTTAATGAGGGTAAGGCGCCTGCTGGCGATGATAGACTCTTATTCATCCTGTCGCAGGGCCCCTCGTTGAACATGAGGACCTATCAGGCATACGACATCAATGGGTACACTTTCTACACCGAGGAGAAGGACAAGAACATCGAATACTAGAACTCGGGGGTCACGATGCTATCCTACGCCGACAAGGAATCCAATGTGAAGGAAAGGTTCTTCAGAAGGATCAAGGAGATCTGGGAACTCGACTACTATGGAGAGAAGATGCCGATGTTCTGGGTCAGATGGGCCAAGAACGGCGAAAAAGAAGGCCGGTATTTCACAACCATGGTTATACCCGAAGCCAAAGCGTCAAAGGCGGCCGGTGCGACTGTCCAGGCGAAAAACGAGCCATGGGTACTGGCTAGCCATGTGGATCAATGCTTCTTCATTACCGATCCTACAAGGCCTACCCGTGTTGTCGTCAGGAGGGGGAAAAGGAGCATCATCGGAATAGAGGGAGCCGCCACCGAGCAAGACTTCGACAAGTATGGCGATCCAAAGATAGAAGAGGAATTCGACAAGTTCTTCGACAACCCTAGCACGTATCCTCATCTTAGAAGGAATACCACCCTCCCCGCTAAAGGATGTCTGTACACGAGAAGAAATCCACAAGTTCCAGGGCTCAATTACTCTACCGCGATGAAGAAGGGAAAGAGGATCATGACGAGACG
Organism: Avena insularis; assembly: GCA_023614405.1. NCBI lineage: Eukaryota > Viridiplantae > Streptophyta > Magnoliopsida > Poales > Poaceae > Avena > Avena insularis. The sequence continues at coordinate 345,721,352 of CM042697.1, forward strand.
TCGATGCTAGCTCGTTCGGAAGCAACATCACACGAAGTGACCTTTTTTGTGTGTGATGTATGCATGTGCGCAATCGTGTGCGTCAAGTCGACAAAATACTATATGTGTTTTTTTGGAGTAGGGTGTTGATATACACACGATTATTGGTAGTTTTTTGTAATAAATTTATTACCTACCCGCAATTATATACATGTTCTCACTCTATATCTGAAAAATATTGGAGCTACTATGTTTTAGAAATAGTAGAAAATTATTATTTGTAATGAGTAAGTGATATTCGTTACATATGGAACTTAAAAATTGCAAAAGAATGTTTTTATTACAAAAAAAAGTGTTGGAGTGCCAGGAATCGAACCTGGCACCTCCAGGTTTTAAACGAGACAACCAACCCTAGAACCACTATGTTATACAAGTGTTGTTGTCACACTACACCGCCTAGCCTTTTTAAGTAATGCCAGGGGAGTTCGTGGTGCACCCCCATATCGGTGCACCACGGACAATTATCTGTGGCGCACTGATATGGGGGTGCGCCATGAACTCCCCTGACTTAGCCAAAATAACGGCATCGCCTCCCTTCAATCCCTTTCTTCCCCAAAGTCGATCGAACCCTAACCCCCGTGCGCTCCCCCCCGTGCGCTCGCCTCGCTCCCCCGCCGCTCGCCGGACCGCCCGCCAGCGCCTCCGCTCGTCAGACCGCCACCCTCCGCCAGTCAGGTACTCCTCACCCTCTCCCATCTCTCTTTTCCTGTCCTCCTCATCCCGCTCGCTAACGAACCCTAACCTCTCCCCTCCCCTCTTCCCCCTCCCCTCTGCCCCTCCCCTCTTCCCACCCCCTCTCTAACCTGCCCCTCTCCGGCAGCCACCACAGGAGGAGGAGCACCTCAGGACCAGGAGGAGGAGGCCCACCAGTACCACCTCGACAAGGCCCGCAGCACGACCTGAGGACTAGGAGGAGGAGGCCCGCCCGCACCACCGTACCTCGACAAGGCCAAGGTCGCCTTTACCACGTGAGCCTCTCCCTCCCCTCCCTGCCTCTCCCTATCAGCTAACACTAGCTATTGTTTCCTTATGCTTGGACTCGTCATCATTGGCACATCTGCGATGTTTTACTCTTGAAGGATTTAGCATAGGGATTGTGTATTTTTCATTATGTTTATTCTTGTGCAATATCAATAGTGGTTTCTTGGTGAAGTTACTATGACGATGCGTAATAGCCGTGATTTTCCTTTCTGGGTCGAACTAGTTTATCGATGCAGAGGTCAGGGCTCTGTTCCCCTTTTGGAGAAAGGGATAGCACTACAGATCTCTCTTTGTGCATCACACAACATGTTTAAATCGTGTAAATAAGGTTAACAATTGTTTGCTGTCCTTATATTGGCATAACAAGGTTAACCGTTTAATATTCTAAACCCATAAGATGATTTAAGTTCATATACTAAGGATGAGAAATCAGTTTGGCTAACATTTTTTCCTATAGAGATTTAGTTGTAAAGATTGCCACGTGTAATAAATAAGTCCAATTTTTTGCATTATCAATTTTGGTAATAAAACACCGCAGATATGTCCATTTGTCAATTTTGGTATGGTCAGTGTGGTTGTATTACTGCAAATTATATGGATTTGGTTTCATTACATTCTTGACCAAACTTATTTTACTATTTGTACTAGATAATTCTGAAGGATTATGCTTAACTTGGTTTAGTCCTATGTTGCCCTAATTTTCATCTTGCACACTGGCATACTTTGGTAATTAATATCGGGCATCACGCTTCATTCTTGATCGTGTCTTGGTGCCTGGTTAGATTAGCATTGGTTTGATTTATGGATAACTTCATGATTTTGCTTTGCCTTCATCTAGATAACTTCACAACTTTTGGCTTGAATTCATCTTTGTACTTTATTTGTAATCAGGCAGCAACCTTTGTCTTAGCATTGGTCTTTGTGAAATGTTTGAAGGCAGAAACCTTTGTAATCAGGCATCATCCTTTGTCTTAGCAACCTTTATTTGTAATCAGGCAGCAACCTTCAAACCTTTGTCTTAGCATTGGTCTTTGTAATCAGGCAGCAAACTTCATCTGGATAACCTTTGTAATCATTGGTCTTTGTGAAATGTTTGAAGGTTTAGGTTTTCTTTAGTAGTCTGGCTGCTTTGTTGCCCATGATTTCAGAAAGTGAACACTTGGAAGAAGAGGCTCAGCCTTTCCATAGTTACTTATACTGCACTCTAGTCTAGTTCAGACTGGTCTTATGATCTAGTTTACTTGCCAATGGTTCAGGTTCTGTTAAAACTGTAGTAATAATTTTTGAATGTATCACAGCATAGGTCCTGTTAAAACCGTAGTAAGAATTTTTAAATGTATCACAACATAATATGCCTATAGTTCTCAGATCTCAATGTTACGTGCTCTCATGTTAACAACACTGAACTTTTCTAAAACCCAGGGTGGTTTCTAAAACCCAGGGTGGTATCTGCTGATGTAAAATAGTGCAAGTTACTAGCTTACTTCTGATGTTTCATGTCCTTGCTTTGGAACATATATACTCAGTTGCTTGCTCTACCTTTCATTTTTATCGAATCAAAGTAGTACATTTGAACATGTGTGTTATCCCTAGGATTGTTCGGCTTGGCACACCAGCCACCACTTTTTGTTACTTCTAGTCCTTTAAGGTGAAGATCAGCAGGTTGTCAACCTTTATGGTGCAAAGGCACCATTTTATGCCTTTTGTGGATGTTTTGTGTATGTTGCCGACCCTCTGTGGTCGCCTAAGGCAAATTTTGTGCCTCTTTTTTTGTGAATTGTTGCAGGGATCTCAAATGGTGCCCGTTACTCTCAAAATGTTGATTCATTTCTGTTTCAGTTGAGAAACGGGCACTCCTACATAGACATTTTTAGGGGAGGTGCTGCCGAATTTTTCGGTCGAACTAATGTACTAACAAGTTCTATTTTCTTGCATAGTGCAACAATGTCGACCGGACACGTCAACGACGGTGCCGGTACATCAAAGGACCCAGGACCGACTGTTGAAGAGCAAGCACGGCAATCTAACCTCATGTTTTGGGAGTTGTCCCAGAGGAGGGAGGAGGAGGAAATAGATGGGATGGTGGACAATGAAGGCGATGCCGGAATGTCGTCAGGTGATGACGGCGAAGATGAGACAGGGGCCGAGGATGAGACCACCACCGGCAGCGGCGACCACACCGATGCCGGTGAACGCACAGCCGGCAGCGAACAGACGACCGATACCGGTGAATGCACCGACGATGGCTGTAAGAAGAAGGTTGTGAGGAAGCCTCGACCACCACCAACGCTCGGCAGTCAGCGCCAGGAGTTCACCCAAGTGTCCCCGACCGGCGCGCCCGAGGAGACAAAATATCTTGCCGCTGGCTACGGGGTCCAAATCGGGTGCATGGTCTGGGAGGTCGTGACGATCAACACGCGGAACCTCCGAGATCCCGCCAACATTCACCTTGTCGAGCTCCTCATGTATAAGCTTCATGGGTGCTACAAGTTCCCGGATGAATTCGAAAACAAGGGGGTCAAGGGAAATATCGTGAACTAGGCGGCGCTCACGAAGATGAGCATCGCCTTGGCCAGCTGGAGAGCCCGGGTGAAGAAGAGGATCGGCGAGAAGAAAAGCTGGGAGGAGATAAAGGCCAAGGAGCCAATGCTCGAGCACAATGACTATGTGCTCTTCAAGGAGACGCTGGAGACCGATACCACGAAACTCGACTTGGCATGGGGGAAGAGACTCTACGACCAGAACATAGGCCAGCATCGCCTCGGGAGGGGCGGCTATAGAGCAGCCCAGGAGATTTGGGACAAGGAGGATGCCGAGCTTCGGCGTCTAGGAAAACCAAATAGGTGGGAACGTTTCATGGACCCGTAGGTGAGGAACTTTGTGCGGGCATGCTACTTCCTGTGCCCCATAACAAAGGAGTTCAAAACCGAAGATCCGGCCGTGCAGGATTTTGAGAAACTCCTGGTAAGACACTTACCGCGGATCTCAGTAGTTCATATTATTTGCAATCGGTAATGAATACATCCATTGTAGTACTAAATGGGTTCCGCCTATGCTTGTGCAGGAAGCTGAAATAGCAGTCGCGACAGGTATCGAAGAGGGTGTAAGGGAGCCGTGGGACACTCCTTTCAATAGGGCGGTCAACGCCAAAAAGAAGAGGCCCAAGAACAAGAAGATGACGTCCAGTGGATGTGTTGCCGTCTTTGGGCTGACCACGAAGGTCGGCGTCCACTTCAAAGAGGACGCAAAGATCGGGAAGAAGAGGAGGGACAAGAGAGCAGCGGGGCAGGAACGGAAGATCGAGGAGCTCATGGCAGAAGTGGCCGTCTGCCGGCAAAATTGGAGGCCAAGACAGAGGCGAAGATGGTAGATAAGATGTGGAGTATGTTCCCTCCTCACCTGTGGGATGGTTTGGCCAAGTGGAATGCGGCAGGTGGAGTTGCGCTGATACCGGTGCCTAGCATGAGCGGCAGCAACTCTCAACAGCACCCGTCGCCGAACTTTGTGACCCCGCCCTCCAACCCCTCCGTGCATCCTCTTCCCATGTTGGTGAGCTCGCATCCGGCGGCGGAGGCGCCCAACACCCAAGCTCAGCCTGCCGCGCCCAACACCCAAGCTCAGCCTGCAGCGGCGCTGGCGCCCAACACCAGCCCACAACCGGCACCGTTGCTTCGGGATGAGCGGGAGCAAAAGCTGATGCAGCCTTGCGTGTCCACACTTGCCGAGCTCGACGCCCTCACAACAGTAAGTGTTGAATGCTTCGTCGTAGGGCTCGCGACCTCACACACATATATATTGTCCCGCAGGACGCCAATTGCACATTTCTTCACAAGGTGGACGGCGTGTTGAGGGATGTAGGCAAGGGTGCCATCATTCAACCCAAGGGGCTCATGATGCACAACTGGAGGGCCCTGAAGGGTTTCCAAAGAATCGACCCGCCTAGGCAACCCGAGGGAGCCGAAGAACATAAGGACCTTGAAGGCTTCTACGGCTGGCCCATGCTATGGCCCAAGAGCCAGCTTCGGCTTGCAAAGGACGACAAAGCACGCACCACCGCACTAAAGAAGGTACCGCTCGTCATCGCCAACACCGCATGACATAAGGCTTTGGCCGCACACACGCCGTCGCCACAGCCCAATGATGACGTGGAGGTTGCACATGATGACGATGATGATCTGGAGGTCAATGTGGATGACTACTTCAACACCAACACCATGGCCAACGATGGATTGTTCATGCCTCCACTTGGAGAGCCAGCCCCCACGGTGAACCGGCCGGCCGGCCCTTGTCATGCATGCAGCGTCTGGGCGTTGGTGGTTCCCAGGAGACGCCCGATGCTGACGCCGGTGGTCCTCCTACGGTGATAATTAGCCCTAGCACACTACACAAGGCGGCCGGTGAGCAGCTGGCGGGATGCGCTGACCCAGCCGCTAAGAAGTCGAAGTACCGGAAGAATAGCCGGAGCAAGAAGGGTTCAGAGAGCCAGCCGGCTCAGAAGAAGCAGGCAGTTTTTCTGCATCATGACACCGCCTTCACAGAAGCGCCCCGGCCTTACATGATGCACATAGCGGGCCAGCCGATTCTGACTCAGGAGCTGCTCGATGTCGCGGATTCATCGATGAAGCATTTGTATCACAACATTCTGCATCTCGAGAGCATGCTTCTGAAAGATAAGAACCCGGGTACCCAGTCTTCACATGCAAGGTGCCAAATGGACATGGCTTCGTCGATGTAGCACCCACGGACCTGTTCTTCCTGCGGTACGAGGACATCTACGATCTGATGCACTCGAAGCGTCTGGACTACAACTTTGTCTGCCTCTTCGCCCTCCAAATGTCGATCAGGATCCATAGGGAGAAAATCAAAGGCGTAGCCATTGTGGACCCCTACTACATGCGCGACAAAATGCTTGCGAGCGACGGATACATGGAAGCGGTGTCGCTATACCTCGGGAATTTCTTCTTCAAGAACCAGGACAAGTCTATGCTTTTCCATGCCTTCCCCGAGTAAGTGCACACAACCGGTCTCCATCCATCGTAACACATCCTTAGATTCCTTTTGTCCCCTTCTTCAAACAGTTCCATTTCTATTGTTTTGTGCAGTGGCATATACTACACACTCATCTCCGTCTACCGAGGTTGTTGCAAGCAACGTACTTGGACTCATCCAGTGAAACGAAGCCGAAGAGATGGGACCGAATCAAGCGTGTCCTGGATCATGCTATACAAGTCTATGCCGCCAAGGGAGGCAAGTTCAGCAAGGGGGGCGAAAGTAAGAAGGATGGAGGAACATCTGCAGCCACGCCACCAAGTTCCCATGCGTCAAGCAGCCGGCGGGCAGTGTGAAGGAGGCCTTCTACGCCTTCCATCATGTAAGGATGTACATTCATGATTCATGGATGGAGGAACTGTCGGATAATCTCCGAGTTTGGGCCGAAAAGTTGTCGACAATCGACGATTCGGACCTCATGGAATAGTTCTGGCGCATCCAGAATCAGATCTGTCTATGCATCCATGAAGATGTCATGACAAGAGGAGTGGCCTTCCACTATGGCGGCAGACCGCTGACTAACCGCGATATCAAAGACCGCCTCGAGTTGCAGCGCGACGACAGGACCTTCATGACGAGAGAGGGCTGCCGACCCTTGCCCAAGAAGACTACCAGCTAGTGTGTGTCATGTGTGCCGTCTGTATGTCATGGACTTGATCGACTATCATTGTGATGTTTAGGAAACTGTCGTGTTGGACATGTGTGTGTATGGGAGTCGTAAACCTTAAGTTACCGAGGCTCCTTGTGCCTATGTTGGACCTGTTTAATCAGGTGTTCTACTATTTCTTTAGGTGTATGAATGTCTTTGCTATATTTCGTTATCATGCCATTCTATTCGTTGCATAACATGAATGCCTAATATGTCTATATTTTTGCCTTGTCCGCAGTGATGGCGAAGGAAAACTGCTACGTGGTGTCTGAGGGCAGCGTTAGAGTCTCTGAGGAGTGGGAGGACTGCGAGCAACGAGTGATCAACTTCAGCGGCAACAGCTACAAGGGGTACAAGACTGGAGAGTTGGCGGTAGCCAAGTGGAGGAGGCACCTATGGAAGAACAACCAGATGAAGATCATCATGGTCTTCTCCTTGCTCACCGCCGTCGCCATTGTCCTCTATTCAGTCATAGTCTAGGTCATGATCGACGATGATCGAATATGTATCGAGATGCATGTGTGATTTCGAACTTGTACTCTCCCATGACTTGTGTGTAACACTTGTACTCTCCATATTGATGTATTTTGGGACTTTGTATGAATTTCAGTGAGTTTCTAGGTATTCCTGTGAGTTCTGTGCATTTCTATGATATATTGCTATATTCTGGTATATTTCCTGTGTATTCTGTGTATTTCTGCTGTATTGTGCTATTTTTTTTGAAATACTGAGACAAGTTAGTGGCGCACGCGTTTATCTAGTTAGTGGCGCACGTTATTAGTGGCGCATCAAAATAGGGTGCGCCACAGATGACATTCGTGGCACACGTCAGGACGGTGCGCCACGGATAACAGGATAGTTAGTGGCGCACGTCGGGGTGAGCCAGGAACCTCCTGTAGTTAGTGGCGTCTTATTCGTGGCGCACGGGGGTGCGCCACTAACTCCAAAATGCATGCGCCACGGATAGGCTTTTTCCCTCTAGTGACGGGGGGGACAGCTTGTGCATGCCCTTCGTGTCTTGTATTAGCAGGAGCACCAGGTCACCCTCCCAGAACGTGATGGGACGGATGCGGTTGGAGTGATACCAGTGCATCCCTTGCTGGTAGATGGCTGACCTGGACAAGGTCTGCTCGCGGGCCTCCTCGAGGAGGTCCACGCTATCCTCCATCGCCTCTTGGTTCTCCTTCTCCGTGTAAACGAGCTTGCGGGGTGAGTCGAACTCGATGTCTGCCGCGAGGACCGCTTCTGAGCCATAGGTGAGGAAGAACGGGGTGAAGCGGGTTGATTTGTTTGGAGTGGTGCGGAGGCTCCATAGCACAGCCGGGATATCCTCGGTCCAGCAGCTGGGTGATCGCTCTAGTGGCTCGATCAGCCGGGGCTTGATTCTGGCTAGCACCAAGCCGTTGGCTCTTTCCACCTGCCCGTTGGACTGTGGGTGTGTGGCGGATGCAAGATCCAGTCGGATCCCTTTGTTGTGGCAGAATCGGGCGAAGGCCGCTTTGGCGAAGTTCATGCCGTTGTCGGTGATGATGCTATGGGGGTAGCCGAACCGGATGATGATGTCGCAGAAGAAGGTGACGACGGTAGCACCGTCTAGCTTCCGGATCAGCTTCGCCTCGATCCACTTGGTGAACTTGTCCACCGCCACCAGTAGGTGGGTCATGCCGGCTCGAGCTCACTTGAAGGGGCCGACCATGTCCAGCCCCCAAACCGCAAAGGGCCATGTGATCGGTATGGGCTTGAGCGCGGAAGTCGGCATGTGCCTTAGCCGGTCGAACCGCTGGCACCCATTGCACGCATGAACCAGCTGGTCCGCGTCCTCCGAGGCGGTGGGCCAGTAGAATCCGTGGGACATCGCCTTCTACACCAGGGCGTGAGATGAGGCGCGATGACCGCATTCCCCCTGGTGGATTTCCTTCAGCAGTCGGCAGCTGGTATCCGTGTCGAGGCACCACTGGAAGACACCTGCGGTGCTGCGCTTGTACAATTCCTTGTTGATGATGGTGCATGTGTGCGTGCGACACCGGATCTGCCTTGCCTCCACCTCGTCATCCGGGAGCTCATCGTTGAGGAGGTAGTTCATGAAGGGCTGGGCCCAGGATGGAACTTCCCGGATGGTGAAGACACTAGCCGGCACGATCTGGAGCTCATCCGGAGGGCGGCCGGGCAGGATGCCCGAGTCGGCAGCCCCCGGGCCTCTTCCCTTGCTCGATGACGGCTTGCCTGAGGAGGAGGCAGTCCCCCGGGTCTTTCAAGCTGAAGGGCACAACGGCGGGGCCCAGCTCTTTCAAGCCGGCAACCCTCGGGTCTGCCACCCAGATGATCGACTCGGATTCCGGAGAGGGGGTGATGCTGGTCTTGCGAAGGTGCTCCAAGGATACTCCGGGCAGGATGGCTGCTCTGGTGGATCCGACTCACGCGAGCGCATCGGCCGCCTCGTTGTTGGCACGGGGAACATGATGGAACTCCCATCCCTCGAAGCCATCACTGAGCAGCTGGACGTGGAACCGGTACAGGGCCATGTTGGCGTCCCGAGCATCCCACTCGCCGGATACTTGTTGCACCACCAGATACGAATCGCCAAAGCAAAGGATCTGGCGGATGCCGATGTCTTTCATGAGCCAGAGCCCATGCACGAGAGCCTCGTACTCGGCGATGTTGTTCGACGCGGTGAAGGGGATATGTAGAATGTAATCCATCTAGTCTCCCTTGGGTGAGATGAGCACGATGCAGGATCCCAAGCCCCCGCGCATCTTCGAGCCATCGAAGTGCAGCTTCCAGTAGTCGGAATCTGGAACCGGCGGCAGGTACTGGTTTTCCGCCCACTCTACGAAGAAGTCTGCCACCGCCAGGGACTTGATGGTGATCTGGGGCTCGTACTGAATGCAATAAGCGGCCATCTCAATGGCCCACTTAGCTACCCGGCCCGTGGCGTCCTTTGTTGTCGAAGATTTCTCCCAACGGCCAAATGGACACCACGGTGAGTGGATGCTCCTGGAAGTAGTGCTTGAGCTTCTTGCAAGCCAAGTACACGCCATAGCACATCTTCTAGTAGTGGGGTAGTTCTGCTTGGAGAGGGAGAGCACCTCGCTGAGGTAGTAGATGGGTCGCTGAACCGGCTGGGCCTTGCCTTCCGATAGGACGACACTGACGACCCGGTTGGTGGCGGCTATGTAGAGCGACATCGGATCCTTCTCAGCCGGCATGGCGAGAACCGGCGCCGTGGATAGCATGCGCTTGAGGTCGTGGAACACGGCATCCGCCTGCGTAGTCCAGGTGAACTTGTCCATCTTCTTCATCAGCTGGTATAGTGGCAGGGCCTTTTCACAAAGCCGGTTGACGAATCGGCTGAGGGAAGCCAAGAAGCTGGTGAACTTCTGGACACCGAGCAAGCTCTTGGGTGGCTGCATCCTCTCGATGGCCACGATCTTCTCTAGATTGGCCTTGATTCGTCGGCTCAAAACGAGGAAGCCAAGGAGCTGTCCGGCTAGCACACCGAAGACGCACTTCTCTGGGTTCAGCTTCATCTGGTACCAGTGAAGATTCACGAATGTTTTGCCAAGGTCCTCCAAAAGGGTCTGCTTCTCCTTCGTCTTGATGACGACGTCGTCCATGTACGCATGCACATTCCAGCCGATCTGCGAGTGCAAGCATTTCTGCATGCAACACTGATAGGTAGCACCTGCATTCTTCAGGCCGAATGGCATGGTTACATAGCAGTAAGCCCCATATGGGGTGATGAACGACGTTTTCAATTGATCAGTCGGATTCAGCCGGATCTGATTATAGCCAGAATAACAATCAAGAAAGGAGAGCAGATCTCAACCAGCCATAGAGTCAATCACTTGATCAATAGGGGCAGGGCGAAAGGGTCTTTCGAACAGGACTTGTTCAAGCTCGTGTAGTCGATACACATACGCCAGGTCTTGTTCTTCTTCAGCACCAGGACTGGGTTGGCTAGCCAGTCCGGGTGGTATACCTCCATAATTAAGCCGGTACCAAGTAGCCAGGTGATCTTGTCACTGATGACCTTCCTCTTGTCCTCCGCGAAGCGACGGAGGGGCTGCTTGACCAGCTTGGCATCAGGACGCACATGAAGCGAGTGCTCAGGGAACTCCCTCGACACACCCGGCATGTCTTTGGGAGACCATGTGAAGATGTCCCGATTCTCACAGAGGAAGTCGACAAGCACGCTTTCCTATTTGATTTCCAAGCCGGCACCAATGGTGACGCACTTGGAGGGGTCAGCCAGGTCGAGCGGGATCTGCATGGTGTCCTTGGATGGCTGGAACGCCATATCCATAGCCGGCTTCATGCCAGCCGGCACCTCTTGCTGTAGCATGGCAACATTGCGCATCATCTCACTCTTCTCTTCAGAGATAAGCAGGGCCTCCGCTTTCTTGGTGCCTTACTTCGTGCAAGCCATGGACCTCCTGTAGAAGCCGGCCACAGTGATCACACCATTCGGCCCTGGCAACTTCATCTTGAGGTATGCATAATGGAGGACCGCCATGAACTTTGCAAGGGCAGGACGCACAAGAAGGACATGGTAGGTGCTGGCGAGGTTGACCACCTCGAACCAGATTGGCTCGCGCTGGAAGTTCTCCTCCGAATCGAATATGACATCTAGCCGGATCTTTCCTAGCGGAACGCATGGTGGCCCAGGCGCGACGCCGTGGAACATAGTGGTTTAGGGCTGCAGATCACACTCCCGGATGCCCAGCTTCTCCATGGAAGACCGGTAGAGCGGGTTGAGGGTGCTCCCACCGTCTACCAGCATGCGCGAGAATCGGCAGGTGCGCACGTCGGATATGACGAGAGGGTCCAGAACCATCGCGTAGCCCTCGGGATTCAGGAGCAGATTCGGCTGGTCCGCTGGCTCCAGGTAATGGGAGTCTCGGACCAGTTGAGGGGCAGGGGGACAGGGGGACGACAACGTTCGCCTCCACGCTGCGCTTCTTCCGGCCGCGATTGTCAATTGGCTCGGCCTCAAAGATGTGGTAGTTCTCGTGCTGCTGATGGTAGCCTCTGTTTCCACGGTTGTTGCCGGCTGCCCTAGCCGGTGGTGGGGGTCCACTGGGAGGGGGTGGGGGAGAGGAGGTAAACCAGCCTGCTCCTTGATCTGCCAGGTCCAGCTGCACTGCCGAGTGGTGTGCGTAGCCGTCTTGGCGCCGCTGTGGTACTTGCACGGGCCGTCGAACATCTGCTCAAAGGTGAAGGTGTTCCTCTGCCTCTTGTCGTTGTGAGCCGGTGCACCTTGCACTGCATTGACCTGCCTCTGGTGGTAGCGCGGGCTCTGTTGATCCACCGGATGCTTGCCCTGATAGCGGTTGTCGCTGTCGTGCCGCCTGGATGACCCGGCATCTCCGCCTTGGCCGACATGCTTCTCTCGACTCGGCTCGGTGGGAACCGGCCGTCCTTCCGCGTTTACTCATAGGGGCTTCTTCATTGACGCATCCGCAGTGGCATACTGGTCGGCGACGGTCATCAGCTCCGCCATGGTCTTGGGCTCGTCGCATAGCAGCCGGTGGCACAACATCGTGCCTTCGTGGAATCCTTCGATGAAGAAACCGATTGCCTGGTTCTCCACCACCCCTTTGCAGGAGTTGCGCAGCTCGGTCCAATGGGAGAGGTACGCGCGATCCGACTCGTGGTCTCCCTAGACGCACAGAGAAAGGTCGCGGGGCCTGCCTGGACGCTTGTAGGTGTCGTAGAAGTTCCGGATGAAGACTTTCTCGAAGTCGGGCCAGGCATTGATGCTGTTGGGCGCGAGGCTGTTGAGCCAAGTCCTTGCCGAGTCGGTCAACATGAGGAGGATGTAGAGAACCGCCACGCTCTTGTTGCCGTGGGCGATTCCAACTGCGGTGACGTAGTCGGTCAGCCAGTCCTCCGGCTTCATGCTGCTGTCATACATGGGGGTGTTCTGTGGCAGGGAGAACTTGTCGGGAAAGGGATCCTTCCGGATGCACGGCCCGAAGCACACTGGGCCGATTGCATCCTCCTCCTCTGTGAGGCGGGCTTCTGTCAGGAGGTCGATGCGGTTCGCACATCCGGCTCAACCGGATTGGGCGTTCCCACCCGGCCAGTGAGCCGGATGGTGGAGGGGGTGGAGGGGGGTTCTGGCCAGCCGGAGGTGGATGGCTCGTGGCGCCTTGCTCGCCGCGAGGTTGGCTGCCGCCGGACTGGTGATGCTTGGAGCACGGGGGTTGCTAGCCGGGAGACGCGGAGCACTCGGTCTGGCGAGGTGCTCCCTAGCTGTTTCCACCCGGGCGATTCCCTCTGGAGCCGGCCCCTGCCTCGAACGCGATCCGGCCGGCCTCGGCCTGCTCGTCGGCAATGCGCAGCAGGTGCTGTACCCGCTAGAACTGGCGCAACATTTCCTCCCCCTCCAGGTGAGGTAGGTCTTCCGCGATGGCTCGCGCCACCCAAACATTCTTGACCGCGGTGTCGTACACGGGCAGTGGGAAGTACGTGTAGGAGGTCGGCTCGGCATCTTTCTCGAAACGGGCGCCCAGCTCCCCTCCACCATGCTGCACGGAGCCCAGCCGACTAGGATCTTGATTAGCCGGGGTGAGGACATGCGCGTGCTGGTACTTGGTGGAAGCCAAGCCCTGAGCCTGCTGAAGCAGACGCTCTCGCGCCGCCTCGATCTTGGCCATGGCCTCTTCCGGATTTTCCCCGGGGTGGACCGGCTCGAGGAGTTCCTCGATGACCTCATCCACTACACCTTTCTCGCACAGCGGAGTGGACGGGCCATCTAAGTTGCTGCCGCGCTCGAGAGGGGGACGATGACCATGGCTAGAGACGGCCATCATCACCTCCGCGGTGCGGGGCGCGACGAGTGCGCTGCCAGCTGAGGGCAATGGCTCGGAGAAGGAGATGATCTTCTGAGGGAAACTCTCCGGCACGATAGCGACGTAGACGGGCAGGTCGCCGAACAATAGGACGGAGCCTCCTGCCGGTAAGCTGGATCCGGCAATGCAGCGAGCATTGTCGATAACGTAATCGAATTTGCCCAGCGTGAGCACAAGGCCGGAAGCCACGCGCTCGCTGGACGAAGTGCGGGGTCCTGTGCGGAACGTCACTCCAATCGCCGCCATTTGATCCCCACGGTGGGCACCAACTATCATTGTTATGGAAACGACAGAGCCTAGGAAGGCTAGATAGATGTGTCGGAGCGAACAGGGAAGCGAGCGATGGCGTCTGCGGGCGGGATTGGGCACAAGCAAGCGTCAGGGACACAAGAAGTACCCAGGTTCGGAGACCTCGTGGTAAGGTAAAACTCCTACTCCTGTTGATCTGACTATAGGGATGAACTCAAAGAACTACAGGGCTCCTTGAGATGTATCTGTCCTAGCTAGTAGTAAATGAGAGACCAACCCTTGCAATGTTGCCCTGCCACCCCTTATATAGGCCGAGGTGGCATGGGCAACGGCATGGCCAACTGGCGGGTCCCATAGGCGGGCCCCAGCCGGCTAGGTCATCTACAGTGGCCGACATGGAGGGCGTGTACCTGTAGTCAAGCCCATGCCGCCACACAGTCTATAGTGGCTGCCGTGTGGGTAGTTATGCACAGTACCACCTACTGTTTATTGTTACAACCGTCATCGGTATGGGCCGAGTGTCTGAGTCTCCTTTCTGTCTTGTCCATCGTCCTGCGCGTACTGCGCACTATTCTCTACGTCATCTTGTACCTTGCCTATCTTGAGTGACCGGCTAGGTTGCCCTTGCCGGCTGATCCGTCTTGGCCGAGTGGTTGGCTCCATCCGGCTAGGCCTCTGTCTTTGTTCATCTTATTCGGCTGATAGTTCTGTCGGCTTGCTCCTGGCGTGTTTGTCCTTATCCGGATTGCATGGTCCAGCCGACTAGGTGCCTTTGGGGATGGTTTTTATCCGGATGACTGGTTTCCTAGCCTGGTCTTCGTTTGGCTTTCTTTCTGATCTATTTTTGAGCTTTTACGTCCGGCTGCCCCAGCCAGCTAGCAGGTTGTGCCGCTTTGTATCTTGTCCGGTTAGCCTACCCGGGGGTGATCCCCCTGACACTACTGCTCCTGATGATGGACTTCTTGCTCCTCCTCTTGGTCCTATCGTCTTCTGGAATCTCCTCATCGGGTTGTGAAGGGGTTCGTAGCATGGAAATCAAAAAAAAATTGTCGCGTGACCACACACAAGCCAAGATCTATATACTAGATTGTAGCAACGAGTCGATAGAGTACTAACCCTCGAAGATACAAAGCGATTAATGAGAGAAGATTCTCATGGGTGATGTAGTCGTTCACTTGCCGATCTCAAGATCACATAGACGATCCTTCCGGCGCCGCGTTCCGGCAGCGCTCCCGCAGTCGGTCACACATACGATACTCGGTGAAGACCTTCCTCTCCCTTGTTCCAGCAGGAAGCGGAGGTTGTAGCTCTCTTCTCGCGATTCCGGCAGCACGACAGCTTGGTGTCGGAAGTAGAGGGGTGATCCCGCAGGGCTTCACCTAAGCTAGAGCGAGTATGGTGGAGTAGAAGAGGGCCTCGGCGATCTAGGTTTTAGATGTAGAGGGAAGAGGGTAGCCGGTGTCTAGGGTTTAGACTAGGGGCGGTTTAGAGGGGATCTGGGGCTCCGGCGGCTTAGGGGCAGTGGCGGCCAAGGGATTGGTTCTTGGGCGCCTAGGGCAAGGGGGATAACTTGGGGTGTGCCCCCACCCCTCCTTATATAGCTGGGGGAATCCAAGGGTGTTCCCAACCCAGGTGGAAACCCTCCCTAACTCAGAAACCCTCCCTAACTCAGAAACCATGTTGGGATTTGACTTTTTCAAACTGCCTTTTTTACTTTCAAATTAGAGTTTAATATCTCTCTTCCAAGTGTCCAGCCAAGTGACCTAGGACATGATGCCACCATTCCACTTTGTCATGACACATCCATGTACCCTTCCCCTTCTGGTTTGGTGCACCTTCTAGACCCTTCTAGAACATTCAGGTGAAAACACAGAAACCATTCCCGAACTCCGGAATTGGACTTTCCTTATATGAGTATTATTCTCCGGACCATTCCGGATCTCCTCATGATATCCTGGATCCCATCCAAGACTCCGAACTACATTCGGTCTCTTTACTCACTTTCCATATCTACTAAACAACATCGAATCCTTAAGTGTATCTCCCTACGATTCGTGAATTATGCAGACATGATCGAGACTCTTCTCTGATCAATAACCAATAGAGGAATCTTGAAGTTCATATGGCTCCCACATGTTTCTACGATTACTTCATGATCAAATGAACTATTCAAATACGATACCAATTTCCCTTTGTCTCGCGATTACTTATCCGAGGTTTGATCGCCGGTATCTCTACATACCTAGTTCAACCTCATTACCGATAAGTACTCTTTTCTCGTTCCCGTGATATGTGATCCCTTGTGAGCCAGTCACATGCTTGCAAGCTAATTGGATGACGTTCCACGGAGAGGGCCCAGAGTATATCTATCCGTCATATGGATGGACAAATCCTACTCTTGATCCATGTGCCTCAACACATACTTTCCGAACACTCAATGCCACCTTTATAGCCACCCAGTTACGAAGTGGTGTTTGATTTCATCAAAGCATCCATCCGGTGATGGTGATTAACATGATCTCATGGTCGAAAGATTTAGGTTACTATTTGAATGACTTGATCTTATGCTACGCTTAACTATAGGAGTATGTCCATCACATCATTCTCCTAATGATATGACCTTGTTGTTAATAACATCTCAATGTTCATGATCAGGAAACCATGATCATATATTAACCAACAAGCTAGTTTAACAAGAGGCTTTACTAGGGACTCTTACATGTTTACAAATCACACAAGTATTAATGTTTTCGGTTAATAAATTATAGCATGACATGTAAACATTTATCAAAAGCATGAAGATATGATAATAACCACTTTATTATTGCCTCTTAGGCATATCTCCAACAGTCTCCCACTTGCAATAGAGACAATAATCTAGTTTCAAATCTTTGTGTATTCAACACCATGGCTTTCTGGTGTTGTATGTACATGATTTTCTAGTGGTCAACCAATCTTCGGATCCGACACTTTCAGGTCCATGTATGTCTTTGCGTCTCTACGCATCACTCATTCTCTAATGAGATGGCTTTGCATAAATTTGGTCCTTTGGTGAAACCTTTAGTTCCTTGGGGTTAAAACATGTTGATAATATTGTCGTACAATATATCTTCATAGTATAATCCCTCTGTGAACCACACCTAGTTTGATAACAAACTACATAACACAAATGCCCTATTTTGATGCTATAATAACAGTCATATACTTAGCCTTTTATTGTAGTATCTGTCATAATGTCTTAAATTTGTAACTCATCCAAATCAATTATGGAACTTACTTTCCATTATATTGTTCCACCCTTAGTTTAGATTGAGATAATCTTAATTTGTACTTTGTGACAAAACTAGCATCAATGTAGTACTTTTACAATGAACTAACCATCTATTTGTCACCTCTACAAATATATTCTTAGTTCTTCCAAAATATCATAAGAATATCTTTACTATCGTCCGATGATCGTCTTATGAATCATTCTGGTATATGCTCAAAACATTTAGAGCATAGGACATATTTGGATGTTGTAGAGGTCCCAACCTTCAATAAGGTAGAGATCCCTGTGTTTACAATGCTAGTCCCTGGATCAATAGCTAGCATCCATAGTTAAGATGTAATATCAAGAAACAAAGGTCATAATACAAATTTATAACCAGGAACAAAATAATTCATTACATCTTACATAGCTCATTTGGCTATCTCAATACAATGCAGCAGAAATAACTATAACATGGGGTCCTTCATCTTCAAAGTGCCACAGGCAATCATGTTGGTTGTAGACTTGTAATCCTAATCAACACATTTCACTAACATCAAACAAACCTGCAACATAATAAGCTACAGCCACAAGGGTCAATACATTTGAATTGTATTGGCAAGTGATACTATGGTAGTATAGTGAAGTCTATCATCTATATGCATTTGGCTAAGTGGAGCTTAGGCTTGCTTTGCTCAAAATATATTTTCCTTATCTTTTGAAAACACTAAGTTTTTGTTTGTCAAAAAAAAATCACCCAAGGCATCTCCCAATAGAAATTGGTGATCCTTCAACCCTTGTTCAACCACAAAATTTTAACTTAGAAATTGGGATGAGGAGATTCTTGATAGCTTCCATGTCTTGATGCTCAAATTGTCCTTTACCAGGGACATGGCTAAGTACTTAGATTTTACACTCTGCAGAGGTGGTGCACTTTCCCCACAAGACTTGGTTTCACCAAGACAAGATCTTTTAGAAGCCTTCCCTTAGACCAGAATGGACGCGCTCCAACCTATCAATCCCCTACCACCAACTGTCCATTTGGCTAAGTTATTGTAACCTATATGATCCAGGCAGAGCCTATAATGCCAAGTGGCTGCACTTGAAGCTTCTCAACATTTGACATCTCAAATCTCTTTGTTCCTGGGTGGCATTCCACAAGTGAGATACACAAGGTAAACCATAGAAATGGGCCTTGTATAACCACTCAACACAAACCATTCCTTCCATTCCACCCAGGTGTTTCATTCAGTTAGTTGTTTTATTAAACAAAACACAAGTCCTTGACTTAGAAATATTCCATAGCATGAATATAATCCACCCTTGTTTTCTACTAGCTAAGCTAAGCATGATAGTAGTAGGAATCTTAACTTAGGAAATTTTTACTAAGGATTCATCTACTAGGATTTCCCATGGCATAGTTTATACTTAGCAAAAATTCCATGCAAGTCCTACTTAGAAATATCACTAATGCATAGTGAAAAAATGGGACAAAAGTATGAAGCATCACTTTCCTTTTTGGTAGAGTATATAAGTTCACTCCTTGATCTTGCAATGATCACACTCTTCAAATTCCACTACGATTCTATCAATCAAGCAAATATTCAATCTACCATTCAAGCAACCATCACATAAAATAATAGAAACAAAACAATGCATGCAAGCATGCCAAAGATTGTTTTATTTACAAAAGTGGTTTCTAATAGGTTATAAACATTCTAAAACACCAATTGATCATTTTATAAAAGTGGCAAAACCATTTGCAAAAGATTTTACCTATAAACCTTTTTTAAACCAAAGCATTATTTTATGTGGTTGAAAATGCCTTTTAGCAAAGCAATAATCTCTATAGGGTTCACCAAATACATTTTTAATTCTAAAACTTGGTGTTTGGGGTCAGAGAGTATAATCCAAATCATTTCCCAAAGATTTTTCTCCAAAAAGTATTTTTAACATATAAACAATATTTTTATTTGACTAGAAATGCTTTAATTCAAAGATTTGTTCTCTTGCTTCACAAAATATGTTTTTTAATTCTACAAGTTGGTTTATATGGTCAGTAGGTTCAAAACAAACCATTTGCCAAAGATTTTATCACAAAAATAATTTTAGAATGAATTTTATATTCAAATTATGCCTACACAAGTTTCTGCAAAAACAACCAAGTTTACAGAAGCAATTCACTAAAAAAATTGCATAGTCGGGTAGGGTTTATTTTGCTGATTCCATTGATATAAAATTTGCAAAATTTGGACGTGTAGAATAAAAGTTATGAATTTTACAAATTTGAACATCAAATAGATCAATTCTATTTTTATAACAATAGACAGGGCCACGTGGAATGTTCTGATTCTTCCATACCGTTTCGCTCGGATCGGCTGCTGTGAAGCGTTGGATTAAAATAGATCGAGCGGCACATGATCTAACTTACCCCTTCGAGTTATGTTCTTTCGTAGCCCTGCGATCAACATCCTACGGTCTAAAATGACTAACCCTTAAAGGGGCGGCGCCTGGCGGCGGCGCGCTCGGCTACGACGTTGCGGTGGCTATGGGAAGCAAGGAAGGAGATGTGGAGGCTCACCAGGTTCGCCGGGACATGCTGGAGCTTAACGTGGCCTTAGCTTGTCGAGGGGCACAATGAATCACCGGTGATTCCTCGCTGGAGATGTGTCTGGCGTCGGGTGCGGTCAGTCGTCGTCGGGGGCGATGCTACGGAGCAAGAGAGATCAAGCAAACTGTGTCGTTAGATGCACTGGAGAGTGGGGAGTATAGGAGTATTAGTGAGAAGGGATGGCGCGGTCGGGTGTTACCAGGGGGCTTCGCCGGAGACGTAAATAGACGACGGTGGTGGTTTGCATTGACGTTGATGACGATGCAGAGCATGCGCGGCTGAACGGGTGACACTGGAAGATGTGCTAGAGGCTAGGGAGTGTGCTCGTGTGGTCGAGGGGGAGAGGGGCGACGGTGGCTGGCCGGAATCTTCGCCGGAGGGCGTCGGAGAGAGTGGCGGTGTGTGGACAAATTCGAGTGGCCTAGGGGCGGGGAGAAGCTGGGATCAGAGGGGAAAGAGAGAGGGGACATAGGCGTTTAATCTAGCGTGGTCACGGCGAGGTTAGAGCGAGGCATTTATGGGAATTTAACGTCGGCATTCAACTCTGAGAAACGGCCAGAGGAGGCGTGGTCTTCGCGCGGGTGAGGAAGAAGACTGGGGGGTGGGGTCTGGGTGTCAGCGAGAGAGAGAGAAACGCGGTGGGGTCCTGTAATCAGTGACGCTGTAGGTTCAATCTGCGGTGAAAACGATTCGCGCGTAGAGGGAGGGGGAGTGGGCTGGACTGGGCTAGTTGGGTTTTGCTGGGCTGGGCTGGCTTAGCTCATTTTTTTGTACAGATTTGTTTTTCCTTTTATTTTTCTATTTATCTGTTTGATTTTTGTTTAATCATTTCAAATACCCATTTGAATTCAAACTTCAACCAAACTTTGTGTAGATTTTAATACTGATTAATAATACATTCTAAAGTCAAATTTAGAATAATATATTTATTCTTTTTAGGGCATATTAATTATTTAAAATAGGCCCTTGTATTAATTCAAATAAGATCTAATAATGTTTTCAAACTCCATTTGAAATCTAAATCTTTCCAAATCTTTTCAGTAGGTTTTATTTATTTATTTATTAGGGTGTCAAATAACTCACCTTGAATTATTTGGAATATTTTTAATATGATCTATTAGTCATTTTAAATTGGGTATTTATCTTCATTCCAATGAAATTAATTATGGGTTTAATTCCATAAATTTTATTTAGTTGATTTCTTTGATCCCATTTAAGTTAATTAAACAACTTTTATTCCACTTGGGTAAATTCCAAATACTATTTTCCCATGATTTAATTAATCATTCTTATTAGGGAATTTATTTTAATCCAATGGAATAGAATTTGGTTAAGGCCATATTATTTATTCATTTAATTCATTTGAACTTGAATTATGTTTATTCCATTTACTTATGGTATTGGCCAGGTTTTAATTTGGCCTTTAAATATTCCTTATTTTATATTTCTTTCTTTATCTTATAAAATCCATATCTTTTTATTTATAGATCCAAACTTGGTGATTCCAATTTGTATATTTTTATTTAGTATTTGTTTATGATTTTAATTCTCTTTAGGATTATTTACTCACCATTTGGTATGGATTTTTAGATAGGTGCTTTATTAGCTTTGGAAATTCAATTTCCTTATCTTAGTAAATTCATAAGATTTTATCTATGGCTCCAATTTAAGTGAAACCAATTCATATGGTTTTATAATATTTCTATTTGTTATTTTGATCATTTTGAAATGTTTGTTTGACCAATTTTTTATATGGATCAAATCCATAGGCTTAGATATAACTTGGAAATGTTTTCCTTCCATTAGGGTTTTAGAGTTTTGGTTTATTTCCCAAGTGTTTAAATTTCAAGATACATTCATTGAGAAATGCATTTCACTTGATTTGGATTTAGTTGGATTCAAACTTTATTCAAAGTTTGTTCAGATGGGATTTTAAGTTTCCATTTAGAAACAAAAGTTTCTTTTCACCCTAAATTTCAACAATTATTTTATTTATTTATTTATTTTTCACATTAGAAAATTTGGAAAATTTTGGGATGTGACAGGCTACCACCCTTAAAAGAAATCTCGTCCCGAGATTTGGGAAAGATAGGGTTACAAGTTGGCTTCAAAACAACTAGGGTAATACCACCCTTAAAAGTTTCTCAACTAGATTACATCCTGGCTTGCTTGGAATCTTGATGAAACTTCTCTGGGCACTTGTTTGCATAATGGCCTAGTTCTTTGCATTTGAAACACATCAGTTGGCTGATATCTTTCTTTTCCTTTGGTATCATTGCCTCTTGTTTGTTTCCTTGGTTCTTCTTCTTTTCTGGGCATTCATTGGCATAGTGTCCCATCTCTTTACAAGTGTAACATTGCTCTTGGGTAATATCCTTCTTGCTAGGGTTGGGGCATTTCTTCTTCTTCTTGGGTCTCTCCAAAGCTAGGAGTTCTTCTAGTTCATGCTCTTCATATTTCACCACAAAGGTGGGAAATCTTTCTCTCTTCTTGGGGCAGTTACTAGAGATATGACCTTCTTCTTCACAAGAGTAGCAACACTTTGTGGTCACTTTGGATTTGGCCTTATGAGGCATGGTTCTGACTTTGCTTCCATCCTTCTTGGTAGAAGTTGTTCCCTCATGGGGGTTTACAATCTGTTGATGCACTCCACCTTGTTTTCTTTGTTGAACTATGGAATAGATGGGGCATTGGATAGGGGCATGGTTATTTCCTTCACATAGGAAACAAGTAGCTTGAGATGTGGGGCATTGATTAGTTGGATGTTTCTCTTCACAATTGGGGCATTGATCTTCATGCTCTTTGGAAATGTGATCCTTGTCTCCACAAATATTGCAAGCTTGAGTTCCTTCTAGAATATCATCCTTGACATCCTTGTTGTCACAAACTCCTTGGGAAAGGTTGTCTCCCATGTTGATCATTTGGTTTGTCATCCTTTGCAACAATTGGGTTTGGGTTTCCAAAAACTTTTGCATGGTTGGGTCTAACTCATTGTAGTTGGCTAAAATCTGAGTTTTCACTTGGTTCAACTGGGTTTGGGTTGTTATGAGTTCTCTCATGTTGATCTCTTGGTTGTTGTTGTTGTTGTTGTCACCATCCTTGATGTTGGAGTCTCTTGGGAAAGTCATCTGTTTGGGTTGGATTGGGATTAGAATAGGCAAATATTTCCAAGGGAGAATTCTAATCATACACATCACAATTCACACAAGCAATGTGCAAGCAATCACAAACAACATTCCACTCAAACAACAAGTTTCAAGCACATTTTTAGGCAACAAAATATTTTTGCTATACTATATAACTTGGTGGGTTTGATCTAAACTAAATATGGTGGTCCAACTATATGGTTCACTTGGGATCATTCCATCTTTTTTTGTTGTTTCTTCATGAACAAGATCTTTGTATCCTTGGAGAATTCCTTGAATCTTGGTCACAAACCTTCAAAGGTGATGATGGTTCCTTCCAAGTTGTGTTTCCTTAGTCTTCAAGTCTTGAGCAATATTTCATGTCTCACTTGTAGTCCTTAGTGATATACAAAGTTGAAGTTCTTGGTGAAAATAAAGTTGAAGTCTTTGGTCATGGAGGAGGCTTTGTACATCAAGTTTGAAATAGAAGAGATGTAGAATCAAAACCAAAAGGTTGAGGAAAGATTTTACAAGATTGTTTGTAAATAAGTTTTGGAACAAATACAACTCCTATTTTCTAAGGGGTTTTGTCCAATCCTAGGGTTACAAATCCTACAGGAAACACAGTGCTCTGATACCATCTGTAGAGATCCCAACCTTCAATAAGTAGAGATCCCTGTGTTTACAATGCTAGTCCCTGGATCAATAGCTAGCATCCACAGTTAAGATGTAATATCAAGAAACAAAGGTCATAATACAACTTTATAACCAGGAATAAAATAATTCATTACATCTTACATAGCTCATTTGGCTATCTCAATACAATGCAGCAGAAATAACTATAGCATGGGGTCCTTCATCTTCAAAGTGCCACAGGCAATCATGTTGGTTGTAGACTTGTAATCCTAATCAACACATCTCACTAACATCAAACAAACCTGCAACATAATAAGTTATAGCCACAAGGGTCAATACATTTGAATTGTATTGGCAAGTGATACTATGGTAGTATAGTGAAGTCTATCATCTATATGCATTTGGCTAAGTGGAGCTTAGGCTTGCTTTGCTCAAAATAGATTTTCCTTATTGTTTGAAAACACTAAGTTTTTGTTTGTCAAAAAAAATCACCCAAGGCATCTCCCAATAGAAATTGGTGATCCTTCAACCCTTGTTCAACCACAAAATTTTAACTTAGAAATTGGGATGAGGAGATTCTTGATAGCTTCCATGTCTTGATGCTCAAATTGTCCTTTAACAGGGACATGGCTAAGTACTTAGATTTTACACTCTGCAGAGGTGGTGCACTTTCCCCACAAGACTTGGTTTCACCAAGACAAGATCTTTCAGAAGCCTTCCCTTAGACCAGAATGGACGCGCTCCAACCTATCAATCCCCTACCACCAACTGTCCATTTGGCTAAGTTATTGCAACCTATATGATCCAGGCAGAGCCTATAATGCCAAGTGGCTGCACTTGAAGCTTCTCAACATTTGACATCTCAAATCTCTTTGTTCCTGGGTGGCATTCCACAAGTGAGATACACAAGGTAAACCATAGAAATGGGCCTTGTATAACCACTCAACACAAACCATTCCTTCCATTCCACCCAGGTGTTTCATTCACTTAGTTGTTTTATGAAACAAAACACAAGTCCTTGACTTAGAAATATTCCATAGCATGAATATAATCCACCCTTGTTTTCTACTAGCTAATCTAAGCATGATAGTAGTAGGAATCTTAACTTAGGAAATTTTTACTAAGGATTCATCTACTAGGATTTCCCATGGCATAGTTTATACTTAGCAAAAATTCCATGCAAGTCCTACTTAGAAATATCACTAATGCATAGTGAAATAATGGGACAAAAGTATGAAGCATCACTTGCCTTTTTGGTAGAGTATATAAGTTCACTCCTTGATCTTGGAATGATCACACTCTTCAAATTCCACTACAATTCAATCAAGCAAGCAAATATTCAATCTACCATTCAAGCAACCATCACATAAAATAATAGAAACAAAACAATGCATGCAAGTATGCCAAAGATTGTTTTATTTACAAAAGTGGTTTCTAATAGGTTATAAACATTCTAAAACACCAATTGATCATTTTATAAAAGTGGCAAAACCATTTGCAAAAGATTTTACCTATAAACCTTTTTTAAACCAAAGCATTATTTTATGTGGTTGAAAATGCCTTTTAGCAAAGCAATAATCTCTATAGGGTTCACCAAATACATTTTTAATTCTAAAACTTGGTGTTTGGGGTCAGAGAGTTTAATCCAAATCATTTCCCAAAGATTTTTCTCCAAAAAGTATTTTTAACATATAAACAATATTTTTATTTGACTAGAAATGCTTTAATTCAAAGATTTATTCTCTTGCTTCACAAAATATGTTTTTTAATTCTACAAGTTGGTTTCTATGGTCAGTAGGTTCAAAACAAACCATTTGCCAAAGATTCTATCACAAAAATAATTTTAGAATGAATTTTATATTCAAATTATGCCTACACAAGTTTCTACAAAAACAACCAAGTTTCTAGAAGCAATTCATTAAACAAAGTGCATAGTCGGGTAGGGTTTGTTTTTCTGATTCCATTGATATAAAATTTGCAAAATTTGGACGTGTATAATAAAATTTATGAATTTTACAAATTTGAACATCAAATAGATCAATTCTGTTTTTATAACAATAGACATGGCCACGTGGAATGTTCTGATTCGTCCATACCGTTTTGCTCGGATCGGCTGCTGTGAAGCGTTGGATTAAAATAGATCAAGCGGCACAGGATCTAACTTACCCCTTCGAGTTATGTTCTTTCGTAGCCCTCCGATCAACATCCTATGGTCTAAAATGACTAACCCTTAAACGAGCGGCGCTAGCGGCGGCGACTGGCGGCAGCACGCTCGGTTACGGCGTTGCAGTGGCTACGGGAAGCGAGGAAGGGGATGGGGAGGCTCACCAGGTTTGCCGGGACATGCTGGAGCTTAACGTGGCCTTAGCTTGTCGAGGGGTGCACTGAATCACCGGTGATTCCTCGCTGGAGATGTGTCTGGCGTTGGGTGCGGTCAGTCATCGTCGGGGGCGACGCTACGGAGCACGAGAGAGCAAGAAAACCGTGTCGTTAGATGCACTAGAGAGTGGGGAGTATAGGAGTATTAGTGAGAAGGGATGGCGCGGTCGGGTGTTACCAGGGGGCTTCACCGGAGACGGAAACAGACGACGGTGGTTGTTTGCATTGACGTTGATGACGATGCAGAGCATGCGCGGCTGAACGGGTGACACTGGAAGATGTGCCAGAGGCCAGGGAGTGTGCTCATGTGGTCGAGGGGGTGAGGGGCGATGGTGGCTGGCCGGAATCTTTGCCGGAGGGCGTCAGAGACAATGGCGGTGTTTGGACAAATTCAAGCGGCCTAGGGGTGGGGAGAAGCTGGGATCAGAGGGGACAGAGAGAGGGGACGTAGGCATTTAATCTAGCATGGCCGCGGCGAGGTTAGACCGAGGCATTTATGGGAATTTAACGTCGGCATTCAACGTCTGAGAAACGGCCAGAGGAGGCGTGGTCTTCGCGCGGGTGAGGAAGAAGAATGGGGGGTGGGGTTTGGTTGTCAGCGAGAGAGAGAGAAACGAGGTGGGGTCCAGTAATCAGTGACGCTGCAGGTTCAATCTGCGGTGAAAATGATTCGCGCGTAGAGGGAGGGGGAGTGCGCTGGACTGGGCTAGTTGGGTTTTGCTGGGCTGGGATGGCTTAGCTCATTTTTTGTACAGATTTGTTTTTCCTTTTCTTTTTCTATTTATCCATTTGATTTTTGTTTAATCATTTCAAATACCCATTTCAATTCAAACTTCAACCAAACTTTGTGTAGATTTTAATACTGATTAATAATACATTCTAAAGTCAAATTTAGAATAATATATTTATTCTTTTTAGGGCATATCAATTATTTAAAATAGGCCCTTGTATTAATTCAAATAAGATTTAATAATGTTTTCAAACTCTATTTGAAATCTAAATCTTTCCAAATCTTTTCAGTAGGTTTTATTTATTTATTAGGGTGTCAAATATCTCACCTTTAATTATTTGGAATATTTTTAATATGATCTATTAGTCATTTTAAATTGGGTATTTATCTTCATTCCAATGAAATTAATTATGGGTTTAATTCCATAAATTTTATTTAGTTGATTTCTTTGATCCTATTTTATTTAATTAAACAACTTTTATTCCACTTGGGTAAATTCCAAATACTATTTTCCCATGATTTAATTAATCATTCTTATTAGGGAATTTGTTTTAATCCAATGGAATAGAATTTGGTTAAGGCCATATTATTTTATTTCCATATTATTTATTCATTTAAACTTGAATTATGTTTATTCCATTTACTTATGGTCTTGGCCAGGTTTTAATTTGGCCTTTAAATATTCCTTATTTAATATTTCTTTCTTTATCTTATAAAATCCATATCTTTTTATTTATAGATCCAAACTTGGTGATTCCAATTTGTATATTTTTATTTAGTATTTTTTTATCCTTTTAATTCTCTTTAGGATTATTTACTCACCATTTGGTATGGATTTCTAGATAGGTGCTTTATTAGCTTTGGAAATTCAATTTCCTTATCTTATTAAATTCATAAGATTTTATCTATGGCTCCAATTTAAGTGAAACCAATTCATATGGTTTTATAATATTTCTATTTGTTATTGTTGATCATTTTGAAATGTTTGTTTGAACAATTTTTTATATGGATCAAATCCATAGGCTTAGATATAACTTGGAAATGTTTTCCTTCCATTAGGGTTTTAGAGTTTTGGTTTATTTCCCAAGTGTTTAAATTTCAAGATACATTCATTGAGGAATGCATTTCACTTGATTTGGATTTAGTTGGATTCAAACTTTATTCAAAGTTTGTTCAGATGGATTTTAAGTTTCCATTTAGAAACAAAAGTTTCTTTTCACCCTAAATTTCAACAATTATTTATTTTAATTATTTTTCACATTACAAAATTTGGAAAATTTTGGGATGTGACAGATGTGTACATATCACAGTATGACTAATATGCTCTTTGTGATTTTATTCATCAAGTATCAAAAATACTCGAATCTTTGTTTCACTTATCAAGCGTCGATACACTTGAATTTCAATTTAATCCTTTCTGTGTGGCAAGAACCTTTCTTGTCATTTCCATACTGAACTCTTTCAATATCTCATCTATGTACATTTGGCACAACCATATTAGCGCCTCAATCTATCCTTATAGACATTGATGCCTAATATTTGTGTTTTGCCTAAGTCTTTCATCAAGATGAAATTCTTAACCTGTGTCAATAAAAGATACATCATTTCCAACCAACAATATGTCTTCCACATAATGTATTAGAAATATGTCTTAGCACTCACAATTAATTTCTTGCAAATGCAAGCATCGTCTCCGATGAAATTAAACTCTTTAACAATTTCATCACGGTGAAGATTCAAACTCCTCGATGCTTATTTCAACCATTGAAGTTTGTATACACCTTTAACATCCTTTTGAATTAAAAAAACCCTCTGGATCGTGTTATGTACACGTCCTAGGTAACAATTCTATTAAAAGAACTTTGTTTTGTTTGTTTAACTACGATATAATAGAATTATATGTAGTGGTTGCTACATTAATCCATCTAGACTAAATATCGCTATGAAAGATCAAATCTTGTGATAGTCATCCTTTGAACATTGTTGTGAACTATTTCCCTACATGTCGACTATTTCATAGATGTGAAACATCCATGTCTATTTTTTTATAGATGCAAACACGACTATAAGGTCTTGCACCTTTCCAAAGGGCCTTTCAAGTTCAAAGCTTGATTTCTTGTGTATGGAACTATCACGGATTTTATGACTTCAAGCCATTTGATGGAGTCAGGACCCATCATCACTTCTTTGCATGTAGTCGGTTCATTATGTCAAATAATGATTCAACCCTCAAATCTTGGTATTTGATTGCTTACCCGACCTACTTGGTTCAATAGGAACTTAGACCTCCGTGACCACAACCTTTGAGGCACATGAGCCATAAGCATTGCTGCTGCCTCCGGAACACTTTTCAGAGCTGCGCAACTTTGCACATATAGCTAAGGTTCATTTAACCTTATTAAAGTTGTATTGTCCTCCCACTTAACTTTTCACAAAAAATTCCTACTCAAAGAAACTTGACGTTCTAAGCGACAAACATTTTTGTCTTCGGTGTTATGGAGGAATACTCAACGATTATTCGAAATAACATACAAAGACATGTTTATCCGACTTTGGTAGTAAACATCTCACTTATGCATAGCATACCAATGTTTAAGAAATGACAACTTGGGTTTTATCCCAAACCATAACTTTATATGGTGTCATTTCAACGGATCATGACGGAGCTCTTTTCAGTGAAAAAGAGGTAGTATCTAAAGCTTTTAATCTTTAAAATATAATGGTAGTTTTATGAATTACACCGTTTATCTTACCATGTCAAACAAGGTTTCATTGCATATCTCGATTATTCCATACTCATATGGTGTTTTGGGAAACGCAAATCCATGGAATGATTCATCAAATCTTAGGTGTTATGATAAACTTGTAACTCAAATATTTTTCTTTATGATCCTATCATAAATTCTTTATTTTCTTGTTATATTGATTTTGCACTTCATCTTGAAAGTCTTTGAACTTTGCAAATGTTTCACACTTCATCCTCATTAAGTAAATATTCATATATTCACTCAAATTTTCGGTAAAAACATATGAAGTTTGAAATCCATCGCTCTTGACTACACATAATGGGCTTCATACATCTATATGTATAAGTTCCAACTAGCTAGTCATTCGTTCACTTTTGGCCTATGAACGGAGTTTTAATTATCTCTAAGAAAGTATCACAAGCATCATTTGATTAAAATCAAAAGACTCCAAAATTCCATCCACATGGAGTTTCTTCATGTTTTCTTTCCAATATAATTTAAACAGCGATGTCACTTCCTATGTGCTCTTTCAATCAATTTGTCTTTCGACATTTTTAGCACTAGTTTTATGGATGTGTTTTCTCCAACGAGATTTGTAAATCATCCATCTTTTATGGATTACGGAAATTATTGGAACAACCCTTTTGTTCTCATAATACCTGATTGAAATAACAATTATTGAAACAAATCTTGAAGGTAAGTTTTGATTTCAACAAGAAACATAATAACTCTTTATTTTGTTTTCGATGAAAATCATCACATATTCTTTTGCTAGTTACTTAGGCCATTGTAGTTCATGAATTGTGTTGTTTCATATGACGATTCATACCAACAAATTCAGTATCAAATACTTAAGAACCACATTGTTTAACAAGCAAAGAATATAGCCATAACATGTATATCATCTATATACCTAAGCTGAACAATTCTAGTCTTTTCTCTTCTACCAAATATTTCTTAGATTTCTCTTTCAGTATTTCTTTATCCTTTCAAAAGAATCTATCAACATCAATAGTGGCGCCATACTCATGACACATAGTCCAAAGCGTGTATAGTTAAATACCAATGTCTTTGGACTTACACTTTGAAGTATATCACCATCATCAAATGTTTGGTGTTCTTTCAAATTCCATTCTTTAATAATCTTTTAGTGTAGTAAACATTTTACCTACATCAAATATTCATCCTTATCATGGAACTATTCATGATCAAGCTACTTTAGCTTATAACGGTGAATTGCGAGCATAATGTTGTTCTCTAATACCTTTTGGAGGAATAGGACAACTAGTGTCTCCAACCTTTTGTAAATTTTCATCAAATATGAGAACATAAATTTTATCATATTACACTCCATCATGTTGCAACCAAAACTTTGTTTCAAATATCACAATATCTTCCACACATCATGGTTTCTGAAACAATTCTTTCAGCTCCCCGATAACCTTGATATTAAAACAATCTTTTGAATATCAAGAATCATGGAGACAAACATGATACTTATATAATAACATTGGAATTGTTACTCTTGATTTAATACCAATTATTAAACTTCACGGAGTAACCAGAACTTACTGAAAGTTTGCAATAGGACTTTTAAACTTTAGATTAACACTTTAAAACAATACGATATCAGTTTGTAAAGTAACTAACCAGAATTCTATAGTTCTATTATCTCAATTATAACTAAGCGCAAGGTGGTAAACGGATGCCAATGACTACAACAACTATGCAAATTCACTTTGATTTAATTTATGATAAATAGTGTTCAACTTTTAATCATATTACTATTGAACTCCCACTCAAAACAATATCCCTCACATTGTTTTAGTGATCACATGAACCAAATCCACTACACCAAGTCTGATCATCACGTGACATGATGTAGATTCAAAGGCGAATAATCATCATGTTCATCATATCATCTATATGACTCATGCTTTAGCTTTCAGTAATCTATGTTCCAAGACCATGTATGTACGTGCTAGGCTCGTCAAGATATAACCTTAGTTTGCGCATGAGGAAATCTGGCTTGCTCCCGTTGTATACACTCGCAGAATCTAACACACCCGATCATCACGTGGTGCTTCGAAATAACGAGCTTTGGCAACAGTGCCTACTAAGGACAAACACTCTATAACTTGATATTTTGTGAGAGGGATCATCTTATAATGCTACCGTCGCAATCTAAGCAATACAAGATGCATAAAAGGATTAACATCACATGCAATACATAATATGTGATATGATATGGCCTTTCTTCTTGTGCTTCCGATCTCCATATTTAAGAACGAACATGATCTCCATCATCACCGGCGTGGCGTCAAGGTCAATGGCACCGCTCCATGTTTGGCGTCCACCAGCATCAAATATTACAACTACTCTGAATAATAGACATGCATGTCTTAACGAAATTAAAAGACAACCATAAGGCTCCTGCCGGTTGTGGACTTACAATAAGGATCATTACATACATCACATATAATCACAATCATGGCCATATCACATCACAACACACCCCTGCAAAACAAAGTTAGACGCCTATAATTTTCATTGCATATTTTACGTGGTTTGGGGCTTTCAATAAGTACCGTTCTAACTTACGAACAAGAACCACAACGTTGATGCTTGAACTATCAAGTGTCTGTTGTAAATTTAATCTTTACTATGATGAGAGAGACAGACACCCGCAAAGCCACTTATGCAATACAAGTTGCATGTTGAGAGAGGAGCAAGTCTCATGAACGATGTCATGTAAGGTTTGTTGGGGCCGCTTCATCCCACCATACCGCAAGATGCAAAGTACACAAGAAGCAATTGATAATAAAAGCACCACCGCCGACAATGACCATTGTGTTCTACTCGTGCAACAAATCTACATATAGACACAGCTCTGATACCACTGAAGGGGTTCATAGCATGGAAAAAAATTCTATCGCGTGAACACACACAAGCCAAGATCTATCTACTAGATTGTAGAAACGAGTCGATAGAGTACTAACCCTCGAAGATCCAAAGCGGTTAACGAGAGCAGATTCTCGTGGGTGATGTAGTCGTTCACTTGCCGATATCAAGATCGCGTAGATGATCCTTCCAGCGCCGCGTTCCGGCAGCGCTCCTGCAGTCGGTCACACGTACGGTACTCGATGAAGACCTTCCTCTCCCTTGTTCTAGCAGGCAGCAGAGGTTGTAGCTCTCTTCTCGCGATTCGTACGACGACAGTGGTGTCGAAGTAGAGGGAGATCCATGATGCCGCCTAAGCCAAAGCGAGTATGGTAGAGTAGAAAGAGATCCTCGGCAATCTAGGTTTTAGATGCCGAGGGAAGAGGGTAGCTGGCGCCTAGGGTTTAGGCTAGACGGCAACGGCGATTTAGAGGGGATCTAGGGCGCCAGCGGCATGGGGGCAGCGGTGGCCTAGGGATTGGGTCTTGGGCGCCTAGGGCAAGGGGATACCTTGGGGTGCGCCCCCACCTCTCCTTATATAGGTGGGGAGCGTCCAAGGGTGTTCCCAGCCGAGGTGGAAACCCTCCCTAACTCAGAAACCCTCCCTAACTCAGAAACCATGTTGGGATTTGACTTTTTCAAACTGCCTTTTTGACTTTCAAATTAGAGTTTGATTTCTCTCTTCCATGTGTCCAACCAAGTGACCTAGGACATGATGCAACCATTCTACTTTGTCATGACACATCCATGTACCCTTCCCCTTCCGTTTTGGTGGACCTTCTACACCCTTCTAGAACATTTCGGTGAAAACACCGAAACCATTCCTGAACTCCGGAATTGGACTTTCCTTATATGAATCTTATTCTCCGGACCATTCCGGATCTCCTCATGATATCTTGTATCCCATCTGAGACTCCTAACTACATTCGGTCTCAATACTCACTTTCCATATCTACTAAACAATATCGAATCCTTAAGTGTGTCTCCCTACGGTTCGTGAATTATGCAGACATGATCGAGACTTTTCTTCGATCAATAACCAATAGGGGAATCTGGAAAATCATATGGCTCCCACATATTTCTACGATTACTTCATGATCGAATGAACCATTCACATACGATACCATTTTCCCTTTGTCTTGTGATACTTTACTTATTTGAGGTTTGATCGTCGGTATCTCTGCATACCTAGTTCAACCTCGTTACCGATAAGTACTGTTTTCTCGTTCCCGTGATATGTGATCCCTTGTGATCCAGTCACATGCTTGCATGCTAATTGGATGGCATTCCACCGAGAGGGCCTAGAGTATATCTATCCGTCATATGGATGGACAAATCCCACTCTTGATCCATGTGCCTCAACACATACTTTCCAAACACTCAATGCCACCTTTATAGCCACCCAATTACGAAGTGGTGTTTGATGTCATCAAAGCATCCATCCGGTGATGGTGATTAACATGATCTCATGGTCGAAGGATTTAGGTTACTATGTATTTGAAAGCTTATAGAAAATGAACTATTTGAATGACTTGATCTTATGCTACGCTTAACTATAGGAGTATGTCCATCACATCATTCTCCTAATGATATGATATTGTTGTTAATAACATCTCAATGTTTGATCAGGAAACCATGATCATATATTAACCAACAAGCTAGTTTAACAAGAGGCTTTACTAGGGACTCTTACATGTTTACAAATCGCACAAGTATTAATGTTTTCGGTTAATACAATTATAGCATAGCATAATGAGCATGAAGATATGATAATAACCACTTTATTATTGCCTCTTGGGCATATCTCCAACAGGTTGGTGTTGCTCAACTAGCAAGTCAAAAAGCACATGTCCTTCCTCGATAGATAAAAGACCATTAGGCAAATGAGCGGGGTAAATACGCCTAGCTCCAACAATATGCAGATAATAAACACCACCTCTCCTATTAAGCATTCCACAGGCCCTCAAAGTAGAGAAACCAATACGTCGCTCACCTAGTACCGGTTGTAACTCACCTAGGTCGATGCCTAGAACATTGGCGAGCACGGTGATGCCGCCTCCACAAGTGATTGGTCCTTGGCTTTGGTTGGATTGGTACTCCAAGTAGCGCACACGAATTGCGCCCAAGTGAAGTGACAACTTGTCATAGTTGAGAGCAGCTTTTGCGAGGACTAAGATGTCCTCCTCATTGAGTCTTGTGAACTCATTACGCGCCCACAAGGTGTTAGCAGTAACATAGAACAAATAGCGAATAGCAGGTGGCTGAATATTCTTCCCTTTACTGACTCTAGAAGTAAAACTCATTCTATTATAATAGTATTCAGGGTAAGGTTCCATGTCGGTAAAAGCTAAGCGCATAGCATTAGGATCATTGTTGGGTAAATTAAAATAATTGCACCATTCATCAAGTTATAGAGAATAATTATTTTTCATGAGTCGGAAAGAAATTCTATCCTCCCCATGCCATGTCTTAATGGTTCTTTGCAAAGAGCTAAGAAATTCAATGGTTAATCAGCGATAGGTTGGTGCATCATGAAATACAAAGTTTTGCAGGCGAACTCTATTACAAAGTAAATTAAAGTAATTAGAAATACCGAGTTGGTTCAAAGTGACAGGGAAAGCCCACTTGGTTGCCTTGACTTCTCAGTTTTTGATCCAGTCAAAACGATCACGATGGGATTCATTCTTGAATCAAATCCCCATTCGTTCCTGAGCTACATCCTGAGAATAACTAGCTACGGCAAGATCACGTGTCTGACTCCTCGTGTTCATCTTCTAAAAAAAATAAGAAAGACAATTTATAAAACTTTTTGATCCAACAGTAATAGTCATAGCATAATTTTCATCATAGCACACTTAAGAATCTCCTCATCATAATAATCTAGGCTAGATAATCATGGCAAATAGTTCAAAACAAGTCTTACCCTAGATTGATAATAACAATAGATCAGAGATGAATTCATGAAAAGTAATTGGAGGATCGAAGGAGAAACATACCGTAGATCACTTGTGTGCAAAGAATTCGAACGAAATTGAGTAGGGGTGAAGATCCCTTGTGGTTTTGAGAGAGTTTGGAGGAAGAAGAGAGAAAAAGGATTGACGTTTTGGGTACCTCCCCGTGCGTTTAAGTGGTCGGACACAACTATATGGTGGCAACTATACGGCAGGAACACTTTGTTCCCACCGTACAGTTGGCCTGATGGCAAAAATTTTGGGTTTCGAGGGTTTCTTTCTGGCGTCTATAACTATATGGTGGCAACTATACGGCCGAAACTTGTGTTCCCGCCGTACAGTTGGTCGCCAAACATTCTATATCCTGGGATGAAAAATTTTCGATGGGTAACATAACTGTACGGCCGGAACTATACGGCGGGAATTTTTATTCCCGCCGTATAGTTGTTCGTTAACCTTTCTGAACACATCAAAAAATTTCTATTTTTCGAGGATTACTTTTTAGACTGAAACTTAGCGAAATACCTTGTTTTGACAAAAAATGTCAGACTAAAATTTTGACCAACTATGGCATATAAAACAGGAATTTTTAGTACCGAAGAATCTCTCTTTTCTCGCTTGAGTTTTCTAGCACTCTTTATTCTATATAAAACTTAAACTAAAACTTAAAAACTTAACTCAAACCTTTATTTCTCATGGGTTGCCTCCCATGCAGTGCTCTTTTATGGTCAATAGCTTGACCTTGATATTGCTCACTTAGGCCATATGAGTGGAACACCCACTCCAAAGTAATTTGCCTTCCAAGTGATGGCCTCCTTATCATCTTGATTGGCTTTCTTTTTCCTAGGAAAATGAATAACAAAAGGATCCCGTGAAGGCAACTGGAGCTTCACGTTGCCTTCATGCAAATTTATTAAAGCCTTAATAGTTCTTAACAAAGGACAGCCTAATATGATAGGAGCAGTAGCATCTTCAGGCATGTCAACAATAACAAAATCAACAAGAGCAGGACAGCCTTTAATGTATACTAAAGTATTTTCTTTAATGCCTACTACTTGTTTATAAGTAGAATATGCTAGATGTAATTTTACTTCGGTAATTTAAAAAGAGGCAAGATTTAACTTGTTAAAAAGACTCTTTGGAATTGTTGAAACACTTGCACCTATATCACAGATTGTAGCTATTTCATTAGTCCCAATTTAAACCTTAATAGTGGGCTCAAATATATCATCTATCTTAACAGGGAATTTTTCAGCAATTTTCTTATATTCTTCTTCAATCTCAAGTAACTTTATTCCTACCTGATTAATGAAGTGTTGATACATGGCTTCCTCATTTCCTTCACTTACCGGAATCTTGACGTTGATCCTCTTTGCAAGATCTCCAACTGTGTAGTTTGGTGAAGGAGCATTGCTATAATCAAGTTCTTCGGGCTCCTCCCTTTGGATCCTTATCATCTTGAGGTCTTCAACTGGATTGGGCTCAGCTTTACCTGCAAATTTAGCTACAATGAGAGTTTGACTCTTGGTTATCTTACCTAGCTATGCCTCAACAATCCTTGTTCTTTCTTGGAGGACCTGCAAATCATTTCTCAAACTAACAGCTTGGTTAGATAATTTACTAAGCATAGCATCATGATTCTCCGTAATTTTGACTAGGATATTGTTTTGCTCATTTTGTTAGTCCATAAAAGATTTAAGAGTTTCTTGGAGACTACTATTATATGATGCCATATTATTATTAGAGTTACCTGCTAGACTAGAATAATGTTTCTAGAAATTAGGATTATAGTTTTTCTTCTAAGCAGGGTTATAATCATTACGAGCTATGAAGTCTACTTCTTCAATAGTTGGTTCAGGAGTAGCTCTTATCGGGGTTGCCTTACCTTTAACGACTAATATGAGCTCATCCAACTTAGCATTGAGTTCTTCATTCTCTTGAGGTGTGACGGAGTTCACTTTTTTGTGTTTGATCTTTCTACATGCCATTGGGCATGGTTGTCTTGCATATTGTCTAGCAGCTTCTTTGCTTCGGTAATATGCTTACCCATAAATATTCCTCCAGCTGCAGTATCTAGCATAGACTTAGAAACAGGGTTAAGAGCATTATAAAATAAATGGAGAATTAACCAATCTTCCATCCCATGGTTGGGATAGTTTCTCATGCATTATTTCCCATGCAAGCGCTAGTGGCTCACGCTCTTCCTGTCTAAAACCAGTAATACTAGATCTGAGTTACATAGTCTTTGCATGTGGAAAGAATTTAGTCATAAATAAAGAGGTACATTCCACCCATGATGCAATAGTATTTCAAGTCAAAGATAGCAACCATTCTTTTTCTCTTCTTCTAAGAGAGAAAGGAAATAAATGCAATTTGACCGCATCAGGGTCAACATCTTTAATGCGCATCATATCACATATTTTAGTGAAAGTATTTAAGTGCATACCTGCATCTTCTACAGCAGAGCCTCCAAATTGATTATGTTGAACCAAACTTAAATAGTGGGGCTTAATTTCATAATCTTCAGCAGCAATTGCTGGCTGAGTAATAGGAGTACGCAAATAATCATTGTTAGGAGTTGCAAACTCCCCAAGTTTCTTTTCAGCCATACTTCCTATGTTTTTATATTTTCTTAAACAAGTACTAATGATGATAATGCAAGAATTAATATACTAACTAATTTTTTTGGTTTTGAAATAAAAACTGAAAGCAAACTAAAAAAATTAAAAACGAGAATTTAAAACTAGCAAGTTCCTACTAACCTCACCAGGGTAGCTATTGACTCCATGGCAACGGTGCCAGAAAAAGGGTTGATACCTTCGATCTGGATTACTAATGTAGTATAGCTCTTTTCCCTAGTATACCTAGGTTTATCGAATCCTCGGGAAGCAGAAAGCAAAGTGAGATTACTTAAACGGACCTTTGAGAGTTTTAGAATTCCTATTGCATTTTCACTGGACCAAGAGTTTGTGATCTTGTTGTTGTTGATGGAGAGAGAGGGCCTAGGATCTTCAGTTTTCACCAGTAGTTGTGCAAAACATCTGATGGTAATAATAGATAATAATAAAGTATACATGTAATTGTTAAAGCAAGATAATTATATGTGGGCAATGCATCCATAATTGTTATCGCCTCCGCAACCGCTTATAGCAATAACCTACTAGTATCATCCATAGAAGAAAGATAACTAATGATAAGCATCGTGATGTCACCGTTAATCCCAAGTAAATTCCTCACATACAGCCATACTACCCTTTCTGTCACTATGGTTCCTATCCTGCAGATCAGTCATTACTCACACTCCCTTTACCTGGATCAATCCTCTAGGCTTGGGTACCTGACAAGTCCATAGATCGAGGCAAGAGAGGGTACTACAATCATCATGTCATACAAACTAATACATGACCCCATCTATGATAAATAACATGCACAAAGGCTACATGGCTAGGACGAAGCCCTTAGCCCAAGGAGAATTACTCATACATAGAGATGAAATCGAAAATCATAAACATTGCAATATAGATCATAAGGTTTGATAGAAAATAGTCTTACAATGTCGCCAATTGGAGATGAGATCTACTATTACAAGTGGTGGAAGATGGCTATGGTGGTGGAGAAGGGTTTAGAGGTTAAGATCTAGATCTATTCCTCCGGCGTGGAGGCTTCTGCTGGTAGGGAGAGTTGAGGTCGAAAGAGAAGCGCTATTTTCCGTCACCCGAAGCCTCTTTAATTATATAGGGGTCCCTTCACGAAAGTTGTTATGTTTGACCTAATGAAGTCAGTCCAAACTAGCAGCGACAACTATACGGCGGCGGCCTGTATAGTTGGTCGTTAAGCTTGCAGTAATGGCTTTACGGCTCCTGGTTTCTTTGGCGTGTTGGAAATCTCTTATCTTTGGCATTTATGTAGTGATTTCCATGATCATACGTCATTATCTGCGCATGAAAAAATATCAAGAAAGGATTGCATACCCCTTTGATCATTAGGCATTAGTGCAGGTTTTAGAGAGATATTTCATCAAATACATGAATAATATCTAGTTTAAATGCGGACATGGATGGCTATATTTCATAGCCATCAATGGCCCAGCAGTGGAATCATCTAGAACACATGGACAACGAGAATAGTAGAAATGAAAAGAGGGATGGGAAGGAAGCAATGGAGAAGGGGAAGACATGGTGGATATCAGGGAGGAATGTGGAGACTCGGGGTATGCGGGAGATGCTAACAAGGGGGGAGGAGAAGCTATGGGGGAAGGAGGAGAATCAGAAGCAATGGGACTCGTAGGAGTAGGAATGCGAGGCATAGGGGGAGGTGTCTCAAGGAAGGAGAGAAAAGAGATGTCCTCCATAGTGAAACTCGAGGAAGATGGGCGTTGATAGAAAGGACAAGACTCATCGAAGTCACATTCCCAGAAATGCGCATCCGACGAGCTATATGATCCCAACACCGATAACCCTTATGCTCATTACTGTATCCGAGGAAAACACACTCAATGGACTAAGTAGTGAGTTTGGTGCGTTCGTGAGGATAAAGAGGAACATAGCAAACACACCCAAACAACCAAAGCACTGAATAATTGGGAGAACAGTCAGAAAGATGCTCCTGAGGAATACACCCTGTAAGGCAGCAGATGGCTGAATATTGATGAGTTATGCGGAGGTGGAGGCAGCCTCAGCCCAGAAATGGGGCAGAAGAGAGGCGGCGATCATCAGGGCACGCACTGTCTCAAGAAGGTGATGATGTTTTCGTTCAACAATGCCATTCTAGGAATTAGCATTAGTGCAAGAGAATTGATCAAGAGTGCCCTGCTCAGTAAGGAAACCACATAGAATTTGGGAGATGTACTCACCAGCCGAATCAGCACGAAAAACACGAATAGGAGTGGAAATCTGGGTATGAGCCATTGCAGCAACACATTTATAGATAGAGAGAACCTTGCTGCGAGAAGTCATAAATTAAAGCCAAGTGTAGCAAGAAAATTCATCAATAAAAATAACATAGTAGAGATGAACCCCCTTCGAAGCGAAGGGAGCATGACCCCATACATCATAATGAATTAAGTCAAAGGGGCATTGAGACACTGACTCACTAGTAGGATAAGGTAACTGAGTCTGCTTGCCAAGTCTACAACCCTGACATGGTAAAGAGACATCTCCTGAGACATGCCCCAGAAGACCTCAGTGAACTAAAGATGACAAACGAGAACCACACAGATGATTGAGTTGATGCTGCATTGTTGAAAATATGCGGAAGCGGAAGCGGCAAGAGCACGAGAGCTGGTAGAAGTGGAGGGAACACGAAGCCATTCGAGATCCCAAAGACCCTAAGAATCATGGTGTCGAGGGCCAGCCCCAACCAGAACCTTCGTGCGACGATCCTAGACAGAGCAAGAATCAGCATCAAGAATGACACGACAACAAGAATAAGTAAGTTGAGCAGCGGAAAAGAGATTCTTGGTAAGACGCGGAACATGAGAAACACCAGGAACAAAAAAAGAAGTGGAAAGAGTGCCTCGACTAGCATTAGGAATAGAAGTGCCATCGGCGGTGAGAACATGAACAGGAGAATCGACAGGACGAAGAGAAGACAAGGCAGAAGATTCATAACACATATGGAAATAAGCTATAGAATCCAAGACCCATGGGGATGTACATGATCGTGTAGATGGTGACAGTGGCCACTCAACACTAGAAGACCCGGTCATAGAGCCTGCAATGCCCGACGAGGAAGATCCAGAAGCAGCGAGCAGACGCTTTAGCTACATAATATCCTGTTGAGTCAGGGAGATGGTGGTTGGTGTCGGTGGAGGACCACGGGAGCTAGATGAAGAGGAATGCTCCATATCACGCTGTTTCTTGAAACAATCAGACTCGGGTGGCCAGATCTCTGATAGTAGCCACAAAACTGACGAGAGCGAGGGCAGCCCAAACCACTAGAAGGAGGGCGACCCCCACCACCAGAAAAGGGGCGACCCCCACCACCAGAAAAGGGGCGACCACCACCACCAACAGGAGGAGGGCGACTACCACCACTAGGAGTGGGTAGCAGTGGTGTCGTAGAAGTTGGCATAGAAGCCGACGGAGCAGGAACTCGAGTAGCAAGAATAGTGGGAACACCAAGAAAACCATCACCATGGAGGCGAGTCTCCTCAGCAAGAAGCTCAGCAAGCACCTCTGAAAGGGGAACACGGCCCCGAGCAAATAGATTAGCCTGACGAGGCTCAAACTCTTAGCGAAGCCGAGATAAGAGTTGATGGATGCGCTGAAACTCCAAGTCAGATCGTGTGATCTAACAGCACGGGCAAGTACCACAGACAACAGAGCAAAGAGAGTCGAGCTGACACTAGATAGAAGAACTCCGCGTGTAAAACTCATCAACACTAGATTCACCATGCCGAAGAGCATTCTCCTAACGGATCATAGAAAAGTAGAGAGAATCACCAGAGGGTTTATACCACTGACAAAGAGAAGTCCACACCTCGGCAACAAAGCCAAGTATCATAAACTCAGAGGCAAAATGGGGGATAACACTAGCAGTAAGAATAGCAGCAGCACGAGTATCGTCATCACACCATTGAGCATATGCAGCCAGATCATCACGATAAGTGGCAAGAGCATCCGAGTAGTCAGATACCTAACAGTCATAAGAAGTCATAGCAGCAGCATCACCAGTCTAACAGTCATAAGAAGTCATTAGCTGCAAGAACGGGTGGCGCTGGCGGAACAGGAGCCACATGAGCAGTAGGGCACGGCGAACAGATGACCTCGCCACAGAGAACGCCCCATAGATAGAGGCCACACATGTGGATGTACATAAAGCCAACAAACTCAGCATAGTTGGTTCCATCGAAGGTCATCGAAAAACGGGGAATAACCACATAGCCCGCAGATGAAGACAACATAGAAACAATCCTCTTTTTCTTTTTCCTTTTTTTGGTCAACACTAAGAGCAGATTAGACCAGCTCCAGATCGATCTGGCTCCTCACGCACACTCAAAAAACAGAGCAAGCAACCACGACTTGGGCAGCTAGCTCCCCACATATGAATAGGAGGCAGAAGGTGCCGGACAGGGCAGCTGCAGCCGGTGGGGCTGAAGCGGGCAATGGGCAGCAAGAGCAGGCAGCGGCGGACAAGCGGGACAGAAGTCAAAGGCCGACAAGCAGCGGCTAGACGCAATGGCCCGCAGAGGCCGGAAGAACAACAACAAGGGAGATATAAAACAGCGCCAGCAGCCGGAGTTATGAATGGCGGCGGCGGAAATTGAACCCTAGCCTGGGCTCTGATACCATGTCAAGCTGCATGCACTAACCAACGCAACCGAAAGTCTGAACTGATGGAAAGGGCTAGTGAAATCCACTTATACACTTCAACACCCCCTCTCACGTGTGATGGGGAGAAGTCAACACGTGCAACTGGAAGAGAGAGACGATGCCAAAACTCATGTCCCTTTCCATCAGTTTGGACTTTTGGTTGTGTTGGTTAGTGCATGGAGCTTGACATATAGTGGTCAAAAAAAGTTTTAGGATAAATTGCGAAAGCCATGACTCAAACTCGAGACCTTAGGCTTTGAAATATGCAACTTGATATTCACATGGGGCCAAAGGCCAATACATGTATAGGTGTGTTAGGGCAAATATGCCAAACGGACCTTATATGGAACACCCTCAGATTAGCCCTAGGCAAGATTTAGCGATTCCCGCCAAACCTCCATAGAAACGATTCAAAGGTGCCCACCTGACACTTTCATGTGGGTGGAAAATAAAGTAATACCATTACACATTAGTCCTTGATGGAACCCACAAAACAGATATATACAACAACGACTCATTGATTCAAGAATACAGATATATGTAGGGTTCGTTGCATGGAAAACAAAAAAATTCTATCGCAAGAACACATAAAACCAAGATCCAATCTATGGCAAAGCCAAGATCTAATCCATGAGATCGGTGAAACGAGATTGAATAGAACCAACCCTCATAGATCCAAGGCGTTTAAAGATATCAGATTCTCTTGGTTGATGTAGTCGATCACTTGCCGATCTCAAGATCGCGTAGATGATCCTTCCGCCGCCGCGTTCCGGCAGCGCTTCCGCAATCGTTCAAACGTACGGAGTCGATGAATACCTTCCTCTCCCCGTTCCAGCAGGCAACAGAGGTAGTAGATCCCCTCGGAATCCCAACAGCATGACGACGTGGTGGTGGTGGTGGAGGAGAATCCC
Organism: Avena insularis; assembly: GCA_023614405.1. Classification (NCBI taxonomy): domain Eukaryota; kingdom Viridiplantae; phylum Streptophyta; class Magnoliopsida; order Poales; family Poaceae; genus Avena; species Avena insularis. Next base: position 345,764,766 of record CM042697.1, read on the forward strand.
TGCAGGGCTTTGCCTAAGCCGAAGCAGGAAGACAAAGGAGGGAGAGAGGTGGCGGCTAGGGTTTAGAGCCAAGGGAAAGGGAAAAGGGGTGGTGCGCCCCCTACCCCTCCTTATATGGAGGGGTAGTGCGGCCAAGGGTTCCTAGCCCTTGACCCACTCCTTCCCTAACTCGGCCAAGGGAAGAGGTGTGAAACTTCCCCCTTTCCTTATTTAGGGTTTGTCCACAAATCCTTTGGTGGCCAAATTTTCCCCTTGGGCTTGTTTGTCGCAGAACCTAGTGCTCCCCCGCGGAATGCCTCAGCCCAAGTGGCCCCCTCCCAGGGTGGTGGGCCCACTGGTGTCCCCTCTAGAACATTCTAGAAGCTTCCGATCAAAATATCGAAAACATTTCCAAACCCCATAAAATGACTTTCCTTATATGAATCTTATTATCTAGACCATTACATATCTCCTAGATCCAATCCGAGACTCCAAACAACATTCGGTCTCCAACTCATATTCCATATCTACTTAAACAACATCGAACCTTAAGTGTGTCACACTATGATTCGCGAACTATGCAGACATGATCGAGACACCTCTCCGGTCAATAAGCAATAGCGGGATATGGAGATCCATAATGGCTCCCACATATTCAATGATGACTTCATGATTCAATGAACCATTCACATACGATACTGATTCCCTTTGTCGCGCGATAGTTTACTTAACCGAGGTTTGATCGTCGGTATCTCCATACCTAGTTCAACCTCGTTACTGATAAGTACTCTTTACTTGTTCTGTGATAAGACATCCCTTGTGACCTAGTCACATGCTTGCAAGCTAATTGGATGACATGGCACCAAGAGGACCTAAAGTATATCTATCCATCATTTGGATGGACAAATCCCACTCTTGATCCATGTGCTTCAACACATACTTTCAGATTACCCAATGCCACCTTTTGTAAGATCCCTCCTTTATAAAGGAAAAGGATCCCTGTGATTGCAATGCTAGTCCCTGGATCAATGCTAGCATCCACAGTTTAAGATGAAGTACACAGAAACAAAGGTCCTTATTACAGTCATTCCAGAGACAAACATAGTCTTTACATCTCCAAGGCCACAGGCCTAGTACAAGAGTTTAAATAAGTAAATAGATAAAAGTCTTCGTCTTCATGTGCCACAGGCAAACATGTTGAGTGTAGACTCATGACTCCTAATCCTCATCAGAATAACCTGCAACATCACAAGTTACAGCCACAGTGGGTCAATACATTGGAATAGTATTGGCAAGTGATACCTTAGTAGAATATTGGTGGACTAAATACTATATGCTTTTTGGCTAGGTGTAGCTTAGGCTTGCTTTGCTCAAAAATAGGTTTTGCCTATTAGTTGAAAACACTAAGTTTTCTTTGTCAAAACTTTTCCCAAGGAACCACCAATAGACATTGGGTCCTTCACCCTTGTTCAACCACAAGTTTTACTTAGAAATTGGGATGAGGAGATCCTTTATAGCTTCCATGCCTTGATGCTCAAGTTGTCCTTTTCCAGGGACATGGCTAAGTACTTAGATTCTTCCATCTGCAGAGGTTGTGCACTTTCCCCACAAGACTTGATTTTCACCAAGACAGGACCTTTCAGAATCCTTCCCTTAGACCAAATGGACGTGTTCCAACCTATCATCCCACTACCACCAACTGTCCAAATGGCTAAGTTATTGCAACCTATGTGATCCAGGCAGAGCCCATATTGCCAAGTGGCTGCACTAGAAGCTTCTTAACATTTGGCCTCTCAAATCCCTTTGTTCCTGGGTGGCTTTCCACAAGTGAGATACACAAGGTAAACCATAGAAATGTGCCTTGTGTAACCACTCAACATAACCCATTCACAACCATTCCACCCAGGTGATTCATTCACTTAGTTATTTTATTAAGTAAAAACACAGTCCAAAGACTTAGAAATATTTTATCATAGCATGTATATTTCACCACCCTTGGTTGCTATTAGCTAGGCTAAGCATGGCATAGATAAACATCTTAACTTAGAAATTTCTAGCAATTCTACAACTACTAGGATTTCCCAAGCATAGCATATATAAACCAAAAAAAAAATTATCCATGCAAGTCTAGCAAAAATATTTCTAATGCATATTTGAAAAACATAGGAATAAAATTTATGAAGCACCACTTTCCTTGGTAGTTGGGGGAGCAACAATCCTCACAATCAGAATCACTATTTGCACCAAAATCTACACATAAAATGATAGCACCAAATCACATACAAAATAAATACAAGCAAAAATATATGGATGCATGCAATATGATATGTGATGATTTTCTAAACTCAACAAGACAAGTGCACAGTACTGGTGCATAAACAAGTTAAAAACTTGCCAAACAAACTTTATTTGAACATTAATACATTTCTCAAATAATTTGTATACACAAAGTAGGCCTACACATGTTTCTGTAAATAAAACCATCTTAACAGAAGCAAAACATTAAAAACATTTCATATATCGAAAGGGCTTTCTCTCCTGATTCCATTGATATAAAATTCATCAAATTTGGACGTGTAAATCAAAAGTTATGATTAAAACAAGTTTAAACATCTAATAGATTCAAATCAGAAATTTAAAACAAACTAACAGACACGCGGCGCAATCCTATTGGTTGGTACCGGTACGGGCAGATCGATCAACGAGAGCCACACAATTTAAGTGAAGATGCACGGCCAGATCTAACGCGTACCTCTTTGACACAGATCTAATCTTACTCGTTAGATCTAAATCCTACGGCCCTAATCCAACTGACCACAGACGGGCGGCGCTAGCGGCGGCGACTGGCGGCGGCGTCTCTGTCAGAGCTGCTAACGGCGCTCTAGGTCGTGCGGGAGAGGGAGAAGGGGCTTACCAAGCTCGCCGTGTGCTGCTGATGCTCAAGGTGGCGATGGCTGGTCAAGGGGCGCGCTGTAGTGGCCGAGGGAGCTCGTCGGAGTTGCTGGCGGCGTCAGATGCTTGCTGTCGAAGATGTTGCCGGGGTTCTGCGTCGGCCTGGCATGAGCCAAATGGATTATGAGGTGCACAAGGTCTTGGCGATCAAGACAACATCGAAAGGAAGGCAAGGGGCGGTCGCGTTTTACTTGGATTGCACGTCGGAGTCGTGCGGCGGCTCAGGTGTTCACGGGCATGAACGAAGACATTGCTCTGGGTCACGAGAAAGCAAACAGAAGGCATCAGTGAACGCGCAAGGACACGCTGGTCACGATGGTTTGAACTACAGACAGGAGGGCGGTCAGTACTCACCGAGATAGGTCGCCGGAGTGCGTCTGTGCAGCGGCGGAGTGGTTCGAATTCGTGCAGCCTGGTGGCGGAGTGGTGGCGCTAGGTGAGGGGAAATGCTCGCGGTGCGGAGGGGGTTAAGTAGATAGGAGGGGGCGGTGATTACGCGTTGAATAAATGGTAATTAAGCTCGCATTGACTGCGGCGAGGTAACGGCGGAGCGCCTCGGCCGCGCGTGATTGAAGACGACGACGACATGGTCGCAGGGTCCACTTGCCAGCGAGAGAAACAGAGAGGAGGTGGGGTCAGGCGGTCAGTGACTTAGTGGGTTTGTCTGCGAGTGAGAGAGAGAAGGGGGAACCCGAGTGGGCTTAGTGGGCTGGTTCTGTTGTTGGTCTAGAAAGGTGGCGCCGGCCCTTTTCTATTTCTTTTCTCCTTTTCTTTTTCTGTTTGCAACTTCAGGAATCAATTTCAAATGATTTCAAAAACTGTTTGAATTCAAATCTTTTCAGGATTTTTGTAGAGTGAAACACTCACAATTCTGGACACAAAACCAAGTGGTCACTTTGAATTGGCCTGGTCACTTGGAATAAAACAAAATAAGCAGTGACATAGCCCTAGTTTTAAATAGGTTTTGAAATTGGTTTTCAAATCATATTTGTTTTGAAACTTTGGTTTAAATCCTAGCAATCTAGCAATACAATGTGAGAGCAATAAGACAACAAGGTTTGGTTCAATGAACAACAATCTCTCATTGGAGAGTAGCATTTGATTTAAATGCTGATCACATAAAATAATGAGCTCATATGCTCCTGTTTTTGAATTGATTTGTTTGAAATCAACTCTACATGATGATGGATGCATGGATGATATGCATGAGTTTGAAACATGATTTTAGGGATGTTAAAAATCTAACCCCCTTAAGGTGAATCTCGCCCTCGAGATTCGGATTGGCTAGAAAATAGGTGAGGGTGGTCTTTCCGAAGATCATCTTCTCTTTCCCAGGTTGCTTCTTCTTCGGAATGATGGTTCCATTGAACTTTGCAGAACTTGATAGTCTTAGTCCGTGTGACTCTTTCTGCAGTCTCAAGAATCTTGATAGGTTTCTCCTCATAAGTGAGATCACTTTCCAATTGGACTTCTTCCAAAGGTATAGTATCCTTCAAAGAAGTTTCTTCCATTTCTGGATGGCATTTCTTAAGCTGACTCACATGAAACACATTATGAACTGCTGACAAAGACTCTGGCAATTCAATCTCATAAGCAACTTCTCCTTTACGACTCAGAATCTTGAATGGCCCAACATATCTTGGGGCCAACTTTCCTTTGACTCCAAACCTCTTCACTCCACGAAGTGGTGACACTCTAAGATAGGCTCTATCACCAACTTCATAGGTGACTTCTCTACGCTTAGGATCTGTGTAGCTTTTCTGTCGGGACTGTGCTATTTTCAATCTATCCTTAACCAACTTGACTTTCTCTTCCGCCTCTTTGATTAGTTCTGGTCCGAACAAAATTCTTTCTCCCACACCATTCCATAGCAATGGGGTGGTACACTTTCTCCCATAGAGAAACTCAAATGGCGCCATCTCAATACTGGCTTGATAGTTGTTGTTGTAAGAAAATCTGCGTAAGGCAGACTTTCATCCCAACTGGCTCCATAATCTAGAGCACATGCTCTCAACATGTCTTCAAGAATCTGATTAGTCCTTTCTGTTTGTCCATCAGTTTGAGGATGAAAAGCAGTGCTGAATTCCAACCTCGTTCCCAATGACTCATGTAATTGCCTCCAAAAATGAGAAGTGAATTGAGTTCCCCTATCAGACACAATACTCTTGGGTACTCCATGTAGACACACAATTCTACTGATATAAATCTTGGCTAACTTAGCACTAGTGTAGGTTGTCTTCACGGGTATGAAATGGGCACTTTAGTTAGGTGATCCACTACTACCCAAATAGAATCATATCCTGACTTGGTCCTTGGTAATCCGGTAATGAAATCCATACCAATCTTGTCCCACTTCCAATCAGGAATAGGTAGTGGTTGAAGCAATCCTGCTGGTTTCTGGTGCTCCGCCTTCACTCTACTACATACATCACACAAAGCAATATGTTCGGCGATGTCCTTTTTGAGATTATTCCACCAAAATCTTTCCTTCATATCCATGTACATTTTGGTGTTACCCGGATGAATGGAATACGGTGAGTTGTGTGCTTCTTGTAAAATCAGTTTCCGAAGCTCCGGATCTTGTGGAACACAGATACGTTTTCCATGCCATAAAATACCCTGTTCGTCTTCATGGAATCCTTTGGCTTTTACTTTGCCAATCTTTTCCTTAATCTCTTCAATTTCCTTATCAGTCTTCTGGGCTTCTTTGATCTTGTCCAACAAAGTAGGTTGAACATCCAAAGACATGAGATGTCCTTCAGGCACAATCTCCAATCTGAGATCTCTAAATTGGGCACACAGAGCATCTAGCAATTCTCCCTTAGTAAGGCCATTCACAAAAACCTTACGGCTTAGAGCATCCGCTACAACATTTGCTTTACCGGGGTGGTATTGCAAACTCAAGTCATAGTCCTTGATGAGTTCTAGCCATCTTCTTTGTCTCATATTAATTTCCTTCTGGGTGAAGATATACTTCAAACTCTTGTGATCTGTGAACACTTCACATTGCTTTCCCAAAAGATAATGTCTCCATGTTTTGAGTGCATGGACAACAGAGGCTAACTCTAAATCATGAGTAGGGTAGTTCACTTCATGAGTTTTGAGTTGTCTCAAGGCATAAGCCACAACTTTTCCTTCTTGCATAAGTACTGCACCTAAACCATGATGAGATTCATCACAATATAGTTGGAAATCTTTTTCCAAATCGGGCAAACACAAGACTGGTGCTGTCACAAGTCTCTTCTTCAATTCTTGAAAGCTGAGTTCACAACCTTCAGACCAAGCAAATTTCTTGTCTTTCTTTAGAAATTCTGTCATAGGTTTTGCTACCTTGGAGAAATTCTCAATGAATCTTCTATAGTAACCTGCTAAGCCAAGGAAACTATGAACTTCTTTCACTGACTTGGGAGATTCCCATTCAGTCACAGCTGAAACTTTAGCAGGATCAACTGCTACTCCATCACCTGACACAATGTGTCCAAGAAATCCAACTTCATTCAACCAAAACTCACATTTTCTGAATTTGGCATACAACTTATGTTCTCTAAGCTTCTCAAGTATCAAACGCAAATGTCCTTCATGCTCTTCTTTTCTCTTGGAGTAGATCAAAATGTCATCGATGAAAACGACAACAAACTTATCAAGAAATTCCATGAACACCTTGTTCATCATATTCATGAAGTATGCTGGTGCATTGGTCAAACCAAATGGCATCACGGTATACTCATACAATCCATACCTTGTGGTAAAAGCTATCTTAGGTATGTCTTGTTCCCTTATCTTAAGTTGGAAATAACCTGACCGGAGATCAATCTTTGAGAACACACAAGCTCCTTCTAGCTGATCAAACAAGTCATTGATTCTAGGCAAAGGGTATTTGTTCTTGATATTCACCTCATTGAGTGAACGGTAATCAATGCATAACCTTTGACTTCTATCTTTCTTTTCCACAAACAAAACTGGTGCTCCCCAAGATGAAGAACTTGGTTGGATAAAACCTTTCTGCAACTGTTCTCCAAGCTGCTTCTTGAGTTCTTTCAACTCATCAACCGACATCTTATATGGTCTTTTTGCTATTGGTCCAGATCCTGGTAGCAAATCAATAAGAAACTCCACATCTCTATCTGGTGGCATTCCCGGTAATTCTTCCGGAAACACATCCAGATATTCACTCACAATAGGCACACTGTCCATGCTAACCCCCTTAAGAGAATTTAGCTTACTCTTTTTTGATTCAAAGTTGGTCTTGAATCTGATTCTTTTGTTTTCTGGAGTTGTGAGTGAAACAGTATGGTTTGCACAATCTATCACTCCCTTGTGCTTAGTCATCCAGTCCATTCCCAAAATAACATCCAATCCTTGGGAATTTAGGATTATCAGGTTAACAAGAAATTTATACTTTCCAAACTCTATGACTAGATCATGACATCCTGAATTCACTATCATTTCTCCGCCAGGAGAACATACTTTTATAGGACACCCAATAGTTTCTACCGGTAGTTCATTTCTTTCAACAAATGCTCTTGATATGAATGAATGAGATGCACCAGTATCAAAGAGAACAAATGCTGGAGCAGAATTGAGTTTGAACTTACCAGCAACAGCATCAGGTTCCTCATAAATTTCCTCCACATTGATGTGGTTCACTTGTCCCTTTTGAAAAGGGTTGGGCTTGTTGGGTCCTTCAACTTTCTTTTCTGGGCATTCATTTGCATAATGCCCCATCTTCTTGCACTTGAAACACTCAACCTGACTAAGATCCTTCTTGACAGGCTGGCTTCCACTGCCACTTCCACTACCACTGTGGTGGTTCTTATATCCACCCTTGTGATTCTTGTACTTGTCATTGTCATGACTACGGTGATGTTTGTTGTCATGATGACGGTTGTGGTTGTGGTGCTTGTTGAATTTCCCATGCTCGTGGGATCCTGAGCTTCCACTATCATCATGATGGGAACGTTTGTGAGACGATCCCGAGCCGTGCTTGTCCGAGTGCTTTCTCTTCCTACTCTCAACTTGCTTCATTTTGTTCTCCAAAATAGCAGCCTTATCACAAAGAGACTGGTAAGTGGGAACATAGGCCACTGATAGCTGCAGGTTCAGTTCATCATTCAACCCTTCAAGGAACTTTTCCTTCCTCTTAGCATCAGTGTCAACTTCATCCGGTGCATAACGCGCCAGATTGTTGAACTCCTCAATATATTCAGCCACGCTGCGGTGGCGCTGCTTCAGATTATGGAACTCTATCTTCTTCAAACTCATCACTCCGGATGAGATGTGAGCAGTACGAAAACCATCTTCAAAGATATCCCATGTCACATCTGCAATGGGAGTGGTGATCTGGAAGTTATCCCACCAAGTAGCTGCTGGTCCTTCCAACAAGTGAGCTACAAATCTGACTTTCTCTTCATCAGTACAGCCAACTGTTACCAAGTCTTTGTTCACAGAGCGTAGCCAATCATTGGCCACCATAGGATCAGTTGTTCCTGAGAACTTTGCTGGCCTCAATCTCAAGAACCTGGTAAGCATGTCAAAACCCGGTGGGTTGTTGTTGTTGTTATTGTTGTTGTTGTTGTTGTTGTTGTTGTTCTGATTCTGGATGAACATAGTCATCATTTGCATCAGTTGAGTCTGAGCTGTCATCATTTGTTGCATCTCAGGGGTGATGTTGTTGTTGTTGGGGTTGGGATTGGCACGTCGGGGAGGCATCTGTGGTTTGTTCAATAGAGATAAGAATGAGATACCCATAGATGCTAACATGCACAATACATCACATAAACAATCACCAAACATGCATCACAACAATAAAAATGTTCAACAACAAGATAACAAGTTTGCAAAGTAAACACACCAATAGCAAGCCATCCACATGTTGGATGGTCATTGCGACTCAAATAAAGCATGATAAATAAATGATAAATGAGTAGTCACTACTCCTCGGCATCAACCTCCTCCTCAACAAATGTAAGACATGCATTCTCCATAGCGGTCTTGTATTCCTCGACATTGGTGGTCAAGGTCTCTACTTTGGCTTTGAGAGCCCTCTTCTGAGAACGAAGCCTCTCAATCACAGTCTGCTGATGCTCGAGCTCGAAGTCCTTGGCCTCCAGTTCTGCAGTCATGTCTCAAATCCTCTTGTTCCTATCTTGGAATCGCTTCTCTTGACTCTTGAACTTTCTGTCCTGACTCTCGAACTTGGCCTCCATCTCCTTGACTATCTCATCTTGCTCCGTGAAGAGCTTGTCCTTCTCACGAAGCTGCACCTGGAGTTCGTCATTGCTGAGCATGACGTTGGTCCTATCAGTGTCCACGTGCCTAAGAAGAACCTCTAAGTCCTGGAGGTATAGACGAATCGGCTCTGCTGTCTCCCTCGAAGTGTCCTCGAAGTCGATGGCCTCTCCATCCTCATCATGTCTACCGAAGGCGAGGAAGTGAGTACCTCTAACCTGCCGAGAGTGTCTCCCTAACAGACATCCAATCAAGTCTTGCATGACTACCTCTAGGCCTCTCTCCTTGTCATCGTGCATGAGCTTGAAGATGATAGCCTCCGTGGTAGGCTCAGTCTAGCGTCTGAGTTGATTGACCTTGAAACCCCAAAGGTCTTTCCTCTCAAACTTGGTGAGGGGAAGCACCATGATGGTGGGAAGAGGGAGATTGAGCAAAGTAGTGAGCTCAATAATACGAGGACCAAAACGAGTTCCCTGGAACTCTTCAACAGTGCTGATGGTAACATTAGGCATCTATTTAATAAGATAGGAAAAGTTAGAATCAACAAAATTTTAAGACAATTCACAAGACAAGGCATTACATGCATAACTTTGGAAATCAAACACACAAGTCATGGCATGCATGGATCCATTACAAACAACCAAGGTTCAACTTATTTTAAACAACATTATGGAAAATAAAATGATAAGTGTGGTGGTCCAACTAATGAAGTACACTTACAATTCCATCTCACTTGCCAAGTTGGCTAAAAGGGCATCCCTAGAGGCAATCTGTTTGTCTAGATCACCCATTGCTAAGTCTATGATGTCCTTCCTTAGTCTTTGGTTGATAGCCTCTAGCTCTTGGGTGTGCTTCTTTTCTTCTCTAAGATCATTCTGAGTGTTAATCATTCTGCACTTGATTCTATCACCAAGTTCTTTGATGGCCCTCCAAGCTGCATCCCTTGCTGAATCAAAGAATGTAGTGTGCATCATTGTGTTGGTGACCATGCAGAATCCTGAGTCCTTGTGGTTGTCTTCCTTGTTTTTATACAAGTGAAGTTGCACCCACCAGTACTCAACTCCTTCATCCATCACAGGAAAACCTTTGTACACAGTTGCACCATGAATTCCCATGGCAACCATAAGGTCCTTGAGAGCCTTGGGAAATTCCGTCTCACACTCCAAGGTCATTGTCATGAGTGGTCCCTTCCTCACGGCTTCGTTGATGGAGTTCATCTACAAATAGAGATGATAAAGAAGATTAGAAAAGTTTACGAGAAGAAAAGACAAGTGTGGAAGTTTGCTGAAAATTTTTCCTTAGTGGTTTTCCAATCCTAGGGTCATAATCCTACAAGCAACACAGTGCTCTGATACCATCTGTAAGATCCCTCCTTTATAAAGGAAAAGGATCCCTGTGATTGCAATGCTAGTCCCTAGATCAATGCTAGCATCCACAGTTTAAGATGAAGTACACAGAAACAAAGGTCCTTATTACAGTCATTCCAGAGACAAACATAGTCTTTACAACTCCAAGGCCACAGGCCTAGTACAAGAGTTTAAATAAGTAAATAGATAAAAGTATTCATCTTCATGTGCCACAGGCAAACATGTTGAGTGTAGACTCATGACTCCTAATCCTCATCAGAATAACCTGCAACATCACAAGTTACAGCCACAGTGGGTCAATACATTGGAATAGTATTGGCAAGTGATACCTTAGTAGAATATTGGTGGACTAAATACTATATGCTTTTTGGCTAGGTGTAGCTTAGGCTTGCTTTGCTCAAAAATAGGTTTTGCCTATTAGTTGAAAACACTAAGTTTTCTTTGTCAAAACTTTTCCCAAGGAACCACCAATAGACATTGGGTCCTTCACCCTTGTTCAACCACAAGTTTTACTTAGAAATTGGGATGAGGAGATCCTTTATAGCTTCCATGTCTTGATGCTCAAGTTGTCCTTTTCCAGGGACATGGCTAAGTACTTAGATTCTTCCATCTGCAGAGGTTGTGCACTTTCCCCACAAGACTTGATTTTCACCAAGACAGGACCTTTCAGAATCCTTCCCTTAGACCAAATGGACGTGTTCCAACCTATCATCCCACTACCACCAACTGTCCAAATGGCTAAGTTATTGCAACCTATGTGATCCAGGCAGAGCCCATATTGCCAAGTGGCTGCACTAGAAGCTTCTTAACATTTGGCCTCTCAAATCCCTTTGTTCCTGGGTGGCTTTCCACAAGTGAGATACACAAGGTAAACCATAGAAATGGGCCTTGTGTAACCACTCAACATAACCCATTCACAACCATTCCACCCAGGTGATTCATTCACTTAGTTGTTTTATTAAGTAAAAACACAGTCCAAAGACTTAGAAATATTTTATCATAGCATGTATATTTCACCACCCTTGGTTGCTATTAGCTAGGCTAAGCATGGCATAGATAAACATCTTAACTTAGAAATTTCTAGCAATTCTACAACTACTAGGATTTCCCAAGCATAGCATATATAAACCAAAAAAATTTATCCATGCAAGTCTAGCAAAAATATTTCTAATGCATATTTGAAAAACATAGGAATAAAATTTATGAAGCACCACTTTCCTTGGTAGTTGGGGGAGCAACAATCCTCACAATCAGAATCACTATTTGCACCAAAATCTACACATAAAATGATAGCACCAAATCACATACAAAATAAATACAAGCAAAAATATATGGATGCATGCAATATGATATGTGATGATTTTCTAAACTCAACAAGACAAGTGCACAGTACTGGTGCATAAACAAGTTAAAAACTTGCCAAACAAACTTTATTTGAACATTAATACATTTCTCAAATAATTTGTATACACAAAGTAGGCCTACACATGTTTCTGTAAATAAAACCATTTTAATAGAAGCAAAACATTAAACACATTGCATATATGGAAAGGGATTTCTCTCCTGATTCCATTGATATAAAATTCATCAAATTTGGACGTGGAAATCAAAAGTTATGATTAAAACAAGTTTAAACATCTAATAGATTCAAATCAGAAATTTAAAACAAACTAACAGACACGCGGCGCAATCCTATTGGTTGGTACCGGTTCGGGCAGATCGATCAACGAGAGCCACACGATTTAAGTGAAGATGCACGGCCAGATCTAACGCGTACCTCTTCGACACAGATCTAATCTTACTCGTTAGATCTAAATCCTACGGCCCTAATCCAACTGACCACAGACGGGCGGCGACGACTGGCGGCGGCGTCTCTGTCAGAGCTGCTACCGGCGCTCTAGGTCGCGCGGGAGAGGGAGAAGGGGCTTACCAAGCTCGCCGTGTGCTGCTGATGCTCAAGGTGGCAATGGCTGGTCAAGGGGCGCGTTGTAGTGGCCGAGGGAGCTCGTCGGAGTTGCTGGCGGCGTCAGATGCTTGCTGTCGAAGATGTTGCCGGGGTTCTGCGTCGGCCTGGCACGAGCCAAATGGATTAGGAGTTGCGCAAGGTCTTGGCGATCAAGACAGCATCGAAAGGAAGGCAAGGGGCGGTCACGTTTTACCTGGATTGCACGACGGAGTCGTGCGGCGCCTCAGGTGTTCGCGGGCGTGAACGAAGACGTCGCTCTGGGTCACGAGAAAGCAAACAGAAGGCATCAGTGAACGCGCAAGGACACGCTGGTCACAATGGTTTGAACCAGAGACAGGGGGTGGTCAGTACTCACCGAGATAGGTCGCCGGAGTGCGTCTGTGCAGCGGCGGAGTGGTTCGAATTCGTGCAGCCTGGTGGCGGAGTGGTGGCGCTAGGTGAGGGGAAATGCTCGTGGTGCGGAGGGGGTTAAGTAGCCAGGAGGGGGGCGGTTATTACGTGCTGAATCAATGGTAATTAAGCTCGCAGTGACTGCGGCGAGGTAACGGCGGAGCGCCTCGGCCGCGCGTGATTGAGGACGACAACGACGTGGTCGCAGGGTCCACTTGCCAGCGAGAGAAACAGAGAGGAGGTGGGGTCAAGCGGTCAGTGACTTGGTGGGTTTGTCTGTGAGTGAGAGAGAGAGAAGGGGGAACCCAGGTGGGCTTAGTGGGCTGGTTCTGTTGTTGGGCTAGAAAGGTGGCGCCGGCCCTTTTCCATTTCTTTTCTCCTTTTCTTTTTATGTTTGCAATTTCAGGAATCAATTTCAAATGATTTCAAAAACTGTTTGAATTCAAATCTTTTCAGGATTTTTGTAGAGTGCAACACTCACAATTCTGGACACAAAACCAAGTGGTCACTTTGAATTGGCCTGGTCACTTGGAATAAAACAAAATAAGCAGTGACATAGCCCTAGTTTTAAATAGGTTTTGAAATTGGTTTTCAAATCATATTTGTTTTGAAACTTTGGTTTAAATCCTAGCAATCTAGCAATACAATGTGAGAGCAATAAGACAACAAGGTTTGGTTCAATGAACAACAATCTCTCATTGGAGAGTAGCATTTGATTTAAATGCTGATCACATAAAATAATGAGCTCATATGCTCCTGTTTTTGAATTGATTTGTTTGAAATGAACTCTACATGATGATGGATGCATGGATGACATGCATGAGTTTGAAACATGATTTTAGGGATGTTACACCTTTATAACCACCCAGTTGCGAAATTGGAATTTGATGTCATCAAGGTACTCATCCGGTGACGGTGATTAATGTGATCTCATGGTTGAAGGAATAGATTACTATGTATCTGAAAGCTTGTAGCAAAACAAACTTAATGACTTGATCTTATGCTATGCTTACTTTGGGTGTGTGTCCATAACATCATTCTCCTAATGATATGACTTTGTTATTAAGTAACATCCAATGTCCATGATCAGGAAACCATGATCATCTATTAATCAACAAGATAGCTTACCAAGAGGCTTATTAGGGACTCTTATGTTTACAAAACACACAAGTATTAATGTTTCCGGTTAATAAAATTATAACATGGGACGTAAACATTTATCATAAACACAAAGATATAATAATAACCACTTTATTATTGTCTCTTGGGCATATCTCCAACAGTCTCCCACTTGCACTAGAGTCAATAATCTAGTTTGAAAAACTTTGTGCATTCAACACCTATGGATTTCTGGTGTTGTATATACACGATTGCTAGTGGTAAACTTAATCTTCAGATCTGACACTTCCAGGTCCGTGTGTATTTGCATGGCTTTGCATCTCTATGCATCACTCATTCTCCAATGTGATGGCATTGTATAAATTTGGTCCTTTGGTGAGACCATTAGTTCCTTGGGGTTAAATCATGTCGATACAATTGTCGTACAATATATCTTCATAGTACTAGCCCGTTGTGAACCACACCTAGTTTGATAACAAACTACTTGACACAAATGCCCTCTTTTGCTGCTACAATAGCAGTCATAAACTTAGCCTTTTGTTATAGTATCTGTTACAATGTCTTCACTTTGGAACTCATCCAAATCCGTTATGGAACTTCCTTTCCATTACATTGTGCCACCCATAGTTTAAGTTGAGATAAATTTAATTTTAATCTTGTGACAAAACTAGTATCAATCTAACATTTTACAATGAACTATCTATCTATTTGTCACCTCTACATAAATAACATATTCTTAGTTCTTCCAAAGATCATAAGAATATCCTTACTATTGTCCAACGATTATATTATGAATCATTCTGGTATATGCTCATAACATTTAGAGCATAAGACATATCTGGATGTGTACATATCATAGATTGATCAAAATATTCTTGTGATTTCGCCCATCAAGTGTCAAAACACTTGAATCTCGTTTCATTTACCAAGTGTCAATACACTTGAATCTTGATTCAATCCTTCCTGTGTGACAAGTACCTTTCTTGTCATTTCCATATTGAACTTATTCAATATCTCATCTATGTACATTTGGCACAACCATGTTAGCGTCTCAATCTATCCATATAGACATTGATGCCTAATATTCGGGTTTTCCCCAAGTCTTTCATCGAAATGAAATTCTTAACCTGTGTCAATAAAAGATACATCATTTCCAATCAACAATATGTCTTTCACATAATGTATTAGAACTATGTATTAGTGCTCCCACTTAATTTATTTCAAATGCAAGCATCTTCATCGTCTCTAATGAAACTAAACTCTTTTAACAGTTCCATCACGGTGAAGATTCCAACTCCGCAATGCTTACTTCCCATTGAAGTTTGCATATGCTTTTAGCATCCTTTGAATTAACAAAACCCTTTAGATCATGTCATGTACATGTCCTAGGTAACCATTCTATTAGAAGAACCTTGTTTTGTTTGTTCAACTACCATATACCAAAATTATATGTAGTGGTTGCTACATTAATCCGCCCAGACTAAATATCGCTATGAAAGATCAAATCTTGTCATATTCAACTCCTTGAATATTGTCGTAAACTCTTTCCCATCATGGCGAATATTTCATAGATGTGAAACATCCATGTCTAATTCTTTATAGATCCAAATACGACTGAAAGGTTTTACACCTTTCCAGAGGGTCTTCCAAGTTCAAAAACTTGATTTCTCGTGTATGGAACTATCATGGATTTATGGCTTCAAGCCATTTGATGGAGTCAGGGCCCATCATTGCTTCTTTGCATATATACAGTTCATCATTGTCAAACAACAATGATTTATTCTCAATCTTAGTATTTGATTGTTTACCCGACCTACTTGGTTCAATAAGAACTTAGACCTCCATGACCACAACCTTTCAGGCACGTGAGCCATGATCATTGTTGCTGCCTCTGGGACACTTTCTGGCGCTGCGCTACTCCACACATATAGCTAAGGTTCAATAACCTTATCAAAGTTCTATTGTCCTCCCACTTAACTTTTCACGAAAAAATTCTTCTAAAGAAACTTGACTTTCTAAGTGAAAACACTTTTGTCTTTGGTGTTATGTAGGAATACCCAGCGGTTTTTCAAAATAACATACAAAGACATGCTTATACGAATTTGGTTGTAAACATTTTACTTATTCCTAGCATACCAAAATTTAAGAAAGGACAACTTGGGTTTTGTCCAAAACCATAACTTATATAGTGTCATTTCAATGGATCATGATGGTGCTATTTTCAATGTAAAAGCGGTAGTCACTAAAGCTTAAAATACAATGTCAGTTTTATAAACGACACATTTGATCTCACCATGTCAAACAAGGTTTCATTACATATCTTGAACACTCCATACTCCTATGTTGTTTGGGGAAATGCAAATCCATGGAACGATTCCTCAAATCTTAGGTGTTATGCTAAACATGTAACTCAAATATATTCCTTTATGATCCAATCATAAACTCTTTATTTTCTTGTTACAATGATTTTCTACTTCATCTTGAAAGTCTTTAAACATTCTCAAATATTTCACACTTCTTCCTCATTAAGTAAATATACACATATATTCACTCAGGTTTCCGGAGAAAGCATATGAAGTTGAAATCCACCGCTCCTGACTACACATAATGGACTACATACATCAATATATACAAATTCCAATAAGTTAGTCATTCGTTATTCTTTGGCCTTTAAACGAAGTTCCAATTATCTCTAGGAAAGTCTCACAGCGTCATTTGATCAAAATCAAAAGACTCAAAAATTCCATCAACATGGAGTTTCTACATCACTACTGCAGAATAGGTCATCAGTGACAGGCTCAAAAGACCCATTAGTGACAGGCAAAGCGCATGTCACTGATAACTAGTCACTGGTACAAGGTTACTAGTGACAGGCAAGTTCCTGTCACTACTATGTGTACCAGTGACAGGCTTTTATGGGTGCATGTCACCAGTATGTGTATACTAGTGACGGGCATAAAAATGCATGTCACTAGTTGCGATCAACAGACGCAACCCTCTCAGGTTTGGTAGTGACATGCCCATTATTCTGCCCGTCACTGGTTCAAATTTTGATAATAAAAAATTTAAATTCGTTTTCCACAAATATTCCATATATCATAATAAGATTTTATAAAGAATTAAATACATGTTCCACTAGTATTTCTGATAGCACAATAAGATGATGTACTGATGATACATTATATTCACATAACCAAATATGACATAATTTTTGCACAGACCATATACATATGTACAATCTCCCAGACACATTCGTACAATATTCGCTACAAAAAACCTAGGGTTACCAATGCATGCAAACCCTAACTCTCACATCATGTAAGCCCCAAATAGCCAAAACACTCTCTACATATATTAAATAGGACCGCCCAATCGACTTGTAGAAGACAAACAAGTAGTTAGACCAACATTGCAACACGTGGATCAAGCATCTTGTTCACCACAAAGTATGCGCTCCATCTCCTCCTCGTCTAGCATTCTAAGGGTCTTAAGACCAAAAACCTGTAAGTTGTTAAAATTTATTAGTGCTGGTCCTCTCCTAGAAAGAGGATATACTAGATTTTGGTCTAGTGAAAGTGAACATTCAACACCAGTCTTAATTGCTTTGTAGACTACTTCATATATGAGAATATAAGATAATAAGACAGGATGTTAGAACTAAGGTTGTGGCATAAATCTACGACAATATTAAGCTACAATAGCATATGGCATGAACCGAACCTGATCTTGTCCCCAATTATTATTATTTACTTTTGTTCGAATATAACAGGAGTAAACTCTTTCTTCCGGTCAAATGGATTGGATTCGAGATCAACGGGTTATTCAATCAAACCTACAGAGATACAAAAGATACCAATGTGACAGTAGTAAGTAGTAAGAATCAATCAGGATGAATAAATTTAGACAAAGAAGTAATCAGCCTGGTCATATGTGAGGCAAACTAAGCAGGCATGCATAAATAAAAAGTAATCTCAACCAACCCCGTTTTCAGGAACTTATCATCCATTGCATACAAATTATTTGGGCTGATTAAGAAACTACAATTTCTGGAAGGGAGATGGACAGGCAACTATAAGTATGAGTAACTAATACAACCAATGCTTTTTGTTTGGAGCTGAATAGTGCTTATGGGTATGGAATGCCAAGTTCATCCCATTCTATAATCAGGTAACATACTACTTTTTTCTATACATGTCCAGCGGCTTGCAGATGCAGAGTAGGCAAAGCGTGATGTACAACTAAGTATCATGTGAAAATGCACCCAAAGCACGATGTAGAAATACACATATCATTTTCACAAGGTTAAGCATATAATTCTAGATGCAAACTCATAAGGTGATTTAATTTCTTTGGAGGTTGATGTTCTTTATAGGTGCACTCCAGCTATATTTAACGTATCAATTATGCATGTATAGTCTCTTGTTTAGTGGTACCAATACAGAAAAGTCCAAGACCATTGTGTGCTGATGTTTTACAAAATAAATAGAAAACTATGCAGATATTTCCTGTGCTGCTTAATTAGATTTTCTTTCTACACATCTTCCGTAGGTTTTCCCATAAACATATAGGTGTTTAACCGGTAGAGCATAATAGCCGAAACATGCATGGTTCATTAGAAATAAATAACAATGCTATATTTTTTAAATAGATTAAGTTGTAGATAGAGTTAGATGGCATAAGATACTAAATTGTGAAACTGCATCGAGATGAAATAAACAATTGGTTATTAGGATTTCTTACCAGGAATCCAACGCTTATTTAGCCTAAAGTGGTCGGGTTGCAAATTATTCTTCAAATGGCGATGTGAATAAAGTGAACATAGGAATGTGACCTTGCAACTTAAAGAACCTCAGCAATATTTTCCGATGACGCCCCTCGACAGTAAGCCACCACTTGCCTAGCCGGCTCTGCTGCTCAATGTCATCTTGCCTAGGCATAGGCACTGCCTGCTTCGCTATAGCCATAACAGGTTTGGCTACTTTCCTACATAAAAGAGGCGTCAGCATTTACCTTAATCCAACCTTCCACATATTATCATGGGATCATTTGCTTTGTTTATTCATGCGAGTCATGATCGTGTTCCATCTGCGGCCTTATGTGCTCCCCAATCCAAATTATCAACACGGATCACCATGCAAATGCAACATGATCATGATCATGGGCAGCATATAGCAGCAGAATGCATGCAAAGAAATATCAAGCCAAATTCAGCAAGTACTTTCCATCCGCCTTGTGTTGATAGTTATGAACTTTCCTTATATCATGATGTGTGTGTGGCAAAGCTATCAGAGTTTGCTGAAAGTGAATTATGTAGCTATGTTCAATACAATGCTCAAATGCTGTCATAAAAAGGAATTGATGTAAAATTTATAAATAGCATTCAGATACACTTGAAACCTACTGATATTCATAAGATTCTAACACGTTTTCATATGGACCAATTGCTCCAATTGACTCTTATCTTACTTTTTTTTCTGCTGAAACCAATTGATTCTTATAGAATATACATGTACATGTATACATTCATACAGCCAAAAAGTATGACTACAACACCTTTCGTATGCATTCTATTCAAATCATGAATGGTGCTAGCATTCTTGTCGCACCCAGCTAATAACAGCACAGCCCCACCCTTGGTTCTCCGGACATGAATCCGCTAGAAGCACACGACATTGCAAAATGTAGAAAAATGAGAACGAACCTTGTGAAAGGAGGCATGTAGATCTTGTTGGCACGTCCACACGAGGAGGCCTGCGGTGGCGGATCCTTGCTATGACGCGTCTGCGGAAGCCGGTGAAGGAGGCGGCGGCAGATTCCGCTCCCACTGTATTGGTGGCTGCGCCACCGAGGCGGGTCAAGACCTGAGTCTGCTGTGGCGTGGCGGGCCGGATGCCTCCTAGAAACCTCAGGGATATCCGCAACTCTATCACCCCTCGAATCATTATGCTCGGCCTCCATCTGCGGCCGTATGTGATCCCCAATCCCCATCATCAACACAGATCGATCTGGGCTCGCGTTGGAGGTGTCGGGCGATGGAGCAGCGGCTAGGCAATGGATACGGAGATGGAAGCGGGCTAAATCAGTGGCTGCGAAGGTGGGGATAACACGGGACGGTTTGTTTAGCAGTGTCATCTAACTTAGTTTTAGTGGTAATCTGAACCAACAACTTTTGATGATTAGACGACTGGGATGCTTGATCGGTCCCTCTGGCTTCTTTATATTAATCTGGCCCATATTAGTTACATCCGTCCAGATATAGATGTATTTATTCAAGTTTTAGTGATAGATAGACAAATTTGAGTCAACTAATATGAATCCGAAGAAGTATTATTAATGGAGATATATACTACTAAAAATGCATGCATGGAGTGACAACCCTATAGAATGTCTATCACTAAGCATTTGCCTCTTTTAACACCGCCTTATAGGGAAAATACTAGTGATTGGCATAATTTTAGCCTGTCACTACATATAGTGTGTTTAGTGACAGGCATTTATGTACGCGTATCACTAAGTATTTTTTCATTCGCATAGCTCAAAAAGAAATGCTAGTGACAGACACATTTATATGCCCGTCACTAGTGTTTCGTACTAGTGACAGGCTTATCTTTGCCTGTCGCTAAGAATACTCAGTAGTGACGGGCACAATTTTGCCTGTCACTAACCACCTGGAGGCTATAAGACTTTCTGCAGTAGTGCATGTTTTCTTTCCAATATAATTTAAACGGCGATGTCACTTCTTAAGTGATCTTTCAATCATTTGTTTTTCAACATTTTTAGCATTAGTTTTATGGATGTGATTTCTCCAACCAGATTTATAAATCATCCATCTTTTATGGAATACGGTAATTATTTGAACAACCTTTTTTTCTCATAATACCTGATCAAAATAACAATTATTAAAACAAATCTTGAAGGAAATCTTTGATGTCAACGAGAAACACAACAACACTTTGTTTGTTTTCGATGAACATCATCATATATTCTTTTGCTGGATACTTAGGCCATTGCAGTTCATGAATGTGTTGTCCTGTATGACATTTCACACCAACCAATTTGGCATCCAATACCCAAGAACCACATTGCTCAACAAGCAAAGAATACAACCATAACATTTCCAGTCTTTTCTTTTCTTTTTCTGCCAAATATTTATGAGATTCTCTTTCAGCATTTCCTTTCCCTTTTAAAAGAATCTATCAACATCAACAGTGGCGCCATACACATGACACATAGTACAAAGCGTGTATAGTCAAATACTAATACCTTTGGACTTGCACTTTGAAGTAGACCACTGATGGCTGTGATAATACAACACTTTTTAGCAATATAAATTGTGTTATTTTCTTATCATATCATGCTTCATCTAACTATTGCTATGCCTGATATGCATGATTACTTGTTTTCATTAAATTCAATATGAACTTTGCACATTTAGTAGTTTAGGTAGAATTTTATCCCTCTTCCTTGTCTTTGACATGTGTGTAGGTGTTGATGATGATTATGGATAAAAAAGGCAAAAGGAACAAAGAGAGCATAGTATGGAGGAGCTGTAGGGACCATACTTAGCCATTTGAGAGGTTGAAAAAGTGAAATTTTCCAACTTCTCAAAATAAAGATCCAAGACCACAGGGTTGTATTCCCTCGTCGAGACGAATCCAACAAGCCCAAGAACACCCAAAATGGAGTTCGTATGAAGAAATGACGACCAAAATACGGAAGACATCCAAAGGTGTAACGAACAACTATACGGCGGGAGCAAAAATTCTGGCCATATAGCTCCCGTCCTATAGTTGCCAAAAAGGTCGCAAACGACGGGATTTCGCCCCCAAAAGCTCCAGAACCTTCCCTAATTCATATGATGGTATTAAGGGAACCCTAGGGCACCCCCAAGGCCTATATAAAGGAGGGAGGAGTCAAAGAAGAGGGGAGGAAGCCACCACCAACCATATACAAGATCTTGATCCCATATACCGCCTCCACAGCGGTGCCCTGCCGCCATGCCACCTCCATAGCCTTTACAGCTCCACCAAGATCCAATCTCCATCAACACCGTCAAGACATCCAAGCACAAAGAGGAGGAGAAGGAGGACGCCACCATCACCATGTTGACGCCACCATTATCACGCCATCATCATCATCTCCATTGCCGCTACTCCTTCATCCTTCCCCATCATGGTCTCCGTGATGGGTTGAATATGGCTTGAACCCCCTTTTATTAATGTTATGATGATTTGAGTAATTGAAGTGTGGTGTCTTCTTGTTAATTAATATGTTTGTGCTTTCTCTTTACATTGTTCTATTCATGATATTATTATAGTGATTAGATACGTCCAATCCATTGTTGAGCAATTTACTAGGGATTTACGGTTTGTCATAAAATTTATCATTAGTCTCTGCTCTTCCATGGGTAAGAACTAATAGGCTATTTGCTATAAGTTATTTGCGGAGAAAATAGCAGCTTAGGATGCACCGCCCAGAGTTCCCCAAGATCACTCATGATATAGATAGGTAAAGTGTTGCGAATTGCTTGACCCCAAAGTGATAGACGGGATATCTTGTGACTAGCACACTTGCTTTGGAGTACGGTTGTCCATAGAACTTAATGCCTTTGCTCTGGTTTACCTTGATTGGTCTTGTTACCTTAATACACTATTCTCTTACGATATGACCCATGTCCGAAGAGGGTGTGGAAAATTGAGTTGTCTAGTTGCCACTTACCAATGGTAGGAGACAACAGTATATGAGGGACAACCACAATTATAGTTAACAGCTATTCAATAAGCACTTATCATGCACACCGGTATACACAACATTACTTGAGGAATCATAGCATTAATATTTCATCTCATTGCATTCACCTCTTTCTAAGTTTTACTTTTGTTCTAATTTTCTTTTAGTCCTAGTAGTAGTTGTTACAAATCATCTTAAATTCATTTATGCTAGTAACTTATAGAATAGCCTATTTCCAAACCACGGTTTGGGTGCGAACGTAGCCGCATTGACAAAGTGGCTGCAGGGTCGTGTTCGCCGAGCTCCCATCGGGACAAACTCTTTAAATATTTGCTGCTACAAGTACTGCAATAACCCTGTTATTGGTGTAGGAACCTAGTCATCAATCACCATCATCAAATGTTTGGTGTTCTTTCAAAAATCCATTCTTTAGTAATATTTTAGTGTAGTAAACATTTTACCTACATCTTCTATTCATCCTTATCTTGACAACTTTCATGATCTAGCTACTATAGCTTATAAAGGTGAATCGCGAGTACAATGTTATTTTCCAAAACCCTTTTGAAGGATTAGGATGTCTAGCGTCTCCAACCTTCGCAAATTCATATCAAATATGAGAAAAAATATTTTGCCATATTATACTCTATCATGTTGCAACCAAAACATTGTGTCAGATATCGCAATATCTTCCACACATGATGGTTTATGAAACATTTCTTTTAGCTCCTAGATAACCTTGATATTAAAACAATCTTTTGAATATCAAGAATCATGGAGGCAAACATGATACTTTAGATACTAACACTAGAATGTTTCTCTTGATTCAATACCAATTATTAAACTTCATGGAGTAAACGGATTTTGGTAAAAGTTTGCAATAGGACTTCTAAACTTTAGATTGACACTCCAAACAATACGATACCAGCTCCTAAAGTAACTATCCAGAATACTATATTTTGATTATCTAAATTATAACTAAGTATAAGGTGGTGAACGGATGCCAATGACTACAACAAATTATGCAAATTCACTTTGATTTAATTTATGATAAATTGTGTTCAACTTTAATCATATTACATTTGAACTCCCACTAAAAAAACATTCCTCATGTTGCCTTAGTGATTACACGAACCAAATCCACTACACCAAGTCTGATCTTCACGAGAGATGATGTAGCTTCAAAGGCGAACAATCAACATGTTCATCATATCATCCATACGAATCATTCTTTACCTTTCGGTATTCCGTGTTCCAAGACCATGTATGTACATGCTAGTCTCGTCAAGGTTAACCTTAGTATCCACATGTGCAAATCTGGCTTGCACCTGTTGTATGCACACGTAGAATCTATAACACTCGATCATCACGTAATGCTTCGAAACGACGAGTCTTAGAAATGGTGCCTACTAAGTACGAACACTTTATTACTTAATATTTAGTGAGAGGGGTCTTCTTATAATGGTACTGTTGTGATCTAAGCAATACAAGATGCATAAAAAGGATTAACATCACATGAATTCATAATATGTGATATGATATGGCCTTTATTCTTATGCCTTTTATCTCCATGTCCAAAGAACGGACATGATCTCCATCATCACCAGCATTGCGTCAAGGTCCGTCGTGCTGCTTCATGGTTGTCCGTCACCAATAGCAACTATTACAACTACTTGGAATAAAGCTATTACATGATGAATAGACACAGGTCTTAACAAATTTAAAGACAACCATTAGGCTCCTGTTGGTTGCCAACTTACAATAAGGATCATTGCATACATCAAATATAATCACAATCACATCATGGCCATATCACATCACATGCACCTACAAAAACAAGTTAGACGCCTCAAATTTTCTTTGCATGTTTTACATGGCTTGGGGCTTTCAAATAAGAACCATTCTTACCTACGAACATGAACCACAACGCTGATACAAGTGTTGTCAAGTGCCCATTGTAAATTGAATCTTAACTATGGTGGGAGATATAGACACCCGCAAAGCCACTTATGCAATGCAAGTTGCACATTGAGCGTGGATCAATTCTCATGTGCGATGACAAAAGCATCAACACCCATAAAACCATTGTGTTCTACTCGTGCAATAGATCTACGCATAGAACCTGGCTCTAATACCACTGTAGGGTTCGTTTTATGGAAAACCAAAAAATTCTATTGCAAGAACACATAAAAGAAAGATCCAATCTATGGCAAAGCCAAGATCTTGTAACATCCCAATTTGAGTAACCCTGATTTGGTGTCCAAAGGGCAAAAATTAGGGCTTTTTCTTGTTATATGTTGCAATGTTTGCTTGTGCTGATGCAACTGTTTGTGTATCAGGTGATGTACTCCCCATCTCAACACTAGTTTACAAAAGGCTATTTTACAAAAGAGATGTCTTTGCTCATCTTTCATATTCTCAAATGTTCTGGCATTTCAAAAACCTGAGCCAAGATGACTTTGACACAAAAAAATACTTTACTAGTTTCTATTAACAAAACTATGGAGACCTATATATAATATCCTTATGTTTTCAAGACAGAACTTCTAGCTACTCTTACCCTTAGGTTTTCCAAAAACTTTATCAAAATACTTTCATTTCAATCCTGGTAGAGATACCAAGATGGTCCTTATATTACTTCAAAGCACAACCCATTTCAAAATACCCATCCTTACCCAAGATAGGATTAATGGTAACAATAGTAGTTGTTGGATAAGCTTGATAAGATGAACTGCCTTGATCTGCTGACTGCCTTGTTTGCTTAGGTACAAGAGTGAGCCAATCTAGTAGATCATCCCTTAGGACCCAATCTATGTTTTTGATCATCAATCTCAAACGAAACATCCAAATCTAGATCAACCCAAGCCACTTGAGTGACCATCTCATCTCCAAATCAGATCAATCCAGGGTTAATCACTCCTGATAGTTTCCAACTCAGTGGAGACCCAATCCAAGCATGGATCCCCTCCCTTCAATATAAACCCCAACAACAACCACTTGATGGGAAGGATAAATGATGTCTACGCACTTCTATTCTTGTAGACAGTTGTTGGGCCTCCAAGTGCAGAGGTTTGTAGAACAGCAGCAAGTTTCCCTTAAGTGGATTACCCAAGGTTTATCGAACTCAGGGAGGAAGTGGTCAAAGGTATTCCCTCTCAAGCAACCCTGCAATCAAGATACAATAAGTCTCTTGTGTCCCCAACACACCCAATACACTTGTCAGGTGTATATGTGCACTATTTCGGCGAAGAGATGGTGAAATACAAGCAGTAACGATGCCAGAAAAGAGCTTGACGGTGAGGTAAAGACTAAAGCAAGCAAACATGTAACAGATCTAGATGCAAACGGTGTTTTAATGTTTAGAAACAAGGCCTAGGGATAATACTTTCACTAGTGAACACTCTCTCATATAAATATATTCTCTTTATGATACTACTCTAAACTATCTCCGGTTGGACACTCTAATCCATGGTAGGGCCTTCCCCAATCTACATAACCCACACTGTCACCTTGAGCGCTAGATGGTTCCAACAAACACCACAATTTCATAAAGACATCCAACTCAAAATATATATGTAATCTAGATTAAGGGCCACACATGGTGCGCATGCTATCACTTTCACACACGTGGGGAAAAGCATAGATCTATTAAAGCACAATGAGTATTTATGTAGACTCTAGCCTAAGTGCCACCA
Source organism: Avena insularis (assembly GCA_023614405.1). Classification (NCBI taxonomy): domain Eukaryota; kingdom Viridiplantae; phylum Streptophyta; class Magnoliopsida; order Poales; family Poaceae; genus Avena; species Avena insularis. The sequence goes on from CM042697.1 coordinate 345,791,189, forward strand.
TGGCGTGCACGTTGTCACTTTCACACACATGGGGAGAGCAGAGATATATTGAATCACTTGAGTAGCAAGGTAGATCTACTTGATTACAAAGCTCATGACCACAACAAGATCATGCATAGAGAGAGGTGAACACATAGCTACCGGTAGAGCCCTTAGCCTCGAGGAAGAACTACTCCCTCCTCATCATGGCAATCAGCAATGGCGATGGATATGGTGGTGGAGATCGATGGATATGGCTCCGGGGGCACTTACCCATCCCGGCAGGGTGCCGGAACAGAGACTTTTTGTCCCCCGAATCTCCCCTTCGGTGGCGGCGGCGCTGCGGAACTTTTTCTGGAAGTATGATGGATTATCTTGGGTTTTCTCCCCGGGGGGCTTTTATAGGCGAAGGAGGCAAGGTCGATGGAGGGCCAGGGATCCCACACCCCCTGTAGGTGCCACCAGGGCTGGCCCGCGCCTGGGGGGGTGTGCGGCCACCCTGATGTCCTCATCCACCTCTATTTCGTGGTTCCGTGTTGCTTCGGGAAAAATAGGAGGATTGGCTTTTGTCCCGTACAATTCTGAGAATATTGATTTTCTGCCTTTTCTGTAACCAAAAATATAAGAAAACAGGCAACTGGCACTGTGGCATATTGTTATTAGGTTAGTCCAGAAAAACATATAAAAATACCCCAAATTAAAGACAAAACAAAGCAATTTAGATACTAAATAAGCATGGAGCATCAAAAAATTTAGATACGTTTCCGACGTATCAAGCATCCCCAAGCTTAACTCCTGCTCGTCCTCTAGTAGGTACGTGATAAAAGGAATAATTTTTGAGGTGACATGCACCATCAAAACCAAGATCAAACCATTTGCAAGCATTGAAAGCTAGTATCAAAGAACTCTAAACATGAGCATGAAAGATGAAGTTCTAACAATAATACAAAGTAACTATGCATGCAACATGAAAGGCTACAAACAAAGATCATGAATAACATGCATTGAAAGACGTTTGTTTGTTTAACATATAGAAAACATGGCATAGTGTCATTCAGCTTGTCCCTCATGGAGTAGCAAATAGATGCATAGGACACCTTCAAAGTTCATAAGGGTGACTAGATACAAATAGTTTAAGAACAAGTAATATCAACAATATGAATCAATCAATAAGTTTTGGGACAATGCACATAGAACTAAGAATGGCAACTATGCTCTCTTAACTGGTGCCTAGGGATAGAAGGTGTAGACTCAATATAATGGTGGAAGAAGGGCCCTTCATAAGGTAAGGAGGGATTTCAAGTCTCAAAAAGATCTTCCAAAAATTATGGTACTTGTTAGATTTCAGCTCTCATTGCCCCTATCATAAGCATCTTGAAGTGATTAAGGTTAAAGTGAACAAACTATGGATTATATGCTTGATAAAGTATAAGTTGGCAATCTCATGTCCCTTGAATACGAGAGCCACACCTCATGCTACTCAACTTTAGTCACCTGTAAGTTCTTGTCATAGTAAGTACATGCGTATCATAGAGAACCGCCAATGGGGTATCCCTTGCACATGGTACATGAGCTATCCCATAACCAAAATGACAAGGAAAGCAGACAATGAGCATCTCAGCAATCTTTTTATTTACTATGTGCATAGCTTTTTATTGAGGATGCTTCATAGATAGCTCATTATGGTGATGCTGCAAGTTTCTACCATGATTAGGCATGGCTTAGGCTAGCGGCCCAGGCATTTCTCTAACATAAAATACATAACTCCATGGACTTACAAGATTCCTCTTTATTTCACACCGGTGACATCCATAGACAAAAGAGCATGATATCAACTGTGTACAAAGTACAAGTGCAATGTTTAAAACGTTCCCCATGACAGCATGGTTCTGCTAATTCCAATGTATAAGTGCAAGCATATACAACTTAGATGACACAATGGTTCAAGTTTATTAGGGGCAAGAAAAATAAAGTGTGCTGTCAAGTTTGTGAGAGCTTTAATCACTAAGTTTTCACATAACAAAATACTTTTTAATTGGAAGATAGATGAAAACAAGAATATACTTGGAATGGTGTAACACACCATGCATAGGAATTTATAGTGGACACTTTGGAATAACTTGGTTTCTTGGGAGTTGGATGCATGAGTAGAGCTTACTCAATACAAGTGGAGGCTAGCAAAAGTCTGGGAACGACCAACTAAGAGAGCAATAATGGCCATAATCATGCAGAGCGACAAAACATTATCAACTAAAGCATAAAGTGGGACTACAAGTCAAGGACTAAATGATCATAGAGGCTAAGGTGACTTGTTCATAGTCATAACATGGTGTGAGCATGTGCCAAGTCAACCCAAACAAAGCATCAAAGGAGAATACCACAAATATTATGCTTTTGTATGCTAGAACAATGCATGATTCTTTCAAGGCACATTAAGCAATCCTAATTGTTTGGAACAAGTCATGCTACAACAATAATCACTAATCATAAGGTCAAAACAACATCTAGCATGACATGATAAAGTCTAAGTCACAGTCAAAACAAGCTCCCTTTTTACCACTTAAGCATGAAGATTTCTACTCTTTCCAACACCAAACAACTTATTTGAAACAACTGACAAAGATAATAATCAACAAAGATCAGTGAGCTTGTTTCACAAATCCACAAAGAAGAACTGAAAAGTTCTAATCTAAAAGCACAAGAAAACTAAGGCTAAACATAGTGCTTGCAAAAGAAAACACACAGAACAATAAGAGTGAAAACTAGAGTGTTCTAGGCAATGAAAACAGGGTGTGACTCTCTCCAAAAGAGTGTGCTGTGATCAACCAAATTACTCAAGCAAACTAAACAAAATAAAACTAAAAATTAAAAATAAGACGCTCCAAGAACAACACAACAGTGCATGAAACAATAAAAATGAAGTGTCTAGAAAGACCTGAGATTTTTATTGATGAAGGAGGGGATGCCTTGGGCATCCCCAAGCTTTGATGCTTGTACCTCTTGAATATTTCTTGGGGTGACATGGGGTGGCATCCCCAAGCTTGAGCTTTTGTCCATTCTTCATCTCATTACATCATTCTTCTTCTACACCTGAAAATTTTCCTTCATACAAAACTTCACACAATCTTCATTAGCAACATTAGTGTATTCAAAAGATAATAGACCTTTGGGTTTAGCTTTAGAACAGAAAAACTTCCACTAAAAACACAAGCTACTGTAGCAACTCCCTCAGAAAGCTCAATTTCCCAAAAAGAACCCAAAAAAGAATCAATAAGAAGCAACTACAAATAAAGGCAGAAATCTATCAAAACAGACCAGTAGGTAGAAACCGATTTGTTTGAAGACCTTATGTTGTTCAAATCAAAAAGTGTTGAACTAACAAAAGTTATCTAACAAACTAGGGGATTTATTCAGAAAATATCAGCTCAATCGGACTTACAGAGATTCCTCACAAATTTTTATGGTGGAGCACAAAAATCTGTTTCGGGACAACAACTCCCCAAATCTTACTTCCCTCTCATTAGAGGTTATTCTTGGCACAAAAAGCAAATAAAAAGGATAAGGAGATATCTTTACTGAAGTAATAACTTCCAAGACTCAAGAAAACTCTTGGGTTATCTCCCAACAAGTACTTTACTTTACCGTTTTTAAGTTAGGCTTGATAGTTTGAGAACATGCTCACATAAGAAATATGAGTTGAAGTAAAAGAGAGCATCAAGAAACAAATTCAAAACATATTTAAGTCTAACCCACTTCCTATGCTTAGGAATATTGTAAAGAAACAAGTCATGAAAGCACAAAGCAACAAGATTAGGAAAGCAAAACAAGGGCAACTTCAAGACTTTCAACATAAAGAGGGGAAACTTAATATTTTTGAGATGCATAAAACCATATTTCCCTCTCTCATAATAACTTTCAATAGAAACATGAATAAAATTAAAAATATAACTATCACATAAAACATTCTTATCATGAGCCACATGCATACAATAATTATTACTCTTCACATAAGAATAGTCATTCTTATTAATTGTAGTGGGAGCAAATTTAACAAAATAGCTATCATTACTATTCTCATCACCATAATCATCAATAATAGGAGGCATATTGTAATCACAATAAATTTTCTCCTCAATAGTAGGTGGACTGAAAATAGCATATTCATCATTGTAATCATCATATATTGGAGGTTTGGTATCATCATAACCAATAGAATAGCTATCTTCCAAAGTTGGGGAACTAAAAAGATGATTTTCATAAAAACTAGCTTCCCCAAGCATAGAAGTTTCCATAGCATTAGCAATGATGGTGTCCAAAGAATTCATACTAATAACATTGCTATTAGCATGCAAATAAAGCTCCATAGGTTTTTTAATTTTCTCTTCAAACACTTGATGTCCTAACTCAAGATAAATACTATAAATCTCTCTAATTTTGTTGTTGTTTTCCATTAAGCATAACTAGAGAAAACAAGAAACAAAAATACAAAATTGCAGAATCTAAAGGAAATAACTTCGAGCACTCACATCGGAGGATGTGAGTACCTTTTACCTTACCTCCTCGGCAACGGCGCCAGAAAATACTTTGATGGAGCTTGACGTGGAGGAAGGTAAAATCATAAAACCTCCTGGGCAACGTCGCCACAATATAGCTTGATGTCTACGCACTTCTATTCTTGTAGACGGTTGTTGGGCCTCCAAGTGCAGAGGTTTGTAGAACAGTAGCAAGTTTCCCTTAAGTGGATTACCCAAGGTTTATCGAACTCAGGGAGGAAGTGGTCAAAGTTATTCCCTCTCAAGCAACCCTGCAATCAAGATACAAGAAGTCTCTTGTGTCCCCAACACACCCAATACACTTGTCAGGTGTATATGTGCACTAGTTCAGCGAAGAGATAGTGAAATAGAAGTGGTAACGGTGCCAGAAAAGAGCTTGACAGTGAGGTAAAGACTAAAGCAAGCAAACATGTAACAGATCTAGATGCAAACGGTGTTTTAATGTTTAGAAATAAGGCCTAGGGATCATACTTTCACTAGTGAACACTCTCTCATATAAATATATTCTCTTTATGATACTACTCTAAACTATCTCCGGTTGGACACTCTAATCCATGTTAGGGCCTTCCCCAATCTAGATAACCCCACACTGTAACCTTGAACGCTAGATGGTTCCAACAAACACCATAATTTAATAGAGACATCCAACTCAAAATATAACTCATAACAAATATATATGTAGTCTAGCTTAAGTGCCACACACGGCGCGCATGCTATCACTTTCACACACGTGGGGAAAAGCATAGATCTATTAAAGCACAATGAGTATTTACGTAGACTCTAGCCTAAGTGCCACCATGGCATGCACGTTGTCACTTTCACACACATGGGGAGAGCAGAGATCTATTGAAGTACTTGAGTAGCAAGGTAGATCTACTTGATTACAAAGCTCATGACCACGACAAGATAGAGAGAGAGATGAACACATAGATACCGGTAGAGCCATTAGCCTCGAGGAAGAACTACTCCCTCCTCATCATGGCAATCAGCAATGGCGATGGATATGGTGGTGGAGATCGATGGAGATGGCTCCGGGGGCACTTCCCCATCCCGGCAGGGTGCCAGAACATAGACTTTCTGTCCCCCGAATCTCCCCTTCGGTGGCGGCGGCGCTGCGGATATTGGAAGTATGATGGATTATCTAGGGTTTTCTCCCCGGGGGGCTTTTATAGACGAAGGAGGCAAGGTTGATGGAGGGCCAGGGAGCCCACACCCCCTGTAGGCGCCACCAGGGCTGGCCCGCGCCTAGGGGGTGCGGCCACCCTGGTGTCCTCCTCCTCTATTTCGTGGTTCCGTGTTGCTTCAGGAAAATAGGAAGATTGGCTTTTGTCCCGTACAATTCCGAGAATATTGATTTTCTGCCTTTTCTGGAACCAAAAATAGAAGAAAACAGGCAACTGGCACTGTGGCATCTTGTTAATAGGTTAGTCCAGAAAAACATATAAAAATACCTCAAAGTAAAGACAAAACAAATAAAAGTAGATACTAAACAAGCATGGAGCATCAAAAATTATAGATACGTTTCCGACGTATCAATAAACCTAGCCACTCTCTCAAATTGTTTCCCACTTATAATCTAGTCAAAAACTCTAAATCTGCTAAAATGGCTAAGTCTGGATTTCTTATCTAGATTCAATCTTTGGAGCTCTACCTTTTCCAACCTATTTGCATTCTGGAGAATGTACATGAACCATCTAGTAGTATATCAATATTACTAACAAAGCCCACTCTTTCCCTTGGCTAATCCATTCTAATTCCCACTTATCCCTGATGGTTTTGTAGTCAAGATAATAATATTTTCTGCAAATCTTATCATCTTGCCTAGTTTGGCAAAATCTCACATCTAAATGCCAACTCCACTTGACCAAATCTTTGCATGGTTATGATCTACTAATCCTAGCTTATCAATCCTACTTCACTTGTTTCCTTTGGAACCTTGTGCATCTTAAACCCACCTAGTTTATTTGGCATCAGGACAATCCTGCTATGGCAGCCTTATTTTCATCAAAGTTTTCCATTACTCCTACACCACCTCAAATCCAACCAAGCCCAACTCTTGCTTCCATGGTCATATATATGACTTGGTCTATCTATCCATATACCCCTTGCACCAAGGTGAGCTCTGAGCTCCCTAACCCAACCATGTTTAGGTGGCATAAAAATAACCAAACCCTAGATTCCTTAAAACCTAGTTTCTTCCCATTTCACCCAAAACTCCTCCATAACCAAGATGTAATTGAGGTACAAATCAAGTCTACAACCTCCACCATTGAATATAACCATCCCCAAATAATCCCCATAATTATTTGGACCCTAAAAATATTTAAATTCCACTTTCTGCAAAACCCTAGAAGCCTTGCCCATAAAGACAAGTTTGTTTTTCTCCTTTGCCAAATCAATGCATAATTGAGTTCTATACCTCATACCCTACCTTCCCAATTCAAAAATTATATTTTTGAGATTCTTTATTATTTCTTTTTGCCCCTTTTCTTAAATGGTAGAAACAAGAAATAATTGATTAAAAATACTTTTCCATCTCAATAAATTCTAATAAAATTCTCCAATGTGTAATATGGTATTTAGGACCATACCACATCAAAAAGTCACCTTGTCCAATGTAAAAATATCACTTATGCTTCTAGAAACTACTTCTGGACTATTTGAATATTTGAGTTTAAAGGCACCTTTAATCTTTAAAAAATCACACATAAATCTGGAAGAGATGTTTTGCCCTAACCTATCAACTAGTACTCACTCCCCACCTTGCCCAATGAAAATATTTCAACTTTCCTCACAAGCCTCCATTTGAGCAACTTTTGCAAATCAATCAAACCTTGTTTCAAACCAATTCCAAACCTCATCAACTCTTGTCAAGGTTTTCACCACAGCAAACCAACCCCTCCCTGGTCGTGTGCACTGTAGCACTACAACACCAACCCTCTCCTTGCCCCTTGATCTTTTGGAGAAAGAGAGAGGGAGATAAAAATCTTGTGAAGTAAAGACAACAACATCCACACCACCCCTTCCTCCATTCAGCACTCGACCACAGGGCCCCACCACCACCCAACACCACCTAAGCCAGCCAATGGACAACCTCACCTCTCCCAAGCTCTCCATACACATGGTTCACCATGAACCCATATAGCTCGAGTTAAAAGCCCCCAGGTGTAACATCCCAAAAATACCAAACTTAGATCATCAAACACTAATCAACAAATTTAGGGTTAACAAAAACTTTTCTAAATGAAATCATGAATGCATGTATATGTGTATGCATGGATTTTGAATTTCTTTAAAAAACCACCTTGTTTGTGTGATCCATTGCTTGTAAAATGTTTCTTAGGTGAAATGAACATCATCTAAAACATTTCCCACACTTTTCCTAAAGACAAGTAAATCAAAACAAATATATTAAGTGAATGGTCATTTTGACCAATTTAACTCCCATGCCTACTTTGTCTGTCTCAAACTTTCAAAACCTAACAGAAACTTTTCTGGATCTTTGCACCCCTTCAATGTACTCATAACAGAGTATCAAGGCCCACTTTGTGATCATCCAGAAACTTTCAAATGCATAGTTTAAATGACAATTCAAAATTGAATCTTCTTCATATGGGAAGATCCCACTTTTTCAAAAACCACTCAAACAAGCTCAACTTTCAAAACCCAAGCATCTGCAGACTCACCAGAACCAATCTAGCAAACCCACCAAAAATCATTTCAAAATTCAAAACTTGATTTCATGCGGCCATTTCATCAAACAGGTTGCAGACACAAATCAAACAAAACATCAAACACTATAGTGTGCAGCGATTCTTGCCTAACTTGTTCCCTAGTTAGCTCACACACAGCCCAGTAGATCATCTAGAAAGATTAGCCCAACACTAGCACCCCTGTGAGCTTGCCATTGCCATTAATGGTGAACAGCCGAGCACCTCAATGCCACCCCATAGTCGACAGCAGGCTAGAGGAAGAACTAGCCGTGCCAACCTTGTCTAGGAGGCAGCCCACCGTCCACCGCCACTCCATGTCCCAGCCGCGAGCGTTGCCAAGCCCTGGACCACGCACACAAGCCGCGCCCAGACCATGCTGAGCGTGCGCCAGAGCGCCACCCTTGACCGGTGTCCACAGACCGCACGCCGCCCTCACCGCGTGCACACACGATCGCCATCAACCCAGGAGACCGCCAGACATCCCCGTTTGCCGCCCCGTGCCATACAGCCACTGCCCGCCGTCGAAGACGCCGCCTCTGCCGCGCAGAGCACCGCCCGTTCCAGACCAAACCACACCGCTCCATGCCTCGCGACCAGGTCGTTGAGCATCGCCAGGAGACACAGTACGGTCCCCTACCCTTGCCCATGCCATTAGCCGCCTGTAACGTCGCCCCCGACGAGCTCACCGTGCGCCCCGATGGTCCCCTCGCTCGACTATAAATAGAGGCCACCCCCGCATGATTTCTTCACACCATCTCACTCCCCTCTCCTCACTGACCGTGCCACACCATTCTTAGAGCAAGGCGAGCACCACCTCGCCGGAATTTCACCGGAGCCTGCCGCCTCTGGAGAAGAAAGGAGCCAGCGATTAGAGCCGCCCCAGGAGAAGCCACCGGTACCAGGAGGTTCGCCGTCGTCGACTTCGTCGTTCGCCCGCCTCGCCGACCCTCGCCCGTACCCCAGTGATCCCCCAGCACCCCTCACTAGCCGCGCTAGGTTTCATTCTCGCCGGAGCTGTCTCGCGTCGACGATGACCCACAGCCGTTGGATTAGAACTAGATCGAACGATCCACGTTGCCCCATACCGCTTCGCCCAGCCCCGTGTCACTGACGAGTGGGGACACCCACTTAAGAAGCCTGCGGGAGCACTGCGCTTAGCAGGCCGGCCCAGTAACATTTCCCGCGCAGCCCAACATTTCAAATTAAGCTTTTTCTTTTTAAATTCAAACACACTTCTGTACCCAACTTCAAAAATCAACCCATATCGATTCAGTGCACCAATTTGAATGAAACCAATTTTGTTGGAAAGGTCTGTGAATGCTTAATCCAAGCCCGTTGGATTCAAGTCATTTGGATCTGTAGATCACCCATAGTAAAAATAACAAGGCAGAAGCTTTTCTGCATTCAAACATTTTTCAAATTTAAACCATAAAAGATTTTGAGTTGATTCCAACTCTCAAAAATCAGATTTAACCATACCTTTCAGAATATATAAAAATATATAGGTTTACTTGCAGAAATAATGTTCAAGTAATAAAAGAATGCTTCATAAGAATTTCTAGACACATTAATTAATTAAAATAAAAGGGTAAAACCTTATTAAATTGTGACACCACTTTAAATCACATTCCCATGGACTACAATATGTGGTGATGACATGTGTCAACATGATCCCATGTTTAGTTTGGAGAATATTAAACCTTAAGTAGTTTTTCAATGAGTAGAAATTACTTTTTTAAAAATAAAAAGATTTAAACCAAGCCTTAACCTTGTAATGTTAGAGATGATGCTAGATCATCTATAGGACCCTTGTGTGTGATGATTGCAAGTGGTTAAGTATTGTTTGGTGATTGTGTACCTCGTATTTATTCATAGACGCTAGTACCGACCAAGGATACGAGGAGGAAGGAGGATGCTACGAAGAAGAAGCCAAGGAGAACTTCAACCACTGCTCTGCAAAAGGCAAGCCTAATACTACTAGTTGATTGAGCAAGCTAGTAACTATGCAAGCTTATACTCATATTGATGCAAGCCAACCCTTGCCAGATACCCTACTGATGCCACAAACCCATACTTGTGATATGAATACTATATGCCTTAAGCATATGTGATCATACCCACTTGATAAACCAATCCTAGTTTTATGTGCAAGCTTCTTATTTTATTTCTTTATCAAAGCTTACTTAGAGTCTACCAAAGAGTTTGGTAGATACTAGACAGTTGTGCTAAAGGTTGCATAAAGTGCATAAAATTTGGCCTAAGATAGAAACCTTGATCTCAGCCTAAGACATGAGATTGAACTTAGTAAAACTCCACTAGTTACCACCCCTCATCAGTACTACCCCCACCTGTAGATGCTAGTGCTAAGCATAAAACTTGATCAACTTTAGATGGGAATACTTGGTGGAAAAATGGTTATGAAAACCTTGGAATGATGGATCATTCTATTGAAATGTTTTGGACATGTGTTTCCAAACACTTGATGATTCTGGTGATAAAAATGTTGAGGCATGAGCCTTAGCCCTTTATAAAACTGATGGTTGTCTGGATGCGATACCATTCCAATTTTATCGTACAACCACAATACCCGAATATTGGGTAGGGCTTGACTGGAAACTTATATTCCTTAGTATTAGTTCCCTCACGGCCAAGGTCTGAGTTGAGGCTACCTTGTGAAGATTGTCCACCTGTGCAGTACCCAAGATGACAGTGGTCATGGTTGGGAGGCCAAACTCATAGGAGAGGTGCTTATACTAGGGCGTGTAATTGAAAGGTTAGGATTGATTATCCGCATACTGAGTATGGTGAATTCAGGATTTGTTCCTGACGGATGTATCGAATGTTGTGGTGAAAGTGTACAATCTCTGCAGAGTGTCAAACTATTCGAATAGCCGCGTCCCCGGTTATGGACAGTTGGAGTGGCCATACTGTTCCCCCGTCAGACTTTTCAAAATGACTTGTGAAATGAACTGAGACTTTGACTTGACCACAACAGAGTTGTGACCTGAATTACAAGATCCCACTTAGGAGTTATAAAATTGTGACTAGCTTTGGAACTTAGTAGAGATAAACCTGGCTTTTTGCAAAACAACCTTAGAGCCTAGTGTCCTATTATCCAAAAAACCCTTACCTGTTAGTATTAGTTCGCGAGTACTTAAAGAGTACTCATGGCTTTGTCCCTGGCTATTCCCAGGCCAGACTATGAAGAGGAGTACCTGGAAGATGGACCCCAGGAAGGTTACGACAACTAGGATCATCTCCCATCGTCAGCATTGCCTGTGACCCCGAAGATGGAGCTTCGCCTATGCTACCGTTATTATTACGTATTCCGCTGCTTGATGTTGTATTAAGAACTGGATCATGAGATCCCTATTTGTGTAAGAACTTCTGTATCGTTTGTAATGGATGAAGTACTATGGTATCCAATTCTGTTATGTCTCGCAAAAATGGTAATCCTGGGATTGCGATGTATGGCATAACAGGCATATAGGATTGAAAAATCCGGGTGTTGACAAGTTGGTATCAGAGCCATCCTGACCATAGGAGACCCTAGTTAGATTGGACGTTGAACCAAAAACTTAGTTTCAAAACCAAAGAATAAAAAAATATTTATGAAAACTTATTCTCATTCTTACCTCTTTAATTCTTTCATAAAACTTCATGTTCCTCAAAAACTCTTGCAAAATAAATAAAATTTTGACACACTTGATCACTCTGCTAATCTACTCATCCTTTATTTTTATAGATGGACGTGAAGTACAGCAAGTTTTACCAACTTGGGAATGGAGGAGACCTTATCTTTGAGAGGGATCTGGATCAGCTTTCGGAACTTCTGGAGCGTCCACACCCCAAGTTCTTTGGAGCTCAGCTCAATGATCAAGGAGGAGAAGATCTGCAGTGGCTAATTGTTGCAAGTCTCCAAGGAAAGATTGAACCTCCCACTGCGGAGGGAATTCAGTTTACCTTGAGGGAAAACAACTGGCTCGATGGACTTGCCAGAGCAATGCAGGAAGCTCTTTCCCGTCTGTGTGGGCAGAGCATCAATCAGATCAAGGGTACTCGCTTTGAGTTTTTCCCAAGACGTGATGCAAATGGACAACCCCTGGAAGCCCCATACCACCCCGAGACGAAGACTCAATTGGACCACCTTAGCTTCATGATGTATGATCGTCAGCAGGAATTGGACAACTGCCGTGACTATTGCAACCACAAGTCTGCCATCATCAAGACGAAGGATCAGACCATCGCCATGCTAGCAAAGGATCGCAAGTCTCGTTGCCGTCAGCTTGACAAGAAGGAGCGCATTATTGCCCGTCTTCGCCATCGCATCTCATCTCTGGAAGAGACCATCCACGAGAGAGACATGCAGTTAGAGGAAAGGGAGAATGCCGGAGAGGATCTTTGTGGAGACCCTTACTCTTATCTCAGCGATGACGATGATTTTCTGGAGGATCAGGCCATGGACTTCTTCACCGATGAGGATGATTTCGCCTTCATCGATGACGCTGAAGCTGATGAAGCCATAGACTCCGAGGAGTAGTAGCACTGAACACCAGCGTAGTGAGTAGTAGTCGGTCCCACTGTATCGTAGTTTCCAGAATGGTTCTTAAAACCATCTGTTTTTCCTTGTTGTGGTGTGTGTTGTAATGCGTGCTATGAATGAATGAAAAATCAAGTTGCCAGAAAAATCTGAGTCAAACATTTAAAACTTTTCAAAAAAACCCAAAACCTTAGAAATTTCCCTCTTTTCTCATGATCTATATCAATCTTCAGATGCCACGTGGAGGAAGTGGTTCAACCCTGGACCCGATGTTGCAGATCCTGCAAATGTTGACTTCTGACCGCGAAGCTGAAAGAGCAGAACGTCAAGCCAACCTAGCCACTCTGCAACAGATAGCCCAGCTAACCCATAACAACCAAGGCCATGGAAATCAGGACAACCACGGATCTAAGCTCAAGAATTTCCAGAATACCAACCCACCCGTTTTCACCAAGTCAGAAGAACCCCTAGATGCCGATGATTGGCTGCAAACCATGGAAAACAACTTAGAAGTAGCAGGAGTGGAAGCCAACGAGAAAGTCCTGTTCGCCACCCATTATCTAGCCGGAGATGCCAGGGCATGGTGGAACAGTGTTAGGCAATGACCGGAGGCCGATGATGACCGAGGAATTCAAGGTCAAGTTTAGCGTAACCCATGTGCCACCAGGTTTGATCAAGAGAATGAGAGACGAGTTCGAGAATTGAAGCAAGGAAGGATGATCAGTAGTGGAATACCGTGACAAATTTTTGTCATTAGCTAGGTATGCCGGACGAGATAGACACGAAGCCAAGAAGAAAGAAAGATTCTGAATGGTCTGCATGACGAGATGCGACGGTGTTAATCAATATCCCTTTGTTGATATTGTAGCCCTTGTCGATTCATCCATCCAGATGGAAGGACAGATCAACCAGGCCAATGAGAAACGCAAGCGTCGCATGATGCATCAACCAGGAACCCATCAGACCCCAAAGTATCGCTTCAACCCATCTCCGTGGATTTGCCACAAAAACCAACATAACCCCTATGACCAGACAGACCTAACCCAACCATGGAAACCCTACACCGGAGGGAATCACAACAACCCGGCAACTCTAGCAATTTCACCGTGCCACCCAAGTTCAACACCAACAATGCTACCGCCAACCCCAACATCGCCCGAGGACTGGAAGCAATGTTGTGCTGTCATGACCAAGGACAAGTCACAAGTGACCTGTTATGATCGTGGAAATAAAGGCCACTATTCCAACGAGTGCCCCAACAAGAAGAATGCTACAACCCCAACGCCAATGTCCCAGCTCAAAGCAGCGCGTGTCCAAAGAAGGAAGGAGATTTGCCCGGGGAATTCACTCAACCGCAATGGCCGTCTTTTCTCATGCATCTTGAAGAAGCTCAGAAGCGCCAGACGTCGTCGGGTATGTTTCTGTTAATTCAGTACTTGCAAGAGTGTTGTTTGATTCTAGTGCATCGCATTCATTTATCACCGAAGAATTTGCCTGCACTAGTAAAATTCAACCAACCAAACTGAAGCATGTTATGATTGTGCAAATTCCCGGATCAACCACCAAGGCTAGGCAAATTTGCAAGGCCGTCCCTATCCGAATCCATGGCATAGATTTTTATGCTAACCTAATAGTACTCGGAACTAAAGGTTTGGAAGTAGTACTAGGAATGGATTGGATGTCCAAACATAAAGGATTGATTGACTGTGCCAAGAAAGCCATCACCATGACCAGTACCACCGGAATATCAGTCGAGCATATATCGGAAACCTTACCTCGCCAATTCAAGTGTAACAAGAGTATAGCCCAGCCTACCATTGACCAAGTCTGGATAGTCTGTGAATACCCCGATGTATTTCCAGATGTTTTGCCCGGTATGCCCCCAGATCGGGATATCGAGTTTATCATCAAACTAATCCCCAGAACAGGACCCATAGCCCATAGACCCTATAGTATGAACCCGTCAGAACTAGAAGAACTGAAGAAGCAACTGGATTCCATGTTGGAAATCGGATTAATTCAACCAAGTGCGTCCCCATGGAGATCACCTGTCTTGTTTGTGGACAAGAAGGATGGAGGTAACCGTTTGTGTACGGATTATCGGAAGTTGAATGATGTCACCATCAAGAACAAGTACCCCTTGCCTAAGATAGAAGATTTGTTTGATCAGTTGACCGGTGCCGAGGTGTTTTCTATGATTGATCTTAGGACTGGCTATCATCAACTCAAAATTCGTGCAGAGGATATTCCAAAGACTGCCTTTACCACCAGATATGGATTGTACGAGTATACAGTCATGTCTTTTGGATTAACCAATGCCCCCGCTTATTTCATGAACCTCATGAATAAGATTTTTATGGACTTCCTGGATAAGTTTGTCGTTGTTTTCATCGATGACATTCTGATTTATTCCAAATCAGAAGAAGAACATGAGCTACACCTAAGGACCATTCTTGGAACCCTTAGAGAGCATCAGCTGTATGCAAAGTTTAGCAAATGTGAATTCTGGTTACAGGAAGTAGGATTCCTCGGTCACATTGTATCAGCCGGAGGAATTGCCGTTGACCCTGCCAAAGTGAAAGATGTAGAAGATTGGCAAGCCCCAACCACTCAAACCCAAGTTCGTGCATTTCTCGGATTGGTGGGATATTATCGCAAATTTGTAGAAGGATTCTCTAGTATCGCCCGACCCATGACCCAATTACTGAAGAAAGACAAGAAGTTGGAATGGACCGACAAATGTGAAGCGAGTTTTCAAGAACTCAAAAGGAGATTGATTTCAGCCCCAATCTTGATCATGCCGGATATCACGAAGCCCTTCGATGTGTATTGTGATGCATCCAAGATTGGTCTCGGATGTGTGCTAATGCAAGAAGGCAAAGTTATATCTTATCTATCGTGACAATTGAAGCAACATGAACAAAATTACCCAACCCATGACCTCGAACTCGCAGCCGTAGTTCTAGCCCTGAAGACATGGAGACATTACCTGATGGGAAACCGTTGTGAGATTTACTCGGATCACAAGAGCCTAAAGTATATATTCACTCACAGGAGCTGAATATGAGGCAGAGAAGATGGATTGAGCTAATCAAGGATTACGACCTAGACATTCACTATCACCCTGGTAAAGCCAATGTGGTAGCCGATGCCCTTAGCAGATTGCCGTGCCGCTTGAACTCCATGATTTTGAAGGAGCAACCAAGTTTGCACCAAGAGATGGAAGATTTTCGAATAGAATTAGTAAGTGAAGGATTTTTGGCTAGCATAGAACTTCAGCCCACTTTGATCAGTCAGATTAAGGAGGCGCAGAAAGGAAATGCCAGTATCGACGGAATCAAGCGTCGTATCGGTACAGGCAAAGTACCTGGATTCACCGAGGACGAAGAAGGAGTTTTGTGGTACAAAGGACGCCTTTGTGTACCATCAGATTCTGAGTTAAAAGAAGTTATCTTGAAGGAGGCTCATGATACTCTTTATTCTATCCATCCCAGAGGAACTAAGATGTATCAAGATTTGAAAGAGCAATTTTGGTGGCATAAGATGAAGAGAGAAATCGGAAGCTATATCGCCAAGTGTGATATATGTCAGCGAGTCAAGGCAGGACATCAAAGACCCGCTGGATTGTTACAACCTTTGCAAATTCCGGAATGGAAATGGGATTCTGTAGGAATGGACTTTATCACTGGACTACCTACTTATAGTAGGGCAAATGACTCTATTTGGGTCATAGTGGACAGATTGTCCAAAGTCGCCCATTTCTTGCCCGTCAAAACCACCTATCAGAGTTCGAAGCTAGCGGAGTTGTACATCGCTAGAATCGTTAGTTTGCATGGAGTCCCCAAGAACATAGTATCGGATCGAGGAACTCAGTTTACCTCGAGATTCTGGAAGAAAGTCCAAGAAGGTTTAGGAACTCGCCTAGATTTCAGTACCACGTATCACCCTCAGACCGATGGACAAACGGAGCGAGTAAACCAAATACTCGAAGATATGCTTAGAGCATGTGTGCTAGAATATGGATCCAAGTGGGAAGACTGTCTGCCGTTTGCAGAATTTTCTTACAACAATAGTTACCAAGCCAGTTTGCAAATGGCCCCATTTGAATTCATGTACGGAAGAAAGTGCCGCACCCCTTTGAACTAGTCGGAAGTAGGAGAGAGTCAGATTTTCGGACCCGACATCCTACGAGAAGCAGAAGAGAAGGTTCACAAGATTCATGAGCACCTCAAGACAACCCAATCCCGACAGAAGAGTTACGCCGACAAGAGACGTCGAGACCTCGCCTTCAACATAGGAGATTTTGTTTATCTGAAAGTGTCGCCATTAAAGGGAATGCAGCGTTTCCAACTCAAAGGAAAGTTAGCCCCTAGATATATCGGACCTTTCAAAATTCTGAACCGTCGAGGAGAAGTATCGTATCAACTGGAACTACCAGAAGAGATGTCAGCTGTGCACAATGTGTTCCATATCTCGTTAGTTCGCAAGTGTCTCGAAGTCCCCGAGAAGACCGAAGTGTTCAAGAATATCGATCACCGGACCATAGAGATCAACGATGACCTAACATATCCCGAAGTGCCCATCCGCATTTTGGAAGAAGCTTATCGAACTACCAGAACCCGAAGCATCAAGTTTCTCAAGATTCAGTGGAGCAACCACACGTAAGAGGAAGCTACACAGGGCGTGAAGATCACATCAGGACGGAGTTTCCCGATCTCTTCAAATCCTAGGTAATCTTTTCGTCCTTTTTCAAATCTCGGGACGAGATTTTGTTTAAGGGGGGAAGGTTTGTAACATCCCAAAAATACCAAACTTAGATCATCAAACACTAATCAACAAATTTAGGGTTAACAAAACTTTTCTAAATGAAATCATGAATGCATGTATATGTGTATGCATGGATTTTGAATTTCTTTAAAAAACCACCTTGTTTGTGTGATCCATTGCTTGTAAAATGTTTCTTAGGTGAAATGAACATCATCTAAAACATTTCCCACACTTTTCCTAATGACAAGTAAATCAAAACAAATATATTAACTGAATGGTCATTTTGACCAATTTAACTCCCATGCCTACTTTGGCTGTCTCAAACTTTCAAAACCTAACAGAAACTTTTCTGGATCTTTGCACCCCTTGAATGTACTCATAACAGAGTATAAAGGCCCACTTTGTGATCATCCAGAAACTTTCAAATGCATAGTTTAAACGACAATTCAAAATTGAATCTTCTTCATATGGGAAGATCCCACTTTTTCAAAAACCACTGAAACAAGCTCAACTTTCAAAACCCAAGCATCTGCAGACTCACCAGAACCAATCTAGCAAACCCACCAAAAATCATTTCAAAATTCAAAACTTGATTTCATGCGGCCATTTCATCAAACAGGTTGCAGACACAAATCAAACAAAACATCAAACACTATAGTGTGCAGTGATTCTTGCCTAACTTGTTCCCTAGTTAGCTCACACACAGCCCAGTAGATCATCTAGAAAGATTAGCCCAACACTAGCACCCCTATGAGCTTGCCATTGCCATTAATGGTGAACAGCCGAGGACCTCAATGCCACCCCATAGTCGACAGCAGGCTAGAGGAAGAACTAGCCGTGCCAACCTTGTCTAGGAGGTAGCCCACCGTCCATCGCCACTCCCTGTCCCAGCCGCGAGCGTTGCCAAGCCCTGGACCACGCGCACAAGCCGCGCCCAGATCATGCCGAGCATGCGCCAGAGCGCCACCCTCGACCAGCATCCACAGACCGTGCGCCGCCCTCACCGCGTGCACACATGATCGCCATCAACCCAGGAGACCGCCAGACATCCCCGTTTGCCGCCCCGTGCCATACAGCCACCGCCCGCCGTCGAAGACGCCGCCCTACCGCAGAGCACCGCCTGCTCAGACCAAACCACGCCCCATGCCTCGCGACCAGGTCGTTGAGCATCACCAGAGACAGCACCGTCCCCTACCCTTGCCCATGCCATTAGTCCGCCAGCTTCGTCGAAGCTCACTGCAGGCGCCTGACGGTCCCTCGCCGACTATAAATAGAGGCCACCCCACATGATTTCTTCACACCATCTCACTCCCTCTCCTCACTGTGCCACACCATTCTTAGAGCAAGGCGAGCACCACCTCGCCGGAATTTCACCGGAGCCCGCCGCCTCTGGAGAAGAAAGGAGCCAGCGATTGGAGCCGCCCCAGGAGAAGCCATCGGTACCAGGAGGTTCGCCGTCATCGACTTCGTCGTTCACCCGCCTCGGTGACCCTCGCCGTACCCCGGTGAGCCCCCAGCACCCCTCACTGGCCACGCTAGGTTTCATTCTCGCCGGAGCTGTCTCGCGTCAACGATGACCCACAGCCGTTGGATTAGAACTAGATCGAACGATCCACGTTGCCCCATACCGCTTCGCCCAGCCCCATGTCACTGACGAGTGGGGACACCCACTTAAGCAGCCAGCAGAACCTTGCGCTTAGCAGGCCGCCCAAGAATATTTCCCCAAGAGCCCAACATTTCAAATTAAACTTTTTCTTTTTAAATTCAAACACACTTCTATACCCAACTTCAAAAATCAACCCAGATCGATTCAGTGCACCAATTTGAATGAAACCAATTTTGTTGGAAAGGTCTGTGAATGCTTAATCCAAGCCCATTGGATTCAAGTCATTTGGATTTGTAGATCTCCCATAGTAAAAATAACAAGGCAGAAGCTTTTCTGCATTCAAACATTTTTCGAATTTGAACCATAAAAGATTTTGAGTTGATTCCAACTCTCAAAAATCACATTTAACCATACCTTTCAGAATATATAAAAATATATAGGTTTACTTGCAGAAATAATGTTCAAGTAATAAAAGAATGCTTCATAAGCATTTCTAGACACATTAATTAATTAAAATAAAAGGGTAAAACATTATTAAATTGTGACACCACTTTAAATCACATTCCCATGGACTACAATATGTGGTGATGACATGTGTCAACATGATCCCATGTTTAGTTTGGAGAATATTAAATCTTAAGTAGTTTTTCAATGAGTAGAAATTACTTTTTTAAAAATAAAAAGATTTAAATCAAGCCTTAACCTTGTAATGTTAGAGATGATGCTAGATCATCTATAGGACCCTTGTGTGTGATGATTGCAAGTAGTTACGTATTGTTTGGTGATTGTGTACCTCGTATTTATTCATAGACGCTAGTACCGACCAAGGATACGAGGAGGAAGGAGGATACTACGAAGAAGAAGCCGAGGAGAACTTCAACCACTGCTCTGCAAAAGGCAAGCCTAATACTACTAGTTGATTGAGCAAGCTAGTAACTATGCAAGCTTATACTCATATTGATGCAAGCCAACCCTTGCCAGATACCCTACTGATGCCACAAACCCATACTTGTGATATGAATACTATATGCCTTAAGCATATGTGATCATACCCACTTGATAAACCAATCCTAGTTTTATGTGCAAGCTTCTTATTTTATTTCTTTATCAAAGCTTACTTAGAGTCTACCTAAGAGTTTGGTAGATACTAGACAATTGTACTGAAGGTTGCATAAAGAGCATAAAATTTGGCCCAAGATAGAAACCTTGATCTCAGCCTAAGACATGAGATTGAACTTAGTAAAACTCCACTAGTTACCACCCCTCCTCAGTACTACCCCCACCTATAGATGCTAGTGCTAAGCATAAAACTTGATCAACTGTAGATGGGAATACTTGGTGGAAAAATGGTTATGAAAACCTTGGAATGATGGATCATTCTATTGAAATGTTTTGGACATGTGTTTCCAAACACTTGATGATTCTGGTGATAAAAATGTTGAGGCATGAGCCTTAGCCCTTTATAAAACTGATGGTTGTCTGGATGCGATACCATTCCAATTTTATCGTACAACCACAATACCCGAATATTGGGTAGGGCTTGACTGGAAACTTATATTCCTTAGTATTAGTTCCCTCATGGTCAAGGTCTGAGCTGAGGCTACCTTGTGAAGATTGTCCACCTGTGCAGTACCCAAGATGACAGTGGTCATGGTTGGGAGGCCAAACTCACAGGAGAGGTGCTTATACTAGGGCGTGTAATTGAAAGGTTAGGATTGATTATCCGCATACTGAGTAAGGTGAATTCAGGATTTGTTCCTGACGGATGTATCGAATGATGTGGTGAAAGTGTACAATCTCTGCAGAGTGTCAAACGATTCGAATAGCCGCGTCCGCGGTTATAGACAGTTGGATTGGCCATACTGTTCTCCCGTCAGACTTTTCAAAATGACTTGTGAAATGAATTGAGACTTTGACTTGACCACAACAGAGTTGTGACCTGAATTACATGATCCCACTTAGGAGTTATAAAATTGTGACTAGCTTTGGAACTTAGTAGAGATAAACCTGGCTTTTTGCAAAACAACCTTAGAGCCTAGTGTCCTATTATCCAAAAACCCCTTACCTGTTAGTATTAGTTTGCGAGTACTTAAAGAGTACTCATGGCTTTGTCCCTGGCTATTCCCATGGCCAGACTATGAAGAGGAGTACCTGGAAGATGGACCCCAGGAAGGTTACGACAACTAGGATCATCTCCCATCGTCAGCATTGTCTGTGACCCCGAAGATGGAGCTTCGCCTACGCTACCGTTATTATTACGTATTCCGCTGCTTGATGTTGTATTAAGAACTGGATCATGAGATCCCTATTTGTGTAAGAACTTCTGTATCATTTGTAATGGATGAAGTACTATGGTATCCAATTCTGTTATGTCTCGCAAAAATGGTAATCCTGGGATTGCGATGTATGGCATAACAGGCATCTAGGATTGAAAAATCCGGGTGTTGACACCAGGCCACCCCAACTCTCCCCTTCGCCCCCATTTGCCCCCCAACTGCCCTCACTCACCTACCTAGAGCTATCTCTCCCTCCCACTTGCTCTGCTCTGCTCGAGGGAGAAGAAGAAAGGAGCTTCGGCCTCCTCCCTCCTCGCAAGCACAACTCTCTCATCCCTCTATTTATCCCTCTGCATGCTACCTAGCAGCACTCCCCTCCTCCTACTGATGCTAATGGGCCCCTTTTTGTTGACATGCAGCAACCTCTAGAGCCACTCCGGCGAGCCCCGATGAGCTCCTCTTCGGCCTCTAATGACCGAGCTCCCTCCCGGCGCCAAACCCTACCATGCCGCCCCTTGTTCTGACCGCCGTCGAGCACCGTGTCGCCTCTGCCACCTCCCAGCCTTCCCTGATCCCCCGGTGAGCTCCCCCACTCCTTCTATGGCCCACCCTAGGGTTACTTCCCCCGCGCCCAGGTGAGAGGATGAAGATGGCCCTGAGCCATCATATTTGCTCTGATCAGACGGCCCAGGAGCCTCCATACCCCTTCGCAGTTGATGTATGGCTGACGGCAGGGCCCTGCCGAGGCCCGTTTTGAAATCCGGATCCCGCGCGCGTTGCTGCCCGGGTGGGACGAATCCCCCTACGCGGCCCATCTCCTTTCCAGATCTGGCCCAAAACCCCTTCTCGTTTTATTCTTTTGCCCATATCCAGAAACATGACCTTCTGGTTTAAATCTTTTTGAAAATGAAAAGAGGATGAATAAATGTAGTGAATATATTTCACAAGTACCTAAGTCCACACTCTAACATGCAGACTTGGTTTTGGACCAAATTACTGAGTAGATAAATCATATAAAATAAAATAGCCAAGTGCATTATTTCACCTAACAACTTCTTTCAGAGAGTTTGGTATTTCGAAATGGAGTAAATCCAATTTGTACTGAAAGGTAATGACCATACTTTGCATGTCCCACTGGCCCCACCTAAAATGGCTTCCTAGTTTGCATCTAGTAAAAATAACAAAATCAGGTGTTTTCTGGATTTAGAAAATTCTTTAGGTCAAACTAGATAAGTTTTTGACCTAATTCCAACTCCCAGTGGACACACATAAATATACCTCCCAAACCACAGTAGATCATAATTTTATGAACCACTGTTGAATTTTGGTGAATTAAACTCTTCTGTGTATTGTTTATTCACCAATAAATTCTTAACAATATCTCTGTAACTCCAAATTTAGTGATTCCAATTTCTACAGAAAGGAAATCAAAGTACCTAACAAGTTCCCTTAGAATCACATCAAAATCTTATGTAGATTAAATATGATGAAAAAGACAAATCTCATCCAGAAATTACTTTGTGAATTTTTTGTGGGCATTCTTGTAATTATTTTAAGTTGATTCCAACTCCTATTGAATTAGTCCACCAAATACTCTACCTAATCACCCATGGAAATAATTTTTGGATCTCCAGAAACTGTCTGGTGAATTATTTCATAAAACTAGAGGCTTATGCACTATAAAAATCATTAAAAATCTTTAGAAATTTATAAAATAGTGAAACCACTTTTGTTGGATTCATTTTATCAATACCTAACTGATGGTATCATTTTTTACACAATGTTATCATACAGATCTTGGCCTTGCTCCAAAACCCTTTAACTAGGTGGTTTTGGACCTTAAATCTTAAATAGGGAATCCCCACATGCAACCCAAGCATTCCTTTGCATCCCCAACCAAATCCTAAATCCTTACTGATCTATAAACTTGTTTTGTGAATTGCTTGATGTATGGTTTGAGGCGTGTATGCATTGTATTGATGGTGGTGTTGTTTGTTTGCATGTATACTCGATAACGGCGATAGTTGCGATTGTGAGACGCCGAGAAGAAGGAAGCATCGGGTTTTTCCTATATTTTTATTATTGGTTTTCTGGTATTCTAAAGAATTCACGGGACATCTCGCTGGTCATAGGCAAGCCACCATTCCCGAACTCCTATATGAACCTACTCCTTTTTATCAATTGTTTTATATCTCGGTTATGAATCTCATGATTAAATGCATGGTTTGTTTCAAATAAAAGGAGTTAGTAACTTGGCTCCTCCAAGTTATGGATGAGTGTCCATTAGGACACCTACACTATTTACACCCATCTTTATCCTTTAGATCGAGGCTAAGATGCTTAGCATCTTCCCTCTAGGAACCCACGGATTTTCAATGATAAAACAATTTTGGGTTTTACCCTACTACAAAGTTTTCAAAATAAAATCCTCGGAAAGAGGCATTGTTTTCGAGTGGAGGTTTTACTAAAGAAGATATGAGAAGAATGAAGAGAAAGTCTAGCAAGATAAATAGAAGGGATGTTCTACGCCAATATTCGGAACAATTTATCCATGCAACCACACTACTCCAGTCGTTGGGGCTTAGATCGTAGTTTGTTCTCTTTAGCCGGGGCTGCTTGTACTTGCTTAATGGGAGAAATCCCTGGAAGCCCGAGTGGACTCTACCACATATCAATGGATCTGGGGCCCATCGCCCGCTACGGCGGAAGTGTCGATGCAACAATTGGGCCTCCTACGGACGGTATGCTTTAGGAGTGGGGAAGGAAGTGGAGTCACTAATTGTATATTGCCAAGCTGCGGGTTTGGGTATATGGAAGTGCAGAAGGGAGGACTATGGCGCTGGGCCACATACTCGTGCCAGGGAGAAAAACCCGAAAGGAAAAGCCACCTTTGCTAGGGATGGACAAATGAAAAGCTAGGTTTAATTATCTGAACCCCCATCTACCGTGTGTAGCGGGCCATGGTTGTATCTCGGCGGATGTATTGATTCTTGTGGGTAAAGTGCACAAACGCTGCAGAGTCTAATCTATTCGAATAGCCGTGTCCACGGTAAAGGACGGTTCGAATGGTAAGTGCTAGGAGTACCCTTCGGATATGTTGAGATGAATAAAAAGGATGTGACTTGGTCACGAGGAAAGATAAGAACAAGTTTGGTTTTGACCAGAGATGGTCGAAGATGTTTTAAAAAGAGGTTTTACTATAAAACTGTTTTCAAAGTTTTTAACAAGGATATGGGGATATCTGGATTTTCTAAAAGGAGGCATATTCTCTAAAAACTCCTTTTCAACAAAGATGTAGAGATGCCAATGTTAGGCTTTTCGGAAACAACTATAGTGTAGAG
Source organism: Avena insularis (assembly GCA_023614405.1). Lineage (NCBI taxonomy): Eukaryota > Viridiplantae > Streptophyta > Magnoliopsida > Poales > Poaceae > Avena > Avena insularis. The sequence continues at coordinate 345,815,964 of CM042697.1, forward strand.
CGATCTCGCCACAACCCAATATGCATTATCTTTGTTACCTTGTCTCGGTGGTTTGCGAGTACATTCAAAGTACTCACCGGCATTGTCCCTAGCTATTTACTTGACCAGATTGCAGATGTTAAGAAGTGACGAAGGTGCTGACGTCTATGCGAGCTAGGCCGTCTTCCCAGTGAGCTGTCTGTAGGTTAAGGCATGACATGGGCTCTGCGCTTGAAGACTTCCGCTACTTGTGTTGTAATTTCCATAATGGCAACTTTGTAAGTTTTGTACTCGTTACTTTATGGATGATGTAATTATACTGGTCGGTTATGCTCACGGCTCACTGATCATGGGAACGTGAATTGTATACATAATGGGTATTCTCGGACCATAAATCCGGGGTGCCACAGACCTGGTATTGGAGCCATCCTGACTGTAGGAGACCTTAGTTAGCATGTACGTTAGACAGGATAAACCCTATTTCCGAAAACACCGGTTTTCGAAAACTATTTCTCAAAAGATTTTCAAAATATTTCTTATCTCATCCCCTCTGACCCGAACTATTTGAAAATTTCTTACTCTACCCCTCATCTACCCTCAAATGTCCGTTCTCAAAAACCAAGATCCAACTCGGAGACTATGAAGACGGAGATCTCGGAATGAAGATACACTGAGACAAGCAAACCAAAGGAGCTATCAACGACGAAAGACACTACAAGATCGCCCTACCAATGGAGTTATTTATCGCCCCCAAATCAATCAAGTATGGCACCGACGACGAAATATGGCAAGATCGAAGTCAAGACCCCCGTAATGCCCGTACTTAGGATTTGCATCCCTGAAATAGGTTTCCCTTTATGGCATGTAGTCACCCCCTTAGTACGTATGGTGTTCCTTGTTTGTTTGTCTTGTGTTTTCATGATGCTTGGCATTAGGTGCTTGTCTGCCTTGGATCATCCGATTGTAAAGTTTTGACCACCTTGCTGGCGTATCCCGACACTAACCTTAGTACAGACATAGACGGAAACCTCTCCTTGGCAGGATGGCCACTTAAGAAAGCCTCAACAAACTCAAGTAAATCCCTAAGGTGCGTCTTTCCACTCAACTCCAATAAACCGCCCCACCCTCCACTTCGAGAGTCGTCAGAAGAAAACCAAGCAATAACTGTGCTTAGTACTAATTGTGTACCCTGATAAATCTGCACCTATCTGTTTTAAATCCCACCCCTAAACCAAAAACCCTCCTCTGTGCAGATGGAAACCATTGACGAAGCATGGCTAAGCGCAGGGTTCCCCGTGCTCCTCTGGGACTCCCTGCAACTTTGCGGTTAACTCAACCTCCCACTTTCACTCTTCACAAAGGACTAGAAACCGGACTATATCTGGGATAAGTTACCATTCCACCAAAGTATGGAGTACCAGGAGAACCCATTTATGCCACGGGACTTCGAATGCCAACCCTAGTGCTGGATCTGGATATGGCTGCAAGAGAAGCACTATTTCGCATTCAGGATGTCCTTCCTAAAATGAGGCAACCCACAACCTTCTATCTACCTCTCGAAGGAAGTGTAGATTCATCCGGACAACCCCAAGATCCTCGCTTGACCTACCCCGCCATGCAGCTGCAAGCCCGATATAGCTATGCTAGAAATGAGCTCCTCACCGCAATTGCCGATGAGTACCGCCACACCCAAATGGAGCTTCATCGTGTGCAAGTCATCCTGAATCTCAAAGGAAGCTCTAGAAAGCCAGCAAAGGAATCAAGCCAAAATCAATGAACCGGAAGAAGCCTCTGGAAGCCGCATCCTCAAGGGAAGAAATAAGTGCGTCCCCACTCGGCAATATCTCAAGAGGTTCAAGCCACCCCAAGATATACAAGGATCCTCCACCCTCCTCCTTGGAGGCGAGGATGAAGCCAAAAAGGATTCTCCTGAATCATCCGCAAGCGGAAACTAGCCTAGTGTGGTACCTATGTATTGTCCCAGAACCTGTTTGTAAAACTCTAAGTGCCTTGTCGCCCCGTGGCACATACCTATTTTGTAACCTCTTAAGTACCTCCGCCACCGACCAGCACAAACCTGCTAAATTTCTGGGGGATATGCAAGTGTGATATCCTTCTTTGCGTGTTTTACCCACGACGTTGCATCAGACCAAACCTGGAATGACCCCATTCCAAAGGACCTCGTTTCCTAGACTGCCAAACTTCAATGGCATCCTCCAACCCATCGGCCCCCTAACTATCTCAGAACTAAATAACTACCCGGAAGCTAGTAGACTCCCCTTTCTGATAGACCTTCTAACTCATGAAGAGGCTTATACAAGGTCAACAAAAGGTAACCACCTCAGGATCAATGGTGCAGTGCCATTCCCCCGCCTCAGCATACGACTCCAATCAAGAAAGTCGGTGACTCCACCAAGGACCCCTGGTGTCGCTCGCCCAAAACCCGATAGACCCCTGGAGTCAGACACTAGTTAGCGTTAAGTGATGACCACCCCTCCAAACCCGAATCATCGACCCTGCAAGAAGGACGACAATCAGCGCTTCTCCAGAATCAGAAGGTACTTCAGGAAAGTCCTCTAGTCCAAGGTCAATCGCCCAGTCAACACCCTGGTGTATCAAGACCTTGAAGATAAAAAAGTTGACCACGTGGTGAAGGAATGAAAAAGGCTCAACTAGACATCTCGCCACAAGAAGAAAAGACCCTATCAAAGCTAAACCTACCTAGACTCATCCTAAGGGGAAAAGACTGTGTCTTTTCCACTTGCTTCTTGTAAACCCTCCACTCCGAAGCCCCCACAGCTCCGATTCGTAACTGACCTCGTCGGTTAGTTGTAAAACTCGTTAGAGCCTAATAATTTCCACCGCTGAAATTGTTAAGCCGATGTTATCACCCAACCCTACTTCTCCCTGATCTCGGGACGAGATTGTTTTAAGGGGGAAATGTCTGTAACATCCCAATTTCAGCAACCCTGATTTGGTGTCCAAAGGGCAAAAATCAGGGGGAACAAAAACTTTTTCTTGTTATATGTTGCAATGTTTTCTTACTTGTTTTCTTGTGCTCATGCAACTGTTTGTGTATCAGGTGATGTACTCCTCATCTCAGCACTAGTTTACAAAAGGATATTTTACAAAAGATATGCCTTGGCTCATCTTTCATATTCTCAAATGTTCCAGCATTTCAAAAACCTGACCCAAGATGACTTTGACACAAAAAAATACTTTACTAGTTTCTATTAACAAAATAATGGAGACCTATATATAATCTCCTTATATTTTCAAGACAGAACTCCCAGGTACTCTTACCCCTAGGTTTTCCAAAAACCTTTATTAAAACCTTTTCATTTCAATCCTAGTAGATATACCAAGATGGTCCTTATCTTACTTCAAAGCACAAACCATTTCAAAATACCCATCCTTACCCAAGCTAGGCTTGATGGTAACCCTAGTAGTAGTTGGATAAGCTTGATAAGTTGAATTGACTTGATCTGCTGACTACCTTGTTTGCCTAGGTACTAGAGTGAGCCAATCTAGTAGCTCATCCCTTAGGACCCAATCTATGTTTGTGATCATAAATCTCAAACCAATCATCCAAATCTGGATCAACCCAAGCCACTTAAGTGACCATCTCATCTCCAAATCAGATCAATCCAGGGTTAATCAGTCCAGATAGTTTCCAACTCAGTGGAGACCCAATCCAAGCATGGATACCCTCCCTTCAATCTATACCCCAACAACAACCACTTGATGGTAAGGATAAACCTCGCCACTCTCTCAACTTGTTTCCCACTTATAATCTACCCTAAAACTCTAAATCCGCTAAAATGGCCAAGTCTGGATTTCTTATCTAGATTCAATCTTTGGATCTCTACCTTTTCCAAACTATGTGAATTCTTGAGAATGTACTTGAACCATCTTGTAGTACATAATTAGTAATACCAAAGCCCACTCTTTCCCTTGGCTAAGCCATTCTAATTCCCACTTATCCCTGATGGTTTTGTAGTCAAGATAATAATCTTCTCTGCAAATATTATCATCTTGCCTAGTTTGGCAGAAGCTTACATCTAAATGCCACCTCCCCTTGACCAAGTCTTTGCATGGTTATGATCTACTAACCCTGGCTTATCAAACCCTACTTCACTTGTTTCCTTTGGAATCTTGTGCATCTTAAACCCACCTGGTTTATTTGGCATCAGGACAATCCTGCTATGGCAGCCTTATTTTCATCAAAGTTTGCCATTACTCCTACACCACATAAAATCCAACCAAGCCCAAATCTTGCTTCCATGATCATCTATATTACTTGGTCTATCTATCCATATACCACTTGCACCAATGTGAGCTCTGAGCTCCCTAACCCAACCATGTTTAGGTGGCATAAAAATAACCAAACCCTAGATTCCTTAAAACCTAGTTTCTTCCCATTTCACCCAAAACTCCTCCATAACCAAGATGGCATTAAGGTATAAATCAATTCTAAAACCTCCACCTTTGAATTAACCATCGCCAAATAATCCCCATAATTATTTGGACCCTAAAAATATTTAAATTCCACTTTCTACAAAACCATAGAATCCTTGCCCATAAAGACAAGTTTGTTTTTCTCCTTTTCCAACTCAATGCATAATTGAGTTCTATACCTCATACCCTACCTTCCCAACTCAAAAATTATATTTTTGAGATTCTTTATTATTTCTTTTTGCCCCTTTTCTTAAATGGCAAAAACAAGAAATAATTGATTAAAAATACTTTTCCATCTCAATAAATTCCAATAAAATTATCCAATGCATAATATGGTATTTAGGACCATAAAACATCAAAAAGTCACCTTTTACAATGTAAAAAATATAACTTAATGTTCTAGAAACTACTTTTGGACTACTTGAATATTTGAGTTTAAAGGCACCTTTAATCTTTAGAAAAATCCCACATAAATCTGGAAGAGATGTTTTGCCCTACCCTATCAACCAGGACTCACTCCCCACCTTTCCTAATGAAAATATTTCAACTTTCCTCCCAAGCCTCCATTTGAGCAACTTTTGCAAATCAATCAAACCTTGTTGCAAACCAACTCGAAACCTCATCAAATCTTGTCAAGGTTTTCACCACAGCAAACCAACCCCTCCCTGGTCGTGTGCACTGTAGCACTATAGCACCAACCCTCCCCTTGCCCCTTGATCTTTTGGAGAAAGAGATAGGGAGATAAAAATCTTGTGAAGTAAAGACAACAATAGCCACACCACCCCTTCCTCCATTCAGCACTCGACCATAGGGTCCTACCACCACCCAGCACCACCCAAGCTAGCCAATGGAGAACCTTACCTCTCCCCAATCTCTCCATACACATGGTTCACCATGAACCCATCTAGATCGGGTTAAAAGCCCCTAGGCCACCCCAGCTCCCCCCTTCGCCCCCATTTGCCCCCCCCCCAATTACCCTCACTCACCTCCCCAGAGCTACCTCTCCCTCCCACTTGCTCTGATCTGCTCGAGGGAGAAGAAGAAAGGAGCTTCGGCCTCCTTCCTCCTCGCAAGCACAACTCTCTCCTCCCTTTGTTTCTCCCTCGGCATGCTACCTAGTAGCACTCCCCTCCTCCTGCTGATGCTAACGGGCCCCTTTTTATTGACATGCAGCAACCCCTGGAGCCACTTCGGCGAGCCCCGATGAGCTCCTCTTCGGCCGCTATCGCCTGAGCTCCCTCCTAGCGCCAAACCCTACCACGCCGCCCCTCGTTATGACCGCCGTCGAGCATCGTGTCGCCTCCGCCTCCTCCCAGCCTTCCTCAAGCCCCCGGTGAGCTCCCCTACTTCTTCTATGGGCCGCCCTAGGGTTACTTCCCCCATGCCTAGGCGAGAGGATGAAGATGGCCCTGAGCTGTTAGATTTGCTCTAGTCGGACGGCCTAGGAGCCTCCATACCCCTTCGCAGTCGATGTGTGGCTGACGGCCAGGCCACGCCATGGCCCATTTTGAAATTTGGCTCCCGCGCGCGTTGCTGCCCGGGTGGGCCGAATCCCCTTGCGCGGCCCATCTCCTTTCCAGATCTGGCCCAAATCCCCTTCTCCTTTTATTCTTTTTCCTAGGTCCAGGAACATGACCTTCTGGTTTAAATAATTTTGAAAATGAAAAGATGTTGAATAAATTTAGTGAATATCTTTCACAAGTACCTAAGTCCACACTCTAACATGCACACTTGGTTTCGGACCAAATTACTGAGTAGATAAATCATAGAAAATAAAATATCCAAGTGCATTCTTTCACCAAACAACTGCGTTCAGAGAGTTTGGTATTTATAAATTGAGTAAATCCAATTGGTACTGAAAGTTACTGACCATACCTTGCATATCCCACTGGCCCCACCTAAAATGGCTTCCTAGTTTGCATCTAAGAAAAATAACAAAATCTGGCCTTTTCTGCTTTTAGAAAATTCTTTAGGTCAAACCTGATGAGTTTTTGACCTAATTCCAACTCCCAGTGCACACACACTACTATAACTCCCAAACCCCAATATCTCATAATTTTATAAACTCCTGTTGAATTTGGTGAATTAAACTGTTCTGTGTATTGTATATTCACCAATAAATTCTTAACAATATATATGTAACTCCAAATTGACTGATTCCAATTTCTGCAGAAAGGAAATAAAAGTACCTAACAGGTTCCCTTAGAATCACATCAAAAGCTTCTGTAGATTAAATATGATGAAAAGGACAAATCTCATCTAGAACTTACTTTGTGAATTTTTTTAGGGCATTCTTGTAATTATTTTAAGTTGATTCCAACTCCTCTTCAATTAGTCCACCAAATACTCTACCTAATCACCATGGAAATAATTTTTGGATCTCCAGAAACTGTCTGGTGAATTATTTCATAAAACTAGAGCCTTATGCACTATAAAAATCATTAAAAATCTTTGGAAAATGATAAAATAGTGAAACCACTTTTGTTGGATTCATTTTATCAATACCTATCTGATGGTATCATTATTTTTACACAATGTTATCATACAAATCTTGGCCTTGCTCAAAAACCCTTTAACTAGATGGTTTTGGACCTTAAATCTTAAATAGGGAATCCCCAGATGCAACCCAAGCATTCCTTTGCATCCCCAACCAAATCCTAAATCCTTACTGATCTATAAACTTGTTTTGTGAATTGCTTGCTGTATGGTTTGAGGCTTGTATGCATTGTATTGATGGTGGTGTTGTTTGTTTGCATGTATACTCGATAACGGCGATAGTTGCGATTGTGAGACGCCGAGAAGAAGGAAGCATCAGGTTTTTCCTATATTTTTATTATTGGTTTTCTGGTATTCTAAAGAATTCACGGGACATCTCGCTGGTCATAGGCAAGCCACCATTCCCGAAATCCTATATGAACCTACTCCTTTTTATCAATTGCTTTATATCTCGGTTATGAATCTCATGATTAAATGCATGGTTTGTTTCAAATAAAAGGCGTTAGTAACTTGGCTCCTCCAAGTTATGGATGAGTGTCCATTAGGACACCTACACTATTGACACCCATCTTTATCCTTTAGATCGAGGCTAAGATGCTTAGCATCTTCCCTCTGGGAACCCACGGATTTTCAATGATAAAACAATTTTGGGTTTAACCCTACTACAAAGTTTTCAAAATAAAACCCTCGAAAAGAGGCATCGTTTCCAAGTGGAGGTTTTACTAAAGAAGATATGATAAGAATTAAGAGAAAGTCAAGCAAGAGAAAGAGAAGGGATGTACTACGCCAATATCCGGAACAATTTATCCGTGCAACCACACTACCCTAGTCGCTGGGGCTTAGCTCGTAGATTGTTGTCTTTAGCCGAGGCTGCATGTACTTGCTTAACGGGAGAAATCCCTGGAAGCCCGAGTGGAATCTACCACAGATCTATGGATCTAGGGCCCATTGCCAGCTACGGCGGAAGTGTCGGTGCAACAATTGGGTCTCCCGCGGACGGTATGCTTTAGGAGTGGGGAAGGAAGTGGAGTCACTAATTGTATATTGCCAAGATGTGGGTTTGGGTATACGGAAGTGCAGAAGGGAGGACTATGGCGCTGGGCCACATAATCATGCTGGGGAGAACAAACCAAAAAGGAAAAGCCGCCTTTGCTAGGGATGGACAAATGAAAAGCTAGGTTTAATTATCCGAACCCCCGTCTACCGTGTGTAGTGGGCCGTGGTTGTATCCTAGCGTATGTATTGATTCTTGTGGGTAAAGTGCACAAACTCTGTAGAGTCTAATCTATTCGAATAGCCATGTCCATGGTAAAGGACGATTGGAATGTTAAGTGCTAGGAGTACCCTTTGGATATGTTGAGATGAATAAAAAGGATGTGACTTGGTCACGAGGAAAGATAAGAACGAGTTTGGTTTTGACCAGAGATGGTCGAAGATGTTTTAAAAAGGGGTTTTACTATAAAACTATTTTCAAAGTTTTTAACAAGGATATGGGGATATCCGGATTTTCTAAAAGGAGGCGTATTCTCTAAAAACACTTTTTCAACAAAGATGTAGAGATGCCAATGTTAGGCTTTTTAGAAACAACTATAGTGTAGAGCGATCTCGCCACGGCCCAATATGCTTTATCTTTGTTACCTTGTCTCGGTGATTTTTTTACAAAGACAGTGTGGAAGTCCCCCACTGCGTCATTTTTGTTTTTATAAAAGAATTGTGATGTACATGGTGAGTGAGTGTCAAATAATAGAAGATTAGAAGGTGTCTAGCCAGGCCTGCATGCCTTCTAGTAGGCAGGCTTGATTCTATGCCTAATGTCAGCTACTGACAATTTGAATAAACTGTAACAGTTATCCATACACCATAGTTGCTGATCGAAAATGATGTCATTCATGTGGTTCCATAGGCTCCAGCATCCAGCCATCATAGTGATATTAAAGAACTGGTTAGATGATCTGTTATGAGCCTCTTGGATCATACTCATTATTGGAAGGTCAGTCTTCCATTCTTCTCCAAGTTTCCACCAGAAATTTTGACTAAAGTAACACCTTGAGAATAGGTGATCCACAGATTCAATAGAGCCATCCTCACAAAGGACACAGGTGTCATCTTCAATATTGAAATTTTTGCTTACTAGCAGATCTCTGGTATTTAGTCCGTCATTTAGGAGAAGCCAGAAGAAAAACTTGTGTTTGGGAAGACATGGTGATTTCCAAATCCATTCAAATGGCTTTGGAGCATCAGGAGCTTTGATAACTAGGTCATAAACCTTTTTAGTTCAAAATCTATCACCACCCCATGGGAATGTCCATTTGTCCTTATCCAGATCATTGGTGTTAGTCTGTAGGATGATAGATAGACTATTTATCTGGTTTTCTGCAATAAGAGATAATGGTAGCTGAAACATTTCCAGCAACTCCCCAACAAGCTGAAGTTGTTTGGCTTCATGTGTTCTGAAACATTTTGGAAAATGAGTATAGTTCAGGGAACTTGTTGCATAGTGAATTGTCATACCATTTGTCATGCCAAAATAGAGTACTATTTCCCTGACTAGGTGATATGGAGGTCATGTTCTTGAAGTCCAATAGGAATGATAGGCAATTCCTCAACCAGAATGATCCCTTGTTGGAGTTGCAGTCTGGCAATGTGACATTATGGTAGTATGCTTGCCAGATTACGTTGACCCAAGGGATATCCATACAGTTGAAGAATTTATACAGGTTTTTGATCATCATTGCCTTGTTGTGCTGTATTAGGTTTAAAATACCCAGTCCACCTGCCTTTTGGACAAGAAAACTTTGTCCCATGCCACCATACATTTCCCTTTTTTCAATGTCCTTACCATGCCACAGAAAGGTTCTGGTAGATTTGTTCACATGGTCAATATGGGAGTAGTGCAGTTTCATAGCACACATAATGTGGTTGGGCATTGCAAATATTATAGACTTGATCACAACAACTCTGGAGTAGTGTGATTGTAGAGGTCCCAACCTTTAATAAGGTAGAGATCCCTGTGTTTACAATGCTAGTCCCTGGATCAATAGCTAGCATCCACAGTTAAGATGTAATATCAAGAAACAAAGGTCATAATATAACTTTATAACCAGGAATAACATAATTTCATTACATTTTACATAGCTCATTTGGCTATTACATTACATTGCAGCAGAATATCTATAAGCATGGGGTCCTTCATCTTCAAAGTGCCACAGGCAAACATGTTGGTTGTAGACTTGTAATCCTAATCAATAAACTTCACTAACACCAAACCAACCTGCAACATTACAAGTTACAGCCACAAGGGTCAATAGATTTGAATTGTATTGGCAAGTTTCACTACTATGTAGAAATAAGTGGATCCTATCATTACATGCATATTTGGCTAAGTAGGGTTTTAGGCTCATTTGCAGAAAGCAATAATTTATCCTATCTTTTCAAAGTAGTTTTGATCTTTTGTCAAAATCTTTCTGAGCTCCTTGGTACACCCCAAGTGCTTCAAGTCTTTGTCAAAATATTTCTGAGCTCCTTGGTACACCCCAAGTGCTTCAAGTCTTTTGTTATCACTTTAAAGTTTTACTTTTGGAAATTGGAATGTCGAGATTTCCCATAGCTTCAGGCCTTAGTTGCTCAGTATTGTCCATAACCGGGGACACGGCTAAGTACTTAGATTTTTATCTTTTGCAGAAGTTGTACACTTTACCCACATGGCACAATCTCATCTTGTTGCCACCAGTGGCCGCTGGATAAGTACTCACCAAGATGGAGTACTGGCAGATTGAGAATGTGACGAAGTCCTTCCATAGGGTCCTCCCATACACAATGCTAGCTTGTCTTCAGGCACCAATGTAGGGTTCCAAGTTCCCTCATTCTAGTCAACCTGAAGAGGCCAATGCATGGGTCTTCCACTATGTAGTTAACTAAGCCAGTGCCCATTTAGCATGTGGCTATACACGGAAGCCACTGTACGAGAAACATGTTCAATCTCTAAGTACCTGGGTGGTTTTCTTTTAGTGCACAACAAAAAGAGATTGCCATATAAACATGGTTCCTCTTGTTGCCACCTTGTCCAAAACTTGAGTATCCTTGTCCATCCAGGGTGGTTCATTGAGTACTTGTTTTATTATATAAAACATAAGTCTTTTCTCAACTTCATAAAATCTCAACATGTATCCTTTCTCAAAAAATATAGCAGGGCTAAGCATATAGCAACTACATCGTTTTCACTAAGGAATGTATAAGGGTATCCTATTAGGATTTAGCATAGCAAAATATAGTAGTCCTTATCATGCATGTTTCAAAATCCACTAAGTGTAATGAAAATAGTAGGACTTGGATGATAGTGTCACTCGCCTTTTTGGTAGAGGATGTTGGTTCACTTCTTGATCTTGCTAATATCACACTCTTCTAACTTCACTACAAATCAATCAAGCAAACATAGGTTCAACTAGCATTCCAACCAATATTCAAACAATTTAACACACATAAAATAATAGAACTAAGTCATGCATGCAAGCATGTAAAAGATAGTTTTATTTGCAAAGGTGGTTTCTACTAGACTCTAAACATTGTAAGGCTCAAAGTGGTCATTTTCTAAAGTGGCAAAGTCATTTGCAAAAGGGCTTTATCTATAAACCATTTCTTAAATCAAATCATTATTTCATATGGTGGAAAATGTTTTTAGCAAAGCAACAATTTTATGTTGTTCACCAAATAAGTTGTTAATTCTCAAAACTTGGTGTTTAGGGTCAGTAGGTTTGAATCAACACATTTTCCAAAGGTTTTTCTCAAAAACCATTTCCATATCAAAATCAATATTTTTATTTGACTAGAAATGAGCTAATTCAATTATTCAATCCTAATCTTCACAAAATACATTTTTAAATCCATGAGTTGTTCCTAGAGTCAGTAGGTTCACAAAAAACCATTTTGCAAAAGATTTTATCCTCAAAGTCATTTTGGAATAATTTTTATAACCTAAACAAGCATACACAAGTTTCTACAAAAACAAACAATTTAACAGAAACTTTTTGATAAACAAATGGCATGGTTGGCTAGGGCTTGTTTTTCTGAATCCATTGATATAAAATTTGCAAATTTTGGACGTGTGGATCAAAAGTTATGCAATTTACAAGGTTGTATCTAAATCAGATTCAAAGTTTTGTTTTAAATCGCAACCAGTCCACGTGGCGCAATCTAATTGGGCGGTACCGCTTCGGGTGGATCGACTGATGCGGCGTGTTAGATCTAAATGAAATCCTGCGGTTCTGAATCAAACTTACCCCTTCGATCTAATCTAATCTTAGCCACAGGATTTGGATCTGACGGGCTCTGTGTGTTTGACCACGAGTGGCGGTATAGCGGGCGGCTGGCGGCGCGGCTGCTACACCGGGCTGGCGATACAGGAAGCAAGGAGGGAAGCGGAGGTGCTCACCGTGTTCGCAAGGTCGAGGTGAAGCTCAAGGTGGTGCTGGTCTGGCGAGGGGCGTGCTGGAGCGGAGGGGATTGCTCGCCGAAGTTCTTGTCCGCGTCGGGTGCGCTCAGTCGACATTGGAGGCGAGACTACGGGTCACGAGGAAACAAACGGGAAGCACGGTTAGACGCGCAAGGTCATGGCGATGATGCGTGCGTGAAGGAGGAGGAGAGGGGCGGTCAGGTGCTTACCAGAAGCTTCGCTGGAGAGGAAGCAGACGTTGGCGACAGTGGTCATCGTTGTTGCCAAGTGTTCTGGGCGCGCAGGGACGAGTCCGAGACACTGGCAGATGCGCCTGGTGGTGGAGATCCTGGCTGTGTGCTCGAGGAGTCAAGGGGCGGCAGTGGTTCGCTGGAATTGGCTGGAGAGGCTCGCCGGAGCAGCGGCGGTGCAATGCAGATTCAAGGCAGCCTAGTGGCTCTTGTGAAGTGGTTTCTGAGGGGAAATGGCGAGGAGTGTCAGGTGATTAAGAGGGCGTAGACGTTGGAGAGATTAACGCCTCCATTGATGCCAATTTGATCGCTGCAATCAAGACAGAAACGGCGAGGAGTAATCGCCGCGGTTTGAAGACGATGAACAGGAGGGGTGGGGCCTTGTTGTCAGCGAGGAAGAGAGATAGGGAGAGGGTCCACTGCGGATGCATGATCGCTGCTTCTGAGTGGAAAACGATTCGCGCGTGGGGAAAGAAGTTGGGCTGGAGCTGGGCCAGGTGGGTTGGGTCAGGTCTGATTCTATTTTTTTTCTTTCTGATTGCTTTATCTTTTTCTATTTCGATTTTCTATTTTGAAATTCAAAAAACAATTCAAACAACCAAATCAAATCAAACTTTCACCAAACTTTGTATTGTGTTTAGTTCTGTTTAACAATACAATTCAAAGTCCAAAATAAAATAATATTTTTATTCTTTTTAGGATCCATTTATTAATTAAATAAAATAGTCCTTAGTTATTAAATCAAATAGGATTTGATTTATTCAAAATGTCCATTTGAAATCTAAATATTATCAAAATCATTTCAGTAGGTTTTATTTGAAAATATAGAATACTTGGAAAACTTGTTTAAAATAATTTTAACAAGTTTTGATGTTTTTAATTAAAATGGGAAAAACCTTTACTTTAATAAAATTGGTTTATTAATAAACTCTCATTATTTTATTTAAATAAACCTTTACTATTTTAATCAAAGCAAACATTTTATTTCAAAATGTTGGCCAAGGTTTAATTTGGCTCTATAAAATAATCCTTATTTATTTTTCTACCTTTTCATTTGAAAACCAAATCTTTTTATTAAAAGATCCAAAAATGGTAGTTTCACATATTTAATATTTTCTTTATTAATTGTTTATCTTTTCAAATCCCTTTAGGATTTGTTTGATCAAAAATAGGTTTGAAGGTTTCCAACTGGAATCAAAAGTTTCTTCTCACCTTGAAAATCAACAAAGTTTTATTTTATTCATTTATTTTTCACATTACAAGATTTGGAAAACCTTGGGATGTGACAGGCTACCACCCTTAAAATAAATCTCGTCCCGAGATTTGGGAAGGCTAGGGTTACAAGTTGGCTCAAAGCATCTAGGGTACTACCACCCTTAAAAATATTCCAACTAAATTACATATTGGCTTGCTTGGGATCTTGGGGAAACTTCTCTAGGCAAACATCTGCATAGTGTCCTTTGTTTCCACATTGAAACATGTGACAAGGCTGAGATCCTTCATAGGCTTGTTTATCTTGTGCTTCATCTTTTCTGGACAGTTGCTTGCATCATGTCCTTGGTTACCACAATTGTAACATCTGATAAGTTTGAGCTCTTCACGTATCTCTTGTGGACAGGTTGCTGCATAATGGCCTAGCTCTTTGCAGTTGTTGCACCATACTTGGCCCATTTCCTTATACTTCTGTTTCTCTCGACATTCACTGGAATAGTGTCCCATTTCTTTGCAATGATTACATTGCACATGGCTTTTGTCCTTCTTTTTCTTAGGTTTCTACAAAGCTAGGAGTGCCTCTAGTTCATGTTCTTCATATGTTATCTTATAGGTGGGAATGTCTACTGGTTTCTTTGACCTTCTATTGCTTCTTGGAAAATTCATATGCCTCTTCTTTGGTCCTTTAAATTGGGTTGTATTGCATGGAGGTATAAGTGGAGATTTTCCTTTGTCCTCATCCTTCTTAGTAGACTTGGCTCCTTCTTGATAGTTTGCAATCATTTGTTGCACTCCTCCTTGTTTCCTTTGTTCAACTATGGAATAGATGGGGCATTGGACAGGGACATGATTATTTCCTTCACATAGGTAACAAGTAGCTTGAGAGGTGGGACATTGGCCAGCTGGATGTTTCTCTTCACAGTTGGGGCATTGATCTCTATGCTCCTTGGAAGTGTGATCCTTGTCTCCACAAATATTGCAAGCTTTGGTTCCTTCTAGAATAACATCTTTGTCATCTTTATTGTCACAAACTCCTTTGGAAAAGTTGCTTTCCATGTTGAGCATTTGATATGTCACCTTATGCAACAATTGGGCTTGGTTTTCCAAAAACTTTTGCAGGGTTGGATCTTCCCCACTGGTGTTGGCTATGAATTGAGCTGTCATTTGGTTCAACTGGTTTTGGGTTGCTATAAGTTCTCTCATGTTGTCCTCTTGGTTGTTGTTGGTATCATCAACCTTGATGTTGGAGTCTCTTGGAGTAGTCATATGTTTGGGTTGAATTGAGGTTAGAATAGGCAAACTATCTCTAAGGAAATAATTCTAATCACACAACACAATTCACTCAAGCAATGTGCAAGCAATCACAAGCCAAACATTTCACTCAAACAACAAAGTTCAAGCACATTTTTAGGCAACAAAATATTTTTGTCACACCACATAAGTTGGTGGGTTTGACTTAACTAAAATATGGTAGTCCATCTATATGGTTCACTAGTGATCTTTCCATCCTTCTTGGTTGATTCTTTCTTGCATGAGATCATTGGCTTCCTTGGGAAAACTCTTGGTCACAAATCCTCAAAGGTGGTCATGGTTCTTTCTAAGTTGTGTTTCCTTAGACTCCAAATCTTGAGCAAGATTTCTTGTCTCACTTGTAGTCCTTAGTGGTATCCAAGGTTGAATCCCTTGGTGAAAATGCTGAAGATGTTGAAGTCATTAGAGTTGAAGATGTTGAAGTCATTAGAGTTGATGAAGTCCTTAGCTCATGGTGAAGTCTTTGGCCATGGGGTAGGTTTTTCCATCAAGTTAAAATAGAAGAGATGTAGAATCAAAACCAAAGTGGTTGATGAAAGAGTTTACAAGATTGTTTGTAAATAAGTTTTGGAACAAATACACTCCTATTTTTCTAAGGGTTTTGTCCAATCCTAGGTTTACAAATCCTACAGGCAACACAATGCTCTGATACCATCTGTAGAGGTCCCAACCTTTAATAAGGTAGAGATCCCTGTGTTTACAATGCTAGTCCCTGGATCAATAGCTAGCATCCCCAGTTAAGATGTAATATCAAGAAACAAAGGTCATAATTTAACTTTATAACCAGGAATAACATAATTTCATTACATCTTACATAGCTCATTTGGCTATTACATTACATTGCAGCAGAATATCTATAAGCATGGGGTCCTTCATCTTCAAAGTGCCACAGGCAAACATGTTGGTTGTAGACTTGTAATCCTAATCAATAAACTTCACTAACACCAAACCAACATGCAACATTACAAGTTACAGCCACAAGGGTCAATACATTTGAATTGTATTGGCAAGTTTCACTACTATGTAGAAATAAGTGGATCCTATCATTACATGCATATTTGGCTAAGTAGGGTTTTAGGCTCATTTGCAGAAAGCAATAATTTATCCTATCTTTTCAAAGTAGTTTTGATCTTTTGTCAAAATATTTCTGAGCTCCTTGGTACACCCCAAGTGCTTCAAGTCTTTGTCAAAATATTTCTGAGCTCCTTGGTACACCCCAAGTGCTTCAAGTCTTTTGTTATCACTTTCAAGTTTTACTTTTGGAAATTGGAATGTCGAGATTTCCCATAGCTTCAGGCCTTAGTTGCTTAGTATTGTCCATAACCAGGGACACGGCTAAGTACTTAGATTTTTATCTTCTGCAGAAGTTGTACACTTTACCCACATGACACAATCTCATCTTGTTGCCACCAGTGGCCGCTGGATAAGTACTCACCAAGATGGAGTACTGGCAGATTGAGAATGTGACAAAGTCTTTCCATAGGGTCCTCCCATACACAATGCTAGCTTGTCTTCAGGCACCAATGTAGGGTTCCAAGTTCCCTCATTCTAGTCAACCTGAAGAGGCCAATGCATGGGTATTCCACTATGTAGTTAACTAAGCCAGTGCCCATTTAGCATGTGGATGTACACGGAAGCCACTATACGAGAAACATGTTCAATCTCTAAGTCCCTGGGTGGTTTTCTTTTAGTGTACAACAAAAAGAGATTGCCATATAAACATGGTTCCTCTTGTTGCCACCTTGTACAAAACTTGAGTATCCTTGTCCATCCAGGTGGTTCATTGAGTACTTGTTTTATTATATAAAACATAAGTCTTTTCTCAACTTCATAAAATCTCAACATGTATCCTTTCTCAAAAAATATAGTAGGGCTAAGCATATTGCAACTACATCATTTTCACTAAGGAATGTATAAGGGTATCCTATTAGGATTTAGCATAGAAAAATATAGTAGTCCTTATCATGCATGTTTCAAAATCCACTAAGTGTAATGGAAATAGTAGGACTTGGATGATAGTGTCACTCTCCTTTTTGGTAGAGGATGTTGGTTCACTTCTTGATCTTGCTAATATCACACTCTTCTAACTTCACTACAAATCAATCAAGCAAACATAGGTTCAACTAGCATTCCAACCAATATTCAAACAATTTAACACACATAAAATAATAGAACTAAGTCATGCATGCAAGCATGTAAAAGATACTTTTATTTGCAAAGGTGGTTTCTACTAGACTCTAAACATTGTAAGGATCAAAGTGGTCATTTTATAAAGTGGCAAAGTCATTTGCAAAAGGGTTTTATCTATAAACCATTTCTTAAATCAAATCATTATTTCATGTGGTGGAAAATGTTTTTAGCAAAGCAACAATTTTATGTTGTTCACCAAATAAGTTGTTAATTCTCAAAACTTGGTGTTTAGGGTCAGTAGGTTTGAATCAACACATTTTCCAAAGGTTTTTTCTCAAAAACCATTTCCATATCAAAATCAATATTTTTATTTGACTAGAAATGAGCTAATTCAATTATTCAATCCTAATCTTCACAAAATACATTTTTAAATCCATGAGTTGGTTCCTAGGGTCAGTAGGTTCACAACAAACCATTTTGCAAAAGATTTTATCCTCAAAGTCATTTTGGAATAATTTTTATAACCTAAACAAGCATACACAAGTTTCTGCAAAAACAAACAATTTAACAGAAACTTTTTGCTAAACAAATGGCATGGTTGGCTAGGGCTTGTTTTTATGAATCCATTGATATAAAATTTGCAAATTTTTGGACGTGTGGATCAAAAGTTATGCAATTTACAAGTTTGTATCTAAATCAGATTCAAAGTTTTGTTTTAAATCGAAACCAATCCACGTGGCGCAATCTAATTGGGCGGTACCGCTTCGGGTGGATCGACTGATGTGGTGCGTTAGATCTAAATGAAATCATGCGGCTCTGAATCAAACTTACCCCTTCGATCTAATCTAATCTTAGCCACAGGATTTGGATCTGACGGGCTCTGTGTGTTTGACCACGAGCTGGCGGCGCTAGCGGCGGCTGGCGGCGGCGCACGCTCTGGCTACGGTGGGGCCGGCGATACAGGAAGCAAGGAGGGAAGCGGAGGTGCTCACCGTGTTCGCAAGGTCGAGGTGAAGCTCAAGGTGGTGCTGGTCTGGCGAGGGGCGTGCTGGAGCGGAGGGGATTGCTCGCCGGAGTTCTTGTCTGCGTCGGGTGCGCTCAGTCGATGTTGGAGGCGAGACTACGGGTCACGAGGAAACAAACGGGAAGCACGGTTAGGCGCGCAAGGTCATGGCGATGATGCGTGCGTGAAGGAGGAGGAGAGGGGCGGTCAGGTGCTTACCAGAAGCTTCACGGAGAGAGAGGAAGCGACGTTGGTCGTTGTTGCCGAGTGTTCTGGGCGCGCGGGGACGAGTCCGAGACACTGGCAGATGCGCCTGGGGGTGGAGATCACGACTGTGTGCTCGAGGAGTCAAGGGGCGGCAGTGGTTCGCCGGAATTGGCTGGAGAGGCTCGTCGGAGCAGCGGCGGTGCAATGCAGATTCAAGGCAGCCTGGTGGCTCTTGTGCAGTGGTTTTTGAGGGGAAATGGCGAGGAGTGTCAGGTGATTAAGAGGGCGTAGATGTTGGAGAGATTAATGCCTCCATTGATGCGAATTTGATCGCTGCAATCAAGACAGAAACGGCGAGGAGTAATCGCCGCGGTTTGAAGACGATGAATGTGGAGGGTGGGGCCTTGTCGTGAGGAGAGAGATAGGGAGAGGGTCCACTGTTCGGATCGCTGGGTGCATTTCGAGTGGAAAATGATTCACATGGGGAAAGAAGTTACTGAGCTGGGCTTGCTGGGCCAGGTGGGTTGGGTCAGGTCTGATTCTATTTTTTTTCTTTCTGGTTGCTTTATCTTTTTCTATTTCGATTTTCTGTTTTGAAATTCAAAAAACAATTCAAACAACCAAATCAAATCAAACTTCCACCAAACTTTGTATTGTGTTTAGTTCTGTTTAACAATACAATTCAAAGTCCAAAATAAAATAATATTTTTATTCTTTTTAGGATTCATTTATTAATTAAATAAAATAGTCCTTAGTTATTAAATCAAATAGGATTTGATTTATTCAAAATGTCCATTTGAAATCTAAATATTATCAAAATCATTTCAGTAGGTTTTATTTGAAAATATAGAATACTTGGAAAACTTGTTTAAAATAATTTTAACAAGTTTTGATGTTTTTAATTAAAATGGGAAAAACCTTTACTTTAATAAAATTGGTTTATTAATAAACTCTCATTATTTTATTTAAATAAACCTTTACTCTTTTAATCAAAGCAAACATTTTATTTCAAAATGTTGGCCAAGGTTTAATTTGCCTCTATAAAATAATCCTTATTTATATTTCTACCTTTTCATTTGAAAACCAAATCTTTTTATTAAAAGATCCAAAAATGGTAGTTTCACATATTTAATATTTTCTTTATTAATTGTTTATCTTTTCAAATCCCTTTAGGATTTGTTTGATCAAAAATAGGTTTGAAGGTTTCCAATTGGAATCAAAAGTTTCTTCTCACCCTGAAAATCAACAAAGTTTTATTTTATTCATTTATTTTTCACATTACAAGATTTGGAAAATCTTGGGATGTGACAGTGATAGTAAGTTGGATATGCTTGCCAATCTTTTATCAACCTTACTAATCAAGGGAGATAGGTTTTCAACACTTGGTTTAGTGGTTCCCATTGGAAGTCCCAGATATGTGAAGGGTAGAGATTCAACTTTACATCCAAAACTATCAGCAAAGGTTCTGCATCTATCAGCTGTCATATTAATGGGAACCACAGAAGATTTATGATAATTTATTTGAAGTCTAGTTGATTTAGAGAAGTCCATAAGCAGATACTTAAGATAAGTGAGTTGGTCCTGATTTGCTGGCAATATTAGAAGTGTGTCATCTTCATACTGAAGAATTGGGTAATTCTGCCCATATGCCTGACCAATAGGAAGTGATAACTCATTATTTTTCCATGCATTGTTGATAATGATTTGCAGTAGTTCGGCAGTGGCCACAAATAACAGAGGTGATAGTGGGTATCCCTGCCTGACACCTATCTTACATCTGATATTCTTACCAGGTACACCATTTAGTATGACTGAAGTATTTGCACTAGTAAGTATCTTGCTTATCCATCCAATGATTTTGTCACCAAATCCAAAGTGCTTGAGCATTGTGATGATAGTATTGTATTCAGTCATGTCAAAAGCTTTCTCAAAGTCAAGTTTTAAAATGATAATATCTCTCTTGGATTTGTGGAAAATATGCAGATATTCAAATGCCCAGGCCAAGCAGTCTTGTATTGATCTGGATCTGATAAATCCATATTGATTTTTGCTGACAATGGGGGTAATTATGCTCTGAATTTTGTTGGCAATTAGTTTTGTCAGAATCTTGAGTGAGATGGGTCTAAAGTCAGAAGGTTTCATGGGATTTGATATTTTGGGGATAAGAGCAATGTGTGCAGAATTAATACTATGAATATCCAGCTCCCCACAGTGAAAACTGTTACATAAATTGTAGAACTGGAATTTGATGATGTTCCAAAATTTCTTCATGAAGTATCCATTAAATTCATCAGGATCAGGGGATCTATCATTTGGCATGTGTTTGATAATGTCATCAATTTCCAAATGGGTGAAGGGCTCTTCCAGAGATGTTAGGTCATGTGGGGTAATGAGACTTTGCAAATCAAACATCATCTCAGTTTCAGAGGTTTTCCCTAATCTGTCTCTGGAAGCAGTCCATAAAATTGCAGCTTTGTGATCATGGTCAGTGATTTCATTGCCCTGTTCATCACGTAGAACAACAATATAATTGTTTCTGTAGTTTCTGGTGGCAATGGAGTGGAAGAACTTAGTGTTTTCATTACCAAGTTTATCCCACCTAATGTTTGCCCTTTTCCTCCAATATCTTATTTTTTCTTCAAGTCGTTTGGACAAATGATATTTTAGAATTTTCCATAAAATCATCTTAGGTATTGACAGGGCCCTCTGTTCCTCAAGTACATCCAAGAGTGATAATACAAAATTGCAGTTATCAATGATAGTGTTGAGGTTAGAGAGGGATTTGCTCCACTTTTTGATAGCATGTCTCAAGTTTTTGAATCTAGCAGACAGGTCATGTGCATCATTCTTAAACATGCCTTTATTAACCCAATTGTTTTGTACAATATCTGACAGTCCTTCAAAATTCAGCCAGTAGTCTGCAAATCTGAAGAGTTGTGATTTTGGTATATCAGTGCTGATTTGGATCAGAATTGGGATATGGTCAGAGCCTAATATAGCCATGGGAGTATCCATAGTGTTAGGGAAGGTAGTTGTCCACTCATGAGATGTGAAGATCTAATCTAGTTTATCAAGAAGAGGTTGTTGCTGCATATTTGACCAAGTAAATGATCTCCCTTTCAGAGGTATTTCCTCCAAATCATGTTCTTGAATGATGGAGTTAAAATTATGAATATTTGCTCTATTCCCCCTGCTCTGTTTCTATCCTCAGAGCTCCTGATCATATTGAAATATCCCATGATGATCCACAATTTATAGGCTGATGAGTCAATGTTCATGAACCAATCAATAAATTCAACCCTTCCATCATTTGTGCATGGTGCATATATGTTGGTAATGTAAATCTCGTTATTTGTGAAATTGCAAATGAGTTTAACAGTAAGGTGGAAAGAAGATTGGTTGACCACATTGCCATTGAACATATTGTCATTCCAGATAGTAATCAAGCCTCTAGAATTGCCTATGGAAGGCTGGTAAGCAAATTGTCCTAATCTTCTAGGACATAATTTTTTGATATAGAGATTGTCAAATATTTCCCTCTTAGTCTCCTGAATACATAAGATGTTGCAATTGCTCTGATTGATTTTATCAGCAAGATCATCCCATCTCTCCTAGGAGTTAATACCTCTAATATTCCAAACAAGAATTTTAATTTGTATACTCATTGGAAACTTTGGTTTGTGTGTTGTGACAGATATACAGGTACTGTATATAAAAAATGGCAGGACATGGGGAATAGGATATGTTGTTGCATCCATAAGGATGTGTCCATTGATTGCAATGTACTAACCAGATAGTATATAAAATATTTCTCAGGAAGATATCCAATGAAAATTTGATAATCAGATGGTGATTCAAATAGAACTGATATGATAAAACCACAGCATAAAGTGTAAAGTACATCCCAGATAAGATAAGGCAATTCTTTTGCTTTGAACACACTAGAGACTTTTGATGATAAATATAGGAAGTCTGACATAAGAACTTGATATGACTAAAACATGAGTAAAATCCTAGGATAACAGAGCATCTACTGTCCATGCTCTTGGACATAATGCATGTGTGGTTACACACTGTCGTTGGAACTATCATAGTTCAGGTTGGCAGCAGAGACCTCCCCGGGAGGGTTCTGACAGAAGCTGGTGCCTATGGCCTGGATGGTGTCAACAGGAAGAACAGGAGGTGGTGCACTGTCATTGTCCATAACAATAGCTTCAAAGTGTCCAGACAGATTCATGGGAGTGAATTGAGCATTGGAGGCATGTTCATCAGCACTGGCCTTGTTCTTGAAACCTGCATTGAGACTTGCAATTTTGTAGCTTCTCCAGACATACTTGACAGAACTAGGCTCTGGTTTCTTCCTCTTACTCTTGGGGAAGTTGTCTGGCTTAGGAATCACAGTTACACTGTCAGAGCTGTCAGTGGGGATAGGTATGAAAGTAGGACCAACCCCATTATCAGTAGCATTGTTGGTGTCAACCACTTGTGATGCATGTTTATCTCCATCTGAGCATTGTTATGCATCTGGGCATTGTTCTGCAGGTTGTTTTGTTGATTGGGGAGAACATTGTTGATTTCCAGTGTGACTTTAACAGTGTTGATGCCATTGCTTTCAATCTCATTCATCTAAACAGTTGCTCCAGTGATAGTGCTACTAGCAAGATTGGGGAAATTCCCATGCTCCTCTCCCATCAGGTTAACTAGCAGGCTGGATAGGCTAGCAATGGGGTCCTGTTCAATAGCTGGCACATTCTGATTCTCTGGTATCTCAGGCTGTAGAGGGGGGTTGCAGGTTCATAGCAGCCACATTCTGAACATTAGCAGCAGGTTCTGCATGTCCAACTGCAGCATGAACAGGTGCAACATTATCATTCTCTGCAACATTTTATTCCATCACATGGTCATGTTGGGCATCATTCCAAAAACCCTGGTGTATCATGGGCAGGGGGTGTGGGTTTCCACCATTGGGAGGCAGGAGATCTTCATCTCCAGCAATGCCACCAAGCATAGTGGTAGATAACAGGATCATGGGGCATGTCCAGGAATCTCCACTGCCATCATCAAAGACATTATTTCCAACCACCACACTCAGAGGAAGTGTTTCAATGTCATATGCACGAAATTTAACCAAGATTCTAGCCTTGTTTGGTAGATCTTTATTCTAGACAAGAAATCTACCAAAGGGGATAAATGTTTTCATCACAGATTCAGTATCCCATAGCTGTTGTGGATAGTTAAGTAGCATGCACCAGATGTCATGAGTGAAAACAATAGCCCTACAGTTGATACCACAATCCTCATTAACAATCCTCAAGATACTTTCTCCTATCTGATATGGACTACCCCCACTGCAGCATCTATATCAATGACAGTAGCAAAGCGAAACAGAGCAATACCCATGCCACTCTTAGATGTTCTACGAACTTGCAGGCCTAGTCCATGGAGAAACTTACCGATAATCGCAACAGAACCAAGGAAGTCAGCAGCCTTAGGGTTGCGGGTGAGGGTTGCGATAGCCCAGTCATCAACATAAATGGGCGTGTCCCCTCACAGGAACACGTAGCTTCTTTGGGTGCGTAGGGGACCAGGAGGGATAGCAGTCATGCCAGGGGGAACGTGGGATAGTCGTCATGCCAGTGAGAACAATGGGGTTTGTGGGGGAGGAGGTGGTGAAGACAATGGCAGCGGAGATGTGTATGGGGTTTTCACTGGAGAAGTCGAGACGACAGGTTTAGGTGTAACAGTAGCTCGCGATATTCTCTGATAAAAGGATTTTCTTGTTAGCGGTGATAGACATGATCGGGAGATGTGCCCATAGTTGTAGCATTTATGGCAACGAACACGATTGCGGCAAACTGCGCGTAAATTATCATTATCTGTCAAGCAACATGTGCATTTAAATGGCTTAATGATGTTGCCATAAATAGATAAACCCACATTATTTGGCCGTTCAGGTGAAAGTCTAGAACGTGAGTTGGATCGATCATGTTTTTCTGTCCTAGAATTTGGGATCTCATGCCGAGATATCCGATCATGTGCATGTGCAAGATTTTGAATATGAGTACCGTTGTATGAGCGCACAACATCAACATATGAATCTCTAGGGCCAACAAGTACAAGATTTTCACCAGATAGAGGATTTTGTAAATGTGCAGAAGGTGGGGTAGAAGATGTACCTCGATGGTTGTATGATCCAAAGTTGGATCCAAAAGAAATCCTTTTGTTCTTGTGTTGCACAAGTGTCCATTGTTTCTCTTCATCCTCATTCCAGAGTTTGAATTCACATTCCCAATTTGGTCCACCATTTCTCCATAGATCAAAGTAGCATGTGAAATCACGAGATTTATAACATCTCATTTTAACGATCATGATCCCGACTGCCTTCGAACAAACGTCAAATAAGAAGACACATCCCTATAAGGAGGAGATTCGAAGTTTGTCCCAATCTGCACCCAAGCTTGCCGAGAGTGCCACGCCAACATTAGCACATGAAAGATCAAACTTGGCATTGCCAAAAGAAACCACAAGAGAGAAACCAAATTCAGCATAGATTGGATGAACTAGGGTGGAGTACAAGTTCACCACTTTTTTTGAAAATTCCAATCCAGAAACAAGATCTAGAGGGAAGGAGATTGTAGATGGTGTCATGATGGTTGGTGTATGGGTTTTGGGGTGGTGGGGATTGATTGCATGGATCAGATTTGGATTTAGATGGCTAGATCTAGTAGATCGCCGGAGGAGGGTGTGATGGTGGGGGTGGGTGGGTGGAGGCCATGATAGCTCCACAACTGTCTCGGTGGTTTGCGAGTACATTCAAAGTACCCACCAGCATTGTCCCTGGCTATATACTTGGCCAGATTGCATATGTTAAGAAGTGACGAAGGTGCGGACGTCTATGCGAGCTAGGCCGTCTTCCTAGTGAGCTGCCTGTAGGTTAATGCATGACATGGGCTCTGCGCTTGAAGACTTCCGCTACTTGTGTTGTAATTGACATAATGGCCACTTTGTAAGTTTTGTACTCGTTACTTTATGGATGATGTAATGATATTGGTCGGTTATGCTCACGGATCACTGATCATGGGAACATGAATTGTATGCATAACGGGTATTCTCGGACCGTAAATTCGGGGTGCCGCAGATCTAATCCATGATATCGGTGCAACAAGATTGAAGAGAACTAACCCTCATAGATCCAAAGCATTTAATGAGATCAGATTCTCGTGGTTGATGTAGTCAATCACTTGCCGATCTCAAGATTGCATAGATGATCCTTCCGGCACCGCGTTACGGCAGCGCTTTCGCAATCGGTCACACGTACGGAGTCGATGAAGACCTTCCTCTCCGTGTTCCAGCGGGCAGTAGAGGTAGTAGATACTCTCGGAATCCCAACAGCATGACAGCGTGGTGGTGGTGGTAGAGGAGAATCCCTGCAGGGCTTCGCCTAAGCCGGAGCAAGAAGACAGAGGAGGGGGGAGGTGGAGGCTAGGGTTTAGAGCCAAGGGAAAGGGATAAGGGGTGGTGCTCCCCCCACCCCTCCTTATGTGGAGGGGGAGTGCGGCCAAGGGTTCCCCACACCTTCCCCAACTCGGCCAAGGAAAGAGGTGGGAAACTTCCCCCTTTCCTTATTTAGGGTTTGACAAACTACGGTTTGTCCCAAAATCCTTTGGTGACCAAATTTGCCCCTTGGGATTTGGTGCATAAGGACCTAGTGCTCCCCCGCGGCATGCCTCAGCCCAAGTGGCCCCCTCCTGGGGTGGTGGGCCTATTGGGGATATACTTTTCGGTTATACCCATAGGACTCGCTGACTAGGGTGGCCCACCAATGGGTTAGATCATTGCTTCACGGGTGGCCCAGTCATAGAAAGAGGAGGAGCCAGTTCCGGCTGCGACAAGGCCCAGAAGCGTTACCGACTTAGGCATGTAGTATTACTTGTAGTTCAAGCTGTATCTTGTTACCGACTCTATAACGTACCCTAGGTCCTGGTGGCTATATAAACCAGCCCTATGGGAGCCTTTAGGGCATAACCATAGCAATAACCACAATCACAACTCGCATAGGAGAACCTCTCTTGTAATCCGATGTAACATCTGGCTTACGCTGATATATTACTGGGTTGATACCAGGAGTAGGATCCGATCACCGCAGTCAGATCTGGACCTGGGTAAACTTGTGCTCACCGCTCCTGGAACATCTGACGTCTCATACCCCATCTTCTCAACGCCGTTAGGACCCCCTATGGCGTACTTGTCGACAATCCGACAACAGTTGGCGCCCACCGTGGGGCAGGTGACCTTTGGAGCTTCGTTCCAGGCGGAATCTACGCGTGCAGGAATCGGCGAATCAATCGCCATGGGTTGCATGGTCTATGCTAGTGATGTCCCTCTCGTTCTACTCGACGAGACTTGGATTCCGGCTAGCAAACCCGTGACAACCTACACGATCATGTCCATCAGCGAGATTGATATTTATCTCAGTTTCAGAACCCACCCAACCCACCCTTGAGGTGATGACCATGGAGGAAGAAAAATCCAGATCTGCTCTATCCATAGAGGCGGAAGAGTTTATGATCCCAGAAAAAATCAAACCCACCCATCCCACTCCTGAAGTGGAAGAAGCGGTGGAGAAAAGATCTGGGTCCGATCTCCCAGTTGAAATCGGATACACGGATGAGGAATATATCCGCTACGGATTCGGCCTTGCTGTTGTCGTAGCAGAAAAAGTACTCTTGAGGAGCAAGATAAAGAAGATGACGAGAGGCCCCTATATCGATTATGAAGCAATCGATGATATCAAGGAAAGCTTTGAGATGGAGGAGGCGGAAACCCAGCTGTGCCACTACCTCAAGAACATGAACAAGAAGAAGCATTGTTTTGTGTACCACATAAGCTCTGGATCTGACTGTGTTGATGCTGGAGCCGGCAGCGATTCAGTTCTCGATGCACTTGAAGAAAACTCCGACTTACCTGGCTCCCCTCAGGAGTCAATAATGTCGTAGGAACTTCGGGACTTCGATAAGGAGATGAAGGAGTACGAATAAGAACATGCCTCCAAACCAACGCAAGGAGAGCCGGAAAATCCCCCCAGTCCATATGATAGCATCGATGAAAGCTACACCTCGCAGGATGACATGGATACCGGATATTCGTCCGAGGTCCACAAGCCAACCACTACGGAAATTACCGACAGAATTTTATCCCCCGGTACCGGACCGAAAGCCATTGTTTCCATCGGTACGCACGTTAAGGCTACTGGGCAGTCAAATAAGAAGAATAAAAACAAGAATCTGACACCGGCGAAGCCAGACGTCGAAGAAACCAACGAAGAAAAAGTTGATGAAGAGATCGAGATGGAGAATCAGGAAGGAGATCCGATTAATACCACTCTGATCGACCCTCCTGTGGTTGGACACGTCGTCACCAAAGGTGCATGTGAAATTTATGGAGATGCTCTCACAATTCCAATCCCAACGTCTTTGGATCTTACTCCGGATGCGGTGGAGAAAAGGGATGAGGACCTGGAAAAACACCGCTTGTTTTTACTCGAAGAGGCCGCGTGCATCGTCGATCTTAAATAGCAGTTAGACAGTGATCCTGCCAAATATCAGTTAGATTTCAAGCTACTACCAAACAAGACAAGAGGAGGTCTGGTTCTTGCCAATAAGAGCCCGAATATCCATAGAGATCTATTCGATGGAAAAACTAGAGAGAAGATCCGAGTCTACAGCAGGCCATTGGAAAACACTCTAGCAGTTCGGGATAGCCTCGCCAATAATCTGTCTCTAGAGCAGGTCCGACAATGCATTGCATGCTAGACAAAGGATTGAAGCAGCAAAAAATGGTCGCATCATTTAGATCGGCTAAGAATTCCACCACCAAGCCGTCCGGCTGGTAACGTCGGACGAAGAGGTGATCCGGATCTTCCTGAATCAAGTAAGGATGAAGCCCGAAGAAATCAGCATCGGAGTCAGCATAATAAGGCTCCACCACCAGCACCACCGCGTAACCCAGCCAGAAACAATCCACCAGGGCCACCATCGCCCCCAGGCAGCGACCATGAAGGATCCTGTCGTAGCCATGGAAGCCGCAGGGGTGGAGGCGGCAATGGTGAGAGGATAAGCAGAAATCCGACTCTGCCACACAGAATCCCTGATCCTCCAAGGCGCAGATATCTCTCGCCAAATGACGCTCGCCACCGCATTGAGTCAAACATAGAGGCGTGTTGGTATGAGGAAGAAGACGTGTACGTGGGACCCAAGGGCTTTGGCCCATGCATCCGTTAGACAAAATTTCTGGTTGACTTTGGTATTGCCAAACACATCCAACCCTACGACGGCGCGGCTCAGCTAGATACTTGGCTCTAGGATTTTTTCCAGGCCTACTGCATCGCCAAAGGAGGAAACAGCCTGGTCGCAGTCCGGTATCTCCCGCTTATGCTAAGGAAGACGACTCGATCATGGCCTAATGAACTGCCAAAGAATTCAATTCATAAGTGGTATGATATGCAAAGTGCGTTCTTTTCAAACTTCGAGGGAACATAAAGGAGGCCCTGCACAGTCAGAGACTTGCAGCGTTGCACCCAAAGACCCGGAGAAACTTGTCGGGATTACCTCAGATGCTGGATTGACACGAAGAACTCCTGTGAAGGAGTAAACGAGCAAACTACGATCGAAGCCTTCATCGCAGGACTCCTAGTCGGACTTTTGTATCACAGATTGAAGCGTGACCATGTCATAGATTTGGGAGAAATGATAGAGACGACAAGCAAATACGCTAATGCCGATGATGATTTAGAAGGGCTGCTAAATATTCTGGCTAATCCCAATGCTGCCAAATAGCCAAAGCAACAAGCTCAGAAGCGCAAGAACACCTCAGAAGATAAAACCGGCTCCGGACAATGCAGATGTCAATGCAACGTTCGGATCCGGAGGACGAGGAGGGTGCGGAAGAAGCCTGGGTAGAGGCCATGGAACTTACTGAATCCAGGGCAGAGGAGAACAGCAACCCGGAAGAACCTATACCTGGGTCGACATTGCCAACAATCCATGTGTCCACCACTTGGATAGTGACGGAGGATTTACCCACACAAATGTTGAGTGTCGTTTCAATGACGACATAAAGAAAGACGAATCCGCTAGCTACAGAGCCAAGCAACAAAAAGTAAAGAAAAATTCTGAGAAAGGAAAGGATCCCAAGGAAGATTCCGAGATGGAACAAGCGGATGCCGCACAGCCCAAGTCAGATGGAAAGAAGGATTTTC
Source organism: Avena insularis (assembly GCA_023614405.1). Lineage (NCBI taxonomy): Eukaryota > Viridiplantae > Streptophyta > Magnoliopsida > Poales > Poaceae > Avena > Avena insularis. Next base: position 345,845,696 of record CM042697.1, read on the forward strand.
CGACTAAGAAAGACGCATATGTATGCTTCCTTGGATCTCAACCGGCTAAGGCCAAGAAGGCGATTCTCCGTGATCTCAATGCCATGGTTCCGGCTGTTCCACAATTTCTAGATTGGTCGGATTTAACCATCACCTTTGATCGCTCAGGTCACACGAGGAAAACACATCGTCGAGGAAAAATCCTCTGGTCATCAATCCTCTTATTGATAGCTATGAGTTCTCTAAAACCCTCATGGACGGTGGTAGCGGCATTAACATCCTCTACATTGAAACGCTCCACCGCCTGAAGATCCACGAAAACCAATTGAGTTATAGTAGTGTAACTTTCCATGGCATTGCACCAGGGAGATAGGTGGATTCTCTGGGTGAGATTACTCTGGACGTGACATTCGGAACCCAAGAAAATTACCGGACCGAGCCACTCTCTTTTGAGGTGGTACTGTTCAAAAGTGCTTACCACGCCATCTTCGGGCGTCCGGCTTACTGGGCGTTCATGGCTCATCCCTGTTATATTTACAATATGATAAAACTTCCAGGTCCAAAGGGCGTCATCACCATTCGGGAAATCCGAGGAATGCGCGAGAGTGCAACGAAGGATCTGCTGCCTTTACCAAAGCCGTGCTACACGCCCAGGAGTACCAGGAGATCAAGAAGACCATAAACCCGTCCGAGATGCCCGCTACAAAGAACGAGGTGCTGAAGCCAAGCATACAGTTCAAGGCATCGGAAGAGACGAAGAAAATGTCACTGAAGGGAGATGATCCCTCCAAGACGACGAACATAGGGGTAGGCTTATACCTTGCATAGGAAAGCGCGCTCGTTGAGTTCCTCAAAGCTAATAGTGATATCTTCGCATGGCAGCCTTCTAACATGACCGGAGTACCTAGGAAACTTGCCGAACACTCTCTTAATATGTACCCTGATGCTAAACCCGTCAAAACGGTCCTTACGACGGTTTGGTGATGAAAAGCGCAAAGCAATAGCCAAGGAATTAGCCCGACTAAAATTAGCCGGATTCGTAACGGAGGTCATCCACAGAGATTGGGTGGCAAATCCTATACTCGTCCCTAAAAAGGACACTATTGATTTAAGGATGTGTGTTGATTATACCGCTTTGAACAAGGCATGCCCAAAAGACATGTTCCCTTTGCCAAGAATCGATCAAGTTATCGACCCAACGGAAGGGTCGAAATTACTCTATTTTCTTGACGCATATTCCAGATATCACCAAATACCGATGAAAGAGTCAGATCAAATTTAGACGACTTTCGTCACTCCTTTTGAAACCTACGGCTACAAAACTATTCCTTTTGTCTGAAAGAACATGAGAAACATATCAAAGTACTATGCAACATTGTCTCAATACTCAAATAGGACGCAACGTCCATGTATATGTAGATGACATAGCGGTTATGTCCAAAAAGAAGGGAACTTTAATTTCCAACTTGGAGGAAACATTTGCTAGCCTACAAAAATTCAACATGATGCTAAATCCGAAGAAGTGTTTCTTTGGAATTCCAGCCAGAAAATTGTTAGGTTTCATCGTCTCTGAGTGAGACATAGAGGTGAACCGGGAAAAAACAAGGCTATACTCAATATCGCTAGCCCGACTCTCCTGAAGGACGTACAACGTCTCACTGGTTGCATCGCAGCAGTGAGCCGGTTCATCAGACGGCTCGGAGAAAGAGCCGCACCTTTATACAAGCTCTTGAAGAAAACCGACAAATTTGTCTGGACCCAGGAAGCTGATACTTCCCTACAAAGTTTGAAAGACCTACTTTCAAACCCACCAGTTCTCGCAGCGCCAGAACCTCAGGAGCCTATGTTACTTTACATTGCAGCGACCAAATGGGTCATAAGTGTGGTAACAGTAGTGGAGCGCGAGGAAGAAGGCCACGAGCATAACGTGCAGCGTCCAACTTATTACCTGAGTGAGGTTCTGACACATTCGAAACAATTGTATCCACACCATCAAAAGCTAGCCTATGGAGTGTTCTTCGCATCCAAAAAGCTATGCCACTACTTTCAAGAGCACAAGATCACAGTGGTGAGTACTGCTCCCCTACGATATATAATCAATAATCGCGACGCCACAGGACGTGTCGCAAAGTGGGGAATAGATCTTGCAGCTTTCGACATTGAGTACAAGCTGCGTACAGCAATCAAGTCCCAAATACTTGCCGATTTCGTTGTTGATTGGATAGAGACGACAGAAAATACAAGTCCTTCGGACTCGGAATTTTGGACCCTTCATTTTGACGAATCAAAAGCACGAGGAGGCTCGGGGGCTGGCGTGGTGCTCAAATCACCCCAAGGAGATAAGCTATTCTATGTGTTACAAATAAACTTCATGGCGACCAATAATATTGCCAAGTATGAAGCATTGTTACATAGAATATGCATGGCCAAAAACATTGGCGTAATAAGACTCATGTGTTATGGAGACTTGGATTTAGTTGCTCAGCAAGTATCCGACATCTGCAATGCAAACAAGCACATGGCATCCTACAAAGCTATTTTGGATGAATTATCTAAATTGTTCGAGGGTTTTGAAGTTCAGCAGATCCCTCGAGCAGAAAATGAGGAAGCAAAAGCTCTATCAAGGATAGGCTCTGCATGGAAACAAGTACCGCATGGCGCTTTTTTAGAGTATTTAAGGGTCCCCTCCATAACTGGAGTTGATGAGGACTATCCGACGAAATCCGACTCACCTTTAATAGCAGTTCTAGTTGTAATTCCTAGTTGGACAAAACCCTATATGGATTTCCTAATAGACGGAAAATTACCCGAAGACGAAGTCCTGAGCCGGCAGATCATCCGACGAGCAAAATCCTATACAATAATAAATGGTGAGCTCTATAAGCGGAGTATTTCTGGGGTTTTTCAGTGATGTATTTCTCTGGAACAAGGAGTGGAAATCTTATGAGAAATCCATGAAGGAGAGTGTGGTCACCATGCTGCAGCCAGATCCTTAGTGGCAAAATCTTTTAGACACGGATTCTTTTGGATTACAGCTAAGGAGGATGCCGTTAAACTGGTCAAAACGTGCAAAGGCTGCCAAAAGTACGCCCATCAGGCACATGTTCTGGCTAATCAGTTGCGAACATTCCCTATTATATGGCCATTTGCGGTCTGGGGGCTTGATATGGTAGGACCGTTTCGCAGGGTAAAATGTCGATTTACTCACCTACTAGTGATGGTGGATAAATTTACAAAGTGGATTGAGGCAAAACCCTTAACAAGTTGCGATGGAGCCACAGCCAGAAAGTTCGTCGAGGACGTGATCATCCGATTTGGATATACGCACAGTATAATTACTGACAATGGGAGCAATTTTTCCATGGGAGAACTTGCCAAATTCTGCGAAGAACAAGGGATCCGACTCGATATTGCATCAGTCGCGCATCCACGGGCTAATGGACAAGTCGAAAGAACTAACGGTCTTATTTTACAAGGACTCTGACCTCGTCTCGAGGCACCACTTCGTTGTGTCGCGGAGTCTTGGGCGGAAGAATTACCGTCGGTGATATGGAGCTTACATACAACTCCTAACAGATCAACAGAATACACTCCTTTCTTCTTGGTCTATGGTGCAGAAGCAGTTCTTCCAAGTGATATAATTCATCAGTATCCATAAGTCAAAGCGTATATCAAAGAAGATGCAGAAGTTTCTCGACAAGATGATCTTGATATAATAGAAGAAGTTTACGTCGTTGCTGAGCAGAGATCTACAGCCTATCAGCAGAAGTTGCACAAGTATCATAGTTAGAGAGTATAGAACCGTTCTTTCTGGAAGGGCGATTTGGTTCTCCGACTTGTGCAAAAAAGAAAGCACAAACTTTCCCCGATTTTGGAAGGACCTTTTATGATCAGCAGAGTTCTACATAATGGGTCGTATAATTTAACCGATATGAGAATAGTCAAGGAAAGACCTGATACTCGGAAGAGAAAGAGAGCTGGCGGTAGTACAGACCCGGATGAGATAGACCGTCCATGGAATATTGCACAGCTATGTCCCTTCTATTCTTAGTTATACTTCCTTGTAATCATATTTGTACATGTTCAAAGTGAAATAAAGTATTGGTTTCCTCGTATGTTATCTTTGAGATGTTTTTTGCCATCTCATTTCCAAATGAGCATGTCATTTTCAAAAATCCGAGAATGCTTGAATGTACTTTATGCTCATGTTCATTCTGGTTATGGATTTTGAATATCTAAAAAATGTTACCCTAAGGGTAAAAAATTCAATTTATTGTTTATACTTTGGTTTTTTAGACGCGGGTATCTTCCGAGTAATGATTTGTTGGTACTGGAAGCCGGCTTTGTTTCCGAGTTTAAACTGGTTTAGTAATTGAGCTCCGTTGCTTGGCAAAGTTTCCGTGCTAAAGGTTGGCCGGCTCATAAGAGGGACGAGGTAGAGAGCCAGATAAAATGACAAGTATAAGCATAAAAATAGTGCTTCAGAAAAATTTCAAGCACAATCATAAAAATATAAACAAACAAAGTGCTACGATAGTAAAATCATTAGTTCTTACAGACCAGCACAATCAAAATATTGTTTCCATCATTACATGCCCAAGTTGAGAATAATGCATTATAAAATGTTTATGCTGTAGAATCAGGTGGTGGTGATCAAGAACGTGGAGTGCTGGAGTCAACAACATCGTCGCCCTGGACCTCGGACTCAGAAGCTGCTTCAGCGAGGATGTCTTTTGGCTCTTGAGGCGAGGGAGGCACGGTGACGGATTTGAAGAAAGGCGTCGTGTAGTTGGTCATCTTCGCCACACGGCAAGCGTAACCTACACAGGAATCTTGGATAGCCTTGTTGTTCTGCGGGTTACCCTCATCGTCCTCATCGGCGATACCCTTGGTGACGTTCAAGATTTCCATATCGCTATGGTGGCTCATCACCATGGTAAGGGCAGTCTGTGCAGTGGTCCAAGCATAGGATATCTTCCAGTCTTCAATAAGCTTCGAAATATCCTTAACCTTGTCCCTCACATCTTACACTGGCATTTTATGCAAGTCAGAAAGTTTGACCGACTCGCCAGCCTCTTCAAGAGTCTGGCTGAAGTCGAACAAAATATCTCTGATGATCTTTATGCGCTCGAGGCAAGGTTCGTAGGTAGTAGAGTCGTAAAGGTTCAGAGGGGGTGGAAAAAGAACCAAAAGTCAAAATTTGACTCAAGAGAAAGTCGAAAAATCAATCGAATAAAGAAAGTCAGAAATCTTACCTAGCACAGAATGATTCCATTGAGCACGCTCCTCATGGAGGCTGTTCAGTTCACTCTCTGTGGCCTAGGCTAGATCCCTCTGACTATCGAAATCCTTCTTGAGATCATCCAGTTGTTTATCTCGGAGGGCTATCAGCTTCTCGATCCTCACGGTCTCATGGTTTCTTGACTCCAGGACATCGGCTATGGATTTCTCCGACTCAATAGTAAGCTTCTCAAGTTTGTCCTGGAGCTCAACATTCTCCATATTCAATACCTTGAAGTTCTCGGATTGCTCCACCATCTTGCTGGATTCACACAACAATTTTGCAAAGGGAAGAATATCAGTCGGACAGAGCAAGTTTGACTATGACAATAGATAAATGACAAAGAAGAAGTTGGAAAAGTTTACCTTCTGCTTCATCTTTTTCAACTTTCAACTTTAAATTCTCAACGCGCGAGGCTTTGATTTCCTTCCGTTTATTGCATATATTTTTGAGCAATTCCTGGTTGGAAGATGCAATTTCCTGGAAGTTTAGAGACGGAATATCGCCAGACGGCTACTAAGACTCGGGCTGCAAATTTAACTAAGTAAAAATACAGCACGAGCCTTGAGGGCTACACTACATCGTTCTTTTGCATCCTATAAGCATCAACTCCGATTCAACGATGTTTATCTGACTTTATGCTTCGGGGCTAGAGGTTATGATAATAAAACACTGCAAATAAGAATCGGAAACTTACAATGTATTCCAGGTGCAGCTTCTCAAATCCAAGTTTAGTGTTGTGAAACACATTCTCAACAAGGGAGAGGGAGGGAACGTCCATCGTTGGGAGTACACCAGACTCTATCTTCGCGTCTCGTACCAAAATTTGGTCCAGGAGGCTGACCAGCTTCACATCCTCCATCTTCTGGCTTGCTGCCTATGGACTGAGGGTTTGCTTCTCAAGACTAGACTGAGCCAGGTTGAGGATCTCCTCCTTCTTCTTCTGTTTCAGGCCGGAGGCAGCAGAGCCGGCCACTTTATCCAACTGACTTGTAGATATTACCATGGGATCATTACCCTTGATGGGTTCACCCTTGTTAGTTGCCTGGCCACCAACGGTGACCAGGGCTTTCGAGATGTTGCCGGCATCAGGTGAGGCGTAAACCTCTAGTGTTGATGATGGGGTACTGGTTGGAGTTGGTGGCGGCATCGCTGGGGAGATGACAAGCTTCCGCTGACACAGTGGCTTGCTCGGTTTGCTGTCTGGCTTCACTTTGCTCTTCAAGACTGCTTTAGCTCTGAAGCACGCAAATCCAAATATCTGGTGTGCTTTGGAAAGAAAAGAAATGTACAAAGTACTGAAAACAACGACAGGGTGCTTACTTTTTAACTACTGGCAGCACTTGGCTACTAGCAGTGATAACAACTTCCTTTTCCTTACGCTTATTGGAAACGGAGGCATAAACTTCTTGCACCTCATCATCCTCCGTCACTTGTGGATCGTCTGAGAGGTAGCCTTCTAGTGGAGCTATCTCAGACTCGGGGAGTTTCTCGAGCTGGCAAAGTCAAAAAGCATCGATGAAAATAGAGTCGGAGAAAGAAACAGAAAAAACGACAAAACACGAATGTAGAGTCAAAATATTTACCGAAGTCAGAGGATGGTTAGACGTGAACATCTTCAGGGAGACATCCGGAACTTTTCATTCCAATCTTTCCTTGATAAACTACAGCATGAGGGTCTTGTAATCCTTCGTCAGAATACGATGTGGGCTAACCAGATGGCAGTCTTTATTGTCGCTGGTAAATGTGTGCATGAGGCGATCTCCGTGATGCTGCAGGGGCTGGATCCGGCGATCTATCCAGCCGTGGATCAATTTAGATCCACTATAAGACCCCACCGTTTAAGGTAAAGTCCCTTGTGATTTCAATGCTAGTCCCTGGATCGAATTGCTAGCATCCACAGTTTAAGATGAAGTACACAGATACAAAGGTCATTATTACATCATAAAATCCAGAGATACAATAGTTCTTACAACTCATTAGCCCAAGGCTAATACATAGAGTTCACAATACTTAACAAAATAAATAAGTCTTCATCTTCATGTGCCACAGGCAAACAAATTGAGTGTAGACTCATAACCCTAGTCTCCATCAGAGTAACCCGCAACATCATAAGTTACAGCCACATAGGGTCAATACATTTGGAATTGTATTGGCAAGTGATACCATAGTAGTATAGTAACATCTAATAACTATATGAATTTGGCTAAGTGTGGTTCAGGCTGGCTTTGCTCAAAATAAGGTTTTTCTTGTTAGTTGAAAACACTAAGTTTTTGTTTGATAAAAACACCCAAGGAACCACCAATAGACATTGGTGAACCTTTACCCTTGTTCAACCACAAGTTCTAACTTAGAGAAATTGGCATGAGGAGATCCTTGATCACTTCAATGTCTTTGAGGCTCAAAATGTCCCTTAACGGGGACACGGCTAAGCACTTAGGTTTTACCCTCTCAAGAGGTGGTGCACTTTCCCCAAAAGACTCGACATGCATCGAGACGAGATTTTTCAGAAGCATTCCCTTAGACCACCATGGAAGCGTTCCATCCTATCAACCCTACCACCAACTGTCCATCTGGATAAGTTCTTCCAACCTAGTTGGTCAAGGCAAATCTCTTTGTTCCTAGGTGTCCATCCACAAGTGTGATACACAAGGTAAACCATAGACAAGGGCCTTGTGTAACCACTCAACATAAACCAATCTTCCCATTCCACCCAGGTGATTCATTCACACATTGTTTTATTAATCAAAACATAGTCATATATTTTGCATAATACCATAGCATGAATATTCCACCATTTTATTCTACTATCTAGGCTAAGCATACTAGTATAACAAGTTTCTTAACTTAGGGAAAAACTACTAAGACAATATCTATAGGATTTAACCAAGCATAGCATATACTTAGAAAATAACCATGCAAATCCTACTCAAAATATCACTAGTGCATATATAAAATAATAGGACACAAATATGAAGCATCACTTTCCTTGGTAGTTGAGGTAATAGGAACAATCCTCACAATCACACTCTCCACAATCACCAAAATCTACACATAAAATCATACCACAATATTCACATTCAATATACAAACAAAAACATATATGATTGCATGCAAAATGCAAATGAAATGATTTAGCACACTTTTCAAATCAAACTAAATAGTACTGAACACAAAGCATACTTTCTAAAGTCTAAATAAACCAAAATTTACTCTAAAACAATTTTCTAAACATTTTATATAGCCAAAATAAGCCTACAAATGTTTTTGCATAAAATCCAAATTTTACAGAGTCAAATGGCTAAACCAAGGCCATAGTTGCAAAGATCTCATTTTTCTGAATCCGTTGATATATAATTTGTAATTTTTGTATAAACAGATCAAAAGTTATTGAATTTACAAGTTTGAATAACTAATAGATCTAAATTCAGATTTTAAATCGAAATCAGTGACACGAGGCAACGTCTGATTGGCGTGTACCGCTTCGCGCTGGATCACGCTTATGTGCCGTTAGATCTAAATAAATCCTGCGGCTCAGATCTACTCGTACCATGGATCACTCCTGTCACAGATCCCAGCCATCCACATGATCTCATCCAATGTCCAAAATTCGTTCCCTGAAATTTCAGAACCACAAAAGAAAAAGACCCAAACCCCCCCACCGAAAGAGAAAAAGAGAGGGGAAGTTTGGACAAACCATCCCCACCCCTCCCTTCCGCTAGGTCATAGTATCCCTCCATCCTCAGATACCATCGCGGCCGCCACCACCTACCTTTCCCTGCCCCCTCTCTCGATCTCGATCCAGTGAAGTCCCCTCCACGCTGCAGAATCACAGCCGCCATCATCTCTACCCCTTCCTCATGCAGCCACCCCATCCTCGCCGGAGAAACACACGCGAGCCCGTAGCTAACCACTTTTTCCCAGCATCACACATCCAGCAAGGTTCCCAGTGGCGGGCCGGAGATCTGGAGGGTTTTGGCAAGCGGAGGCCGTCGTCGTCGCCCTATGTTGGATGTCGGAGGGTCAAGGGTTCTCCTGCGCCGTGAGGCATGTAGGCGCGCTGGCTCCCGGTGCTCTGCCGCTGCTACAGCCATCACTGTGTGGTCCTCGCCATCCTCGCGGACCCGCCTTCCACGTCTTTAGGGTCATCCCGGTGAGTCTCCCTCTCTTCTCCGCACCGCCGCTCCTCTCAGCCCGGTGGCGTGGCATCCAACCTTATTTTTCTTCGGTTCGTGATGTACTAGTACCTTTAGCATCCAAACATGTCCTGCTAAGTAGTTAGTTGATGATGATTATGATCCCCACATAATCCAAACCTGGCCCCTATTTGTCAAGAAGAGGGTGAGAATCAAATTGCATATTCAGTAGTTATTCACATGGCAAAAAATACAGTTTCCTAGCAATATCTGTAATGGATTTATTATTCTGGCCTACAATGTAAGATTAGCTAAATACATAAGGATGGTTTTTGTTTCAAGATAAAAAGTCCTACTCTGTATTTAGATTCCTACAAAATAGAGAACCACTCATACTATGTTGATTTTAACTGATGGTTTTTGTGAAGCCAAAGGCAAAGAGAAATCCTGTGACATGACCTCTTAGTTTTCCTGGCCATGAAACAGCTGTGGAAGCTTCCTTCTTGTTCTCTGTTTTCAAGTTTTTGCATTATCATTTCACAGAACTTGTATTTCTTACGGGTTCCTATGTTATGCTCTTGTATTGATGCATGTCCACTATGAATACACTCTTGTATCAAGCTATAGTCAGTTGTTTGTTATGTTGTGCTAGCATCTAGTTAATTTGTTGCCACAAAGATACTGAGAACCATGATTTATTATGTTCCAGGCTAGTAAAGAGTAAAAGCACATCAGGTTGATAATATCACTTATTAAAACTTAACGTTGGTTACCATTGAACTATACTTGCATGCCGGGACTTATAATATGCACTTATTTATTAAAAAGAGAAACTTCCAGTAACATCTGATCAGGTTCAGCTATGTATTGTCAGGTTCAACTCACCATCGCTGGTGAGATCCCCATGCCTTTCCCTACTCTCTCCTTCTTTCTCTCTTAACTGCTCCCCACATAGATAGGATCCTGGTATAGTAGCTAGGATCTGACGAGTTTACACTCGCTTAACTGCTGGAATGGTAGTGTGCTTGCTTTTTTGGCTGATGCTTACTTGATGAATTAGCTAGGGGGAGTTTCTGACCCGCACACTTGCACATTTGCACTGCGATACCTGCTTTTCTGCTGATTGTAGTCGTGGAGTAGCTTCTTTTGATACTAGATGGATACCATCAGTTTTTGTTTATGCACACTAGCTTCTTTTGTTTTTGTTTTATGATTGTCTTTGTTAAGAGATTATTCCTTGCTTTGCACCTTGTACTATTAAGAGATTATTACTCTCAACAAAGAACAATTTCTGAGAAGCATTGATCTATGTGTTACTAAACAATATGCTCATAACCTGTGTAGTAAGTTGTACTGCTAAACTGTTATGATATCCAATGAAACACTCAGTACTTCTGTGCAGTAAGTTGTACAGCTAAACATGAAGCGAGTAATTCTGTGTAGTAAGTTATGATAACATAAAGAGAGTACTCACATGCCAAATTTGTTTCAGGTGTAATGCTACCAGCGAGTCACAAGGGAATGACCTGAACTTTTCTTAAGCTTTCTTGATGTTACTAGATTGCTAAATGCAACATGGTTACTGATGATTGCCTTCCTGATAATTGCCTTTCTTGTATGCCTGATAAGCCATATAGTTTATTTACAGAATAAGCTGGAATGATATCTAAGTTATATAGTCTGAAATTTTATAGAATAAGAAAAATGGTTTAAATTCAACGCTGCTTAATTCATATCAAGCATTCAAATTAATTATATTATCATGGTTATATTGTGATATCATTTTGCTACTGGCTGTAGGTCTGAACATGTATTGATGTTGTTGTCATTCATTCTTCTCCACATGTCTCGCAGCTTTCCGAGTACAACTACGCTAGGTGACCACAGGCTCGGCGTGTAGATCCAGACCGTCACCACCGATTTTCAAAGGGTGTCCAAGATCCATGCTCTACATCGACTTCTCTTGCCTTGCCACTGATTCCCATACTTTGTGAGTCCCTGCCCCTAACACCCAGCTTCTTAGCTCTTTGCGTCAATATTTCAGGACTATGAGGTGATTTGACCAGGCATCCAACATCATTTCCTATACATTACATTCTTACTGTCATTTGTAGTATCAGTGCAAGTGCTCCATTAGTGAATTTGTAGTAGAAGTAAAATCTTGCAAGATTCAATGTGACACTATATTACACCACTGCCTTTTTTACAAGGAGTACAGTATTCTATATGAGTGCAGCACTGTATTAAACTGTTTTATTTAGTAACTTGTAGGCATTGGATTTCATTTTCCTGCAAGTGTTGTTCGGTCTCATTTTTACAAGGGCTATTGGATGAAGCTGGAACATGCACCCAACTTCTAGCCACAGCGACAAGCTCCTCACTAGCCATGACGGGGCTTTTCTGAGGACCTTAAAGCCCAATGATGGCAAGGGTGCTTCTCCGACCTGTGGTGGTTCCTGGCTAGCGACGGCCGAGACAGGCGGTGTGTTTGGTTGTGCTGTGCAGGAACCTCCTGAGGAGCTTTTTGCATTTTTCTGTGTTTCGAGGTGGTTTCTGTAAGCGTTCTGTACTAGTGCTTCTGGTGTGTTCGTGTCATGTATCTGTCTTTGATCTATGAATGAATGGGATACGCTTGTTCTCAAAAATATATTTTATATGTTCTGATTAAATTATTAACTATTTAATTCATTTCAAAACATTAGAAAATAAATATTAGCACTAGAGTGGAAATGAAAACTGATATGTGGGACCGTAGGCATTGACATCCTGACGTTGATTCTAAAAAGGCTGAGGCCCAGAAAACAAAGAGTAAAAAATGGTGGGCTTGGCCCATATAGATGACTAGAATGGATAGGAGAAAAAATAAACAAGCTGAAATTGTTGGGCTGATACCATGTAGAACCCAGAAATGGACCGGGCTGATTTCATACTACGACGATTTGATTTCGTCATAGTTTCGCCACGTAGGATCGGCCACGTAGGATCCGACCTGGCCTGGCTAGGTGGCCCGTGACGATATTGGATCGTCATAACGGTTATGACGATCCAATATCGTCATAGATGGTTATGACGATTTCGCAAAAAATGTCGTTGTATGCAATTACTGACGCTCAGTTTTTGACGATATGTTTTTTGTCATAAGATCTTCATATATTATAGACAATGACGATTCAGTGACGAAAATGGAGGGTCATGTATCAACAGATTTCTTGTAGTGATCTAGGATTATTAGACTAACTAGAAACTTATACTTTCCAAACTCTATTACTAGATCATGACATCCAAAATTCACTATCATCTCTCCACCTAGAGAGCTTACTTTAATAGGACAACCAATAGTTTCAGTTGGAAGTCTATTTTTGTCTACAAATGCTCTTGATATGAATGAATGCGATGCACCGGTATCAAAAAGGACAAGTGCTGGAAATGAATTAAGCTTGAACTTATCAGCCACAGCATCAGACTCCTCATAAATTTCTTCCACGTTGATGTGGTTCACTTGACCCTTCTGAAAAGGGTTTGTCTTGTTGGCTCCATCAGTCTTCTTTTCGGGGCATTCATTTGCATAGTGCCCAGTTTTCTTGCATTTGAAGCATTCAACCTGACTGATGTCTTTCTTTGCTGGCTGACTTCCATTGCCATTTCCACCAGGGTGGCTCTTGTACCCACTCTTGTGGTTCCTATGCCTACCATTGTCATGACCACGATGTTTATTGTTATCGTGGTGATGGTTACTGTTGTGGTGGATGTTATACTTCCCGTGTTTGTGGGATCCAGAACCTCCACTCTCTTCACCATGGGAACACTTATGTGATGATCCAGAACTATGCTTATCAAAGTGATGCTTCCTCTTCCTGTTCTCAACCTGCTTCATCTTACTTTCCAAGATGGTAGCTTTGTCACACAAGGAATGATAAGTTGGAACATATGCAACAGAAAGTTGCATGCACATCTCATCATTCAGTCCCTCAAGGAACTTCTCTTTCCTTTTAGCATCAGTGTCAACCTCATCTGGTGCATAGCGTGCCAGATTGTTGAACCCCTCAATATATTTTGCAACGCTGCGGTGGCGTTTCTTAAGGTTGTGAAACTCCTTCTTCAAACTCATCACTCCCAAAGAGATATGATCAGTGCGCAATCCATCCTCAAACATTGCTCAAGTCACTTGCTCAATAGGGGTGGTGATTTGGAAGTTATCCCACCAAGTAGTCGATGGTCCTTCAAGCAGATGTGCTGCAAATATAACATTTTCCTCATCAGTGCAGTCCACAGTGACTAAGTCCTTGTTTATAGAATGTAGCCAATCATTTGATACCATAGGATCGATGGTTCCTGAAAAATTAGCAGGCCACAATCTTAGAAACCTTGTAAGCATATCAAAAGCTGGTGGGTTGTTTTGATTGTTGTTGTTGTTATTAATATTGTTGTTGTTGTTTTGGTTCTGATTCGCCATGAAATGGTTCATCATTTGCATCAACTGAGTTTGGGCTGTCATCAGCTGCTGCATCTCATTGCCATTGTTGTTAGTGTTGGGATTGGCACGACGGGGAGGCATCTGTGGTTTCAATAAGGATAAGTAATGAGATATAACCCATAGATGCTAACATGCACAATACATCACATAGAAACAATCACAAATAATCAAGCACAAGATAAACTTAGAGTTTAAATAACGTGAATAACAAGTTTTGGATAATTAAGCACACTAGCATAGTCATCCACATGTTGGATGATCAATGCGACTCGATAAAAAGATGATAGATAGGTAGATAGCCGAGTAGTCAACAATACTCCACCATGTCGACCTCCTCATCCACTAGAGCAAGTCTTGCTGTATCCATTGCTGCCTTGTACTCCTCCACGCTGGTGGTCAAAGCATCGACCTTCTCCCGAAGGGCTCTCTTCTGCGAGCCCAGCATCTCTATCACTCACTGCTGTGTCTCTAGCTCAAGATCCTTGAGCTCTATCTCGGCCTTCATCTCATTGATCTTCTTGTTCCTATCCTGCACTCTCTTTTCTTGGTTCTTGAACCTCTTGTCTTGCTTCTTGAACCTAGCCTCCATCTCCTTGATGCTCTCATCCTGCTACGCGAAGACCTTGTCCTTCTCCCTCAACTGGACTTGTAGCTCTTCATTACTAATCATGACGTTGGTCCTATCAGTATCGAGGTGTCTAAGAAGGCTCTCTAGGTCCTGAAGATAGAGACACACTGGCTCAATGGTCTCTCTAGTGGCATCGTCAAAATATATCGCCTCTCCCTCCTCGTCATGTCTCCCAAATGGGTGGAAGTAGAGGCCTGTGATCTCGGCGGAGTGGCGTCCACAAAGGCGTCCGAGTAGCTCCTGCATGGGGACTTCGAGTCCCTTCTCCTTGTCATCATGCATTATCTTGAAGGAAATCTCCTCGGTAGGGGGCTCTGACTGGCATCCTGGCTGAGAGACTTTAAATCCCCATAAGTCCTTCCTCTCAAACTTCCGGAGCTGAAGTCCCTTAATACTAGGGATGGTAAGACCAAGCACACTGACAAGATGCACGATACAGGATCCAAAACGAGTTCCATTGAACTCCTCGGCGGTGGTGAGAACAAATCTAGGCATCTATTGCATAGGGTAGAGAAAAATTAGAAACAACACAAGTAAGAAAAAATAAGGTAGTGAAACAAAAGCCAAACCAAAAGCATACATTCAACAATAAAACACACAAGTCATATCATACAATAATCTATCACAATCACTAAGGTTCAACATAACTTAGGCAATTTTTTGTCATACCACATAGATTGGTATGATCAAATTATTAACGCGAGAAAACGACAAGTGTGGTGGTCCAACTGAATACATCACAATTCTCACTCATATGCTAAGTCTATGATATCTTCTCTTAGATGTTTTATGGCGGTCTCTAAGTATTGGGTATACTTCTTCTCCTCTCTAAGGTCATTTTGAGTGTTGAGCATTCTACACTTGAGTCTTTCACCAAGATCCTTGATGGCATTCCATGTTGCATTCCTTGAGGAGTCAAAGAATGACATGTGCATTTATGAGTTGGTGACCATGTAGAATCCCGACTCTTTGTGGTTATCCTCCTTGTTATTATACAAGTGGAGTTGTACCCACCAATATTCTTCTCTTTCATCCATCACTATGAATCCTTTCTACACGGCTTCACCATGTATTCCCAAGTTAACCATGAGGTTTTTGAGTGCCTTGGGAAATCTGTCTCACATTCTAACGTCATAGTCATGAGTGGTCCCTTCTTGACGGCTTCGTTTATGGCATCCATCTACAAATAGAGATGAGAAAGAAGATTAGGAGAGGTTTACTAGAAGAAAAGAGACAAGTGTGCAATTTTCAAAGAGTTGCATTTTTTTCCTAGTGGTTTCCTTAGTCTAATCCATCTTAGGGTCATAATCCTACAGGCAACACAGAGCTCTGATACCATCTGTAAGACCCCACCATTTAAGTTAAAGTCCCCTCTGATTTCAATGCTAGTCCCTGAATCGAATTGCTAGCATCCACAATTTAAGATAAAGTACACAGATACAAAGGTCATTATTACATTGTAAAATCCAGAGATACAATAGTTCTTACAACTCATTAGCCCAAGGCTAATACTTAGAGTTCACAATACTTAACAAAATAAATAAGTCTTCATCTTCATATGCCACAAGCAAACATGTTGAGTGTAGACTCATAACCCTAGTCTCCATCAGAGTAACCTGTAACATCATAAGTTACAGCCATAGATGGTCATACATTTGGAATTGTATTGGCAAGTGATACCATATTAGTATAGTAACATCTAATAAGTATATGAATTTGGCTAAGTGTGGTTCAGGCTGGCTTTGCTCAAAATAATGTTTTTCTTATTAGTTGAAAACACTAAGTTTTTATTTGACCAAAAACACCCAAGGAACCACCAATAGACATTGGTGAACCTTTACCCTTGTTCAACCACAAGTTTTAACTTAGAGAAATTGGGATGAGGAGATCCTTGATCACTTCAATGTCTTTGAGGCTCAAAATGTCCGTTACTAGTGACATGGCTAAGCACTTAGGTTTTACCCTCTCGAGAGGTGGTGCACTTTCCCCACAAGACTCGACATGCATCGAGACGAAACTTTTTGGAAGCATTCCCTTAGACCACCATGGACGCGTTCCATCCTATCAACCCTACCACCAACTGTCCATCTGGATAAGTTCTTGTAACCTAGTTGGTCAAGGCAGAGCCCATATGCCATGTGGTTGCACTAGAAGCTTCTCAACAATAAACATCTAAAATCTCTTTTTTCCTGGGTGGACATCCACAAGTGTGATACACAAGGTAAACCATAGACACGGGCCTTGTGTAACCACTCAACATAAACCAATCTTCCCATTCCACCAAGGTGATTCATTCACAAGTTGTTTTATTAATCAAAACATTGTCATAGATTTTGCATAATGCCATATCATGAATATTCCATCCTTGTATTCTACTATCTAGGCTAAGCATAGTAGTATAACAAGTTTCTTAACTTAGGGAAAATTACTAAGACAATATCTATAGGATTTACCCAAGCATAGCATATACTTAGAAAATAACCATGCATATCCTACTCAAAATATCACTAGTGCATAGATAAAATAATAGGACACAAATATTAAGCATCACTTTCCTTGGTAGTTGGGGGAATAGGAACAATCCTCACAATCACACTCTCCACAATCACCAAAATCTACACATAAAATCATACCACAATATTCACATTCAATATACAAACAAAAACATATATGATTGCATGCAAAATGCAAATGAAATGATTTAGCACACTTTTCAAATCAAAATAAACAGTACTGAACACAAATCATACTTTCTAAAGTCTAAATAAACCAAAATTTACTCTAAAACAATTTTCGAAACATTTTATATAGCCAAAATAAGCCTACAAATGTTTCTGCATAAAATCCAAATTTTACAGAGGCAAATGGTCAAACCAAGGACATAGTTACAAATAGCTCATTTTTCTGAATACATTGATATATAATTTGTAATTTTTGGATAAACATATCAAAAGTTATTGAAATTACAAGTTTGAATAACTAATTTATCTAAATTCAGATTTTAAATCGAAATCAGTGACACGCAGCAGCGTCTGATTGGCGCGTACCGCTTCGCACTGGATCACGCTTCCACACCGTTAGATCTAAATAAATCATGCGTCTCAGATCTAATCGTACCCCTTTGTGCTAGTTCTAATCGCATCCATCAGATACAGATCCAACAGATCAGATCCTTCGACCATAAGCGGGCGACGCAAATGGCTCTGGCGGCGGCGACGACACTGACGGCGACGTGCCGGAGATTCTAGGGGGTTAGGGGAGGGGTACTGATACTTACCAAGGTCGCGAGGATGCGTGGAAGCTCAACGTGCACGTGGCTTGGACAGGGGTGCACGGACACAGCCGGAAAACATCGTCGGAGTTTGACCTAGCGTCGGGTTCTCACTACCGGAGACAAAGGCGACGAACTAGGGCGTAATAGGGCAAATAATGGCATTATCAAGTGTGCAAGGTCACGGCGAACATGATGGTGTGAAGCAGAGGTTAAGGGGCGCTCAGGTTTTACTGTGATTGCTCGCCGGAGTCAAGCGGCGCCTTGGGTGCTTGCAGGGGGATGGGACAAACAAACCAGAGGCATGGTTAGATGCGCAAGAGCAAGGGGTCACGATCGGGTGAACCAAAGGCAGAGGAGCATGTTGTTCTTACAGGAATAGCTCACTGGAGCTACTCAGTGCCACGGCAGTGCGAGTGGAAATTGCAAGAGCCTGGCGGCGCTTTGTGTTGGCTAGGTGAGGGGAAATGGTCGCGGGATGGTGGGGGTTAAGTAGCCGGTGTAGGGGCGAGAATCACGCACGGAATCAATGGCAATTAACGAATTGAAACGCGGCAGTGACTGCAGGGAGAAACTGGTGGAGGAACTGGTCGCGGGCGGGGTTTGGGGACAACGTCGCTGATGTGGCAACGGGGCCCAGTGGCAGTGATAGGGAGGGTGCGCGCGCAGGTGAGAGAAAGAGAGGGAGAGGGGTTCCCCGAGTGGGCTTGCTGGGCCGCTGGGGTTGCTGGGCCGAATAGGATGCGCCTGTTTTATTTTTTTCTTCTTAACATTTTTCATTTCTATTTTGATTCTCTTAAATGGATTTGAATGCTCATTTCAAATCCAAATCAAACCAAACCTTCACCAAATTTTTGTATGGTGATCCTAGTATCCAAATGTGTGTCAAACACATCTAAGCATTCAAAAATTCCATTTGAGGTCATCAAATAAAATTGAAACCATGCCCCTTTTGTATAAAAGGGTGTATAAATATGATTCTAATAGTGTTTAAACTTTGAAAAAATTTATGCAAGATCAAAATGCCATGATGAAATGAGTGCAATCATGATGTTTTGAATTTGATGAAATTTGGGATGTTACATCCGCGGAGGCCCTTGTGCTTCATCAGGAATTCAATCCACCTCTTGGCGAGGATCAAGATATCCGATAGTTCCGGCGCCTCCGCGTCCCATGATTTTTGGTGGGGAGCGGCATCGTTGACAAAGGCCAGAAGACCTTCTGCCTTTCCAGGAGCCGGAATATCCTTGTGGTAAAAGAAAGTTCTGGCCTAGCGTTTAACAGATTCACTAGCATTAATCCTAGGATAAACTCGGTTTCTCCTAAGGACTAAGCTAAGAGTGCAATTGGTGTAGGGAACACAGGCACTGACAGAATTCTTCTGGGTACCATAGTAATACCGAAAAAGGGTGAGACTTGGCCTAATGCCAAGAAACCCCTCGCACAAAGCTCTAGCAGGGAGTTGGGAGGAAGATTATGGAGCTGCACACCTTAGTATTTGAGGACCTTAATGAAGAAGTCTGACGGTAGTAAGCTGAGGCCTCGGTCGATGTGCGTGCCGAACAACACCCACTCGCCGTCGCGCGGGGTAGGAGTGGCATGTCCTGAGGCGCTCTGCCACGCGCCGGTGACGATGTATCCCTCATCCTCCATGACCTGGAGCTCAGTGTCCTCCATAACGCTTGGGATCCAGAGGCCCCGCAACTTCCTTTCGTTTGCCGCCGATGTACCCACCGCTGCTCTAGAGCCTGATGCAGAAGCCATTGCTCTAGGGAAGATGAAGGATTGGTGGGGGAAGGATTTTTTTCTCGCGGTGTGTAGATGAGAGTGGATGTGGAGGGCTCGAGGAGTACGAGGAGGCAATAAGTGAGAACGATGGAGAGATGAATCTAGGAGAGAAGGGTTTCTCCTCTCTTTTATTTGCCTCTGCGCCAAGATTCGAGCTTCAATCGTGTGATTTACGCCACGCTTATAGGAGAGAGGGAGGTGGCTTCCTCGCGACTCCTCTGCCCCCTCGATTCTTGCATGAGCATTAAAATGGTGCTCTGTTCCGTAGGGAGCGGACCCATCAATGGTCGTGTTGACGGGACTCCTGTCAGTGATAGGACCTGGTCTAAAAAGTTGTCAGCCCACACGCCGCTGTTTGAATCTGGCTCATGTTTCAAACTGAGCAAGGAAAATACTAAAGGTCAGAGCAAAACATATCCGACTCAACTGACTCGGAATCATACACTATTAAATGAAGTTTTCAGGAACCCTTCAAGATTCTCAAGACGAAGAAACCATCAAGATAGACGATTTATCTGACTTTGGATCTTGGAGACTTTCGGGGGCTACTGTTGGGGATATACTTTTCGGGTACACCCACAGGACTCCCTGACTAGGGTGGCCCACCAACGGGTTAGAGCATTGCTTCATGGGCGGCCCAGTCAGAGAAAGAGGAGGATCCAGTTCCGTCTACGACAAGGCCCAGAAGAGTTACCGACTTAGGAATGTAGTATTACTTCTAGTTCAAGCTGTATCTAGTTACCGACTCTCTAACGTAGCCGAATAGGTCTCTCCTGTAACCCTAGATCCTGGTGACTATATAAACCAGCCCTATGGGAGCCTTTAGGGCACAACCATAGCAGTAACCAAAATCACAACTCGCACAGGCGAACCTCTCTTGTAATCCGCTGTAACATCCGGCTTACGTCGATATATTACTGGGTTGCTAGCAAGAGTAGGATCCGATCACCGCAGTCGGATCTGAACCTGGGTAAATTTGTGCTCACCGTTCCTAGAACATCTAACGACTCACACCCCATCTTCTCAACTCCGTTAGGACCCCCTATGGCATACTTGTCGTCAATCCGATGACAGGGCCCACCGGTGGCCCCTCTAGAACATTCTAGAAGCTTCCGGTCAAAATACCGAAAACATTTCTGAACCCCAGAAAATGGCTTTCCTTATATGTATCTTATTCTAAGGACCATTTTGAATCTCCTCGTGATGTCCTGGATCCAACCTGAGACTCCGAACAACATTCGGTCTCCAACTCATATTCCATATCTACTTAAACAACATCGAACCTTAAGTGTGTCACCCTACGGTTCGCGAACTATGCAGACATGATCGAGATAGCTCTCTAGTCAATAACCAATAGCGGGATCCAAAGATCCATAATGGCTGCCACATATTCAATGATGACTTCATGATCGAATGAACCATTCACATACGATACCGATTACCTTTGTCGTGCGATACTTTACTTATCCGAGGTTTGATCGTCGATATCTCCATACCTAGTTCAACCTCGTTATCAATAAGTACTCTTTACTCGTTCCATGATACGACATCCCTTGTGACCTAGTCACATGCTTGCAAGCTAATTGGATGACATTCCACTGAGAGGGCCCAGAGTATATCTATCCGTCATTTGGATGGACAAATCCCACTCTTGATCTATGTGCTTGAACACATACTTTCAGAATATCCAATGCCACCTTTATAAGCACCCAGTTACGGAAATGGCGTTTGATGTCATCAAGGTACTCATCAGGTGACGGTGATTAACATGATCTCATGGTCGAAGGAATAGGTTACTATGTATCTGAAATCTTGTAGAAAAACGAACTTAATGACTTGATCTTATGCTATCCTTACTTTGGGTGTGTGTCCATCACATCATTCTCCTAATGATATGACCTTGTTATTAATAACGTCCAATGTCCATGATCAGGAAACTATGATCATCTATTAATCAACAAGCTAGATTAACAAGAGGCTTACTAGGGACTCTTTTATGTTTACAAAACATACAAGTATTAATGTTTCCGGTTAATACAATTATAGCATGGGATGTAAGAATTTCTCATAAACACAAAGATATAATAATAACAACTTTATTATTGCCTCTCGGGCATATCTCCATCAATATACCGTACAAGGGTCCAAATTACCTTCAAAACTCTACAACATCCGAGTAAGGATAAGAAGCAAATTGCGCTAAGAGCCCTGAAGAATAACCAATGGCATCCATAACCCTACCCACGCCAAGACGGAAGGGTAACCCTGCTAATGACGTTGATCTCAAACCTGCTTAAACAAAAGGGGTGCCAAAAAAGGGCAAAGGAAAAAGAGAGCGGTCAGTACTGAGGACAGTACACGGCGAGACTTAGAATTCGGCGGATCTCGCCTACATAGGTATGGTGGACTGAAGCGGCAGAGCAACATGCACTAAAAAACCTATAGAGATTCGATACAACTGATGACTATTATATAGGGATAAGAAAGACCTATTCGGATCCAACCTGATACTAACACCAAACATACCATCCTGGTGTTTCCCCCTTGAGACCAAACAAGGAAGTCGTACCGCGGAAACTCACACAGTTGGCAATTTTATTCATTCCATTATAGTTGCAGCACTTACTAGTCATATATAGATAGCATGAGTCATCCTGATATCATAAGCAGTGGCAGTTTTACTTAACCATTCTGTTGTAGTTGCAATACTTACTAGTCAGATACATATATCATGAGGCATCCCAATTCCAGTAGTTGTTGACACTTTTATTTACTCATTCCGTTGTAGTGAATCTGATTACTTGACATGTCAAAGTAAAATTTATAGCACAATTTTAGTTATAATTGTCAATGATCGAGATACTGTGCTCCAAATTGTCCATAACTATGGACACAGCTTTCAGAAAGATTTACCCTGCAGGAGGCACAAATATCAACACACGCACGATCAACCTCGGAAAAACCAAATGAAAACCCAACGAGGCATCACGAGAAAGCAATCACAATATTCATAAAATATTTCAGGGGGCCACCCCACTAAGCTACCCGCGACGAAGTTGGCCGGCTCCGAGACGAACCTAGAGGTTTGCGTTAATGGTTGTAAACGACCGGGAACCCGAAAGTGTGACTGGGCTTGTCGATACCGCGAAAACACTCCGCTTACCTAAATAGTACAGTAGTAAACGCTCTCCACGAGCAACAGTAGTAAATAATGCAGTAAACATGTCATAAGTACAAGATAGTAATAAAACCCCAAACTAGTTTGTGGCCCCAAGAAATAAGTTTTGACTCAAGCTCTGTCTAAGGGAATTCATGGTCCCACATCCAGATGGTGCGATAGTAAAGGAACGGGTATCAAGTACTCGGGGTCCTATGGGACACCAGTGAGCGATTAAAAACCAAAGCACATCTATTGCCCACCAGTGAGCGATTAATTATAGCTATTCCCAATATTTTAATACCAAGTTGTAATTTAAGTCATGATCATCTCCAACATAAAGCATATGATGACATTCCAACAACTTTGCTACTTGATGACATCAAACAACACCTGAGCAAGCACTACGACCCGCGAGGCCAGCTAGCTACCAAGTAATAGGCAATAGGAGGTGTCCAAGGCAATTATAGAGGCTGCATGGAATATGATAAATATGAAAACTAAAGCATCACAACACAAATAGCAATCGATCAACATGAGGAAGTAAAGACTATAAAGACAAAATAGGTAGAAAGGGGAAGAATGCTTGTCTGGGAAACACTACGAAAGGTTTATTCGAAGATTGGGTCGACACTCACATCAACTCATCGGCCTAATCCGTGAAGAAGCGAAGTACTAAAAGAAACACCGGATGCACTATTTAATACTGTGGCAGAAGATCGGGCATGATGCATGACATGGCAAAGGTGCGATGCAATTAGGAAATATTAAGCGAAACCGGGGTCCCAACAATTAATTAGGTGGTTCATGTTGTTTATATACCCCTCAATTTAAATGTTGACTTAACAAGGCAAAACAAGGCATCAGTTTGCTATACAAATTTAAATGGAGCCAAGATAAGACTAGAAAATCCCGCATATGGTATCCATATTTAATTATGAGGTGAATCGACTAAAAGCCCCCAAACCACATGCTAATAGGTATGCAAGCATGTATGATCCAGTGCAACAAGTTTTATATATAGAATTTATGAAAATAGGGCATCTAAAAAGGTGCACACTTTGGTTCCAACGATCTTGGTTACAAAGGGTCTTCACACTCTAGAAACGGGCTTCGGGTCCATGTGGGCGATCTTGTCGTCCCGCGTTGGATTCCTTGGAATCCTTGGTCGAGGATTCGGGTGTCGATGTAGAACTTGGATGTGGGCGTAGATATGCTGCAGCTTTTGGATGTAGAAGCGATGCTGGTATAGGGAAGGCCACCCACGCGGATGTAGAACTTAGCGACAAATAGGTCACGCCACGAGAGGCGGAGATCCTGGCAGAAAGCGACTATATGGACATGGTCACCGGCGAACCTGGAATCGAGGAATGAGGTACAATTGGAGAGCGCTCCCAGTGCACACCAAACATCAGCAACAAGGATGTGGCTTACATGGACATTGGTCCTCCTCATCTCAACACAAGCAAAAAGACATGAACACCATCACTATAGAGAACCTGTCCACTGCAGACGCAAGGAACATGAAGCATGCATTAGATGGTGGACACAAGAGGAGCTTGTGCAGTGGGGGCAGGGTTCCGGGGTGACGGCGAACGGCACCAGAGGAGAGGGAGGCATGGCAGAAGAGGGGGTTGCGTGCCCCTGGCGGTTGAAGGAGTTTCAGGCGGGAAGGCGGCAAGGTGCTACGCCGGGGAAGCTCAGCTCGAGGAGGGGAGGCCGGGGGATGCGCACATAGGGGTTTGCAAGGCGTGGCCTAGACGCAGAGCTCGCTCGCGGGGCGAAGGTCGACGGGGCATCCGTGGCAGTGGAGCGGCTGGTGGCGAGGAACCGAGGCGGGGATGAGCTCGAGGCTGATGATGAGCGGCTAGTGGCGGACTAGGCGACATGGGCACTGGCCAAAGGAACGGCGGCGGAGGACACGGTCAGCGAGGAGGGGAACCGGAGGTGGGCTAGAGGCGCTTCAGGCTCTTCAGCGGGCAAGGACCAAGATCTTCACGGGAATCAGCAAAACCGTAGCCATCGGTCATGTTCTCTTCTCCGGCAAAGTTCCAATCGTCCATCCTGACGAATTCTGGATCCCGGCGAAGACGAACCCTACACGGTGCTCGATCGTCCCCATCGGAGATATCCATCTCTTCATCAGCGAAACCGACTCGGGCACTAGTTCCCTGGGAGTCGGAGGAGCGTCAAGACCCGCACGAACCGCCTACGGGCAGGATACGTTCGTGGAAGGATCGATGTCGGACCTCTCCTTGGAGTTTGTCGGCAAAGATCGGAAAAATTCAAGGCCCACCCAAACCGCCCATGTGCAGGATATAATGGTGGAAGTAGTTGCAAGTCCGTCGGCTTCGTCCGTGCATTTGGACAGCAGAGATCCAAGTTCGTCAGAGTGGTGACCATCTTCGATCTGGCGCGTTGCGTTCAGAGAGAGGGCGAAAACCCCCGCGATTACCTTGCTAGGTGGCTCCGTATACGGGCTGATCTGGCACATTACCCCAATGATGATGCCATGTATCACTTTATGGAAGGACTGGACCAAGGTACGCTTCTCTGGCATTCGCTAAGGCGGCAGCAGGCTTCAGGATGCCTCACCTTCGAAACCATGGTGAACACCGTCAACAACTACGTGGAGGCTGAGGAGGCAGCTCAGACAGCCCTCGCGCTCATTGACAGAGCCCCTCCTCCTCAGCCGCCATCGCTGCCGCCTCCGGTCATCATCGCCGCAGCTGCGCCACCACCCCTAGTCATCATCGCTAATGTTGCACCTCCACCCCCCGTCATCGAGGAAGCCCCGACACCCTCCGACTCCGTGATTGACGCGCTCTACGCTGACTTCAGCGCAGATTCGAAGGAGATAGACTTTAGCCCGGAGGATCTAGACTCTGCATGCAGGAGATGGAGGAGGATTACAAGCGCGACGAGCAGGCCAACAACGCCGTCACGTCCCGAGAGGTGTTCATCACCATTGGGACGGTGATGGATGAAGATCAAACCGGACGAGCTCCGCCTACAGCGCTAGACAAAGGGAAGGGACCACCTGTTGCTGCCGACAATGATCACGCAAAGGACATGCCCCCTCCTCCTAACCCAGCGCAGCAGCCGCATGAACTCGGCACCGGTCCGAGCAATAACAACAACGCAAACCCACCGCCTCCAGCATCTACGTCTTCCGCGGCCCAAGTCACTCCAGCTGATAGAGTGATATACGGGAATCTCCTTGCTGAGCCTATGATAGTGCCTCATATTCGCAATGTAGTCCAACTTGACGAGAAGCGCCAATAGCTATTGGAGGAAGCGCAGGCCATCGCGGAGCAAGGCACAAAGCTAGATCGAGATTTGGCCAACGCGCAGAAGTCAATAGAGAAATCTAGAGCAATGGAGGCCGAGTACAAGGCTCTGCTGCAGCAGCAGAAGGCTAAGAAAGCTCTAGCTCGCGTCATCAACGATCCTGGTGTACGGCAAAACCTAGGATGGGCTCCCTCGAAGCCGGCATAGGCCAAGCCATATATTGACAGTGAAGGCAGGCAAGTGATGCCCACTCCTCTCCTCAACCTCGCCGTTGCCAAGACCCTCCTAGAGAAGGATAGATCACCCGAAGCGGTGGACCAGGTCTATGACCTAGTGGCCAAGGCGGTGAAACAGCAGGAAAAGGCCACCTCTCAGAGGCTTGAGTCTGACCCAGCGTTTTGCCAGTCTAGCCAGCATAAGCCGTCAAGGGATAGATCTCCTCTTGATGTCGGGTCCCAGACGGGTTTGTTAGAACGAATACGGAGGGATGCACGCAATAGGAAGGATGATATCCATATCCTCCGACCATGGAGGCAAGGCCCAACCTCGTCGTCCATCTCCGCCGCCCCGTTCCCCCCGACATTGCAAAGATACCAAAGCTCACCTTCGTACGGATATGCCTCCGCCAAGGCAGAGTGGCATCATCATCCGCGACAACACGGAGCAGACCTGTCATGACAGAGAGCGCAACCAAGGACACAAGAGCGGGTTGCGCCATGATCCTCCACGTCCGACAAGCAATCGTGACAAGCGTGAGGCGTCGCAGGAGGGTAACAGCAAGAAGGCTCACCCACCGCCACCTCCGCCTCTGTCGCCACCAAGCAGCCACCATGGCGGAGGAGGACCGCGTCGTTCACGCATCCCATCCCATGATGTCAAGAAGAAGAAAAGAAGCTAGGAGCCATATGACGCACGTTCACGTCTGGACAAGATCCACGAAGCCCGGGAAGGACCATACCTGGGACCACGTTGCTTTGGACCTGTGATACGGTCCGCAACTTACCCCAAAGGTTTCCGGATTGACAATACCATCAAGCCCTATGACGGCACCGCCAAGCCAGCTACATGGTTGTAGGACTACGGCAACGCGGTGGAGATCGCCGGGGGTAACCCCAACATCATCGTCAAGTACCTCCCATTGATGTTGGTGGGCACGGCCCACCAATGGATTGATGACTTGCCGGAAAGATCCATCTACAATTGGTTGGACATGCAAGAAGCATTCACCAAGAACTTCGAAGGTACGGACAAACGTCCCTGCACTGTTGGCGATCTACAACGGTGGATGCAAGAGAAAGACGACACATCTCGCGCCTACCTCTCTCGCTGGTTGGATATGAAGAATTCTTGCACAGGAGTGCATGCTCAGACCGCCATGGCCGCCTTTATCGACGGGTTGGAAAGGGGCACGTTGCTCCGACATAAGATGAAGCGCATGCAGGACAATCACCAGCTAGATCTAAACCAGATGATTCAGTTGGACAGTGAGTTCGTAGCCGCCGACAACGATGCTCGCGGCTCCCTGACGGAAACGGCTGTTCCAACTCAGTCCCGGAGAAACATCAGCACAAAGCGGAAGACCCCGCCAGAAGAAAAGCAAAACTCCGACATGGTCGCTATGACCTTTGCAGGACGAGGTGATGGCGGACAACGTGGTCGAGGACGGGGAGCTGGTCGTGGGCAGCAGCAAGGTAGTGAAACTACCTCGGCAGCTCCCTGCGTTCCCCAAACCTACAAGGAGTACCGCGACATGTTGTGCCTCATACACCTCGACGTCAACGGCAAAGCCACCCACACCAATCCCCACTGCAAGTTCGTCAACGACCTCAAGGAGGACCCGGAGTCCGGCTACAAGTAAAGTCGGAAGAACAGACCACGAGGCAAGGGCAAGGGTAAGAAGAAGAAGGAGGAGTCCAAGGATTCAAGTGACATGGATGAGGATGTTGACCCCAAGCACGCCGCCAAGAGCGACGGCAAGGGCAAAAAACCCTTCGAGAAGAAGGCGGCAGTTTTCCACACTTTCCTTGGCACCCCCACCGTCCGACAACAGAAGACCTCCATGAGGGTACTAATGGCTACTCTACCCTCAGTTCCCTAGTTTTTGCGCTGGTCGGAGATTCCAATTACTTGGGACAGGAAGGATCACCCAAACCTCATCCCCACGGAGAACCACTACGCCATGGTCATCAACCCCCTGATTAACGGCAACAAGTTCACCAAATGTATGGTGGATAGTGGAAGCAGCATCAACATCATGTACCTGGATACACTATAGAAGATGAACTTTACAGAGGCAAACCTAAGGCGAACCAACACCATCTTCCATGGCATAGTTCCTGGTCGGGAGGCTCGGTCCCTTGGGTGCATCACACTTCAGGTCGCTTTTGGTGATGTCAATAATTACTACCAAGAACGCATGACCTTCGAGGTGGTCCCCTTCAAGAGCGTGTACCACGTCATATTTGGCTGCGACATATTCCACACCTTCATGGCCAAGCCATGCTTCGTCTACAACAAGCTCAAGGTACCCGGACCAAACGGTGTCATCATCGTATCCGTAAGTTTTACCAAAGCAAGGGAATGCGAGATTGGAGAAGCAGCCTATGCAGAAGCTATCCTCTACAGCGAAGAATTCAAGGAGATCCAGAGCAAGGTTGATGCCTCAGAGATGCCCGCGTCGAAGAAACGGATTTCTGACTCTGCCCCAGCATTCAAGACCGCCATCGAGACCAAGCCGGTGGAACTTGTGGTAGGCGATGCCTCCAAGACCACCGCCATTGGGACGAACCTAGACCCTAAATAGGAAAGCACGCTCATTGATTCCTCTATGAGAACAGAGACATCTTTGCCTGGCAACCTGCCGACATGAAAGGTGTACCTAGGGAACTTGCCGAGCACATCTTGAATATTGATCCAAAATGTAAACCAATGAAACAACCTCTACGACGCTTCGGAGACGAGAAGAGACACGCCATAGGCAAAGAGATAGCTAGGTTACTTAAGGCTAGTTTTATCAGAGAAGTCCTTCACACCCGATGGGTGGACAATCCTATACTTGTCCCCAAAAAGGGAACCAAAGAATTAAGAATGTGTGTTGATTGCACCGACTTGAACAAAGCATGTCCCAAAGATCCGTTTGCTTTGCCTTGCATTGCCAAGTCATTTACTCGACGGCTGGCTCGGAGCTTTTGTGTTTTCTCGATGCATACTCAGGATACCATCAGATCAAGATGAGGAAGTCGGACCAATTGGACACTTCGTTCACTACACCATACGACATGTTTTGCTATGTCATGATGCCCTTTGGGTCGAAAAACGCAGGTGCTACGTACCAGCGGACAATGCAACATTTCCTACATGACCAAATTGCTTGGAACGTTCACGCCTATGTGGACGATATAGCGGTGATGTCTAAAAAATCAAACGACTTAATCTCCGACTTAAAAGAAACCTTTGATAATCTCCGAAAATACAACATGATGCTTAACCCTAAGAAGTGCGTCTTCGGGGTTCCAGCCGGCAAATTGTTGGGCTTCATCGTTTCCCAGCATGGAATCGAGGTCAACCCGGAGAAAATCAAGGCCATCTTAAACATAAACCGTCTGACATGCCTAAAAGACATACAACGGCTAACAAGTTGCGTTCCAGCAGTTAGTCGGTTCATCAGCCGACTTGGAGAGAAGGCTTTGCCGCTGTACAAGTTGCTGAAGAAGGCGGAAAAATTCACATGGACGGACGAGGCAGATGCAGCATTAAAGCAGATCAAGGAGATACTTTCCTCAGCGCCTATCCTTGCAGCACCCGAGCCTGGGGAGCCCATGTTAATTTACATGGCGGCCACCAATCGGGTAATCAGCATCATCGTCGTGGTAGAGCGGAAGGAACCTGGCTATGAGCACGGAGTTCAACGACCAGTTTACTATGTAAGCGAGGTCTTGACAGAGTCCAAGCAGCGTTACCCGCACTACCAAAAGATAGCTTATGGAGTATTCCTTGCTTCTCGGAAGCTAAGGCACTATTTCAGGAGCACCCTATCACAGTTGTGAGTAAAACTCCACTATCCGACATCATCAACAACAGCGACGCTACAGGAAGGGTCGCGAAGTGGGGCATTGAACTTGCCGCCTTTGAGATCACCTACAAAAGACGCGACGCTATCAAATCGCAAGCCTTGGCGGATTTTATCGCAGATTGGATGGAGGTGCCAGATGTTACTCCAATGCTGGAGCCAGAATATTGGGTGATGCACCTTGATGGATCAAAGGTACTCAACGGCTCGGGGGCTGGTGTACTGTTGCAAACACCAACCGGGGAAAAGCTGCACTACGTTCTACAGATCCACTTCGAGGCTATGAACAACATGGCAGAGTATGAAGCACTCATTCACGGACTACGCGTAGCCAAGTATATTGGCATCAAGCGCATAGTTTGCTGTGGAGATTCCGACTTGGTTGCCCAGCAGGTGGCTGGCACCTGGAATGCGCGGAACCCTATGATGGCGGCATATCGAGACGAAGTGGACAAGGTAGCCAAGAGCTTCTTGGGCTACGAGGTCAAGTATGTACCTAGGGAGCAAAACGAGGCGGCTGATATGCTATCTAAGCTTGGATCAGGGTGCAAAAGAATTCCGCCTGGAGTTTTCATGGAGCATCTACGGACACCATCCTTGAACGGGGCTGATGCGGACAACCCGGATAGAGTTGACTCTTTTGTTCACATGGTGACAAAGGTCCCTCCGGCTTGGACAAACCGTTCATGGAATATCTCGTACACGGAACTTTGCCCGACGACGATGTCGAAAGACGGCAAATAGTACGTTGAGCAAAGGGCTATACCATAATCAATGGACAGCTCTACAAAAGAAGCACTATTGGTGTATACCTTAAGTGTGTTTCCCAGCAAGAAGATATTGAAATCCTCAGCAAAATCCATCTCGGAGATTGCGGGCATCACGTCGCACCTTGATCGTTGGTAGCTAAAGCCTTCCGGCAAGGATTCTACTGGCTGACCGCGAAGGCAGACACCGACAAGCTGGTTGAGACATGCATGGGATGCTAGTATTATGCCTGACAACCACATGTTCCTGCTGAAGAATTGCGAACAATACCAATAACTTCGCCGTTTTGCGGTCTGGGGCTAGAACATGATTGATGCATTGCTACGGCACCATGTGGGTTTACGCATCTGCTAGTAGCAGTTGACAAATTCACCAAATGGATAGAAGCTAAACCCATTAGAAATCTCGATGGGGCAACTGCCCTTAGGTTTGTCTGGGATCTAGTGGTGATATTTGGTCTCCCACATAGCATTATCACCGACAACGGCAACAAATTGTCACTTTTGGAAGTGGAAGCTTATTGTTGGGACACGGGCATCTGACTTGACCTTGCATCTATGGCACATCCACAGTCCAATGGTCAGGTTGAGCGAGCCAATGGATTAATTCTGCAGGGAATCAAGCCATGTCTGGAAGCACCGTTGCATAGAGCAGCTGGAGCCTGGGCGGAGGAATTGCCATATGTGCTGTGGAGTTTATGAACTACACTCAACAGATCCACCGGCTACACCCCTTACTTCATGGTATATGGAGCAGAAGCCATCCTTCCTTCCGACATCCTTCACGATTCACCAAGAGTTGCCGCCTACGACGAGGATGACGCTGAAGAATCCAGATGCCTATATGTGGACCTTCTCGAGGAGCACGTATTGGCATGCCAAAGATCCGCCATCTACCAGCAGAAGCTACGCAGCTACCATAGTTGCCGCGTTCGGCATCGCTCATTTAAAGAGGGGGACCTGGTGCTCCGACTTAAGCAGAAGAAGTCACACAAATTATCCCCGCCATGGGAAGGACCGTTCATCATAAGCAAGACGATGCTCAATGAGTCTTACTATCTCGTTGACAATCGTGAACTGAAGGATAGACTCAACGAGGATCATAAGAGTAAGCGACATGACCCGGATGATGACTACCCAGAGCTTGATCGGCCATGGAACATAGCACAGCTATGTCCTTTCTACACTTAGCATTTTTTATCTATTGTGTATGTCACATCCCAAGATTTTCCAAATCTTGTAATGTGAAAAAAAAATGAATAAAATAAAACTTTGTTGATTTTTAGAGCCAGAAGAAAACTTTTGAATCCAATTGGAAACCTTCAAACCAATTTGGATCAAATGAAATCCTAAAGGGATTAAAAAAGATAAATATTTAACAAAGGAAAAATAAAAGTATTTTGTTACTACTTTGAAATCTTTTTATAAAAGGATTTGGTTCTCAAAATGAAAAGGAAGGTTTATAAATAAAGATTATCTTATAGAGTCAAATTAAACCTTGGCCAAGCTTTTTGAAAATAAAACATTTTGTTTTGATAAAAATAATAAAGGTTTATTTAAATAAAGTAATAAGGATTTAATATCCAAGTTTTATTAATAAAGGTTTTATTATTTCTAAACCATCAAAACTTGTGTTTAAAATAAGTTTTCCAAGTGTTTATTATTTTCAAATAAAACCTACTGAATGGTTTTGGTACTATTTTAGATTTCAAAATAAAGATTTTAAATAAACAAATCCTATTTGATTTAATAACTAAAGCCATTTTATTTAAATATTAATGGACCCTAAAATTAAAATGTTATTTTGTTTTAAACAAGCTTTCCAAGTATTCTTTATTTTCAAATAAAACCTACTGATTTGGTTTGAAAATATTTGGATTTCAAATGGAATTTTATTAAATAAATCAAACCCTATTTGATTAAGTAACTAAAGGTCCATTTTATTTAATTAATGAATGGGTCCTAAAAAGAATAAAAATATTATTTTATTTTTGGGATTTGGTTTATGTTGATAAACAGAACCAAAAACTCATTACAAGTTTGAATTGTTTGAATGGTTTGAATGTTTGAATAGTTGATTGAAATTCAAAACAGAAAAATAGAAATAGAAAAGGAAAAAAGAATTCAGAAGGAAAAAAATATGGAAACGGACTGGCCCAGCTATCCTAGCCCAGCAAGCCCATTTCCAGCCCACCTATCCCCTCTGCCGAAACGTTTTCTCACACAGAACCACACCCGCAGAACCAATGACCGGTGGACCCTCCCCTTCACCTCCCTTCTCGCTGACAGGTATGCCCCACCTTTTCCTGTTCATCGTCTCCACCACTGCGACTGTTCTTCCCCGCTCCTACCATTGATTCCTCAGGCTTAATTCGCCTTAATGCCGCAAGTAAAACCTGCAGTGATCACGCACGATAAAACGTCTTCCTCTCCTCTCTATTTCCCCTCTGTCGCCCCTCCTCGACACGCCCCCAGGTTGTCGGATTTTGCTCAGACATCCCCCTGTCTCCGACGAACATCCGCGACGATTCCGGCGAGCCCAGCCACTGCCTGGCCCCCTCGACCACCCGAGTGTGATCCCCATCTCCCTACGCATCTCCCAGCACCAACCACTCGTCCGCGCGTGCTCTAGAACGCCGACAGCAAGCACGACAGAGCGCCGCCGTCTTCTGCCGTTCTCCGACGACCTCCCTCTGGTAAACCAGACCTCCCCTCTCATCCCCGTGGACACGATGATGATCTCCATGCTCTTGCAAATCTAACAGCACCTTCCGTTTGTCCTAGGGCGCCCCCTATCCTCGCCCTCGACGACCTCCTGAACCGCCCGAAGCCCAGCTCATCTCCGGCGAGCGATTGCCGTCCACCCCGAGCGCCCCTTCGACGGAGACGACCACGTTGAGCACCAGCATTCCACGGCGATCACTGTGAGCATCTCCCCACCTTCCTTTGCTTCCTGTACCACCGGCGCTGTCATCGACTGGCCTCTCCGCCGCCAGCCACCGCCGCAGCGCCGCTAGTTTAGGGACGAGCTCACAACAGCCGTCCGATATCGATCGGGTGGATGTGATAGAATCACTTAATAGCAAAGGGGTATGCGCTCAGTACCGCACGATCTGACTTGATCCAACGCGCCAGAGCAGTCGATCCACGCGAAGCGTTTTCGAAGAATAGGAGTCCGACGCGTGTCACTGGTTTGAGTTAAAACAAAATTTTGAATCAGATTTAATTGCAAACTTGAAACCTTTGTAACTTTCAAACCACACGTCCAATTTTTACAAACTTTATATTGTTGAAATCAGCAAGACAAGCCCTAGCCAACCATGCCCTTTGTTTAGTAAAAAGCTTCTGGAAAATGGTTGTTTTTGCAGAAACATTTGTATGCTTATTAAGGATGTAAAAATTGTTCGAAAATGTTTTTGGGGATAAAATCTTTGGCAAATAGTGTATTTTGAACCTACTGACCATAGGAAATACTTTGTAGTTTCAAAAATGTATTTGGTGAAACAAAAGAATGATTCTTTGATTTAAAACCATTTCTAGTCAAATAGAAATGTGATTTATTTATTAAAAATGGTTTTGGAAGAAAACTTTTGGGAATTATTTTGCTTGATTGGTAGATTGAGTTTGTACCTTGCTTGATTGAATTGTAGTGACTTGAAGAGTGTGATTGTTGCAAGGACAAGGAGTGAGCTTGTACCCTCTACCAAAAAGGCAAGTGATGCTTCATACTTTTGTCCCATTACTTTCACTATGCATTAGTGATTTCTCTAAGTAAAACTTGCATGAAATTTTGCTAAGTATAAACTTTGCTATAGAAAACCTAGTAGATGGAACCTTAGTAGAAAAATCCTAAGTTAAGATTCCTTCTACTATCAAGCTTAGCCTAGCTAATAGAAAACATGGGTGGACTATATATTCACACTATGGAAAAATTCCTAAGTCTGAGGACTTGTGTTTTGTTTAATAAAACAACTAAGTTAATGAATCACCTGGGTGGAATGGAAGGAATGGTTTATGTTGAGTGGTTACACAAGGCCAGAGGACTGGTGAACCTTGTGTATCTCACTTGTGGATGGCCACCCAGGAACAAAGATATTTGAGATGTCAAATGTTGAGAAGCTTCAAGTGCAGCCACTTGGCATTATGGGCTCTGCCTGGATCATATAGGTTGCAAGAACTTAGCCATATGGACAGTGGGTGGTAGTGTTTGATAGGTTGGAACGCGTCCATTTTGGTCTAAGGGGAGGCTTTTGAAAGATCTTGTCTTGGGAAACCAAGTCTTGTGGGGAAAGTGCACCACCTCTACAGAGTGTAAAATCTAAGTACTTAGCCATGTCCCTGGTAAAGGACAATTTGAGCATCAAGACATGGAAGCAATCAAGAATCTCATCATTCAAATTTCTAAGATAAAAACTTGTGGTTTGAACAAGGGTTAAAGGATTTCAATCTTTGTTTGAGAAAAATGATTTTGTCAAGCAAAAACTTGGTGTTTTCAAAATGATAAGGAAAATCTATTTTGAGCAATGCAAGCCTCAACTCCACTTAGCCAAATGCATATAGATGTTAGACTCCACTATTTCACCATGGTATCACTTGCCAATACAATTCAAATGTATTGACCCTTGTGGCTGTAACTTGTATGTTACAGGTTTGATTGATTAGTGAAGTGTGTTGATTAGGATTACAAAGTCTACAACAATATGTCACTGTGGCACTTTGAAGATGAAGGACCCCATGCTTATAGATATTCTGCTGCAATGTAATGTAATAGCCAAATGAGCTATGTTTGATGTAATAAAATTATGTTATTCCTGGTTATAAAGTTATATTATGACCTTTGTTTCTTGATATTACATCTAAACTGTGGATGCTAGCTATTGATCCAGGGACTAGCATTGTAAACACAGGGGACACCACCTTATGTTAATAAAGGTTGGGATACTCCCTCTTACAGTGTACCTCTTATATGATCAATGAAATAAAGCTCTCTGGTTCACTCATATTTCTGAGTATTTTACCTCCTTTAGTGTTCATTTTTGGATCATATAAAACCTTTATGCACAAGATTTGCGATTGCACTTGTGAAAATTCCGCCTACGGGTGTTAGCTTAAGTTTTCTGGTCTACACGTTCTTTGTCGTTTTTATGTGGATTCTGGAGTAGTGACTTTTGGCACTTATTGTCGGCAATTTTGTGCTTAGGTTATTGACGGTGCCATTGGGCATCATCGCCTAAGCGCATAGTTCCGACAACGAGTCTTCCGACTCACGAAAAGTCAAGCATAAAAATCAGAGTAATGGATAAGCCATCACTTGCTTAAAAAATATATACATGCTGGAACCAGTTCTTGAGTAGCAGGAAATAACAACCATTGTTTTCCGCCTTAAGCTAACAAGTAGTTTTTTCCGCATACAAATTCTAGAGGAAACAAATATTACATATTTTTTTCATTCCTCTGGCGCAAACGACTTGGATGTGGCATCATCAACAGCAGGAGAGTCATCCTCCTCGAAGTCGGTGGTGTTGAGGGGCCCGAAGGAGCTTTGTTTGTCGCCGTCAATAGTCAGCATGGGCACGAAGACGTTAGGATCGACCAACTCGGCGACTCTGGTATCAAAACCCGCGAGCAACGCTAAGATAGATGTGTGATATCTTTTCTTGCCATCGTCGTCTACGTCGGGGATACCGGAGGTCACCCTGTTGATGTCGGTGTTTTCGTAGTGCACCTTGACCATTGACAGCGCCATACTCGCACCATCCCGGGTACAAGAAGCTTTCCAGCTTACAATACACTCGAGGGCTCGGTGCAAGATCTCCGAGAACTTCGCCACGGAATCCACCACTTTGATGTTAATCTAGAGGGGCTTGGCTATCTCCTTGGTCTGCTTAATGGCGGTGTTGATAAAGTTGCCGGCAAGTACCATGCATTCTTTTGGCGGAGGAGGCGACTGGGTCAACCCAATAGGAGCTAAAAATTCAGACAAAGGAACGCATGAGTTCAATAACACAAAAAGTTCAGAGTATCCAGCTTATAGAAGTACAAGGTAGAGAATCACTTATTGAAGATGCTGGTCTCAGCCCGCTGGAGAGTTTCCGCCATGGAGTCCCGTTCTTCTCGGAGGATCTTGTATGCTTCGAGATTGCGTTGATTTTGCTCATCGGAAGCTTTCCTCTGCTCTTTCATCATCGCGATCTCCTCCTTAAAGCGGTTCATCTCCGTGGTGGCAGACTCTTGCAAGACTTTCATGGAGTCCTCGTGAATCTTCAGCATATCCTTCCTCTCCTGCTTAAGGATCTTGTTTTCGCTATTCAGCTGCTGAATATGCTTGGATTGCTCTACAATGTCCTTGGCCTTGTTAATGGCTTCTACAAGTCGGAGAAAGAACAGTACACAATGAGTACTCGGAGAAAGTTGGCACAAGACCAAGTCGAAATAAGAAAACGAAAGGAAAAACAGACTCTTGCTCTTGATGATTTGTTCCTTCAAGAAGGCACTTTTACCCTTTTCGGCTTCCAAGTCCGCACGCATCTTCTGGAACTTCTCTTTGGCCACGCCTCTCCAAGCATTCTCATTCTATGGAAAGAAAGTTTAAATGCTGTTTAGTCTACTTAGAGCATCTAGCTAGATAAGTATCCACCTAGAGGCTTGGGGGCTACATTGAGAGTTTTTAACTTGGCAATATGCTTAGTCTTTCTTTAAGCATCTAGTCGAAACTGATTCAGTTTTCAATTAGAAGCTTGGGGGCTATAGTATAAAGTTTTTTAACTCAGTCATGCGCTTAGTCTTTCTTTAAGCATCTAGTCGGAACTAATTCAGTTTCAACTAGAAGCTTGGGGGCTATAGTAGCAAAATTTACAAACACTATGTATGCTACTCTGAAAGTATCTAGTCGGAATATTCCATTCAAACTAAATACTTGGGGGCTACAGTGAGAGGTTTTCTAGCTTAGTCACTCTTAGAGCATTCAGACGCAAAGACCTATGGTTTTTCGTCTAAATCCTTGGGGGCTACAGTGGGATACTCATATAAAATGCAAAAGGCAAATAAAACTTACAAGTGCAATGATCTTGAGGTTGGTAGCGCTCTCGGCAAGCAACTTGCCGAAGGAAAGACTGTTTCCTCGCAATATATCTGCTTGTCGGAGAAGCTCCTCAAGAACACATGTTGGAGATGTCGGAGCTGCACCAGGAACCAAAGCGGAGCTACTCGGCGTAAGTGCTGGATAGACTACCTGGGTGAGGAGGCGCCGCCTTCAGCAGACGTTCCACCAACAACCACCGCATTGCCGCTACCGATGGCATCCTTAGCCGGAGCTTCATCCATTTGGGTAGCGGTACTCTCTTGCGTCGCCTGTTTGCCGGCAACGACAAGCTCCACGGAGGCACCTGAGTCCACTTCCATGGCGGAAGGGCCAGATGCATCTTTGGCTTGTGATCTTGTCGGAGTTGACGTAGGCTGGACGCTGGGAGTAACAGGGGCGATGGTGGGAGATGCGTGGGGAGACACGTCATGATGCAGCATATCTTTAATATTTCTAGAAGCCCGAAAAGTTTTGGAGGTCTTCTTCAAACTAGTAGTAGCCTTCTTCCTGAAACGTGCAAAAAGTATAAGTACAGGAATAAGATGAGCAATGGACAAATGTCAGAGAGAAAGAAGCTTACACGACAGGGGATGCTTTGGCAAAGGGGATCCCGGTAACCTTTCTTTTCTCCACCTCCAGGGCGGCAGTGGACTTCTTGGAGACTCCACTCTCCGTTTTCTTCTTCTTGCCTCCGTCGGCAGCGTTAGAGGTGGAGCTCTTCCGCTTTCGCACCAATGGGACATCGTCGTCGGACACGGTGGTGACTTCCTTCATCTTTTGTTCATAGATTTGGATAGCCATGCTATCCTCATCTAGACTGCTGAGCTGTTAAGTGAAATCCCACAAGTGTTAGATGAAGATGGTAATGGTTAGACGGAAGAACTAGAGTATATGTCATACACGGAAAATAAACATTATACCTCTGGGCACGTGCCGTCAACGAACATGTCGTAGGTGATGGTGAAGCCACGCTTCCTATCCTTCACCTTGACGATATCCTTGAGGCGGAGCTTGATGGAGTCACTCGAAAAATTATCCTCGGAGATGCGAAGGCTATCCTTCCTATCCTTGGTATACTCATGCATAAGCTTCGAGCGGTGCTGCAGAGGTTGGATCCGTCTGATGAACCAACACATGGCTAGGTCCAACCCGGTCAAATCAGTGTCTACGAACCACTTTATCCGCCTTATGGCGCGGGAGGCTTCGTCGTCGGAGGGAAGGGTGGCTTGGGACCTCCATGTCGTGGCTTCAGCGGCGGCTCCATCGACAAAGTCCGGATACGTTTCTTCTTAGCCAGACAGAGGGATATCTAGGTCGTAGAAGTACGTCTGTTGCCAGTTCTTGCAGGATTCATGGCCGACGATGTCGGGGAACCGCCGGCCAGGCCGGATCTTAAAGCTAATTGTCCCGCAGTTCCTAAGCTCGTCTTTGCCGGCTCCGGCTTCCCACTTGACGGTGAAAAAGTAAATAAAGAGATCTAGCCTAGGCCTAATCCCTAAGTAGCCCTCATAGAGCGTCGCGTAGTTGCTAAGCGCGAGGATGCTATTGGGGGAGAGGTTCTAAGGTTGTATTTGGTAATGGCTAAGGACAGCTATGATGAAATTGGAGATGGGCAAGGAAACTCCACGTACCAGTTGGGTTTTGAGGTACACCTTCTCTCCGGCTTGGGGAGAAGGGGTGACCTCGCCAACCGTCGCCGCCTGCCAGGCGAGCCCTTCCGTTGCAGGGAGGTATCCCTCGACGAGCAGCTCCTTGATGTTGCGGGCTGTAATTTCCGAGCCACGCCAATCCCCCTTGTGGGAGTCGTTTTCCTCTTCCAGCTGCTCCAGCGCCGCTGGATTGTGGTTGCCTCCGGTGGATTCGACCATCGCGGACTTGGGGATCACAAGACCCTCTGGAGGCACGAGCACGATGCTCGCCGGCTTCGCCGCAGCATCACCTGGCGCCGCCATGGAGGGAGCAGAGCTGCTGCTTGCCATTGGAGAGGAGGAGGTGGTGACTAGAAGGATTGAAGGGCTAGGGTTTTTCGCAATCGCGTGGAGATCTCGAGGAGGCGCTCGCTGGAGGAAGAAGACGACGTAGGAGGAGAATGAGGTGAAAAGTAAAAGTTCACCACAGTTACAATTTATAACCCCTGGCGTCAAGATTCATGCAAAACGATCAAATGGTTGCCGCGTGGACGACGTGTGCGGGCGCGTGCGCGGAAATTTCTCCACGTTCCCAACCGTCGCCGCCAACGGTTTGTATCACTCGCGCGGGGAAAACGGACATGATTGTGTTCTCTGCATGTGTGAGTTACGAGGCGTTGTTGACCTATGTCTACGACGTCCTAGCTGTCACTGGCAGGTGAACCATCGCATCGAAAGATTCCGGCATGGACGGATCCAGTCCGGCTACGGAAGAGTACGATATAAGATTCAGCAATTCTCCGACTTATAAGTTGAAGACGGATAAAAACTTGCAGGGTTCTTGGGAGGACTACAAGATATTGCTTGACGATTTGCCGACATCCATCTAGACGGAGCATTCAACCTGAAGAGGCAAGACGGCGCAAGATCTCGGAGTTCTCCGGGGGCTACTATTGGGGATATGCTATATGGGTATCCTCATAGCATGTCTCCTATCCGAATAACCCGGGTGACCCATAGTTGGTAGCATGGCCCATGGCCTACTGGGTGGCCTAGTTAAATGGATCCAGAAGGGAGGCCCATGCCGGATAAAGGAAGGCTACGGAGGAGTCACCGACGTACCCGGAGCCTTGGAGTGCAAGACACGCTAGACTAATTGTAAGCAGTGTAGAACTCTGTAACCTGTCCGGCTAGAAATTTTCCCTCTAACCATAGGATGCGACTATATAAGTCGGGCCTACAGGAGCCTTTAGGACACAACTTCAGACAACCTAGTATTGATTAACGTACACCTCGCACAGCGAACCAATCCCTGTAACTCGGCGTATTGCCCTTATACTGATTTATAGCAGGAGTAGGATTCCGCCACCGTTGTGGGATCTAAACCTGGGTAAGCTGTGTTACCTCGTACCCGTCAACCGTCTGCCTTCCTCCACGTCTCTAAACACGCACTGTGAGGACCCCTTCATGGCGTACTCGTCGGCAATACCACGACAGGGGAGGGGGTAGCATGGCGCTGGCGGCGGGGAGGAAGAAGCGAGGCAGGGCGTGTTGGGTGGACTGGGGTTGTGTGCGTGCGTTTGTGGTGTAACTCGGGGTGGTTGTGTGTGTCGGTTGTGGGGCAGGTAGGTGTGGGGTTTGAATCGGGGTGGCGGCGGTTGATGTGGGGTGGAGTGTTAAGGTTGGTTGGGGATTATGGTTAGGCATGTTAGGGTTTGGGGTGGTAGGTGGTCCGGCCGGTTGGGCCTGGCCAGCTGGACCGCCTCCCCTAAACAATTTATAAACATTTTCTTTTATTTATTTTTAAAACAAAAAACTTTTGCAATTAGTTTTATACAAACAAAAATATCTGGAAAGGACCGGGTTTTAATTTGAATTGAAGAAGTGGAATATCTAAAAATAAAATAGCCTTTTAGAAAATAGTTTTAGACGAACAAATACATGATGACATGATGATGCTCAAATACAATGTGGCATGATGACATGAGCATACGATTATGATGATGCACAAAACGAGCGATTTTCTAGTAGTGGTTTTATCCGGGATGCTACATTATACAATGGGCCAATAGAAAGAGAGACTATATACTCTTACAGTGATATAATATACTTAACATCCCCTTCACATCCGACTTGGGTGTGGAAATAACAACAATGCCTTTCCTCACGTCATCTACTGAACGCCTTTATTACTAAGCGGAGATGCAGAAAGAAGCGGGGTCAAGAAGACCTGAGATTCTGATACTATGTTAGAATAGTTCTACTAACCAACTATCCTAAAAGACTGATGTTAGAAAATGGTGATACAGTATACTTAACTGTTACATACATAAATAATCAAAGGGAAGTTCGACTGCGTGTTCATTTCTTAGTGGAGGTAGTGAATTACAATGTATCATAACGTAAATGACAGCGCCTACCCGATTAGTTTGCCCACAAAATGTTTCGTGTATTTCAGAGATCTGGGAGCATCCAAAAAACACGGTTCTTGACTGAATCACAAGCCTGTTCCTCAACGTGGCTGCATCGATCTCGCATACATAAAAGTAATCACCTGTTGAGATTATTAGCTGTGTCTGTCAGACAACAGCCCGTACACAGGGGAAGAATGAGTGGCCCAGAACTTCAGAACAATGCACCTGTACTCCTTACAGTTAGACTGCGGCTGAATATCTGTATTCACTTGGTGTTTATTTTATCACTTCAGATTTTATCCCAAACATCTACTGACAACTCAAAGTACTATTGCCTGAATACAAGAGATTATGATCGATAGATATTGTCACTATTTTGATACAAGCATTTAGCATTGGCATAATCATATAATTAGACAGCTCCTTTCTTTATTCCTTTCCTGCTGCCAGCTTTATTTTCCTGAAATGTGCTGGCAACTTTCTATAAGTCATAGCAAATAAAGTCTTCCCGTGGGTGATGTCCGTAATGCCATTGCTGAAGATAAAGGATGGGAGCTGATGCCAATTCTGCCTACTCCTAATGTCCAAATTGAACAAGCAAGAAGAGGCTGGGGTATCAACATTATCACCTTCTATCTTGGGGTATGCACATCATCTTTTTACCCATCTACCATTTCTCCTTTTTGTGTCATAATTTTCGATACAAGAAATCGATCTAGAAGCTTTTTAAGATCGGGCTGTTGATGTAAATTCTTTTGAGAAAGTAGGCTCACCTTTGGTTCTTGTGTTTCAGTTACCAAAGGGCTTCAGCACGTTGCTGTGCACAACATCTACCCATGGCTTACAAGATGAAAGGGGTCTTCAAGGGCCTCAGGGTCATCTCTCAAATCTTTGGTACGCGATACTCTTCATGCCTCAGTTCTGAAGATTTGAGTTCAGTTGCACACTTCCATTTGCCATTCTCTGATGTATTCCGTGATTGCAGTGGTGAAGGAGCAGGAGATGGAGATTGGTTATCCGACAGACGTGAAGCATGTCGCGCATATCGGATGGGATAGCCCAACGGGGAGTGCTGCTACTTCTCCTGGCTGGGTACATACCTGACATAGTTCAGAACCATGATGCAAATCTCCATTCCCTGGTTGATAATCCCCATTAGTCACGGCTTAGTGGGAACCTGACACAGTCATACTTAATTTGCAGATGAATGACACGAAGGGATCACCGGACTTTTCGTCTTTGAACA
Organism: Avena insularis; assembly: GCA_023614405.1. Taxonomy (NCBI): domain Eukaryota; kingdom Viridiplantae; phylum Streptophyta; class Magnoliopsida; order Poales; family Poaceae; genus Avena; species Avena insularis. Next base: position 345,888,906 of record CM042697.1, read on the forward strand.
ATTTCGAACCATCTACTGGAACCTCATGGACTTCTCAAGGTATTTTCAGATCTTCAGTTCTTTCAGTGGTGCAAATGTTTTGGTCTCAATTGCTTCGGTTTCCATCATTGGAAGAAGATCCAGTCTTCGTTCTTATTTAGTAAGATCATGTCTTGTTTATTATAGTGGAATGTGTAAATGGGGAAGGGTACTTGTTTTTCTGTTGTCCTAGGGACGTGCCCTCATGTTGCCATATATGCTTAGCAATCTTTGGTTGGTTCATGAATTAATCATGACGGGGTTGCAGGAACACACGATGCCATTAAACAACTGGGTTAATGGAACAGACGGAATAATGGGTGCATCATGTACTAAATTAGTACGTATAAGATTTTAACTTCATAATATATTTGTCCTCTGATTTCTTCAAGTTCTTTGGCAGATTTTGACCAGCCTCGAGACATATCTCCCTACGGTATACTTCGTGAAAATAGCGGTCAGGAAGCAACCCCGTACCCTGACATACCAAAGCCACCCAGGAAGGCCAGATCAAGGAAGAAATCTTCCAAACACGGTTCGCCAACAGCATCAGCGAGATCATCAAGGTCATCAAGATCAAGATCCAAGGATTCATTTTCATCCGCTGCTCCCGACATCATTGGTGCCCCCGACATACAACGTGAAATCCGGATTGTGTAGGCAATACTACCATTTTGTACTATTCCCTTTCTCAGGATTATGCTGTTCCTTTAAAACGACATCTTTAAATAGGAATACACATGATTTTCATCTTCGATTGAATCCGAGTTTAGCTGAAAGTAAAACATTGGCAAAGGTCGGAAGGGTTCTGAAACTATGATGTATGATGTCTAGCTGTGAATCTGTGTGAGATTAATTGCGGTAATACTGAGTAGTTTGCCAGGAGAATAATTTGTTCTTAGAGATTCTTGTGTTGGGTATGGCTTATCGGTTAAGACAAAATCAGCACTAGCACAGTCTCCATTCCAAGAAGGATACCCCCAAATCAGCGAATGTCTAATCTATGTTCCATCCCACGATCCACCCGCAAAGGAACCGGTCATGCCGTTCGTCTACTCGGCCGCGATCACAGGCAGTCAGGCGATACGCGCACGCATGCGCTTATTTTCTATTCGGAGAAACTAAACTGTTTCCTTAATTGAAACAACCAGCTTATCTGAATATATGTCAACTCGGACAAGGTGCTTTCCCTAAACAAGAAGACACCTCAAGCGAGTGATTAAGATTTTTTGCGGTTTCTTATGAATAGGCAGGAAAGATACCGAAGGTGGTCACTGCTATGTCAACTGGGACAAGGTGTGCAGACAGTACAACCATCAGCATCAGGACCGTTGGCTGTGGAGGATGCATATAGACCGGTTATGATCTTGGCGCTGGTTTGATATGTACTCCCTCCGTTTCAAAATATAAGATGTTTTATGTTTGTGAAGCAAATGTATTTAAACTTGTTTTAGTATATAGGTTTATTCAAGTTAGAAATGAATCTACACACTAAAAAAAGTCTAGATTCATTTTCTTCACAAATCTAAAACATCTTATATTTTAAAACGGAGGGAGTAGTTCACTACTACGAACACGCGAGAAATCTTTTCGCATCCACCACAATAGTGTTGGGCGATGGATCCTCCACTCTTTTTTAGGAAGACAAATGGTTTGACGGAAAGTTGATAGTGAAAATAGCGCTAGATTTACTAGCGCTAATTCCACGAAGATCCAAGAAGCGTCGTATGGTGCAGGTGCACCGGGCGTTTACCGAGCGTAGCTTGATCAGAGACATCTCAAGGGCTGTGAATCCTCTCGCGCTAGCTGGCCAGACAAGCTTCTCTGACGGTGGATGACCAATGGATGGCTAGTACTCTTCCAAGTCATGTTATTGTGTCCTCCTCGAAGAGTCCTTATTAGTCTCATTGGAAATTGAACTGAAAATCTTGGACGCCTCCTAGGGTAGAAATTCTTTATCTGGCACATATGTTGGACAGATGAAAGGCCCGCACATTACCGGCTGCCTCACCGGCAGCGATGTGTGTTTTGTGACCAGTCAAAAGAGACTACGTGACACATTCTCATAGGATGCCCGTTTTCGCGGACTATCTGGCATGAGGTCCTATCCTAGATTCGATCTACTGCAGGATCTCTCATTGCTGAAGGGGTCTTCGCGGAGTGGTGGACGTTGGATGTGCATTCTAGCCCACTTCTGATGCATAGAGCAACCTCGTCGTTGATTATGCTCACCGCATGGTGGATTTGAAAGCATAGGAACGTGATCATCTTCAACAACAAGCTGCCTTCAATGGTCTCCCTAGCTGACAAGATAAAAAACCGAGGAAAGATGTTGGGTAGATACGGGAGCAGGGAGCACAAGGGTTACGATCAATTTCTCCCTTAGATTATATTTCTTGGGTTGAGTTGTACGGTGTGGGTGTTAGTCCACTTTCACACCTATAAATACAATTTTTTTATCAATGCATCGAAATGCAAAAAAAATTGCGTTTTCGTAAAAATATTATCTGGATATTCTAAAGCTAACAATTTTTTTCCTTTTCAAGCTTCGTAGGTGATCTTTAGCTTCGAAATAATTAAGAGATTTCTCTTTCAAAATTTTCATAATAATTCATTGAGATCTAGTAATCCATAATAATATTTTTGTTTCTCGTCCATCCGCGGAACATGTGAATATACATGTACCACTGTAACTCCCCGGGTAAAATCACTACTAGAAAATTTCATGTCTTACCTCTATGCATCATCATGCATGTGTTTGCCTAAAACTATTTACCAAAAGCCTATGTTGTTTTCTAATTATCCCCTTCTCTATTTCAAATTGAAATCTCGGTCTTTTCCGGATATATTGTTTTGTCTAAAAATCATTTAAAAAAGGCTTTAAAATAAAACTGTATAAATATAAAAGTAAAACTATTTTACCGGGGGAGGCCGCCACCGGCTAGGCCCAGAGGCCCAACCGATAGCTACCTACAACCCCACCAAACCCTAAACCTAACTACCCAAAACCCTAGTCCTACCCCGCAGCCCCCACCACCACTCTCTCCACCTGTCGTCGGCGCCGCCACCACTCACCACCCCACAACGCAACACACACCAGAACTCCACGCCACTCTGCACCCGATCCACGCACACAACCCGCGCAGCGCACGACTCATAGCAAACCACCCCGCATCCCCGACCCAGAACCCACGCGACACGACCCGCACGCCACTCCCTTCCACTCGTATGCGTCAGGTCCCACCCAAACCCACCTACCACCTGCCTCGCGTCCCTCCCCTATCTCCTCTCCTCGGCCCAGCTTCTCCCGGAATCGCGCCGCCGCCCTCTGCTGCCTGCCACGCCTCGCCACCTACAGCGCCAGGTCACCGCCACCCCTGCTCGCACGAGCTCGCTGCTCCGCTCCCCCACGCCCCACTGCCTTCCTCTGTCGTGGCCACCGACTCTGGCGTCGTGCGCCTCTTCTCCGCCTCACCCGGTCGCCGATCCCTGTCGCCAGGAACTCTGTCGACCCACCTCCCTCGCCACACACCTGCAGGCGCCATCGCCCCAGCCTCTCCCCGTCGACCTCCATCTCGGCGCCCTCCGCTGGTTCTGGCCACGTGATACGTCCAAAACGTATCTACTTTTCCGAACACTTTTTCTATTGTTTCTCCTCTAAACTTGTGTGATTTGGATACAACTAACAGGGCCTTCAGCAGAATTACCTTGGTGTCTAGTTTTTGTGCAAAAAATCAACTATAAGGAAAAATCCCGAAAAATATGCCAAAAATCCTATTTCACCAGAAGGCTCATGGAGCCAGAAGACGAGGCGGAGGTGGTCCACGAGGCGCCCACAGCCCCTGGCCGTGCGGGCCAGCCCAGGCCGTGCCTGGTAGGGGTGTGGCTGCCTCGGGCACCCCCTCGGCCTCCCTCTTCGCCTATAAGATGTCTCTTGACCTAAAAACTCAGGGGAGTCGACGTTTTTCTAGAAAGAGTTCCGCTATGACGCCACCACCAGAAACCGCGATTCGGAACCAGAAACTCCGTTCTGGCACCCTGTCAGGACGGGAAATTTGGAGAGGATCATCGTCATCATCATCACCGACGCCTCTCCATCAACCATCCATGTTTCCCCCATCCATGAGTGAGTAATCCCCCGCTGTAGGCTATGGGGATGGTAGGGATTGGATGAGTTCTATCATGTAATCGAATAAGATTGTTAGGGCATGGTGCCTAGTATCTCTATTAGTGCTATTTGACTTTGTTGCAACTTGTTGTGCTTAATGCTTGTCAATAGGGCCCGAGTGCCATGATCTCAGATCTGAAATTATTATTGATTCATGATGATAGTATTGTTTATGATCTTATCTGCAAGTTGTGTACATATATCATTATCCAGATCCAAAGGCCCCGAAGTGACTTAAATTGGGACAACCGGAGGGGATGGCTGTGATTTAAGGATCACATGTGTTCATGGAGTGTAAATGCTTTGCTTTGGTGCTCTATTAAATGGAGTACCTTAATTGCCAGTAGATTCCCTTGAGGCCCCGCTGCAACGGGCTGGCTGGACAAAAGATGTTGTGTAAGTTCTCATTGCGAGCACGTATGACTATACATGGAACACAAGCCTATGATTGTTTACTACTTGGATGTTTTATCTTATTTATCTGCAATTTCTCTAGATTTTGAAGTTACATGTTTAAACTTTTCCATGCAACGTCTATCCATCCCTATGCCTACCGCACTCATGTCCTACTGTTTGCTACTATTGTTACTACTGCCTTTGTTTTACTGCTGCTTGATATCTCACAAGTATAGGGGATCATGTGTAGCCTTTTTGATAAGTAAGAGTGTCGAACCCAACGAGGAGCTAAAGGTAGGATAAATATTCTCTCAAATTCTATTAACCATTGATACAAGTCTACGCACACTAAACGTTTGTATTATCTAGGATATAAAACTAGAGCAATAAAACGAGTACTAGAGAAAGCTTTGCAAGAAAATAAACAACAAGTAAAGCTAGTTGCTGCAGCAATAAAATACACTAAACTAACAGAACCATGAGTGTAGAATAGTGGTGATAATTGTGATGGATTTGTCCAAGTTTAATTGGCGAATAAATCGGGTTCATTGTTTTTTATGCAGTTTTCTATGTGGGAGAGGCTAAATATACATGCGCTTCACTACTTGGAATTACATGTACTATATGATTGGATTGTTAGTAAACATCCGTAACTACTAACCATGCATTAAGGTTTTCCTAACCATAGCCTTAAGTTAATGGTCCTCTTACTCCCATACGTGCAAAGTTCTGGTTCGCGTCCTTAGGTTTCTATCACTCCGGCAGAACTTCCCCCTTCCTCTTACACATACTACAAACCCTATGATGTTTAATCCATGCATACACAAATATAATAAACACCAAAGGACTGTATCATATCAACATACAACTCTAATGAACCAAAGACATTCAACCATTCAATCTAAGAACAAAGAAACTACACAAACATGATATAGATCATAGGATTATAACTTATAGCATCAAACACCATGTTTACATAGGACAGTACAGAGGTGTGTGGAAGGATGGACCACTGCATACTAGGAGGATTAGGGGGAGCACCGCCCCTTAGCCCTCTTCCTTCATGGATTCTTGGGAGCCCTCCCCCATGGAGATGGGATCCATGGCAGAGGCAAAAACATGGCTTTGGTGGCTGCAAATTCGTGGGTGGAGGTGTCTCCCACGAATTAGGTTTCCTCCCTTTATATAGCTTCTCGGATTCCCATCACCCCATCTTGGGCTGAAGTAAATCGGGCCTAGCGGACCCGTCCTGACTCGGAATCAGCTAAATTTTATGTCCAGAACAATTTTCACGAAATTTCCTACAACTTTGTAGTTGAAGATTTTTCCGTTTGACGCCGTTTTCGACCTGAAACATGACCATCTTCAAAAAGAGTTCACAGACAAATTTTTGCAAAATCCCAATTTGACTCCAACAAGGGTTCCACTTGTATTCTTGATAATTCCTACATATCAAAGTGTAAAACAAGAACATTATGCACTTTTGCAACTATTATTAGGTTAGTCCAAATAACTCATGAACTTTATATAAAAAGAAGTGTCAAAAGCATAATATTAACATAAAACCATCAAAAATTATAGATACGTTATGGACGTATCAACATCCCCAAGCTTAGTTTCTGCTCGTCCTCGAGTAGGTAAACGATAAAAACAATATAATTTTTGAGGTGACATGCACCATCATAATCTTGATCAAACCATTTGCAAAGCATGGATAGCTGGTATCAAAGTACTCTAAACATGAGCATGAAAGATGTAGTTCTAACAATAATACATAGCAACCAAGTTGCAACATGAAAAGGTTACAAACAAAGATCATGAATAACAATGCATTAAAAAACGTTTGTTTGTTTCACATAAAGAAAACATAATAAGAGTGGTATTCAGATTGTCCCTCATGGTATAGCAAATCATAAATGCATAGGACACCTTCAAAGTTCATAAGGGTGACTAGATACAAATAGTTCAAGAACAAGCAATATCAACCTTATGAATCAATCAACAAGTTTTGCGACAATGCACATAGAACTAAGAATGGCAACTATGCTCTCTTAATTGGTGCCTAAGGATAGAAGGTGGAGACTCAATATAATAGTGGAAGAAAGTCCCTTCATAAAGGGAAGTATGGATTTCAAGTCCCATAGAGAGCTTCCAAAAATTATGGTACTTGTTAGCTTTTAGCTCTTATTGCCCCTATCATAAGCATATTGAAGTGATTAAGGTTAAAGTGAACAAACTATGGAGTATATGCTTGACAAAGTATAAGTTGGCAATCTCATGTCCCTTGAGTACGAGGGCCGCTCCTCATGCTACTCAACTTTAGTCACCGGTAAGTTCTTGTCATAGTAAGTACATGTGTATCATAGAGAACCGCCAATGGGGTACCCTTGCACATGATACAGGAATTAAAATGACAAGGCAAGCAGATAATGAGCATCTCAGCAATCTTCTTATTTACCATGGGAAAATGGTGCTTTTTTCTCTGTTTCCTCTTTTCATTGTCTCTCTTTTTTTTCTAAGAAGAAAGCTTCATAGATTGCTAACTATGGTGATGCTGCAAGTTTCCACCAAGATTAGGCATGGCTTAGGCTAGCGGCCCAGGCGTTTCTCTAACACACATACATAACTCCATGGACTTACAAGCTTCCCTTTCATTTCACACCGACGAAATCCATAAACAAAAGAGTATGATATCAACTGGGTATAATGTACAAGTGCAATGTTGAAAGCGTTCCCTATGACAGCATGGTTCTGCTAATTCCAACATATAAGTGCAAGCATATACAATATAAATGACACAATGGTTCAAGTTTATTAGGGGCAAGAAAAATAAAATTTGTCATCAAGTTTGTGAGAGATTTAATCACTAATTTTCACATAACAAACTGACTTTTTAATTGGAAGGTAGATAAAACAAGAATATACTTGGAATGGTGTAACACACCATACATAGGAATTTATAGTGGACACTTTGGAATAACTTGTTTTCTTGGGAGTTGGATGCATGAGTAGAGCTTACTCAATACATGTGGAGGCTAGCAAAAGACTAGGAGCGACCAACTAAGAGAGCAATAATGGCCATAATCATGCAGAGCGACAAAACATTACTAATCAAAGCAAAAAGTGGTACCACAAGTCATAAACTAAATGATTGTAGAGGCTACGATGACTGGTTCATAGTCATAACATGGAGTGAGAATGTGCCAAGTCAACCCAAACAAAGCATCAAATGAGAATACCACAATATTATACTTTTGTATGCTAAAACAACGCATGATTCTTTCAAGGCACATTAAGCAATCTCAATTGTTTGGAACAAGTCATTCTACAACAATAATCACTAAGAATAAGGTCAAAGCAACATCTAGCATGACATGATAAAGTCTAAGCCACAGTCAAAACAAGCTCCTTTTGTACCACTTATAAACATGAAGCTTCCTACTCCTTCTCCAACACCAATCAACTTATTTGAAACAACTCAGCGAAAACAGGGGTCCAACCACTTTATTCAAGCAAGCTAAGCAAACAAAAACCAAAAACGTAAACTAAGACGCTCCAAGAACAACACAACTTGAAGGACGTCAAGATGAGGGAGAAGATCGACATCCGAGGTGAGAGCCTCACCGTGGCTGCGGAACTCTTCGTCATGGATGAAAAGTGTGCCAAGGCGGAGGCGGGATGGATGTTACACATCGTCGAGGCAGAGACCACCCCCAAAGCCTCGAGATCGTCCAAGATCAAGGATAAGGACCCCAAGCGCAAGACTGTCGTTGTCCTGGGTGCCGATCCAGACTGAAAGAGTCCTCGCGGGGAGCACGGTGAAGAGGAATGAGATGACAGCTCGTACTGCCACCTCCATAAGAAGCAGAGGCACCCCACCGATGACTACAAGCTCAAGAAACTCCACGACATGCGGAACAACCAGAGGAGGGGAAGACAGGAAGTCGAGCGCGGCGGCACGAGGGGTGGCAACCATGGGGGCGAGTGCTGGAACAATAGCTACGGCTGCCGCAACACATCCTAGGCGGGCCACCAGGCCAACGCCATGCAGAAGCACCCTCATTCGCAGGAGAAAGGATGCGCCGAGGACCTCGGGGGTTACCAGGTGCCGCAGGGTGCAATAGCCTGCATCCTCGGTGGTTCACATGCTCGGGTGTCCAACCGGAATTTCAAGCTACTCACTCGTGGGGTCGCCACCGCCAGACCAGGTTTCCCATCCCCGAAACTCAAGTGGTCCTAGTACGCCATCACCTTCGACTCCACTGACCACCCAATCTCCACCAGGCCTGTGGGCACTCTCTCCATGATCTGCACCCCCACCACCAACAACATCACAGTCGCAAAAACCCTCATCGATGGAGGGGCAGGCCTGAACGTGATATCCACTGAGACATTCCCCAACTGCAGGTGCCCTATGACAGGTTGATGCCGACCATGCCGTTCTCTGGAGTGACCAACTGGACCACCATGCCCATCGGACAGGTCGCATCTCCATCATGTTCGGGACACGCGACAACTACCGCAGTGAGCTCATCAACTTTGACATGGCTCACATTGGGCTCCCGTACAATGTCATCCTTTGCTACCCCGCGATGGCCAAGTTCATGTCAGCCACTCACCATTCCTACAAGATGCCCGGAGGCAACGGCGGGGTCATCATGTAAGGGTTCGTAGCATGGAAAACAAAAAAAATTACCGCATGCACACAAACAAGCCAAGATCTATCTACTAGATTGTAGCAACGAGTCGATAGAAGCAATCACCCTCAAAGATTCCAAAGCGGTTAACGAGAGCAGATTCTCGTGGTGATGTAGTTGTACACTTGCCGATCTCAAGATTGCGTATACGATCCTTCTGGCGCTGCGTTCCGGCAGCGCTTCCGCAGTTGGTCACACGTTCGGTACTCGATGAAGACCTTCCTCTCCCTTGTTCCAGCAGGCAGCGGAGGTTGTAGTTCTCCCCTCGCGATTCCAGCAGCATGACGGCGTGGTGTCGGAAATAGAGGGAAGATCCCGCAGGGCTTCGCCAAAGCCGATGCGAGTTATGGTGGATTAGGGTTTCCTGGAGATCTAGGGTTTAGAAGTCCGGGAGGAGGAGGAGGTGTCGGCGGTTGATAGGGAGGCGGCAACGGACCAGCGACGACGCGGCGGCGCAAGGCGACGGTGGCGGCGGCCAGCGGTGGCCAAGCGGCTCGGGTGGAGAGGGGCTAGGGCTTGTCGTGTTGGGGCAGCCCTCCCCCTCTATTTATGAGTTGGAGGGGCAGCCTTGGGAGGGTTGGGTTTGAATCCAAACCCAAACCCAAGTTGAATTGAGAGAAGGTCTTGTTTCTTCTCCCACTAGGAAACCATTGTTCCAGTTTGACTTTTCAAACTTCCCGTTTGACTTTCAATTTAGAGCTTTATTTCTCTCTTGCAAATGCCAACACCAAGTGACCTAGGATATGATCCAATCATTCCACATATCCATGACATATTCATGGACCATTCCCCTTCCGGTCCGGTGAATCTTCTAGACCCTTCTAGAACCTCTCCGATGAAACCATCGATAACTTTTCCAAACTCTAAAATTGGACTTTCCTTATATGAATCATATTCTCCGGACCATTCCGGATCTCCTCGTGATATCCCGGATCCAATCTGAGACTCCGAACAACATTCGGTATCCCTACTAACATTCCATATCTATTAAACAACATCGAATCCTTAAGTGTGTCTCCCTACGGTTCGTGAATTATGCGGACATGATCGAGACACTTCTCCGATTAATAACCAATAGAGGAATCTAGAAATTCATATGGCTCCCACATATTTCTACGATTACTTTGCGATCGAATGAACCACTTACATACGATACCAATTTCCCTTTGTCTCACGATAGTTTACTTATCCGAGGTTTTGATCGTCGGTATCTCTACATACCTAGTTCAACCTCGTTACCGATAAGTACTCTTTTCTCGTTCCCGTGATATGTGATCCCTAGTGAGCCAGTCACATGCTTGCAAGCTAATTGGATGACATTCCACCGAGAGGGCCCAGAGTATATCTATCCGTCATATGGATGGACAAATCCCATTCTTGATCCATGTGCCTCAACCCATACTTTCTGAACACTTAATGTCACCTTTATAGCCACCCAGTTATGGTGTGGCGTTTGATGTCATCAAAGTATCCTTCTGGTGATGGTGATTAGCATGATCTCATGGTCGAAGGAATTAGGTTACTATGTATCAGAAATCTTATAGAAAACAAACTATTGAAATGACTTGATCTTAATGCTACGCTTATCTATAGGAGTATGTCCATCATATCATTCTCCTAATGATATGATCCTATTGTTAAAAACATCTCAATGCTCATGATCGGGAACCACGATCATCTATTAACCAACAAGCTAGTATTACAAAGAGGCTTTACTAGGGACTCTAATTTAGTTTACAAATCACACAAGTATTAATGTTTCCAGTTTAATACTGTTATAGCATGAATGTAAACATTTATCATAAACACAAAGATATAATAATAACTACTTTTATTATTGCCTCTAGGGCATATCTCCAACAGTCTCCCACTTGCACTTGAGTCAACTAATCTAAATTACATGGTAATATACCGAACACCCATGGCGGTTTGGTGCTGGTCATGTTTTGCCCTCGGGAGAGGTTTAGTCAACGGATCCGCCATATTCAGATCTGTGTGTACTTTGCAAATCTTTATGTCACCATCTTGGACATGCTCTCGAATAGCATGAAAATGTAGCTTGATGTGCTTCAGCTTCTTGTGTGACCTTGGTTCTTGCGCATTGGCTATGGCGCCCATGTTATCACAATAGATAGACATTGGGTCCAGCTCACTTGGAACCACACCGAGATCTGTAATGAACTCCTTCATCCATATCGCCTCTTGTGAAGCCTCCGAGGCAGCTATGTATTCCGATTCAGTTGAAGATCTCGCCACAACGCTTTGATTTGCACTCCTCCAGCTAACTGCTGCACCATTCAAAGTAAATACGTATCCAGATTGAGATTTAGAATCATCCGGATCGGTGTTCCAACTAGCATCGGTGTAACCATTAACAACGAGTTGTTCATCACCTCCATAAGAAAGAACCATATCCTTAGTTCTTCTCAAGTACTTAAGGATGTTTTTGACCGCTGTCCAATGATCCACTCCTGGATCACTTTGATATCTGCTAGTCAAACTAACAGCATATGCAATGTCGGGTCTAGTACATAGCATGGAATACATAAGAGATCCTATGGCCGAGGCATAGGGAGTCTTACTCATGCTTTCTCTATCTTCTGCCGTTGCAGGACTTTCAGTTTTACTCAAGGTCGTATTGGGCAACATGGGCAAGAACCCTTTCTTGCTATCTTCCATTCCAAACCTCTTTAGAACTTTGTCCAAATATGTACTTTGTGACAATGATATTAGGTGTCTCGATCTATCTCTATAAATCTTTATGCCTAATATGTAAGCTCCTTCGCCAAGATCTTTCATTGAAAAACTATTATTCAAATAATCCTTGACACTATTAAGAAGGTCTACATCATTCCCAATCAACAATATGTCATCTACATATAGTATTAAGAATGCTACAGAGCTCCCACTCACTTTCTTGTAAATACAAGCTTCTCCATAAGTTTGTATAAAACCAAAACTTTTGATTACCTTATCAAAACGTTGGTTCCAACTTCGGGATGCTTTCTTCAATCCATATATGGACCGTTGAAGTTTGTATACCTTGTTAGCATCTTTAGGATCGACAAAACCTTTGGGTTGCATCATATACAACTCTTCATCAATGTCTCCATTGAGGAATGCCGTTTTGACATCCATCTGCCATATCTCATAATCATAATATGCAGCGATTGCTAACATAATACTCATAGACTTTAGCTTCGCTACTGGTGAGAAAGTCTCATCGTAGTCAACTCCTTGAATTTTTCGGAACCCTTTTGTGACAAGTTGAGCTTTATAGACAGTAACATTACCATCAACATCTGTTTTCTTCTTGAAAATCCATTTGTTCTCGACAGCCTTCCGGCCATCCGGTAAGTCCACCAAAGTCCATACTTGGTTTTCGTACATGGATCCAATCTCGGATTTCATGGCTTCTTGCCATTTATTGGAATCTGGGCTCATCATCGCTTCCTCATATGTCGCAGGGTCATCGGTGTTGTCCACCAACATGACACTCATAACGGGATCATACCAATCAGGAGTGGTACGAGTTCTTGTTGACCTGTGAGGTTCTGTAGTAACTTCAACCGAAGTTTCATGATCAACATCATTAGCTTCCTCTCTTATTGGTGCAGGCACCACAGGAACTACTTCTGGTGCTGTGCTATTCGCAAGTTCGAGAGAAGGTTCAACAACCTCTTCGAGTTCTACTTTCCTTCCAGTCACTTATTTCGAGAGAAACTCCTTCTCTAGAAAGGATCCATTCTTGGCAACGAAAATTTTGCCCTCGGATCTATGATAGAAGGTATACCCAATAGTTTCCTTCGGGTATCCTATGAAGACACATTTTTCCGCTTTGGGTTCAAGCTTGTCTGGCTATAACTTCTTTACATAAGCTTCGCAACCCCAAACTTTAAGGAACGACATTTTAGGTTTCTTCCCAAACCACAATTCATACGGTGTCGTTTCAACGGATTTAGATGGTGCCCTATTTAAAGTGAATGCAGCTGTTTCTAATGCATAACCCCAAAACGATAGCGGTAAATCTATAAGTGACATCATAGAACGAACCATATCTAAGAGAGTTCGATTACGACGTTCGGACACACCATTACGCTGTGGTGTTCCTGGCGGTGTCAATTGTGAAAGTATTCCACATTTCTTCAAATGCTCGCCAAACTCATAACTTAGATATTCACCTCCATGATCAGATCATAGAAATTTAATCTTCTTGTTACGTTGATTATCTACCTCACTTTGAAATTCCTTAAACTTCTTGAAAGTTTCGGACTTATGTTTCATGAAATAGATATACCCATATCTACTCACGTCATCCGTGAAGGTAAGAACATAACGATAACCACCGCGCGATGCTACACTCATTGAGCCACACACATCGGTATGTATGATTTCCAATAAGTCCGTAGCTCGCTCCATCATACCAGAATATGGAGTCTTAGTCATTTTACCCATCAGACATGCTTCACATCTTTCAAGTGATTCGAAATCAAGTGATTTAAGAAGTCCATCGGAATGGAGTTTCTTCATACGGTTCACTCCAATATGACCAAGAAAACAGTGCCACATATATGTAGAGTTATCGCTCAATTTCAAATGTTTAGCTTCAATGTTATTAATGTGTGTATTTCCACAATCGAGATTCAATAAGAATAGACCATCTATCAAAGGTGCATGTGTATAAAACATATTACTCATATAAATCGAACAACCATTATTCTCGGACTTAAACAAGTAACCGTCTCGCAATAAACATGATCCAGATATAATGTTCATGCTCAAAGCAGGTACCAAATAACAATTATTTAAGTATAAAACTAATCTCGATGGTAGATGAAGAGGTAGCATGCCGACCGCGATCACATCAACCTTTGATCCATTTCCAACGGCGCATCGTCACCTCGTTCTTCGCTAGCTTCCGTTTATTCTGCAGTACCATGTTCAGCAACCACGGGTTCCAACAAAAGTTGAGAAGAAGATGGTGGCGCCTAGGTCCAAGTTCATATGGAGACGCAAGGAGGTGCCGGCGCCAAGGACGGTTTCAAGTCAAGCAGGCCGAGAGGGAGGATGCGGAGTGGAAGGCAAGCAAGACTTGAAGATGGAGAAGCCGCGTGAAGCTTTTGTTCATGTCACGCCACTTTTCCGACCCGACCCGCACGCGTTGGGGACAACGCTTCTTGAAGGGGGGAGGATGATATGGGCACGACAGAGGAGGTGCAGCCCAATTTCAGGACTCCACCAAGCTAGGCGTGTCTTTGTAATTTAATAATTAGTTTTTATTATTCCTGGTCATGTCGTGGGCCAATTAGATTTTATTATGTGTGTGGCTTGGTTTGGGCTTGTCCAACCAAGTCAAGTCGCGGCCCATTAGTGGGGCGGCCCTAGCCCTCATATAAGAAGCTGGTCGAGTTAGGGTTTAGGGAGTTCAACTGTTTAGTCCAAAAACTATATTGTGCTCCACCGTGTATCATCCCTCTGGGGACGCGATATCGTTTATCAGATTCTAGAGATTGCTGCGGAGGTTCTTGTGTTCATCAAGGATTATCGAGCTGTGGTTTGAGGCGTGTTGTTTATCAATACGTTGCTTGCTGGATTGATTCCACTTCTTCAGGTTGCGTTCATCGCGTAATTGGGAGATTAGCTACCTGGTTGACTCGCTGTGAAAGATCGGGACAAACTTAAGGATCATTGGGACGATCCGTATCAGTTTTCTTCAAAACCATTTTTAATAATTAAACCATATTTTTATTTGACTAGAATTGGTTTAAATCCAAGATTCATTCTTTTGTTTCACCAAATACATTTTTGAAACCACAATTTGTTTCCTAGGGTCAGTAGGTTCAAAACAAACCATTTGCCAAAGATTTTATCCCCAAAATCATTTTAGAATAATTTTTATAACCTAAACAAGCATACATAAGTTTCTGCAAAAACAAACATTTTACCAGAATCTTTTTACTAAACAAAGTGCATGGTTGGCTAGGGCTTGTTTTTCTGAATCCATTGATATAAAGTTTGCAAAATTTGGACGTGTAGATTTAAAGTTATGGAATTTACAAAATCACATATCTAATAGATTCAAATCTGTTTTTAAAACCAGAGTCTGGCCACGTGTCTTGTTATTACTCGTCCATACCGTTTCGTCTAGATCACGCTCTCTGGTGCGTTGGATTTAAGTTAGATCGAGCGGTGCAGATCAAGCGTAACGGTTCAGGTTTAAGTGATCTATCGCGTCCCTACTATCTTCATCTAACGGCTATCAACACAGCGACCAAGAACTGGCGGTGCCGAGCGGCGATGCTCGGCTAGCGGCGGAGCTGGCGCTAGAGGAAGCAAGGAAGAGTAGGGAGATTCTCACCAGGCTCAGGAGAACACGGCGAAGCTCAAGATACTCGCGGTTGGTCAAGGGGCGCACTGGGGTTTCAGGAATTCCTCGTTGGAGTTGCGCCTGACGACAGCCACGCTCTATCGTCGTTGAGGGCGGTGCTACGGGTCACGAGGGATCAAACGGTAAGCACGGTCAGATGCGCAAGAGTGTGGCGATGATGCGTGCATGAAGGAGAAGGAGAGGGGCGGTCAGGTTCTTACCAGAGGAGTCGCCGGAGAGGAAAGCAGACGGTGGCGCTACTGTTCGTCGTTGTGGTCGACGCTGCAGGGCACGCGCGAGAGAGATGAGGGTGCAGGGAGGTGCGCCAGAGTCTGGGTAACGTGCCTGTGTGCTCGGGGAGGCAAGGGGCGGCGAATACTGGCCGGAATAGGCAGGGAAAGCCGTCGGAGATAGAGGTGTTGTCGCAAGAAATTTGCGCAGCCTGGGGGCTCCGGTGGGGTGTGGTCTGGGGGAGAAGGAGGAGGAGACCTAGGCGGTTAAGAGGGCGTCGTTGCAGCGCGGGATTAATCATCCATTAATGCGAATTGAAAGCGTGCATTCATGGTAGAAATAGCCGCGAGGTTTGGGGACGAACCAGTCGCGGGGTTGACGACGAGGTGAGCTGGCGGTGGGGTCCGCTTGGCAGCGTGAGAGAGGAGTGGGGAGATGGGGTCCACCGGTCAGCGTCTCATGAGTGCGTTTTTCTGCGGGAGAGGAGTAGTGGGCTGGCTGGGCTTAGTTGGGCCAGACTAGTTGGGCTGGGTCCTTTTCATATTTTTTTCTGTTCTGTTTGTTTTTCTTTTTCTCTTTTCCTTTATTCTGTTTTGGTTTTGTTTAATCAATTCAAACCTCAATTTCAATTCAAACCTTTGCCAAATTTTGTGTAGAATCAAATACTGATTAGTAGTATATTCTGAAGTCAATTTTGGGAATTTATTTTATTCTTTTTGGGGTCTTTTAATTAATAAAAAAGGGCCCTTGTTTCAAATCAAAATAGGATTTAATAATGTTTTTAATTCCATTTGATTTCTAAATTCTTCCAAAACCTTTCAGTAGGTTTTGTTTACTTAAAAAGGGTGTCAAATAATTCATCTTGAATTATTTGGAAAGGTTTTTAATAGGATTTATTAATCATCTAAAATTTGGGTTTGTCTTTATTCCAAAAGGATTTGGTCTAAGCCATTTTATTTTAGTTTGGAAATTCCTTATCCTTTTATTTTATTTGGATTTGGATTATATTCAATCCATTTGCTTAATAGATTTGGCCAAGATTTGGTTTTATCTTTAAATATTCTTTATTTAATATTTCTTATTTCATCTTATAAAAACCATATCTTTTTATTTAGAGATACAAACTTGGTGATTCCAATTTATAAAATCTTATTTAATATTTATTTATCCTTTGTGAATGTTTGTTGATCAATTTTTATATGGATCAAATCCATGGATTTGGAGATGACTTGGAAATGATTTTATTCCATTTGGGTTTAGGGTTTGGATTTATTTTCCGAGTGTTTTAAATTTCCAGATACATTCATTGAGGAATGCATTTCCCATGATTTGGATTTTTGTTGGATTCAAACTTTTACCAAAGTTTGTTCAAGATGGGATTTTAAGTTTCCATTTAGAAACCAAAAGTTTCTTTTCACCCTGATTTTCAACAAAAATTTATTTTGTTTATTTTATTTTTCACATTACAAGATTTGGAAAATCTTGGGATGTGACAGGGTACCACCCTTAAAATAAATCTCGTCCCGAGATTTGGGAAGGCTAGGGGTTACAAGTTGGCTCAAAGCAACTAGGGTACTACCACCCTTAAAAAATTTCCAACTATATTACATCTTGGTTTGCTTGGGATTTTGTTGAAGCTTCTCTGGACACTTGTCTGCATAATGGCCTAGCTCTTTGCATTTGAAACACATCACTTTGCTGATATCTTTCTTTTCCTTTGGTATCATTGCCTCTTGTTTGTTTCCTTGGTCCTTCTTCTTTTCTGGGCATTCATTGGCATAAGGTCCCATCTCTTGGCAAGTGTAACATTGCTCTTGGGTAATATCCTTCTTGTTTGGGTTGGGGAATTTCTTCTTCTTCTTCTTGGGTCTTTCCAAAGCTAGGAGTTCTAATTCATGCTCTTCATACTTCACCACAAAGGTGGGAAATCTTTCTCTCTTCTTGGGGCATTTACTAGAGATATGACCTTGTTCTTCACAAGAGTAGCAACACTTTGTGATCACTTTGGATTTGGCCTTATGATGCATAGTTTTGACTTTGCCTTCATCCTTCTTGGTAGAAGTTGTTCCTTCATGAGGGTTTACAAGATGTTGATGCACTCTACCTTGTTTCCTTTGTTGAACTATGGAATAGATGGGGCAGTGGATAGGAACATGATTATTTCCTTCACATAGGAAGCAAGTAGCTTGAGATGTGGGGCATTGATTAGTTGGATGTTTCTTTTCACAATTGGGGCATTGATCTTCATGCTCCTTGGAAGTGTGATTCTTGTCTCCACAAATATTGCAAGCTTGGGTTCCTTCTAGAATATCATCTTTGTCATCCTTGTTGTCATTAGCTCCTTGGGAAGAGTTTTCTCCCATGTTGGTCATTTGAGTAGCCATCCCTTGCAACAATTGGGATTGAAGTTTCAAAATCCTTTGTATGGCTGGGTCTAATCCATTGTTGTTGGCTAAAAGCTGAGTTGTCACTTGGCTCAACTGGGTTTGGTTTGCTAGCAGTTGGTCTCTCATGTTGACCTCTTGGTTGTTGTTGTCATCATCCTTGATGTTGGAGTTTCTTGGAGTAGTCATCTGTTTGGGTTGGATTGGGATTAGAATAGGCAAAATATTTCTAAGGAAATAATTCTAATCACACACATCACAATTCACACAAGCAATGTGCAAGCAATCACAAACAAACATTCCACTCAAACAACAAGTTTCAGGCATATTTTTAGGCAACCAAAAATATTTTTGTTACACCTCATAAGTTGGTGGGTTTGACTTATACTATATATGGTGGTCCATCTATGTGGTTCACTTGAGATTTTTCCATCCTTCTTGGTTGATTCTTTTTGAACAAGATCTTTGTATCCTTAGAAAATTTCTTGCATCTTGGTCCCAAAACTTCAAAGAGATGATGGTTCCTTCTAAGTTGTGTTTCCTTAGTCTTCAAGTCTTGAGTAACATTTCTTATCTTCTTTTGTAGTCCTTAGTGATATCCAAGATTGAAGTCCTTGGTGAAAATGTTGAAGATGTTGAAGTCATTAGAGTTGAAGATGTTGAAGTCATTAGAGTTGATGATGTTGAAGTCATTAGAGTTGAAGATGTTGAAGTCATTAGAGTTGAAGATGTTGAAGTCATTAGAGTTGAAGAAGTCCTTTGCACATGATGAAGTCTTTGGCCATGGGGTAGGTTTTGTCCATCAAGTTTGAAAAGGAAGAGATGTAGAATCAAAACCAAAATGGTTGAGGAAAGAGTTTACAAGATTTTTTGTAAATAAGTTTTGGAACAAATACAACTCCTATTTTTCTAAGGGGTTTTGTCCAATCCTAGGGTTACAAATCCTACAGGCAACACAATGCTCTGATACCATCTGTAAGGTTCCCAACCTTTAATAAGGTAGAGATCCCTATGTTTACAATGCTAGTCCCTGGATCAATAGCTAGCATCCACAGTTAAGATGTAATATCAAGAAACAAAGGTCATAATACAACTTTATAACCAGGAATAACATAATTTATTACATCTTACATAGCTCATTTGGCTATTACATTACATTGCAGCAGAATATCTATAAGCATGGGGTCCTTCATCTTCAAAGTGCCACAGGCAGATATGTTGGTTGTAGACTTGTAATCCTAATCATTAAACTTCACTAATATCAAACAAACCTGCAACATAACAAGTTACAGCCACAAGGGTCAATACATTTGAATTGTATTGGCAAGTGATACTATGGTAGTATAGTGGAGTCTATCATCTATATGCATTTGGCTAAGTGGAGCATAGGCTTGCTTTGCTCAAAATAGATTTTCCTTATCATTTGAAAACACTAAGTTTTTGCTTGACAAAAATATCACCCAAGGCATCTCCCAATAGAAATTGGTGATCCTTCAACCCTTGTTCAACCACAAGTTTTTATCTTAGAAATTTGGATGATGAGATTCTTGATAGCTTCCATGTCTTGATGCTCAAATTGTCCTTTGCCAGGGACATGGCTAAGTACTTAGATTTTACACTCTGTAGAGGTGGTGCACTTTCCCCACAAGACTTGGTTTCCCAAGACAAGATCTTTTAGAAGCCTTTCCTTAGACCAGAATGGACGCGCTCCAACCTATCATTCCCCTACCACCAACTGTCCATTTGGCTAAGTTCTTGCAACCTATATGATCCAGGCAGAGCCCATAATGCCATGTGGTTGCACTTGAAGCTTCTCAACATTTGACATCTCAAATCTCTTTGTTCCTGGGTGGCCATCCACAAGTGAGATACACAAGGTAAACCATAGAAATGGGCCTTGTGAACCACTCAACACAAACCATTCCTTCCAATCCACCCAGGTGATTCATTCACTTAGTTGTTTTATTAACAAAACACAAGTCCTCAGACTTAGAAATTTTCCATAGCATGAATATATATTCCACCCTTGTTTTCTATTAGCTAAGCTAAGAATGATAGTAGTAGGAATCTTAACTTAGGAAAATTCTACTAAGGTTTCATCTACTAGGATTTCCCATAGCATGGTTTATACTTAGCAAAATTCCATGCAAGTCTTACTTAGAAATATCACTAATGCATAGTGAAAATAATAGGACAAAGTATGAAGCATCACTTGCCTTTTTGGTAGAGAGTATAAGTTCACTCCTTGATCTTTGCAATGTTCACTCACTTCAAATCACTACAATTCAATCAAGCAAACAATATTTCAATCTACCATTCAAGCAATTCATCACATAAAATGATAAAATCAAAGTAATGCATGCAAGCATGCAATAGGTTGTTTTATTTGTAAAAGTGGTTTCTAGTAGGTTGTAAACATTTGGAAACACCTATTGGTCATTTTATAAAGTGTCAAAGTAATTTGCAAAAGGATTCACTTTATAAACCCTTTTTAAAACAAGGTATCATTTTATGTGGTGTTAAAATGTTTTCAATAAGGCATTAATCGATAGGGTTCACAAAATATGTTTTCAAACCATAAAATCTGGTGTTTAGGGTCAGAGAGTTTATTTCCAAAACATTTCTCAAAGGTTTTCTTCCAAAACCATTTTTAATAATTAAACCATATTTTTATTTGACTAGAATTGGTTTAAATCCAAGATTCATTCTTTTGTTTCACCAAATACATTTTTTAAACCACAATTTGTTTCCTAGGGTCAGTAGGTTCAAAACAAACCATTTGCTAAAGATTTTATCCCCAAAATCATTTTAGAATAATTTTTATAACCTAAACAAGCATACATAAGTTTTTGCAAAAACAAACATTTTACCAGAAGCTTTTTACTAAACAAAGTGCATGGTTGGCTAGGGCTTGTTTTTCTGAATCCATTGATATAAAGTTTGCAAAATTTGGACGTGTAGATTTAAAGTTATGGAATTGACAAAATCACATATCTAATAGATTCAAATCTGTTTTTAAAACCAGAGTCTGGCCACGTGTCTTGTTATTACTCGTCCATACCGTTTCGTCTGGATCACGCTCTATGGTGCGTTGGATTTAAGTTAGATCGAGCGGTGCAGATCAAGCGTAACGGTTCAGGTTTAAGTGATCTATCGCGTCCCTACTATCTTCATCTAACGGCTATCAACACAGCGACCAAGAACTGGCGGTGCCGAGCGACGGTGAGCGGCGGCGATGCTCGGCTAGCGGCGGAGCTGGCGCTAGAGGAAGCAAGGAAGAGTAGGGAGATGCTCACCAGGCTCAGGAGAACACGGCGAAGCTCAAGATACTCGCGGTTGGTCAAGGGGCGCACTGGGGTTTCAGGAATTGCTCGTCGGAGTTGCACCTGACGACGGCCATGCTCTGTCGTCATCGAGGGCGGTGCTACGGGTCACGAGGGATCAAACGCTAAGCACGGTCAGATGCGCAAGAGTGTGGCGATGATGCGTGCATGAAGGAGAAGGAGAGGGGCGGTCAGGTTCTTACCAGAGGAGTCGCCGGAGAGGAAAGCAGATGGTGGCGCTACTGTTCGTCGTTGTGGTCGACGCTGCAGGGCACGCGCGAGAGAGATGAGGGTGCAGGGAGGTGCGCCAGAGTCTGGGTAACGTACATGTGTGCTCGGGGAGGCAAGGGGCGGCGAATACTGGCCGGAATCGGCAGGGAAAGCCGTTGGAGACAGAGGTGTTGTCGCAAGAAATTTGCGCCGCCTGGGGGCTCCGGTGGGGTGTGGTCTGGGGGAGAAGGAGGAGGAGACCTGGGCGGTTAAGAGGGCGTCGTTGCAGCGCGGGATTAATCATCCATTAATGCGAATTGAAAGCGTGCATTCATGGCAGAAATAGCCGCGAGGTTTGGGGACGAACCAGTCGCGGGGTTGACGACGAGGTGAGCTGGCGATGGGGTCCGCTTGGCAGCGTGAGAGAGGAGTGGGGAGATGGGGTCCACCGGTCAGCGTCTCCGCGGGTGCGATTTTTGGTCTGAAGCGTTTTTCTGCGGGAGAGGAGTAGTGGGCTGGCTGGCTTAGTTGGGCCAGACTTGTTGGGCTGGGTCCTTTTCATATTTTTTCTGTTCTGTTTGTTTTTCTTTTTCTCTTTTCCTTTATTCTGTTTTGGTTTTGTTTAATCAATTCAAACCTCAATTTGAATTCAAACCTTTGCCAAATTTTGTGTAGAATCAAATACTGATTAGTAGTATATTCTGAAGTCAATTTTGGGAATTTATTTTATTCTTTTTGGGGTCTTTTTAATTAATAAAAAAGGGCCCTTGTTTCAAATCAAAATAGGATTTAATAATGTTTTTAATTCCATTTGATTTCTAAATTCTTCCAAAACCTTTCAGTAGGTTTTGTTTACTTAAAAAGGGTGTCAAATAATTCATCTTGAATTATTTGGAAAGGTTTTTAATAGGATTTATTAATCATCTAAAATTTTGGTTTGTCTTTATTCCAAAAGGATTTGGTCTAAGCCATTTTATTTTAGTTTGGAAATTCTTTATCCTTTTATTTTATTTGGATTTGGATTATATTCAATCCATTTGCTTAATAGATTTGGCCAAGATTTGGTTTGATCTTTAAATATTCTTTATTTAATATTTCTTATTTCATCTTATAAAAACCATATCTTTTTATTTAGAGATCCAAACTTGGTGATTCCAATTTATAAAATCTTATTTAATCTTTGTTTATCCTTTGTGAATGTTTGTTGATCAATTTTTATATGGATCAAATCCATGGATTTGGAGATGACTTGGAAATGATTTTATTCCATTTGGGTTTAGGGTTTGGATTTATTTTCCAAGTGTTTTAAATTTCCAGATACATTCATTGAGGAATGCATTTCCCATGATTTGGTGTTTTGTTGGATTCAAACTTTTACCAAAGTTTGTTCAAGATGGGATTTTAATTTTCCTTTTAGAAACCAAAAGTTTCTTTTCACCCTGATTTTTAACAAAAATTTATTTTGTTTATTTTATTTTTCACATTATGTGACACTCAGGGACTAAGCCATCTCCTTCAGCCGGATCCACTTTCTTCTACTACAAGGCGGATGGCCACTAGAAGAGGAACTACAGCAAGTACTTGGCCGACAAAGCCAAGAGTGGAGGTATGACTTCCTACTCAGGTACACTTGTTTGCAATGTTATAGACATATATCTTGCTGATGCACCTAATAGTTCTTGGGTATATGATACCGGATCAGATATTCACATCTACAACGCGTTGTAGGGACTGGTAAGAACTAGGAGCGTAGCAAGAGGCAAGGTTGATATTCGAGTCGGCAACAAAGCAAGAGTTGCTGCTTTGGAAGTCGGCACGATGCAACTTCATTTACCTTTCGGATTCATTATGGAACTAAATAATTGTTATTATGTTCCAGTGCTCACTCGAAACATTATTTCTGCTTCATGTTTGATGAGGCAAGGCTATGAGTCGAATATCAAGAATAATGGTTGTTCTTTGTATTTGAATGATATGTTTCACGGCTTTGCACCCGTCCAGGACGGGTTATTTATTTTGAATCTTGATGGTGAGTCGGTTTATAACATAAATGTTAAAAGGTTGAAACCAAATGATCTGAATATGACTTACTTTTGGCACTGTCGGCTTGGTTATCTAAGTTGGAAACGCATGAAGAAGCTCCATGATGATGGACTCCTAACTTCCTTCGACTTGGAGTCGTTCGAGACATGCGAATCTTGCCTACTCGGCAAAATGACCAAGACACCTTTTGCAAAGAGTTGCGAAAGGGCGTCCGACTTGTTGGGACTAGTACATAGTGATGTATGTGGATCAATAATCACGACAGCCAGGGGTGGTTATGAGTACTTCATTACCTTCACTAATGATTTGAGTAGGTATGGATATATCTACTTGATGAAACATAAGTCGGAAGCCTTTGAAAAGTTCAAAGAATTCCAGAATGAAGCACAGAATCAACTCGGCAAGAAAATAAAGTTTCTTGATTGACCGAGGAGGCGAGTACATGAGCCATGAGTTTGATGACCATCTGAAAAGTTGTGGAATAGTTCCTCAACTTACTCCGCCAGAACGCCACAAAGGAATGGTGTTTGGAAGGCGAATCGGACCTTGTTGGACATGGTACGGTCAATGATGAGTCGGACAGATCTGCCTTTATCATTTTGGGGTTATTGTCTAGAAACAGCGGCGTTCACACTAAACAGAGTACCATCAAAATCGGTAGAGAAGACACCGCATGAGATGTGGACAGGCAAAAAGCCGAGTTTGTCTTTTCTTAAGATTTGGGGTTGTGAAGCATTTCTCAAGCGACTACAGTCGGACAAGCTTACAACCAAGTCGGATAAGTGTATTTTCGTGGGGTATCCAAGGGAAACCTTGGGTTACTACTTCTACAACCGAGAAGAGGGCAAAGTGTTTGTCGCTCGGAACGGTGTCTTCCTTGAGAAAGAGTTTCTCAGTCGGGGAGTAAGTGGGAGCATGGTGCAGCTCGAAGAAATTCGAGAGGAACCGGTTAGTAGAAAGTCGGCAAAAACCTTGGAGGTTGAGCCGGTCGTGGCAGCTGAGCCGGCAGCAGCACCTGTACTGCGAAGATCGGCAAGATTACGAAGTGTTCGTGATGTGTTACTGTTAGACAGTGATGAGCCGCCAAATTATTCAGAAGCGATGGTGGGATCTGATTCCGAGTCATGGCTTGGAGCCATGAGATCCGAGTTAAAGTCCATGGATGAAAATCAAGTTTGGAACTTGGTTGATCTGCCAGACGGTGCAAGACCCGTCGAGTGCAAATGGGTCTTTAAGAAGAAAACTGATATGGATGGAAATGTTTCAATCTATAAAGCATGTCTTGTCGTGAAGGGGTTCTGACAAGTTCAAGGAGTTGATTACGACGAGACTTTCTCGCCCGTAGCGATGCTTAAATCAGTTCGGATCATGTTAGCTATAGTGGCCTATTTCGACTATGAGATATGGCAGATGGATGTCAAAACGGCTTTCCTTAACGGAAATTTAACCGAGGACGTGTATATGATACAGCCCGAGGGTTTTGTCGATCCGGATAATGCTTACAAGGTATGTAAACTTCAGAAATCCATTTATGGGTTGAAGCAAGCATCTCGGAGTTGGAATATTCGCTTTGATGAGGTAGTCAAATCGTTTGGCTTCATCAAGAGTGATCATGATTCTTGTTTATACAAGAAGTTTAGTGGGAGCAAAGTAAACTTTCTAATCTTATATGTGGATGACATATTATTGATTGGAAATGATGTCCAGATGTTGCAAGAAACCAAGGAATCATTGGAAAGGAGTTTCTCAATGAAAGACTTGGGTGAGGCAACATACATCCTCGGAATCCGGATCTATAGAGATAGATCAAGGAGGCTCATTGGATTGAGTCAGAGTACTTATTTGGACAAAGTGTTGAAGAAGTTCAACATGGAATCGTCTAAGAAGGGGTTCTTACCGATGTCCCATGGTGTAAAACTTAGCAAGACTCTGTGTCCTTCGACAACTGATGAGCGAAGTCGGATGAGTGCGATTCCGTATGCTTCTGCAGTCGGATCCATCATGTATGCCATGATTTTTACTAGGCCGGATGTTTCATATGCTCTAAGTGTTGTGATCAGATACCAGGATGATCCTGGAGAAATCCACTGGACAGCGGCTAAAAATATCCTAAAGTACTTGAGAAGGACTAAGGATATGTTCTTGGTTTATGGTGGTGAAGATGAACTCAGTGTAAAGGGTTACACGGATGCGAGTTATCTTACTGACTCTGATGATTCTCGTTCGCAATCTGGATACGTGTTTATTATAAATGGAGGTGTTGTGAGCTGGAAGAGTTCCAAGCAAGAGGCGTATGCGCATCTACAACAGAGGCTGAGTATATTGCCGCCTCGGAGGCAGCAAAGGAAGCTGTTTGGATGAGGAATTTCCTCATGGATATTGGTGTGGTTCAGGGCTTGTCCAATCCGTTGGACGTGTATTGTGACAACAATGGTGCTATTGCACAAGACAAGGAACCTAGACAGCACTAGAAGAACAAGCACATACTCATGCGGTACCACCTGATTCGCCAGTTCGTGGATCAGGGTGATATCAAGTTATGCAAGGTACACACGTATGCAAATATTGCGGATCCGTTGACAAAGCCGTTACCACAGCCGAAGCATGAGGCGCACCTGAGAGCCATGGGCATTAGATGCTTAGACATGTGATGTCAGATGATTGACTCTAGTGCAAGTAGGAGACTGTTGGGAATATGCCCTAGAGGCAATCATGTATGATGATATTTCCCATTGTATTCATAAAAATATTAAGTAGTCCTTGTATAAACATCTGATGTGTATCATTGAATATGTGATTCGGTTGTGGAACTATGCATTCATGTTGTTTGTACTAAATATCCTTGGTCATTGACGTTGTGCTGGACACACAACTTAGACCAATGTGAAAGTTGGCTTGATGACTCGGTTCCACTTGTCATGGGCATGGAGATGATATTCCAACTTACACAAACTCGGCTAAAGAGTTTAGCGAGTCGGATTGACCCATATTGAGGTTCAATGAACTAGCTGTCATTTGTATATCTCAATCAATGTAATCCTTAGACCTAAGGTTGTTGCATAGTCCGGATCACCGACTTAGGTTCTGTCAAACACTGATCCGTAACTGGTAAGTTATAAAGGCAGAGTTCAGGTCGACTGAGAATCAAGCTGCGTGATGTGAATAACCAAGATGGGATTTTGCCCCTCCACTTAGAGAGATATTCTCTGGGCCCACTCGGAAGATATGATTCGGAAAGCATGGCCATGCACGACTCGGTTAAGTGTTAACCGAGGCGGTCGACTAAGAGTTAGTCGGGTGAATCACTTATCTCGGATCGAGAAGAGATTCGGACTATTTAAGGGATGACAATTATTCGCCTATAGTCTTACAAGGTATATCGTGAGGCAAAAGGGACTCGGACGTAAGTCGCATTAGAAAGGCAAGTCGTCATGACTCTGTGGTACTTGGGAGTCGGCACGTTCTGCTAGGAGCCGCTACCGACTGATCGATTGAGAGTCGGACTCCAATCGTGTCCAAGTAGCCATGAGCCTGCGGGGTCACACACTTAAGAGCGGGAGAAATTTCGGATTGGATCTGAACCTGTAATCTGGTTGGGTTGGACCTAAACTGGATTAGGACTGAGTTAGTGAGTTGGACTCATGGTGACTAGTGTTATATAGGCTTTAGTGAATGGGCCACGCGAGCAGAGCCCACGTTCACTCCCTATATATAGTGGAGCACCGTAACCCAGAAAGGTTAATCGTTGTTCGGTTAGGTCATTCCATGTGTTGGAAACCCTAGCTCCACAGCAGTCCTACCATTGTTACGAACCTAGCAGTTTGCCGCCGGTGCTCCTCCTTGTACGTGTGGATACCAGCAGAGGTGTTGTACGATCAGCACCAGGACGATCGGATCGCAAAGGACTGCACTGCATCAACTGACGCGCTTCATCAGTAATCCGCAACTATGCGTCTAGTGGTAAACCTCGTGGCCTTCTACCTCTGCTAGATCTTGGGATCACCATGTTAAAGGGGAAATTTTTGTTTTATCTCTACGTGGCCCAACAGGGAGAGGATCTCCCGACAGCGTCATCAGTTCTTTGCAGCTCGTTAGCCCTGAACCTTAAATTCGAGAAGCAAAATGGAAAATTCTATGGAAAATTTCCTAAATCGAAGCTACTGATTTACGGTTTTGGGGGTTTGGTTTTCACGCATACCTACCTAGACGATGAAGGGGTCCTCAGAGGCGAGGGAGAGCGTCTGCACCGCAGGGGACCACAGGCGGCGGTGGTGGAGAGGAAGAGGACCGAAGGCGGTGATGGTGGAGGGCGACGGCGGTGGACAATGGTCTAGGCGGGCGGTGGACAGATCTGAAATATTTTTCCAAATAGTTTTAGATATTTGCCGCCAAGTACTATCCTTAGATGGCTGCAAGTGGAAAACGTCTCTAAGAACATCCGTTCTCTAAATATTACATATTTTGCCTCCAAGTACTTCCCTAGCTAAGATGACTAGTAATTTGAAAAGAGCTAATATTCGAAACTCCGGATATATTCAGAACTCTGACGTTTGATTATCCTAAATTTTGAGAAATATTCATAATTTAAAGAAAAAGAAAGGTCTGTATTAATGCTTGCTAGAGTGAAATTGAGTCCCATGAGACAAAATGAGGTTCATAAATTGAAAGAAATAATGAGCATAGTACAAGCCTTGGATCTTTACCCTGAAAGGCATGACGATTAGTGTTCATGTGCGTGTTGCAGAGCAATAAGGTGAAAGTGTTTTAAATTTTACCAATTCAAATGTTTAATCACAAATTGAGATTATTTGGTTACTTAATTATGAATTTTTCACCAATATAACCTTTTTCATGTATTCTTTGAAGGAAGTCTCGTTGAGTGAATATTCAGACATCCGACTATATTCAGAACTCCGGATTTTGTTAATCCTAAATTTTGATAATAATTCATAATTTAAAGGCAAAGGAAGATGTTTAGACATGCTTGCTAGAGTGAAATTGAGTCCTAAGAGTAAATGAGGTTATACATCAAAGAAAATATATGGGGTGGTACATATATACCTTGGATAGGTTATATTGTTGTGTGCGTACAACCTAAATTTTGTTCATGCGCTTGCTGTAGAGCAATAAGGTGCAAGTATTTTGAATTTGACTAATTCAAATGTTTAATACCGTTGTGAGATCCTTTTGATGTATTCCTTGAAAATTATAATATAATCGAACACTAGAAATATTTGATAGTGTGCATGAGCATGATCAATAATATAATTGAACACTAAAAAATTGAAGAAACTCCATATAAAGAAGTAGATTAATATATAAATGAGGTACTTATAATTAATAGTTCAACCACCAGATACACAGCGAATATAGATATTGTTTTAGCTTACATGCAACCAGAGGTAATAATTAACTTAAACAAAATATAAGAAGGGGCAGCAGGAGGGACATGGAGATGCCTTAGCAGGGGCAGCATCAGGAGCATGCATCAGCCTACTCGAGGGGAAACAGACCAGTCCTAACATATTCCTGGAAGAATTTGCCGTACGCTGCATGTCGTGCCAAGGTCTTTGCCTGGTGCCTTCGGCCTTCGCGTCCACCAATTCCCAGCGCGTGCTGGATCATTTTGTTGATGTCCGTGTCGATGACTCTGCCACAGAATGGGCAAAACATTTTTTCCTTATGGTGGAAAGGAATTTCCCACACTGTAACCGCCTCAGAGCATAGCGGGTCTTGTTTTCCCTAGAGTACTTGCTAGAGTCCACGTCATCTGAATCCTCATGTTGATTTTTAAGAATATATAACTTAGAACTCATACATATGATTGGATTGTAGTACAACTCAAGAAATGACAACATATGTAATATAATATTAAACTAATATCAAAGAGACCGTATCTCAGCAATAGTTTAATCATTTCATATATCAGTTCATGTATCCAAACAGAATGTATCTTAGCAATAGTCTGTGGTCTCATAAATTGTAATGTAATCCTTCTTATACACTATGAACGCATGTATTTCCTAAATAATATAATTATAAATAACCAAAAGCCAAACAATATTCAGGTACATGTAGAAACAACTTATTATCAAAACCATGCATATACATATGCATCATACAAATCATTTGTTTCCTACTAGTTCATAAGTTTTTTAGAGATGGAGTAAGTGAACCAAAGTATCAATTGCACAATTTATATTGTTGTACATTGCCTCATGTTCACTAACCCATCCCTAAAAAATTTGACACCATCATATGTGTCTCCCCTTGCACTCTTTTGGGGAAAAATTGAATCATTGAATTCAGTAAGGAATAGAAATGTAATGTTATATGCATGTTGTGTATCGAAATCAACACTCAACACTCAGCTGGCAATCCCTAAAATCAAATATGTTATAGATCGATTAAATTTACAGCATAAGAAGAACCGTATGAACAACATGCCAAGCAAATGTAAATCTACTAGATGGTAGATGAACGGATCTAATCAAATCTCTAAAACAATCGACCATTTAAATTATATATATTCTCTACATCAAGAGCAAAAAAACTATAGACGATTGAGCAAATCCTATGTATGTATAGTGAAATATGCGGCTGCGACTAGAGAAGCTAGCAAGTAGTACCTCAGACGCCTCATCGGAGACCTCCTCCTCGAACTCGTCGTTCTCCGTGATTATGTTAGGGATTTGTTCGTGGAGGATGGGGTTGTGGACGTAGAGCACCGGGTTGCCTCCTCCTTTCGCATGCTCCTCATCTAGATCTGCCGCTGGCACCATGACATTGTCGGCCACCTGCTGCTCGATGGCGACGACGACTGGCTGGACGGAGCCCAAAGCATCGACGGCACGGCAAAGAGCGGCATGCATGCCCGGAGAATCCGCCTCCGCCTGCTCGGCAACGTCCGAGCCATCTGCTGCTGCGCCTCCAACTGGCTTCACCTCCGGCTCGTCTCCACGCGTATGCTTCATGTCACAGCTAAGGAAAGGGAGATGGTGCTATGAAGGAGATTCGGCGTGTGTGGAAGGTGCATATTGGGGTTTTGTGACTAGACAGATTGGGGGAAATGACATGAGCTCGTGGAATAAGAATGTCGAGCGGGTTTATATGCGGGACCGTTGGTAGTCCTCGAGTGGGCACGTGGGTGTCGACGTGTGTGGGTGGGGCTAGTACATGATCTCTACTTTCTAATTGCATTAACAACATGCGTATGCTACCTCGAGAACATGCATGAAACCAGTTGTCGATACGAGCGGCATAATGGTCCGCCTCAGAAGACCCCTAGAGGCGATTAATATTTTTGATTGACTGCGGTTGAGTGATCTAGGGATATGGTCGCTATTAGCGTCTGTCTCAAGTAAACATTAGAGGCGTCTCATTTTAAAGAATGGATGAGGAGGAAGTATTACTAGATAAGGTGAACATTCCCAACCGTTTGAGGTTAAAGTTAGAGGCGATCAAAAAATTACGACAACCTGAGGGTGATGAACACAGTCGGTGGTTTGTATTTTGAGGGTAAACCAGCTCTAGGCACCGTATCTAAGTAACGGGTTTGTACTAGTGTTATCATCCAAATGTTATCTCGGGTCCGTGTTCAGTTCATTAGGGATAGTTGATATGCGTACCTGACTCACCCGACGAATCGGGGTCAGTTAACTTCCTTCGATAAACAATGCTATCTACTCAAACCCGAGTCCCCGGACTCGAATTCGGAGAAGTGCTGGAGTAATTCGACTCATGCCACGTAGGCCTTATAGAAGTCGAATCCTAATGATTTCAGATATGCACCCAACGCGTTTGTCGGGATTTTCCATCGTACCTGTAGGCATGGTATATTTCTGGTAGAGCGCACCAGGTGCGTTCCCAGGCCAGCTATTATATATGTAGTTCTTATCTTTGTGTCGTAGACATAGCATCTAAATGTTTTTCATCGTGGGGATGATTCGGGTATCCAAGGAGACATTGTCTCTTAGCTACTTATCTGATGGGCAAAGTCACCATGTTGTTCGATTGAGTATCAGTCCCTATGACATAATTGTCAAAAAAAGAGGTCCGAAGGATCATGATAAATCTATCATAGGGTGCGCGACCACCGCTCCCTATGAGAGTATCCCCAGAGTGTCTTTTTGAGTTGTAGACTCGAGCAGAGACTTTAGTCATGCACATCTTGTGGATGCAATTTGCAGCCTTACTTTATCGGATGATAGCCAATGCTTCCTATGGGATTAGCTCCCGATTTCGCAGTCGAATCATAGATTCGAAGGAGGATTCGAGGTATGCGACCTTAGTATTTGTCATAATTGGGCAACTACTGGACCCAGAAGTGCTTCGGGTGCTACCAGCACTCCTGTTAGGAGCAGCCCCCGAGTATTTTTTTCGAGTCATAGACTCTAACAAAAACTTAGTCACTCGAACGAGAGAGCCGTTACGTTTACCCTCCTTTTAATGTAGGTGTGAACGATGGTGACATTAGGGATGACGATGAGTGAGCGCATCCGCCTGTGAGAGCAGTGTTGATGGGACTAGATGGCTGTGGGGCCCACAGTCTGACCAGAATTTAACTAGTCATGCATAAATTAAGGCATTCTTACTCCACTTCCTCGATTTCCTGCACGTGGATGATGTGATGATCAACACGCATGACGCGCTGTAAATCAACGGCTCTCCTTCTTCTTCTGTCGATTAATACGCTGAGGGTGCTAGTATTTTTCCTCTTCTGTTCTTCACTATTCGTCTGTTTCATTTTGTTTGTTCTTCTTTCGTGCCGCCTCTCCCTCCCCATAGTTCTCGCCTCGCGCTAGAAGGCTTTCGAACATTTCCCTCCTCCATTGTTCGTGTGCAGCGTAAGAGGCTCATTTCCAAGATGCGGAATACAAGTAAATCCACTAAAGTTGGAACGAGTGCAGCTCGTGCCGCCAAGAAGAAAGCTACCGGTGGTCGTGTCTCCAATGGAAGGAGGCAGCGGTCGACCATGAAGATCGTGGACCTGCGATAGCTCTGCCAAGCCAGGCTGATTTCACAGAAAGAGGACGATTGTGACCTCCCTGGCCTAGAGGTATTTCCTGATCCTCCTACCAGGTTTCGCGTCATGTTCCTTGTGTTTTTCCTTCGGAGCCTCTCTCTTCCTCTCCATGATTTCGTTTGTGGCCTCCTTTTTATCTATGGGCTTCAACTGCATCAGTTGTTGCCCAATTCTATCTTCCACCTTTCTTGCTTTGTTACCCTGTGCGAGTGTTGGCTCAGAATTGAGCCACACTTCGGCCTCTTCAAGAAGCTATACGCCCTAAAGAGGAAATCAGGTGCTAGTGGCAATGTCTACCAGGTTGGCGGGTGTGGCATCTACATCCACCCGAACCAACAATATTTCAACTTCAACCTCATCGAGTCAGCTCAAAGGTGGAGGACCAAGTGGTTCTACATCATCGACCAGAAGCTGTCCTAGCAAGTTTATGGCTTGCCTCCCTTCGACGCGAATGTAGATACCAAGAGGAAACGATCCTATAAGAACAAAGTTCCTTCGGGTGAGACTGAAGTGGTTGAAGCATTGTACGAGCAAGTGAAGGGCCTTTAGGTGATGAGCGGTCAGGAGGTCACTGGCCACGACATCATTCACATCTTATTGAAGCGTCGGGTGTAGTCCATGAAAGCTAGGGCATACCCGATGTTTTTTATGCTGGATCCAATGATTCGACGAGGGTTTTCACTGAAGAGTTACTGTCGATAGAGCTAGACAGGAAGATCTGGCCATTGAAAAGCTTGACTGCTATTAGTTTGTTCTGATGGAAACATCGACTGCGCCGTTCAGCGTGACCAACCTTATGCTTGAGGTAAGCTCCTTGCTATGCTTTTTTGTTGTGACGTTGCAATTGTATCATGTGATGATCTGGCATCCTTGTAGTTGTAGGATCTGAAAGTGGAGGGCATGATTCCTCCATTGCTTGAGGAGTTCAAGGCTGCTCCGGATGGTGGGGACATGGAGGAGTTGGAGTCAACTGTCCCCATTGCACAGTCGCCCGAACGTGAAGCCCCCGAGTCCAATGACGGAAATTCTTGCAAGACAAACCGAAGTGAAGGCTCGGATGCCTCGACGCCCATGTATCTGAAAGGATCTGCTTATTCGAAGGAGCCTGCTCCTACCACGGGTGCTACAGGGCCAATTCTGGCAGTGCTCCTCTGGGCTATGGCTCCTGAGCCGCAGGCTAAGAAGTAGAAGAAGGCGGAGATATTCGACCTCTCCGACATTACCACATGAGTACCTTGTATATTTTTTTCTTTGAGTGCGTTTCTTGACTTTTTGCTTGATGAATATGCTTTGTTGTCTACATCCGACAGCGGATCGACTCCGGACGAGTCCGTCAAGGACGATGGTGATGAGGGTGTTGTAAACTCCAAGGTTGTGAGTGCTGAAATAGTGGAACCCTCCACGAAGATAGCGGCCACCTCTGGTAGTAGCTCATCGAGTGCCTCCAAGCTAGAAACTCGCATGGTTATTGAGAGGAAGACCACTACAAGACCTTCGGACTCTTCACGTGAGCACGTAAGTATTTTCGAGCTAATCTAACCAGCCCCTGAGTCCTTCTCTTCTAATCTGAGCTTCCATTTTCAGTCATTTCGGCAGGAGATGACTCGCTTAGGCCAGCAGCATGTGCACCTGGAGGCAGAGTTTCAGCAGCTCTAGGGTGAGTGACGTTACTGCCGATGCCTTGAATTACCTGTGATGAATTCGACTGACTGCTTTTGCTTTGATTTCAGAGGATAACAATGAGGTGCTTCGTCAGATGGACTCTCTTGAGAAGAGCCGCAGCATGGTGGATACCAAAGAGAACAACACCCTAGAGGTTCTCGAGTGCTTCAAGCTAGAGGTGAAGCAGCGTGAGAAGAACTCGGCAGCGGCTGCGGCTGAGAGGGAGAAAAGCCTCACTGACCAGCTCATGACCGCTGCCCAAGATCTATCCGGTGAGTTGCCTGGAACACACTTCATATCAATTCTTCCTCTCCCTATGATTCTTCTTTGTTTGTTTATTTTGAGTGTTGC
This sequence comes from Avena insularis, assembly GCA_023614405.1. NCBI lineage: Eukaryota > Viridiplantae > Streptophyta > Magnoliopsida > Poales > Poaceae > Avena > Avena insularis. The sequence goes on from CM042697.1 coordinate 345,923,781, forward strand.
ATACTCATATATGCGACTGGCGTCGTCTTTGCCTGCCAGGTGCTGGAGTGCGCTCGCCCATTAGCTGGCGCCATGGCTACAGTCGAAGACTGTTGCAGCTCCACCCGGGATGCTCTGGTCAAGGCCAAGGAGGTTCTCAGTCGCTTTCACCAGGAGATATTCTTGAAGGCCATGGCTCTGGAGGACGTTGGTGCTCTGGTGGAAGCGCTTGCGGGGGACGCACCTGCTAAATATAAGCATACACAAAAGGGCGCAGGTGCCTCCCTCGTCCTAGCGATGGCTCAAGCATGCGATGATCGTCTGGGCCTCAACAAGGTGACCTCCAAAATGCTGGTGATGATGGAAGGCGAAGAGGTAGCCTTTGGTCCGTTCACTTACCGCTCCAAGAAGTACGGCCCACTCGTGAAGTACTATGCAGAGCTAAAACAGATGACTGCGGCAAAAGCCACTGAGACGGAGGCTGCCATAGACGCCATGAAGCCCTAAGGTGCTTTTGTGTAACTGTTGTTGGTTGCTTTTTGTTTGTAGTCATTTTGCTAGACTTGCTTGTCATCCTTGTATGAGACTGTATTTTGAACTGCTACGTGGTAGCTTTTGTGTAAATATATGCTTTGCTTCCTTTTACACTCTTCATGATCCTTATCTTCCATTATTTTGCTTGCATAGGGTTCATCGGGTGCAGTCATGACAACCTCGCCTATCCCTTGGGCTCCTCTATAGCCAGGGAAAATGAGTTGTCATAGCTCCCTCTGCTTCACGATCGCGTGAAGAGTTTGGAGAAAGATGTTACCATCATCCGCAGCCATGCTGATGTTTGGATGTCGAAAGCAGAAAAGGCCTTCGAGAAGGAGAAATATCTACTTGGAGAGGTTGCTCAAATTGGCGAGCAGCTACAATGTAAGCAAAGTCAATATCGTTTTCATCGGGTCATTTCCTTGGCATTGACTGACTTGGTGTTGTTTTGTAGTTGTGAATCTCATTCTGCGGGAAGAGAAAGATCGCGTCGACATTCGGCTGAACTGCCTGACCCAACAAGAGCTGGAGGCTAGGGGATTCTTTTGGATGGACTGGAATCGAGCAACTGTGTTGGCAACGGTGCAGGACCGTGTTCATCAAGTGTTGGAGGTGCTGAAGAGCGCTCGGTCAACACTCACGTTGATATTCAGCTCCATGTTTCCCCTGGATGAATCTCCTTCCAGCGTGCTTGGACTGTTGCAGAAGTTCCGCACCATGAGCTTGGTAAAGGAGTGCATGCACCAGCAGCTTGTCGCAAGTGCCAAGGCTGCATTGGCCCTTGTTCACCTGCACCATCCCGATGTAGACCTGGCGGCCATTGTAGTGGGACCGCTAGTTCCTCCGGATGGTATGGCCTGGAACATGCGACCCCATTACTGTGCAGTTGCCCAGCCTGCTAACGATATTATGAAGATGTTTAACCAACGCACCAATGGCATTCTTCAGTGGCAGTGGTAGTGAGTTGTCCTGTGTAAAACATGTATAGGATGTAAAGTTTGTATAGTTTTGGCTAGGCGGTGTTGCCCTTGTAAAAATTCTGTAGTAGTGCATGTTATGCATTTGATTTAATTGTAGGGCATTTACGTTTTGTTAGCCTGACATTTGCGGATCTCAACTCCTTGCCAACCTATTAGTTGGGTTGCAATTAGGTTGGAGTTTTCAAGGTTTCAATTGCTAGCATGGTCAGTTGCTCAGGTAAATTCAATGGTAAGGAAGGTGATGAGCCGACGAGGTCTCCGGGTGAGGCGTAGCCCTAGAGTGCAATATGTATGAAAAATGTAAAGAAAAGACTCGTTGGGTGAGGAACTTAGCTTTACTTATTGCAGAATAGCAGGTAGATGTTTTGGCTAAGTAGCCTTATTCGAAAGTAAAAACATCTAGGGGTAGAAGCACTTTAGCCGCACGACGTTCTAGGTGTTGGATTATGTAACTCCAGTTTCTACATCCTTGAGGCGATAGCCACCACCTACGATCACTTCGGTAATGGTCCTTCCTAGGGGGACTCGAGCTTTAGGTGCCCTTTTTGCTTGAGTTGCGGGATGAGGTCTCCTTTGACGAAGGACCTTGGCCACGTCGGTTGTGGTAGTTGCAAAGACTCTTTTGGTACACTATCGAGTGAGTAGCCGTGATGTCACGTGCCTCGTCCAACAAATCGATGGAGTCTTCGAGTGCGATCATAGATTCGGCATCGTTGTAGGCGACAACCCGTGGGGCCTTGTAGTACTGCCTCAGCGCCATGCACCATGAAGAAGGGCGTATACACAGTGGCATTGTTTGAAGTTGTGCGCAGGCTCCAAAGTACCGAGGGCAGCTCCTCTTCCCTGCCCATGCTCCTGCCACTCGTTCGAGAGGTCGGAGGAGTCATTTCTTGATGTTGTTGCAGACGAGGTTGTTAGCCTTTTTGACTTGACCTTGGTTTGGGGGTGCTCCACTGAGGCGTAACTGATGTTGATGTCGAGATTGTCGCAGAAGCCTTGGAACTCCTTCGAGGTGAAGTTTCTTCATTTTTTGGTGATGATTCTATGTGGCACCCCAAACATTAAGACGATGGACTCGAAGAATTTAACGGCAGTGGTACCGCTCTGGTTGGTAGCTTCGATCCATTTGGTGAACTTGTCGACGGCAACGAGGAGGTAGACATAACCTCCAGGTGAAATTTTTTGGATCTTGCCCACCATGTCGAGTCCCCATTGCGCAAAGGGCTAGGCCAACGGGTTTGGTCGTAGCTCGGAGCCTTGTGCATGTGGCTTGTCCGTGAATCGTTGGCAGGCATTGCACTTCTCGACTATGCTCTTGGCGTCAAGCATCACCGTTGGCTAGTAGAAACCAACACGTAGTGCCTTGGCGAACAGGGTGCGACTGCCGGCGTGGTGGTCGCGGGTGCCTTCATGGATGTCAAGGAGGATGCTTCTTTCGTTACCGTTGGTGATACATCGCTGGAGGACTCTGGTGATGCTCCATTTTTAGAGTTTGATGTTGATGATGGTGAAGGCCTTGGAATAACGAGCAACGTGTCGCGCGTCCATCGGGTCATTTGGCAGCTTCTTACTTAGTAGGTATGTGATGTACGGCTGAGGCCAGGAGGGCTCAATGAGCATCGCCTCCACTGGGCCCTCGAGTGAAGGGTCTGATGCCTTCTCCGCAGGTGCTCCGGATACTTTTGGTGGCGTAGCCCCTGAGTGTGGAACTGCTTCGGGTGAGTCCATGGATGGCTTGCTCTTAATAAAGCGCTCACATATTTGCTCCAGGAACACGCCTGGTGGAACTGGAGCACAGGTAGATCCAATCTTGGCAAGTTTGTTAGCTTCCTCGTTGCTTTCACGTCCAACGTGCCAGAGTTCGTAGCCATCAAAGTCTCCTTCGGGTGAGTTGTAGAGGTCATGGTATGTGATTATATTGTTGCTGATGGCATCGCAAGTGTGCATTGTTTGTTGTATGACGAGGTTAGAATCGCCATAGATGACCAATCTAGTGGCGTCGCTGGCTTTGGCCATCCGCATTCTATGAAGCAAAGATTTGTATTCTGCTTCGTTGTTGGACGCACGGAATTTCATCCACAACACGTACCGCATCTTGTCACCTTGTGGGGACGTCAGGATGACCCCGGATCCTGCTTCTTCTTGGCGCTTGGATCCGTCTAAGTGCATTGTCCAGACCCTTGACATGTCCGTGGTGTCCGGTAGCGGGAGATCCATCTAGTGGACGAGGAAATCTGGGATCACCTATGACTTGATTGTGGTGCACCGTTCATAGGTGATGTCCCGTGGGGACAGCTCGATGCCCCAAAGGGCTACCCGCCCCATTGCTTCGGGGTTGTTGAGGATATGATACAGTGGTGCGTCATTCACCATGACGATCGGGTGCTCCTAGAAGTAGTGGTGTAGTCAACGTGTTGTCATGAACACGCCATAGGTTAGCTTCTGGTAATGGGGGTACCGCTGCTTTGTTGGCGTAAGTACCTCGCTAAGGCAGTACATCGGACGATGTACGTCGTGGATCTTTCCTTCTTTGGTTCGTCCGACCATGAGCATGGTGCTGACCACTTGGTGTGTTGCAGAGATGTATAGCAACATAGCTTCCTTATCTTTGGGGGTCACCAGGACTGGTGAGGTTGACAGTAAGCGCTTGAGGTCTTCGAATGCTTTTTGTGCTTCAGTTGTCCACTCGAATTGCTCCATATTGCGGAGGATCTGATAGAAAGGGAGAGCCTTTTCGTCCATCCGACTGATGAATCGATTAATCGCCATGGTTCGCCCAGCCAGTTGTTGTACGCCCTTGATGTTCTTCAGCTTCTCCATGGCCAGTATGGCCTTGATATTCTTTGGGTTTGCTTTGATTCCCCTTGTAGAGATGAGGTATCTGATTAGTTGTCCAGAGAGGATGCTGAAGGCGCACTTTTCTAGGTTCAGTTTGATCTTGTAGAAGTTGAGGTTGTCGAACATCTCGCGAAGATCGTCGATTAGCGTTGTGCTTTCTTTGGTCTTCACCACTATGTTGTCGACATAGACTTGGATGTTGCGACCAAGCTAACTTTTTAGGCATGCCTGCATGCACCTTTGATAGGTTGCACATGCGTTCTTCAGCCCGAAGGGCATTGTGTTGTAGCAGTAGACCCCAAATTGTGTGGTGAGGGCGCTTTTTCCTGGTACTCCACCTCTATCTGAATCTGGTGGTACCCTGAGTAGGTGCTGAGAAAGGAGAGGCGCTCACACCCCGCAGTAGAATCAATGATTTGATCAATCTGCGATAACGAGAAGTGGTCCTTTAGGCAATGATTGTTGAGGGACGTGAAGTCCACACACATTCGTAATATGTTTGTATCTTTCTTTGGTACCAGCACGAGGTTAGCTACCCAGGTGATTTCTTTGATTTTGCGAAGTCAGCATCGAGGAGTCTGTTGACTTCCATGCTGACAGTCGATGCATCGACTGCTTGACCGGGCGTGCATCAGGATACACATTAAGTGCGTGCTCGGCGAATTCCCTGGGAACTCCTGGCATGTTTGTAGGACACTAGGAAAATATTTCCTAGCTCTCACGGAGGAATTAGATGATCATGATTTCCTATGCGGAACTCAGGTGTTTGGAGATGAGTGATACGTCGTAAACATATCTATAATTTTTGATGCTCCATGCTTGTTTTGTACCAACTATCTTATGTTTTGTCTACACTTTGAGGAATTTTTATACATTTTCTGGAACAAACCTATTAAAAAGATGCCACAGTGCCAGTTCCTGTTTTCTGTTATTTTTGGTTTTAGAAAGGCTAGTAAATAAATATTCTCGGAATTGGATGAAACCAAAGCCAAATTTCCTATTTTTCCAGACACTACAAGGAGTCCAAAGGAGAGACGAAGAAGCGCCACGAAGCAGCCGCACAGGTCCACCCTAGGCTGCACTACCCTTTGGTGTGGGCCCCTCGGGCGTCCACTGACCTTGCCCCTTCGCCTATATAAACCCCCCGAGGAAAAAACCCTAAAGACCCGATCAGAAATCCACGAAAAAGTCTGTAGCCGCCGCCACCATCGTCCCTAGATCTGGAGGGATCTGAAGCTCTTCCGGGCACTATGCCGGAGAGGGGAGATCATCCCGGAGGCCTTCTTCATCACCATTCCATCCTCTGATACGTCGGAAATGTATCTATAATTTTTGATGTTCCATGCTTGTTTAGTATCTACTTTGCTTTGCTTTGTCTACACTTTGAGGTGCTTTTTACATGTTTTCTGGTACTAACCTATTAACAAGTTGCCATAGTGCCAGTTGCCTGTGTTCTGCTATTTTTGGTTCCAGAAAATCTAGTAAGGAAATATCCTCGGGATTGGATGGGACAAAAGCCAAAGTCAATATTTCACCGAGGAGAACACGGAGTCCAGAGGACAGATGGAGGGGCGCCACAGGGTGGCCACACACCCCCCCAGGCGCGGCCTAGGGTGGGCCCACGCCTGGGCAGGGTGTAGGCCCCATAGCCGCCTCCCAGCCTTGCCTCTTTGCCTATAAGAAGCCCCCGATGCATAAACCCTAAGTACCCAATCAATATTCCACGAAACCGTTTGTAGCCACCGCCACCATCGTCCCTAGATCGGGGGGTCTGAAGCTCTTCCCGGCACTCTGCCGGAGGGGAGATCATACCGGAGGCCATCTTCTTCATCATGCCAGCCTCCGGTATGAAGCGTGAGTAGTTCCACCTTGGACTACGGGTCCATGTAGTAGCTAGATGGTTGTATCTCCTCCTTGTGCTTTCATGTCTAGATCTTGTGAGCTCCGTTCATGATCAAGATCTCATCTATTTGTAATCATGCATGTTGTGTTTGCGGGGATCCGATGGATATTGAGATTACTATGTCAGGTTGATTAATGGTTTTTTTCTATTTTGATTCTATCATGTCTGTGTTGTTTGTGATCTTGCATGCTCACCGTTGTTAGTAGCTATCTTGGCCAAGTAGTTGATAGTGACTCCAAGAGGGGGTATTTATGCTCGATAGTGGGTTCATGCCTCTACTTAATCAAGGGAAGTGAAAAAAATCACTACGGCTGTAGATGTGTTGTTGCCACTAGAAAGAAAACAACGGTCTCTTGTTCATGGAACAAGTCGATTGTTTACCTTACACACTTTTCTTAAAGCATTTGTCTGTTGCTTGCAACTTAATACTGGAGGGGGTTCAGATGATAACCTGAAGGTGTACTGCTAGTCATAGATGTAGTTGGATGGCGGTCTGTGTATATTGTTGTATTGCCCAATCGAATCTCATAGGATCTTTATGTCTAGTATTGCATTGTTATGCCTTTCTTAGTCCTATCAGTTGCCCTGCTGTAATTTTTTTACCCAGCATGCCATGTTTGTTTATCTAAGGAGAACACCTCTAGTGAACTATGGAACCTGGTCCAATCTTTATCATTCATACATCTTCCACTGTTAATATTTACTTGTTGCAAACCACTTTCACCTTCCACACCATACAGTTAATCCTTTGTTATAGCAACCGGTGAGATTGACAACCTCACTGTTAGTTGAGCAAAGACTTGAGTTTGTGTTGTGCAGGTTTCCACGTTGCTTGCAACACCTTTGGGACGTTTCCTTCCTCCTACTAGTTCGATAACCTCGGTTTCTTACTGAGGGAAAACTTGCTGTTGTACCGCATCATACCTTCCGCTTGGGGTCTCCCAACAAAGTGCTGTTGCACGCATCAAGGCTTTTTCTGGCGCCGTTGCCGGGGAGGCTAAGGACGTATTCACAAGGGGAGTCCTCCTCAACCTTTATCTTTACTTTGTTTTTAGTTTTATTAGTTTCTTTTTCTTGGTTTTGCTTGCCTATTTTTATCAAAAACCCCCAAAAAAATTAGTTTAGTTTGGTTTGCTTTCTTTTATCAAAACACAAAAAAATTAGTTCCTGCTCTAGCTGCTGCTGTTTTTGGCTTGCTCCACTTTTGCCAAAATGAACTCTGCTGAGAACACCAAGTTGTGTGACTTCACTAGCACAAACAACAATGATTTCCTAAGCACTCATATTGCTCCACCTGCTCCTGATGCTACCTTTTATGAAATTAAGCCTGCTTTGTTGAATCTTGTGATGAGAGAGCAATTTTCTGGTGCTAGTTCTGATGATGTTGCTGCCCATCTCAATAGCTTTGTTGAACTTTGTGAGATGCAAAAGTATAAGGATGTAGATGGAGATATTATTAATCTCAAGTTGTTTCCTTTCTCCTTGAGAGGAAAAGCTAAAGATTGGTTGCTATCATTGCCTAGAAATAGTATTGATTCTTGGATTAAGTGCAAAGATGCTTTTATTGGAAAGTACTACCCTCCTGCTCATATTATATCTATGACAAGTGATATTATGAAATTTAAACAACTTGATAATGAACATGTTGCTCAAGCTTGGGAAAGATTGAAATCTTTGGTTAAGAATTGTCCCACTCATGGACTTACTGCTTGGATGATTATCCAGACTTTTTATGCAGGTTTGAACTTCTCTTCAAGAAACCTGTTGGAGGTACCTTTATGACCATCACCTTGGGTGCTGCAACAAAACTCCTTGATAATATGATGGTTAACTACTCTGAATGGCACACTGAGAGAGCTCCACATGGTAAGAAGGTAAAATCAGTTGAAGAAACTTCGTCTTTGAGTGATAAGATTGATGTTATTATGGATATGCTTGTTAATGGGAAAGATCCTTTAGATCCAAATAGTGTTCCCTTAGCCTCTTTGGTTGCTCAAGAAGAGCAAGTTGATGTGAACTTCATTAAAACAACAATTTCAACAACAATGCCTATAGGAATAATTTTGGTGGTAACAACAATTATAGGCCTTATCCTCCTAATAATGGCAATGCCTATGGAAACTCCTACAACAATGCTAGAAGTGCCCCCTCTGAACTTGAAGTCATGCTCAAAGACTTTATTAGTAAACAAACCACTTTCAACAAGATTTTGGAGGAAAAGCTTTTAAATGTTGGGAAAAATATTTCCTCTTTGTCTAAAGCATAGTCCTCTTTGATTAATAAAATGGCTGCTAAACCTGAAACCATGGAAAGTACCTTTGCTGCTACTCTTGGCATACAAGTTACTATTGATGAAAACGTTAGAATGTTAGCCCAACTTCATGCTAAGTGGGAAAGGGAAGCTGAAATTGATAGAAACAATAGTGTGTGCACCATCACCACTAAACCACAAGAAGTCCCTATTCATCCTCCTACAATACCTAAGTCTAATGAGTCTACTACTAGTGATGCTAAGTTTGATTTTGATATAGATGGTTGCAACAATTCTGAAGTGATTATGTTCTTGCAAAAGCTTGCTAGAAGTCCCGATGCTAGTGATATGCATGTTGCTTTCACCAAACACATTACAAATGCTCTTGTTAAGATTAAGGAAGAGAAGTTAAGACACAAAGCTTCTATTCCTAGGAAAGTAGAAGATATTTGGGAACCCATTATTAATATGCAAGTGAATGACTTTGATCTCAAAGGTTCATGTGATCTTGGTTCTAGTGTCTCTATTATGCCTTGGAAGATTTATGAAATGCTTGATTTGCCACCTTTGGAATATTGTTATTTGGATGTCCCACTTAATGATAATGCTAAAAAGAAACTCATGGGGAGTATTAATGATGTTCTCATTATGGTTAACAATGCTTATGTCCCTATTGATTTCTATGTTTTGGATGTTGAATACAATGCTTCTTGTCCTATTACTTTGGGAAGACCTTTTCTTAGAATTGTTGGTGCCATCATTGATATGAAAGAAGGCACCATTAAATATCAATTTCCATTCAAGAAAAGTATTGAACACTTCCCTATGAGGAGAGATAAGTTGTTTTTTCTCCTCCTTTGAAAGCAAGGTTTGATGTTAATGCTTCCTCATTTGAAAATATTTGATTTCTTTCTTCTTGTGCCTAACTTAAAGGCGTTAAAGAAAATTACTTGTTGGGAGATAACCCCAAGAGTTTTCTTGAGTCTTGGAAGTTATTACTTCAGTAATGAACTATCCTTATCCTTTTTGTTTGCTTTTTGTGCCAATAATGGCCTCTAATGAGAGGGAAGTAAGATTTGGGGAGTTGCTGTCCCGAAACAGATTTCTGTCCTCCACCATAAAAATTCGTGAGGAGTCTCTGTAAGTCGGATTGAGTTAAAAATTTACGAATAAATCCCCCAATATGTTATATAACTTTCGTTAGTTCAACACTTGTTGATTTGAGCAATAGAAGGTCTTAGAAAAAATCCGTTTCTACCTGCTGGTCTGTTTTGACAGATTTCTGCCATAATTTGCATTTGCTTCTTATTGATTCCTTTTTGGGTTCTTTTTGGGAAATTGAGCTTTTTGAAGTAGTTGCTACAGTATCTTGTGTTTTAGTGAAAAGTTTTGCTCTTCTAAAGCTAAATCCAAAGGTCTATTATCCTTTGAATACACTAATGTTTCTAATGAAGATTGTGTGAAGTTTTGTATGAAGAAAAAAAATTCAGGTATAGAGAGAGAATGATGTAATGAGATGAAGAATGGAAAAATCTCAAGCTTGGGGATTAAACCCCGGTGTCACTCCAAGAAATATCCAAGAGGTACAAGAGTCAAAGCTTGGGTATGCCCAAGGCATCCCCTTCTTCATCAATAAAAGCTCAGGTCTTTCTAGACACTTCATTTTTATTGTTTCATGCACTGTTGTGTTGTTCTTGGAGCATCTTAGTTTTCGTTTGCTTTTCTTAGTTTGTTTAGATTGCTTTAATAAAATAGTTTGGACCCCGTTCTCGCTGTGTTGTTTCAAATAAGTTGATTGGTGTTGGAAAGGAGTAGAAAGTTTTTGCTTGAAAGTGCAAGAGGAGCTTGCATTGACTGTGACTTAGACTTCAGCATGTCATGCTAGGTGTTTTTTTGACCATATGCTTAGTGATTATTGTTGTATAATCACTTGTTACAAACAATTGGGATTGCTTAGTGTGCCTTGAAGGAATCATGCGTTGTTTTAGCATACAAAAGCATAGTATTGTGGTATTCTTCTTTGATGCTTTGTTTGGGTTGACTTGGCACATGCTCACACCATTTTATGACTATGAACAAGTCACCATAGACTCTATGATACTTTAGTACTTGAATTGTAGTACCACTCTATGGTTTGATCAGTAATTTTTTGTCGCTCTGCATGATTATGTCCATTATTGCTCTCTTAGTTGGTTGCTCCCAGGTCTTTTGCTAGCCGCCACTTGTATGAGTAAGCTCTACTCATGCTTCCAACTTCCAAGAAACCTAGTTATTCCAAAGTGTACACTATAAATTCCTATGCATGGTGTGTTACACCATTCCAAGTATATTCTTGTTTTCAGCTATCTTCCAATTAAAAAAGTATTTTATTTTGTGAAAACTTAGTGATTAAAGCTCTCACGAACTTGATGGCACACATTATATTTCTTGCCCCTAATAAACTTGAACCATTGTGTCATATATGTTGTATATGCTTGCACTTATATGTTGGAATTATCAGAACCATGCTGTCATGGGGAATGTTTTCAACATTGCACTTGTACTTTGTACACAGTTGATATCATGCTCTTTTGTCTATGGATGTCGCCGGTGTGAAATAGAAAGGGAGCTTGTAAGTCCATGGAGTTATGTATTTTGTGTTAGATAAACGCCTGGGCCGCTAGCCTAAGCCATGCCTAATCATGGTGGAAACTTGCAGCATCACCATAATGAGCAATTTGTGAAGCATCCTCAATAAAAACCTATGCAAATAGCAAATAAAAATATCGCTGAGATGCTCATTGTCTGCTTGCCTTGTCATTTTGGTTATGGGATAGATCATGTACCATGTGCAAGGGGTACCCTGTTGGCGATTCTCTATGATACACATGTACTTACTATGACAAGAACTTACAGGTGATCAAAGTTGAGTAGCATGCGGTGCGGCCCTCATATTCAAGGGACATGAGATTGCCAACTTATACTTTGTCAAGCATATGCTCCATAGTTTGTTCACTTTAACCTTAATCACTTCAAGATGCTTATGATAGGGGCAATGAGGGCTGAAAGTTAACAAGTACCATAATTTTTGGAAGCTCTTTTGAAACTTGAAATCCCTTCATCCCTATATGAAGGGACTTTCTTCCACCATTATATTGAGTCTCCACCTTTTACCTTTAGGCACCATTAAGAGAGCATAGTTGCCATTCTTAGTTCTATGTGCATTGTCCCAAAACTTATTGATTGATGCATATTGTGATATTGCTTGTTCTTGTGCTATTTGTATCTAGTCACTCATATGAACTTTGAAGGTGTCCTATGCATCCATTTGCTACTCCATGAGGGACAAGCTGAATGCCACGGTGCCATGTTTTCTGTATATGAAACAAACAAATGTTTTTCAATGCATGTTATTCATGATCTTTGTTTGTAGCCTTTCATGTTGCATGCATAGTTACTTTGTCTTATTGTTAGAACTCCATCTTTCATGCACATGTTTAGAGTTCTTTGATCCCAACTTTCAATGCTTGCAAATGGTTCGATCTTGGTTTTAATGGTGCATGTCACCTCAAAAATTATTCTTTTTATCACTTACCTACTCGAGGATGAGCAGGAGTTAAGCTTAGGGATGCTTGACACATCAGAAACGTATCTATAATTTTTGATGTTCCATGCTTGTTTAGTATCTACTTTGCTTTGCTTTGTCTACACTTTGAGGTTCTTTTTACATGTTTTCTGCTACTAACCTATTAACAAGTTGCCATAGTGCCAGTTGCATGTTTTCTGCTATTTTTGGTTCCAGAAAAGCTAGTAAGGAAATATTCTCGGAATTGGACAAGACAAAAGCCAAAGTCAATATTTCACCGAGGAGAACACGGAGTCCAGATGAGAGACGGAGGGGCGCAACAGGGTGGCCACATCCCCCCAGGCATAGCCTAGGGTGGGCCCGTGCCTGGGCATGGTGTGGGCCCCCTGGCTGCCTCCCAGCCTCCCCTCTTCGCCTATAAGAAGCCCCCGATGCCAAAACCCTAAGTACCCGATCAATATTCCACGAAACCGTCTGTAGCCGCCCCCACCATCGTCCCTAGATCGGGAGGGATCTGAAGCTCTTCCCGACACCTGCCGGAGGGGAGATCATCCCGGAGGCCTTCTTCTTCATCATGACAGCCTCCGGTATGAAGCGTGAGTAGTTACACCTTGGACTACGGGTCCATGTAGTAGCTAGATGGTTGTATCTCCTCCTTGTGCTTTCATGTATAGATCTTGTGAGCTCCGTTTATGATCAAGATCTCATCTATTTGTAATCATGCATGTTATGTTTGCTGGGATCTGATGGATATTGAGATTACTATGTCAGATTGATTAATGGTTTTATCTATTTTGATTCTATCATGTTTGTGTTGTTTGTGATCTTGCATGCTCTCTGTTGTTAGTAGATATCTTGGCCAAGTAGTTGCTAGTGACTCCAAAAGGGTGTATTTATGCTCGATAGTGGGTTCATGCCTCTATTTAATCAAGGGAAGTGGCAGAAATCTCTACGGTTGTAGATGTGATGTTGCCACTAGGTAGAAAACAATAGTCTCTTGTTCATGGAATAAGTGGATTGTTTACCTTACACACTTTGCTTAAAGCAGTTCTCTGTTGCTTGTAACTTAATACTCGAGGTGGTTTGGATGATAACCTGAAGGTGGACTTCTAGTCATAGATGCAGTTGGATGGTGGTCTATGTATACTGTTGTATTTCCCAATTGAATCTCATAGGATCTTTATGTCTAGTATTGCATTGTTATGCCTTGCTCAGTCCTGTAAATTGCCCTGCTATAGTTTGTTTACCCAGCATGCCATGTTTGTTTATCTAAGGAGAACACCTCTAGTGAACTATGGAACCCGGTCCAATCTTTACCATTGTTACATCTTCCACTGTTACTATTTACTTTCTGCAAACCACTTTTCACCTTCCACACAATATAGTTAATCCTTTGTTATAGCAACCGGTGAGAATGAAAACATCATTGTTAGTTGGGGCAAAGTCTTGATTTTTTGTTCTGCAGGTTTCCACATTGCTTGAAACACCATTGGGACTGTAACATCCCAAAAATACCAAACTTAGATTATCAAACACTAATCACCAAGATTAGGGTCAACAAAAACTTTTCTAAGTAAACCCATGAAGGCATGCATATGTGTATGCATAGTTTTTGATTTTCTTTAAAACCACTTTGTTTTTGTGATCCATTGCTTGTAAAATGTTTCTTAGGTGAAATAAACATCATCTAAAACATTTCCCACACTTTTCCTAAAGACAAGTAAATCAAAACAAATATATTAAGTGAATGGTCATTTTGACAAATTTAACTCCCATGCCTACTTTGGCTGTCTCAAACTTTCAAAACCTAACAGAAACTTTTCTGGATCTTTGCACCCCTTGAATGTACTCATAACAGAGTATCAAGGCCCACTTTGTGATCATATAGAAACTTTCAAATGCATAGTTTAAATGACAATTCAAAATTGAATCTTCTTCATATGGGAAGATCCCACTTTTCCAAAACCCACTCAAACAAGCTCAACTTTCAAAACCCAAGCATCTGCAGACTCACCAGAACCAATCTAGCAAACTCACCAAAATTCATTTCAAAATTCAAAACTTGATTTCATGCGGCCATTTTATCAAACAGGTTGCAGACACAAATCAAACAAAACAACAAACACTATAGTGAGCAGTGATTCTGGCCTAACTTGTTCCCTAGTTAGCTCACACACACCTCAGTAGATCATCTAGAAAGATTAGCCCAACACTAGCACCCCTGTGAGCTTGCCATTGCCATTAATGGTGAACAGCCGAGCAACCCCATGTCACCCCATTGTGGACAGCAAGCTAGGAGCAACAGCAAGCCTAGCCAGCATGTCTGGGAGGCAGCCCACCGTCCACCGCCACTGCCTGTCCCAGCCTCGAGCGTTGCCAAGCCCTGGACCACGCGCACAAGACATGCCCAGACCATGCCGAGCGTGCGCCAGAGCGCCACCCTCGACCAGCATCCACAGACCGCGCGCCGCCCTTGCCGCGTGCACACACGATCACCACCGACCCAGGACACCGCCAGACATCCCCGTTTGCCGCCCCGTGCCACACAACCACCGCCCGTCGTCGAAGACGCCGCCTCTGCCGCGCAGAGCACCGCCCATTCCAGACCAAACCACACCGCCCCATGCCTCGCGACCATGTCGTTGAGCATCACCAGGAGACACAGCACCGTCCCCTACCCTTGCCCATTCCATTAGCCGCCTGTAACGTCGCCCCCGACGAGCTCACCTTGCGCCCCGACGGTCCCCTCGCTCGACTATAAATAGAGGCCACCCCCGCATGATTTCTTCACACCATCCCACTCCCCTCTCCCCACTGACCGTGCCACACCATTCTCAGAGCAAGGCGAGCACCACATCGCCGGAATTTCACCGGAGCCCGCCGCCTCTGGAGAAGAAAGGAGCCAGCGATTGGAGCCGCCCCAGGAGAAGCCACCGGTACCAGGAGGTTCGCCGTCGTCGACTTCGTCGTTCGTCCGCCTCGCCGACCCTCGCCCATACCTCGGTGAGCCCCCAGCACCCCCCCCCCACTGGCCGCGCTAGGTTTCGTTCTCGCCGGAGCTGTCTCGCGTCGACGATGACCCCCAGTCGTTGGATTAGAACTAGATCGAACGATCCACATTGCCCCATACCGCTTCGCCCAGCCCCGTGTCACTGACGAGTGGGGACACCCACTTAAGCAGCCAGCGGAGCACTGCTTAGCAGGCCGCCGTTAGAATTTCCCACAGCCAGCAATTCAAATTAACTCTTTTCTTTTTAAATTCAAACACACTTCTGTACCCAACTTCAAAAATCAACCCAGATCGATTCAGTGCACCAAATTGGATGAAACCAATTTTGTTGGAAAGGTCTATGAATGCTTAATCCAAGCCCGTTGGATTCAAGTCATTTGGATCTGTAGATCACCCATAGTAAAAATAACAAGGCAGAAGCTTTTCTGCATTCAAACATTTTTCAAATTTAAACCATGAAATCTTTTGAGTTGATTCCAACTCTCAAAAATCACATTTAACCATACCTTTCAGAATATATAAAAATATATAGGTTTACTTGCAGAAATAATGTTCAAGTAATAAAAGAATGCTTCATAAGCATTTCTAGCCACTTTAGTTAATTAAAATAAAAGGGTAAAACCTTATTAAATTGTGACACCACTTTAAATCACATTCCCATGGACTACAATATGTGGTGATGACATGTTTCAACATGATCCCATGTTTAGTTTGGAGAATATTAAATCTTGAGTAGTTTCTCAATGAGTAGAAATTACTTTTCTAAAATAAAAAGATTTAAACCAAGCCTTAACCTTGTAATGTTAGAGATGATGCTAGATCATCTATAGGACCCTTGTGTGTGATGATTGCAAGTAGTTAAGTATTGTTTGGTGATTGTGTACCTCGTATTTATTCATAGACGCTAGTACCGACCAAGGATACGAGGAGGAAGGAGGATACTACGAAGAGGAAGCCGAGGAGAACTTCAACCACTGCTCTGCACAAGGCAAGCTAGTAACTATGCAAGCTTATATTGACATTGATGCAAGCCTTACTAGTCAAGTTGACCCATGCAAGCTAACACTTGCAAGATACCCTACTGATGCCACAAACCCATACTTGTGATATGAATACTATATGCCTTAAGCATATGTGATCATACCCACTTGCTAAACCAATCCTAGTTTTATGGCAAGCTTCTTACTTTATTTCTTTATCAAAGCTTACTTAGAGTCTACCTAAGAGTTTGGTAGATACTAGACAGTTGTGCTGAAGGTTGCATAAAGAGCATAAAATTTGGCCTAAGCTAGAAACCTTGATATCAGCCTAAGATATAAGGTTAGACTTAGTGAAACTCCACTAGTTACCACCCCTCATTAGTACTACCCCCACCTGTAGATGCTAGTGCTAAGCATAAAACTTGATCAACTTTAGATGGGAATACTTGGTGGAAAAATGGTTATGAAAACCTTGGAATGATGGATCATTCTATTGAAATGTTTTGGACATGTGTTTCCAAACACTTGATGATTTTGGTGATGAAAATGTTGAGGCATGAGCCTTAGCCCTTTATAAAACTGATGGTTGTCTGGATGCGATACCATTCCAATTTTATCGTACAACCACAATACCCGAATATTGGGTAGGGCTTGACTGGAAACTTATATACCTTAGTATTAGTTCCCTCACGGCCAAGGTCTGAGCTGAGGCTACCTTGTGAAGATTGTCCACCTGTGCAGTACCCAAGATGACAGTGGTCATGGTTGGGAGGCCAAACTCACAGGAGAGGTGCTGATACTAAGGAGTGTAATTGAAAGGTTAGGATTGATTATCCGCATACTGAGTATGGTGAATTCAGTATTTGTTCCTGACGGATGTATCGAATGTTGTGGTGAAAGTGTACAATCTCTGCAGAGTGTCAAACTATTCGAATAGCCGCGTCCGCGGTTATGGACAGTTGGAGTGGCCATACTGTTCCCCCGTCAGACCTTTTAAAATGACTTGTGAAATGAATTGCGACTTTGACTTGACCACAACAGAGTTGTGACCTGAATTACAAGATCCCACTTAGGAGTTATAAAATTGTGACTAGCTTTGGAACTTAGTAAAGATAAACCTGGCTTTTTGCAAAACAACCCTAGAGCCTAGTGTCCTATTATCCAAAAACCCCCCTTTTCTTGTTAGTATTAGTTTCTGAGTACTTAAAGAGTACTCATGGCTTTGTCCCTGGCTATTCCCATGGCCAGACTATGAAGAGGAGTACCTGGAGGATGGACCCCAGGAAGGTTACGACAACTAGGATCATCTCCCATCGTCAGCATTGCCTGTGACCCCGAAGATGGAGCTTCGCCTACGCTACCGTTATTGCTACGTATTCTGCTACTTGATGTTGTATTAAGAACTGGATCATGAGATCCCTATTTGTGTAAAAACTTATGTATCATTGTAATGGATGAAGTACTATTGTATCCAATTCTGTTATGTCTCGCACAAATGGTAATCCTGGGATTGCGATGTATGGCATAACAGGCATCTAGGATTGAAAAATCCGGGTGTTGACAGGGACGTTTCCTTCCTCCTACTGGTTCGATAACCTCGGTTTCTTACTGATGGAAAACTTGATAATGTACTACATCATACCTTTCGTTTGAGGTCTCCCAACAAAGTGCTGTTGCACGCATCAGCCTACGGAGTGATGCGTGAGTAGTTCATCCTTGGACTATTGGTCCATAGCAGTAGCTAGATAGTAGTTTCTCCTCTTTTGTTCTATCATGTTTAGATCTTGTGAGCTGCCTATCATGATCAAGATCATCTATTTGTAATCCTACATGTTGTGTTTGTTGGGATCCGATGGATATTGAGTACTATGTCAAATTGATTATTGATTCTATCATTTCTATGTTATTTGTGATCTTGCATGCTCTCCATTGCTAGTAGTTACTCTGGCCAAGTATTTGCTTGTGAATCCAAGAGCGAGTATTTATGCTTGATAGTAGGTTCATGCCTCTAGTAATCTAGGGGAGTGACAGAAACCTTTAAGGTTGTAGATGTGCTGTTGCTACTAGGGAGAAAACAACAATCCTTTGTCCAAGGGCAATTGTATTGTTTACTTTACGCACCTTGCTTAATGCAATTGTCTGTTCCTTGCAACTTAATACCCAAGGTTGTTCATATGATATCACGGAGGTGGATTATTAGTCATAGATGCAGTTGGATTACAGTCTATGTATTATGTTGTAATGCCCAAACAAATCTCATAGAAATCATCATGTCATGTACATGCATTGTTATGCATTCTCTATCTGTCAATTGCCCAACTGTAATTTGTTCACCCAGCATGTTATCTATCTTATTGAGAAACACCTCTAGTGAACTATGGACCCCGGTCCATTCCTTCCCACTAATATTCAATCTACAATCTACTGTTTACTTTCTACAATTACTTTCTTCCACACTATATGTTTAATCCTTTGTTTTCGGCAAACCAGTGAGCTTGACAACCTCACTGTAAATTGGGGCAAAGTATTGTGTTTGTGTTGTGCAGGTTCCACGTTGCTAGCAACACCTTGGGAGTTCTTTCCTTTCTCCTACTAGTTCGATAACCTTGGTTTTATAACTAATGGGAAACTTGCTATTGTGCTCATCATAACTTCCTCTTGGGGTTTCCCAACAGGCTCTACAGTAATCAAGCCACACCAATGAGGCTTGTCTTTGCGGAGTCCGTTAGGTGTTTACCATGGATTCGAATGACTGATCAGGTGTGTTTTTCTTGGTCGTTGGCAGAAGGCTGGTGTCTGTTGAGTCTTTTAGCCTCGCCGGCTCCTCTTGCATGCTGAAAGACTCGAAGATTTTGTTGAATTCCCTGTTGCGGCTATCAAACTTTGTGAAGCTTCTTTGGATGGTGATGACGTCGTTTGGCCCTAACATCTTCAGCAGGAGGTATGCGTAATGTGGTACTACTAGGAACCTTGTGAATTCAATGCAACTGAGGATGACATGGTATGGCCAGTCACCACTTCAAACTCGAGACGCTCACGCCTGAAGTTCTTAGGGCTGCCGAAGATGACATCCAGCCAGATCTTTCCTAGAGGTAGATTTCTTTCACTGGTACTATGCCATGGAAGGTTGTGTCGAGTACTTCTTGGCTAGAGATGGGGATCCGCATGGCACGCAGGGGGATGGTGAACATGAGGGTGATTCCACTGCCTCCATCCATGAAGACTCTGCTCATCTCGAAGCTGCCGATCTGGGCCTCAAGTACAGGGAGTAACAAGTTACAGTTCTTACATTCTACAGAGGTGCATCACTTTACCCATGAGATACCTTAGGCTTTTTTGCACGGCCGGTAGTATGTTCCCGTTCAAACTTCCTTGGTTTGAGGCCCAACCTAAGATCCAATCCAATCACTGTCCCCTTCGCGATCTTGCATGCCTCCTTGGTGTACACCATGCCCACATATTGAATTACCGCAATGGTTTGTACAGACCGTTAGATGCCAGAACTATCGTGGGACGTTGAGGGTTCCCACCCATATGTTGCATATCCTCTAAGAATTACCAATTAATATGCATGCTAGGAGTGATAACAGCCTGTCACATCCCAAGATTTTCCAAATCTTGTAATGTGAAAAATAAATAAACAAAATAAATAATTGTTGAGATTTAGGGTGAAAAGAAACTTTTTGTTTCTAAATGGAAACTTAAAAATCCCATCTTGAACAAACTTTGGTTAATGTTTGAATCCAACTAAATTCAAATCAAGTGGAATGCATTTCTCTTTAAATGCATCTAGAAATTTAAACACTTGAGAAATAAACCAAAACCCTAACACCCTAATGGAAGAAAATCATTTTCAAGTTATCTCTAAGCCTATGGATTTGATGCAAATACAAATTTGTCAAACAAACATTTCAAATTGATCAAGAATGGCTATTAGAAATATTATAAAACCATATGAATTGGATTCACTTAATTAGGAGCCATAGATAAAATCTTATGGATTTAATAAGATAAAGAAATTGAATTTCCAAAGCTAATAAAGCAACCATCTAAAATCCATACAAAATGGTGAGCTATTAATCCTAAAGGGATTTAAAAGGATAAAAAAATATTAAATAAGATTTTACAAATTGGAATCACCAAGTTTGGATCTCTAAATAAAAAGATATGGATTTTATAAGATGAAGAAAGAAATATTAAATATAGAATATTTAAAGACCAAATTAAATCTTGGCCAAGACCATAAGCAAATGGATTGAATAATCCAAATCCAAATAAGATAAAAGGATAAAGAATTATCCAAATTAATTAAAATGGCATAAACCAAATGCTATTTGAATAAAGACAAATCCAATTTTTAAATGATTAATAAATCATGTTAAAAACTTTTCCAAATAATTCAAGATGTATTATTTGACACCCAAATAAACAAATAAAAACCTACTGAAAAAGATTTGGAAGGTTTTTAGAAACTTAAATGGTGTTTGAAAATATTATTAAATCTTATTTGATTTAAAACAAGGGCCTATTTGAATAATTAAAAGACCCCAAAAAGAATAAAAGTTTTTTTCCAAAATTGACTTCAGATTATATTACTAATCAGCATTTAAATCCACACAAAGTTTTGTTGAAGTTTGAAATTCAAAAGTTGTTTGAATTGTTTAGACAAAATCAAAACAGAAATGGAAATAGAAAAAAGAAAAACAATCAGATAAAAAAATGAAAAGGACCCCACCCATCTGGCAGCCCACTAAGCCCATCAGCAGCCCACCTGCTCACACACGCAGTGAATCGTTTTCACTCACAAATCGACCCGCAAGGTCACTGAGCAATGGACCCCACCCCCACACACTCTCTCTCGCTGCCAAGCGACCCCACTGCCACCTCACCGTCGTCCTCACCCGCCGCTGACCGCGCCCCCTCCCCTGGCCATTACTGCTGATTGAATGCCGGCATAAATTCGAGTTAACCGCGCCATGTAACGGCCCCGTGATCACGCGTACTTAACCGCCTCTCCCTCCTCTCCGTTTCTCCCTCAGTCCCTCACCCTAGCGCGCCCCCAGGCTGCTTAATTTCGCACTACACCGCCCCTGTCTCCGGCGAGCTCACCGAGAAATTTCGGCCAGTCGACGTCGCCCCTCGCCTCCTCAACCACACTAGCTTGCTCCCCATCCCCTGAAGCTTCTCTCTGCATCCTCAACTTGCCCGCGCGTGACCCATAACTAAGGATGGCAATTTTACCCATGGGTACGGGTACCCGCGGGTACCGTACCCGCATGGGTAGGGCATGGGCACACTTTTATACCCATGGGTAATACCCATACCCTACCCGTTAAGTCACGGGTACGGGTATAGACTTGTACCCATGGATATACTTATACCCTGCCCGTTTAAACTGACATGTCAAATTTACCTATAGAGTTTGAACCTATGCGGCCGAGAAGCCTAGGAACGAGTATGAGATTACCACTTCTAAACTTTAATTTGATACTTTCATGTACTCATCTATTATTAATAAGTAGAGATTATTGTCTTTTTCAAATATTCTATTGATGAAAATAAAATTTTGAATAACTTGTATACTATTGGATATACCCGTTGGGTACCCAATGGGTACGGGTACCCGCTGGGTATGGGTATGGATAAAGTTTTATACCCGCGGGTACGGGTATGGGTAAGCTTTTATACCCATTGGAAACACGGGTATGGGTATGGTATTGCTCTACCCTGCCCATACCCTGCCCATTGCCATCCTTACCCATAACATGGGCAACCACCTCGACTGAACTTCGCCGTCGTCTGCCTCCGCTCCGTCAACCTTTCCCGGTGAATGCTAACCGCTTTTCTTCCTCTCGATGATGCACGCATGATCGCCAACCTTGTGTGCAGCTAATGTCGTCCTTAACTTGTCTTACCGTGATTCGAAACATCGCCAACGACGATAGCCCGAGCACACCGCCGCCAGAAGCTTCTCCGGCGAGCGATTCCCATCGACCCCGGGCGCCCCTTCGACGGAGAAGACCATGTTGAGCATCACTGCGTCAAGGCGATTCTGGTGAGCCATTTCCCTTGTCCCCTTGCTTCCTATTTCGCCAGCTCCGCCGCCGTCTGACCGCGCCGCTGCCAGTTCTTGACCTGCTGCTGTGCATCGTCGGATTTTGATCGTAAGGCATAGATAGAGTCACTTAACTGAAAGGGTATGGATAGATCTGTGCCACACGATTCGCATTAGATCTAGTGGTCCTCAATGCGTGATCCGAACGAACCGGTACCACCCAGTAGCAAGCAGCCACGTGGCCGGTCTGTTTATAAAAAACCAGGAATTGTTCTATTAGATGTTCCAATTTGAAAAATTCATAACTTTAAAACCACACGTCCAAATTTTGCAAATTTTATATCAATGGATTCAGAAAGACAATTACTTTCTGACCATGCACTTTGTTTAGTAAAATGCTTCTGTTAAATTGATTGTTTTTGAAGAAACTTGTGTATGCATGTTTAGAATATAAAAATTGTTCTAAAATGATTTTTGAGATAAAACCTTTGGAAAATGGATTGTTTTGAACCTACTGACCATATAAATCAATTGGTGGTTACAAAAATATATTTGGTGAAACAAAAGAATAAATCTTTGATTTAAACCATTTCTAGTCAAATAAAAATATTGTTTATTTGTTAAAAATGCTTTTGGTAGAAAACCTTTGGAAAATGTTTTGGATTTAAACTCTCTGACCCCAAACACCAAGTTTTATGTTTTGAAAACATATCTTGTGAACCCTATAAAAATTATTGCTTTGCTAAAGACATTTTCAACCACATAAAATAATGACTTGGTTTAAAAATGGTTTATGAAGTGAAATCTTTTGCAAATGATTTTGCCACTTTACAAAACGACCATTAGGTGTTTTCAAATGTTTATAACCTATTAGAAACCACTTTTACAAATAAAACAATCTTTAGCATGTTTGCATGCATTGTTTTGTTTCTATCATTTTATGTGATGTTTTGCTTGAATGGTAGATTGAAATTGTGCCCTTGCTTGATTGAATTGTAGTGGAATTTGAAGAGTGTGAGTATTGCAATATCAAGGAGTGAACCTATATTCTCTACCAAAAAGTAAGTGATGCTTCATACTTTTGTCCCATTATTTCCACTATGCATTAGTGATATTTCTAAGTAGGACTTGCATGGAATTTTGCTAAGTATAAACTATGCCATGGGAAATCCTAGTAGATGAAACCTTAGTATAATTTCCTAAGTTAAGATTCCTACTACTATCATGCTTAGCTTAGCTAGTAGAAAACAAGGGTGGAATATATATTCATGCTATGGAATATTTCTAAGTCTGTGGACTTGTGTGTTTGTTTAATAAAACAACTAAGTGAATGAATCACCTGGGTGGAATGGAAGGAATGGTTTGTGTTGAGTGGTTCACAAGGCCCATTTCTATGGTTTACCTTGTGTATCTCACTTCTGGATGGCCACCCAGGAACAAAGAGATTTGAGATGTCAAGTGTTGAGAAGCTTCAAGTGCAGCCACTTAGCATTATGGGCTCTGCCTGGATCATATAGGTTGTAGCCAAATGGACAGTTGTTGGTAGGGGAATGATAGGTTGGAACACGTCCATTCTGGTCTAACGGAAGGCTTCTGAAAGATCTTGTCTTGGTGAAACCAAGCCTTGTGGGGAAAGTGCACCACCTCTACAGAGTGTAAAATCTAAGTACTTAGCCATGTCCCTGGTAAAGGATAATTTGAGCATCAAGACATGGAAGTTATCAAGAATCTCCTCATCCCAATTTCTAAGTTAAAAACTTGTGGTTGAACAAGGGTTGAAGGATCACCAATTTCTATTGGGAGATGCCTTGGGTGATTTTGTCAAGCAAAAACTTAGTGTTTTCAAATGATAAGAAAAATCTATTTTGAGCAATGCAAGCCTAAGCTCCACTTAGCCAAATGCATATAGATGATAGACTCCACTATACTACCATAGTATCACTTGCCAATACAATTCAAATGTATTGACCCTTGTGGCTGTAACTTGTTATGTTGCAGGTTTGTTTGATGTTAGAGAAGTTTATTGATTTAGGATTACAAGTCTACAACCAACATGTCTGCCTGTGGCACTTTGAAGATGAAGGACCCCATGTTATTGTTATATTCTGCTGTATTGTAATGAGATAGCCAAATGAGCTATGTAAGATGTAATAAATAATTTTATTCCTGGATATAAAGTTGTATTATGACCTTTGTTACTTGATATTACATCTTGACTGTGGATGCTAGCTATTGATCCAGGGACTAGCATTGTAAACACAGGGATCTCTACCTTATTAAAGGTTGGGAACCTTACAGATGGTATCAGAGCATTGTGTTGCCTGTAGGATTTGTAACCCTAGGATTGGACAAAACCCCTTAGAAAAATAGGAGTTGTATTTGTTCCAAAACTTATTTACAAACAATCTTGTAAACTCTTTCCTCAACCATTTTGGTTTTGATTCTATATCTCTTCTATTTCAACTTGATGGATAAAGCCTACCCCATGGCCAAAGACTTCACAATGAGCAAAGGACTTCATCGACTCTAATGACTTCAACATCTTCAAGAGATTTCAACCTTACTCTCAACAAGGACTTCAACCTTGGATATCACTAAGGACTACAAGTGAGACAAGAAATATTACTCAAGACTTGAAGACTAAGGAAACACAACTTAGAAGGAATCATCATCACCTTTGAAGTTTTTGTGACCAAGAATTTTTCCAAGGAAACCATGATCTCATTCAAGAAGAATCCACCAAGGAGGATAGAATGATTTCAAGTGAACCATATAGTTGGACCTCCATAATTAGATCAAACCAAATTCACCAACTTATGTGGTGTAACAAAAATATTTTATTGCTTAAAGATGTGTTTGAACTTGTTGTTTGAGTGGAATGTTGTTTGTGATTGTTTGCACATTGTTTGTGTGACTTGTGATGTGTGTGAATAGAATTCTTCCTTAGAAATCTTTTGCTTATTCTAATCCCAACCCAACCCAAACAGATGACTACTCCAAGAGACTTCAACACCAAAAATGACAACAACAACAACCAAGAGATGCACATGAGAGAACAACTACTAGCAAACCAAACCAGTTAAACCAAGTGACAACTCAGTTTTTAGCCAACAACAATGGATCAGACCCAACCATACAAAAGTTTTTAGAAATTCAATCCCAATTGTTGCAAGGGATGGCCACTCAAATGATCAACATGGGAGACAACCTTTCCCAAGGAGTTTGTGACAACAAGGATGTCAAGGATGATATTTTAGAAGGAACCAAAGCTTGCAATATTTGTGGAGACAAGGATCACACTTCCAAGGAGCATGAAGATCAATGCCCCAATTGTGGAGAGAAGCATCCAACTAATCAATGCCCCACATCTCAAGCTACTTGTTACCTATGTGAAGGAAATAATCATGTCCCTATCCAATTCCCCATCTATTCCATAGTTCAACAAAGGAAACAAGGTGGAATGCATCAACAGTTTGTAAACCCTCATGAAGGAACAACTTCTACCAAGAAGAATGAAGGCAAAGTCAAAACTATGCATCATAACGCCAAATCCAAAGTGATCACAAAGTGTTGCTACTCTTGTGAAGAAGAAGGTCATATCACTAGTAAATGCCCCAAGAAGAGAGTAAGATTTCCCACCTTTGTGGTGAAGTATGAAGAGCATGAACTAGAAGAACTCCTAGGTTTGGAGAGACCCAAAAAGAAGAAGAAGGACATAAGCCAATTGCAATGTTACAATTGCAAAGAAATGGGACACTATGCCAGTGATTGCCCAGAAAAGAAGAAGAACCAAGGAAATAAACAAGAGGAATTGATACCAAAGAAGAACAAGGATAATAGCCAAGTGATGTGTTTTAAATGCAAAGAGCTAGGCCATTATGCAGACAAGTGCCCAGAGAAGTTTCATCAAGATCCCAAGCAAGCCAAGATGTAATCTAGTTGGAAATTTTTTAAGGGTGGTAGTACCCTAGTTGCTTTGAGCCAACTTATAACCTCTAGCCTCCCCAAACCTCGGGACGAGATTTATTTTAAGGGTGGTAGCCTGTCACATCCCAAGATTTTCCAAATCTTGTAATGTGAAAAATAAATAAACAAAATAAATAATTGTTGAGATTTAGGGTGAAAAGAAACTTTTTGTTTCTAAATGGAAAATTAAAAATCCCATCTTGAACAAACTTTGTTTAATGTTTGAATCCAACTAAATTCAAATCAAGTGGAATGCATTTCTCTTTAAATGCATCTGGAAATTTAAACACTTGAGAAATAAACCAAAACCCTAACACCCTAATGGAAGAAAATCATTTTCAAGTTATCTCTAAGCCTATGGATTTGATCCAAATAGAAATTTGTCAAACAAACATTTCAAATTGATCAAGAATGACTATTAGAAATATTATAAAACCATATGAATTGGATTCACTTAATTAGGATCCATAGATAAAATCTTATGAATTTAATAAGATAAAGAAATTGAATTTCCAAAGCTAATAAAGCAACCATCTAAAATCCATAAAAAATGGTGAGCTATTAATACTAAATGGATTTCAAAGGATAAACAAATATTATATAAGATTTTACAAATTGGAATCACCAAGTTTGGATCTCTAAATAAAAAGATATGGATTTTATAATATGAAGAAAGAAATATTAAATATAGAATATTTAAAGACCAAATTAAATCTTGGCCAAGACCATAAGCAAATGGATTGAATAATCCAAATCCAAATAAGATAAAAGGATAAAGAATTATCCAAATTAATTAAAATGGCATAAACCAAATGCTATTTGAATAAAGACAAATCCAATTTTTAAATGATTAATAAATCATGTTAAAAACTTTTCCAAATAATTATTTGACACCCAAATAAACAAATAAAAACCTACTGAAAAAGATTTGGAAGGTTTTTAGAAACTTAAATGGTGTTTGAAAATATTTTTAAATCTTATTTGATTTAAAACAAGGGCCTATTTGAATAATTAAAAGACCCCAAAAAGAATAAAAGTTTTTTTCCAAAATTGACTTCAGATTATATTACTAATCAGCATTTAAATCCACACAAAGTTTTGTTGAAGTTTGAAATTCAAAAGTTGTTTGAATTGTTTAGACAAAATCAAAACAGAAATGGAAATAGAAAAAATAAAAACAATCAGATCAAAAAAAATGAAAAGGACCCCACCCATCTGGCAGCCCACTAAGCCATCACACGCAGCGAATCGTTTTCACTCACAAATCGACCCGCAAGGTCACTAAGAAATGGACCCCACCCCCACACTCTCTCTCTCTTGCTGCCAAGCGACCCCACTACCACCTCACCATCGTCCTCACCCGCCGCTGACTGTGCCCCTCCCCTGGCCATTACTGCCGATTGAACGCCGGCATAAATTCGAGTTAACCGTGCCATGTAACGGCCCCGTGATAACGCGTACTTAACCGCCTCTCCCTCCTCTCCGTTCCCCCTCAGTCACTCACCCTAGCGCGCCCCTAGGCTGCTTAATTTCGCACTACACCGCCCCTGTCTCCGGCGAGCTCACCGAGCAATTCCGGCCAGTCGATGTCGCCCCTCGACTCCTCAACCACACTAGCTTGCTCCCCATCCCCTGAAGCTTCTCTCTGCATCCTCAAATTGCCCGCGCGTGACCCAGAACATGGGCAACCACCTCGACTGAACTTCGCCGTCGTCTGCCTCTGCTCTGTCAACCTTTCTCGGTGAGTGCTGACCGCTTTTCTTCCTCTCGATGATGCACACATGATCGCCAACCTTGTGTGCAGCTAATGCCATCCTTAAATTGTCTTATCGTGATTCGAAACTCGCCAACGACGACAGCCCGAGCGCACCGCCGCCAGAAGCTTCTCTGGCGAGCGATTCCCATCGACCCCGGGCGCCCCTTCGACGGAGAAGACCACGTTGAGCATCAGTGCGTCAAGGCGATTCTGGTGAGCCATTTCCCTTGTCCCCTTGCTTCCTATTTCGCCAGCCACCGTCGCTTGCGCCGCCAGTTCTTGACATGCTGTTGTGCATCGTCGGATTTAGATCGTAAGGCGTAGATAGAGTCACTTAACTGAAAGGGTGTGGATAGATCTGTGCCACACGATTCGCATTAGATCCAGCGGTCCTCAATGCGTGATCCGAACAAACCGGTACCATCCAGTAGCAAGCAGCCACGTGGCCGGTTTGGTTATAAAAAACCAGGAATTGTTCTATTAGATGTTCCAATTTGAAAAATTCATAACTTTCAAACCACACGTCCAAATTTTGCAAATTTTATATCAATGGATTCAGAAAGACAATTAATTTCTGACCATGCACTTTGTTTAGTAAAATGCTTCTGTTAAATTGATTGTTTTTGCAGAAACTTGTGTATGCATGTTTAGAATATAAAAATTGTTCTAAAATGATTTTTGAGATAAAACCTTTGGAAAATGGATTGTTTTGAACCTAGTGACCATATAAATCAATTGGTGGTTGCAAAAATATATTTGGTGAAACAAAAGAATAAATCTTTGATTTAAACCATTTCTAGTCAAATAAAAATATTGTTTATTTGTTAAAAATGCTTTTGGTAGAAAACCTTTGGAAAATGTTTTGGATTTAAACTCTCTGACACCAAACAACAAGTTTTATGTTTTGAAAACATATCTTGTGAACCCTATAAAAATTATTGCTTTGCTAAAGACATTTTCAACCACATAAAATAATGACTTGGTTTAAAAATGGTTTATGAAGTGAAATCTTTTGCAAATGATTTTGCCACTTTACAAAACGACCATTAGGTGTTTTCAAATGTTTATAACCTATTATAAACCACTTTTACAAATAAAACAATCTTTAGCATGTTTGCATGCATTGTTTTGTTTCTATCATTTTATGTGATGTTTTGCTTGAATGGTAGATTGAAATTGTGCCCTTGCTTGATTGAATTGTAGTGGAATTTGAAGAGTGTGAGTATTGCAATATCAAGGAGTGAACCTATATTCTCTACCAAAAAGGCAAGTGATGCTTCATACTTTTGTCCCATTATTTTCACTATGCATTAGTGATATTTCTAAGTAGGACTTGCATGGAATTTTGCTAAGTATAAACTATGCCATGGGAAATCCTAGTAGATGAAACCTTAGTATAATTTCCTAAGTTAAGATTCCTACTACTATCATGCTTAGCTTAGCTAGTAGAAAACAAGGGTGGAATATATATTCATGCTATGGAATATTTCTAAGTCTGTGGACTTGTGTGTTTGTTTAATAAAACAACTAAGTGAATGAATCACCTGGGTGGAATGGAAGGAATGGTTTGTGTTGAGTGGTTCACAAGGCCCATTTCTATGGTTTACCTTGTGTATCTCACTTGTGGATGGCCACCCAGGAACAAAGAGATTTGAGATGTCAAGTGTTGAGAAGCTTCAAGTGCAGCCACTTGGCATTATGGGCTCTGCCTGGATCATATAGGTTGTAGCCAAATGGACAGTTGTTGGTAGGGGAATGATAGGTTGGAACACGTCCATTCTGGTCTAAGGGAAGGCTTCTGTAAGATCTTGTCTTGGTGAAACCAAGCCTTGTGGGGAAAGTGCACCACCTCTACAGAGTGTAAAATCTAAGTACTTAGCCATGTCCCTGGTAAAGGATAATTTGAGCATCAAGACATGGAAGCTATCAAGAATCTCCTCATCCCAATTTCTAAGTTAAAAACTTGTGGTTGAACAAGGGTTGAAGGATCACCAATTTCTATTGGGAGATGCCTTGGGTGATTTTGTCAAGCAAAAACTTAGTGTTTTCAAATGATAAGAAAAATCTATTTTGAGCAATGCAAGCCTAAGCTCCACTTAGCCAAATGCATATAGATGATAGACTCCACTATACTACCATAGTATCACTTGCCAATACAATTCAAATGTATTGACCCTTGTGGCTGTAACTTGTTATGTTGCAGGTTTGTTTGATGTTAGAGAAGTTTATTGATTTAGGATTACAAGTCTACAACCAACATGTCTGCTTGTGGCACTTTGAAGATGAAGTACCCCATGTTATTGTTATATTCTGCTGCATTGTAATGAGATAGCCAAATGAGCTATGTAAGATGTAATAAATAATTTTATTCCTGGTTATAAAGTTATATTATGACCTTTGTTTCTTGATATTACATCTTGACTGTGGATGCTAGCTATTGATCCAGGGACTAGCATTGTAAACACAGAGATCTCTACCTTATTAAAGGTTGGGAACCTTACACAGCCACGACCTGCACATCAGGCTACATGCGAGAGGAAGAAGATACAACTGACTTCTCTGTCCCATTCCAAATCTCATGGTCAACGCGTAATATACGGCGCAAGAATCACTGGCGACATTGGTTGTTAAATCCTAGGTGATATAGTCCTGAATAGTGATATTCCAACTGCCAGATTTAATAGATTAGCTGATCACCCTGGATCAGTAACCAATAGTTCACATTATTATCAAAAATAGTGTTTTCTGACCTTTTCCAAATGCAGGTGATGACAACACTGGATTTGGAAAATACTTTACAGAAAATAAACAAAGGACATGAGCAAGTGTGAACTTGCCTTTTGTGATTGCAAGATTATGCACTCATGGTCTTTAAGACAATATAAGATCCAATATCAGAAATCAGCATCATTGGTCCGGTAAGGACTAATGTTTAAAGAAGCAAGATGCTTTTATGCATGAGTAATGTAATGCAAGTTGATAAACTCAAATGCCGGGGGTAACGTTGTTCTAGGGTTTGGATACTGGAAAGGGTTTCCTTGGAATGTGTTGCCCTTTTAGATTAAGTTTCACACATGTGCTTCTTATTAAGGCTTGTGAGTGTGTGTGAAACAACATGTAAGTATAATAAAGCACACACAATAATGGAATACTCAAGTGGGAAATGTATCTGTAGACTATGT
Organism: Avena insularis; assembly: GCA_023614405.1. Classification (NCBI taxonomy): domain Eukaryota; kingdom Viridiplantae; phylum Streptophyta; class Magnoliopsida; order Poales; family Poaceae; genus Avena; species Avena insularis. The sequence continues at coordinate 345,954,780 of CM042697.1, forward strand.
ATATAAGGTTTGTTCATCATTTAGAGCTTTCATAAAAATGCTTATGTCTTTCTTTATAATGTCCTTAAAAGAATAACTTTTGAAGAAAATCTTACTTAGCTAAGGGAAAGTATTTAAATTTTAAGTTAACCTTATTAGGTGTTCTTTCAAGTTATAGTCTTTAAGTAAGAAAGAATTGCTTTATTTGAATAATGATATTAGTAGTATTTGAGACTTATGTATCTTGGTTTTGAAATTAGTTAGTTTGGTATTAAGATGCTTTATAACTTAATTATAACAGACCAAAGTTAACTATAAAACACATAACAAAGTCTACTAGAATAGTATTTAAAGTATTATAGACTAAAGTTAACTTTAAAGACATAGATGGACTTAAGGCATATTGCTTATGTTACTTGTACCAAGTGCACTTTATAATGTTTCTCTAAGGATACTTTAAGAATGGTAACACTTCTATTTGAATAGTGGTTTCCTATTTGTTTAGTGGAATAGAATCATTTTCCTTTTTATGGATGAGTGGTTATAGTTTGTAAACAAGGAAATAATATTACTTAACTACTTATGGATTCAATATAGTGTTTTGGTTTGTTTATAACTTGTAGTTGAAGTATTAGAGTAGGTTTTATTTCACTACAAAATTATTCTTGGAGATTTTATAATGGATAAGGATTCTTTTATAAAATAATCTACATTAATGGTTGAGAGGTAATTTAATAAAATTGTATTTAAAGTGTGTTAAATCATTTTGACTTCACACTATCAATATTTAAGACTAATACTATTTATTAGACTCAATTGACTAATTTTTAGAATCATTAGCAAATTTTATTTACCTTTATATTAATTATTAATTAAGGAAATAGCTTTAAATTCAAGTTATTAAAGTGTTTAAATTTTTGTTTACCTCAAAAGTGGAATATTATATTTTTAATATGTACATATTATTTTTGTGATCATTTTGATATATTACATTTATTTTTGTGATTTATAAATAATAAGTTATGATTTTTTATAAGGTTTATTACTTTATAAATACTTAATAAATAATAAATACTTATTTAAGTGAAATAATAATGTATGATTATAGTTTTAAAGTATTGTTTTTATTTTTCCAAGATTTTTGGTATTTTATTTATATTTTTAACATTTACCATTATTAAACTATGAATTATTAAAGTATTAAAACTTATAAAATCTTTATTAAATAAAATTATTTAAATTGTTTGGCATATCAATGTTTGATAATAGTTTAATGTTATAGGTTTTATTTTTCTGAAATTTTTGATATATTATATGTATTTTTCTGAATTAAACAACAAAAGATATTGAATTTTTAATGTTTAATCAATTCATGAAAATATTAAAAAGAATTACTGCGTCACTGTGACATCAGCATGACACCACTGTTTGGATAAAACATTTTGTACCCAACCAGAGTCTACCCACTCTGACACTAACTGGTGGGGTCGTTTATACGTGTGTTGCCACCTCAGCGAAGTGGACCAAGTCAAGTGGCTGATGTGGCTGGGGATTGACGCAAGAATGACGTCATCTGGTGATGATCCTCTCAGGTTGAAGATCGATCGCTGAATCTCGTATGCGTGCGGCTGTGGTTGTGTTATTTGGAGAAAGCGGAGCACAGGGAGTCTGGTTGTGGTCGCGCCGCCCCTAAATGGTCACCGTAGAGCTGTCCACGGTGGTGACTGGCGGTGGTGCATGACGGCGCACGGTGAGGTCTCGATACAGAACGCAATCGAACCAACGAAGACTACTGGAAGATAGAGAAGCTCACCCTGATTGTGATGGAGTGCTTGGGGAAGTGAGAGGAGGCGTGCAGACCACGAATCGATGACGATGGCCACGGTGGCCGTCAGAAGGGAACCCTCGATTCCACTTGATTCCCGGCGCGCCAACTCCCGTTCTTGGTCCTAATCGAACGAGTCCACGATGGAGCTTCTAACGGTGACTTTGGTGAGGCACAGGGTGGTCGGACTTGGCCGGAGTAACTAACACCGACGAGCTAGGGTTCGGAACAAAGGAGGAAAATAGGAAAGAGAAGGAGATAAGGCTCTCCAGTGCGACGGCGATCTTCTTATAGGCAACGATCAGCGGCGGCTCGGATCTTGGCGACAGCGGGCATCATGGCGACGGCGGACGGCCGATGATGTGCCAGGCAGTAGCTTTGCCGGCGCTGCATTTTGGCGAGAGGAAGAAGAAAGGAAAAGATTCGGCGAATCGGTATTGGGCTTAGTTGGGCTGGTGTTGGGCTTCGTTGTGACGCGCGTGAGCTACAGGAAGGGGAAGGAAAGATGGGCCTCGGGCCAGTTTCTGGTCTGAGTCCATTTTTTTATTCTTTTCTATTTTCTATTTTATTTTCTTGTTTTCTATTTACACCTTTGTTTTAAGATTTGTATTTTTCATTTGTTTAAATATTTCCCATAGAATTTTATCTGCTAGATAATTGTAGTAATATTGGAATATGTTTAGTATCATTTTGTGAGCTTTTATTATATAATGTGATTATTTTTTTATTTTCTTTATATATATATACCTTTTCATTTAGTATTTGTAAAGGCTTTTATATGAATTTAGTTGTGCTAAAATTCATAAACTTATTATAGAATGCATTACTATTAACTCATGGGGTTTGATTCTCATTAGCTCATAATATTTAGGAAATTTTTATATGGTGATCCTTTATTTTTATTTGATAAATAGAGTCCTAGGGAATTAATATGATTACTATTATTCCCATGAACTTAGGAAATAGCAATGGATATATTTTATTATAACTAATATAGGAGTTATGTTTTTAGGGATTTGATAATCATATTATACCCTTATGGAATGATTTTTATTTCATCCTAATGATTGTGATGATGATGGTTTAAGGTAGCTAAATATATGCAAAGCATGTATCCATCTTTATTATTATATAATAATCATTACAAGAGAATTTAATTATTAGGGTTCTCATAATGGTGAATTTTATTATTCAAAACCTACTAACACGTGAATCCTAACCCCCTTTTTATTTAAAATATGCATAGTTGTTTTCTGGAATTAGCTATTCATTACTTTTCTTAAGTGTGATTAATATATGGATATAATATCGGATATAATGGTTTATAGCAATTTCCAATTATGTGATACATATGATTTAAAGGTTTGAAAGTGTCAAAGATATACTTGAGTGATTTGCTATAGGAAATTATTCCTATAAGACATTGTGGAAATAGTATGATAGATCACTCAGATGAAATGGGTTTCATGTTTGGTTAAAGATTTAGGGTTTAATGTTTACCAAGAAATCCTTTCTTCCATAATTCACAAATCTGGACTTCTGATTAAGGAATTCCTTTCCTAGATATACTACTTCTCCTATCCATCATCATGTGTTAACATGATGAGCTTTACTTCACAAGAATACTCTTATCCACTTTTTAATATTCTAAATCTATTTATAAAGCAATGAGCTTAACACTAAAGCTTTCATAATCTTCTCATTATAATAATATGACTTGTAATAACTAATCTAGGATAATATATCTATACTAGGGTTTAATCATGTTCTACCCACCAATGTCACTTATACAGGATATAAGCATGTTCTACCCACCAATGTCACTTATACAGGATATAAGCATGTTCTACCCACCAATGTCACTTATACAGGATATAAGCATGTTCTACCCACCAATGTCACTTATACAGGATATAAGCATTCAATCTTGGTGAGTAAGGCATGATCATTATAATCCTTTGATCATTTATAGTTTAGGTTTCTAGTTGGCTAACCTAAGTTTCATCAATACAACATTACAGTTGTATTGAAATTATATTCTTAGTATCTCTATTGGATTAAGAGATGTTATTCATTTACTATGCCTACTTAATCCAATAGGATTACCTATTGGTAACTATCTTCAATGTTCATCCTTATAATCCTATTTATTACCACATATATCTTTATTTCAAATAACTCTTCTATCCATGCAGGAGTGAGTTAACTCCATCAATTATCAAATTGATTTAATTCTCTTCCAACACTCCCATCATAGAGATGATATTTAAATCTAACATTACCATATATCTCCTTTTACTTCTTTCTCTAAAGGTTTTAGAATGGATGCTATGATAAGGACAAGAGTTGATATATCAAGAATTGATAGTTTAAGAATTTGTGAATCAATAGTTGATTACTCAACATGGATGAACAACAGATATTAGAATATGATTCAATAGAGATGATAAGGATTGATATGGAAAGAAAGATATATGGTGAATGATCTTGACTTGGTTTCTTTCCTACTCACTCTCACTAAAGAGTTAAGGTCAGGTATTACCATGATACTCATGGTATAAGTAGATGAGATTAATAAAAATCAATATTTAGTTGTTACATTCCTATTACTTAAGTTATGTTTATAACTTGGTATTCATGAGTTGTGTAATTAATACTAGGATATGATTACTTAAGGATCAAATATAATTCATTAAGGATCAAATAATTTTTGAGGTGACATGCACCATCAAAATCAAGATCAAACCATTTGCAAGCATTGAAAGCTAGGATCAAAGAACTCTAAACATGAGCATGAAAGATGGATTTCTAACAGTAAGACAAAGTAACTATGCATGCAACATGAAAGGTTACAAACAAAGATCATGAATAACATGCAATTAAATAATGTTTGTTTGTTTCACATATAGAAAACATAGCATAGTGGCATTCAGCTTGTCCCTCATAGAGTAGCAAATAGATGCATAGGACACCTTAAAAGTTCATAAGAGTGGCTAGATACAAATAGCACAAGAACAAGTAATACAACAATATGCATCAATCAATAAGTTTTGGGACAATGCACATAGAACTAAGAATGGCAACTATGCTCTCTTAACTAGTGCCTAAAGGTAGAAGGTGGAGACTCAATATAATAGTGGAAGAAAGGCCCTTCATAAAGGGAAGCAGGGATTTCAAGTCTCAAAAAGAGATTCCAAAAATTATGATACGTGTTAGCTTTTAGCCCTGATTGCCCCTATCATAAGCATCTTGAAGTGATTAAGGTAAGTGAAAAAACTATTGAGTATTTGATTGACAAAGTATATAAGTTGGCAATCTCATGTCCCTTGAATACGAGGGACGCTCCTCATTCTACTCAACTTTAGTCACATGTAAGTTCTTGTCATAGTAAGTACATGTGTATCATAAAGAACTGCCAACGGGGTACCCCTTGCACATGATACAGGAGCTATCCCATGATCAAAATGACAAGGCAAGCAGACAATGAGCATCTCAGCAATGTTCTTATTTACCATGAGAAAATGGTGCTTTTTTCTCTCTTTCCTCTTTTCAATATGTCTCTCTTTTTTTATAAGAAGAAAGCTTCATAGATTGCTCACTATGGTGATGCTGCAAGTTTCCACCATGATTAGGCATGGCTTAGGCTAGCGGCCCAGGTGTTTCTCTAACACACATACATAAATCCATGGACTTACAAGCTCCCCTTTTATTTCACACCGATGACATCTATAAATAAAAGAGCATAATATCAATTGTGTACAAAGTACAAGTGTAATGTTGAAAGTGTTCCCCGTAACAGCACGGTTCTGCTAATTCCAATGTATAAGTGCAAGCATATACAACATATATGACACAATGGTTCAAGTTTATTAAAGGCAATAAAAATAAAGTGTGCCATCAAGTTTGCGAGAGCTTTAATCACTAAGTTTTCACATAACAAAAAGACTTTTTAATTGGAAGGTATATGAAAACAAGAATATACTTGGAATGGTGTAACGCACCATGCATAGGAATTTATAGTGGACACTTTGGAATAACTTGTTTTCTTGGGAGTTGGATGCATGAGTAGAGCTTACTCATACAAGTGGAGGCTAGCAAAAGACTGGGAGCGACCAACTAAGAGAGCAATAATGGCCATAATCATGCAGAGCAACAAAACATTACTAATCAAATCATAAAGTGTTACTACAAGTCAAGGACTAAATGATCATAGAGGCTATGGTGACTTGTTCATAGTCATAACATGGTGTGAGCATGTGCCAAGTCAACCGAAACAAAGCATCAAAGGAGACTACCACAATACTATGCTTTTGTATGCTAAAACAACGCATGATTCCTTCAAGGCACATTAAGCAATCTGAATTGTTTGGAACAAGTCATGCTACAGCAATAATCACTAAGCATAAAGTCAAAACAACATCTAGCATGACATGCTAAAGTCTAAGTCACAGTCCAAGCAAGCTCCTCTTGCACTATTCAAGCAAGAACTTTCTACTCCTCTCCAACACCAATCAACTTATTTGAAAGAACACAGCGAGAACGGGGGGTCCAAACTACTTTATTCAAGCAAATTAAGAAACTAAAACGAAAAATGAAAACTAATACGCTCCAAGAACAACACAATAGTGCATGAAACAATAAAAACGAAGTGTTAGAAAGACCTGAGATTTTTATTGATGAAGAAGAGGATGCCTTGGGCATCCCCAAGCTTTGACGCTTGTACCTCTTGAATATTTCTTGGGGTGACACGGGGTGGCATCCCCAAGCTTGAGCTTTTGTCCATTCTTCATCTCATTACAGCATTCTTTCTCTACACCTGAAAATTTTCCTTCATACAAAACTTCACACAATCTTCATTAGCAACATTAGTGTATTAAAAAGATAATAGACCCTTGGGTTTTGGTTTTAGAACAACAAAACTTTCACTAAAAACACAAGCTATTGTATCAATTCACTAAAAAATCTCAATTTCCCAAAAAAAACAAAAGGGAATCAATAAGAAGCAAATGCAAATAATGGCAGAAATCTTTCAAAACAGACCAGCAGGTAGTTTATCGAAGACCTTCTGTTTCTCAAATAAAAAAGTGTTGAACTAATGAAAGTTATCTAACATACTGGGGGATTTATTCAGAAAATATCAGCTCAATACGACTTACAGATATTTTACACGAATGTTTACGGTGGAGCACAAATTTTGTTTCGGGACAGCAACTCCCCAAATCTTACTTCCCTCTCATTAGAGGTTATTCTTGGCACAAAAAGCAAATAAAAAGGATAAGGAGAGATCATTACTGAGGTAATAACTTCCAAGTCTCAAGAAAACTTTTGGGTTATCTCCCAATAAGTATTTTTCTTTAGCGCCTTTAAGTTAGGCACAAGAAGCAAGAATTAAGTATTTTCAAATGAAGAAGCATTAAGATCAATATTCGAAATATCTTCAACTAGGAAAGGTATCTCATCCAAATAAGTTTTAGAGGATCCTTTCTCATCTCTCTTAGGTTCACTACTTTCATCAAATGGGTTGTCAGGAACAATACAATCAAAATTCTTTTCTAAGGCTTCATGCATTCCTACAAGTTTGAAAGGTATGGGTATCTTAATTTCCCCCCTGGGTTTGGTTTTATCTGAAGTACCCATAACATCTACACATGAGCCTAGCATATTAAAACATTCAAAGACCTTTTTAGCTTCCTTAGCAACATCATTGAACTCTTTTAGTAAAGTTTCTAGGATAATGGAAACAATCATAGATGAATAGTACTTGTATAAATCCACAATGAGTACGGGAATTACAACAAGATCTAGATGGATGTAGATAGGATGAATGGAGATGGTGGCGATGCAGCGATCGATGATGATGAAGATCGATGCCTTGGCCTCCCAGATCTGCGTAGGGCGAAGATGGGTCCCTTGGGCAAGTTCCCCCTCTAGATCCCTTCCGGGGTAAGGTTTTTGTGATTTTTGTCGTTTTGTATGTCGTCTCCCCGATCCGATTGCACGTGGTAAAACTATTTGAAGAGAGGTGGTGGCGGAAACTATACGGCGGGAACTATACGACTAAAAAAAGTATTCCCGCCGTATAGTTGGTCGTTAAAGCTTCTGGTTGCTGCGATTGCCTCGAGTTTTATTCTAGTGTTATTGATAATTCCTAAATTAGCGATTTACGCTGTTTTTGGCTCCTTTTCGCTTCAGTGCAACTGATCCAAGAACTATGTCCATCGTATCCACCATCTTTTTTATCCTGATCCTGGTGAAAATAGACATAAAATATGCACGCGAATGCCGTAAAATACCAAGATCCTACCACTATAATGCAAAATAATAATATAAAACATGATGCAAATATGCACTCATCAACTTCTCCAAGCTTAGACTCTTGCTCGTCCTGAGCAAGGTTAGCTTAATGGATGTGATCCTCATATTCATGAAGCTAAATCAATAAAATAAATGAGGCATTTGCAGCATGTGCTTATCATACAAGATGTATAATACTAAATTCATGAATAGTATCCTACTTGAACTATATATCCGAATAATATTATTAGAATTTCACACCTTAGCATTTAATAGTTCATAAAAGGTTACCTCTCGATATGATGTAAGATTGTGTTGGTTCGACTGAATGAGTTAGTGAGGTAGTCCCAAGCGTCTTACTATTAATATATTCACTTGGGATTTAAAATCTCAAACGTTTATTTGTCTCTCCTCAAGAAAATGGTGTATGCCTATTTGCTATTTGCACATTTTATTTTATTTTTGCTCACACTTTTATATTTAAGTGTTGTGCAAATAAGCTAGCCATACATTCCATCTCATGAGGGAATTCAAAGATTAATGATCTCAATTATCAAATTCCAATTGTATATGAAGTATCTTCATGGCTTTAATAGTCTACCTCATCTTGTTATCACTCTAATTTGATGGCACTTTTTAATTGTTCTTTGTTCAAGGTTTCCTTCTCAACTTTGTTACTAGGATAAATCTTTCTTGTAAATCAAACCATGAACTCACAACATATCAAATAAATTACCTTTGTATGTTCCATTCATACCAAGGGTGTGGAAGACTACTAATGCTATCATCAAGTGCAAGTAAAATAATACTCAATCTTGTCCATATATCTAATAAGATAACCACAAATTCAATAATACTCCATATATAATGATAAACTCGAAATTTTATAAATGGATCGACTATTCCTAAAGGGAATTCTAATGATGCAAACTTTATTTCTAAGTTTGAACTAATGCAAAAAATAAAGTTAAAATATAGATTACAAGGTCTTAAAGATCTCCCCAAGCTTGGATTCAAGCCAGACGGGATCTAATAACTCCTTGTTGGTACCTATTCCTTATCATGGATGAGAATAACATCGCCTTCCTCTGTGTTGCAAGCCTTAGTTATGCTTGCAAGGCGGCTGCTGATCTCGGCCATGTCGAATTGAAGCTTCAAAATATTCTTCTGGAGGAATTTCTTCTCATCTGTCAACTCAAAAACAGTTTTAATCAAGAAACCAACTCTACCATCGATTTCATTGACCTTTTGCTCAAGGTATTTGCTCATCATCCAGTAGGAGTCAATCCCTTCCCCAATAGTTTCAACACATGATTTTGAGGTTTTTTCCAGTTGATAGATCTTATCATGAATCTCATCTGGCAGCACCTTCTTAGGCTTGGGAGGTGACGGAACAAGAGGAGGTTTATAATAAGATATTAAGTTGTGACGATAAGGATTAGGGCATACTCATCCTTGCTCTTTCTATGCTCTGCTTACCTCATCATCTCCATCCTCTACGGGAACATATCCTCCCAATTTGGGAGAGGCTTCATTTCCTTTATCTCCGGGCTAGATAGCGATGATGCTTCTTCAGGTTCTACTCGATCCTCTTCATGGGCTTCTCTTCTTTCTTCCTCCAAACCTTGTTGACATGAAAAGGCTGCATGGCTTCACTGCACAGATATTTTTAGAAGGGGCTTGTATAGGGATGACAATGATTTTTCGAGGATGTAGGTTGTAGCTCTGCAAAAACTTAATGAAAAAGGTTAGATGCAGTCAGCTTTATAAGGGGAGGTCGAAAACCCTAGCTGCTGCCCATAACGAGCAACTATACGGGAGCGGCCCATATACGTCCTGCCATATAGTTGTGAACCGACTTAGATTTTACTTCTACGGCGGTACCAACTATACGACTGCAACTATACGGGTGGAAATTTTATTCTTGCCATATAGTTGGTCGTCAAATTTTTGGTAACCTGGAATGAAAATTTAGAGATGGGGTAGATAACTATATAAACGCAACTATACGGCCGGAAAAAGTATTCCCGCCGTATAGTTGGTCGTTAAACTTACTGTACCTTTCAAAAGCAGAAGAGAAGATGTAAAAACATCTATACGACGGGAACTATACGGCCAGAATTTTATTCCAGCCATACAGTTGGTCGTTAAACCTTCTAGAGTCGCCAAAATTTACCTATATCTCCAAGAATTCTTTATTAATCTAAAATTTAATGAAACACCAGGTTTTGACAGAAAAATGATAGCTTAAATTTTCTACCAACATTAACATCCATTGAACGGGATTTTAGCATTACCAAAATTCTTCTGCTCACTCCATCCCAATTTATAAGACTTACACGTATACCTAGATCATCTGCATGAGCTATATAATATAAAAATTATACCATTAAAAAATATAACATTTGAAGTTTCTAATAATATAGTTTTTATCATATGTACCTCATGCTAAGTTGGTTAATTTGTCAATCTAGGAATATGTGTAAACCTTATAAACCGAGACAGAGGGAGTACTTCACTAGAGCAACACAAACTTAACTAAAACATAATTGAAAGTTTAAAACTTTACTCAAACCTTTATTTCACATGGGTTGCCTCCCATGAAATGCTCTTTTAAGGTTAATAGCTTGACCGTGATGTTGCTCATTTAGGCTCGATTTTATCCTTCTTGCAGTTACCTTTCCTTGTATATTTTTGCATAATCACCTCTTCTGGGGTGATCACATGTATGGTGACTGTACTTATATCTTCTTTTGCTTGATAATGTTTCAAGCGTTGTTCATTCACCACCCGTGAAAGAGATGGTGTTTTTCCCTAGAGCTTCACCGCTCCCGATGAATAGGCTTCTTCAACTATATAAGGGCCTTCCCACTTTGATCTGAGATTTCCTGGAAACAACCTAAGACGAGAATTATAGAGCAACACCTTGTCTTCACTTTTAAAGACCTTATTTTCTATTTTCCTGTCATGCCATCTTTTTACATTTTATTTAAACATTCTAGCATTTTCATAAGCCTCACTGCTAAACTCATCTAAAGCATGAATATCTAATAAACGTTTTTCTCTTGCTGCTTTAAAATCATAATTTAAGTTCTTGATTGCCCAAAAGGCTTTGTGTTCTAATTCTAAAGGTAAATGACACGCCTTACCATAAACCATCTTATATGGATTCATACCCATTGGATTCTTAAACGCGGTACGGTATGCCCAAAGAGTGTCATTCAACTTGTATGACCAATCTTTTCTTGATTTATCCACCATATTCTCGAGTATGGTCTTTAATTCTCTATTGGAGAGTTCCACTTGACCACTTGTATGAAGATGATATGGTGAAGCAACACGGTGAGTTACTCCATATTTGTAAAGGATTTTCCTGAAAGTTCCTTTCATAAAATGAGAATCACCGTCAGTGATTAAAAATCTAAGGACTCCAAACCTGGGAAATATGACATCCTTGATCATCTTCACTGAAGTAGTTGCATCTGCATGGCTTGTTGGAATATCTTCAACCCATTTAGTGACATAATCGACAGCAAAAAGAATATGAGTGTAACCATTTGATTCTACAAAATGTCACATGTAATCCATTCCCCATACATCAAATGGTTAAATTATAATACTATAATTCATTGCCATCTCTTGTCTTCTACCTATATTACCGCTTATCTGGCAAGCATCACAATGTTCTACATACCTGTGTGCGTCTTTGAACAAGGTGGGCCAAAAGAATCCGGATTGAAGTACCTTTGCTATAGTTCGCTTACCTGCATGATGTCCTCCATACGGGCTATCATGACAAGCTTGCAAAATTGCATTCGTTTCATGGTTAGGAACACGCTTTCAAACCATACCATCAGGTCCATGACGATATAAATAAGATCATCCCAAAAGTAATATTTAAGTTCATTAAAGAATTTCATTCTTTGATTTCTTGTCATACCAAGAGGTAGAAATTTTCCTGCAAGATAGTTAGCATAATCTGCAAACCAAGGATCAACGATTTCAACATTCGCTAAATATTCTCCTAGAAATGACTCATTTATAGGTATGAGGTTACTGATTATTCCCTCCATCCTAGAGAGATGATCTGCCACCGGATTATCCTTACCCCTCCTATCTACTATTTGCAAATCATATTCTTGCAGTAAGAAGACCCATCTAATCAACCTGGGCTTCGCATCCTTTTCACAAGGAGGTGATACAAAGCTTGGTGATCTGTATGAACTATTACCTTAGATTTAGTGATGTAAGGTCTAAATTTGTCACAAGAAAAAAATTATAGCTAGGAATGTCGGGGGAATAAACCCCGGTAGGGTCATAAGGGGTAAAACATTGTCCAGCTTGGCTTATGCCGAGTAAAGAATGAACCTGGCCGAGTAACAACGGCCGGGTAGGATGGTCATGTATGGCCGACATAGGAATTATGTCGGCCCGTATAAGACAAGTTTGGTAACCATCACGAGGGAAGGCCGAGTCAGACAGGACGCGTGGCAACTTTCCGAGTGAGGTTCAGGAGGGTCCATGGTAAAGCACGATCAAAAGAGAACAGCGACGCTGGGTGACACAAAAGGAGCTGGGTGACGCCAAAAGGAAGGGCTGGCGCACAAAGTTACTGCGTGACGCCAAAAGAACTGGAGGCTACGTACGAGAAGACCGTTAGCAGTCTATCTTTGTGGACTGGGTCAAGGGGCTCAGGGCTAGCCCATGACCCGGCCCGTACAGTGAGGACCAAAATCCATACAGTAACCCTAGGACCCAAAGGGGTGTAACCTAACTGGACTTCGCCTATATAAGGAGGGGTATAGCTAGGGTTTTAGGAGGTTGGACCAAGTGGGAAACTAGTGCCTTGAGGCCCCGTTCAAGCAGATCAAGGAGCACTTGTAAACATCTAGCATCAATTAAATTCCTAAGTGTGGAGAGTTCGTCTTGTTCTTCGTACGCGGCTAGACCGTGCACTCCCTCCCCGGTGACCACAAGCATCCATTCGGCCCCAACTTAAGCCTACCCATGGCATCTGCCGTGACACCACCACGACAGTTGACGCCCACCGTGGGGCACAAGCAGGTGCTTGATGGAGTTTTCATCCGGACGGGCAACATCATCGCCAAGACTGACGAGCGCGTCTATTCCAGCCTCATCTAGATGTTTGGAGCGCTCAACTTCGTCAGCGACAATGCGGTCTGCTTCGGGACCAAGTCGTTCCCTAGGGGCGGTTGCTTCATCAAGTTCGGCGAGCACCAGGTCTACGTCGTAGTGCACGTGGAGCGCGCATACCCGGAGCACGTCATCCTGGCGCCGGATCCACCTGCGGTTCCAGCCGCAGGAAAACTTCACCAACTCATCTTCGTTGAGGTAATGATGACAGCTCCTAACCCTACAGCACCTCTAGTAGTCCCTGTGGTGAATTAGGATGCCGAGGGAGGAAATCAAGAGGAAACGCTAGGGGCGGCAAGAACAGCAAAGGCACCGCTAGAAAAGCCAGAGAACATAGCTAGGAGTAAGAGAGCTAAAGAGCTGCAAGAGGCAATAGAAAATTAGCAGAGCCAGTGGCACAAGCAGTTGACCCGGCGCGCGTGCAGGCCGAGTTAGAGGAAGCCAGGACAAAAGTCCTAGAGAAAGCAAAGGAGATAGCGCAGTTACAGCAAGATGTGGATATCACTATTCGAGATCTTAACTCGGCAAATCGAGTCAAGGGCGCAAAGACCTGGCTTGATGCAACAAGGTTAAGAGGGAGAAACCTCAATGAGGAATTGGCGGATGCAACGTCAAAGATAATGCCAGAGAACAGCAACAAAATAGCCATGCGGCCGACATACAATACTGCAGTAGCGAATCTGAGAGCCGCAGAGGCATCAATGGCTGACCTTCCCCATTTGATGGGTGAAGCAAAAAGGAAACAACAAGAACGAGTCAATGAATTGGTGAGGGCAGCAGGGATGCTGAATGAAGCTTACTACAAGGCGAATCCGGGTATAGTTGGGAGGTCGCAGCTGGTTCACTCGGTAACTCCAATTCCGGCAAGATCAGCAGGTCATATAGCTTCCTCACCAGGGGTGGCGCCGAGACAGAGAAAATAAAAGAGTGTGGATTCAGGGAGGAACAAGCAAATGGTTACCTATGACCCGACAATGGCTCAAGGAAACCCGACACGTGCACAGGGAACAAGAAGGAATATTGTCCAGGGAAATGAGAACCAGGAAAATGCAGGCCAAGAAAGGCAAGCAGGACAAAGAAATGACAATGGAGGGCAAAATTTTGCACCTCAACCTAGGAGAGGAACTCACTTGGCAGGAGGAAGAAATCTATCTCCGAATAATGCGCCAGCTCAACCCGAAAAGAGACAGCAAAGCGTAGGAAAAGCAGTACAGCAACCTACAGACCCGAATGCAAACATATACAATGATGGTTACTCGTCAATGGTAAATAACGGGTATGAATTGTCGAATCACGCATACCAAGCAATGGGAGTCAGACTCGGAGGAAGAAATCTTCAGCCGAATGATGCAAGGCTAAAGCTTGATCGAATAAAGATGGCAAAACTGATCGATTCGCAAGGTCCACAGGGTCCACCATGTTTTCGCCCAAGGATCATGAAGGAGCCGCCAGTGCCAAACTTTCAGCTGGCCAGAGGGACAAAGACCAACGATGGAAGCACAGAGCCAGAAGACTGGCTCATAGATTATGGAACTGCTATAAAAATCGCGTAGGGAAATTTGATATGGGCAGTGCGATATGTGTCACAGATGCTAGAAGGACCAGCAAGGGTGTGGCTAAACAATCTACCACCCGGAAGCATCAACAGTTGGATTGATTTTCAGGATGCTTTCGTGAGAAATTTCACAAGCACATACAAGAGGCCAAATCGCCCACAACAGCTAGCTATGTGCAAGCAAAGGCCAAATGAAACAGATAGAGAATTCCTCACAAGATGTTGCACAATGCGCAACTCTTGTGAAGGGGTAACCAAGTCTCAAGCCATTGCATGGTTTGCACAGGGGTGCAGACATGGAAGTGTACTGTGGCAAACGATATAGAGAGATATGCCGGCAAGCTTGGCAGAAACAATAAGAATCGCAGATTCGTATGCGTTAGGAGATCTGACTCAGCCTCTGCTCATGTCGGCAGACGGGATGACTGAGACTCAGATTTATGATGCTGCTAGGTCACAAAGATGCCAGTAAAGAGCCGAGTATAGAAGTAAAAGAAGAGACAAGAGACCAGATTACAGATATGGTTCGACTCAGGTCGCAGCTGTGAGTCAAGATCACCCAGATGCTGGAAGTAGCCAACATCAAAGGACGAATAGGCAACAGCAATGGATACCAAAGAATGATGGCAAAAAGCCATATGAACAAAGAAAGCCATACCAGGACAGGTAGAATATACTTATGAAATGATGTTGGATCAGCCATGTAAATTCCACATGCCTAGTCCGAGTAATCCAGAAAATCACACAACAAGACAATGCACTTGGTTTCAGAAGGGAGATAGGGTAGATTCGCCAATTAAGAAGTTACCACCCCCCCCCCCTCCACCACTCACAGAAGGAAATGCTCAAGCTGTTGGAGCTGAGCATAGATATGAGAACAGGAAGCCGAGGTATCATAACTAGGAAAGAAGGGAGTTTGTCATCAGGTGCATCACCCAAGAGGTGACGACGCTCATGTCGGCCATGGAACCAGAAATGAGTACAAAGAGCACCACCAGAGTTATGTCGTATTTTTCACAGAGCCGAATGAAAAAAAAGAGTCAGCAAAGACGGATGATGGAAGTGAATGCCACAATGCTGGCAATTCCAAAGTACACGCATTGGTCTAAACAGGAGATAACGTGGAGCATAAAGGATCACCCCAAGATCATGCCAACACCAGGAGGATATGCTCTTGTCTTGGATCCAACATTCATGGGGCCTGATATCAACGTGAAATTATCCAAGGTATTGATCGATGATGGTAGTAGCATCAACATCATGTACACGTATACCATGCTCAAGTTAGGAATCACTATGAACATGCTGGAGCCGACTAAGACAACTTTCCATGGCATTGTGCCAGGATTGTCCTATGAGCCAATTGGCAAGATCTGGGTTGACGTCTTATTCGGCAACAGAGAAAATTGTCATACTGAAGCCATAGAGTTAGAGGTGGTTGACCTCGTCGGCTCATACCATGCCTTACTCGGCAGGCCGGCTATGGCAAAGTTTATGGCTACTCCTCACATCACTTACTTGAAGATGAAACTGTCAGGCCCATGTGGAGTTATTACAGTCGAAGGAGATTACAAGAGATCAATTGCTTGTGCCTCAGCCGGATCTTCGCTGGCCGAGTCACTGGTCATAGCATAGGAAAAGCATCAAATGATGGACGTGGCAGCATTGGCCAAGGCAGCACAAATGTCCATGCTGGCACTTACCAATCTGCATGGCAGTGTATCATTCCAAGCTACCAAGGAAACCAAGAAGGTGCAGGTGGATGAGACTTTCCCAGAGCGCACAGTTACCATTGGTGATGGGCTGACTGACAAATAGGAAAGCGATCTCGCCAGCTTCCTCCGTGAGAATCAGGATATCTTTGCATGGTCCACGCAGGATTTGCAAGGAGTTCCGAGGGAGCTGGCTGAGCATTCTCTTCATGTAAGGCCAGATGCCAAGCGGGTGAAGAAACCCCTCTGCCTCTTCGCCGAAGATAGGAGGAAAGTGATAGCCACCAAGATAGCCAGGCTCTTGGCTGCCGAGTTTATCATGGAAGCACTGCACCCAGATTGGTTGTCAAATCCAGTCTTGGTCGAGAAGAAAAAATATGACCCAAACGTGACAGTGGTGTGGCGCATGTGTATTGATTACACGAACCTCAACAAGGCGTGTCCAAAAGATGCATTTCCCCTGCCACAGATTGATCAAGTCATAGACTCTACTCCGGGTGTGAGTTGTTGTCATTTGTGGACGCGTATTCTAGTTTCCACCAGATACCACTGAATCTGAATGATCAAATAAAAATATCTTTTATCACCCTATATGGGGCTTATTGTTATCGCACTATGCCGTTTGGATTGAGAAATGCGGGTGCAACATACCAAAGATGCATGCAGAAATGCTTGCAAGATCAATTGGACAAAAATTTCAAGTATACGTCGATGACGTGGTGATAAAAACCAAACAAAGTCACACTCTAATTGAGGGCTTGCGTCAAACATTCGCAAACTTAAGAAGATTCCAGATGAAACTTAACCCGGAACAATGCATATTTGGTGTCCCGGCTGGAAAGTTACTCGAATTCCTTGTATCCATCCGAGGAATTGAGGCTAACCCGACAAAGATCAGGGCCATCGAAATAATGGAATTGCCAAAAAACCTCAACGATGTCCAGAAGTTCATAGGATACCTGACCTTGTTGAGTATATTTATCAGTCGGCTAGGCGAAAAATCCTTACCACTATATCAACTGATGAAGAAATCAGACAAATTCACATGGACACAGCAAGCTGATAGTGCTTTCGATGAACTCAAAAATATGTTGGCAATAGCACCAATATTAGCGTCACCGTTATCCAAAGAGCCAATGCTGCTCTATGTCACCACAACCAACAAAGTTGTACGTGCAGCGATAGTGGTAGAACGCGAAGAAGGGGGCAAAGTTGACCAAAGGCCAGTTTATTACTTGAGCGAAGTGCTCTCTATATCAAAGCAAAATTACCCCCATTACCAAAAAATGACATATGGGGTGTACATGGCAGCAAAGAAGGTGAAGCACTATTTCTAGGAACACCCAATCCGGGTAATATGCGAGGCACCTATCTCGAACATATTGGACAGCAAATATGCCAGTGGCCGAGTGGCAAAATGGGCCATATAGCTAGCACCATACCCTCCACAATATTATAGGCGAGATGCAATTAAATATCAAGCCGTAGCTGATTTCTTCGTGGATTGGATGGAAATGCAATACGAGCCACCACTGCCAGATCCAAATTACTGGAAGATGCACGTTGATGGATCCAAAAAAAGATGGGTATGGGTGCCGGGATAGTGCTCACATCACAAAAGAGGGATCATCTCAGGTATGTGTTGCAGATCCACTTCGCTGCATCCAATAATGTAGCTGAATATGAAGCACTTGTCCACGGTATAAAAGTGGCCAAGGAGATCGGCATCAAGAGAATCATGTGTTTCGGTGACTTGGATTTGGTTATCCGGCAAGTATCTGGCCATTGGGACGCGTTGGATGCAAACATGGCACTGTATCATTTTCATGTGCAACAGATTTCGGGATATTTTAACGGGTGTGAATTTCATCACATACCCAGAGTGGAGAATGAAGCGGCGGATGTATTATCCAAGTTAGGCTCATCTCGGCAAGCAATTCCACCAGGAGTAGCATTGGAGCATCTAAGAAAACCATCAATCAATCCATCACCAGAATCCGAGTCAATCAGGCTCACCCCGGCGAATCAGGAGTCAGACGCTGTGCCAATGGACATTGACTCAGGGGAAAATTCGAGTACCTCGGGGACTGTTCTGCTCACCCCAGGGGTTGCCGGATAACACTAGGGGACTCCTCAGGTTATGTCGGCGGAACATAAGTCGGCAGAGCCAATGGAAATTGATGAAGAAACAGATCCGGCACCACTGATACCAGCATGGGCGCAACCAATATTCAACTACTTGAAAGATGGAACTTTGCTATATGATGAGATATTGGCAAGGCAAATAGAAAGAAGAGCAAAAGCATAAACAATAATCAACAAGGACTGTACAAAAGAAGTGTGACGAGTGTACTGCAGCGTTGCATAAGCTCAGAGAAAGGTCAATAAATACTATTAGACATTCACCAAGGAGAATGTGGGCACCATGCATCGTCAAGAGCATTGGTAGCCAAGGCATTCCGACATGGATTTTATTGTCCAAGTGCACTGGCAGAGGCACAGGAACTTGTGATAAAATGCAATGGTTGCCAGCGTTATGCGTCAAAGTCACATTTACCAGCGTCCGAGTTAAAAACTATACCAATCACTTGGCCATTCGTAGTATGGTGCCTGGATATGGTAGGACCACTCAAACCAGCGAGAGGTGGCATGACTCACATACTCGTAATGGTTGACAAGTTCACCAAATGGATAAAAGTGAAGCCTATCAAAAAATTGGATGAAAAAATAGCTGTCACATTCCTAAAAGATACAATTTTGAGATACGGTTACCCGCACAGTGTGATCACGGATAATGGCACAAACTTTGTCGAAGGAGCTTTCGCTCGATTTTGTGGAAAAACGAATAATACTTGACGTAGCGTCAGTTGCTCATCCATAATCAAATGGACAAGTTGAACGAGCTAATGGCTTAGTTCTATCCGAAATAAAACCCCGCTTAATGGAACCACTCCAGAGATCACATGGTTGCTGGATTGAGGAACTACCCTCGGTGCTGTGGAGCTTAAGGACAACTCCGAATCGATCAACAGGCTATACACCATTCTTCCTTGTGTATGGGGCAGAAGTAGTTTTGCCTTCCGACATAGAGTATGACTCGCCAAGAGTAAGACAATACTCGGAAGCCGAAGTAAAAGAGGCCCGAGAAGATGGAGTTGACTTACTTGAAGAAGCAAGAGAACTGGCATTGTCCAGATCCTCCATATACCAACAAAGTCTCCGACGCTATCATAGCCGGAAAGTTCAACCTCGTGTTTTATGAGAAGAGGATATGGTGCTCAGACTAGTGCAACACACAGCTAGAATGCATAAGCTATCAACCCATGGGAAGGACCATTCATCGTAAGCAAATCATTGCACAATGATTCATATTACCTAATAGATGCTCGCGAAGCACAAAAGAACAAGGCGGACATATCAGGCGATGAAACCAAAAGGCCATGGAATGTTGCACTGCTACGTCCTTTCTACACTTAGGAGAAGCAGTGTATGTATCTCTCAAACTCTCATATGTCGGACGCTTATGCCGGCTATGTGTTGATAATAAAATGGTATGACTCGAAAAACAGACTTGGGGACTGCCATTTATGTTTATCCTTTGATTATTCTATGTCGGCTGGCGTTGACACTTAAGACTTATCTCGGAACAAGTAATGTTTACTCGGATAGAATCAACTCTTTGACTATACTGTTGTCCGAAAACACGGCTTCATGGCAAGCAAGAGGAAAAATCAATGACGAGTAAACATGAACACCGAATAAGTAAAGGAAAAAACGCGAGTTGACCCTATGTATGTTTTTTAACTAACTCACTACAGGTTATGTTGCTTTCTATGTAGAATAATCTTAGGTTAAGTGGTCTAGTTTCATATCCACTAACTCAATCCTTAGAACTTTGAGACTCTAATGTCGAAAACCGAAAAAGGTAGACAAGAGCCAAATTCAAGGAAAATGGAAAACGGCAAAATGAAACTCGGGGAATTGCCCCTGGATAATTCACATTCGAAGCTAAATAAAATTTTACGCCTTATCAAAAGGCACACACCAAAATTTTACGCCTTATGAAATTTAAGTATTTTTGTAACCAGCCTAAGAATCAGCTAGGCTCAGAGGAGTAGTCTTGGAGCTAGGAGCATCATTTGGAGCGTCTGCCGAGTCAGGGGCGTCCGTGGCCGAGTCTGCTGGGCCATCCAACTCGGTGGCTTCGCTATTAGTGCCTTCATCATCGACAGTCTCGGCAAGAGACTCGCTAAGGTCGAGGAAGCTGGGCCCATCGCACCAAGCATGCACCAGGGCATATTCGACCATGGCATAAGCCCGCTCCTGGCGTTTCTTGATAAGCTCAGGGTCATGGAACCACTTGCCTTCAACCCTCATGCATTTGAGAACATCAAGGTTGACGTCCTCGTACCTTGAAAGCACAAAGGAAAGAGCCTTGTCCATTGCAGCTCGGCCGGCCGAGTTGCGCCATTGATCTAACCTGTCTTCAGTCTAAAGCAGCCTGGCAGCCAAAGGCTCGAGGAGTGTGAGCGAGTCTTCATCCGGCCAGAGCATCTTGAACGCATGGATCGCTGATTTGAGCAAGTCAACGCTGCATGACTTGAGGGTCTTTGCGCGTTCTGACAGCA
The DNA here is from genome assembly GCA_023614405.1 of Avena insularis. Taxonomy (NCBI): domain Eukaryota; kingdom Viridiplantae; phylum Streptophyta; class Magnoliopsida; order Poales; family Poaceae; genus Avena; species Avena insularis. Next base: position 345,975,927 of record CM042697.1, read on the forward strand.
CTATAAGATGCTCGTCGGTAGTGACCTCGCCATCAGCAGGAGCTCCAGATTCGGCTCGCACTCTCTTCATGGCCCGTATAGCAAACATCTCAGCCTCGGGGAAATTCTCTGCAAACGCAAAAGAACATTAGCAAAATAATGAAAAGGGGACAGAATACAAGAGTATGATTATAGTGAAAAAGGTAAGGACTCACTACCGAGGAAACAATTGATGGTGCCAAGCTTGCTCTGCCAAATCCTAGCCTTGGCCTGAAGAGCGTCTAGATCCTGATGAGCCGACTCAACCACCGACTCAGCCTCCTTGAGAAGCTCCTTGGTCTTCTCTGCACTGGCGGCATGTTGGCCATCTTTCTCGGCAAGATCCTCCCATAGCCCCTTCACCCCGGACTGGTGCTTCTGCTCCATATCCGCCATTTGCTTCTTCAGCCGAGTCACCTCATCTCGCTCCTTTTGGAGCTCGATCCAGTGCTTCTCTGTTTATTCAAAGCATACGACTCGTTAGTAACAACAAAGCTATCTCAGATCCGCCGAAATAAAAATGGGAAAGGAATAAGCATAAGTATAGACCGGTCACAAAGTTGCTAGGAACTTACTTTCAGCTTCGCTGATCTGTAAGTGCAAGGCATCGATGGTGGATTGGGCAGAAACTGCGGAAGATAATCAAGAAAAAATCAAGGAAATGAAACAGAGAGGGTGTGCCGAATAAAAGGAAGCCGAATAATAAAATTACCTTGGCCCTTAGCCTCAGCTTGCAGATTTTGGTGAGCGAGCTCCAGCTTGCGGTACCCCAAGAGGAGAGCCTGATGCACCTTGGTGCGCTCATTGTGCGTAAGCTATACAAGAAAGAGATAATCAACAGATGTGCGATCAATCTTATGGCCGAATAAGAGTTCATTTCTAATTTAGAAGCTTATAGCAGACTAAGTTCCTTACTCGGCAGTAGCCTCAAGGACTAGGGATCATGTATAACAAAAAGATACTCAATACGCAAAAGAGTAAGAAAGTTACGCACCTCGTTCACTTCGTCTGCTCGGGCCATCAAGGCGATGGCCTGCTGGGTCATGTCAGAGACGGCCTTGGGGCCCAGCTTCATATTTTTGCCAGCACTAGAGCTGACCTCTTGCTCGCCAGCTTCGTTCCAAGCCACAGCATAACGCTCTGCAGAACCAAGGACATTCCCGCTAAGCATCCAAGTAAGGACTTGACCCTTTTTCAAGGTAGTTCCCACATTGGAACGGGTAGCAGCGGCGCTGGTGTGCAATTCAATAGCCTTGGAACTGCCGCAAGACTCGGCAGCTACGGACTCGCCCAACTGACCCGCCGAAGCAGATGCCTTTGTTGTTGGTGTGGGCCGAATCCATGGAGCGGTGCCGGGGGCGTGGACCAAGGTCAGCTGCTTGGTCGATGAGGGTTTCCTAGTTGTGGAACGAGCCTGGCCAGGAGCAGCAGGCCGGGTCTGATCTTTTGACAGAGAAGGATAGTGAGCAGGTATGGTTGGGGAAAAAACAAGAGCCGAATGAACAGGCTCATCAATGTTCTGAGAAGCAACAACAGGGTCAACTGATGCACTGGGAGCAGAAGAGCTAGTGTCAAGGGTCTTCTTGGCACCGATATTGCTAGAGCCAGGACTAGGAATCTATTCTTGGAAAGCAGCAGGGGAGCTGGGCCGGGTCTCCTCCGACAGGTGCGCCCCCGTGTTGGCCTCACTCTGAGACGCATGAGTCTCAGTAGTGGGGGCAGTGACCCGGACGGGGCTTGGCACGGCAGTGTCGGCACGAGGAGGAGAGACGGGCCTCAAAGGAAAAGAGGCCATACTAGGGGCAGCCTGGCTGCCAGACAAGGGTGCAGTGCTAAAAATAACAAAAAATGCTTATAAGAAAGCAATCACAAAACAGGAAAAGAAAAATGGAAAGTAGCAAGCAACAGAACTTACCCGGAGACGGTCGGGTCGCGCGATATGCGACGAGTGACCCGGCGCCCAGCAGCTTTGCGAGTCTCGGTTAGCGTGGCAGCAGGAGGAGCAGCAGAAGTAACTTTGTGCTTCTTGGCGGGCTGAGCGTTGGAGGAGGCCCCGCGTCGCTTACCCGGCTTGGTAGCAAGGATTTTGCCGACTCCGCCCACAGCGAGAGGGGGAGTGTCATGTACCTGGCCAGCTGCATGAGTAAATGACGAGCTCACTCGGATAAGTCAGAAGGTTATGGTTAAAAGACAAGTACCTCCAGAATCTCACAGTCATCATCATCATCGTCAGACCAATCTCGTAAGGGGTTTCGAGTGTGGGTCTTACTCGAAGTTGAAGCGGCAGCTGCATGCGGGATGGGCATGAAGCGTTCCAAGTCAAACTCGACTTCATCAGAGTCAGAGCGATCCTCGTAATAGCCACCAGGAGGGACAGTACTGTCATCAACCTAGTGAACAAGATTCTGCGAAAGACAAACAGAATAAAAAAATGAGCGAACAGAATAGCAAGTGAACAAAATAAAAGCTATGACTCGGAATCTCACCCAGGGGATAGGCCTATCCCGGCTAAAAGGAGGGCAGCTCCAAGCCCAGTCCTCCGCCAAAGTCAGCTTGAAGATCGAGCTGACTCGGCGGGCCACAGAGTCGTGGGTGACCTCCAGCGTGGAGTGCCGAGTAGGGTCCTGCGTGCCGCTCATGAAGCACATCTTGTGACTCCTGGCTTGGATGCGGCTGACCTGGCATGCAATAAAATCACACATGAGATCCACCTCATTTAAGTGGAAGTTCTCATCCGGCGACAGCAGCCTCTCCAGAATCCCATTGGCCTCGTTCACTGCGGCATTCTTGTCGTGCGGGTCAAGCTTCTAGAACTCCTTGCTAGGAACCTCGTCCGAGAAAGGGGGAGCCGGATGTAGTCGGTGGACCCGCTGTTTTTGACATAGAAGAAAGTCCTATGCCATTTCTTGCAAGAGTGTAATCCAGTGACCTAAGAAAAGATGGACTCTTTCCTGGGTGTGATGCTAGCGGCACCGCACCTAGTGGGCCTTTTCTCGGCGCAGGGAACGCCGGGATCGGGCACTACTTGGATCCTAAAGCTGAAATATTTGACCCAGAGAAGAACTGTGGGCCAAATGCCGAGGTAGCCCTCGCAGGCAAAAATAAAACAAGACAAGGAACCAATTGCATTGGCAGACAAATGGTGGGTTTGAAGATGGAAGGTGGAGAGAAAAGAAACGAATAAGTTGCTCACTGGCAAGGCAAAACCACGCTCAAAATGCGAGAGGAAAACTACCCTCTCGTTGGCCTCGGGCTTAGGGAGATCTCACCTAGCGGGAGGCGGCAATCCACCTCAAGCGGGATGTGCCTGGTGGAGTGCAGCCACTCAACCTCCTCCGCAGAAACTTCCAAACCCTCCCAGCCGTCGCGCTCGCCGGCGGTGACCTCCTGTTCCTCTGCTCCCTCGGCGGCATCGCGAGCGTCCATGATCTCTCTGGCTTCAGGATCTTCCACCGCTGGAAGAGGCTTGAAGGAGCAAGGACCCATAGTGGAATAGAAAGGGGAAAAGAGAAATCGCAGGGAAGAAGCTGTGGAGAAGAAGAACCGCAAGGGAGAAGTTGGGATTTTGGAGGCGCAAGGAATAAGAAGAAGAAGGCAATGGGGAAACTGAACGGGCGAGGGAAGTTAAGTTCCCCTCACCCCTACTTAAGGAGAGTAAAAACCCCAAATGTGGGATCTTCCTGCGCTGTGCGGCCCGTGTGTGGTCGTGTATTCGGCCGAGTGAGCCAGTCAGACAAACACCACGTGTAGGTGATACATGGAAAATCCACTGCCATGTCACGCTGCACAAGACATGAGGCGTTGATCGATGGGACTGCCACGGTGACGGGGAGTTACTGCACCGCCGTCACTGTGTGGTCAGGATTTGGGACAAAATTTGAGGCAAGTAATCATGATGACAAGTTGTCAGTGACTAAGGCACGCCGAAAATGACTCGGAAGCGGACAAAATGACTCGGCACGAGGCAAAAATGAGCTAAAAAGTCAAAGATGAGACTCGGAAAGAGCAAAATAGACTCGGCAAAGATCGAGGTTACGCCAAACAGTGCGCCCTAAGCAGTAAATGCTGACAGAAAGAGAAGTTCCAAGCACATTAAAGGAACGTGGAGACACCTAACAGCTAGAACTGCTAGGTCTCACCAGCTTCGGGAACTAATGCCGCGGGAATAACCCTAGGTAGGGTCATAAGGGGTAAAACATTACCCAGCTTGGCTTACGCTGAGTAAAGAATGAACCTGGCCGAGTAACAACTACCGGGTAAGATGGTCATGTACAGCCAACATAGGAATTATGTCGGCCCGTATAAGACAAGTTTGGTAACCTTGCAGGAAACAACGAGTCGAATCTCATGAGGGAAGGCCGAGTCAGACAGGACGCTTGGAAACTTTCCAATTGAGGTTCAGGAGGGACCATGGTAAAGCATGGTCAAAAGAGAAGGGCAACGCCGGGTGACACGAAAGGAGCCGGGTGACGCCAAAAGGAAGGGCTGACGCACAAAGTTACTGCGTGATGCCAAAAGAACTGGAGGCTACGTATAATAAGACCATTAGCAGTCTAGCTTTGTGGACTGGGTCAAGGGGCTCAGGGCTAGCCCATGACCCGGCCCGTATAGTGAGGACCAAGATCCAAACAGTAAACCTAGGACCCAAAGGGGTGTAACCTAACTGGCCTTCACCTATATAAGGCGGGGCATAGCTAGGGTTTGAGGAGGTTGGACCAAGTGGGAAACTAGTGCCTTGAGGCCCCGTTCAAGCAGCTCAAGGAGCACTTGTAAACATCTAGCATCAATAAAATTCCTAAGTGTGGAGAGTTCATCTTATTCTTCATGTGCGGGTAGACCATGCACTCCCTCCCCGGTGACCACAAGCATCCATTCGGCCCCCAACTTAAGCCTACCCATGGCATCTATCGTGACACCACCACGACAAGGAACTCTTTTTATGTAGTAGTATAATTTTTATGAATCTTATTAAGAGTTATACTAGCGTAATGAATGACATTTAAGTTCTTTCTGTCTCGTTGTCCTAACACAACTCCTAAAGCATAGTCACTAGCATCACACATGATTTCGAAAGGTTCATTCCATTTTGGGGATTGCATGATAGGTGCTGAAACTAATTCGTTTTTAAGGTTTTCAAAAGCTGCAATGCAATCATGATCTAAGTAGAACGAGGTATCTTTCTCAAGAAGGTTAGTGAGAGGCATAGATATTTTAGTAAAATCTTTTATAAAACGCTTATAAAAACCTGCATGTCCCAGAAAAATTCTTAAGTTTTTTATGTCCTGAGGTACTAGAAGATTTTCTATAGCATTTATATTAGACTTAACTATTTCTATACCCTTCTCTGAAACCTTATGTCCGAAAACTTTACCTTCTCTTACCATGAAATGACATTGCTCCCAATTCAAAACCAAGTTTGATTGCCTGCATCTCTGCAAAACTTTGGTTAAATTATAGAGACAATTATCAAATGTTGTTCCACAAACAACGAAATCATTTGTTAGACCTTCTATAGTATTCTCAACCAGATCATCAAAGATTTTTAAACACATTCTTGAAAAGTTGCAGCTGCATTACAAAAGCCAGCAAACGGAATTAATCTATAAGCATATGTGCCATAAGGACAAGTGAAAGTCGTTTTCTCTTGATCTTCTGGTTGTATTGCAATTTGAGAGTAGCCGAAATAACCATCAAGAAAATAGAAATAAGAATTATTACTAGTTCTTTCTAAATTTTTATCCATAAATGGTATAGGTTTATGATTTTTTAGTGTCTGACGGTTTAGTTTCCTAAAATTGATGCACATGCGATATCCAACAATTGGTCTTATAGGAACTAGCTCACCATCCTCATTCATAGCAGCATCAAGGCCACCTTGTCTTGGTATGCAATGAGCTGGGCTAACCCATTTACTGACAGAAATAGGATATATTATGCTGACATCTAATAAGCGTATAACTTATTTTCTTACTACTTCCTTCATTACCTTCTCTGTGTGTCAACTACGGGTACAACATCATCAACCATGGTAATCTTATGATTTACAATAGAGGGATCTATTCCTTTAATATCACTTAGAGTATATCCAAATGCTTCTCGATGCTTGATCAAGACTGAAATGAGTTTATTTGTTTCATTTTCTAATAAATTTTTACTAATAATAATAGGACATTTATTTTCATTATCTAAGAACTCATACCTCATATCGTCTGGAAGTTGTTTCAATTCAATTTGGCAGAGGTTCTTCATCTCCTTTTCTTACCAGTTCTTCATAGTCTTGTGGGTTATGTGCTTCTAGAATGGAATCAAGGTAATCATCCATGTCTTATCTTCCTTCATCATCTGGTACCTCCTCCCAATTAATTAGGCTTCTCTCTAATTCGTCTTGCGGAGTGCTGAAATGAATTGCGGCTAGCTCCGCAATTGTTTTCCATTCCTTGATATCTTCCTCTTCGTATGGCCTCTTCTTTAGTTTGGCGAAGTGGAATGTCATTTCCTATTCTCCAAACAGCATTGAAATGGTCTCCTTATTATCAATTTGAGCTTTCGTTATGGAGACAAAAGGCCTGCCTAAAAGGATTGGACAAAAAGAATCTCGAGGCATATCAACATCATGAAAATCAAGGGGGTACATAAGTGCTCCAGTAAAGACATAGGTATTTCTAATAACACCTTCCGGTTTTATATTAGTTCTATTTGACAATTTAATAGTAGTTTCTACCGGTTCCACATCTGGATTATTTAAATTTTAGCAAAGTTCCTCATAAAGTGATGAAGGCCTAATATTCATTGTGGAAATTGGTTCACAAATTCCATATAATAAAGTTTCCCCACAATATATAGGAGTCATAGGCTTAGAAGTTTTTTTACCTTGTACCTTACCTTTGATGAATTCTGAAGTTTCAAGGTCTAGCGTAACCACTTCATTATCCACGGTTCGTGCTTCCATAAGATCCTTCAATATAACAATACTTGTATTGGTAGCATCGGGGTTCTTTTATGATTTCTTTAATCTTCTCTTTATGTGTTCTTCCTCCCTGCGCTTTTTCTTGATATTCTCTTGAATAGGTTCAGAGGAAAATCCTACTATTGGTGCGCTTTTTCTTGTGCGCTTTTTTTCTTCGAGGGGCTTATAGGGTTTCCATTCTATAGGTACCTGTAGATGCCCTGCATAATTCTCAATAATTTTCTTTAATGAGTAAGAATCAATACCGAGGGTTTTAATCATTGCACAAGTCTTTTCATCTGCAAGAAAATGATTAACACAAACATATTCAGAAGAACTGTTTAACATAATGCTCTCCTTATTTTTAAGACTTTATGTTGTCTCCTTCATTTTCATTATTAATTTCCAGGCTTCATCATAGGTATAGGATAGAAAACTACCATTAGAAGTAGTATCTAAACTCATTATATTTTTATCATTAAGCCCTCCATAAAAAGTGTGAGTGATTAACCAATCATGCAAACGATGATGGGGGCAATTATCTAGATAACTTTTATACCTATGATAGCCTTCATATAAACTCTCATCATGACTATTTTTGAAACTGATAATAGTACCTATCATCCTGTGAGCTTTTCTTTCTGAGTAATATTTTGATAGGAAATTGATTATAAATTCTGTCCAAGTCTTTGGTGCCTCTGCACAAAAAGATCTATACCAGTTACAACTTTATAACCAGGAATAAAATAATTCATTACATCTTACATAGCTCATTTGGCTATCTCATTACAATGCAGCAGAATAACTATATAGCATGGAGTCCTTCATCTTCAAAGTGCCACAGGCAAACATGTTGGTTGTAGACTTGTAATCCTAATCAACACATCTCACTAACATCATACAAACCTGCAACATAATAAGTTACAGCCACAAGGGTCAATACATTTGAATTGTATTGGCAAGTGATACTATGGTAGTATAGTGGAGTCTATCATCTATATGCATTTGGCTAAGTGGTGCTTAGGCTTGCTTTGCTCAAAATAGATTTTCCTTATCATTTTAAAACACTAAGTTTTTGCTTGACAAAATCACCCAAGGCATCTCCCAATAGAAATTGGTTATCCTTCAACCCTTGTTCAACCACAAGTTTTTCACTTAGAAATTTGGATGAGGAGATTCTTGATAGCTTCCATGTCTTAATGCTCAAATTGTCCTTTACCAGGGACATGGCTAAGTACTTAGATTTTTCACTCTGCAGAGGTGGTGCACTTTCCCCACAAGACTTGGTTTCCCAAGACAAGATCTCTCAGAAGCCTTCCCTTAGACCAGAATGGACGCTCTCCAACCTATCAAACCCCTACCACCAACTGTCCATTTGGCTAAGTTATTGCAACCTATATGATCCAGGCAGAGCCCATAATGCCAAGTGGTTGCACTTGAAGCTTCTCAACATTTGACATCTCAAATCTCTTTGTTCCTGGGTGGCCATCCACAAGTGATATACACAAGGTAAACCATAGAAATGGGCCTTATGAACCACTCAACACAAACCATTCCTTCCATTCCACCCAGGTGATTCATTCACTTAGTTGTTTTATTAAACAAAACACAAGTCCTTGACTTGGAAATATTCCATAGTATGAATATATATTCCACCCTTGTTTTCTACTAGCTAAGCTAAGCATGATAGTAGTAGGAATCTTAACTTAGGAAAATTCTACTAAGGTTTCATCCACTAGGATTTCCCATGGCATAGTTTACTTAGCAAAAGCCCATGCAAGTCCTACTTAGAAATATCACTAATGCATAGTGAAAATAATGGGACAAAAGTATGAAGCATCACTTGCCTTTTTGGTAGAGAATATAAGTTCACTCCTTGATCTTTGCAATGTTCACACTCTTCAAATCACTACAATTCAATCAAGCAAGCAATATTTCAATCTACCATTCAAGCAGCATCACATAAAATAATAGAAACAAAACAATGCATGCAAGCATGCCAAACTTTGTTTTATTTACAAAAGTGGTTTATAATAGGTTATAAACATTCTAAAGCACTTATTGGTCATTTTATAAAGTGGCAAAACTATTTGCAAAAGATTTTACCTATAAACCTTTTTTTAAACCAAATCATTATTTTATGTGGTTGAAAATGCCTTTATCAAATAGCAATCTTTATAGGGTTTACGAAATACATTTTTAAATCATAAAACTTGGTGCTTGGGGTTAGAGAGTTTATTCCAAAACATTTCCCAAAGATTTTCTCCCAATAGTATTTTAATAAATAAACATTATTTTATTAGACTAGAAATGCTTTAAATCAAAGATTTATTCTTTTGCTTCACCAAATATGTTTTTGAAACCACCAATTGAATTCTATGGTCAGTAGGTTCAAAACAAACCATTTGCCAAAGATTTTATCTCAAAAATCATTTTAGAACAGATTTTATATTCTAAATATGCCTACACAAGTTTCTGCAAAAACAAACAATTTAACAGAAGAAATTTACTAAACAAAGGGCATGGTCAGAAAATAATTGTTTTGCTGAATCCATTGATATAAAATTTGCAAAATTTGGACGTGTGGTTTGAAAATTATGCAATTTTCAAAATTGAACAACAAATAGATCATTTCTGGTTTTATTCAAACGGACAGGGCCACGTGGAGCAATTTCATTAGGCGGTACCGCTTCGGTTGGATCAACCTTTCTGGGCCGTCAGATCTAAATGACTACGCATGGTACAGATGAAAGGATTCCCCTTCGATTAATTTTCTATCACAACCATCTGATCAAGATCCTACGGCTCATAACAGCTCGGCCACAGATGGGCGGCGCTGGGCGACAGCGATCGGCGGCGCGGTCAGATGGCGGTGGAGCTGGCGAAAAAGGAAGCAAGGGAGGTAGAGGGGTAGCTCACCGAGATCGTTGTGGCACGGGGATGCTCAACCTACTCGCGTTGGTCGAAGGGGCGCACAGGTTTAGTCGGAATTCCTCGCCGGAGTTCTCTCTGGCGATGGTTGCTCTCTGGCGGAGACGGTGGCGAGGCTTCGGTGCATTCCAGAGGGAGAGGAGGGTATGGTTAGATGCACAAAGGCGTGGCGAGGATGCGTGCGTGAAAGAGAAAGAGAGGGGCGGTCATTACCAGCCAAGCAAGTGTCGCCAGAGTGGAAGCAGACGGCGGCGCGCTTGGTGGTCGTCATTGTCGAGGTTCTGGGGTGCGCGGGGGCGAGCTGATGCCACTGGGAGGTTCGCCAGGAGATGGGGAGCAAGTGAGCGTGCAGTGGGGGGCGAGGGGTGGTTGCAGTTCGCCGGAATCGATGAAAATGCTCGCCAGAGTCCGTGGCGGTGCAGGGTAAAATTGAGGCGGTCTGGTGGCTCTCTGGAAGCGGGGTTTGAGGGGAAAGAGAGAGAAGAGAGCAAGGATTTATCGAGTGTGATTGATGACAGAAATTACTCCCTGCATTGACGTGATTTACTACCGCAAGATCAATGCAGAATTGGCGAGGAAGTGGTCGCGGGGTGGAGACGATGGTGAGGTGGCAGTGGGGCCTGGTGTCAGCAAGTGAGAGAGAGAAGAGGTGGGTCCTGGCAGTCATCCACTGCGTGGGTCGATTTGCAGGTGAAAAACGGTTCACTCCAGGGGGTGGAGAGATGGGCTGCTGGGCTTTAGTGGGCTAGCTGGGTTGGGCAGCTCCTTTTTTTTGTTCTGATTATTTTTCCTTTTCCATTTCTAATATTCTGTTTTGATTTTGATTAATCAATTCAAACACTCATTTGAATTCAAACCTTTGCCAAATTTTGTGAATAAACAAACACTGATTAGTAATACATTCTGAAGTCATAATTAGAATAAATCTTTTATTCTTTTTAAGGTCTTTTAATTATTTAAAACAAGCCCTTGCTTTAAAATCAAATAAGATCAAATACATTTTTAATCCTTATTTAAATTTCATTTTTCCACAAAATCATTTCAGTAAGTTCTTATTCAATTATAAGGATGTCAAAATAATTCACTTTGAATTATTTGGAATAATTTTAATATGATTTATTAATCATTTTAAATTGGATACTTGTCTTTATTCCAATGAAATTAAATATAGTTTTAATTCCATAAATTTTATTTGGAAATTTCTTTGATCTTATTTAAGTTAATTAAACAACTTTTATTCTACTTGGGTACATTCCAAATATCATTTCCCATGATTTAATTAATCATTTCTAATAGGGATTTTGTCTTTATTCAAAAGGAAATGAAATTTGGTTAATGCCACTTTATTTTTATTTTGGAAAAATCTTTATCCATTTATTTTATTTGGATTTGGATTATATTCATTCCATTTGCTTATGGACTATGTCAAGATTTGATTTGGCCTTTAAATATTCCTCATTATATAATTCTTTCCTTATCTTATAAAATCCATATCTTTTTATTTATAGATCCAAACTTTGTGATTCCAATTTGTAAAATCTTATTTAATACTTACTTATCCTTGTAAATATCTTTAGGATTATTTTCTCACCATTTGGTATGGATTTCTAGATGGTTGCTTTATTAGCTTTGGGAATTCAATTTCCTTATCTTATTAAATTCATAAGATTTTATCTATGGTTCCAAAGTAAGTGAATCCAATTCATATGGTTTTATAATATTTCTAATAGTCATTCTTGATCAATTTGAAATGTTTGTTTGACCAATTTTTATATGGATCAAATCCATAGTCTTAGAGATAACTGAAAAATGATTTTCTTCCATTAGGGTTGTAGAGTTTTGGTTTATCCTCCAAGTGTTTAAATTTCAAGATGCATTTTATGAAGAATGCATTTCACTTGATTTGAATTTAGTTGGATTCAAACATTAACCAAAGTTTAGTCAAGATGAGATTTTAAGTTTCCATTTAGAAACAAAAGTTTCTTTTCACCCTAAATTTCAACAATTATTTATTTTGTTTATTTATTTTTCACATTACAAGATTTGGAAAATCTTGGGATGTGACATAGGGGCAAAGAATATAAAGTGTGCCATCAAGTTTGTGAGGGCTTTAATCACTAAGTTTTCACATAACAAAATACTTTTAATTGGAAGATAACTGAAAACAAGAATATACTTGGAATGGTGTAACACACCATGCATAGGAATTTATAGTGGAAACTTTGGAATAACTTGGTTTCTTGGGAGTTGGAAGCATGAGTAGAGCTTACTCATACAAGTGGAGGCTAGCAAAAGACTGGGAGCAACCAACTAAGAGAGCAATAATGGCCATAATCATGTAAAGCAACAACGCATTACTAATCAAAGCATAGAGTGGTACTACAAGTCAAGGACTAAATGATCATATAGGCTATGGTGACTTGTGAAAGTCATAACATGGTGTGAGCATGTGCCAAGTCAACCCAAACAAAGCATCAAAGGAGAATACCACAATACTATGTTTTTTGCATGCTAAAATAACGCATAATTTCTTTAAGGCACACTAAGCAATCCCAATTGTTTGGAACAATACATGCTAAAGCAATAATCACTAAGCATAAGGTCAAAACAACACCTAGCATGTCATGCTAAAGTCTAAGTCACAGTCAATGCAAGCTCCTCTTGCACTTACAAGCAGGAACTTTCTACTCCTATCCAACACCAATCAACTTATTTGAAACAACTCACAAGGATAGTACTCAATAAATATCAGTGAGCATGTCTCACAAATACACAAAGAAGAACTAAAAAGTTCTAAGCTGAAAGCACAGGAAAATTAAGGCTAAACACAGTGCTAGCAAAAGAGAACACTCACAAGACAATAAGAGTGAAAACAAGAGTGTTCTAGGCAATGGAAACAAAGCGTGTCTCTCTCCAAAAGAAGTGTGGTGTAACCAACCAACTTACTCAAGCAAACTAAGCAAACAAAAACCAAAAACTAAAACTAAGACGCTCCAAGAACAACACAACAATGCATGAAACAATAAAAACGAAATGTCTAGAAAGACCTAAGATTTTTATTGATAAAGAAGGGGATGCCTTGGGCATCCCCAAGCTTTGACGCTTGTACCTCTTGAATATTTCTTGGGGTGACACGAGGTGGCATCCCCAAGCTTGAGATTTTGTCCATTCTTCATCTCATTACATCATTCTTTCTCTACACCTACAAATTTTCCTTCATACAAAACTTCACACAATCTTCATTAGCAACATTAGTGTATTCAAAAGATATTAGACCTATGGCAAAGCTTTGGAACAGCAAAAAATTTCACTAAAAACACAATATACTGTAGCAACTCCTTCAAAAAGCTCAATTTCCCAAAAAGGAATCAATAAGAAGCAAACGCAAAAATGGCAGAAATCTGTCAAAACAGACCAGCAGGTAGAAACTGATTTTTTCGAAGACCTTATGTTGCTCAAATCAAAAAGTGTTGAACTAACAAAAGTTATCTAACATACTGGGGTATTTATTTCTAAATTTTGAGCTCAATCTGAGTTACAGAGACTCCTCACAAATCTTTATGATGGAGGACAGAAATATGTTTCGGGACAGCAACTCCCCAAATCTTATTTCCCTATCATTAGAGGTCATTCTTGGCACAAAAAGCAAACAAAAAAGGATAAGGAGAGGTCATTAGTGAAGTAATAACTTCCAAGACTCAAGAAAACTCTTGGGTTATCTTCCAACAAGTACTTTTCTTTAATGCCTTTAAGTTAGGCTTTATAGCTTGAGAAGATGCTCACATAAGAAATATGAATTGAAGTAAAAGAGAGTATCAAGAAGCAAATTCAAAACACATTTAAGTCTAACCCACTTCCTATGCATGGAAATCTTGTAAAGAAACAAGTCATGAAAGCACAAAGCAACACGCATAGGAAAGCAAAACAAGTGCAACTTCAAGACTTTCAACATAAAGAGGGGAAACTTAATATTTTTGAGATGCATAAAACTATGTTTCCCTCTCTCATAATAACTTTCAGTAGCAACATGAATAAAATTAACAATATAACTATCACATAAAACATTCTTATCATGATCCACATGCATAAAATGATTATTACTCTCCACATAAGAATAGCCATTCTAATTAATTGTAGTGGGAGAAAATTCAACAAAATAGCTATATTCCCTTGTGTGTTCATTTGGAAACATATCATCATTGGAAGGAACATGGATGGCACTAATGGCACAACAATTATTAATATTATCATCTTCAGAATTTGTGCTAAAGTGATTTTCAATATTAAAAGTAGTGTGATTTTCCCAATCATGATCACTAATATAGGTAACAGGCATAGGAACATCATCTAGTTCAGACTCATCAGCAAAAACTATGATAGGAGCAATATGCTTAGGGGAAGATATGTTTCCTCTCTACTTCTACTCCTCTTCTTATTCTCCTCTTTAGGAGGGAGAGACTTGAAAGGAAGCTTCTCCACATACCCTGGTTTATTGTTAGAGACAATAGAAGAAACTTTGGAGGATTCCTCCTTTTCATTAATAAGAAAAAAACTCATATTAGTCCTGTCATTTTTTGGTAAAATATCATCTTTTATAAGATTTTGTATGTAAGTATTCGCGTGGCAATTATCAACACAATAAAGATGACACCCATGCAGGACGCAATTCATACCAAAAGCACTCATGTCTACCAAAGAAGTTTTTCTTGATAACTCTTCACACCCCAAAAACAAAGTAAGCTCATCATGTTGATTATAAGTGATCGTGTTATCACAATACAAGCTTGCAGTACTCATTGGATTAGAAAGGTCATTAGTATGGCCTGAGCATTGAAAATTGAAATGACCCACTTCATAGCAGAGTTCACAAATAAAAGGATAGAGGGCACAAATTTTTTTACCAAGATCATTTAGAGCCTTATACCACATTCTGGTTTTTTCATTCTAGTGTGTGATACAATATTCTTCTTCTATTTGATTCTTCTCACAAGGTCTATGCATACCACAAAAATTAACATGCTTATAAGAAATAGTACTTTCAGAAGTTTGAGCATGTTTATTGCAATCATTAATAACATTTTCATTTTCCATGCAAGTGTCTTTAAAAGGTTCATGATACATGTCCCACTTTTAATTAGGAGCATTAATATGGGAAGAAAAGGCTCTATAATATTTAACAAGAATTTGAGGATCAGTACCATATCTAGCACTAAGCTCTTGAAAATTAGCAGTTTCGGCGAAAGACTTAATGCAATCATACTCATAGTTTATACCTGGTTTTTTACCTTTGTCGTTATCCCAACCTTCGGTATTGCTTTGAATTGTTTCAAGAAGATCCCACTTAGCCTTGACCTCATTACTTGTGAAGGATCCCTCTAAACAGGTATCCAGATAGTCCTTGTAATGTCCTGAAAGCCTTGCATAAAAATTATTGATAACAACATTACTCGGGAGCTCATAAATGGGACATTTGAGCATTAGTAACTTCAATATCCCCCAAGCTTGGGCAATACTTTCTCCCTCATGAGGATGAAAATTATAAATATAATTCCTATCTTTATGAATTTCATGAGGAGGATAAAATTTAGAATAAAAGAGAGATTCAAGTTCCTTCCACTCCAAATGATGAGGATCATCTAGTATCTCATACCACTCCCTTGCTTTGTCCCTAAGTGATAAAGTCGATAGCTTCCTCTTAACTTGGTCCATTGAAATACTTGCACACTTGAACAACTCACATAATTCATGTATAAAGAGTAAATGATCACTAGGATGGACAGTTACATCTCTAAAATAGCAGTTATTCATAACATGTTCAACAATTTCAATAGGTATTTTAAAATGCACACTTTCAGTATGTGGATTTAAAATATCACAAGTATCATTAGAATTACCACATATGGGAGATAAAGTATCATTAGAGCAAACTTTCTTCCCTAAAGCTAGGGAATTAAAAAGATCTTTCTTATAAAAACTAGCTTCCCCAAGCTTAGATGTTTCCATACCATTAGTAACAATGGTGTTCAAAAAATTTATACTGATAACATTGCTATTAGCATGCAAAGAAAGTTCCATAGGTTTTTTAATTTTCTTTTCAAACCACTCAAATTCTAACTTAGGAAAAATACTAAAAAGCTCTCTAATTTTTGTTGTTGTTTTCCATTAAGCCTAACTAGTGAAAACAAGAAACGAAAAGACAAAATTGTAGAATCTAAAGGAAATAACTTCAAGCACTCACACCGGAGGATGTGAGTACCTTTTACCTTACCTCCCCGGCAACGGCGCTAGAAAAGAGCTTGATGTCTACGCACTTCTATTCTTGTAGAAAGTTGTTGGGCCTCCAAGTGCAGAGGTTTGTAGAACAGCAACAAGTTTTCCTTAAGTGGATTACCCAAGGTTTATCAAACTCAGGGAGGAAGTGGTCAAAGGTATTCCCTCTCAACCAATCCTGCAATCAAGATACAAGAAGTCTCTTGTATCCCCAACATACCCAATACACTTGTCAGGTGTATAGGTGCACTAGTTCGGCGAAGAAATAGTGAAATACAAGTGGTAATGGTGCCAGAAAATAGCTTCTGACGGTGCCAGAAAATACTTTGATGGAGCTTGACGGTGAGGTAAAGACTAAAGCAAGCAAACATGCAACAAATCTAGATGCAAACGGTGTTTCAATGTTTAGAAACAAGGCCTAGGGATCATACTTTCACTAGTGAATACTCTCTCATATAAATATCCTCTCTTCATGATACTACTCTTAACTACTCTCCGGTTGGACACTCTAATCATCGGTAGGGCTATAGCAGCACTCCTCAAAGTCCGCCTTCCCTAATCTAGATAACCCCACACTGTCACCTTGAGCGCTAGATGGTTCCAACAAACACCATAATTTCATAGAGACATCCAACTCCAAATATAACTTATAACAAATATTCAATCTAGCCAAAGTGCCACACACGGTATGCACGCTGTCACTTTCACACACGTGGGGAAAAGCATAGATCTATTAAAGCACAAAGAGTATTTATGTAGACTCAAACCTAAGTGCCACCATGGCGTGCACGTTGTCACTTTCACACATGGGGAGAGTAGAGATCTATTAAAGCACTTGAGTAGCAAGGTAGATCTACTTGATTACAAAGCTCATGATCATAAGATCATGCATAGAGAGAGAGATGAACACATAGCTACCGGTAGAGCCCTTAGCCTCGAGGAAGAACTACTCCCTCCTCATCATGGGAATCAGCAATAGTGATGAAGATGGCGATGGAGATCGATGGAGATGGCTCCGGGGGCACTTCCCCGTCCCGGCAGGGTGCCGGAACAGAGACTTTCTATCCCCCGAATCTCCCCTTCGGTGGCGGCGGCGCTACGGAGGTTTTCATGGATTTCTTCTGGATGCCCTAGGGTTTTTGGGTCGGAGGCTTCTTATAGGCGCAGGAGTCAAGGTCGGTGGGGGTCCAGGGGGCCCACACCCCCTATGGGCGCCTCCAGGTCTTGCCCGCGCCTAGAGGGGTGCGGCCACCATGGAGCCTCCCTCCAGCTCTGCTTCGTGGTTTCGTGTTTCTCCGGGGAAAATAATGACTTTGGCTTTTATCCCGTCCAATTCCGAGAATATTGATTTTCTGCCTTTCTGGAACCAAAAACAGAAGAAAACATGCAACTGGCACTGTGGCAACTTGTTAATAGGTTAGTTCCAGAAAAGATATAAAAACAACTCAAAGTGTAGACAAAGCAAAGCAAAGTAGATACTAAACAATCATTGAGCATCAAAAATTATAGATACGTTTCTGACGTATCACTCGCTATTAAGGGATTTCTCCCGTGGCATGGACATGGGTTAATGAGTTCTCATTGCTTCCCCAAGTTAGTACGTAAAGAATGACAACAGCTTTATAGTCACAGTAAGTGCTATCATCCCTTTGTCTACCAACAGTAATCCCCTTCATCAAGTCCCCATAAGAGGCAAAATTAAGAGGTGCACAACTCTCAACATCAACATGAAGACAATTAACACATACACATAATGATGTATAACATAATAATCTCTATCTTATCTCAATCATATGTTGGGGTTTCCCCATCTCCCCAAGAACTAATGATCTACTCATACATGGAGGCAATCAGCATCATAGCAATGATAATGTAAACAATCATAGATGAATAGTACTTGTATAAATCCATAATGAGTACGGGAATTATAACAAGATATAGATGGATGTAGATGGGATGAATGGACATGGTAGTGATGCAGTGGTCGATGATGATGAAGATCGATGCCTTGGCCTCCCAGATCTTTGTAGGGCAAAGATGGATCCCTTGGCCAAGTTCCCCCTCCAGATCCCTTCCGGAGGTGAGGTTTCTGCGATTTCTGGTTGTTCTGTATGTCGTCTCCCCGATCCGATTGCACGGGGTGAAACTATTTGAGGAGGCGGTGGTGGCGGCAACTATACGTCCATAAAAAGTATTCCCGCCGTATAGTTGGTCGTTAAAGCTTCTGGTTGCTTCAATCGCCTCGGGTTTTCTTCTAGTGTTATTGATAATTCCCAAATTAGCGATTTACCCTATTTTTGGATCCTTTTCGCTTTAGTACAATTGATCCAAGAACTGTGTCAATCGTATCCATCATCTATCTTGATCCTGGTGAAAATAGACATAAAATATGCGCGAACGCCATAAAATACCAATATCCTACCACTACAAATATGCACTCATCAGCTATGCACACGTAAAAAATTTGAGAAAGAAAAATTAAATGGACATGGGAAGCCTGGACCTCTCGGCAACAAGGGTAAAAACTCAAATAAACATTCCCTAAATGCATCCAAAACATAACTTGATTATGTCCTAGATGACGAAATACCATCTTCCTCAGAGCAGTCAAAGAATAACGCAAACTGTTGGGTCCGTAGAGATGACTCGGGTAGGTGACGGAGATGGTGACTAACCGGTATGGTTAAGGCCGAGACAGAAGGCGAGGGGCAGGAGGACGGAGCACGACACAAGCACCGGTACGAGCATCCTCCTTGTGGCATGTGCTTCTTCACCGTGGTTGTCATTGAAGTTAAGCTCCTCGTGCTTGACTGTGGCGACGCCAACGGGGTTCCAGGGGGACGACGCCTAGACGCAGGAATCCATGAAGGCGGTGTTGACTGCTACCGGTGAGAGGCAACTCATGGAGAGCACGGGGCATTGGTAACAGTGTTTCCAAGGAAGGGAAACATTGGGAGCAAGTAGGTGCATGGGGTCGCCGGCGATGGTGGAGGAGAATCCGAGCATCCTTGGCGTGTGAGCGGTGATGGTTGTGCGGTGGAGGCCGGCGGAGACGGAGGAAAGGAAGAAGGGGATGGGGCAGCAGCGCTACACTCAGCGTAGGGTTTCACGAGGAAGAAGGGGATGGGACGAGATCACGAGAGCTCCACAAACAAATAAAAAGTACAGGATCACCGGGAGTTATTTCCTCACACGGTCTTTTGTGTGTGTTGGTTTTGCGTGGAATCGCGAGAGTGGAGTCGGATGAAGGAACAACCGAGTGGCTCCTTGACAGAAAACAGAACACCGATGTTCTTTTTAGATAGTATAGATAGAGAAACAACACTCCTTTTCTCAGGTGGAAAGGCAGAAGAGCACCAGGAGTGAGGGGCATTCAAGTGCCAAGGCATGCACTCTAGGATGGACATGGACCCGAAGATCGCCTCGCCGTGGTCGGCCCTAATCTCGGAGGCTACTTCCGTCTCATGGAGACCGAGATCCCCCACGAGCCTGGCAAGCACGGACCCCCACACCGGTGTACGATTCTTTGGGACGAGTACGCTCGCTTGTCCACCTTGGAGGTGTTGATATTGTGGAACTGCATAAATTGAGTGCACGAGGTGTACATCCCCAAGGTGGTTGAGTGGATACACCATCACTGTCTTGAGATGTTTCACTTTGAGGTGAGATGTCGATACAACATCGCTAGCTGCCCTGCTCCCAAAATTGCCAGCATCAAACCCACCTGCAGGGCAGGAAGAACGCGACACCTACGTCATGGTGTGGCGCCCATGCAAGGAGGTAAACTCGCCATGGTTTCCTGGCAAATGGTTACTTACTCCGTCCACAAATAAGTGTACATCTAGCACTCTAAATTTGTTCCAAAAAGAGTGTATATCTATATTATCAAGGTAGTTAATAAATACAATTAGTTTCTCATAATCACTCCTTCACTTCATCCTCCAATCTCCATTCTTCTCCTCCATCTCATCCACCAATCCTTAATCTCCTCTTTCATTTTTTATTGGTAGATGCTCTTAAAAGAAGAGAGAGAACTAATTTATCTAATAATTCATAGATGTGCACTTATTTGCGAACAGAGGGAGTATGCGGCAATTATACGCGCCCATGGGCACATAGTGTCCATGACAGGTGTGCCGCCACGCGCCTCTCCGCTGGACACGTGTGTCCCATTTTTTTTAGATCACTAACCCTATAAAAGGGGGGCTGAGACCACCAAATAGGATGTTGGAACTTTGTTCGCTACACACACCATACCATAAAAAGAAAGAGATCAGTAGTCCCTCGCATCTGCCTAGCCCGGGTCAGACCCGAGCAATGCATGCACCCGGATTTTTAATCAATCTTCCCTCCACTATAACGAGGCAAGAATGACGTAGGGTGTTAC
This sequence comes from Avena insularis, assembly GCA_023614405.1. Lineage (NCBI taxonomy): Eukaryota > Viridiplantae > Streptophyta > Magnoliopsida > Poales > Poaceae > Avena > Avena insularis. The sequence goes on from CM042697.1 coordinate 345,996,479, forward strand.
ACCTCTCGGTGACCTGGCCTGGCCGGTCCGGCCCGAAAAATCCCGATGGGCTATGCTTTTCAGGCTCGCGTGTCGAGCCTAGTCTTTAGATCCGCGGCCTGATGGCTGCAAGGGTCGGGCTCAGGCCGAAGGAAACACACAAATAAGGGGAGGCCCGGCCCATGGCCCTATGGTCCGGAGGATTTTCCATAGCAGCAGGTCGGGCCAGGCTCGGGCATGGGAAATGTTCGGGCAGGCTTTTTCTAGCCTCACTATGGCACACCAGCTCTTTGCCATGTAGACAAAAGACACGGTAAAGGCCTTTCGAAACACGGCAAAGGTTTTGCCCTGTGTATAGGCCCTTTGCCGTGTGTTTTCTAAATAAGACACGGCAAAGACTTTGCCATGTGTCTTACGCATAGACACGACAAAGTAAAGTGAGATGACGGTTCCCACAGAGATGACGGTGACTATTCTTTGCCGTGTGTCTGCTCGACTTTTCGAGCAGACACATGGCAAAGAGACTGCCTTTTCAAAAAAAATTGAAAAAAAAAATATTTTTGTTTCAAACTTTTTTGAATATTATTTATTTGATAATCTCATATAGGTTATTTTAACCCTTTGTATGTTTAATATTAGGTCAAATTGTGCTCATAATCAAACTTCATCTTCAGTCACCCATCCTAACACTACTATAGTTCTAGCACGCTTAACTTTTTCGTTCCTTCTGAATGAGCTTCCGAGAAAGAAATCATACCTTGTTGATAATACTTTCAATCAATCCTATTAACTCTTGGACCATGATGTCACACATCTTAGTTTTAGATTTCAAACAATTATTTAAGTAAACAATAATGAATAAGTAATAATAATCTTGAATCCAAATAAAAATTAAAATGATTTTATTTTATTTTCTTTTTCTATTTAATATGGAATAATTCATATATTTAAATCCACAAATCAGAATTCGACAAATAAAATGTCTAAATCGATCAGAAAAATTTGAGGAATCCAAATATGACATCCATATAATCTCATGAAAACGGGGTGGTATCATATTGAATTAGCCATTTGGTGGGTGCTTCACAAAATCCCCCGTTTTTTGTGATCGGAAAATGGAAAATGGCTTTTTGGTGCAACGAAAAGGAAAATTTCTAATGCAATATTGTTATCCATCCCATGATGCACATGCATGCACAATATGGAACCACGCGAAGGTTTTATATTGTTTAGATCATTTTTGAATTTTGTATGCCTCTTTTAAACTATCGACAAACTTTGTCGAACGACGGGTATGAAAATTCTTAGCTCGGAGTTGAGCCTCTCTAAACTTGCATTGGATCTCTGATGTAATAGCATATTGTGAACCTAAAAATGTTTTTTGTAAAATATCATGACCATTAGATCATGTACATGTAGTTTATATCTGACCCACTTCCTACCGATCAGGCAGGAATTTGTCTTTTTCACCTGGGGTGTACGGAAAGGTTTGAGATACCCCTATTCGGACATTGTATATTTAAGGTGGTATAGTATTTTTGAAAAATGGGGTGGTAGCATTTTGAATTGGCCATTTTGTGGTTGCTTTACAAAATCCCCACTTTTTTGCGCTCGGAAAATGGAAAATGTCTTTTTGGTGCGGCAAAAATGAAAACTTCCTCCTGCAACATTGTTCGCCATCCCGTGATGCACATGCATGCACAATATGGACACATTATCACAAACTATGTCTTGATTCTAGCCATAACATTGGTCATTTGACCGGAAAGCCACGAAACCTCGAATGAGATAGGCCATTTTGTGAAGGTTTTTTTGAGACATTAAATCTACCAAGTTTGATATTTTTTATTCTAACTATGTCACATAATATGACACCACGCGAAGGTTTTATATTGTTTAGATTATTTTTGAATTTTTTATGCCTCTTTTAAACTATCGACAAACTTTGTCGAACGACGGGTATGAAGATTCTTAGCTCGGAGCTGAGTCTCTCTAAACTTGCATTGGATCTATGATGAAATAGCATATTGTGAACCTAAAAATGATTTTTTTTAAATCATGACCATTAGATCATGTACCTGTAGTTTATATCTGACCCACTTCCTACCTATTCGGCAGGAATTCATCTTTTTCACCTGGGATGGACGGAAAGGTTTGAGATCCCCTATTGGTACATTGTACATTTAAGGTGGTCTAGTATTTTTTAAAAATGGGATGGTAGCATTTGAATTAGCCATTTGGTGGTTGCTTCACAAAATCCCTCATTTTTTGCGCTCGAAAAATGGAAAATGCCTTTTTGGTGCGGCGAAAAGGAAAACTTTCTCCTGCAACATTGTTCGCCATCCCATGATGCACATGCATGCACAATATGGACACATTATCACAAACTATGCCTTAATTCTAGCCATAACATTGGTCATTTGACCCGAAAGCCAGGAAACCTCGAATGAGATAGGTCATTTTGTGAAGGTTTTTTGATACATATTCAATATACCAAGTTTGATATTTTTCCTTCTAACTATGTTATATAATATGACACCACGCGAAGGTTTTACATTGTTTTGATCATTTTTGAATTTTTTATGCCTATTTTAAACTATGGTCAAAACGGCAAGCACAAAGATTCTTATTCAGCATAAATATATAATATTTGAGTTTAGATAGATATATCTCATTTTTCTGCAAATTATGATATATTACTTATATTTTTCCGAATTAGAATGATTTTTTAATGATTTTCCTAAAAGTAATGTGATAAAAGGGAAAAAAGAAAAAAAAAGACTTTGTCGTGTATACTGCGGAATACACACGGCAAAGACCGACGATGGCACACAGCAAAGAGGCCACCGTCTACAACCGTTAGCTCCTCCCTGTCAAGTGGACCTGTGGGGTCACGGGTCCCACCTCGTTGCCGTGACGACGTCTATGCCTTGTGCCGCTGTCGACTTTGTCGAGTGTTTTTCTTTGTCGTGTTCCTTTGTGGGTCTTTGCCGTGTATATTTATTTGTCGTGTTCTTTTTTTAAAATTTGCCGTGTTCATGTACTTTGCCGTGTGTTTTTTGGGTTACACATGGCAATGACAAACTTTGCCATGTTTCGGTCTATTTGGCACACGACAAAGCTGTGTCTACACGGCAGCGACATATTTTCCCGTAATGTCTGGTCCAAAAAATGGCCAAGTATACCTGGACCTGGATAAAATCGTATCCTGCTTGAGTTGAATGTGATTTGTTATGATCTCGTGCCCATTCTGAACAGGTGACCGACATCCTCGGTGCCCAGGTTTCACACAACATAAACTTTTTTAACTGGTCAAGTTTACGTTTGACATTTGGTGAGGCAGCCAATAAACAGTGTGCCACAGTCCACTCTAAGGGCATGTTCGGTTCAGCTGGGATTGAAGTGGATTGGAAGGGTTTGAGAGAGATTAAATCCCTAGTAAATCAAAATCCCTCCTATTCCACCCCAACCCACTTTAATCCTCTTAGGTAGGGGATTAACCGAACATAGCTGGTGTCCGAATGCTACTCGTGACTTGTATCCTCCTCTCACCGCGTACGTTTCCTACGGGAAATGTTATCTCTCTCTCCCGCTGTAGCCTCTGAGCCTGAGCAATAACGCTGCACCCTCTCTCAATAAATGCTCTTGCATTCGCCCTCACCATCACTGCCCCAGCAATAACTCCTCTCCCATCGATCCGATTTCTCTCCCATCCGCCGTTCCCCTTTCTCCCCCTCTTCTTCCTCCCATGGCGGCTTCTTCTTCCTCCTCCTCTCCTCAAAGATCTCCGCATCTCTCGCTGTAGCGTACGCTAGCTACTCCCTGCAGCTTCCTGCGTGCATGCGATAGCATGCAGGAAGGAGCAAGCTAGCTGCACGCACGGAGAGACGGATCAGGGATTTACAGATCGCTTTTCTTTAGATCTCGCGACCGATCCGATCCGCCTTGCTTCTCGCGGAGTTCTTGGCTAGCTAGGTCGTCGTAGCTTCTGCGTCCGCTTGCCCTAGATCTGCTGCCCTGCCGTGACGTGCAAGCCAGCTCTGGGCTTCAAATGGAAGGAGCTAGCTAGGTAGCTAGAGCCTTGGAGGTCAGTGAACAAGTAGCTAGGGTTTGGAAGCTAGGCAAGTGCGGTGCCGGCTCATGACGCCGGCCAGGCCTCTGCCGCCGATGATCGGCCGAAGCAGCGTGGCGTACGGGTCGGCGTCTGCACTGGGTCTGACTCAGGTATATATTTTACTGTCCTTTTGCTTCAAAAGAAAGAGGAACTCTTTTGAATGTACAAATTAAGTCAGTGTCGATCTCTGTGGTTAGTTTTGGAATGATAAACAAAAGAATGTTTCAATTTTGCGGCTGTTTTTTCATAGGGTGTGTGTGCGTGCTCTTTGGTTTATTTTGTTCTTCTCTGTTTATCATCACATATCCTTCTTTTTCTGATAGTAAATGATATGTTAAACAGTATGCACATCTGCAAGTAATCATATAGTGCTATGTCGAGCCATTTGAGGGTAATTAAGCAGTACTTACCATTTTTCCAAAACAAAAATGGAAGCAAAACTTTCCATTTTATATTAATTGTTTTTCCGGGGTAACTCTCCATTTTATTTAGTAGTAGTAGGACTTATCCTAATAATTCTTGATATAGTAGCTATTTTTGGTTCGTACTTGGTGTGCTACTAAACATCTAGGGCAAGAGATTAAATTCAAGTCAACCAGCCTGAATTAATTATCTGTTCATCTTTTCGATCATAAATGCAGGCCGACCTGCTGGACAGCCACCATCTGCAGCAAGCACTAATCCAGCAGCAACTCTTCGAGCAGATCCCGGCAGCCATGACGGCGGCAGGGGTCGACAGCAGCAGCGCCGACCACATGCTCCATGGCCGGAGCGGCTCCGATGCGCTGCTGGCGCCGGACGAGCTCGAGAGCAAATCGTGCAGCGAGAACGTGGACGGCGGGGGCGGTGGCTCCGGCGAGGAGGAGGACGAGCAGGACCCGAACCAACGTCCCCGCAAGAAGAAGCGTTACCACCGCCACACGCAGCACCAGATCCAAGAGCTCGAAGCGTAAGCCTCCCATGATCGATCCATTATATTCATCCATCCATGCATCAGGCATTTTCGTTCATAGCAACTCAATCGATTTAACTATTGTTGAGAAGGGAATTAGTAATTTATTTTCTGTAATTTGTAATCGCATTATACTATTATTGTTTGTGGCTTAATCTGTGTAGGTTCTTCAAGGAGTGTCCTCATCCGGACGACAAGCAGCGGAAGGAGCTGAGCCGGGAGCTGGGCCTGGAGCCGCTGCAGGTCAAGTTCTGGTTCCAGAACAAGCGCACCCAGATGAAGGCAAGTAGATACTGACATGACATGGTTTTAGTTTTACTGAGAAAATACGAGTAGAATTTCGTTCCAACTCTAATAATGGTGGATGGATGGATGCGGTGCCGGTGTGCAGAACCAGCACGAGAAGCATGAGAACTCGCAGCTGCGCGCCGACAACGACAAGCTGCGCGCGGAGAACATGCGTTACAAGGAGGCCCTGAGCAGCGCGTCTTGCCCGAGCTGCGGCGGGCCGGCGGCGCTGGGCGAGATGTCCTTCGACGAGCACCACCTCCGCGTGGACAACGCCCGCCTCCGCGACGAGATCGACAGGATATCCGGCATTGCGGCCAAGCACGTCAGGAAGCCCATGGTGTCCTCCTCCGCCTTCCTCCCGGCGGGGGTGCTCTCCGGCCCGCTCGCCGCCGTCGCCGCCCGCTCCCCGCTCGACCTCGTCGGAGCCTACGGTGGCAGCGGAGACATGTTCGGCGGGGACATGCTGAGGAGCGTGTCCCGCGGCGGTGGCCAGATCATCGACGTCGACAAGCCCATGATCATCGAGCTGGCCGTGGCTGCCATGGACGAGCTCATCCAGATGGCGCGGCTCGACGAGCCGCTCTGGAGCGCGCGCCCCGGAGACGGCTTGGTGGCGGAGGCGCTGGACGAGGAGGAGTATGGCCGCTTGTTCCCGAGGGGCCTCGGGCCGAGGCAGTACGGGCTCAAGCCGGAGGCGTCCCGCGGCAGCGCCGTCGTCATCATGACCCACGGCAGCCTCGTCGAAATCCTCATGGACGTGGTTAGTCAGTCACTCACAAGTCACAACTGATGATCATAACTTTCACCAAATTAAAATTGCAAATTCTATCGTCCATTCTTGATAAATTTCGCCGGCATCAATTTTGATTAAACTGCTGCACCGTGGGCCGTGGCAGAACCAATTCGCGACGGTGTTCTCGAGCATCGTGTCTCGGGCTTCCACGCACGAGGTGCTGTCCACGGGCGTGGCAGGGAACTACGACGGCGCACTGCAAGTGGTGGGTTTGTGTGTGACAACACTCTGCATTTCTTCATTATTGTACAGATTTAAACCAGGAAGAATTCATGGATACCCAACAACCGTAGTACATCATCATCACATAATAATGTGTACAGTACCTTAGAAGAAACTGGCATTAATCATACTAGTATATGTGCAGATGTCAATGGAGTTCCAAGTGCCGTCGCCCTTGGTGCCAACGCGTGAGAGCTACTTCGTTCGGTACTGCAAGCACAACGCAGACGGGACCTGGGCCGTGGTGGACGTGTCGCTGGACAGCCTCCGCCCGAGCCCGGTGATGAAATGCCAGCGCAGGCCTTCTGGCTGCATTATCCGAGAATTACCCAACGGCTACTCAAAGGTTTGTACTAGCTCTGTCAGTAAATGCGATCTATATATTGTTGATGGCAGATTCATTGGGGCAGTAGGCTGTCAGGCATGTTTCATCTAATCATTGAGTAGTACATGTTTGGGTTTCACTCACTTCTAATCATGTGCGTTGCGCATCCATGTAGGTGACATGGGTGGAGCATGTGGAAGTGGACGACCGTTCGGTGCACGACATCTACAAGCCTCTGGTGAACTCCGGCCTGGCGTTCGGCGCGAGACGGTGGGTGGGCACGCTGAGCCGGCAGTGCGAGCGCCTCGCCAGCGCCATGGCCAGCAACGTCCCCAACGGCGACCTCGGCGGTACTTGTTGCGCTTACTATTTTACACATCTCGCACGCAGTGGTCGATCGGCACATGCATACATGTTGCTGCATACTCCACTACAGCATGATGACTAGTGACGCTAACAAATACTACTAATACGAGCATGCATGCAGTGATCACGAGCGTGGAGGGGAGGAAGAGCATGCTGAAGCTGGCGGAGCGGATGGTGGCGAGCTTCTGCGGCGGGGTGACGGCATCGGTGGCGCACCAGTGGACAACGCTGTCGGGCAGCGGCGCCGAGGACGTGCGCGTCATGACCAGGAAGAGCGTCGACGACCCAGGAAGGCCGCCCGGGATCGTGCTCAACGCCGCCACCTCCTTCTGGCTCCCCGTCACGCCCGCCACCGTCTTCGACTTCCTCCGCGACGAGACCTCACGCAGCGAGGTCCGTAGTTTCCATTTATATATATATATATATGTCTGCTGCTTCCTCAAACATTAATTGCTGACGACGAGTCTGTCTGAATTATTACTTGCAGTGGGACATTCTCTCCAACGGCGGCGTCGTCCAGGAGATGGCTCACATCGCCAACGGCCGCGACCACGGCAACAGCGTCTCGCTCCTTCGTGTCAACGTACGATAATCTATCTATCTATCACGCCCAAAGCTCTAGTGCTACTAGTATTGACAAAAACCAACGTACGATCGACTTGGTGTTTGCAGAGCGCCAACTCGAACCAGAGCAACATGCTGATCCTGCAGGAGAGCTGCACGGACGCGTCGGGTTCCTACGTCGTGTACGCGCCGGTGGACATCGTCGCTATGAACGTGGTGCTCAACGGCGGCGACCCGGACTACGTGGCGCTCCTGCCGTCGGGCTTCGCAATCCTGCCCGACGGCCCGCCACCGCCGCCTGGGACCCAAGGGGCCGCGGAAGACTCCACGGGCGGCGGAGGAGGAGGAGGGTCCCTCCTGACGGTGGCGTTCCAGATACTGGTGGACTCCGTCCCGACGGCCAAGCTCTCGCTGGGCTCCGTGGCCACCGTCAACAGCCTCATCGCCTGCACCGTGGAGCGCATCAAGGCCGCCGTCTGCAGGGACGCGCCCACCAATCCGCACTAGTAGCTTCCACTTCACTCATCTACTGTACGTGCTTGCAAGGTACTCCGCTCTCTCGTCCGCCTCCACTTCAGTCATGTAGTACTACCTTTTATTAGCACCCAAGTACGTACGAATGAATTCCCCTCTACTCTGCACTGCAGGAGTAGCAAGATTTTGGAGATTTCTTTTCATCAGTGGGGAGTCAAGAACGCACCTCATGCTCTGCTTGCCATGTGGTGCTCATGCCTGCGAGGGGTAGATTTTTGCTCTCGGCGGCGAAAATTGTGTCACCACTATGCAAGGGGGGATGGTTCGGCATTGACTTCCGCCTTCAGTTTCATATCATCACCAGTTTGATGCTCATCATGCTGCTCTGGTTCTCTTTGTTAGGATCTGTGTTTCTTTTTCATGTTCAGGAGGCATAAGTTGAGCCTCTCAGATTTGATCTGTACTTTGTGGTATGATGTGTACTTTGTGGTATTCAGACTTCAGGTGCCAACTTAGCTTGCTAGTTTATGTTGTTGGAGGGTAGAGAGATTTGGCGCCTCTTTTTGGACTTGCAATATGTACCTTATATGGGGTTTCATCATTACAATTTCAGTCAGAAGATGTGTCTGTGTTACTTGTTAGATATATTGCTAATTAAATGGAGCAATTTTTAATTTCCACTGTTCTAAATTGTTACTAATTAAATCAGAAGTATCGTATGGTGCCTTCTCATACCCATTTTCGATTTTTCAAAACAAACACAGATATGAATGCAGCTGTCATCAAATACAAACTTGAAGCAGACGTCACTCAAATACATTTACATCGACGTCTTGGTTGATATTTTACCACAACCATTTTTTATTTCTCGGATACAAATGTCGAATAATTGAAATTTTCCACTACCAGTTCCCACCCCTAAGTACTATATGAATATTACAGTTCAGCTAATGTGGCACAAGAAAGGATAACACATTTTTGAAGCTTAAAATAACAAACAAGTTCCACAGACGAATTTCCAAAAGCATTACCCGACAGAGCAACAGAATTTTATCGAGGAAGGTGGAATTATAAAGTGGCCAAGAACTTATTGCCAGAATACTGTTACAATACACAGCCATACAAAGAAGAAAGATGAGCTAAAGAAAATAACAACTGTGAAATCTAGCTCCTTGGATACACAGCAGAGGAATGCTGGTGTTGAATGCCTCTAGTTCTTTGGTCTTCTTTGATGATTCTTCCAGTTTATTTGCAAGTTACCAGCAAACTAATGGGCTGATTTTGACCTGCACAAGAGATTGAAGAGAGGACGGGAACAAAAAGGTAGAAATATGTTTTGCATGTTCAGTGAAGCCATAGTACATATTACTCCGTCCTAAGTGTGGCATGTCGCCCTAGACTCAAGATTCCATATCAAAGTAAAGGTAAACGCAACAGGGGGCAACTGTAGAAGGCCAAACAAATAACTGAGCAGACACCACGGCAATTGCTGAGCAAATTACTCATGCTCCATCACTAAAATACAGAAAGTATGTTACATTTTTACACTATTGTCACATTAACATTCTATGCAAACTGTTGCCGTCAGGTGGGGGAAAACTAGGCATACCAAAATCTGATTTCTCCATTAGTTTTACATGTCTTGTCTAGCAGCAACCAAAGAAACTGAAACAAATGAGGCGAGAATTCCTGCAACATACAGATCAACATGGTTATTCTTTGAATGATGCACTTCTATCGAATCTTGTGTGCATAGTTGATGGGAAGCATCACAACAATAATTTAATATGTAAAGGCACAGTACATACATAGTTTAAGATGCAGTCTTCATTTCAAGGTAAGAGAACTTTCCATATACGATGTTAATATTAATTGTGAAAGTAAGTTGAGAAGTTGAGAACATCACATTATGCAGATACTCTATATAACAAAATTTACATTAAAAAATCATAATTATGGTTGAAGGGGCAAGCCATAATTATTCAAACACAAATTGTGGTGGCCTTTTACAATAAAGTGTTGTCATCGTTTGGATGTAATTGCTACTTGAAAACTTGAAAGCATCGTCTTTGGAGTCATAGCACAGCAAAATATGACTTTCTGTTACAACCTAACTACATTTTCTCTAAAAAAATTGTGCATTTTTGTTTATGAAAAATGAAATGCACAGATGCTCACCAGAGCTAGGCTTGCCTAAGATGTATTGCTGGGCCCAGAACGACATTTGGCATGAACGATTGGCCCCAAATGCGACCTTTCGAGACCAACAATATTACCATCGGGCGCATTCATGTAAACAGCACCTTTATACATCCACTCTTCAGTTTCATCACTGTAGAAATCCTCAAATGGCTCTTGACATAAAGCACATGTTGTTTGGTCCTCATCGGCAGGAACAGCCATTTCTTTCTCTTCATTCCTGTCCAGGACTGGTTCCATGTGCTCAAAAGAAGGAACACCATCATTCCCTACTGTTTCTGCTGCTCTTAACCATTCCCCAACAGTGACAAAATATTTACGTGAAGATTGCTTGCGATTTTTGGAATTTCTGTTTTTCGTAACATGCCAATCCATATGAGCACGGTGCTCTTCTTGGCATTTGAAACGAAGGCCACAGGTTTTGCATTGCCTGGGGAGATCCTGATACAGAGCATTAATGACGGACTCGTTCCGTACCTTGAGGTCAACATTGAAGTCAACTCCAACAGAATCCTAAATGAAAATGTTTATAAGTATAATAAAAACTGTTGGATTAACTGCATAAAAAATAATATTAGATAGCTGTAATAAGGTGCACACGTGCATTAGAAGTACCTGAGGTTGACTAGGAGGTTCCAGTTTAATTACACCCTGATGCACGAGGTTACTTAAAATTCCAGAAAAATATGGTGTAGGGCCACCAACTTGAGATGTTGATGGTCCCGTCTGCAACGAAGCAGGAGGTACACCACGATGCAATGGTGGCAGAGCAAAATTGGGCACTGACGACACACCATAGGGTTGAACCGAAGGTTGTACAGAAAAAGAGTTTGATAGAGGTGGCACTGGTGGTATTGTTGCACTACTTCCTGGCCCTTGGAATGGATTTCGGGATGGATCTACAGAGATGCTGGGTGCAAAGCCTCCAAATGCCTCTTGAGGGCGAGAATGGGTATGAGGATGAAACTGCGGCACATGATGAGGCTGAGATTGATTTTCCAAAATTGTACCTTGATTTTGCTGACTAGATGACAAAAAATCTGGGTGCTGATATGGTGCTTGAGCTAGGTTACTGGTAGTTACAGTTTTCCGATCTAAGGCATCATACTGATGTCGTGGAACAAATACAGATGAATTGACTCCTCGGCTAATAAATGGCCTTATTTCAAGACTATCTGCTCCGCGTCTAATAAGTTTTGTATCAGGTGGTGCTTGACTATGATGATGAGGCCATTCTATGGGAGCAGGAGCTGGTGAGGCCCTGTGATTCTCTATCAAGGGTATGTCCATATTCATAGCATCATATGTACCACCCGCGGCCAACCTCTTGGCAGGCATTTCACCATCGGTGGGCAGTGGCAACCTTTTCAGTGAAGGTTGAGGTGCTTGTACTCGCAATGGCAGACCATTAGTCTGCTGCCAAGGTGGAACTGACATAGAAAGATTTCTCCCAGCATCAAGGGTATTCTCAGAACTATGGTACTCTGAAATAGCTCCATTCTGGGGACGAAAATTGCCTGTATATCTCCTAGTAGCCATGTCAACATGCTGCAAAAATGCAACGCTATGTCAACAGTAATTAAAGTGGGTTCATACCAATACAAGATTAACAGTTGTTATAAGTTCAAATGATAAAGGATAAATTGTTCAAAAGTTGCATTGAAACATTCTTATGGCAATGAAGTAAATATGTATACTATTCAGACTTCAGAAGGCTACTCTGGAATCATGCTACTACGCATGGTATATGCACTCTTGAATATTGCTGAAACTAATTGGTAAAAGAGTGCATGCATTCCGTAGCACAAAAGTTCCAAACCCGAATGCCTCCTCTTACAGTTTATGTAGGTAATGAAACGAGAGAGTTCCTACGGGACATCTTTGGACAGATGTAAACCCGTCAAAAGGACAAACGACCACAAAAGAAAACATATAAAGCATACAATACAACTGCCCTTTTCCATCACAAAGTGTCAACCATGGAGAGTCAATGGGCAAATCTTTGTTGCCTCAAATATACGACTATTTGTTGCAAAGAATACTTAGATAAACCATAATATTATATCTTATTAGATTTCCAAACACTGATAAAATTGGTGAACGGAATTGTATAACTGTGATAAGGTAAAGAAGATAACACCAATAACACTTTTATGCGAAAGCAGGGGATACAAGATCAACAAAAAAAACAGAATGGTGAAAGAAGTGCTAAAAGGTGCGGAAGTGTTACGCCAACTATTCACATGATTATAATTAGAGAAAGGTTAGAAGAGCATACACCAGTAGCAGAAATCCTATCTTCGAGAATTAATGACGGCCGATCTGCTGCTAATTGAGGAGCTTGGCTTCGCCAACTGCGAATCCCAATATCAGAATCCAGCTGTCCAGAGTTTGGCCCAGGAAATCCAGCTCTCAAGGTTTCAGAAGAAGGCATGCCGTTTCTGTTATGGATAGACAAAGTTGGACTCATATCCTCCCAAGAATATTCCTCTTCCTCTGAAGTGAGCCAATTTTGTGCATTAGATCTGCTTGACATGCCATTTGACTCTAGGCGTTGCATCTTGGGAAGTCTTTCATCAGCGTCATTGCCTTGAGAATTTCCATAAGCATCAATAAGTTCTCTTGCACTTTGTTTCCTATATTCTTCATCAAGCATGCTCATCGAAGGCCGATGTGGACCATCCTCAAAAGCCCATTGCCGTTCAAACCAACCATTTCGATCAGGCAATCTTCTGGGATCATGGCCCAATACAGAATGAGGCAGCGGTGGCCTCTCTAGTGGTCTCTTGGGAGATGCATTCCTAGGGAGGACATCAAGAGGTGGTGATCTGGACATGTCTCTTCTTGTCATTCCAGTATGTGACCGAAATATCTCTTGTTGATCAGGATCATCAGCATACAGTATCGGAGATTTCTGTCCGTATGATTCCAAGACAGATTATTAGTAAAACTTGTGTTATAAGTAGATAATCACATGATGCATCGTAAGTAAACCAAATAAGTAACAGCATGTCCATACTTATCGGAAATGTAAAAATACCAAAAGGGGTAATTTCGTTTTGAAATATATGGATAGCATTTCACTTGAAAAAAAACTGAAGCACCTTCCAGTCTTCCACCATTATGCTGAGCGACTAAAAGGACATCTACTCAATACTGAGCGTGGACAGTATCATTAACTTGGGAACATGAGATGGTTGTAAGTTACGAGCTCTCAGGACTTCAGAAGACTTGTAACAGACAAAGAGTAATAAATAGACACTAGACATGGTTGTTATCTCAAATAAACATAGCCATTCCCTAAGAAAATCAATAAGAAATTATTTTCCTTTTTCAACCAGTGAAAACAGCACAATCAAAGCCACAACTGCTGAGGCACTGGTCAGCTGCCCATATGTTGCAGTGAACAAAGAAAACAGATACACCAGCGTTGGAACCCCTGACTGGAACCACAACAGGACCGATCAATATTTTTTGTGACCCAAACCATGAGTTGGGTACTTGGGGTTTGGCATGTTCATCAACAGGTTCCTTTTTATTGTTATTTGAGATCACAAACGCTAGAACTGGGATATGGTACGGCTAATGTAGCAGCAGACGCTATAACACTTTTAGTAGTAATACAAAAGTGAAACATCGTCTCTTTCTAGAACTTGGGATAATGTGACTGTATGTGTGGTGCTTATGATGATTTGCTTGGGTCCTCAATGTGGCTCTGTATGCACTGCTACGTCAACAAGTTTTGCAATACTGCAAGTTGAAAGCCCCAGCATACTCTTTTATGTTCATTGTCAATATAAACCGCGATGTTCTTCTTATGAAGAAAAGGTGAAAAAATGCAAAGCTGTCTTATTTGTAAGTTGCAACACACACTAGTCTGCTACTAACAATAATAAGATTTGTGCAATTTAGTTTGGTGAGAGCATGGAATGCTACAAAACTGCTCAAGAAAACAAAGAGTACAGCTTCTCTGTTTCATACATAAAGAGAACCCCATAAGCAGCATCAATAAGAGCTAGATGGTTTGGAAGCCAGACTAGGAGTAGGAGATGAAGTAAAAGAATGGCAAGAGGAGCAAGAGGGCAGATGGGATGCTGAATACCTGGAGCTTTGAAGTTGCAGGAAATCCACGCAAGCTATTTGATGTTAACCCATTAATATGATCTTCCTCCACATCAATCATTTGCCTTCCTAGAGTTGCTAGCTGGTCGGCCTGATTTACAAAAAAAGGCACAACAGCTTCAAATTTGGTTTTAAATAGTACAGGTGCTATAGGTTGGCAAGAAAAGAACATACTTGAACCGCAAAAAGTGAACCAGCTATTGGTTATTATTGAGCTGGCACATTTTGAATGTCGAGCTGATATACCGAAAACTCTTACCTTGCTGCCATGCTTGAACTGGTGCTGTGCTTCTAGATACTTCGGATTTACATGTATGCCATGAGATGGCTTAGGAGATAGCGACTCTGACTGTCGGACATTATTCGTTGTGGCAGGACGTTTATTCTCTGAAGGAGAAAACTGAAGCTCGTCCTCGATCCCTCGAAGGACAGAAGAAGGGAACACTTGCGACCAGGTCCGAAAGAGGTGCCGCATTGAAGCATGCTGACTAGGTTGAACTTTCCTGTATGCATAACAGAACACCTTGTGCAACCTAGTGGAAAAATGTGCTATATATTCTCGTCCTATGTTCTTCACAATACTATCTAGCAGATATAAAGATGGTAATTTCTGGTCGACAGGCACCTGCAAGCATTTCAGAATGATTCTTGTCATGAAAAGGAAAATTAGGTTGTAGAAATATGTAACATAATCTTTACTTTTAGGACTAGTTCTCAAGCTGTTTCCATTTAAAATTGCATACTGTCTTCTTCAGAAAGAAAGAAAGACAGCATAGTTCTATTATAGGAACATTACAAAACGAATCATATCTATCAAGAACATTTAAGTTGATTCACATCCGATCCAGCAATCCCATAATTTTAAATTCTTTTTAAGTTCCGACTGACATTCCAGTTCAGCATGCACCTATATTTCACAAAAGAAACAACACGGAAAACATCACAGAATAAAATCCTGTAAATAAAGTATATGAGGAAACTGTGTATCGTCAATTCATCATAACTAACTTTTGCACTGCCAATTGAGTTCAGTTTCAGCCTTTTCCTAGCTAAATAAACTAGTAGTCAGCTTATCCTCTCCAAACAAATTATATGACCGCAACGCATTTTTACAAGAACAAAGTGGGTCTGTCAGAAAAATGATATTAAAAAGAAAATTAAACCACGAGCTGCTAAACGTCAAACTTATATGGTCCTGTTGCATTCATTCTCTTCAAAACTCTTGAATCTCACTCACTCTGATCACTGACTTCACATTTGCAACCAGAAAAGCATCTACAGCAGGAATTTTTAGATTGCGAACTACATGAGCACCCATTCCTCAAGACGAACAGTGTACATCAGTTTGACGAAACTTGTAAAGTTTCACGAAACCCTAGCAATGACGCACATCCACAGGCAAGCATCAGCCGGACAAGCACAGTAAGCAAGCTACATATCCGAAACCTAGAAGCCTTTTCTGCCTCAAAATACAGCATAACCGCCCCCCAAAACCCCCTGGGAGGTAGAGCAACCACCTCGACGATGCGGGCGCAGATGGCGTCGACGATGCCCCTGGCGGCGAGTGCGGCGTGCTGGCCCGCGATGATGGTGAGCTCGGTGATGATGGGCTTGCAGTTGAAGGTGAGGTCGGCGAGGACCTCCTCGTACACACTCACCACCGCGGCCGCCCCCGGCTCCTCCCCCGCCTCCTCCCGCAGCCGCGCGCGGAACCGCTCCACGACCGGGCCCACGACGGGGGCCGCCGCAGCGGCGGAGGCCATAGGGGGGGATCTAGGGTTTCGGGGGAGGGGAGCGCCGCGGGCTAGGGTTTGGGAGGGTGGCGACGAGGAAGAGGCATGCGGAAGCGAAGCGAGGCCGGAAAGGAGGGGGGAGCGGGTTCGGGTTGATTTGGGATTTTGTAACGGGGGAGGATCGTGTGATGATCCTTTTCCCGTCCTGCCGGAATTCAATCCCGGTGATATCTGGGGCAGGAGCTAGGGGCTTCCACGGCCGTTCGATTGGGATCCGGCGAGCCAGATCAAATCAGAACGAGGAACGAATGGCGCCCCCCAGCTTTTTTCGTGATCATGTTCCTTCTTCAGGGCCGATACGTTGCCATGTGCGTGAGGATATTGTGATACGGTAGCTGTGTCTATGCACAATATCAAATCAGTACCACGTATCTTTTGAGCGTCAAGATGACTATCGGATTGGATTGTCCATTGAAGTGTGTGTGCGTGGTTGTTAGAACACATGCATGTAGGCGCACATGCTTTGTACCTGTGCCTTTCTGACTTCGTCCGTAGGGTGTTATATGTACCCTAAGCTCTATTGCGATGTGTTGGTGGGTTTTTATGGGTGACTTCTTTTGGCCTCCTTCTTATGCATAAACCAGCTTATGAGAAATGGTGGGAAGAAACTGTTGTGGTGAGAAGCTACTAGAAACTACATTGGAGACTTCTTTTGAACTTATGGAAAGCTGACTTATTTAATGTGTTTAGTTGTAAAATATCTATAATGCCTTAAAATTGGATATGTATCCAAATTTGCCTCCAGCAATGCAAATAAGATTATCACTAGCCAAAACAAAGATGAGTAGAGGGTGCGTGTCCCTTCGTCCTTTCGTAATGTTCAGGAAGCGTCGCCGCATCCTCCGCTGTACCTGACAGATCATGGCTGATTTGCCAAATAAATAATTGCCACAGCTCTGAATCAACGTTTTATGGCAAAACCAAGGGTAGGCTGAAGCTTAATGAAGTATGGTCTAGATTCGCCTCAAGGGGGGTTCTTCATCCAAGGCCGGTCAACCGCGGTGGATCGAACTTCTTGCCACGCCGCACGCGTGTCCTATTATGAAGCGGAGATATGGCCGCGAGAAGTGGAGCGTCCTAGGCGGTAGTGGCGAGGGGCTGGGGCAGCTGTGAGTGGCGGGGGCGGCTGCGCGCGTGGAGGGAAACGACGGTGCTGGCTAGGTAGGCGGTGGCGGTTGTGCTGAAAATTATCTGAGTCGATGCGGTGGTAGGGAGCAGTGCGTGAGAGACAGTTTTCTTTTTTCATTTTGACTTTTCGCTGGCCCAAACGTTTTCACAGGTAGAATGGCATTCTTCCGTAATATGAACTGAACTAGAAGGGCAGATGAACATACCGATTCAGGTCCTCGGCCAGAAGCTCGGGAAACACCTCTCGACTAGTTTCTGGAATTGCACTACGACTCTGCTTCTCTATGGAATTAAGCCTGGGTTAAGCCAGAGACTTCTTTTGGGCTTCAGCCGTTTGGCACCTAGAAGCTGCTCTATAAGCCCAAAAGAAGTCACCCTATATCTTATATGCTACGGAGAACAAGTAGCATGAAAAAGCATGGTACTCTCTAGCCACATCTATTAGGGCATCTCCACCGGGCCGACCCATCCCGTCCGAGCGCGTTCGAACTTGTCCGCGCGGACGCCACAGGACATGCGCGGCGCTCCAGCGGTCCGACCCATCCGTGCACCAAATCTGGGCAACGGTTGCGCTGGCTCGACGTACATACGTAAGACGGTCTCGTTTATTGGTGCCATTGCCCACCTGGCCGCCCACCGCCATCGTGGCATTGATTCGACGCGACAATGACGGCACCGCTTCAGACGCAACCATGGCAGCGATTTAGAGGCGCTGGCAGAAGGCTGACCGGCGGCATCCAACGCCATCAATGGTGACGAGACGACACGCT
The DNA here is from genome assembly GCA_023614405.1 of Avena insularis. Taxonomy (NCBI): domain Eukaryota; kingdom Viridiplantae; phylum Streptophyta; class Magnoliopsida; order Poales; family Poaceae; genus Avena; species Avena insularis. Next base: position 346,014,571 of record CM042697.1, read on the forward strand.
GACTCACTGGACGCCGTCTGCGTCCCCGCGTCGGCATTGATGGCGAAGGAGCGGGAAGCTGCGCATGTTCGCGGGCGAAGGGGCTATTTAAAACTGCGCCCGTCGATGCCGCACTCCTCACCTCTCGACATCGCGAACCCTAGCAGCTGCCGCCAACGCCAACGATGAAGACGCCGTCCTGGCTGAAGAGGAGCAAGAACGACCATGAGGCGTCCAACGCTAGCAGCCAGCGCTCCCAGCTGGCGGCCTTTCTCTGCGGCACATCCTTGTCGCATCTGTTGTAGCCAGAGGAGTTCTGGGGCCGCCCCGTGGGGAACTACCCGCTAGCGTGGGACCGCCGCAGCCGGCGGTACTTCCGCGTTGCGGAATGCAAGCGCTGTTGGAGGGAGGGGCGGGGCATCAGCCACAGGGATGTATCCCTCCCACCGGCTGGCACCTCAACCAGGACCATGTCCTGGTGCCACCCGTTCCCAAGAAGGGCAAAGGGCTGGCAGAGGAGATACGCCGCCGGATCAGCAACCTCTCGTTGGCCCAATGGTGGGAGAGGGGCTACCACAGTGAGGACTACTGGGTAGAGTTCCTCGAGTGGGAGTACAAGGTGCGGTGTGCGACCACCATCCGACACGACCTGATGCCGGGGGAGGTCTACGACATCCCCGATATCAACTCGGATGATGAGGGTGCCTTCAACCACTCAGACGCTGACCTCGGCCGCGAGGACGGCAACGGCGAGGAGGACGACGACATCGTCGTCAAGCGGGAGGCGGTGGACGACTGATACATCGCAAATGTATCTATATTTTTTTATGTTCCATGCTTATTTAGTATCAACTTTGCTTTGCTTTGTCTACACTTTGAGGTATTTTTATATATTTTCTGGGACTAACCTATTAACAAGATGTTGTAGTGTCAGTTGCCTGTTTTCTACTGTTTTTGGTTTCAGAAAAGCTAGTAAGGAAATATTCTCGGAATTGGACGGGACAAAAGCCAAAGTCAATATTTTACCGGAGAGAACACAGAGACCGAAGGGAAGTCGAAGGGGGCCCACGAGGTGGCCACACCCTAGGGGCCACCCTGGGCGGCCCCCTGCCTCGCCTCTTCGCCTATAAAGCCACCCCGATACAGAAACCCTAGGCACCCGATCAGATCTCCACGAAACAGTCTGTAGCCTCCGCCACCATCGTCCCTAGATCGAGGTGATCTGAAGCTCTTCCTGGCACCCTGCCAGAGGGAAGAGATTATCCCGGAGGCCTTCTTCATCACCATGCCAGCCTCCGGTATGATGCGTGAGTAGTTCACCCTTGGACTATGAGCCCATACAGTAGCTAGATGGTTGTTTCTCCTCCTTTGTGCTATCATGTTTAGATCTTGTAAGCTCCGTTCATGATCAAGATCATCTATTTGTAATCATACATGTTGTGTTTGCAGGGATCCAATGGATATTGAGATACTATGTCAGAATGATTATTGATTCTATCATGCCAGATTGATTATTGATTCTATCATGTCTTTGTTGTTTGTGATCTTGCATGCTCTCTGTTGCTAGTAGCTATCTTGACCAAGTAGATGCTTGTGACTCCAAGAGGGAGTATTTATGCTCGATAGTAGGTTCATGCCTCTAGTAATCTGGGGAAGTGACAGAAATCTATAAGGTTCTAGATGTGTTGTTGCTACTAGGGAGAAAACAACAATCTTTTGTTCATGGAACAATTGTATTGTTTACTTTACACACATTGCTTAATGCAATTATCCGTTGCTTGCAACTTAATACTAGAAGGGGTTCGGATGATAACCTAAAGGTGGATTATTAGTCATAGATGCAGTTGGATTACAGTCTATGTATATTGTTGTAATGCCCAATCAAATCTCATAGGAGTCATGATGTCTAGTATATGCATTGTTATGCTTGCTCAACCTGTCAATTGCCCCGATGTAATTTGTTCACCTAGCATGTTATCTATCTTAAGGAGAACACCTCTAGTGAACTGTGGACCCCGGTCCAATCTTTACCATTGATACATCATATACTGCTAACTTTTACTTTCTACAAGCAAACTATTATCTACCACACTATACGTTTAATCCTTTGTTTTCAGCAAACCAGTGAGATTGACAACCTCACTATAAGTTGGGGCAAAGTCTTGAGTTTGTGTTGTGCAGGATTCCAAGTTGTTAGCAACACCTTGGAGTTGTTTCCTTGCTCCTACTGGTTCGATAACCTTGGTTTCATAACTGAGGGAAGACTTGTTGCTGTGCTTATCACACCTTGCTCTTGGGGTCTCCCAACGAAGCTCTACAGTCAACTGAGCCGCATCAAGATTTTCTGGCGCCGTTGCCAGGGAGTTAAGGACAGCTTTACAAGGGGAGTCTCTCACAATCATTCTCTTTACTTTGTTTTTGTTTTGCTTAGTTTATTTTGCTTTGTTTTGCTTGTTTCTTTCTTTTGAAAATACAAAAAAAAATAGTTTCGTTTGGTTTGCTTTTTCTTATCAAAAACACACAAAAAATTAGTTCCCACTCCAGTTGCTACTGTTGTTGGCTTGCTCCACTTTTGCAAAAATGAGCACTGATGAGAACACCAAGTTGTGTGACTTCACTAGCACAAACAACAATGATTTCCATTGCACACCCATTGCTCCACCTGCTCCTGATGCTACCTTTTATGAAATCAAACCTGCTTTGTTGAATCTTGTTATGAAAGAGCAATTTTCTGGTGCTGGTTCTGATGTTGCTGCTGCTCATCTTAATAACTTTGTTGAACTTTGTGAGATGCAAAAATATAAGGATGTAGATGGAGATATTATTAAGCTCAAATTGTTTCCTTTATCTTTGAGAGGAAAAGCTAAAGAATGGTTGCTATCCTTGCCTAGAAATAGTATTGATTTTTGGATTAAATGCAAAGATGCTTTTATAGGAAAATATTATCCTCCTGCTAAGATTATATCTATGAGAAGTGAAATAATGAAATTTAAACAACTTGATAATGAACATGTTGCTCAAGCTTGGGAAAGAATGAAATCTTTGGTAAAGAATTGTCCCACTCATGGACTGGCTGCTTGGATGATTATTCAAACTTTTTATGCAGGACTAAATTTTTCTTCAAGAAATCTGTTGGATTCTACTGCTGGAGGTACCTTTATGACCATTACTTTGTGTGTTGCAACAAATCTCCTTGATAATATGATGGTTAATTATTCTAAATGGCACACTGAGAGAGCTCCACATGGTAAGAAGGTAAATTCTATTGAAGAAACCTCTTCCTTGAGTGATAAAATTGATGTTATTATGTTTATGCTTGTTAATGGAAAAACTCATATTGATCCAAATGATGTTCCTTTAGCCTCTTTGGTTGCTCAAGAAGAGAAAGTTGATGTGAACTTCATTAGAAATAATAATTTCAACAACAATGCCTATAGGAATAATTTTGGTAGTAATAATTATAGACCTTATCCCCCTAATAATGGTAATGCTTATGGAAATTCCTACAACAACAATAGAAGTGCTCCCTCTGAAATTGAAGTCATGCTTAAAGACTTCATTAGTAAACAAACTACTTTCAACAAGACTGTGGAGGAAAAGCTTTTGAATGTTGAGAAAAATATTTCATCTTTGTCTGAAGCACAATCCTCTTTGATTAATAAAATGGCTGCTAAACCTGAAACCATGGAAAATACCTTTGCTGCTGCTCATGCCATACAAGTTACTATTGATGAAAATGTTAGACTGTTAGCTAAATTGCATGCTAAGTGGGAAAGAGGAGATGAAATTGTAGAAACAATAGTATTTGTACTATTAATACCACCAATGTTGATGCTAGCAAACCACAAGAAGTCCCCATTCCTTCTACAACAATGCCTAAACCCAATAAGAATGCTGATTTTTTTTGAAATATGGGAAACAATAAGTCTACTACCTGTGATGCTAAGTTTGATTTTGATCTTGATGGTTGCAATATTTCTGAAGTGATTATGTTCCTACAAAAGCTTTCTAGAAGTCCTAATGCTAGTGCTATGAATATGGCTTTTACAAAACACATTACAGATGCTCTCATTAAAATTAAGGAAGAAAAACTGAAACCTAAAGCTTCTATTCCTAGGAAAGTCGAAGATAGTTGGGAACCCATCATTAATATGCAAGTGAATGATTTTGATCTCAAAGCTTTATGTGACCTTGGTTCTAGTGTCTCTATTATGCCTAGAAAGATTTATGAAATACTTGATTTGCCACCTTTGAAAGATTGCTATTTAGATGTCCCACTTGATGATAATGCTAAAAAGAAACATATGGGGAGTATTAATGATGTTCTTATTATGGTTAAAAATGCCTATGTCCCTGTTGATTTCTATGTTTTGGATGTTGAATGCAATGCTTCTTGTCCTATTACTTTGGGAAGACCTTTTCTTAGAACTATTGGTGTTATTATTGATATGAACGAAGGCACCATTAAATATCAATTCTCATCAAAAAAAGGTATTGAACACTTCCCTATAAGGAGAGAGAAGTTACATTTTGCTCCTCCTATTAAAGCAAAATTTGAGGTTAATGCTTCTTCATTTGAAAATACTTAATTCTTGCTTCTTATGCCTAACTTAAAGGTGTTAAAGAAAAGTACTTCTTGGGAGATAATCCGATAGTTTTATTAAGTCTTGGAAGTTATTACTTCTGTAATAACCTCTTCTTATCCTTATTGTGTGATTTTTGTGCCAAGAATAACCTCTAATGAGATAGAAGTGAGATTTGGGGAAGTTGCTGTCCCGAAACAGATTTTTGTGCTTCAATGTAAAAATTCATAAAAAATCTCTGTATGTCGGATTGAGCTGTAATTTTTTGAGTAAATGCCCCAGGTTCTTATCTAACTTTAGTTAGTTCAACACTTTTCGATCTGTAATAACCTCTCCTTACCCTTTTTATGTGATTTTTGTGCCAAGAATAACCTCTAATGAGAGAGAAGTAAGATTTAGGGAAGTTGCTGTCCGGAAACAGATTTTTGTGCTTCAGTGTAAAAATTTGTGAAAAATCTCTGTATGTCGGATTGAGATGTAATTTTCTGAGTAAATGCCCCAGGTTCTTATCTAACTTTAGTTAGTTCAACACTTTTCGGTTTGAGCAACATAAGGTCTTCTAAAAAATCGGTTTTTACCTGCTGGTCTTTTTTGACAGATTTCTGTCATTATTTGCATCTGCCTCTTAATTAGTTTCTTTTTGAGTTCTTCTTGATCACTTGAGCTTTTTAAAGGAATTGTTATAGTATCTTGTGTTTTAATGGAAGTTTCACTGGTGTTGAAATAAACCCAAAGGCCTATTATTTTGAATACACTAATGTTGCTAATGAGGATTGTGTGAAATTTTGTATGAAGGAAATTTCCAAGTGTAGGGGAAGAACGATGTGATGAGATGAAGAATGGATAAAAGATCAAGCTTGGGGATGCCACCCCGTGTCACCCCAAGAAATATTCAAGAGGTACAAGCGTCAAATCTTGGGGATGCCTTGGGCATCCCCTTCTTCAATTCATCAATAAAAATCTCAGGTCTCTTTCTAGACACTTTGTTTTTATTGTTTCATGCACTGTTGTGTTGTTCTTGGAGCGTCTTAGTTTTTGTTTTTGGTTTTCGTTTGCTTAGTTTGATTGAATAAATTAGTTGGACCCCCGCATTTGTAGGGGTTCGTAGCATGGAAAACAAAAAATTTCTACCGCATACAAACAAACAAGCCAAGATCTATCTACTAGATTGTAGCAACGAGTCGATAGAATAACTCACCCTCGAAGATTTCAAAGTGTTTAACGAGAGCGGATTCTTGTGGGTGATGTAGTCGTACTCTTCCCGATCTCAAGATCGCGTAGACGATCCTTCCGGCGCTGCGTTTTGGCGCTTCATATCGGTCACATGTTAACTCGACGAAGACCTTCCTCTCCTTGTTCCAGCAGTGGAGGTTGTAGCACTCTCCTCGCGATTCCGCAAAGACGACGGCGTGGTAATCGAAGTAGAGGGAGATCTCAGAGCCGCCTTAAGCCGGAGCGAGTATGGTGGACTATGAGAGAGCCTCGGTGATCTAGGGTTTAGACGCACCAAGGAGAGGGAGCAAGGCCGGCGGCTAGGGTTTGCCCTAGCCGGTGGCGGCGGCGGAAGCAGGAGGTGGCGGCGCCGGCGGCTTGGAGCTAGGGTTTGCGGGGTGTGTGTTGTGTCTTGGAGGGGCAGCCCTGCCCCTCCTTATATAGGTGGAGGGGGCGCGCCAAGGGGAGGGGAGTCCCTCCCCAACTCGGTCTCCAAGTGGGCCGGCGGTGGAGGGAGAGGAACTCCTCCCCAAGTAGGTTTCCTACTCTCCCTCCACCAAACAAAATAGCCGTTTGACTTTTCAAACTAGGATTTGATTTATCCCTTTATTTTGTTCAGCGAAGACACCTAGTACATGATGCAACCATTCCAACTTGTTATGACACGTTCATGTACCCTTCCCCTCCAGAGTGACGGACATTCCGGAACCTTCTAGAACATTCCCGATGAAAACACCGGAACCATTCTCCAACCCCGAAACAGGACTTTCCTTATATGAATCTTATTCTCTGGACCATTCCGGATCTCCTCGTGATATCCCGGATCCCATCCGAGACTCCGAACAACATTCGGTCTCTTACTCATCATTCCATAACTACTCAACAACGTCGAATCCTTAAGTGTGTCTCCCTACGGTTCGTGAATTATGCGGACATGATCGAGACAATTCTCCGAACAATAACCAATAGAGGAATCTGGAAATTCATATGGCTCCCACATATTTATACGATTACTTTGCGATCGAATGAACCACTTACATACGATACCAATTTCCCTTTGTCTCACGATAGTTTACTTATCCGAGGTTTTGATCGTCGGTATCTCTACATACCTAGTTCAACCTCGTTACTGATAAGTACTCTTTTCTCGTTCCCGTGATATGTGATCCCTTGTGATCTAGTCACATGCTTGCAAGCCAATTGGATGGCATTCCACCGAGAGGGCCCAGAGTATATCTATCCGTCATATGGATGGACAAATCCCACTCTTGATCCATGTGTCTCAACCAATACTTTCCGAACACTCAATGCCACCTTTATAGCCACCCAGTTACGGTGTGGTGTTTGATGTCATCAAAGCATCCTTCCGGTGATGGTGATATGCATGATCTCATGGTCGCAGGAATTAGGTTACTATGTATCTGAAAGCATATAGCAATTGAACTATTAAAATGACTTGATCTTTATGCTACGCTTATCTATAGAAGTATGTCCATCATATCATTCTCCTAACGATATGATCTTGTTGTTAATAACATCTCAATGTTCATGATAGGGAAACCATAATAATTTATTAACCAACAAGCTAGTATTATAAAGAGGCTTTACTAGGGACTCTAATTTAGTTTACAAATCACACAAGTATTAATGTTTCCTTGTTAATACTATTATAGCATGAATGTAAACATTTATCATAAACACAAAGATATAATAATAACTACATTTATTATTGCCTCTAGGGCATATCTCCAACAGCATTCACTCTTTTGTTTCAAATAAGTTGATTGGTGTTGGAAAAGAGTAGAAAGTTTCATGCTTATAGTGATACAAAAAGGGAGCTTGTTTTGACTGTGACTTAGAGTTTATCATGTCATGCTAGATGTTGTTTTGACCTTATGCTTAGTGATTATTGTTGTAGCATGACTTGTTCCAAACAGTTGAGATTGCTTAATGTGCCTTGAAAGAATCATGCGTTGTTTTAGCATACAAAAGCATAATATTGTGGTATTCTCCTTTGATGCTTTGTTTGGGTTGACTTGGCACATGCTCACACCATGTTATGACTATGAACCAGTCACCTTAGCCTCTATTATTATTTAGTTTTTGACTTGTGATACCACTTTATGCTTTAGTTGATAATGTTTCGTCGCTCTGCATGATTATGGCCATTATTGCTCTCTTAGTTGGTCGCTCCCAGTCTTTTGCTAGCCTCCACTTGTATTGAGTAATCTCTACTCATGCATCCAACTCCTAAGAAACCAAGTTATTGCAAAGAGTTCACTATAAATTCCTATGCATGGTGTGTTACACCATTCCAAGTATATTTATGTTTTATATATCTTCCAAATTAAACTTGTTATGAGAAAATTAGTGATTAAAGCTCTCACAAACTTGATGGCACACTTTATTTTTCTTGCCCCTAATAAACTTGAACCATTGTGTCATCTATGTTGTATATGCTTGCACTTATAAGTTGGGAATTAGCAAAACCATGCTATCATGAGGAACGCTTTCAACACCTGTACATATTACCCAGTTGATATCATGATCTTTTGTTTATGGATGTCGGCGGTGTGAAATAAAAGGGGAGGCTGTAAGTTCATGGAGTATTATATATGTGTTAGATAAATGCCTGGGCGGCTAGTCTAATCCATGCCTAATCATGGTGGAAACTTACAGCATCACCATAGTGAGCAATCTATGAAGAATCCTCAGAAAAAATATATAAAAAAGATAAAAAAGAGAAAAAAAATATATGCACCATGCTCATGGTAAATAAAAGGATCGCTGAGATGCTCACTGTCTGTTGCCTTGTCATTTTGATATGGGATAGCTCCTGTATCATGGGGCAAGGGGTACCCCGTTGGCGGTTCTCTATGATATACATATACTTACAATGACAAGAACTTGCTTGTGACTAAAGTTGAGTAGCATGAGAAACGACCCTCGTACTCAAGGGACATGAGACTGCAACCTTATGATTTGTCAAGCATATACTCCATATTTGTTTCACTTTAACCTTAATAACTTCAAGATGCTTATGATAGGGGCAATGACAGCTGAAAGCTAATAAGTACCATGATTTTTGGAAGCTCTTCATGAAACTTGAAATCCCTGCTTTCCTTTGTGAAGAGACTTTCTTCCTACTTTTATATTGAGTCTCCACCTTCTATCTTTATGCACCAATTAAGAGAGCATAGTTGTCATTCTTAGTTTTATGTGCATTGTCCCAAAACTTATTGATTGATTCATAATGTTGATATTGCTTGGTCTTGAACTATTTGTATCTAGTCACCCTTATGAACTTTGAAGGTGTCCTATGCATTTATGTTTTTGCTACTCCATGAAGGACGAGCTGAATACCACTATGCTATGTTTTCTATATGTGAAACAAACAAACGTCTTTCAATGCATTGTTATTCATGATCTTTGTTTGTATTCTTTCATGTTACAAGCATAGTTGCTATGTATTATTGTTAGAACTACATCTTTCATGCTCATGTTTAGAGTACTTTGATCCCATCTTTCAATGCTTTGCAAATGGTTTGATGAAGATTGTGATGGTGCATGTCACCTCAAAACTTATTCTTTTTATCACTTACCTACTCGAGGACGAGCAGGAGTTAAGCTTGGGGATGCTTGATACGTCGTAAACGTATCTATAATTTTTAATGTTCCATGCTTGTTTAGTATCAACTTTGCTTTGCTTTGTCTACACTTTCAGGTATTTTTATACATTTTTTGGGACTAACCTATTAACAAGATGTCATAGTGCCAGTTTCCTGTTTTCTGTCGTTTTTGGTTTCAGAAAAGCTAGTAAGGAAATATTCTCGAAATTGGACGAGACAAAATCCAAAGTCAATATTTTACCGGATAGAACACAGAGACCGAAGGGCGGCCCAAGGGGGGCCACGAGGTGGCCACACCCTAGGGCCGCGCGGGCACCCCGTAGGGAACGCCACCACCTGGTGTGGGCCCCTCGGGCGGCCCCCTGCCTGGCCTCTTCGCCTATAAAGTCACCCCGATGCAAAAACCCTAGGCACCCGATCATATCTCCACGAAATAGTCTGTAGCCGCCGCCACCATCGTCCTAGATTGGGGGGATCCGAAGCTCTTCCCGGCACCCTGCCGGAGGAGAGAGATCATCCTGGAGGCCTTCTTCATCACCATGCCAGCCTCCAGTATGATGTGTGAGTAGTTCACCCTTGTACTATGGGTCCATACAGTAGCTAGATGGTTGTTTCTCCTCCTTTGTGCTATCATGTTTAGATCTTGTGAGCTCCGTTCATGATCAAGATCATCTATTTGTAATCATACATGTTGTGTTTATGGGATCCGATGGATATTGAGATACTATGTCAGATTGATTGTTGATTCTATCATGTCAGATTATTATTGATTCTATCATGTCAGATTGATTATTGATTCTATCATGTTTTTGTTGTTTGTGATCTTGCATGCTCTCTGTTGCTAGTATCTATCTTGGCCAAGTAGATGCTTGTGACTCCAAGAGGGAGTATTTATGCTCGATAGTAGGTTCATGCCTCTAGTAATCTGGGGAAGTGATAGAAATCTGTAAGGTTGTAGATGTGTTGTTGCTACTAGGGAGAAAACAACAATCTTTTGTTCATGGAACAATTGTATTGTTTACTTTACACACATTGCTTAATGCAATTATCTGTTGCTTGCAACTTAATACTGGAAGGGGTTCGGATGATAACCTGAAGGTGGATTATTAGTCATAGATGCAGTACGGTCTATGTATATTGTTATAATGCCCAATCAAATCTCATAGGAGTCATGATGTCTAGTATATGCATTGTTATGGTTGCTCAACCTATCAATTGCCCCACTGCAATTTGTTCATCCAACATGTTATCTATCTTAAGGAGAACACCTCTAGTGAACTGTGGACCCCGGTCCAATCTTTACCATTGATACATCATCTACTGTTGTCGTTTACTTTCTACAAGCAAACTATTATCTACCACACTATACATTTAATCCTTTGTTTTCAGCAAACCAGTGAGATTGACAACCTCACTGTAAGTTGGGGAGAAGTCTTGAGTTTGTGTTGTGCAGGATTCCAAGTTGTTAGCAACACCTTGGAGTTGTTTCCCTGCTCCTACTGGTTCGATAACCTTGGTTTCATAACTGAGGGAAGACTTGATGATGTGCTCATCACACCTTGCTCTTGGGGTCTCCCAATGAGGCTATACAGTCAACTGAGCCGCATCAACGACATCATCACGAAACTGCCCACGGAGTATCGCGAGGTCATGGCGCGAGGCTACGACGAGCACGCCTTCACCGAGAAGGCCATTACGGTTAGTGCTTGGGACGAGAACGCCCTATGATGCGGCTACGAAGAGGCCGTCCAGCTCACCGGCCCGGTGGCGCAGGCAAACGCCCAGTTGCCTGTTGGAGATATGCCCAAGAGGCTACAATAAAGTGGTTATTATCATATCTTTATGTTTATGATAAATATTGACATCTCATGCTATAATTGTATTAACCAAAAACATTAATACTTGTTTGATTTGTAAACATAAAAGAGTCCCTAGTAAAACCTCTTGTTAAACTAGCTTGTTGATTAATTGATGATCATGGTTTGTTGATCATGAACATTGGATGTTATTGATAACAAGGTCATATCGTTAGGAGAATGATGTGATGGACACACTCCTATAGTTAAGCGTAGTATAAGATCAAGTCATTTAAAATAGTTCACTTGCTATGAGCTTTCAAATACATAGTAACCTAAATCCTTCGACCATGAGATCATGTTAATCACCATCACCGAATGCATGCTTTGATAACATCAAACACCACTTCGTAACTGGGTGGTTATAAAGGTGGCATTGAGTATTCTGAAAGTATGTGTTGAGGCACATGGATCAAGAGTGGGATTTTTCCATCCATATGACGGATAGATATACTCTAGTCCCTCTCGGTGGAATGTCATCCAATTGGATTGCAAGCATGTGATTGGCTCACAAGGAATCACATATCACAGGAGCGAGTAAAGAGTACTTATCGGTAACAAGGTTGAACTAGGTATGCAGAGATACCGACGATCAAACCTCGGATAAGTAAAGTATTGCGAGACAAAGGGAAATTGGTATCGTATGTAAATGGTTCATTCGATCACAAATTCATCATAGAAATATGTGGGAGCCATATGAATTTATAGATTCCTCTATTGTTTATTGATCGGATAAGAGTCTTGATCATGTCTGCATAATTCATGAACTGTAGGGAGACACACTTAAGGATTTGATGTTGTTTAGTAGACATGGAATGTGAGTAAGAGACCGAATGTTGTTCGAAGTCTCGGATTGGATCCGGGATATCATGAGAAGATCCGTAATGGTCCGGGGAATAAGATTCATATAAGGAAAGTCCAATTCCGGAGTTCGGGAATGGTTTTAGTGTTTTTAGTGGAATGTTCTAGAAGGGTTTAGAAGGTCCATCACTCCAGAGTGGGAAGGGTACATGGATGTGTCATACCAAAGTGGAATGGTTGCATCATGTACTAGGTCATTTGGCTGGGCAATGGGAAGAGAGAAATCAAACTCTAGTTTAAAAGTCAAATGCCAATTTGAAAAAGTCAAATCCCAACATGGTTGCCTAGTGGAGGGAGGAAAGGAATCTCACCTAGGGGAGGATTCCTTCCTCCCCTTGACACCGGCCACAAGGAGGAGTTGGGTGTCGTGGGAATGGTCACGGCAGATGCTGCAATCGGCAGCGAGTAGTAGAACGAGGGGCAAGGGCGACCAGCCATCTGCGGTGCGAGATGAGGGCGGAGACACAGGGTTTTACCCAGGTTCGGCCCCCCGGAGGGTAAAGACCTACTCCTGCTAGATTGTATTATGATGGTGGTACAATGGGCGAGCTCGGCGGCTAGGCGGCGAGTCGCGTGGGTGTATGATGGAACGTATATCTACACGCCCTGCAGGGAGGTTTATATAGGCTTACCTCCCCTAGGGTTTACATATCTCAACCAAATCAGTTAAGGCTTCGGTACTCGTTTAACCTAATTCGACTGGGCCTATCTAGTCGCCTGGGCCTTCAGCTTCCAGTCGCTTGGATCCACACCGGGCCTTGATCCAGTCGTCGTCTTGCAGGCCCACTCGCCGGTTTTCCTGGCCGAACGCCCCGCTGGGTATACCCGGTAGGCACATCCCCATCGAGAGTCCCCGAGGTCCGCCGATTGAGGTGGGTCATTGGCGATGGAGTATACGGCTTCAAAGTAGACATCCAGTCGAATCGTCAGCGGGCTCCTGTATAAAGGAGAAAACTAGTCATCCTGATTGCAGCTTTGGCGAGTCGAGTCGGCGAAACACTGTCGTAGTGATCGGGTCGGCGAGCCGAGTGGCTGAAGTTGGACCGTTAAGCGTAGTCAAACTAGCCGTTGGGGTAATCCAACGGTAACTTTTGGCGTAATCACCGCATAGTAACGGCTCCCTGATTTGGCGGACAACAACCGCTATATAAGGGGAACGGCAGGCGATCAGAGAACCATCTTCTCGCCATTTCCTCCGAGCGCACGCACTTCCGCCTTCCTTCGCATCGCGATCCAACCGACCCGAAACCTTCCGACCTCCACGAACCCTTCCGCCAATGGCCCCCTCCACCAAGCCTTGGGGCAGATCTAAGTGCACGAGAGCGCAACTGGCGTCCTTCGAGGAGGCCGGGATCCTGCGCACCGGCAGGTGGCGCATCCCCGTGGCCGGGGAGGTGACTCCGAATCCGCGCACAGGAGAATTCATCTGCTTCACCACCACCGAACGGGGCCGATTCTACGTCCTGTTCTTCCGGCGCTTCACGCCTATTACGGATCCACCGTCGGATCCGGGTCCGCGATAACATCGAGCAGCTCGCCATCTTTGTGGCGTTCGCGAGTGCTACTGGCTGCCGCCCTACTTCCTCTCGCGGGCAAGATCTGTTCCACGGACGGATCAGTCGCAAGGAAGCGGGCGGCCCAATGCTCGTTGCGGGCGGCCTGACGTTCCAACTTAAATCAAAGGCCTCTTTCTTTGATATGATGCTACCCGCCAAGGCGGCAAGCCAATGGAAGAATTCGTGGTTCTACGTTACCGAGGCGACTCCGGAAGGCGAGGTGGCGATCCCACGGTACTCTGCCGACCGACCCGAGCCGCGCCGACTTCAAGTCGGCAAGGTTCCCACCGACCAGCGGATGGTCGTGGACAAAATGCTTCAAACCATCCGCGGTCTGAAGAAGAAGGGCCTCCAGACGATCAACTTATACAACTGCTGGCTCGGGCGGCAATCATTCATCTGGGCGCGGGACCATTATATGTATCAATATACGGGCCGAGAAGACTCGACGAAGTCCTGCTCCGCCGAGTGGAAGCTTGAGGACTACACCTCAGCGCTGAAGAAGATCACCCAGGCGGTGTACCTGGATGCAAAGGCCGGAGTCGCCCCCTACACCGCGAAGCATCCAGCCCCAACAGTAAGTCTTTTTTGCATCATTCGCGGTCGCAGTTCGTGCAGTCGCGGTTATTCTAATCTCATCTTGTGTTCATTGCAGCTATTCCAAGTGGTGGAAGGATGTCTCCCGCCTTCGGATGAAGAGAACTCGAGCTCGTCCGTCCAAGACATGGGCGAATCGCCTCCCGCCAAGGGCGACTCCGAGAGCGACGAGAGCAACGGCGATGACAAGTCCGAGGAGGAGGTCGCCCCGCTGGTCCGCAAGACCCGCGGGCAGCGTCAGTGTGAGCTTGAGGCGAGCAAAAGCCTCGAGCGCCATGATGATGAAGAAGAACTTCCAGAGACCACCTCGCGTCGCCAGGCTACTCCGTCGAAGAAGAAGAAGAAGGAGGAGAAGGAGGCGAAAGCTCCTCCGAAGAAGGAGACGAAACCGGTGAGACCGGCCTCGCCACCGCACTCGGCGAGCAGCTCCGACGCCCCCAGCCCGGCCAAGGACGAGGCACCGCCGACAGCAACCGCGCTGGACACGGCCACTGTCGAGGTGCCACTGGCCTCGATGCCTCCGCCATTCGCCCCCGCCTTCGGGCAAGGCAGCCCGCCAGCGGCTTCACCTCGCGAGGAGGCTCCTGCTGAAGACGTCCTAGAGGCTCCCGTTGCAGCCTCGACGACGAAGAAGCCGTCCGTGTCTTGGGCACGCGACGTCCTGGAGATGGGCCTCAGCCGCCGACTGGGCCCTGAACTGGAGAAGCCGGCCGGCATCCGCATGGGGCTACGCTTCATTCCAGTCGCCAAGTGAGTTCGCTCACCTACCCTAGTCTTTCATAGCAGCTTGTATTATCTTGCTCTCACGATTGATTTACAGGACCGGAGCGAAGAAGATGGGCCACCCGACCGTGGCTAAGGTGCCACCCGTCGTCAGCGAGGAGGATCCTTCCCGTAAGAGGAAGGCGGACAAAGTCGTCGTCCTTGCGGATGGCGGCAAGAAGGCCAAGGGCGACGATGTCGTCACGATCTCCGACGACACGGTGGTCGCGCCGACTGAACCTGCAACCGAGGCGGCCGCATCCATGAAGGAGGGCGCTCCCTCGCCTGGGGCGGCCGAGCCGACCTCCTTTGGTGCCGGTGCCTCTATCGCGACGTTCCCGCGCTTCATGGCCAAAGCGGCCACAACGAGTGGAACTTCGCCCTCGAGCCGTGCCCCTGGGGTCGCCGATGCGGAGGTCGAGTAGCGTCGCGGGCACACGCCATCTGTCCTCGCGTCCGTGGATGCGATACAACTTCATGGCATGCTTGGCGCAGCCATCCAGGTATGTCCAGTCCCCGAGGATCAGGTCGGTGTGTTGCAGCGGTCTGATTCTTTTAGTGTGTAGTTGTTATTTTTCGCGTCCACTCCCCGAGTGCGCACTCGCTGAAATTCAGCGGGTGGGCACTTAGGAGTTTTTTGATTGCCAGTCCCCGAGTGCGCACTCGCTGAATTTCAGCAGGTGGGCACCTAGGAGTTTTTAATTACCAGTCCCCGAGTGCGCACTCGCTGAATTTCAGCGGGTGGGCACTTAGGAGTTTTTGATTGCCAGTCCCCGAGTGCGCACTCGCTGAATTTCAGCGGGTGGGCACTTAGGATGTTGCTTTGATTAACTGTTTGAATTGTGTGTAGGGTCTGCAACGCGAGTCGGCTGACCGATTGGCAGCTAAACACCGCGCGGAGAAGGAACTGGCCGCCGTTCAAGAGGCGAATAAGGGGCTTCAGGCAGTTGCCGCGAAGGCGGAGGAGGCTCGCCAGGGACTTGTCCCAGCTGGTGAGTTGGCGGTGGCTCAATCGGCACTGAGCTCGGCTGAGAAGCGGATCGCCGATCTCGGCCTTGCTGAGGGAGGCGAAGGAGGAAGCGAGCTCGGCGGATGGGCGAGCCAAGGCCGCTATTACCGCCGCCGCAGAGGATCGTAAAGTGTCCGACGCCCTTGTTGCTGGGCTTCAGGACGACTATACTTCGCTTCAATGCTTCTTCACGGATCTCTCCCGCCCCTTGATTGGTAGGTGTATCTGCCTCTGCCAATAACATGTGTTCTGTTGTGATGCCCGACGTACTCATTGTTATCTTCTATTCGCAGGTCGCATCCTTGATAGCACGGAAGAGGCGAGCTCATTCGACGCGCGGCAATGTGTGGCCACGCTTGTCGAATCGGCGACGTTGTCGGCGACATGCATCCGAGCCTACCTCGAGGAGATATCGCCCACGGAAGTGATTCCCAGCGACCTCGTCGAGGTGTGGAAGTACTTGGAGAAGGCGCCGTCGGTCGTTGAGTTCATGACGTGATCGGCGTTCCGGCGCGGAGCGGCGACGGCGCTTAGCCTTGGACTTGCTCATTTTCTAGAAGATTTTGATCTGGACGACGTGACGAGTGGCTACCCATCGTCGACTGGCGCGGTGGAACTCTCCGAGGTGCTCAAGTTGACGGACCGCGCCGCGATGTACTCCGAGCGTGTCTGGGCAATGGGCGACCTCCTTCCGTACCAGGAGACGATCATCGCACCCAACGACCCCAAGCCACAGCATCGGGACTTCAAGGTCGAGCAGCCCTTCCGCGCGGCGATGGTGGGTGAACTGACGACGTACCCGTCGAACCCGTACATGCCATTCATCCGCAATCGCAAGAGTGCTGGCGAGTCGTCGTCGAAGCCTGCGGAATAGGATAGTCTGCCCAAGGGCGTTAGTAGTAGATCTGCCGTTTGGGCATATTTTGTATTCTGAGATGATTGCAACATGCTATGAATGTGATATCGTGTTTGTTTTATGAACTGTCATGTGAATTCCGATTGAGGTTTGAACGAGTCCCCGAGCGCGCCCGCCCTTTTGTGGGGTTTACCTCGTGTGTTATGTGTTTGTGGTTTTTGAATGTTTTGTTTTTGTGGTCGACTCGCCCGGACTCGAAGAGCTACCGCCAGCGACTCCTTGAGCGCTCAGACTTCACCGCTTTCTTGCGCTAACGAGGTCGGGTGGCCGAGTCCCCGAGCGTGGTACTTGGTTGTTCTAGGTGCGGCTCGAGGGTGGGTGAGGACTTGCTGTTAGTTGGGCGCATCACTCCTGCCTGGCCCATTGGGTCAGTCGCGTGGCGAGTCCTGGGCATGCTCTCATACTTGGCGTTTTCCCGAGCCGCTCGCGATGAACTGGTCGTCAGTCCCCGAGCGTGGTACTTGGCCGTTCGAGTCGCTATGTAGAGGATGCGGAGGACCATGGTCGCTGTAAGAAGCGAAGGCAGTTGTCTTGGCTCGTAGAGCCAGTCGGGCTGGACGACTCCAATGGGGCTCCGGGTAGGCGTTGGATTTATGCAAGACCTGAGGTGACTCGGTTTTGCACCGCACTACTTAGCTGTGCCGATCGCTGTACCAAAGGTTGACTTCATGTTAGCTTGACGTGTTATTACGAAAAGTAGTGGCACAAGACACGGATAGTAGGCGCAATTTGCGGTAACCAATTCTTTTTATTTCATAGCGACTGGAGAGTACATATGTGGGGTTCTAGGAGTAGAACTTCCGTAGGAGGTTTACATTCCATGGTCGCTTGACGTCGAGTTCGCCGGCCCACGCGACGCCGATGAGGTAGTAGGCGTCGTTGTTTAGTACTCGCCCGATGGCGAATGGTCCCTCCCACGGAGGGGAGAGCTTGTGCATGCCCTTCTTGTCCTGGATGAGGCGCAACACCAGGTCGCCTTCTTGGAAGGTGCGAGTTTTCACCTGCCGGCTGTGGTAGCGACGGAGTCCCTGCTGGTAGATGGCGGTGCGTGACCGAGCGAGGTCACGTGCCTCGTCGAGTTGATTGACTCCATCCTGGCGGGCGAAATCGTTTGCAGCCTCCGTGTAGTGGACGACCCGCGGCGAGTCGTGCTCGAGGTAGGTGGGCATGACTGCCTCGGCGCCGTACACCATGAAGAAGGGGGTGAATCCTGTCGACCTGTTGACCGAGGTGCGGATCCCCTAGATGACGGAGGGCAGCTCCTCGACCCAACACCCGGCGGTGCGCTCGAGTGGTACTTGGAGTCGCGGCTTCAGGCCGTGGAGGATGCTTTGATTGGCCCGTTCCGCCTGGCCGTTGGAGTCCGGGTGGGCGACCGACGCGAGGTCGAGCCGGATGTGGTGCTCTTCGCAGAATTCGGCCATGGCTCCTTTGGCGAAGTTGGTGCCGTTGTCCGTGATGATGCTGTTTGGGAACCCGTAGCGATATATGAGCTCGCGTAGGAATTTAGTGGCGGTCTTCCCGTCGCATTTCCGGACTTGCTTGGCCTCCACCCACTTTGTGAACTTGTCGACCGTGACCAGGAGGTGGGTGTAGCCGGAGGGAGCCTTTTTGAAGGGGCCTACCATGTCCATGCCCCACACGGCAACTGATGGGGATTGTTTTGAGCTACGAGCTCGTAAGCGCCCGATTGGCGTTCCGCACCCGACGCACCGCTGGACAATGTCGACGGCATCGGCGTGTGCGGTGGGCCAGTAGAAGCCATGCCGCATAGCCTTGGCGACCAGAGAGCGGGCACCGGCGTGGTGGCTGCAGTCGCCGAAGTGGATGTCGTGGAGGATCTTGCGTCCTTCGGCCGGTTGGACACAGCGTTGGAACACGCTGGTGACGCTTCGCTTGTGGAGCTCGCCGTCGATGATGGTGAAGGATTTGCATCGGCGTGCGATCATCTGGGCGTCTGCCCGCTCACGGCAAGGTGCCGCCTCCGTAGGCGACGTAGGGCTTGGTCCACTCGTCTGCCTTGATGAGTGCGACTGTGGCTGCCTCGGCTGAAGGGACTCGATGTCGATCTCCTTGGGGAGAGACTGGCTTGGTGATCGTGTCGAGGAAGACGCCGACGGGTGGTGCGAGCCGACCCAATGCGAGAGAGTGCGCCTCCTCGTTTCTTCGCTGTCGATCCACTCGACGGAGTAACTGCGAAGTGTCCGCCCAACTTGTCATCTTGGCGGTATGCCGCCATGGTGGGGAGACATCACAAAGCCGCGATTTTCCCAACGACGAGGTCGGAATCTCCATAGCAGCAGGCGGTTGGCGTTCATCTCCTGGCAGCTCGCATGTCAGGAGTAAGGCCTCAGACTCGCCATGTTGTTGGTGCAGGTGTGAAGTCGAGGCAGAGGACGAGTGGAGCTTGTCGCCCTTAGGTGAAGTTAGTACGATCCTCGCCCCGCCTGCTCGTTCTTGGAGCCATCGAAGTGTAGGCTCCAGTAATGGAGGTATGGCAGCTTCTCTGGCTGCTGGGCCTCTTCCCAGTCGGCGATGAAGTCCGCGAGGGCCTGCGACTTGATTGCCTTCCGTGGCTTGTATTTAATGTTGTGGATGCCGATCTCGACGGCCCACTTGGCAACCCGCCCGGTCGCCTCGCGGTTGCGGATGATGTCCTGCAACGGTGCTGAGGAGACGACCGTGATCGGAAGTACGCGGCACCGTACTCAGGTCAAGACCGCGTATACCAGTTTCTGGTACTGCGGGTATCGCTGGCGCGACTCGGTGAGGACCTCGCTGATGTAGTACACCGGTCGCTATACTGGGCGCTCCTTTCCTTCCTCCGGCCGTTTGACGACCATGACGGCGCTGACGACGCGCTCAGAAGCCGCGACATAGACCAGCATGGGTTCTTTGTCGACGGGGGCGGCGAGTAGCGGTGCGGCGAGTAGCACCTTCTTGAGGTCGTGGAGCGCATCGTCCGCCTCCTTGTCCCACTGGAAGGTGGGGTTCTTGCGCATCAAAGGTATAGGGCATCGCCGCCAAAGCGGGATGAAGCGACTGAGAGCTGCTACTTGCCCGGCCAGCTTCTGGACGTCGCGCAGGCACTCGGGTTTGCCGAGTCAGGCGATCGTGTCGATCTTAGTGGGGTTCGCCTTGATCCCTCGCTTGGAGACAACGTACCCCAGCAATTGTCCTGCTGGTACACCGAAGGTGCATTTGCCTGGGTTAAGCTTTATCTTGTATTTTCGTAAGTTGGCAAACGTTTTCGCCAGGTCGGCGAGTAGATCGCCCTGGCGGGCGGACTTTACGACCACGTCGTCGATGTAGACGTGGATGTTGCGGCCAATTTGGCTCGCGAGGCACTCTTGCATGCACCGTTGGTAGGTCGCCCCGGCATTCTTGAGGCCGAAGGTCATGGCGGTGTAGCAGAAGGCTCCGAATGGCATGATGAACGCCGTCTTCTCCTCGTCCTCGACAGCCATTTTGATCTGGTTGTACCCAGAGTAGGCGTCGAGGAAACATAGCGACTCCGAGCCCGCGGTGGAGTCGATTATTTGGTCGATCCGCGGGAGGACGAACTGCTCCTTTAGGCAGGCGCTGTTCAAGTTTGTGTAGTCGATACACATCCTCCAGGTCCCGTTCTTCTTCTCGACCAGGACTGGGTTTGCCAGCCACTTGGAGTACTTGATTGGCCGGATGAAGCCTGCAGCGAGTAGACGCTGCACCTCCTCGGCGATGGCTCGGCGGCGCTCTTCATTGAAGGGCCGCAGCGACTGTTTGATGGGTCACTTTGGGGTCGGCGTTTAGCTTGTGCTCAACGAGCTCCCTAGGGACACCAAGCATGTCAGAGGGCTTCCATGCGAAGATGTCCCTGTTCTCACGGAGGAACTCGATGAGCGCGCCTTCCTAGGCTGGGCTCATGCCCGTCCCGGTCGTCACCGTCTGGCTGGAGTCGCCTGGGACCAGCTCGACGGTGCGAGTGTGCGTCGTTGCCTCGAAGGCCGAGGTGTTTGCACCCTCCGAATTGGGCTTCTTGAGTATGGTACGGTCGTCATTGTTCATCCCGCTCGCGTACTTGGCGAGCTCGTCGGCGTGGTTGGTTTCTGCCGCGATGACGGCATCGGCGAGTTCGGCTCCTTTGGCCTCGCACTCGGCGGCCATGTCGGGGTCGCCGTTGATGGTGATGACACCGCACGGCCCGGGGAGCTTCATCGTGTTGTACGCGTAGTGTGGCGCTGCCATGAACTTGGCGAATGCCTGGCGCCCCAGGACGCAGTGGTAGGGGCTGTCAAAGGGCACCAGCTCGAAGACGATCCGCTCGGTGCGAAAGTTTGCTAGTGTGCCGAAGGTGACTGGCAGCGTGACCTTGCCGATCCGGTACGCCTTCCGACCGGGGACGATGCCATGGAACGTAGTGTGGGTTGTCTCGATCATCGACTGCGGGAGCCGCAGCCGCCTGAAGTTGTCCAGGTACAGGATGTTGATGGAGCTGCCGCCGTCCATCAATGTCTTGGGGAGCCAGTAGTCGCCGACCTTAGGCTTGACCACCAGGGCGACTCGGCCTGGGTACTCAATGCGTGGCTAGTGGTCCTGGCGGCTCCAGGTGATGGGCTGCTCACCCGGTTGAGGAACCGGGAACGTCCACCTGAGCCACCGCGTTGATGGCGACGGCGCGGGTGATGACCTTCTTCTCGCGCTTCGTGTTGAAGCCTGTGAAGGTATGGAGCGAGCCGGCCACTTTGCCGAATTTTCCGCCGTTTGGCGGGTCGTTGTCGGGGTCCTCCCGTGCTCGCCGTGCCTTCTCGATCTCCCTGAGGGTGTGGCAGTCGGCGGTTGTGTGCGTTGCGGGCTTCCCTTCCCTGCTGTGAAACGCACAAGGTTGGTTAAGGAGGGCCGCAGGGTCGAACCTTGGCTTGGCCTTGTAGTTGCCGCCGTCGCGGCGTTGTCCTCCGTCGCGGCGGAAGCTCTTGGGCTCGCGTTGTGCGTGCCCAGTGTTGGCGACGAAGTCGACTCGCCCATCACTGCGGCGCATGCCGGTGAGGCGAGTGTTGCTGTAGCGTAGGTCGGACCGTCGTCTGCTGTCATTGCCGCTCGTGCGGCGTTGTCCTCCCGACTCGTCGTCGGTTTCCTGGTTTGGATCTTCCTCCGCGTACCGTTTGGAGATCTCGAGGAGGTCCGGTATGTTGTCGAGTGTGCGAGAGTGTCGCTTGAGCTTGGCGACCAAAGGCTCGTAGTGGCACGAGGGCTTGAAGCAATGGATCGCGGTGTCCGGGTGGATGCCGACCGCGTTGTACCAGAGTTCTTGCCACCGCTGGACCCAGCTATGGTCGACTCATGGGTCCCCGGACGCATCGCCCAGGTCCTCGGCGGTGGTGGCGCGGTGTAGGAGCACTTGAAGTGCCCGACGGCGTCGCCATATCCTCCTGTGAGTCAATACTATCACGGGAGGGTGTTGATCCACTGCCTGCACGTCCCCTCCATCATCAGGGGGAGGTAACGGGCAGCTAGCAGGTCGGTGTGGCCTGCGATCCCCATTGCCATGAGGTATGTATCGAGCCAGACGGCTGGGTCGTACGAGGGGTCGTACTTTTCTATCTCTTTCGACGCCTTGAAGTTCGGTGGGTACTTCTCGCCTCGGATCATCGGTCCGAAGCACTTTGGGCCGAGTCGACTGAGCGACCCCATTGGCTCACCGTCGCGGCGATTGGTTAGGGTGTGTCGCAGGTCGTCGGGCTGGCGTGCGCGCCAGCTTTGGTTGTTGATGATGTCGATGGGTTGACCGTTGGCGGTGACGAAGTTGGTCGCTGGCCTGGGGTCATTGGTGGAGAGTGCCGCGTTCGCGGGTCGGTGTTGGAGCTGCAGTGGTTCTGGTGGCGGGTAGTTGAGGGTGTTTGCCGCCATTGGGCGACCGCTCGAGGCCGCTCTGCTTCCCGAAGAACGCGAGTACACTCGACCCTGCGAGTCGGCGCCTGCGTTTTGCTGCTCGACGACCTTTGCGAGGAGGGCCCTGACGTACTGGATCTGTAGGGCGCCGTCGCCGATGGCCGTGATGTTGTCGGCTGCTGCTTGGCCCGCCACGAGGTTGTCCATCGGGGTGGAGAACAGTGGGAGGCCGTTTGCGTCTCGCTCCCGTGAGGAGACTACTATCCGTGGCTGGTCCCTAGGGGTGTGCGGTTGGGTGGAGGTGGGGCGCCCATCGCCGTCGACCCTGGCGGGGGCCGGGCGCTTCCTCCTGGTGGCGCGTTCTCGCAGATCGCGCGCTCGGCCACGCGGGCCGGGTCGTTTTCATCGTCGAAGTTCAGGGCGCGCCCCTGGACGGTGGGGTTCAGGCGCGACCTGATTCGCTGCTGGTGGTAGCGCGATAGCTCCTGCGTGGTCACCTGCTCGAGGCAAAAAAATTCGCGCTCGGCTTGCTCCTTGCGCACTGCCTCCGACAGCTTCAGGCGGAGTTCCTCGACCTCCGTTGTCGTGGTGTTAGGAGGGATCGGGGTGGAGAAGGGGTCCTCCGGCGGTTCGGTACCGGTCGCCATGTAGGTCGCGGCGTGGCGACCGGTCCCGTCACGGAGGTCGCCGGAATTTTCCGAACCGGAGTCGAAGTCGAAGATTCCAAGGATGGAGGGGTCCTCGAAGTCTCCCATGTTGGAGACTTGGGTGATGGAGCCCGCGGGTGAAGCCGCGGTGATGGATCCGGCGAGTGACGCCGGGGTCGCCGAGTCGGTGTCATCGTTGAGGGCCGCTTCTTCTGCGGCCGCTGAGTTTTTGGCCACGTTGCTGTGGGCCGAGTTGTACTCGGAGGCGAGGCGATGGATCGTGCGGATCTGGCTCTCGGAGAGCCGATCACATGGCGGCGACTCGCGGATGCGAGCCGAGTCCTCCGAAATGATGACGTCGGTAAGGCCGACGAAGAGGCTGATCGTGCCGATCGGCAGGATCACGCTGTGCGTGACGGGTCGCGCCGCCGGGACGTAGCTGCTCGGCAAGATTTGGAGCATCTCGCCGATCGCTATCATGCGGCCGGTGGCGACCGTCTCGTTGATGGGCAGATTGGATCTCGCCGCAGAACACCGGCCAGACCGGCCAGGCCCCACGGTGGGCGCCACTGTCGTGGGAATGGTCACGGCAGATGCTGCAATCGGCAGCGAGTAGTAGAACGAGGGGCAAGGGCGTCCAGCCATCTGCGGTGCGAGATGAGGGCGGAGACACAGGGTTTTACCTAGGTTCGCCCCCCCGGAGGGTAAAGACCTACTCCTGCTAGATTGTATTATGATGGTGGTACAATGGGCGAGCTCGGCGGCTAGGCGGCGAGTCGCGTGGGTGTATGATGGAACGTATCTCTACACGCCCGCAGGGAGGTTTATATAGGCTTACCTCCCCTAGGGTTTACATATCTCAACCGAATCAGTTAAGGCTTCGGTACTCGTTTAACCTAATCCGACTGGGCCTATCTAGTCGCCTGGGCCTTCAGCTTCCAGTCGCTTGGATCCACACCGGGCCTTGATCCAGTCGCCGTCTTGCAGGCCCACTCGCCGGTTTCTGGGCCAGTCGGAAACGTCCTGCTGGGTATACCCCGGTAGGCACATCCCCATCATTGGGGAAGGACTCCCGTCCCCCCAAACTGCATCTCCCTCTCATAAACAGAGGGGAGGGGACGCCCCCTTGCCCCCCCACTTGAAACCCTAGGTCGACCGCCGCTCCCCTCTCTAGTTGCAGCCGCCCTAGATCTCCTCTAAACCACCGCCTAGCTAAAACCTAGCCGCCGTCCACCTCCACCCCCTTGGCCTCTAAACCCTAGTTTCCAAGGGCCCTCTCTACTCCACCATACCCGGTCTGGCTTAGGTGAAGCCTTGCGAGATTTCCCCTCTACTTCCACCACCACGCCGTCGTGCTGCTGGAATCGCGAGGAGAGATCTACAACCTCCGTTGCCTACTGGAACAAGGGAGAGGAAGGTATTCATCAAGTACCGAACGTGTGACCGACTGCGGGAGCACTGCCGGAACACGCCGCCGGAAGGATCGTCTAAAAAATCTTGAGATCGGCAAGTGAACGACTACATCAACCACGAGAATCCGATCTCGTTAAACGCTTTGGATCTTTGAGGGTTAGTACTCTATGAACTCGTTGCACCGATCTAGTAGATTAGATATTGGCTTGTGCGTGTTCATGCGATAGAAGTTTTTTGTTTTCCATGCTACGAACCCCTACAGTGGTATCGGAGTCATGTCTATGCATAGATCTGTTGCATGAGTAGAACATGATGGTTATTGTGGGTGTTGATGCTTTTATTGTCGATTGCTTTTTGTGTACTTTGCATCTTGCGGGAAGGTGGGATGAAGCGGCCTGGGCTAACTAAAAGAACATGTGGGTCCCCATGTGTGGTTTTCGTAATTAATGACAATCTCTATGGACTAATGATTATATCAAGTTGCACTTGTAGGAATTGTCCATAGGCAATGCTTGAACCATATGTTGGCTTCAAGGTTTGGATAAGAAGAAAGTGAAGAGGATCAAGTGATGACCAAGGTGTTCAAAGAGTGATTCACGGATTGGTCATATGAGAGTTGAGCCCATTGCAAGGGTGTCTTTAAGAAGAAGATAGAGTTCATCATATGCATCTTCAAGACATAATCCAAATGGTGTTAGAAGAAATGTTGTGCAAGCTAAAGATGTGCCATATCTATAAGATATCATGCTTGAAGCTTGCCATCCTCGGTGATCATGGATCAATGAAGACAAGGTTAAAGTAAAGGTTTCCCCATGTCGTATGAGGGAGCAACTTGCAAGCCTTCATCAAGCGAGTGCGTGCAAGGGCAATCAAGAAAGGTGTTCCATCTTGAGAAGGACAAGATTGTCTACATCAAGATAAAGTGGAATATGCACAAGGCAAAGGTATGATCTTGATAGGGTTTCCTTCTTACCGGTCTCGTGGTGTTAGTTGGGGAGACCGATTTATAGGATAGATAACCGTACTATCAAGAGGGGCTCTCAAGTGAGTAACTCGATCATATCTTTTCGAGAGAGCTCAAACCTTTGCATACTTAGCATCATCCTTTCTTGGTTGTTATTTGGATCTTATCCATGTGAGGTTCTAGAGCTTGTGGTAATATTTATTACAAGCTCTAGTTCATCAAAAACAGATTTCCCTTTTATATCTTATTGCGTTTTTGATCCTTGAGGTTTTCCGGTTTCTCACCATGGGAGGTATCTCACATTATAATACATGAAATTTTCTCACTTGGTGGTATCCAATATTTTCCAACAAAATTGGTTTTGGGTCAATCGGAGTTTCCAAACTCTAGATATCGCCATTTGAAGTTTGTCTCTTATTTGGTTCAGACCGGAATCTCCGGTGTGCAAACACCGGAGTCTCTGGTGTGGACCAGAGTTTCTCCCAATGTCTCCGGAGGGGCCTCTAGTAATCTTCCCAAGATGTACTGCATGGGGGTCCGGAGATCAACTAGAGACGGTCCGGAGGCTCTGGTGCAAGCATCAGACCGGAGTCTCCGGTGTACTGGGTCCCGAGTCTTTGAAGAGTTTCCGGAGGAGGTTTTCCCAGGGCCGCTGGGTCATTCAATATGGTGGTCTGGAGCTCGGTCCGGAGTTTGGACGGAGTCTCTGGTCTGCGGTCGGAGTCTCCGGTCTAACAAGTCCCCAACAGGCAGAAAACGGTCAGAAATCTATGGGCATATAAAAAGGGGCCCTTCTTCCCCAATGTCCCCGCTCGAGTTTTACAAGCTTTCTCCTCCATTCTTGACCCTCTTGAGCTTGATCCACTTCAATCCCCCTTTGATTCTTGCATATACTTTAGGGATTTGAAAGAGTAGATCTAGATCTACAATCCCACCAATCAATCTCTCCTCTAGGTGAGAGGAACATCTTGGGATCTAGATCTTGGAGTATTTTGTGGATTTCCTCCTTTGTTCTTCCTCTCTTATTCCCCCATAAGCTTTTGTAGCTTTGGTGGAATTTGGGATAGAAGGATTTGAGCACTTCTTGTGTTCTTTCCATTTGCATTTGGTGCATCGGTTTGAGTTCTCCGTGAGGATTCAATTGAGTGAAAGGTGAGAAGATTTTTAATCTTGGGTTCTTGGAACCCTAGATGGTTTGGTGGTTTTGCAGGTTCTTGGATTACTTGGGGCCTCCAATTGAGTTGTGGAGATTTCCCCAAGCTTGTTTGTTGGGAGCCTCTAATTGAGTTGCGGAGAAGTGCTCCAACCTTGTGTGAGGTTCCGGATTGCCACCGGCAAGTGCACCGATAGTGGAAGTGTGGATCGATCCCGTTGGGGTGAGATTCATAGGAGAATAAGGGAGGCCTTTTGTGGCGTTGGTGGTTTTATACCACCCCCTCTCCAAATGAGACGTACTCCATGTTGGGAGGAACTCGGTAAAATATCATCATCTCCGCGTGCCTCGGTTATCTCTATACCCGAGCTCTTACTTATGCACATTACTTTGCAATAGCCTTCGTGCTTGAAGTCTATATCTTGCTATCACATAGTTACTTGTATTGCTTAGCATAAGTTGTTGGTGCAAATAGGTGAACCCTAGTTGTTCTAGGTTTTGTGCTTAACAAAGTAAACGCTAGTTTAGTTCCGCCTTTGTTGAGACACTCTCGGAAAAGTTTTAAACCGCCTATTCACCCCCCTCTAGGCGTCATCTGTATCCTTTCACTAACCTTACATGACATCTTTCATGAGACTTGCTCCATGCTCAACATGCAACTTGTATTGCATAAGTGGCTTTGCGGGTGTCTGTCTCTCCCACCATAGTGAAGATTCAATTTACAACAGGCACTTGACAATACTTGTATCAACATTGTGGTTCATGTTCGTAAGTTAGAAAAGTTCTTATGCAAAAGCCCTAGCCACGTAAAACATGCAAAGAAAGGTTAGAGGCGTCTAACTTGTTTTGCAGGGCCTGTGTTGTGATGTGATATGGCCATGATTGTGATTATATATGATGTATGCAATGATCCTTATTGTAAGTTGGAAACCGGCAGGAGCCTTATGGTTGTCTTTAAATTTTGTTAAGACCTATGTGTCTATTATTCAAAGTAGTTGTAATAGTTGATGCTGGTGGACGACAACCATGGAGCGGCGCCATTGAACTTGATGCCACACCGGTGATGATGGAGATCATGTCCGTGCTTGGAGATGGAGATCGAAGGCACAAGAAGAAAGACCATATCATATCACATATTATGAATTGCATGTGATGTTAATCCTTTTATGCATCTTGTATTGCTTATATCATGACGATAGCATTATAAGATGATCCCTCTCACTAAATATCAAGTAATAAAGTGTTCGTCCTTAGTAGGCACCGTTGCTAAGACTCGTCATTTCGAAGCACCATGTGATGATCGGGTGTGATAGATTCTATGTGTGCATACAACGGGAGCAAGCCAGATTTGCTCATGCGGATACTAAGGTTAACCTTAATGAGCCTAGCATGTACAGACATGGTCTCGGAACACGGAATACCAAAAGGTAAAGCATGATTCATATGGATGATATGATGAACATGTTGATTATTCCCCGTTGAAGCTACATCATCTCTCGTGAAGATCATACTTGGTGTAGTGGATTTGGTTCATGTAATCACTAAGGCAACATGAGGGATGTTTTTTTGAGAGGGAGTTCAACAGTAATATGATTAAAGTTGAACACTATTTATCATAATGTGAGGGATAAGCATCATGTTTGTCTCCATGATTCTTGATATTCAAAAGATTGTTTTAATATCAAGGTTATCTAGGAGCTAAAAGAATTGTTTCAGAAACCATCATATGTGGAAAATATTGCGATATCTTAAATGATGTTTTGGTTGCAACATGATAGGGTATAATATGGCAAAATTTATGTCCTCGCATTTGATGAGAATTTGCAAAAGGTTGGAGACACTAGTCGTCCTAATCATCTAAAAGGTTTTGGAGAGCAACATTATACTCGCGATTCACCGTTATAAGCTAAAGTAGCTTGATCATGAAAATTGCCATGATAAGGATGAATATAAGATGTAGGTAAAATGTTTACTACACTAAAAGATTACTGAAGAATGGAATTTGAAAGAACACCAAACATTTGATGATGGTGATCTACTTCAAAGTGTAAGTCCAAAGACATTGGTATTTAACTATACATGCTTTGGACTATGTGTCATGTGTATGGCTCCACTTTTGATGTTGATAGATTATTTTAAAGGAAAAGGAAATGCTGAAAGAGAAATCTAAGAAATATTTGGCAAAAAAGAAAAGACTAGAATTGTTCAACTTAGGTAAATAGATGATATACATGTTATGGTTGTATTCCTTGCTTGTTAAACAATGTGGTTCTTAAGTATTGGATACTGAATTTGTTGGTTTGAATTATCATACAAGACAACACAATTCATGAACCGCAATGGCCTAAGTAACTAGCAAGAGAATATGTAATGATGTTCATCAAAAACAAATAAAGTGTTGTTTCGTTTCTCATTGACATCAGAGCTTGCCTTCAAGATTTGTTTTAATCAGGTATTATGAGAACAAAAGGCTATTCAAATAATTTCTGTATTCCATAATATATACAAATCTAGTTGGAGAAATCACATCCATAAAACTAATGATAAAAATGTCGAAAGACAGTTGATTAAAAGATCACTTAGGAAGTGACATCACTGTTTAAATTATAATGGAAAGAAAACATGAAGAAACTCCATGTGGATGGAATGTTGGAGTCTTTTGATTTTTGATCAAATGACGCTTGTGAAACTTTCCTAGAGATAATTAAAACTTCGTTCATAGGCCAGAAGGGAACGAATGACTAGCTTATTGGAACTTGTACATATAGATGTATGAAGACCATTATGTGTAGTCAAGAGCGATGGATTTCAAATTCATATGCTTTCTCCGAAAATTTGAGTGAATATATGAATATTTACTTAATGAGGATGAAGTGTGAAACATTTTAAAAAGTTCAAAGACTTTCAAGATGAAGTATAAAATGTTGGAGATATGCCCTAGAGGCAATAATAAAAGTGGTTATTATTATATCTTTGTGTTTATGATAAATGTTTACATTCATGCTATAATAGTATTAAACGGAAACATTAATACTTGTGTGATTTGTAAACTAAATTAGAGTCCCTGGTAAAGCCTCTTTATAATACTAGCTTGTTGATTAATAGATGATCGTGGTTTCTCGATCATGAACATTGAGATGTTATTAATAACAAGATCATATCATTAGGAGAATGGTGTGATGGACATACTCCTATAGATAAGCGTAGCATAAAGATCAAGTCATTTTAATAGTTTGTTTGCTATAAGCTTTCTAATACATAGTAACCTAATTCCTTCGACCATGAGATCATGCTAATCACCATCACCGGAAGGATGCTTTCATGACATCAAACACCACACAGTAACTGGGTGGCTATAAAGGTGGCATTGAGTGTTCGGAAAGTATGGGTTGAGGCACATGGATCAAGAGTGGGATTTGTCCATCCATATGACGAATTGATATACTCTGGTCCTTCTCGGTGGAATGTCATCCAATTGGCTTGCAAGCATGTGACTGGCTCACAAGGGATCACATATCACGGGAACGAGAAAAGAGTACTTATCGGTAACGAGGTTGAACTAGGTATGCAAAGATACCGACGATCAAAACCTCGGATAAGTAAACTATCGTGAGACAAAGGGAAATTGGTATCGTATGTAAGTGGTTCATTCGATTGCAAAGTAATCATAGAAATATGTGGGAGCCATATGAATTTCCAGATTCCTCTATTGGTTATTGATCGGAGAAGTGTCTCGGTCATGTCCGCATAATTCACAAACCGTAGGGAGACACACTTAAGGATTCAATGTTGTTTAGTAGATATGGAATGTTAGTAGGGATACCGAATGTTGTTCAGAGTCTCGGACTGGATCCAGGATATCACGAGGAGATCCAGAATGGTCCGGAGAATAAGATTCATATAAGGAAAGTCCGATTCTGGAGTTCGGGAAAGTTTCCGATGTTTTCATCGGAGAGGTTCTAGAAGGGTCTAGAAGGTTCACCGGTCCGGAAGGGGAATGGTCCATGAATGTGTCATGGATATGTGGAATGATTGGATCATACCCAAGGTCACTTGGTGTTGGCATTTGCAAGAGAGAAATAAAGCTCTAAATTGAAAGTCAAACGGGAAGTTTGAAAAGTCAAACTAGAACAATGGTTTCCTAGTGGGAGAAGAAACAAGTCCTTCTCTCAATCCAACTTGGGTTTGGGTTTGGATTCAAACCCACCCCTCCCAAGGCTGCCCCTCCCTCTCATAAATAGAGGGGGAGGGATGCCCCAACACCACAAGAGCCAAGCCCTCCCCACACACTGCACAAGGCCACTTGCCGGTTATCGCCACCGCCCTAGCTGCCGCCGACACCTCCTCCTCCTCCCGGTCATCTAAACCCTAGATCTCTGGGAAACCCTAATCCACCATAACCCACATCTGGCTTAGGCGAAGCCCTGCAGGATCTTCCCTCTACTTCCGACACCACGCCGTCGTGCTGCTGGAATCACGAGGGGAGAACTACAACCTCCGCTGCCTGCTGGAACAAGGGAGAGGAAGATCTTCATCGAGTACCAAACATGTGACCGACTACGGAAGCGCTGCCGGAACGCAGCACCGGAAGGATCGTCTAAGCGATCTTGAGATCGGCATGTGTACGACTACATCACCCACGAGAATCTGCTCTCGTTAACCGCTTTGGAATCTTCGAGGGTGAGTGCTTCTATCGACTCGTTGCTACAGTCTAGTAGATAGATCTTGGCTTGTTTGTGTGCATGCGGTAGAATTTTTTTGTTTTCCATGCTACGAACCCCTAAAGTGGTATCAGAGCCGTGTCTATATGTAGATCTGTTGCACGAGTAGAACACAATGGTCATTGTTGGCGGTGGTGCTTTTATTATCAATTGCTTTTTGTGTACTTTGCATCTTGCGGTATGATGGGATGAAGCGGCCCAGGCTAACCTTACATGACATCATTCATGAGACTTGCTCCACGCTCAACTTGCAACTTGTATTGCATAAGTGGCTTTGCAGGTGTCTGTCTCTCCCATCATAGTATATATTCAATTTACAACGGGCACTTGATAGTTCAAACATCAACGTTGTGGTTCTTGTTCGTAAGTTAGAATGACACTTATTGAAAGCCCCAAACCACGTAAAAAATGCAAAGAAAATTAGAGGCGTCTAACTTTGTTTTGCAGGGGTGTGCTGTGATGTGATATGGCCATGATTGTGATTATATATGATGTATGCAATGTTCCTTATTGTAAGTTGGCAACCGGCAGGAGCCATATGGTTGTCTTTTAAATTCCATTAAGACCTGCGTGTCTATTCAAAGTAGTTGTAATAGTTGAAGCTGGTGGACGACAACCATGAAATGGATCCATTGACCTTGACGCCATACCGGTGATGATGGAGATCATGTTCGTGCTTGAAGATGGAGATCAGAAGCACAAGAAGAAAGGCCATATCATATCACATATTATGAATTGCATGTGATGTTAATCCTTTATGCATCTTGTGTTGCTTAGTTTGCGACGGTAGCATTATAAGATGATCCCTCATGCACACAATTTCAAGTTTTAAAGTGTTCATCCTTAGTAAGCACCGTTGCTAAAGCTCGTTGTTTCGAAGCACCACATGATGATCGGGTGTGTTAGATTCTACGAGTGTATACAACGTGAGTAAGCCAGATTTGCTCATGCGGAAGCTAAGGTTTGATCTTGACGAGCCTAGCATGTATAGACATGGTCTCGGAACACGGATCACCAAAAGGTAAAGCATGAGTCATATAGTAGATATGATGAACATGTTGATTGTTCGCCATTGAAGCAACATCAATTCTCGTGATGATCGGTTTTGATGTGGTGGATTTGGTTCGTGTGATCACTAAAACAATTTGACGGATATTGTTTTGAGTGGGAGTTCACCTAGATTAATTTAACTATTAATTAGAACTCAATTTGTCATAAACTTAGTCTAAACTATTACAAATATGTTGTAGATCAACAGTGGCCCCTACCATCAATTTTAATGCGTTCTTAGAGAAAGAAAAGTTGAAAAACAATGGAAGCAACTTCGCGGATTGGTTCCACAATTTGAGGATTGTCCTCAATGCTGGTAATTTGACCTATGTGCTGGATGCACCGCTGGGTGACCCGCATACCATCGCTACCGATGAAGTAAAGAATGTTTTCCTCGCTCGAAAGAATCAGTACTCCACAGTTCAGTGTGCTATCTTGTATGGTTTGGAATCGGAGCTTCAGAAAAGTTTTGAGAACCATGGCCCACATGATATTGTCCGTGAACTCAAAATGATATTTAAGGCTCACACGGTAGTTGAGAGTTATGAGGCTTCTGAAAAGTTCTTTAACTTCAAGATGGAAGAGGACAACTCCGTCAGTGAGCACGTGCTTAAGATGTCTGGGCACGCAAGCAAGCTTCAAAGCTTGGGAATAGTGATTCCTAATGCTTTGGGGATTCACCGTGTCCTCCAATCACTACCACCAAGTTACAAGAACTTTGTGATGAACTACAATATGCAAAACATGGACAAGTCATTGCCAAAACTCTTCTCCATGTTGAAATCTGCAGAAGTGGAGATCAAGAAAGAGCACCAAGTGTTGTTGGTCAATAAGACCACCAAATTCAAGAAGCAAGGCAAGTCTAAGAAAAAGGGAAACTTCAAGAAGGGCGGTAAGAAAGTTACCGCACTGGTGAAGAAGACCAAGACTAGGCCTAAGCCTGATACTGAGTGCTTTTACTGCAAGGGAGAAGGTCAATGGAAGCGGAATTGCCCAAAGTACTTGGTGGATTTGAAGAACGGCAACATCAAGAAGAAAGGTATATCCAATATACATGTTATTGATGTGTATCTCACTAGTACTCG
The DNA here is from genome assembly GCA_023614405.1 of Avena insularis. Lineage (NCBI taxonomy): Eukaryota > Viridiplantae > Streptophyta > Magnoliopsida > Poales > Poaceae > Avena > Avena insularis. Next base: position 346,048,432 of record CM042697.1, read on the forward strand.
TAGTAGTGCCTGGGTATTTGATACTGGTTCGGTTGCTCATATTTGTAACTCGAAACAGGTACTGCAGAATAAACGGAAGCTAGCGAAGAACGAGGTGACGATGCGCGTTGGAAATGGATCAAAGGTTGATGTGATCGCGGTCGGCACGCTACCTCTTCATCTACCATCGGGATTAGTTTTATACTTAAATAATTGTTATTTGGTGCCTGCGTTGAGCATGAACATTATATCTGGATCATGTTTATTGCAAGACGGTTAGTTGTTTAAGTCCGAGAATAATGGTTGTTCGATTTATATGAGTAATATGTTTTATGCACATGCACCTTTGATAGATGGTCTATTCTTATTGAATCTCGATTGTGGTAATACACACATTAATAACATTGAAGCTAAACGTTTGAAATTGAGTGATAACTCAACCTATATGTGGCACTGTCGTCTTGGTCATATTGGAGTGAAACGTATGAAGAAACTCCATTCCGATGGACTTATTGAATCACTTGATTTCGAATCACTTGAAAGATGCGAAGCATGTCTGATGGGTAAAATGACTAAGACTCCATTTTCTGGTATGATGGAGCGAGCTACGGACTTGTTGGAAATCATACATACCGATGTGTGTGGCCCAATGAGTGTAGAACCGCGCGGTGGTTATCGTTATGTTCTTACCTTCACGGATGACTTGAGTAGATATGGGTATATCTATTTCATTAAACATAAGTCCGAAACTTTCAAGAAGTTTAAGGAATTTCAAAGTGAGGTAGAGAATCAACGCAACAAGAAGATTAAATTTCTACGATCTGATCATGGAGGTGAATATCTAAGTTACGAGTTTGGCGAGCATTTGAAGAAATGTGGAATACTTTCACAATTGACACCGCCGGGAACACCACAACGTAATGGTGTGTCCGAACATCGTAATCGAACTCTCTTAGATATGGTTCGTTCTATGATTTCACTTATAGATTTACCGCTATCATTTTGGGGTTATGCATTAGAAACAGCCGCATTCACTTTAAATAGGGCACCATCTTAATCCGTTGAAACGACACCGTATGAATTATGGTTTGGGAAGAAACCTAAACTGTCGTTCCTTAAAGTTTGGGGTTGCGAAGCTTATGTAAAGAAGTTACAGCCGGACAATCTTGAACCCAAAGCGGAAAAATGCGTCTTCATAGGATACCCGAAGGAAACTATTGGGTATACCTTCTATCATAGATCCGAGGGCAAAATCTTTGTTGGCAAGAATGGTTCCTTTCTAGAGAAGGAGTTTCTCTCGAAAGAAGTGACTGGAAGGAAAGTAGAACTCGACGAGGTTGTTGAACCTTCTCTCGAACTTGCGAGTAGCGCATCACCGGAAGTAGTTCCTGTGGCGCCTACACCAATAAGAGAGGAAGCTGATGATGTTGATCATGAAACTTCGGTTGAAGTTACTACAGAACCTCGCAGGTCAATGAGAACTCGTACCGCTCCTGATTGGTATGATCCCGTTATGAGTGTCATGTTGGTGGACAACACCGATGACCCTGCGACATATGAGGAAGCGATGATGAGCCCGGATTCCAAATGGCAAGAAGCCATGAAATCCGAGATTGGATCCATGTACGAAAACCAAGTATGGACTTTGGTGGACTTACCAGATGGCCGGAAGGCTATCGAAAACAAATGGATTTTCAAGAAGAAAACAGATGCTGATGGTAATGTTACTATCTATAAAGCTCGACTTGTCGCAAAAGGGTTTCGACAAATTCAAGGAGTTGACTACGATGAGACTTTCTCACCAGTAGCGAAGCTAAAGTCTATGAGGATTATGTTAGCAATCGCTGCATATTATGATTATGAGATATGGCAGATGGATGTCAAAACGGCGTTCCTCAATGGACACATTGATGAAGAGTTGTATATGATGCAACCCAAAGGTTTTGTTGATCCTAAAGATGCTAACAAGGTATGCAAACTTCAACGGTCCATATATGGATTGAAGCAAGCATCCCGAAGTTGGAATCAACGTTTTGATAAGGTAATCAAAAGTTTTGGTTTTGTACAAACTTATGGAGAAGCTTGTATTTACAAGAAAGTGAGTGGGAGCTCTGTAGCATTCTTAATACTATATGTAGATGACATATTGTTGATTGGGAATGATGTAGACCTTCTAAATAGTGTCAAGGATTATTTGAATAATAGTTTTTCAATGAAAGATCTTGGCGAAGCAGCTTATATATTAGGCATAAAAGATTTATAGAGATAGATCAAGGCGCCTAATATCATTGTCACAGAGTACATATTTGGACAAAGTTCTAAAGAGGTTTGGAATGGAAGATAGCAAGAAAGGGTTCTTGCCCATGTTGCCCAATACGACCTTGAGTAAAACTCAAAGTCCAGCAACGGCAAAAGATAGATAAAGGATGAGTAAGACTCCCTATGCCTCAGCCATAGGATCTCTTATGTATGCCATGCTATGTACTAGACCCAACATCGCATATGCTATTAGTTTGACTAGCAGATATCAAAGTGATCCAGGAGTGGATCATTGGACAGCGGTCAAAAACATCCTTAAGTACTTGAGAAGAACTAAGGATATGGTTCTTTCTTATGGAGGTGATGAACAGCTCGTTGTTAATGGTTACACCGATGCTAGTTGGAACACCGATCCAGATGATTCTAAATCTCAATCTGGATACGTATTTACTTTGAATGGTGCAGCAGTTAGCTGGAGGAGTGCAAAGCAAAGCGTTGTGGCGAGATCTTCAACTGAATCGGAATACATAGCTGCTTCGGAGGCTTCACAAGAGGCGATATGGATGAAGGAGTTCATTACAAAGCTCGGTGTGGTTTCAAGTGCGCTGGAACCAATGTCTATCTATTGTGATAACATGGGCGCCATAGCCAATGCGCAAGAACCAAGGTCACACAAGAAGCTGAAGCACATCAAGCTACGTTTTCATGCTATTCGAGAGCATGTCCAAGATGGTGACATAAAAATTTGCAAAGTACACACATATCTGAATGTGGCAGATCCGTTGACTAAACCTCTCCCGAGGGCAAAACATGACCAGCACCAAACCGCCATGGGTGTTCGGTATATTACCATGTAATCTAGATTAGTTGACTCTAGTGCAAGTGGGAGACTGTTGGAGATATGCCCTAGAGGCAATAATAAAAGTGGTTATTATTATATATTTGTGTTTATGATAAATGTTTACATTCATGATATAATAGTATTAAACGGAAACATTAATACTTGTGTGATTTGTAAACTAAATTAGAGTCCCTGGTAAAGCCTCTTTATAATACTAGCTTGTTGATTAATAGATGATCGCGGTTTCTCGATCATGAACATTGAGATGTTATTAATAACAAGATCATATCATTAGGAGAATGGTGTGATGGACATACTCTTATAGATAAGCGTAGCATAAAGATCAAGTCATTTTAATAGTTCGTTTGATATAAGCTTTCTGATACATAGTAACCTAATTCCTTCGACCATGAGATCATGCTAATCACCATCACCAGAAGGATGCTTTGATGACATCAAACACCACACCGTAACTGGGTGGCTATAAAGGTGGCATTGAGTGTTCGGAAAGTATGGATTGAGGCACATGGATCAAGAGTGGGATTTGTCCATCCATATGACAAATAGATATACTCTGGTCCCTCTCGGTGGAATGTCATCCAATTGGCTTGCAAGCATGTGACTGGCTCACAAGGGATCACATATCACGGGAACGAGAAAAGAGTACTTATCGGTAACGAGATTGAACTAGGTATGCAGAGATACCGACGATCAAAACCTCGGATAAGTAAACTATCGTGAGACAAAGGGAAATTATAAAGTAATCATAGAAATATGTGGGAGCCATATGAATTTCCAGATTCCTCTATTGGTTATTGATCAGAGAAGTGTCTCGGTCATGTCCGCATAATTCACGAACCGTAGGGAGACACACTTAAGGATTCGATGTTGTTTAGTAGATATGGAATGTTAGTAGGGATACCGAATGTTGTTCGGAGTCTCGGATTGGATCCGGGATATCACGAGGAGATCCGGAGAATAAGATTCATATAAGGAAAGTCCGATTCCGGAGTTCGGGAAAGTTTCCGATGTTTTCATCGGAGAGGTTCTAGAAGGGTCTAGAAGGTTCACCGGTCCGAAAGGGGAATGGTCCATGCATGTGTCATGGATATGTGGAATAATTGGATCATACCCAAGGTCACTTGGTGTTGGCATTTGCAAGAGATAAATAAAGCTCTAAATTGAAAGTCAAACGGGAAGTTTGAAAAGTCAAACTGGAACAATGGTTTCCTAGTGGGAGAAGAAACAAGTCCTCTCAATCCAACTTGGGTTTGGGTTTGGATTCAAACCCACCCCTACCAAGGCTGCCCCTCCCTCTCATAAATAGATGGGGAGGGCTGCCCCAACACCACAAGAGCCAAGCCCTCCCCACATACCCGCGCCGCCTCGCGCCGCCGCCGCCCTAGCCGCCGCCGATACCTCCTCCTCCCGGTCATCTAAACCCTAGATCTCCGGGAAACCCTAATCCACCATAACTCGCATCCGGCTTAGGCAAAGCCCTGCAGGATCTTCCCTCTACTTCCGACACCACGCCGCCGTGCTACCGGAATCACGAGGGGAGAACTACAACCTCCGCTGCCTGCTGGAACAAGGGAGAGGAAGTTCTTCATCGAGCACCGAACGTGTGACCGACTGCGGAAGCGCTACCGGAACGCAGCGCCGGAAGGATCGTCTACATGATCTTGAGATCGGCAAGCGTACGACTACATCACCCACGAGAATCTGCTCTCCTTAACTGCTTTGGAATCTTCGAGGGTGAGTGCTTCTATCAACTCGTTGCTACAATCTAGTAGATAGATCTTGGCTTGTTTATGTGCATGCGGTAGAATTTTTTTGTTTTCCATGCTACGAACCCCTACATAAAATCAATGTAACAAGAAAATAAATAATTTATGATAGGATCATAAAGTAAGATATTTGAGTTACAAGTTTAGCAAAACACCTAAAGATTTGTGGAATCGTTCCATAGATTTATGTTTCCCGAAAAACATCATAGTAGTATGGAGTGTTCGAGATATGTAATGAAACCTTGTTTGACATGGTAAGATCAAAGGTGTAATTTATAAAACTGCCATTATATTTTAAAGATTAAAGTTTTAGAGACTACCGCTTTTTCACTAAAAAGAGCTCCATCATGATCCGTTGAAATGACACCATATAAAGTGATGGTTTGGGATAAAACCCAAGTTGTCCTTTCTTAAACATTGGTATGATATGCATAAGTAAATGTTTACAACCAGAGTCGGATGAGCGTGTCTTTGTAGGTCATTTCGGATAAATGTTGAGTATTCCTCCATAACCCTGAAGACAAAAGTGTTGTTGCTTAGAACGTCAAGTTTCTTAAGAAGGAGTTTTTCGTGAAAAGTTAAGTGGGAGGATAATAGAACTTTGATAAGGTTAAAAGAACCTTAGCTATATGTGTCGAGTTGCGCAGCACCGGAAAGTGTTCCGGAGTCAGCAACAATTCTCATGGCTCACGTGCCTCAAAGGTTGTGGTCACAAAGGTCTAAGTTCCTATTGAACCAAGTAGGTCGGGTAAACAATCAAATACCAAGATTTGAGAGTTAAATCATTATTTGACAATGATGAACCGACTACATGCAAAGAAGCGATGATGGGCCCTGACTCTGTCAAAATGGCTTGAAGCCGCAAAATCCGTGATAGTTCCATACATGAGAAATCAAGCTTTGAACTTGGAAGACCCTCCGGAAAGGTGTAAAACCTACCGGTCGTATATGGATTTATAAATAGACATGGATGTTTCACATCTATGAAATAGTCGCCATGTCGGGAAAAGAGTTTACGACAATGTTCAAAAGGTTGACTATGACAATATTTGATCTTTCATAGCGATATTTAGTCTAGACGGATTAATATAGCAACCACTACATATAATTTTGTTATATGGTAGTTGAACAAACAAAACAAAGTTCTTCTAATAGAATTATTACCTAGGATGTTTACATGACATGATCCAAAGTTTTTTGTTGATTCAAAGGATGCTAAAAGAGCATGCATACTTCAATGGTTGAAGTAAGCATCGCGGAGTTGGAATCTTGATGGCTGTGAAATATAGCCATCCACTTCCACATTTAAACTAGATATTATTCATATATTTTATGAAATATCTCTCTAAAACCTTCCATTAATGCCTAATGATCAAATGGGTATGCAATCCTTTCTTGCTATTTTTCCCTGCGTTGATAATGACGTATGATGATGGGAATCACTACATAAATTCCCAATATACGAGATTTCCAACACGTCAAAGAAACCAGGAGCCATGAAGATAATACTGCAAGCTTAATGACCAACTATACAGGTCGCCGCCGTATAGTTGTTGCTTTATAGTTTGCACCGATTTCATTTGGTCAAACAGAACAACTTTCATGAAGGGACCCTGATACATCGGAAACGTATCTATAATTTTTGATGGTCCATGCTTGTTTAGTATCTAGTTTGCTTTGTCTACATTTTGAAGTGTTTTTATATCTTTTCTGGAACTAACCTATTAACAAGTTTCCATAGTGCCAGTTGCCTGTTTTCTTCTGTTTTTGGTTCCAGAAAGGCAAAAAATCAATATTCTCGGAATTGGACGGGACAAAAGCCAAAGTAAATATTTTACCGTGAGGGACACGAATCCAGAAGATGATACGGAGATGCGAACCACGGCGGCCAGACCCCCCTAGGCGCGGGTGGGCCCTGCCCCAAGCCTGGGTAGGATGTGGGGGCCCTGGTCGGCTCCCAGCCTCGCCTCTTCGCCTATAAGAAGACCCTGATGCAAAAACCCTAAGGACCCGATCAATATTCCACGAAACCTTCTGTAGCCGCCGCCACCGTCATCCCTAGATCTGGGGGATCTGAAGTTCTTCCCGGCACCCTGCCGGAGGGGAGATCATCCTGGAGGCCTTCTCTTTGGTATGATGCGTGAGTAGTGATGGTGCTGACGTGGAGCACTTCATTGGAAACCCCAAGAGCAAGGTGTAAAGCAGCAAGCAGCAAGTCTTCCCTCAGTTGAGACCGAGGTTATCGAACCAGAAGGAGGAAGGAAACGTCACACAGGTGTTGCGAGCAACGCAGAGACCTGCATAACACAAACTCAAGACTTTTCCCCAACGAATCAGTGAGGTTGTCAAGTGTCACATCCCAAAATTTTCCAAATTTTGAAATGTGAAAAATAAATAAACAAAATAAATAATTGTTGAAATTTAGGGTGAAAAGAAACTTTTAGTTTTGAAATGAATTCATCAAAATCCATCTTGAACAAACTTTGAATGAAATTTGAATCCAATTAAATTCAAATCAAGTGAAATGCATTCTTCTTAAATGCATCTTGAAATTTAAACACTTGGAAAATAAACCAAAACCCTAAAACCCTAATGGGAGATTTCCAAGATACCTCTAAGACCATGGATTTGATCCATATAAAATTTGTCAAAAAATATTTATAAATGATCAAGAATGACAAATGGAAATATTATAAAACCATAGAAATTGATTTCATTTAATTTGGACCATAGATAAAATCTTATGAATTTAGTAAGATCAGGAAATTAAATTTCCAAAGCTAATAAAGCACCTATCCAAAAATCCATACCAAATGGTGAGTAAATAATCCTAAAGAGATTTAAAAGGATAAACAAATATTAAATAAAATTTTACAAGTTGGAATCACCATTTTTGGATCTTTAAATAAAAAGATATGGATTTGATAAAATAAAGGAAGAAATAAATAAATAAGGACTATTTTAAAAAGCCAAATTAAAACTTGGCCAAGCAAATAAAATAAAATATTTTTGTTTAATAAAAAGAGTAAAGGATTATTTAAATAAAATCATGAGGATTTATTATTATCCAATTTCATTTAAGTAAAAGACATTTTCCATTTTAAATGAACATTAAAAACAAAATAAAGTATTTTAAATAATAATTCAAAGTGTTTTCTTTTTAAATAAAACCTACTAAAATGATTTGGTAAAATTTAGATTTCAAATGGAGTTTGAAAACATTAATAAATCTTATTTGAATTAATACAAGGGCCTATTTCAAATAATTAATATACCCTAAAAAGAATAAAGAGATATTCTAAATTTGACTTTAGAATGTATTAATAATCAGTATTTGAATATACACAAAGTTTGGTAGAGGTTTGAATTTAAATGGAGCTCGAATTGTTTGAATAAAAATCAAAACAGAAATTCAAAATAGTAAAAGAAAAACATTATGTACAAAAAAAATAGAAAAGAGCCAGCCTAGCCAGCAAACCCAGCCCAGTGGCCCAGCTAGCCCATCTTTCCCCCCGCAGAAGAAATGTTTCGCACCAACTGTTGAACCCGCAGCGTCCCTGACTGCTGGCCCCCACCTCTCCTCTCTCTCTCTCTCACTGACTAGCCAGCCCCACGCTGTCAGCCTTCTTCCTCACCCCCCCGCGGTGACCACGCCTCACCGGCCGTTTCAGCCGATTTAAAGCTCGATTCAATTCTCGGCATTGACACAGCCTTTACCCCCTGCGACCACGCTCCTTTAAGCACCCGTTCCCCCTCTATCTTTCCCCCCAGACCCCATTTCTCATCTGCCTCCAGGCTGCGCTGAATTTTCGTTTGCAGCCCACTGCCTCCGACGTCCTCCGACGAAGATTCCGACCGAGCCTTACCTTCCCTTGCTCCCTGACCGCCACAAAGACATTCCCCATCTCCTGATGAACCTCCCCGTAGCGCAACCTCAATAACACTCCGCCGCCGTCTGCCTCCGCTCCGTCGACCTCCCCCGGTAAACCTGACCGCCCCTCTTCCTCTAGTTGATGCGAATATGATCCCCAGCACCGTACGCATCTAATCCCACTCTGTTTGCCTTAGCGTTCCCTCAAACCTCGCCTTCGTCAACAACCAGACGAACCCGACGCCGACGCCTACTCCGTGAGCAATCAGCAACGAGTCTGTGCGCCCCTTGGCCAACTGAGGCAACGACGAGCATCAGAGCTTCACGGCAAGTATGGTGAGCATCCTCACTCTTCCCCGCATGTCCTAGTTCGTCGGCAGCATCACCGATAGAGCCGCTACCGCAAGACGCCATCGCTGAGCGCCGCCAGTCGAGGCACCGATCTAGATCGGAGCGATAGGGTAGTTTCACTTAACGAAGGGGTATGCGATGATCTGAGCCGCATAGATCTTTTTTAATCCTACGGCCTTTATCGCTTGATCCGTGCGAATCGGTATGGACCAATGAAAACACGACGCGTGGCCTGTGTGTTGTTTTAAAAACAGATTTGACTCTATTAGATATGAGAATTTGTAAATTGCATAACTTTAAATCTACACGTCCAAATTTTGCAAATTTTATATCAATGGAATCAGCAAAACAAACTCTATTTAACCATGCACTTTATTTAGTAAATTTCTTCTGTAAAGTTGGTTGTTTTTGCAGAAACATGTGTAGGTATATTTTGAATATAAAATCTATTCTAGACATGTTTTTAGGATAAAATCTTTGGCAAATGGATTGTTTTGAACCTACTGACCATATAAAACAACTTGTGGAATTAAAAGTGTATTTTGTGAAGTTAAAAGATGAATCTTTGATTTAGAACATTTCTAGTCAAATAAAAATATTGTTTATATGTTAAAAATGCTTTTGGGAGAAAAACCTTTGGGAAATGTTTTGATTTAAACTCTCTGATTCTAAACACCAAGTTTTGAGATTTAAAAATATATTGTATGAACCCTATAAAATTATTACTTTGCTAAAAAGCATTTTTCAACAACACAAAATATTACTTTGGTATAAAAACGGTTTATAAGTAAAACCCTTTTGCAAATGGTTTTAATAATAAACACTTGACCATAAAACACTAACATTTGTGTTTAAAAATGTATTTGTCAAACACTAGATTACCTTGATTTAAAGCCATTTTTAGCAAAACAAAAATGACTTAAAATGGCCATTTTCACTAACTTGATATCAAATGGTTTTTCCACATTTATAAATGACCTTGCCACTTCTATAAATGACCAATAGATATTTTATGATGTTTATAACCTATAGAAACCACTTTTACAAATAAAACAATCTTTGGCATGTTTGCATGCATTGCTTTGTTTTTATTATTCTATGTGATGATTGCTTAAATGGTAGATTGAATATTTGCTTGCTTGATTGAATTGTAGTGGAATTTGAAGAGTGTGACTATTGAAAGATCAAGGAGTGAACTTATATTATCTACCAAAAAGGCAAGTGGTGCTTCATATTTTTGTCCCAATATTTTGACTATGCATTAGAAATATTTTGTATAGAGCTTGCATGAATATTTTGCTAAGTACCTCTATGCTATGCTTGGGAAATCCTAGTAGTTGTAGAAGTGTTAGTGTTTTCTCTAAGTTAAGATACTTGCTATAACATGCTTAGCCTAGCTAGTAGCAACCAAGGGTGGAATATATATACATGCTATGGAAAATATTTCTAAGTCAAGGACTTGTGTTTTGTTTAATAAAACAACTAAGTGAATGAATCACCTGGGTGAAATGGAAAGAATGGTTTGGGTTGAGTGGTTACGCAAGTCCAGTATGCTGGGGAAAACTTGGGCATCACCAAGTCCAGTATACTGGGGAAAACTTGGTATCTCACTTGTGGAATGCCACCCAGGAACAAAGAGATTTGAGATGTCAAATGTTGAGAAGCTTCAAGTGCAGGCACATGGCATTATGGGCTCTGCCTGGATCACATAGGTTGCAATAACTTAGCCAAATGGACAGTTGGTGGTGGGGGATGATAGGTTGGAACGCGTCCATTCTGGTCTAAGGGAAGGCTTCTGAAAGATCTTGTCTGGGTGAAACCAAGTCTTGTGGGGAAAGTGCACCACCTCTGCAGAGTGTAAAATCTAAGTACTTAGCCATGTCCCTGACAAAGGACAATTTGAGCATCAAGACATGGAAGCTATCATGAATCTCCTCATCCCAATTTCTAAGTTAAAAACTTATGGTTGAACAAGGGTGAAGGTTCACCAATTTCTATTGGTGGTTCCTTGGATGTTTTTGACAAGCAAAAACTTAGTGTTTTCAAATGATAAGGAAAATCTATTTTGGGCAAAGGAAGCCTAAGCTCCACCTAGCCAAATGCATATAGATGATAGACTCCACTATACTACCATAGTATCACTTGCCAATATAATTCAAATGTATTGACCCTTGTGGCTGTAACTTATTATGTTGCAGGTTTGTTTGATGTTAGTGAAGTGTGTTGATTAGGATTACAAGTCTACAACCAACATGATTGCCTGTGGCATTTTGAAGATGAAGGACCCCATGCTATAGTTATTTCTGCTACATTGTAATGAGATAGCCAAATGAGCTATGTAAGGTGTAAAGAATTAATTTATTCCTGGTTATAAAGTTGTATTATGACCTTTGTTTCTTGATATTACATCTTAACTGTGGATGCTAGCTATTGATCCAGGGACTAGCATTGTAAACACAGGGATATCGACCTTATTAAAGGTTGGGACCTCTACAGATGGTATCAGAGCACTGTGTTGCCTGTAGGATTATAACCCTAGGATTGGACAAAACCCCTTAGAAAAGTAGGAGTTAAATTTGTTCCAAAACTTATTTACAAACAATCTTGTATACTCTTTCCTCAACCTTTTGGTTTTGATTCTACATCTCTTCTATTTCAACTTGATGAGCAAAGGCCTCAACCATGAGCAAAGGACTTCACCAACTCAAATGACTTCAACTTCAACATCATCAAAGACTTCAACTTTATTTTCACCAAGGACTTCAACTTGGATATCACTAAGGACTACAAGTGAGATAAGAAATATTATTCAACACTTGAATACTAAAGAAACACAACTTAGAAGGAACCATCATCACCTTTGAAGTTTTGTGACCAAGATACAAGAATTTCTCCAAAGATACAATGATCTTGTTCATGAGGAGTCAACTAAGAAGGATGGAATGATCTCAAGTGAACCATATAGTTGGACCACCATATTTAGATTAAATCAACCCACCAACTCATGTGGTGTAGCAAAAATATTTTTTTGTCGAAAAATGTGCTTAAACCATGTTGTTTGATTAAAATGTTTGTTGTGATTGCTTGCACATTGCTTGTATGAATTGTGATGTGTGTGATTAGAATTATTTCCTTAGAAACCTTTCCTATTCTAATCCCAATCCAACCCAAATAGATGACTTCTCCAAGAAACTCCAACATCAAGAATAGTGACAACAACAACCAAGAGATGCACATGAGAGAACAACTACTAGCAAACCAAACCCAGTTGAATCAGTTGACAACTCAGTTCTTAGCCAACAACAATGAGTTAGACCTAACCACGCATAAGTTTTTGGAAATTCAATCCCAATTGTTGCAAGGGATGACCACTCAAATGCTCAACATGAAAGACAACCTTTCCCAAGGAGATGGTGACAACAATGATGTCAAGAATGATATTATAGAAGGAACTCAAGCTTGCAATATTTGTGGAGACATGGATCACACTTGCAAAGAGCATGAAGACCAATGCCCTAATTGTGAAAGAGAAACATCCAACCAATCAATGCCCCACATCTCAAGCTACTTGTTTCCTATGTGAAGGAAATAATCATGTCCCTATCCAATGCCCCATCTATTCCATAGTTGAACAAAGGAAACAAGGTGGAGTGCATCAACAGCTTGTAAACCCCCATGAGGAAACAACTTCTACCAAGAAGGATGAAGACAAAGGAAAATCTCAACTTGCACCTCCATGCAATATGACTCACCTTGATGGACAGAAGAAGAGACATATGTATTATCCAAGGAAAAGATTAAGGAGACCAGGAGACTTTCCCACCTTTGAGGTGAGATATGAAGAGCATGAACTAGAAGAACTCCTAGCTTTGGAGAAACCCAAGAAGAAGAAGGACAAAAGCCAAGTGCAATGTTGCCATTGCAAAGAGATGGGACACTATGCCAATGAATGTCCAGAGAAGAAGAAGAAGTATAAGGAAATTAGCCAAGTGTGGTGCAACAACTGCAAAGAGCTAGGCCATTATGTATCAACTTGTCCACAGAAGATACGTGAAGAACTCAATCTTGTCACATGTTACAATTGTGGTGACCAAAGACATTATGCAAGCAATTGTCCAGAAAAGATGAAGCACAAAATAAACAAGCCTATGAAGGATCTCAGCCTTGTCACATGTTTCAAGTGTGGAAACAAAGGACACTATGCAGATGTCTGCCCAGAGAAGATTCATCAAGACCCCAAGCAAGGCAAGATGTAATCTAGTTGGGAAACTTTTAAGGGTGGTAGTACCCTAGTTGCTTTGACGCCAACTTATAACCCCTAGCCTTCCCAAATCTCAGGACGAGATTTCTTTTAAGGGTGGTAGCCTGTCACATCCCAAAATTTTCCAAATTTTGAAATGTGTAAAATAAATAAACAAAATAAATAATTGTTGAAATTTAGGGTGAAAAGAAACTTTTAGTTTTGAAATGAATTCATCAAAATTCATCTTGAACAAACTTTGAATAAAATTTGAATCCAACTAAATTCAAATCAAGTGAAATGCATTCTTCTTAAATGCATCTTGAAATTTAAACACTTGGAAAATAAACCCAAACCATAAAACCCTAATGGGAGATTTCCAAGATACCTTTAAGACCATGGATTTGATCCATATAAAATTTGTCAACAAATATTTATAAATGATCAAGAATGACAAATGAAAATATTATAAAACCATAGAAATTGATTTCATTCAATTTGGACGATAGATAAAATCTTATGAATTTAGTAAGATCAGGAAATTAAATTTCCAAAGCTAATAAAGCACCTATCCAAAAATCCATACCAAATGGTGAGTAAGTAATCCTAAAGAGATTTAAAAGTATAAACAAATATTAAATAAAATTTTACAAGTTGGAATCACCATTTTTGGATCTTTAAATAAAAAGATATGGATTTGATAAAACAAAGGAAGAAATAAATAAATAAGGACTATTTTAAAAAGCCAAATTAAAACTTATCCAAGCAAATAAAATAAAATATTTTTTGTTTAATAAAAAGAGTAAAGGATTATTTAAATAAAATCATGAGGATTTATTATTATCCAATTTCATTTAAGTAAAAGACATTTTCCATTTTAAATGAACATTAAAAACAAAATAAAGTATTTTAAATAATAATTCAAACTGTTTTATTTTTAAATAAAACCTACTAAAAAGATTTGGTAAAATTTAGATTTCAAATGGAGTTTGAAAACATTAATAAATCTTATTTGAATTAATACAAGGGCCTATTTTAAATAATTAATATACCCTAAAAAGAATAAAATACATATTCTAAATTTGAATTCAGAATGTATTAATAATAAGTATTTGAATATACACAAAGTTTGGTAGAGGTTTGAATTTAAATGGAGTTTGAATTGTTTGAATAAAAATCAAAACAAAAATTCAAAATAGTAAAAGAAAAACATTCTGTACAAAAAAAAAATAGAAAAGAGCCAGCCCAGCCCACTGGCCTAGCTAGCCCATCTCCCCCCAGAAGAAACGTTTCGCACCAACAGTTGAACCCGCAGCGTCCCTAACTGCTGGCCCCCACCTCTCCTCTCTCTCTCTCTCTCTCTCTCTCTCTCTCTCACTGACCAGCCAGCCCCACGCTGTCAGCCTTCTTCCTCACCCCTCGCGGTGACCATGCCTCGCCGGCCGTTTCAACTGATTTAAAGCTCGATTCAATTCGCGGCATTGACGCAGCCTTTACCCCCTGTGACCACGCTCCTTTAAGCACCCGTTCCCCCTCTATCTTCCCCCTAGATCCTATTTCTCCTCTGCCTCCAGGCTGCGCCAAATTTTCGTTTGCAGCCCACTGCCTCCGACGTCCTCCGGCGAAGATTCTAGCCGAGCCTTACCTTCCCTTGCTCCCTGACCGCCACGAAGACATTCCCCATCTCCTGACGAACCTCCCCGTAGCACCAGCTCGCCTGCGCGTGCTCCGCATCATCGGCAACCTCAACGACAACACTCCGCCGCCGTCTGCCTCCGCTCCGTCGACCTCCCCCGGTAAACCTGACCGCCCCTCTTCCTCTAGTTGATGCGAATATGATCCCCAGCACCGTACACATCTAATCCCACTCACTGTTTGCCTTAGCGCGCCCTCAAACCTCGCCTTCGTCAACAACCAGACGAACCCGACGCCGACGCCTACTCCGGTGAGCAATCAACAAGCAGTCAGGCGCCTTTGGCCCAGCCTGAGGCAGCGAGCACCAGAGCTTCACGGCGAGTCTGGTGAGCATCCTCACTCTTCCCCGCATGTCCTAGTTCGTCGGCAGCGTCACCGACAGAGCCGCGCCGCCACACGCCACCGTTGAGCGCCGCCAGTTTCTGGTCGAGGCACTAGGAGCCGTCAGATCTAGATCAGAGCGATAGGGTAGTTTCACTTAACGAAGGGGTATGCGATGATCTGAGCCGCACATATCTCTTTTAATCCTATGGCCTGTATCGCTTGATCCGTGCGAATCGGTATGGACCAATGATAACACGACGCGTGGCTTGTGTGTTGTTTTAAAAACAGATTTGACTCTATTAGGTATGAGAATTTGTAAATTGCATAACTTTAAATCTACACGTCCAAATTTTAAAATTTTATATCAATGGAATCAGAAAAACAAACTCTACCTAACCATGCACTTTGTTTAATAAATTTCTTCTGTAAAGTTGGTTGTTTTTGCAGAAACATGTGTAGGTATATTTTGAATATAAAATCTATTCTAGAAATGTTTTTAGGATAAAATCTTTGGCAAATGGATTGTTTTGAACCTACTGACCATATAAAACAACTTGTGGAATTAAAAGTGTATTTTGTGAAGTTAAAAGATGAATCTTTGATTTAGAACATTTCTAGTCAAATAAAAATATTGTTTATATGTTAAAAATGCTTTTGGGAGAAAAACCTTTGGGAAATGTTTTGATTTAAACTCTCTGACTCTAAACACCAACTTTTGAGATTTAAAAATATATTGTATGAACCCTATAAAATTATTACTTTGCTAAAAAACATTTTTCAACAACATAAAATATTACTTTGGTATAAAAACGGTTTATAAGTAAAACCCTTTTGCAAATGGTTTTAATAATAAACACTTGACCATAAGACACTAACATTTGTGTTTAAAAATGTATTTGTCAAACACTATAAAATATTACCTTGATTTAAAGCCATTTTTAGCAAAACAAAAATGACTTAAAATGGCCATTTTCACTAACTTGATATCAAATGGTTTTTCCACATTTATAAATGACCTTGCCACTTCTATAAATGACCAATAGATATTTTATGATGTTTATAACCTATAGAAACCACTTTTCCAAATAAAACAATCTTTGGCATGTTTGCATGCATTGCTTTGTTTTTATTATTCTATGTGATGATTGCTTAAATGGTAGATTGAATATTTGCTTGCTTGATTGAATTGTAGTGGAATTTGAAGAGTGTGACTATTGAAAGATCAAGGAGTGAACTTATATTATCTACCAAAAAGGCAAGTGGTGCTTCATATTTTTGTCCCAATATTTTGACTATGCATTAGAAATATTTTGTATAGAGCTTGCATGAATATTTTGCTAAGTACCTCTATGCTATGCTTGGGAAATCCTAGTAGTTGTAGAAGTGTTAGTGTTTTCTCTAAGTTAAGATACTTGCTATAACATGCTTAGACTATCTATTAGCAACCAAGGGTGGAATATATATACATGCTATGGAAAATATTTCTAAGTCAAGGACTTGTGTTTTGTTTAATAAAACAACTAAGTGAATGAATCACCTGGGTGAAATGGAAAGAATGGTTTGGGTTGAGTGGTTACACAAGTCCAGTATGCTGGGGAAAACTTGGGCATCACCAAGTCTAGTATACTGGGGAAAACTTGGTATCTCACTTGTGGAATGCCACCCAGGAACAAAGAGATTTGAGATGTCAAATGTTGAGAAGCTTCAAGTGCAGGCACACGGCATTATGGGCTCTGCCTGGATCACATAGGTTGCAATAACTTAGCCAAATGGACAGTTGGTGGTAGGGGATGATAGGTTGGAACGCGTCCATTCTGGTCTAAGGGAAGGCTTCTGAAAGATCTTGTCTGGGTGAAACCAAGTCTTGTGGGGAAAGTGCACCACCTCTGCAGAGTGTAAAATCTAAGTACTTAGCCATGTCCCTGACAAAGGACAATTTGAGCATCAAGACATGGAAGCTATCATGAATCTCCTCATCCCAATTTCTGAGTTAAAAACTTGTGGTTGAACAAGGGTGAAGGTTCACCAATTTCTAGGAGCGCGAAGATCACATCAGGACAGAGTTTCCCGATCTCTTCAAATCCTAGGTAATCTTTTTCGTCTTTTTTTTCAAATCTCGGGACAAGATTTTGTTTAAGGGGGGAAGGTTTGTAACATCCCAAAAATACTAAACTTGGATCATCAAACTCTAATCATCAAATTTAGGGTTAACATAAAAATTTCCAATTAAAATATGAAAGCATTCATATGTGTATGTATTAAAATTTGGATTCTTTTGAATTGCCATGGTTCTGTGTTTCTTTGCTTGTAAAATGATTCTTAGGTGAAATAAACATCATCTAAACAATCCCCAAACTTTTCCCAGAGACAAACAAATCAAAACAAACAAATTAAGTGAATGGTCACATTGGCCAAATTAACTCCCATGCCTACTTTGGCTATCTCTAACTTTCAGAACTTAGCAGAAACATGTATAGATCTTTGCACCCCTTGATAGTACTCATAACAAGGAACCAAAGCCCACTTTGTGATCATCCAAAAACATTTGAATGCATAGTTTAAAATTGAATCTATTTCATATGGGAAGATCCCACTATTTCAAAAAGCACTCAAACAAGCTCAATTTTCAAAACCCAAGCATCCACAGAGTCCTCAACACATGCCTAGCACACCCACCAAAAATCTTTTCAAAATTCAAAACTCAAGTTCTTGCGGCCATTTCATCAAACACTTGGAGACAACAAATCAAACTGGCCAAACTTCACTGTTTTGAGCAGTAATTTGGCTAAGCATTGTTCAATATTGATCACACTTGTCTCCCCCAGTGCCAACCAGTGCCTTGACCACCCCTAGCCCCTACCCTTTGCACCATGCCATGCCCACCCGAAGGAACCCTTGCCAGCCGACCATGGCTAGCTAGCCAGAGCAAGCACCAAGCCTGAACACCATGTATAGGACACAGGCCACCGTCCACCGCCACCCCCTGTTCAGTGCTCGAACCTTGCCAGCAACTGGACCACACGCCCAAGCCATGCCAAGCTTGTCTGAGAGCATGCCGAGAGCATGCCAGAGCGCCACCCTCGACACACGCCCATAGACCGGGTGCCGCCCTTGCCGCATGCACGCATGATCACCACCGCCCCAGCAACCCCGCAAACACCCCCGTTCGCCGCCCCATGCCTCACAACCACCGCTCGCCGTCGAAGACGTCGCCTCTGCCACGCAGAGCACCGCATGTTCCCGACCGTTTGCCACCACCCCTACACGCGCATTTAAGCTCTAGAGCATCGCCAGGAGACCACCCGTCGATCGCCAACCTCGTCCATGCCTCTAGCCGCCCGTAGCCGTGTCACCACCATCGCCTGCCCATCCCTCTCGGTCTCGCCGTCGGGCCTATAAAAGGAGACGACCCCCGCTCGAATTCTTCACACCATCTCAATCCCCTCACCTCACTGATCGTTCCACCCCTTAGCTGGAGCAAGGCGAGCAGCGCATCGCCGGAATTTGGCCGGAGCTCGCCGCTGCAAAGGAGAAGAGGAGCCGTTGATTTCGACCACCCCCGGAGCTGCCGCGACCACCCCTGAGTTCGCCGTCGTCGACTTACTCGTTTGCCCGCCTCTCCATCGTCACTGGAGTCCTGGTATGCCCCCTATGCACCCCCACTGAGCCGCTAGGGTTCGAGCTCGCCGGTGACTTGTTCATCGTCGACGACGACCCTCAGCCGTCGAGCTTCATTCTAATCCAACGCACCACATCGCCCCGTACCGCTTCGCGTTTAAAGAGCCACTGACCAGTAGACCCCCATTGTCAGTTGCGCCCCGTGCTGCGGAGTGACACTGGGCCGGCCCAATAACCCTTCCTGCGCAGCTCACTCGTTTGAAGTTAGCCATTTCTATTTATATTCAAACTCAGTTCTGTACCTAGTTTCAAAAAATCAACCCAGCTCGATTCAGTAAACCAAATTGAATGAAACCAATTTTGTTAGAAAGATATTGAAATTCTTAATCCAAGCCCGTTGGATTCAAATCATTTGGACCTATAGATCAACCTTGGTAAAAATAACAAGGCAGAATCTTTTCTGCATTTAAACATTTTTCAAATCTAAACCTTAATAGCTTTTGAGTTGATTCCAACTCTCAAAAATCATATTTGATCATACCTTTCAGAATATATAAAAACATATGGTTTTACTTAGAGAAATAATGTTCAAGTAATAAAAGAATGCCACATAGGCATTTGTAGTCACTTATTTTTATTTAAAATAAAAGGTTAAATCTTATTAAATTGTGACACCACTTTAAATCACATTCTCATGTACTGAAATATGTGGTGATGACATGTGTCAACATGATCCCATGTTTGGTTTGGAGAATATTAAATCTTAAGTAGTTTTTTTTTCAATGAGTAGAAATTACTTTTCTAAAGATAAAATAAATAAGACAAATGCTTTAATCTTGTAATGTTAGTGATGATGCTAGATCATATATAGAACCCCTTTGTGTGATGATTGAAAGTAGTTAAGTATTGTTTGGTGATTGTGTACCTCGTATTTATTTATAGACGCTAGTACCGACCAAGGATACAAGGAGGAAGGAGGATACTACGAAGAAGAAGCCGAGGAGAACTTCAACCACTGCTCTGCACAAGGCAAGCTAACACTTGCAAGATACTCTACTTTATCAAGCCTTACTAATCAAGTTGACCTATGCAAGCTAATACTTAAGCATATGTGATCATACTCACTTGATAACCCAATCCTAGTTTTACTTGCAAGCCTTCTACTTTATTTCTTTATCAAAGCTATTACTTAGAGTCTACTTAAGTGACTTGTAGATTCTAGGAAGATAATTGAAGGTTGCACAAAGAGCATTAAATTTGTCCTAAGCTAGATAATCTTGATGTCATCCTAAGGCATGAGATGGTACTTAGTTAAAACTCCACTTGTTTACCACCCCTCATTAGTTCTCACCCCCACTTGTAGATGCTAGTGCTAAGTATAAAACTTGATCAACTTTAGATGGGAATACTTGGTGGAAAATGGTTATGAAAACCTTAGAATGATGAGTCATTCTACTGAGATGTTTTGACATGTGTTTCCGAACACGAGATGATTTTGGTGATGAAAATGTTGAGGCATGAGCCTTATCCCTTTATAAAACTGATGGTTATCTGGATGCGATACCATTCCAATTTTATCGTACAACCAAAATACCCAAAAACTAGGTAGGGCTTGACTGGAAACTTATATACTTTAGTATGGGTTCCCTCACGGCCAAGGTCTGAGCTGAGGCTACCTTGTGAAGATTGTCCACCTGTGTAGTACCCAAGATGACAGTTGGTCATGGTTGGGAGGCCAAACTCATAGGATAGGTGCCTATACTAGGGCGTGTAATTGAAAGGTTAGGATTGATTATCCGCATACTGAGTATGGTGAATTCAGGATTTGTTCCTGACGGATGTATCGAATGTTGTGGTGAAAGTGTACAATCTCTGCAGAGTGTCAAACTATTCGAATAGCCGCATCCGCGGTTATGGATAGTTGGAGTGGCCATACTGTTCCCCCGTCAGATGTTTTCAAAATGACTTGTGAAATAGATCGAGATTTTGACTTGACCACAACAGAGTTGTGATATGAAATACAAGTTCCCACTTAGGTGTTATAAAATTTCAACTAGCTTTTCTTGCTTGTGAACTTAGTAGAGGTAAATCTGGCTTTTTGCAAAACAACCATAGAGCTTAGTGTCCTATTACAAAAAACCCCTTCACTTGTTAGTTTTAGTTTGCGAGTACTTAAAGAGTACTCATGGCTTTGTCCCTGGCTATTCCCGTGGCCAGACTATGAAGAAGAGTACCAGGATGATGGACCCCAGGAAGGTTACGACAACTAGGATCATCTCCCATCGTCAGCATTGCCTGTGACCCCGAAGATGGAGCTTCGCCTATGCTACCTTTATGATTACGTATTTCCGCTGCTTGAGTTGTACTAAGAACTGGATCATGAGATCCTTATTTGTGTAAGACCTTATGTATGGTTTGTAATGGATGATGTACTGTGGTATCCAATTCTGTTATGTCTCGCAAAAATGGTAATCCTGGGATTGCGCTGTATGGCATAACAGGCATCCGGGATTAAAAATCCGGGTGTTGACAAGACGGTATCAGAGCCATCCTGACCATAGGAGACCCTAGTTAGACTGGACGTTTGAATCAAAAACTTAGTTTCAAAACAAAAGGAAGCAAATATTTACAAAAACTTATTCCCATTCTTATCACCTTGTTTCTTTCATGAAAATTCATGTTCCTCAAAAAATCTTGCAAAATACATAAAAATTGACACACTTGATCACTCTACTAACTTACTCATCCTATATTCTTATAGATGGACGTGAAGTACAAAAAGTTTTATCAGTTGGGGAATGGAGGAGACCTTATCTTTGAGCGGGATTTGGACCAGCTTTCAGAACTTCTGGAGCGTCTGCACCCCGAGTTCTTCGGAGCTCAGCTCAATGATCAAGGAGGAGAAGATCTGCAGTGGCTAATTGTTGCAAGTCTCTGAGGAAAGGTTGAACCTCCCACTGCCGAGGGAATTCAATTCACCTTAAGAGAGAACAACTGGCTCGATGGACTTGCTGTAGCCATGCAGAAGCTCTTGCCCGTCTGTAAGGCGTAGTATCAACCAGATCAAGGGTACCCGCTTTGAGTTTTGTCCAAGGCGTGATGCTATGGGACAGCCACTGGAAGCCCCATACCACCACGAGCTGGAGACCCAGTTGGACCACCTTAGCTTCATAATGTACGATCGTCAGCAGGAATTGGACAATTGCCGTGACTACTCCAACCACAAGTCCGCCATCATCAATACAAAGGATCAGACCATCGCCATACTAGCAAAGGATCACAAGTCTTGCCATCGTCAGCTCGACAAGAAGGAGCGCATCATTGCCCGTCTTCGCCACCGTATCTCGGATTTGGAGGAGATCATCCACAAGAGAGACATGAAGTTGGAAGAAAGGGAGAATGCCAGAGAGGATCTTCGTGGAGACCCCTACTCCTATCTCAGCGATGATGATGATTTTCTGGAGGATCAGGCCATGGACTTCTTGACCGATGAGGAGGATTTCGCCTTCATCGATGACGATGAGGATGAGGGGGATGGTGATTACACTGACTCCGAGGAGTAGTAGCACTTGAGCACTAGCGTAGTGAGTTGTATTCGGTCCCACTGTATCGTAGTTTCCAGAATGGTTCTTAAAACCATATGTTTTCCTTTGTTGTGGTGTGTGTTGTATCGTGTGCTATGAATGAATGAAAAGAAAGTTGCTAGAAAATCTGAGTCAAACTTTAAAAACTTTTCAAAGTCCCTGAACCTTAGAAATTTCCCTCTTTTCTCATGATCTATCTCAATCTTCAGATGCCTCGCGGAGGAAGTGGTTCATCCCCGGACCCGATGTTGCAGATCCTGCAAATGTTGGTTTCTGACCGCGAAGCTGAAAGAGCCGAACGTCAAGCCAACTTAGCCACCCTTCAGCAGATAGCTCAGCTGGCCCACAACAATCAAGGCCAAGGAAATCAGGACAACCATGGATCTAAGCTCAAGAATTTCCAGAACACCACCACCTGTTTTCACTAAGTCGGAAGAGCCCCTAGATGCAGATGATTGGCTGCAAACCATGGAAAACAACCTAGAAGTCGCCGGAGTGGAAGCTAACGAGAAAGTTCTGTTCGCCACCCACTATATAGCCGGAGATGCAAGAGCATGGTGGAACAGCATTCGTGCAATGACCGAAGGACAGATGATGACCTGGGAGGAATTCAAGGTCAAGTTCAGCAGAACCCATGTGCCACCGGGTTTGATCAAGAGAATGAGAGATGAGTTCAGAGAACTGAAGCAAGGAAGGATGACCGTAGTGGAATACCGTGACAAATTCTTGTCATTAGCTAGGTATGCCTCGGATGAGATCGACACTGAAGCCAAGAAGAAAGAGAGATTCCTGAATGGTTTGGATGATGAGATGCAGACTGTGTTGGTCAATATCCCCTTTGCTGATATTGAAGCCCTTGTCGACTCTGCCATCCAGATGGAAGGAAATATCAACCAAGCCAATGAGAACCGCAAGCGTCGCATGATGCATCAGCCAGGAACCCATCAGACCCCAAAGTATCGCCCTAACCCATCTCCAGGATTTGCCCCGAGAACCAACAGACCCCAATGAACCGTTCGACCTATCCCAACTGTGGAAACCCAAGGCCCGGAGGAAATCACAACAACCCCGGCAACTCTAACAATTTCAATCGTGCCCCACCCAAGTTCAACAACAACAATGCTACCGCCAACACCAACACTGCCCCGAGGACTGGAAGCAATGCTGTGCCTGTTGCAGCAAAGGAAAAGTTGCAAGTGACTTGTTATGACTGTGGAAATAAGGGTCACTACTCCAATGAGTGCCCCAAGAAGAATGCTGCAGCCCCCAATGCAAATGCCCCAGCTCAGCAGCAGCGTCGTGTTCAGCCTGGAACAAGGTTTGCCCCAGGAAATTCGCTCAACCGCAATGGCCGTCTTTTTCTCATGCATGCTGAAGAAGCCCAGGAAGCGCCAGACATCGTGCTGGGTATGTTTTCTGTTAATTCAGTACTTGCTTGAGTGTTGTTTGTTCTGGTGCATCGCACTCATTTGTCACCGAAGAATTTGCATGCACTAGTAAGATTGAACCAACCAAACTGAAGCATGTTATGATTGTTCAAATCCCCGGTTCAACCACCAAAGCTAGGCAAATTTGCAAAGCCGTCCCTATCCCAATCCATGGCATAGATTTTTATGCTAATATGATAGTACTTGGAACTAAAGGTTTGGAAGTAGTACTAGGAATGGATTGGATGTCCAAACATAAAGGATTGATTGACTGTGCCAATAAAGCCATAACCATGACCAGTACAACCGGAATATCAGTCGAGCATATATCTGAAACCTTACCTCGCCAATTCAAGTGCAACAAGAGTATAGCCCAACCTACCATTGACCAAGACCGGATAGTCTGTGAATACCCCGATGTGTTTCCAGATGTTTTGCCCGGTATGCACAGATCGGGATATCGAGTTTATCATTGAACTAATCCCCGGAACAGGATCCATAGCTCAGAGACCCTATAGTATGAACCCGTCTGAACTAGCAGAACTGAAGAAGCAACTGGATGCCATGTTGGAAATTGGATTGATTCAACCAAGTGCATCACCATGGAGATCACCTGTCTTGTTCATGGGCAAGAAGGATGGAGGTAACCGTTTGTGTACGGATTACCGGAAATTGAATGATGTCACTATCAAGAACAAGTACCCATTGCCCAAGATAGAAGATTTGTTTGATCAGTTGACCGGTGCCAAAGTGTTTTCTAAGATTGATCTTAGAACATGCTATCATCAACTCAAGATTCGTGTAGAGGATATTCCAAAGACTACCTTTACCACCAGATATGGATTATACGAGTATACTGTCATGTCTTTTGGAATAACCAATGCCCCCACTTGTTTTATGAATCTCATGAATAAGATTTTTATGGACTTCCTGGATAAGTTTGTCGTTGTTTTCATCGATGACATTCTGATTTATTCCAAATCGGAAGAAGAACATGAGCTACACCTAAGGACCATTCTTGGAACCCTTAGAGAGCATCAGTTGTATGCCAAGTTTAGCAAATGTGAATTCTGGTTACAGGAGGTAGGATTCCTCGGCCACATTGTATCAGCCGGAGGAATTGCCGTTGACCCTGTAAAAGTGAAAGATGTCGAAGATTGGCAAGCCCCAACCACTCAAACCCAAGTTCGTGCATTTCTCGGATTGGCGGGATACTACCACAAGTTCTTAGAAGGATTCTCGAGTATCGCCAGACCCATGACCCAATTGCTGAAGAAGGACAAGAAGTTTGAATGGACTAACAAATGTGAAGCGAGTTTTCAAGAACTCAAGAGAAGATTGATTTCACCCCCAATCTTAATCATGCCGGATATCACAAAGCCCTTTGATCTGTATTGTGACGCATCCAAGATCGGTCTCGGATGTGTGCTAATGCAAGAAGGCAAAGTCATATCTTATCTATCTCGATAACTGAAACAACATGAGCAGAATTACCCAACCCATGACCTCGAACTCGCAGCCGTAGTTCTAGCCCTGAAGACATGGAGGCACTACCTGATGGGAAACCATTGTGAAATCTATTCAGATCACAAGAGCCTGAAGTATATATTCACTCAGAAGGAGCTGAATATGAGACATAGAAGATGGATTGAGCTAATCAAGGATTACGACCTGGACATTCACTATCACCCTGGTAAAGTCAACGTGGTAGTATATGCCCTTAGCAGATTGCCGTGCCGCTTGAACTCCATGATTTTGAAGGAGCAACCAAGCTTGCACAAAGAGATGGAAGATTTTCGAATGGAATTAGTGAGTGAAGGATTTTTGACTAGCATAGAACTTTAACCCACTTTGATCAGCCAGATCAAAGAGGCGCAGAAAGGAAATGGTAGTATCGACGGAATCAAGCGTCGTATCGGTATAGGCAAAGTACCCGGATTCACCGAAGACGAAGAAGGAGTTCTGTGGTACAAAGGACGCCTTTCTGTACCAGCAGATTCCGAGTTGAAAGAAGTTATTCTGAAGGAAGCTCATGATACTCTTTATTCTATCCACCCCGGAGGAACAAAGATGTATCAAGCTTTGAAGGAGCAATTTTGATGGCATAAGATGAAGAGAGAAATCGGAAGCTATATCGCCAAGTGTGATATATGTCAGCAAGTCAAGGCGGGACATCAAAGACCCGCTGGATTGTTGCAACCATTGCAGATTCCGAAATGGAAATGGGATTCCATTGGAATGGACTTCATCACCGGATTGCCTACTTCTAGTAGGGGAAATGACTCTATCTGGGTCATAGTGGACAGATTGTCCAAAGTCGCCCATTTCTTACCCATCAAGACCACATATCAGAGTTCGAAGCTAGCGGAGTTATACATTGCTAGAATCTTCAGTTTGCATGGAGTCCCCAAGAAAATCGTATCGGATCGAGGAACTCAATTTACCTCGAGATTCTGGAAGAAAGTCCAAGAAGGTTTAGGAACCCGACTAGATTTCAGCACCGCTTATCACCCTCAGACCGACGGACAAACGGAGCGAGTAAATCAAATACTAGAAGATATGCTGAGAGCATGTGTGTTAGAATATGGATCTAAGTGGGAAGACTGTCTGCCGTTTGCAGAATTTTCATACAACAACAGTTATCAAGCCAGTTTGCAAATGGCCCCATTTGAATTCATGTATGGAAGGAAGTGTCACACCCCTTTGAACTGGTCGGAAGTAGGAGAGAGTCAGATTTTCGGCCCCGACATCCTACGAGAAGCAGAAGAGAAGGTTCAGAAGATTCGTGAGCACCTCAAGACAACCCAGTCTAGATAGAAGAGTTACACCGACAAGAGACATCGAGACCTCGCCTTCAACATAGGAGATTTTGTGTATCTGAAGGTGTCGCCATTGAAAGGAATGCAACGTTTCCAACTGAAAGGAAAGTTAGCCCCCAGATATATCGGACCCTTCAAGATTCTGAACCGTCGAGGAGAAGTGTCGTATCAATTGGAACTACCCGAAGAGATGTCAGCCGTGCACAATGTGTTCCATATCTCATTACTTCGCAAGTGCCTCGAAGTTCCGGAGAAGACGGAAGTGTTCAAGAATATTGATCACCGGACCATAGAAATCAACGATGACCTGACCTATCCTGAAGTACCCATCCGTATTTTGGAAGAAGCCTTCAGAACTACCAGAACCCGGAGCATCAAGTTTCTCAAGATTCAGTGGAGCAACCACACAGAAGAGGAAGCTACCTGGGAGCGCGAAGATCACATCAGGACAGAGTTTCCCGATCTCTTCAAATCCTAGGTAATCTTTTTCATATTTTTTTCCAAATCTCAGGACGAGATTTTTTTAAGGGGGGAAGGTTTGTAACATCCCAAAAATACTAAACTTGGATCATCAAACTCTAATCATCAAATTTAGGGTTAACAAAAACTTTTCCAATTAAAATATGAAAGCATTCATATGTGTATGTATTAAAATTTGGATTCTTTTGAATTGCCATGGTTCTGTGTTTCTTTGCTTGTAAAATGATTCTTAGGTGAAATAAACATCATCTAAACAATCCCCAAACTTTTCCCAAAGACAAACAAATCAAAACAAACAAATCAAGTGAATGGTCACTTTGGCCAAATTAACTCCCATGCCTACTTTGGCTATGTCTAACTTTCAGAACTTAACAGAAACATGTATAGATCTTTGCACCACTTGATAGTACTCATAATAAGGAACCAAGGCCCACTATGTGATCATCCAAAAACATTTGAATGCATAGTTTAAATGATAGTTTAAAATTGAATCTATTTCATATGGGAAGATCCCACTATTTCAAAAAGCACTCAAACAAGCTCAATTTTCAAAACCCAAGCATCCACAGAGTCCTCAACACATGCCTAGCACACACACCAAAAATCTTTTCAAAATTCAAAACTCACGTTCTTGCGGCCATTTCATCAAACACTTGGAGACAACAAATCAAACTGGCCAAACTTCACTGTTTTGAGCAGTAATTTGGCTAAGCATTATTCATCATTGATCACACTTGTCTCCCCCAATGCAAACCAGTGCCTTGACCACCCCTAGCCCCTACCCTTTTCACCATGCCATGCCCACCTGAAGGAACCCTTGCCAGCCGACCATGGCTAGCTAGCCAGAGCAAGCACCAAGCCTAAACACCATGTATAGGACACAGGCCACCATCCACCGCCACCCCCTGTCCAGCGCTCGAACCCTGCCAGCCACTGGACCACACGCCCAAGCCATGCCAAGCTTGTCTGAGAGCATGCCGAGAGCATGCCAGAGCGCCACCCTCGACATACGCCCACAGACCGCGCGCCGCCCTTGACGCGTGCACGCGTGATCACCACCGCCCCAGCAACCCCGCAGACACCCCCATTCGCCGCCCCATGCCTCATAGCCACCGCTCGCCGTCGAAGACGCCGCCTCTGCCACGCAGAGCACCGCACGTTCCCGACCTTTTGCCACCGCCCCTACACACGCATTCAAGCTCTAGAGCATCGCTAGGAGACCACCCGTCGATCGCCAACCTCGGCCATGCCTCTAGCCGCCCGTAGCCATGTCACCACCGTCGCCTGCCCATCCCTCTCGGTCTCGCCGTCGGGCCTATAAAAGGAGACGACCCCCGCTCGAATTCTTCACACCATCTCACTCCCCTCACCTCACTGATCGTTCCACCCCTTAGCTGGATCAAGGCAAGCAGCGCATCGCCGGAATTTGGCCGGAGCTCGCCGCTGCAGAGGAGAAGAGGAGCCGTTGATTTCGACCACCCCCGGAGCTGCCGCGACCACCCCTGAGTTCGCCGTCATCGACTTCGTCGTTTGCCCGCCTCGTTGTCGTCACTGGAGCCCCGGTATGCCCCCTATGCACCCCCACTGAGCCACTAGGGTTCGAGCTCGTCGATGACTTGTTCATTGTCGACGACGACCCTTAGCCGTCGATCTTCATTCTAATCCAATGCACCACATCGCCTGCATCGGCGTTTAAAGAGCCACCGACCAGAGACCCCACATGTCGCTTGCCACGCTGCGGAGTGACACTGGGCCGGCCCAATAACCCTTCCCGCGCAGCCCACTCGTTTGAAGTTAGCCATTTCTATTTATATTCAAACTCAATTCTGTACCTAGTTTCAAAAATCAACCCAGCTCAGTTCAGTAAACCAAATTGAATGAAACCAATTTTTTTAGAAAGATATTGAAATGCTTAATCCAAGCCTGTTGGATTCAAATCATTTGGACCTATAGATCAACGTTGGTAAAAATAACAAGGCAGAAGCTTTTCTGCATTTAAACATTTTCAAATTTAAACCATAATAGCTTTTGAGTTGATTCCAACTCTCAAAAATCATATTTGATCATACCTTTTAGAATATATAAAAACATATGGGTTTACTTACAGAAATAATGTTCAAGTAATAAAAGAATGCCACATAGGCATTTCTAGTCACTTATTTTTATTTAAAATAAAAGTTTAAATCTTATTAAATTGTGACACCACTTTAAATCACATTCTCATGTACTGAAATATGTGGTGATGACATGTGTCAACATGATCCCATGTTTGGTTTAGAGAATATTAAATCTTAAGTAGTTTTTTTTTCAATGAGTAGAAATTACTTTTCTAAAGATAAAATAAATAAGACAAATGCTTTAATCTTGTAATGTTAGTGATGATGCTAGATCATATATAGAACCCCTTTGTGTGATGATTGAAAGTAGTTAAGTATTGTTTGGTGATTGTGTACCTCGTATTTATTTATAGACGCTAGTATCGACCAAGGATACGAGGAGGAAGGAGGATACTACGAAGAAGAAGCCGAGGAGAACTTCAACCACTGCTCTGCACAAGGCAAGCTAACACTTGCAAGATACTCTACTTTATCAAGCCTTACTAATCAATTTGACCTATGCAAGCTAATACTTTCTTGTTACTATGCCAACTACATGCCTTAAGCATATGTGATCATACTCACTTGATAACCCAATCCTAGTTTTACTTGCAAGCCTTCTACTTTATTTCTTTATCAAAGCTATTACTTAGAGTCTACTTAAGTGACTTGTAGATTCTAGGAAGATAATTGAAGGTTGCATAAAGAGCATTAAATTTGTCCTAAGCTAGATAATCTTTATGTCATCCTAAGGCATGAGATGGTACTTAGTTAAAACTCCACTTGTTTACCACCCCTCATTAGTACTCACCCCCACTTGTAGATGCTAGTGCTAAGTATAAAACTTGATCAACTTTAGATGGGAATACTTGGTGGAAAATGGTTATGAAAACCTTAGAATGATGAGTCATTCTACTGAGATTTTGGTGATGAAAATGTTGAGGCATGAGCCTTAGCCCTTTATAAAACTGATGGTTGTCTGGATGCGATACAATTCCAATTTTACCGTACAACCACAATACCCGAAAACTGGGCAGGGTTTGACTAGAAACTTATATACTTTAGTATGGGTTCCCTCACGGCCAAGGTCTGAGCTGAGGCTACCTTGTGAAGATTGTCCACCTGTGCAGTACCCAAGATGACAGTTGGTCATGGTTGGGAGGCCAAACTCACAGGAGAGGTGCCTATACTAGGCGTAATTGAAAGGTTAGGATTGATTATCCGCATACTGAGTATGGTGAATTCAGGATTTGTTCCTGACGGATGTATCGAATGTTGTGGTGAAAGTGTACAATCTCTGCAGAGTGTCAAACTATTCGAATAGCCGCGTCCACGGTTATGGACAGTTGGAGTGGCCATACTGTTCCCCCGTCAGATGTTTTCAAAATGACTTGTGAAATAGATCGAGATTTTGACTTGACCACAACAGAGCTGTGATATGAAATACAAGTTCCCACTTAGGTGTTATAAAATTTCAACTAGCTTTTCTTGCTTTTGAACTTAGTAGAGGTAAATCTGGCTTTTTGCAAAACAACCATAGAGCTTAGTGTCCTATTACAAAAATCCCCTTCACTTGTTAGTTTTAGTTTGCGAGTACTTAAAGAGTACTCATGGCTTTGTCCCTGGATATTCCCGTGGCCAGACTATGAAGAAGAGTACCAGGATGATGGACCCTAGGAAGGTTACGACAACTAGGATCATCTCCCATCGCTAGCATTGCTTGTGACCCCAAAGATGGAGCTTCGCCTACGCTACCTTTATGATTACGTATTTCTGCTGCTTGAGTTGTACTAAGAACTGGATCATGAGATCCTTATTTGTGTAAGAACTTATGTATGGTTTGTAATGGATGATGTATTGTGGTATCCAATTCTGTTATGTCTCGCAAAAATGGTAATCCTGGGATTGCGATGTATGGCATAACAGGCATCTGGGATAAAAAATCCGGGTGTTGACACACAAAGGAGGAGATACAACCATCTAGCTACTACATGGACCCATAGTCCAAGGTGGAACTACTCACGAATCATATCGGAGAGAAGGCCTCTAGGATGATCTCCCCTCTGGTAGGGTGCCGGGAAGAACTTCAGATCCCCCCGATCTAGGGACGATGGTGGCAGCGGCTACAGACGGTTTTGTGGATTTCTGATCGGGTACCCAGGGTTTCTGCATCGGGGGCTTCTTATAGGCGAAGGGGCGAGACCGGGAGGCGGCCAGGGGCACCAAACCCTAGCCTGGCGCGAGCCCACCTGCCCCCGCGCCTGGGGTGGGTCTGGCCCCCTGGCCGTCCCCTCCGGCTCTCCTCTGGACTTCTTGTTCCCCACAAAAAGTAATTGACTTTGACGTTTGTCTCGTCCATTTCCGAGAATATTTCTTTACTAACTTTTCTGAAACCAAAAAACAGCAGAAAACAAGCATCTGGCACTATTGCAACTTGTTAATAGGCTAGTACCAGAAAACATGTAAAAAGCACCTCAAAGTGTGGACAAGTAAAGCAAAGTAGATACTAAACAAGCATGGAACATCAAAAATTATAGATACGTTTCCAACGTATCAGCATCCCCAAGATTAACTCCTGCTCATCCTCGAGTAGGTAAGTGATAAACAGAATAATTTTTGAGGTGACATGCACCCTCACAATAAAGATCCAACCATTTGCAAGCATTGAAAGCTGGGATCAAAGAACTCTAAACATGTGCATGAAAGATGGAGTTCTAACAATAGGACATAGTAAATATGCATGCAACATGGCAAGCTACAAACAAAGATCATGAATAACATGCATTGAAAAACGTTTGTTTGTTTCACATGCAGAAAACATAGCATAGTGGCAATCAGCTTGTCCCTCATAGAGTAGCAATATAATGCATAGGACACCTGCAAAGTTCACAAGGGTGACTAGAAACAAATATCACAAGAGCAAGTAATAACACAATATGCATCAATTAATAAGCTTTGGAACACTGCACATAGAATGAAACCTATGCTCTCTTAATGGTGCCTAAAGGTAGAAGGTGGATACTCAATAATGGTGGAAGAAAGGCCTTTTTGTAAAGGAACCAGGGATTACAAGTTCCAAAAAGAGCTTCCAAAAATTATGGTACTTGTTAGCTTTCAGCCCTCATTGCCCCTATCATAAGCATCTTGAAGTGGTTAAGGTTAAAGTGGCAAAGCTAGAGTATATGCTTGACAAAGTATAAGTTGGCAATCGCATGCCCTTTGAATACGAGGGCCACACCTCATGCATACTCAACTTTGGGTCCAGGTAAGTTCTTGTCACTATAAGTATTTGCATATCATTGAGAACCGCCAACGGGGTACCCCTTGCACATTGTATAGGAGCTTTCCCATAACCAAAATGACAAGGCAAGCAGATAATGAGCATCTCAACAATTCTTCTCATGTAACATGGGAATGTGGTGTTTTTCTCTCTTTCCTCTTTTCTCAATGTGTCTCTTTTTTTATAAGAAGAATGCTTCATAGATGTCACTATGGTGATGCTGCAAGTTTCCACCATGATTAGGCATGGCTTAGGCTAGCGGCCCAGGCGTTTCTCTAACACAGGATACAAACTCCATGGACTTACAAGTTCCCTCTTTATTTCACACCGGTGACATCCATAGACAAAAGAACATGATATCAACTGAGTACAACAAGGTACAAGTGCAATGTTGAAAACGTTCCCCATGATAACACGGTTCTGCTAATCCCATGTATGTGTGGGAGGAACTCCGTATTTGGACAAAGAGGCAGCAACCACTGCTCAAATCATCCTCATAACCACAACTGACAGCAATCAACATCAATTGAATTATAACGCTATTAAGGGACATAATCCCGCAGGACATATCCCATGGCATGGATAGTGTTTTGTGAGTTTACTCGATTCCCAAGTTGATACTTAAGGAGTGCCAACAACTTTGTAGTCACTGTATAAGCTA
The DNA here is from genome assembly GCA_023614405.1 of Avena insularis. Lineage (NCBI taxonomy): Eukaryota > Viridiplantae > Streptophyta > Magnoliopsida > Poales > Poaceae > Avena > Avena insularis. The sequence continues at coordinate 346,081,744 of CM042697.1, forward strand.
ACATCCCTCCGTCTACCAACAAGTAGTTCCCTATATCAAGTCCCCACAGGAGGCAATATTGGAGAGCAGTACTAGAAAAACGGCTATAGGTAATCCACACATCTGTGGTGCACTTGCTAGTGGTGCCCCACGGGTAAAATAGGCATGGCGCACTGCCCACAAGTGACCTACGGCTAACTGCCGTAAGCGTGGAGCATATGGGGGAGGTGCGCCACAGCTATGTGTGGGCCATGGCACAGGTGGCCGCAGACCACATACTAGTAGCGCACTATGTCAGGGTGCGCTATGGGTGTGAAACTTAGTAGTAGGGCACATGACCTAGTGCACTATATATGTGTGGGTTGTGGCCTGCTCGGTAAACTTAGCCGTAGGGCACCTTACCATAGTGCGCTACGGCTAAGTACCCCGCACAAACTCCCCCCCCCCCCCCGTGGATCGCCTTTTTAGGCTTTGCAAAAAATAAAATAAAATGATAAACACTTCAAAAAATAAAATCATTTCATATGTAGGTAGGTAATGTGGTATAGTTTGTAGGAAAATTAACAAATAATAATTTCGATTTTTTCTGCAAAAAAAAGTCATGCCACGGTAAAATGGACGTAACTTTTGCATACGATGTCGAAAAAAATCGTATAATATACCAAAATGACGAGAACGAGATTTTGCATCTGCTCGCTACCACCTCCGGTCGTTTATCGATTATTTACATTTTCAAAATTCGAAAAGAGTAAAAAGTTACAGTCAAAAGACCGTTTTTTCCTGCAGAAAAGATAGAGGGCAACTTACCCATAGCGCACCACCACCTAGTGCGCTATGAGTAAGTTGGGCGGGATTCAATATTTGAATCCCCACCCCGCCCACCTACCCCTCTTATCTTCCCTCCCTCTTCTCCTTTTCATTCTCCTCCCTCCTCCTTTTCCTTCTCTCTTCTCCTCCTCCTTTTCCTTCCCCTCCTTCCCCTTCTCCTCTCTCTGACCTCCTCCTCTCCTTGCACTGACGATGGTGACGGCGGCCTTCTCCCCTCTCATTTCACTAACGACGGCGATGACGGCCTTCTCCTCCTCCTTGCTCCGGCATCCTCCTCTCCTTGCAGTGACGATGGCGACAGCGACCTTCTCCTCATCCTTGTAGTCATGACGAGCGACGACGACCTCCTTCTCCTTGCGGCGACCTCCTCCCTTCTCTAGCCACACCTCCTTCTCCCTCTCTTCCTCGATGCCGGCAAGTACTAGCACAGCCACGGCCTCCCACACCTCCCTGATCCAGCGATCGAGGCGACACAACGGCGGCGATGCGGACCCAATTGCTTTTGCAATTCAAAACGAGGGTGTTTTTTGCATTTTTTGTTTTTTTGAAAAACACATCCGTGGCTCAACCTGTACCCCTAACCGTGGCGCACCTGGTAGTGCGCTATGCCTATCCCCATATAACCGTAGCACACCAGGCAGTGCGCTAGGGTAAGAGATAGCCGTAGCGCGAGGATAGTGGTGCACAGATAGTGCGCCACGGATGCCCTTTTCAGGTGCGCCACGAATGGCCCTTTTCCTAGTAGTGGAGATCGACTTCTCCCAATATCAAGATGTAGACAATATAACACATGGTCACAACGATGAATATCATAATAAACTTTATCTTACTAGGGTTTCTCCATCTCCCAAGAACTAATGATATACTCAGACATGGAGACAAACAACATCATGGAAATGGTAATGGAAACGATTATCGATAAATAGTACTTGTATAAATCCACAACTAGTGCAAGAATTACAACAAGTTTGTAACATCCCAAAAAAATCATAATTATAAAGTTTGCATATCATTCATGCATTAATAAGCATTTAGGATCATTTTCAAATAAGATTTCAAAAACCAAAGCAATGGTTGTTTATTATTTAATGTAAGAAAGACAATGGCTTTATTTATACTCTCTAATGTGAGAATACTTGTTTTAACCAGAAAAGAGTTGACCATAGGTTTGAATGTTATTTTCCAAAGCTTGATCAAAAATTTAAAAACAAAAATATGAATTCAAAACCATTCATATGCCTATTATAAATAAATAATTAAAGCATGGTTTATTTCTAAAATTCAATGGGCCAATGTATTTTTGATTGAACAACATTGTTTTGTAGTTAAATATGTGTATGGTCCACTTTACAAAAATTCAAAACAACTTTGAATTCAAACCCATATGAAAAGCATTTGAAAATGATTTCAGAAAATCAAAATAGAAATAGAAAAGAATAAAAGAAAACAGAAAGGGCCGGCGCCACTTATTCGTCCCAGTAACAGAAGCAGCCCACCCGGGTTTTCCCCTCTCCCTCTGTTTCTCACCCAGCCCGCACACACCCCCTCACTGATGCCTCGGACCCACCTGCCCCGTCATCATCGTCCCCAATCACCGCGCGATGACCCTCTCCGTCGTTACCTCCTCGCAGTGACGCCGCGTTTAATCTTTGCTTAAATCCCATTGATGCAGCGCTTAATTCTCGCCCCGCCCTGGCTACATAACCACCTCCCCACCCCGCTCCTTTCCCCTCACTCAGCACCCCCTCTCTGCCACCAGGCTGCCCACAATTTCTCTTACACCGCCGCAGTGCCGACGAAATTCCGGTGAGATCAACCGCCCCTGCCCTTCTGGTTCATACGAGCATGATCCTTGTGATGTTGTGCACCTTATGACACCTTTTTTATCCATGCATGACCCAGGCCGCCGTCCCCGTTCACCACTGCAAGCGACAGAGCCGCCGCTCAACTTCGGTGAGCGAATTAGGTAAAGTCCAACCGCCCCTTGCCTTCTCCTTGACACTGCTGTGTTCGCCGTGACCCTGTGTACCTCCTGAAACCGCTGGTTTGTGCTAGGATGATCCAGAGCATCGGCAACAACCTCGTCTGCAAGGACCCGACGCCGCCTGCAACTCAGACGAGCTCTAGGCCCCGCTACAGCACGCCCCCTGCCCAACCGCGACCACGTTGAGCTCCCTCGTGCTCGTGCAAGCTTGGTAAGCATCATCACCACCCTAGGCCTCACTAGAATCACCGTTCCTCCGTCGCTAGTAGCGCCGCCGCCAGCCACCGTCGCAGCGCCACTCGTTTTTGGTCTGTTTGATTTGGGCCGTTAGATCTAGATCTGACGCGTAGAATTAGATCACTTAACAAAGGGGTACGGGTGAATCTGGCCCGTGCGATTTCATTTAGATCGTGCGCCTCACGTTGATCGATCCAGCCGAACTGGTACGCGCCAATCAGACACACCCACGTGTCTGGGTTTTAGATTAAATTCTGTTTTTAATCTATTAGTTATTCAAACTTGTAAATTCAATAACTTTTGTTCTGTTTATCCAAAAAATGCAAATGAGATATCAATGGAATCACAAAAATAAATCCTACACAGCTATGGGCTTATTTTGTATTTTGTTTCTGTTAAAATGGAATTTTAGGCAGAGACATTTGTAGGCTTATTTTGTGTATAAAAATTAATTGGAAAATGTTTTAAAAACCAAATAAAGTTTATTTGGTGTATAAATGTTTAGTTTATTGATCAGTACTGTTTTAGTTGTCTTGTTGGGTTTAGAAAAATCATCACATGGCATTTGCATGCATTCATATATTTTTGCTTGTTTATTTGAAATGTGAATTTGGTGCTATCATTTTATGTGTAGATTTTGGTGCTAGTGGTGATTGTGACTGTGAGGATTGTTGTTACTCCCCCAACTACCAAGGTAAGTGGTGCTTCATACTTTTGTCCCAATATTTTGACTATGCATTAGAAATATTTTGTATAGGGCTTGCATGATAATTTTTGCTAAGTATCTATATGATATGCTTGGGAAATCCTAGTAGTTGTAGAATTGTTAGATTTTTCTCTAAGTTAAGATACTTGCTATTGCCATGCTTAGCCTAGCTAGTAGCAACCAAGGGTGGATTATATACAAGCCATGGAAAAATATTTCTAAGTCTTTGACTTATGTTTTTGCTTAATAAAACAACTAAGTGAATGAAACACCTGGGTGGAATGGTAATTGCTTGGTTGGATTTTGGTTGAGTGGTTACCAGGGCCCATTTTTTAATGGTCTACCCTGTGTATCTCACTTGTGGAATGCCACCCAGGAACAAAGGGATTTGAGATGCCATATGTTAAGAAGCTTCTAGTGCAACCACATGGCATTATGGGCTCTGCCTGGATCATATAGGTTGCAATAACTTAGCCATTTGGACAATTGGTGGTAGTGGGTGGTAGGTTTGGAACGCGTCCATTTGGTCTAAGGGAAGGCTTCTGAAAGGTCCTGTCTTGGTGAAAATCAAGTCTTGTGGGGAAAGTGCACCACCTCTACAGATGGAAGAAACTAAGTACTTAGCCGTGTCCCCGGAAAGGGACAATTTGAGAATCAAGACATGGAAGCTATCAAGAATCTCCTCATCCCAATTTTCTAAGTTAAAAACTTGTGGTTGAACAAGGGTGAAGTTTCACCAATGTCTATTGGTGGTTCCTTGGGAGTTTTTGCTAAACAAAAACTTAGTGTTTTCAACTGATAGGTAAAACCTATTTTGAGCAAAGCAAGCCTAAGCTACACTTACCAAATTCATGTAGAAGATAGATACTATTATTCTACTAAGGTATCACTTGCCAATACTATTCCAATGTATTGACCCACTGTGGCTGTAACTTGTGATGTTGCAGGTTACTCTGATGAGGATTAGGGTTATGAGTCTACACTCAACATGCTTGCTTGTGGCACATGAAGATGAAGACTTTTATTTATTTTCTTAATTTAAACTCTTGTACTAGCCTATGGCTATGGAGTTGTAAAAGACCATGTTATCTCTAGAATGACGATGTAATAATGACCTTTGTTTCTGTGTACTTCATCTTAAACTGTGGATGCTAGCAATTGATCCAGGGACTAGCATTGCAATCACAAGGACCTTTACCTTTATAAAGGTGGGGTCTTACAAAGATCTAGATGAGATGGATGGAGGTGATGGTGGTGATGAAGATGGAGATCGATGCCTTGGCCTCCCAGATCTGCGTAGGGCGAAGATGGATCCCTAGGGCAAGTTCCCCCTCTAGATGCCTTCCAGAGGTTAGGTTTCGGTGATTTCTGGGTGTTCTGTATGTCGTCTCTCCGAACCAGTTGCACGGGGTGAAACTATTTAAGGAGGCGGAGGCGGCACCAACTATACGGCGGCTGCCCGTATAGTTGGTCGTCAACTCTTCTGTCTCTGTTTCTCACTTCGGGTTTTCTTCTGGTATTATTAATATTTCCCAAATAAGTGATTTACATAGTTTTTGGATCCTTTTCTCTCCATAACAACTGCTCCAAGAATTGTGTCCATTGGATCCATCATCTGATCTGTTCCTGGTGAAAATAAACATAAAAAGTGTGTGTTAACGCTGTAAAATACCAAAATCCTACATCTACAATGCAAAATAATAATCTAAAACATGATGCAAATATGCGCTCATCACCCCTATATAAAGAGGCTTCGGGCGACGGGAAACATCTGTTTCTTTTTAGGCCTCAACTCTCCCTGCCACTAGAAGCCGCCACGCTGGAGGAATAGATCTAGATCTGTAAGACCTCACCCTTTAAGGTAAAGGCTCCTATGATTGCAGTGCTAGTCCCTAGATCGAAATGCTAGCACCCACAGTTTAAGATGAAGTACACATATACAAAGGTCATTATTACATCATAATTCCAGGAGTACAATAGTTCTTACAACTCATTATCCCAAGGCTAACACATAGAGTTCTCATTACAAAGTATATAAATAAAGTCTTCATCTTCATGTGCCACAGGCAAACATGTTAAGTGTAGACTCATAACCCTACTCACTATCAGAGTAACCTGCAACATAATAAGTTATAGCCACAAGGGGTCAATACATTTGGAATTGTATTGGCAAGTGATATCATAGTTATATAGTAGAGACTATCAACTACATGAATTTGGCGAAGTGTGGTTTCAGGCTAGCTTTGCACAAAATAGTTTTGTCCTACTAGTTGAAAACACTAAGTTTTTCTTTACAAAAACACTAAGGTACCACCAATAGACATTGGTGAACTACTACCCTTGTTCACACACCATTTTTAACTTAGAGAAATTAGGATGAGGAGATCCTTGATAATTTCAATGTCTTTGATGCTCAAAATTGTCCATTACCGGGGACACAACTAAGTACTTAGGTTTTACCCTCTCGAGAGGTGGTGCACTTTCCCCACAAGACTCGACATGCATCGCGACGAGACTTTTTAGAAGCATTCCCTCAGACCACCATGGACGCGTTCCACCCTATCAACCCTACCACCAACTATCCATATGGCTGAGTTCTTGCAACCTAGTTGGTCAAGGCAGAGCCCTTATGCCATGTGGTTGCACTAGAAGCTTCTCAACACTAAACATCTCAAATCTGTTTATTCCTGGGTGGCCATCCACAAGTGTGATACACAGGGTAAACCATAGACATGGGCCCTATGTAACCACTCAACACAAACCGTTCTTCCCATTCCATCCAGGTGTTTCATTAACAAGTTGTTTTCTTAGTCAAAAACATATAGCCATAACCTTTCATAATATCATAGCATGAATTTTCACCCTTGAATTCTAATATCTAGGCTAACCATATTATCATAACATGTCTCTTAACTTAGGAAAATTTCTACCAAGATATCATCTATAGTATCTACCATAACATAGCATATACTTTGAAAATCACCATGCAAATCCTACTCAAAATAATACTAGTGCAATAGGAAAATAATGGGATAAAAATATGAAGTATCACTTGCCTTGGTAGCTAGGGGAATAGACACAATCCTCACAATCACACTCTCCACAATCCAAAAAATCTACATAACAATTCATACAACAAAATATTCACAAATCAATATACCTACAAAAATAATATGAATGCATGCAAAATGCAATGAGATGTTTTGCCACACTTTTAAAATCAAACTCTACTGTACTGAAGACAAAGTGTATAATCTAAAGTCTAAATAACACAAAAACCACCTAAAAATAATATTCTGTATAATTTATATAGTCAAAATAGGCCTACAAATTCTTCTGCCTAAAATCCTAATTTTTCAGAGGAAAATGGCCAAAACAAGGCCATAGATGCAAAGGTCTCAATTTTCTGAATCCATAGACATCTTATTTGCAATTTTTGGATTTATAGAACAAAAGTTATGGATTTTACAAGTTTAAACATCTAATAGATAAAATCCTGGATTTTAAATCAAAAACAGAGCCAACACGGCAGCATCTGATTGGATGATACCGCTTCAGGTGGATCACGTGCGTGAGCTGCAGGATTTAAGTGGCATCCTGTGGTTCAAATCTAAGTGTACCTATTCGCTACTAGATCTAATGTAGACCACTGGATCTAGATCCAGTGGATCACGCTGCTCTGACCAAAAGGCAGCGGCAGAAATGGCCACTGCGGCGGCGATGCCTCTGGCGGTGACGCGCCGGTGAGGTCAGGGGGTAGGAGAGGGGGCGCTGGTTCTTACCGAGGTCGCGAGGATGAGGGGAAGCTCAACGTGGACGCGGTTGGGGCGGGGGTGCACGGACAAGGGCTCAATCGCTCATCAGAGTTTGGCGCTTCGGGTGCTTGCAGACGACAATGGGGGAGACGACCTAGGGCACAATTGGACAAAGGCATTAGAAGGTGCACAAGGCAATGGGGAACATGGTAGCATGAACCAGAGGATAAGGGGAGCACTGGACTCATCGTAATGCATTGCCGGAGTTTGCCAGTACTGTGGCGGTGCAAAGCGAAATAGGAGTAGCCTGGCGGCGCTCTGGTGGTGCTGGGTGGGGGAAATGACACGAAGAGGGATGGGATTAAGTAGCCGGGGCGAGGGACGAGAATCACGCACGAATCAACCGGAAATTTAAGTGCATTTGCGTCGGCTTTGAAAGGGGAGGAAACGGCCGGCGAGTTGGTCATCGTGCGTGATTTGGGGAAGAAGGGTGAGGTGGCAGTGGGGCCCAGCTATCAGTGAGGGGGGTGCGTGCGGGGGTGTGAAACAGAGGGGAGAGGGGGGTTTCCCGGGTGGGCTCGTGGGCTGCTAGTGGAGTTGGGCCAGAAGGGTTGGCAACTTCTATTTTTTTCCTTCTTTGCCTTTTTCTTTTCTGTTTTGAATTTCCAAAAGAGATTTGAATGGGCAATTCAAAACCAAATCAATTCAAACTTTCACCAAAATTCTGTGAGGTGACCCTAGTGTTTAAAAGTGTGTCAAACACATCAAATCACTCCAAAAACATCCTGAGGTCATAAAAATAAAACCATGCCCCATACATGTATTTAAAAGGGGTATAAAATAGGGTTTTGCTAGGGTTTTAACTTTGAAATTTTTTGTGCAAAGTAAATATGCCATGATGATATGAATTCAATAACATGGTTTTGAATTTGATGAAATTTGGGATGTTACAAATCTAACCCCCTTAAGATGAATCTCGCCCTCGAGATTCAGATTGGCTAGCAAATAGGTGAGGGTGATCTTTCCGAAGCTCATCTTCTCTTTCCCAAGTTGCTTCTTCCTCGGTATGATGATTCCACTGCACTCTGCCAAATTTGATTGTATCAATACAAGTAACTCTTTCTGCTATCTCGAGAATCTTTATAGGTTTGTCCTCGTAAGTGAGTTCACTCTCGAACTGAACTTCTTCCAATGCTATAGTGTCCTTCAACGAAGTTTCTTCCATCTCTGGATGACACTTTTTCAACTGACTTACATGAAACACATTTTGAACTGCTGACAGTGACTCTGGTAGCTCTAACTCATAGGCCACTTCTCCTTTACGGCTCAAAATCTTGAATGGTCCTACATATCTAGGTGCCAATTTCCCTTTGACTCCAAATCTCTTCACACCACGAAGTGGTGAGACTCTGATATAAGCTCTATCACCTACCTCACAGGTTACCTCTCTGCGTTTTGGATCTGCATAACTCTTTTGTCGGGATTGGGCTATCTTCAACCTGTCCTTTACCATTCTAACCTTCTCTTCGGCTTCCTTGATTAGTTCTGGTCCGAACAAATTACTTTCTCCTACTCCACTCCATAGTAATGGCATAGTACACTTCCTTCCATAGAGGAATTCAAATGGAGCAATCTCTATGCTCAATTGATAGCTATTATTGTAAGAAAATTCTGCATATGGCAGACTTTCATCCAACTAGATCCATAGTCTATCACACAAGCTCTTAACATATCTTCCAAAATCTGATTTGTCCTTTCCGTCTGTCCATCAGTCTGAGGATGAAATGCTGTGATGAATTCAAGTCTAGTTCCCAATGACTCATGCAATTGTTTCCAAAAATGCGAAGTGAACTGAGTTCCTCTATCTGACACAATACACTTAGGTACTCCATGTAGACACATAATCCTGTTCATATAGATCTTAGCCAATTTAGCACTTGTATATGTAGTCTTCACGGGTATGAAATGATCCACTTTAGTTAGGCGATCCACAATAACCCATATAGAATCGTATCCAGACCTAGTCCTTGGCAATCTTGTGATGAAATCCATACCAATCTTATCCCACTTCCAATTAGGTATTGGTAGTGGTTGCAATAACCCTGCCGGTTTCTGATGTTCCACCTTCACTCGACTACACACATCGCACAAGGCAATATGTTCCGCGATATCTTTCTTTAGATTGTTCCACCAAAATCTTTCTTTCACATCCATGTACATTTTGGTGTTACCCGGATGAATAGAATATGGTGAATTATGTGCTTCTTGCAGAATCAATTTCCGAAGTTCCGGATCTTGTGGAATGCAGATACGCTTTCCATACCATAAAGTTCCTTGTTCATCTTCATGGAATCCTTTTGCCTTTCCTTTACAAATTTTACTCTTAATCTCCTCTATTTCCTTGTCCAACTTTTGAGCTTCTTTGATCTTATCCAACAATGTTGGTTGAACTTCCAATGACATGAGATATCCTTTAGGCACTATCTCCAATCTTAGTTCTTTAAATTGGGCACACAAATCATCTGGCAATTCTCCTTTGGTGAGGCCATTCACATAAACTTTGCGGCTTAATGCATCCGCTACGACATTCGGTTTACCGGGATGGTATTGCAAACTCAAGTCATAATCCTTGATAAGTTCTAGCCACCTTCTTTGTCTCATGTTGAGCTCTTTTTGGGTGAAAATATATTTCAAGCTCTTGTGATCTGTGAATACTTCACATCGCTTTCCCAAAAGATAGTGTCTCCATGTTTTGAGTGCATGGAAAACAGAGGCCAACTCTAAGTCATGTGTAGGATAATTTACTTCATGAGTCTTGAGTTTTCTTGAGGCATAAGCCACAACTTTTCCTTCTTGCATCAATACTCCACCCAATCCTTGGTGAGATGCATCATAGTAGACTTAGAAATATTTCTCTAGATCTGGCAGACATAAAACTGGTGCTGACACTAGTCTTTTCTTCAACTCTTGAAAACTGGTTTCACATCCTTCAGTACAATCGAACTTCTTCTCTTTCTTAAGCAACTCCGTCATTGGTATAGGAAATTTCGAGAAATTCTCGATGAACCTTCTATAGTACCCGGCCAAGCCTAGGAACCTACGAACTTATTTAACGGATTTGGGAGATTCCCACTTAGTTACAGCTGACACCTTTGCGGGATTGACAGCTACACCATTTCCAGACACAATATGCCCAAGAAATCCAACTTCATTCAACCAAAACTCACACTTACTGAACTTGGCATATAACTTGTGCTCCCTGAGTTTCTCAAGAATCAAACGCAAATGTTCTTCATGTTCTCCATTGCTCTTGGAATAGATCAATATGTCATCGATGAATACCACAACAAACTTGTCAAGAAACTCCATGAACACCTTGTTCATCATGTTCATGAAATAAGCTGGTGCATTTGTTAGTCCAAATGGCATCACAGTATACTCATACAATCCATACCTAGTGGTAAAAGCAGTCTTAGATATATCTTGTTCTCTAATCTTTAGCTAAAAGTAACCTGATCAAAGATCAATTTTTGAGAACACACGAGCTCCTTCTAGATGATCAAAGCGATCATTGATTCTGGGTAAGGGATACTTGTTCTTTATGGTCACTTCGTTGAGTGATTGATAATCTATGCATAGCCTCTGACTTTTGTCTTTCTTCTCAAAAAACAGAACTGGTGCACCCCAAGACGAAGAACTTGGTTGGATAAATCCTTTCTGCAACTATTCTCCAAGTTGTTTCTTGAGCTCTTTTAACTCATCAACTGACATATTGTAGGGTCTCTTTGCTATGGGTCCAGATCCTAGCAATAAGTCAATCAAAAACTCCACATCCCTGTCTGGTGGCATTCCTGGTAATTCTTCCGGAAACACATCTGTGTACTCCTTCACTACTGGTACACTGTCTATGCTAACCCCTTAAGAGAATTTAGCTTACTCCCTTTGGGTTCAAAGTTAGACTTGAACCTAATCCGTTTCTTTTCTGGGGTTGTGAGTGTAACAGTTCTTCTGGCATAGTCTATTACTCCCTCATAACGGGTCATCAAATCCATGCATAATATTACATCCAATCCTTTGGATTCTAGTATTATCAGACTAGCTAGAAACTTGTATTTTCTAAACTCTATTACTATTTCATGACATCCAAAATTTACTATCATCTCTCCACCTAGGGAGCTTACCTTAATGGGACATCCAATTGTTTCAGTTGGGAGTCTATTTTTGTCTACAAATTCTCTTGAAATGAATGAATGCGATGCACCGATATAAAAAAGGATAAGTGCTGGAAAAGAATTAATATTGAACTTACCAACCACAACATCAGACTCATCATGGATTTCTTCCATGTTGATGTGGTTCACATGACCCTTCTGAAAAGGGTTTGGCTTGTTGTCTCCATTAGTCTTATTTTCTAGGCATTCATTTGCATAGTGCCCAACTTTCTTGCACTTAAAACATTCAACCTGAATGATGTCTCTCTTAGCTGGCTGATTCCCATTGCCATTTCCACTATGGTGACTCTTGTGTCCACTCTTGTTGCTGCGGTAATCACCATTGTTGTGTCCATGATGTTTATTGCTATCGTGGTGACAGTTAATGTTGTGGTGGTTGTTACGATTCCCGTGTTTGTGGGATCTAGAAACTCCACTTCCTTCACCAAAAGAACGCTTGTGAGACGATCTAGATCCATGCTTATCAAAATGGTGCTTCCTCTTCCTATTCACCACTTGCTTCATATTGCTTTCCAAGATGGTTGCTTTATCACACAGAGATTGATAAGTTGGAACATATGCAACAGATAGTTGCATGCTCATCTCATCATTCAACCCTTCAAGGAACTTCTCCTTCCTCTTTGCATCAGTGTCAACATCATCCGGTGCATAGCGTGCTAGATTGTTGAACTCCTCAATTTATTCTGCAACACTGCGGTGGCATTGCTTAAGGTTGTGAAATTCCTTCTTCTTCAAACTCATCACTCCTAAAGAGATATGAGCAGCACAGAATCCATCCTCAAATATTGCCCAAGTCACTTCTTCAATAGGGGTAGTGATTTGGAAGTTAAACCACCAAGTAGCTGCTGGTCCTTCCAACAGGTGTGCTGCAAATCTGACTTTCTCCTCATCAGTGTAACCAACTGTGACTAAGTCCTTGTTCACAAAACATAGCCAATCATTTGCTACAGTAGGATCAGTGGTTCCAGAAAACTTAGCAGGCCTCAATCTTAGAAACCTTGTGACCATATCAAAAGTTGTTGTTGTTGTTGTTGTTGTTGTTTTGATTTTGATTCTGACTGTCCATAAATTGAGTCATCATTTGCATCAAATGAGTCTGGGCTGTCATCAGCTGCTGCATCTCATTGCCATTGTTGTTTTGGCATGACAGGGAGGTATCTATGGTTTCAATAAGGATAAGTAATGATATATAACCCATAGTTACTAACATGCACATCACAACACATAGAAACAATCATAAATAATCAAGCACAAGATAAACTTTAGGATTCAAAACGAACAACAAGTTTTGCAAAGTGAACATACTAGCATAGTCATCCACATGTTGGATGATCTATGCGACTCGATAAATAAAAAGATGATAGATAGATAGATAGCCAAGTAGTCAGCACTACTCCTCCATATCGACTTCCTCCTCCACTAGAGTAAGTCCTGCTGCGTTGATTCCTGCCTTGTACTCCTCCACGCTGGTGGTCAAAGCATCGACCTTCGCCTGAAGCTCTCTCTTCTGCGAACGCAGCCTCTCAATCACCTCCTGTTGTATCTCTAGCTCAAGATCCTTGAGCTCCATCTCGGCCTTCATCTCATTGATCTTATTGTTCCTGTCTTGCACTCTCTTTTCATGGATCTTGAACCTCTTGTCTTGCTTCTCAAACCTAGTCTCCATCTCCTTGATGCTCTCCTCCTGCTCCTCAAAGGACTTGTCCTTCTCCCTCAACTGGACATGTAGCTCATGATTGCTAAGAATGACGTTGGTCCTATCAGTATCGAGGTTCCTAAGAAGGCTCTCTAGGTCCTGAAGATAGAAGCGTACATGCTCAATAGTCTCCCTAGTGGCCTCGTCATACACTATAGCCTCTCCCTCCTCGTCACGTCTCCCAAAGGTATGGAAGTAGAGGCCCTTGAGCTCGGCGGAGTGACGTCCACAAAGGCGCCCAAGTAGCTCCTGCATGGTGACGTCGAGTCCCTTCTCCTTGTCATCATGGAGTATCTTGAAGGCAATCTCCTCGGTGGGGGGCTCTGACTGGCGTCATGGCTGCAAGACTCTAAATCCCCATAAGTCCTTCCTCTCAAACTTCCTGAGCTGGAGTCCCTTGATGTTAGGGAGGGGAAGATTCAGCACATTGATGAGCTCCATGATACGGTATCCAAAATGAGTTCCCTTGAACTCCTCGGCGGTGCTGAAAACAAAGCTAGACATCTAATGCATAGGATAGAGAAAATTAAATACAATACAAGTATAGAGTACAACATAAGGTAGTAAAACAAAATCCAAAAACAAACACATATTTTCTCAATACACACAAGTCATGGTACGTGACCATCATGGCTCTCCTCTCCGTTCCACCGTAAGTTCACCTCTCCTCGTCGCCGGTGATCTCTCGTCGGGATCCTCCTCTTCCTCCACCTCAGTTTTCCTGTGCGACGATGACCTCTCCTACGTGGTGCTGGGAGGCCACGTATGTGCCTATTGTGGATCCAGATCTGGAGGTAGATCCGTCGAAAGGTATGATCATTATCTGGTCCAATTGGATCACATTGCAAACTTCCAAGGGTTTTGGGATCATAGGGCGCCCCCTTCATTCTGGTGAGTTGATCTCTTTGGGCGCGGAGGTTCTCTTTCAAACACATGTTGCTTTTGTTGGATCGTGTTCCATCTCTCCGAATGGGGACCACACTTGCATGGTTGTGGATCCCGAGGTACATAGCTCTGGCGCTGATCGGGATCTGCAGTCTTCAGTTATATCTAGCACCAGTGAGGCTGTTACATCTAGGTCTGATATTGGAGGGATCAAATGTTGGAATATCACTTACTCTACGTTACATGATCTGGATCGTGGCAGAATGAAGGCTTATGATGGTTCTCTTGAACTGTGTTCGAATAGTGGTAAAATTTCTCTTTTCAATGCAAAGGGCTATCATGTTGGACACCTTTTAGTTCCTCCTAGATCCAATTTCGGCATTGGTGAAAAGCTTTATTTTCCTGAGCACGTGGTTCGGATTGGTCGTATCTTGTCTGATTCGGTCAAGGATCTGGATTGTTTGCCTTCCAAGGAGATTATTGACAGGGGTCAGTCTGATTTATCTGTTGCCTCCTCTTTTAATGATGCTCCACTCTCGTTGGAATTAAATATATCTCATGGTATTAATTTCTCAAAAGATGTGAGGTCTAAATTCCATTCTGAAGTGCACCCTTTGGACAAGGCCAGGAATTTCATTCTTGTGATTTCGTTTGGTAGAGCTTGTTTCAAACTGGATGAGCTCTCTGTCAGTTTGGCTCTGGAATCTGTTATTGGTGGGGTTGGCAAGCTTTTCAAGGTATCTTTGCTTCGTGACAGAGTTTTCTCCTTCTGTGTGGCCTCCAAAATTGTGGGTTTTCACATTCTCAAAATGAGGAAATATGTTTGCTCCAAGTTTAAATGCTTCTTTCATCTTTGGGGCCGGGGTGGGCCTAACTGGTTCAGAGAATTCAAAGAATGGCAATTGGAAGCTGATACGGAATGGACTTTAGTCAGTCCCTCCAAAAGAAGGATGCAACTTGGTCTTCAAGCGCTTCATAAGGGAAAGCCTAAATCTATAATTAAATCCAATGCTTCAAAATCTAGGCGTCTTGTCTTTGCTGAGGAGCTGTCTTATCCTGCCTGCCATGGTTATGCTCCTAAAGTTTCTGAAATTCAGAGTGATCCAGTTTCTCCGGCCATTTTAGATGATGTTTTCTCGGAGGCTTTAGTTCCAATCCTTAAAGCCTTTACTATGATAAATAATTCGGTTGATTTAAAAGAGTCTGACGAAGATACTTACTCTGATCCCACGGGTTTCGAGGATGTTGTGGATGATATTATGTTTAGAGCTTGGGACTGCAGTAAATGTTTGAGTATGGGCCATAAAGTTGAGGTGTGCAAGCGTCAAAATAGATGTAAACAATGTTTCAATTATGGTCATGTTAAACGGGCCTGTCTGAACTGTTTCTCCTCTAGTCTGTAAAGATGGATTCCTAAAAAATCTTGTGTTAACCGTCCTGACCCTGACTCTGGAGAGTCCGTGCTAAAGACCCCGGTCGTTACAACTTCTAAAGGTATTGTCGTTTCTGAGGCGTGTCCTTCGCAGAGCTCTTCGCCGCCCCTACCCTCTCCTCTTCCTCCAGATTGCTCTCCTATGGCGAGTTGGGAAGTGGATCCTCTGGTATGGCTACCTTGGGGCCATGAGATCATTGCCGGTGGAGTAACCAGGTTGCCCCGTTCCTTCTACTATGCTACACAAGACCCAACTCCCCTGCATCAATCTTGGGTGGTTGCCATTGTGGAACCGAGGCCGCCTGCTGCTCTGTTTGATCATTGGAGGAATCACGTACATCAATTTCTGGTTGGGGCGCTGAATCGCCATGTGATTGAGGATCAGCCTAGTGTCTTTGGTGTTGGTATGTTCCATCTTAATGGTCCCAATGCTTCTCATGCTCTTGTTAACCATGGACATTATCAGTTGAACGATAGCTTTGTCATATTTGTTTTCTCTAATGATACGGAGAGTCATAGAGCTGAACATGGTTTTCGTCATGGTTGGCTGATGTTTTTGGGGGTGCCCCCAGATTACAGAACTGATGAGCACATTGCTAATGCCATCTCCACCTTCGGAAAGTTTCACTACTGGAATAGTAATGACCCAATCAATGATAGAGTTCTTGTTTATGCATCCTTCCCTTCACCTGCTTTGGTGCCTCGTGATGTGTACTTTGGTAAATTTGCTTCAGTGGGAGGGGTTATTGAATCTTGGACTGCTGCTGTTTTTATTCTTTCGGCTCACTTTGCTGATAACCTGCCTCCTGATGTGGATCAGATGCCTCCTGATGGCAACCCTCACCCCCTCCCTGGAGATTTGGCTGTTAATAACAATCTATGGGTGGGACCTCAATTCCCTGAAATTGGCTAGGACCATGCTCATTGGCAAGACAATAATGGGAATCCTGAGGCTAATGGGCAAGATCCACACAATCAAAATAATATGGAAGAGGAGCAGGAAGCTCAGGATTCCCAAGAGTCTATTGTGGTTGAGGATTCTGTACATGCAAACTCTTCTGAGGTGGCTCCTGTTGGACAGGAGCTTCAGTTGGGTCTAGGGCAAGTGGCAAATAACAACCCTTTGGGGCAAGTTTTCTATGATTTTTTGCATGTGGGACATGTACATCATACTGTGGGACCTGTTCTGCCTCCTGATATGTTATGGAGAAGGTTTTTTGATGGAATGCTACCATTGTTTTTGTCTTCCAAGCTCCCTTTAGCACTGCAGTCATCTCCTTTTCAGATGTTAAAAGCTAAGAGATCTTGGTCTGAAGCTTTCTTTCCATGGACTGATCTGTTTCAACAAGATTGGGTATCTCCAATTTTTGCTAACATGCCCTCTAGTGACAAGGTTTTAAAGATTTCCAAACAAAAGCCAGTTGAGACTCAGACCTTTGCAGGTGCAGCCTGATCAGAGGGAGCCAATTTTCTTGGCTACTAGTGAGATTACTCCTAAAGCAAAAGTTGTGAAGAAGAAGAAATTAATTGTTCAGTCTTCTGAGAGAAGATTCACCAGAAGTTTGCTTGCTTCTCAAGGGATGAGGCCAAAGTCGATTACTGACACTCCTACAAGACCCAGGAAGCGTGGACGTGCTGTCTTGCTTGTACCACATTTATTAGATCCAAGTACTGAGGGGGATGATGGCAATGATCTGTCTCATGAGGTGCCTCTGCCGGTTACCCCTCTGCATATATTGCAGGCTGTGGGGTCACAGCTCGGCATTGATCAGCAGGACCTCACGAAGAAGAAGCTTGAAGCCAATGCTGATGACAAGGTGGACAAAGTTTAGTTATGTGTAGGTACTGCTTTTGGAGGGTTAGACCATTATCCATAAATGGTATATTATAGTCTGTCTGTCTTTACTTTGAACCAAGTTGGTCAGTTTCTCAAGTCTGTCAGTTTTTCAAGTCTGTGTCTGGAGTTGTTTATGTCTTTGTTCAGTATCAGGTTGAGACAGTTATATCTCTATCAGTGTCAGTGGTCAGTGGTTTTGTGGTACTTGAAACTATGTCTCAAGTTGTGTTTTCAAATAGCCTTTGTTTTTAATGAATCATATTACTAAAAGGAAATGGCGTGTACTATGTTGGAATGTGAGAGGGCTTAATGCTGAAGTTAGGCAAAGAGCAGTTTTTAACAAGATTAATGAGAGTGAATGTGATATAGTTTGCCTGCAAGAAACCAAATGTGAATCTTTTGACTGGAGATTTATTCGCAAATTTTGTCCCAAGAGGTTTGATAATTTTGCTTATGCACCTTCTGTGGGTGCCTCGGGGGGAATTATTATTCTATGGAACTCTGCAATTTTTAATGGAATTTTGGTTGATACCCAGCATTTTGGTGTGATCATCAAATTCACATCATCACATAATAATGATGCCTGGACACTTGTTTCTGTGTATGGACCATGTACTGGGGTTGAGAGAGATTTGTTTGTTTCATGGCTATATAATTTAAATATTCCTTCAGATGAGAATTGGTTGATTATTGGAGATTTTAACTTTATTAGAGCACCTGATAACAGAAATAGACCTGGTGGAGATTTAAATGATATGTTCCTTTTTAATGAGATCATTGGGCACCTGGGTCTGCTTGAATTGCCTTTGAAAGGTCATGCATACACTTGGTCTAATATGCAAAGAACACCCTTACTTGAACAGTTGGATTGGTTCTTCACTAGCACAAATTGGGTATCTGATTATCCTAATTCTATGGTTCTACCTTTGGCTAGAAATGGGTCTGATCATACTCCCTGTGTGGTTAATATTGATACCAATATACCTAAAGCTAAGATTTTTAGGTTTGATAACTTTTGGGTTGATCTACCTGGGTTCCAAGATTGTGTGGCCTCTTCTTGGAGTAAGCAGTCTTTTAAAGCTTATAGTTCAGCCATTTTAGTGGATAAACTTAAAACTCTGAGACATGATCTGAGGAAATGGCATACCAGTCTCTCTAAACTGAAATGGCTAATCAAAAAAGGCAATGAATTCATTTTTTACTTTGACTCTCTTGAAGAGATTAGGCCACTGTTTCGTACTGAGTTTAACTTCAGGAAAATTGTGAAGGTGCACCTGGACAGGTTACTACTTGGAGAGTGTAATTACTGGCGTAAAAGGTGCACAATACGCTGGATACAACAAGGTGAAGATAACACTAAATTATGCCATGCAATGGATACTAAACGATATAGAAGAAACGCCATTTCTGCCTTAAGAGATGAGAATGGGGTGGAACACTCTGATCATGAGTCTATGGCTGGGTTACTTTGGCAGAATTATAAAGATAAGATGGGATGTTCGGAGGGGATTTCTATGCAATTTGATTTAGGTAATATGTTACAAAAAGTGGAGGGGTTGGATGATCTGACTGTTCCTTTTACTAAGAAGGAGATGTATGAGGTGGTGACCTCAATGCCTGTTGACCGTGCTCCTGGGCCGGATGGTTTTAATGGCCTTTTCGTTAAGAGATGCTGGCCTATCATTCAATCTGAATTCTATCAAATAGCCAAGGATTTTCATACGGGAACTCTAAAACTTGAGAATATTAATGGTTCATATATTACTCTGATTCCTAAAAAGCATGCTCCTATTAAGGTTAATGACTTTAGGCCAATATCTTTAACCAATGTATGTCTCAAGTTCTTAACTAAACTGGTTGCCAATAGGCTCCAGGATAAGATTCTGTCTTGTATTCACAAGAATCAATATGGGTTTCTAAGGAATAGGTCAATTCAAGACTTTCTGGCTTGGTCTTTTGAGTATTTGTTTCTCTGTCATACCTCTAAGAAGCCTATCATTATTTTAAAACTGGATTTTGCTAAGGCTTTTGATACCATTGAGCATGAGGCTATCTTGGAAATTATGAAGCACAAAGGTTTTAACTCAGTTTGGATTGGCTGGATGAAAGCAATCCTGTCATCTGGCAACTCTTCTATTCTGCTCAATGGGATCCCTGGTAAACAGTTTAAATGCAAGAGGGGTGTTAGACAGGGAGACCCTTTGTCTCCTATTTTATATACCCTGGGATCTGATTTGCTTCAATCTGCAGTGAATGAGCTCTTATGCTCTAGTGGTATCAGTTTGCCTATTGTTACCAATGAGAATGATTACCCAATAATACAGTATGCAGATGACACTTTGATGATTATGCCTGCTGATATGATTCAACTTAGGGCTCTGAAGGTTTTATTGCATAAATTTGCACTTTCTACTGGCCTTAAAATTAATTATAGCAAATCAATGATGGTCCCCATCAATGTCACTGATGACCAGGTCAAGGAACTGGCTGAAGAGTTTGGTTGTCTTGTGGGGTCCATGCCTTTTACCTACTTGGGGCTGCCTTTGGGTACTACTAGACCCACTATAGCTGAAATGCAACCTTTGGTGTGCAGACTTGAAAGGAAACTCACTTCTAGCTCTAGTTTTTTATCTCAGGGGGCTAGATTACAGCTCATCAACTCAGCCTTGTCCTCTATGCCATTACACTTCCTAAGTTCCTTGCAATTGGCTAAAGGATTAACTAAGCAGTTAGATCGAATACTCAAGCAATGTCTTTGGAGGAATAAACATGATGAGCCAAAGCCTGCTTTGGCAGCATGGGACATTGTCTGTTTGCCGAAGGAAAAAGGTGGACTTGGTGTTATTGATTTCAGAAGAAGAATGCTTCTCTGCTCATTAAATTTCTGGATAAATATTATAATAGTAAAGATATACCTTGGGTCAAATTAGTGAAACATACCTATTACATAGATAAGGTGCCTCATGCTGAAAATTTATGTGGTTCTTTTTGGTGGAAAGATGTTTTGAAACAAGTGGATAATTTTCGAGGGGTGGCAGCAGTGCACCAGGGTAGTGGAGACTCTTTTCTGTTTTGGTCAGATAATTGGGAACTAAATGGATCTACCAGGCCTTTAAAAGAAAGATACCCAAAACTTTTCTCATTTGTGCTCAATGAGAATTTATCTGCTGCCCAGGTTTATTCTACTGAGGATATCCATGATCTATTCTATTTGCCTCTGTCTATTGAGGCTTTTCAGGAACTGAGAGAGATTCAGAATGTGATGGTGGCTAACCCACTTTCTACACAGAAGGATGTATGGACTTATAGATGGGGGGACAGTTATGCCCCAAGTAAACTTTATAAGTGCATTTTTGACAATATAATGGCCCCTAAGGTTTATGTTTGGTTATGGAAATCTTGTTGTACCATGAAAACTAAGGTGTTTGCTTGGTTACTTCTGAAGGACAGATTGAACACCAGAGATTTATTGCAGAGGAGACATTGGAACGTTACTAATGATATACATTGTGAACTATGCCCTTCCAGAGCATATGAAGACAGATCCCATCTTTTCTTTGAGTGCAATTTTAGTGCTAGGATTTGGAATTACTTACAGATTGTTTGGTTACCTCTTGGAGATCTGCAGTTGATTGTTGCAGCAGCTAAAAGATCTTTTGGTCATCAGTTTTTCATGGAAGTTTTGATCACTGCTTGTTGGAATATTTGGTTAATTCGAAATGATAAAAATTTTAATCATCAGAGACCATCTTTCTCTCAATGGAAATCAAGATTTATTCGCGACATCAATCTACTTCAATATAGAATTAAGAAGAAATGGAGAGCTTCTCTGCTAGATTGGGTAGATGGTTTGCATTAGGGATCAAGACATGCTTAATGATCCTGCTTGTAATTAGTAGTACTAGTAATAGTTTCTTTCTTTTAGCTTTAACCATTGTAAGTATTTCTTTTGACTCTTTGTACTCTGTTTTTTCTATTAATAAATTGCTGTGGGGCTTTTGCCTCACAGTTTCATAGTCAAAAAAATACACACAAGTCATGGCATACAATATTCAATCACAAACACTAAGGTTCAAACATGACTTAGACAAATTTTTGCCATACCACATAGGTTGGTATGATAAAAATTATTAACGCGAGAAAACGACATGTGTGGTGGTCCAACTATTGGAGTACGTCACCACTCTCACTCACTAGTCAAGATAGCTATTTGGGCATCCTTGGAGGCAATATGTTTTTCTTGATCACAAGACTCCCATGCTAAGTCGATGATATCCTCCCTTAGACGTTTTATGGTGGTCTCTAAGTCTTGAGTATGCTTCTTCTCCTCTCTAAGGTCATTTTGAGTGTTGAGCATTCTACACTTGAGTCTTTATCCAATCTCCTTGATGGCATTCCATGCTGCATTCCTTGCAGAGTCAAAGAATGACATGTGCATTTCAGAGTTGGTGACCATGCAGAATCCCGACTCCTTGTGGTTGTCCTCCTTGTTTTATACAAGTGGAGTTGTACCCACCAATATTCTTCTCCTTCATCCATTACTAGAAATCCCTTGTACACGGCTTCACCATTTATCCCCAAGCTAACCATGAGGTTCTTGAGTGCCTTGGGAAACTCCGTCTCACATTCTAGGGTCATAGTCATTAGTGGTCCCTTCTTGACGGCTTCGTTGATGGCGGCCATCTAAAAATAGAGATGAGAAATAAGATTCAGAGAGGTTTACGAGATGAAAAGAGACAAGTGTGAAATTTACAAAGGGGTTGCATTTTACTAGTGGTTTCCTTAGTCTAATCCATCTTAGGGTCACAAACCTACAGGAAACACAGTGATCTGATACCATCTGTAAGACCTCACCCTTTAAGGTAAAGGCCCCTGTGATTGAAGTGCTAGTCTCTGGATCGAAATGCTAGCACCCACAGTTTAAGATGAAGTACACAGATACAAAGGTCATTATTATATTGTAATTCCAGGAGTACAATAGTTCTTACAACTCATTAGCCCAAGGCTAACACATAGAGTTCTCATTACAAAGTATATAAATAAAGTCTTCATCTTCATGTGCCACAGGCAAACATGTTGAGTGTAGACTCATAACCCTACTCACCATCAGAGTAACTTGCAACATAATAAGTTACAACCACAAGGGTTCAATACATTTGGAATTGTATTGGAAAGTGATATCATAGTTATATAGTAGAGACTATCAACTACATGAATTTGGCTAAGTGTGGTTTCAGGCTGACTTTGCACAAAATAGTTTTATCCTACTAGTTGAAAACACTAAGTTTTTCTTTACAAAAACACTAAGGTACCACCAATAGACATTGGTGAACCACTACCCTTGTTCACCCACCATTTTTAACTTAGATAAATTGGGATGAGGAGATGCTTGATCATTTCAATGTCTTTGATGCTCAACATTGTCCATTACCGGGGACATGGCAAAGTACTTAGGTTTTACCCTCTCGAGAGGTGGTGCATTTTCCCCACAAGACTCGACATGCATCGAGACGAGAATTTTTAGAAGCATTCCCTCATACCACCATGGACGCATTCCACCCTATCAACCCTACCACCAACTGTCCATCTAGCCGAGTTCTTGCAACCTAGTTGGTCAAGGCAGAGCCCATATGTCATGTGGTTGCACTAGAAGATTCTCAACACTAAACATATCAAATCTCTTTGTTCCTGGGTGGCCATACACAAGTGTGATACACAGGGTAATCCATAGATATGGGCCCTGTGTAACCACTCAACACAAACCATTCTTCCCATTCCACCCAGGTGTTTCATTAACAAGTTGTTTTCTTAGTTAAAAACATATAGGCATAACCTTTCCATAATATCATAGCATGAATTTTCACCCTTGAATTCTAATATCTAGGCTAAGCATACTAGCAAAACATGTCTCTTAACTTAGGAAAATTTCTACCAAGATATTATCTATAGGATCTACCATAGCATAACATATACTTTGAAAATCACCATGCAAATCCTACTAAAAATAATACTAGTGAAATAGGAAAATAATGGGACGAAAATATGAAGTATCACTTGCCTTGGTAGCTAGGGGAATAGACACAATTCTCACAATCACACTCTCCACAATCCACAAAATCTACATAACAATTCATATAACAAAATATTCACAAATCAATATACATACAAAAATAATATGAATGCATGCAAAATGTAATGGGATGTTTTGCCACACTTTTAAAATTATACTCTGCTGTACTGAAGACAAAGAATATAATCTAAAGTCTAAATAACACAAAAACCACCTAAAAATAATATACTAAATAATTTATATAGTCAAAATAGGCCTACAAATGCTTCTGCATAAAATCCTAATTTTTCAGAACCAAATGGCCAAAACAGGGCAATAGATGCAAACTTCTCAATTTTCTGAATCCATTGACATTTTATTTGCAATTTTTGGATTTACAGAACAAAAGTTATGGATTTTACAAGTTTAAACATCTAATAGATAAAATCCTGGATTTTTAAATAAAAAACAGAGCCACGCGGCAGCATCTGATTGGCCGATACCGCTTCGGGTGGATCACGCACGTGAGCCGCAGGATTTAAGTGGCATCCTGCGGTCCAGATCTAAGCGTACCTGTTCGTTATTAGATCTAACCTAGACCACTGGATCTAGATCCAGTGGATCACGCTGCTCTGACCAAAAGGCAGCGGCGGAAATGGCCACTGCGGCGGTGACACCTCTGTAGGTGACGAGCCGGTGAGGTTAGGGGGCAGGAGAGGGGGCACTGGTGCTTACCAAGGTCGCGAGGATGAGGGGAAGCTCAACATGGTCGCGATTGGGGCGGGGGTGCACGAACACGGGCTCAATCGCTCGACGGAGTTCGGCCGCGCTTCGGGTGATGGTAGACGACGCTGGGGGCGACGACCTGGGGCACAATTGGACAAACAATAGGCATTATAAGGTGCGCAAGGCAAAAGGGAACACGGTCGCATGAACCAGAGGCCAAGGGGAGCACTGGACTCACCGTAATGCGTCACCGGAGTTTGTTAGTACTACGGCGGTGCAAAGCGAAATAGGAGTAGCCTGGCGGCGCTCTGGTGGTGCTGGGTGGGGGGAAATGACGCGGAGAGGGAGGGGATTAAGTAGCCGAGGCGAGGGACGAGAATCACACACGAATCAATCGGCAATTTAAGTGCATTTGCGTCCGCTTTGAAAGGGGATGAAAGAGCCGGCGAGCTGGTCATCGCGCGGGATTTGGGGAAGAAGGGTGAGGTGGCAGTGGGGCCCAGCTGTCAGTGAGGGGGATGCACACGCGTGGGTGAGAAACATAGGGGAGAGGGGGTTTCTCGGGTGGGCTTGTGGGCTGCTAGTGGAGTTGGGCCAGAAGGGTTGTCAGCTTCTATTTTTTCCTTCTTTGCCTTTTTCTTTTTTGTTTTGAATTTCCAAAAGAGATTTGAATGGGCAATTCAAAACCAAATCAATTCAAACTTTCACCAAAATTCTATGTGGTGACCCTAGTGTTTAAAAGTGTGTCAAACACATCAAATCACTCCAAAAACATTTCGAGGTCATAAAAATAAAAATAAAACCATGCCCCATACATGTAATTTAAAAGGGGTATAAAATAGGGTTTTGCTAGGGTTTTAACTTTGAATTTTTTGTGCAAAGTAAATATGCCATGATGATATGAATGAAATAACATGGTTTTGAATTTGACGAAATTTGGGATGTTACAAGATCTAAATCTCTAAACCCTTCTCCACCACCATATCCATCTTCCACCACTTGTAATCTCCAATTGGCGACATTGTAAGACCCTTTTCTAGCAACCTTATGATCTCTATTACAATGTTTATGATTGTCGATTTGATCTCTATGTGTGAGTAATTATCCTTGGTCTAAGGGCTTCGGCCTAGCCACGTATCTTTTGTGCATGTTATCTATCATAGATGGGATCATGTATTAGTTTGTATCATGATGATTGTAGTACCCTCTCTTGCCTCAATCTAAGGACTTGTCAGGTACCCAAGACCCCGAGGATTGATCCAGGTAAAGGGAGTGTGAGTAATGACTGATCTGTAGGATAGGAACCCTAGTGACAGAAAGGGTAGTTCGGCTGTATGTGAGGAATTTACTTGGGATTAATGGTGACATCACGATGCATATCATTAGTACTCTTCCTTCTATGGATGAGACTAGTAGGTTATTGCTATAAGCGGTTGTGGAGGCAATAACAATTATAGATGCACTGCCCACTTGTAATTAACTTGCTCTAACAATTACATGCATAATTTATTATTATCTATTATTCCCATCAGATGTTTTGCACAGCTACTGGTGAAAACCGAAGACCCTAGGCCCTCTCTCTCCATCGTCAAAAACAACAACAAGATCACAAACTCTTGGTCCGGTGAAAACGCAATAGGAATTCTAAAACTCTCAAAGGTCCATTTAAGTAATCTCACTTTGCTTTCTGCTTCCTGAGGATTCGATAAACCTAGGTCTACTAGGGAAAAATAGCTATACTACACCTATAATCCAGGTCGAATGTATCAACCCTTTTTCTGGCGCCGTTGCCGGGAAGCAATAGATACCCTGGTGAGGTTAGTAGGAACCTTGCTAGTTTTAATTCTCGTTTTTAATTTTTTTAGTTTGCTTTTAGTTTTTAGTTGAAAAACCAAAAAAATTAGTTAGTCTTTTAATTCTTGTTTTATCATCATTAGTATTTGTTTAAGAAAATCCAAAAACATAGGAAGTATGTCTGAAAAGAAACTTGGGGAGTTTGCAACTCCCAATAATGATTATTTGCATACTCCTATTACTCAGCCAGCAATTGCCGCCGAAGACTATGAAATTAAGCCCCACTATTTAAGTTTGGTTCAACATAATCAATTTAGAGGCTCTGCTGTATAATATGCAGGTATGCAGTTAAATACTTTCACTGAAATATGTGATATGATGCGCATTAAAAATGTTGACCCCGGTGTGGTCAAGTTGCACTTATTTTCTTTCTCTCTTAGAGGAAGAGCAAAAGAATGGTTGCTATCTTTGCCTAAAAATACTATTACATCATGGGTGGATTGTACTTATTTATTTATGACAAAATTCTTTCCACCCGCAAATACTATGCAACTCAGATCTAATATTACTGGTTTTAGACAGGAAGAGCGTGAGCCACTAGCGCTTGCATGTGAGAGAATGAAAGAATGCATGAGAAACTGTCCCAACCATGGGATGGAATATTGGTTAATTCTCCATTTATTTTATAATGCTCTTAACCCTGTGTCTAATTCTATGCTAGATACTGTAGATGGAAGAACATTTATGGGTAAGCAAATTACCGAAGCGAAGCAGCTATGATACGTCGGAAATGTATCTATAAATTTTGATGTTCCATGCTTGTTTAGTATCTAATTTTCTTTGCTTTGTCTACAATTTGAGGTGTTTTTATATGTTTTCTGGTACTAACCTATTAACAAGATGCCACAGTGCCTGTTGCTTGTTTTCTTGTGTTTTTGGTTCTAAAAAGGCAGAAAATCAATATTCTCGTAATTGGACGGGAAAAAAGCCAAAGTCAATATTTTGCCGTGGGGAACACGGAGCTATAAGACGAGACGGAGGAGGGACTCAACGGGGCCACACCTCTGGCTGCGTGGGTGGGTGTAAGATCCCTCCTTATTAAAGGAAAAGATCCCTGTGATTGCAATGCTAGTCCCTGGATCAATGCTAGCATCCACAGTTTAAGATGAAGTACACAGATACAAAGGTCGTTTATTACAGTCATTCCAGAGATAAAACATAGTCTTTTACAACTCATGGCAAAAGGCCTAATACAAGAGTTTATGGAATATGTAAATAAACATAAGTCTTCATCTTCATGTGCCACAGGCAAGCATGTTGAGTGTAGACTCATGACTCCTATTCATCATCAGAGTAACCTGCAACATCATAAGTTACAGCCACAGAGGGTCAATACTTTGGAATAGTATTGGCAAGTGATACCTTAGTATATATTTAAGTGGACTATAATACTATATGCATTTGGCTGGTGGAGCTTAGGCTTGCATTGCTCAAAATAGATTTTTCCTTAACTTTTTGAAAATACTAAATTTTTGTTTGGCAAAGACTATCCCAAGGTATCTACCAATCAAAGACTGAAGATCCACTCAGGGCATCTACCAATCAAAGACTGAAGATCCTTTAACCCTTGTTCACCCACAAGTTTTATTCAGAAATTGGAGTGATGAGATTCTTGAAGTTTCCATGTCTTGATGCTCAAATTGTCCTTTACCAGGGACATGGCTAAGTACTTAGGTTTTACACTCTGCAGAGGTGGTGCACTTTCCCCACAAGCCTTGGTTTCCCAAGACATGATCCTTCAGTAGCCTTTCCTTAGTCAAATGGACGCGCTCCAACCTATCAACCCATCTACCACCCACTGTCCAAGAGACTAAGTTCCAGCATCCTAAGATCATGGCAGAGCCCATATTACCAAGTGGTTGCACTTGAAGCTTCTCAACATTTGACAACTCAAATCTCTTTGTTCCTGGGTGGCCATCCACAAGTGAGATACACAAGGTTCACCAGTACCCCTGGCCTTGTGTAACCACTCAACATATCCCATTCTTTCCATTCCAAAAAGGTGAGTAATTTTCTTAGTTGTTTTGTTTAATAAAAACAAGTCCTTAGACTTAGAATATTTTTCCATAGTGTGAATATATAAACCACCCTTGTTTTCTAGTAGCTAGGCTAAGCATGGCATGGCAACTTATCTTTAGGGAATTCTCCTAGCAATTCTAGCATTCTATTCTAAATAGGATTCCACATCATCAATTGACAAAAGTAGCATGCAAGTCCTAACAAAATATATCTAATGCAAGTATAAAATATAGGTATGGAATATTCATGAAGATATCACTTGCCTTGGTAGTGTGGAGAGTAGCACTCGTCACAATCACAATCACTAGCAAAATCTACACACAAAGTTATAGCACACAATTACACACAAATATATACAAACAAAAATATTATGAATGCATGCATGCATGAATCTACCAAGTGATGATTTTTGAAAACTCATCCAAGCAAGTGCATGAATACAGAAACTAAACAAGTCACAAAATAGCCAAGGCAACTTAAATAGCCCTAAAAAAATACTAAACTAAACTTATATTCAAAAAGGCCTCAAACAAGTCTCTGCAATTTAAGCACATCTAATGGTTACTATTTGCTAAACAAAAAGGATAGGCAGAAAGGTCTTGTTTTTCTGAATCCAACGGTATAAAGTTTGCAAAATTCTAACGTGGGATTCAAAAGATATAGGCATTTGAATTTGGATCAAATTTCTGGTTTTAAATCTATTTTCAGATCTAACTTAGCCACGTCATGCTCTTATTCGCCTGCATCAAGAGACCGGATCGAGCTCCACAACCGTAGGCTCTAAATGAAAACTAGCGGCTCAGATCGCATACCGCTTCGGGGTTAAGTGGATCTATCCTAGCGCTACGATACAGATCTAACGGCTGCTATTTCTCTGGCCAAGAACTGGCGGCGGAGCGGTGGCTACCGGCGGCGGAACTGTCGGTCGATGACGTTGCCGACGATGCAGACGGAGAGGGAGAAGGAGGAGTAGCTCACCGGGCTCAGGAGGTCACGGCGAAGCTCGTCGTACTTGCGGTTGGTCAAGGGGCGCCGCACGGCCGATTGCTCACCGGAGTTCGTGGGCGCGCTGCGGCCGGGTGGTCGTCGTGGACGTCGCTGTGGATCACCCCAAGGCAAGGCGAGGACACGGTTAGATTCACAGGGTCAAGGCGAAGTAGTGAGCGTGAACGGAAAGGCGAGGGGCGGTCTGTACCTTCCGGAAAAACTCGTCGGAGTAGATGTCGCCGTCGGTGCTCGCGGTGTCAAGTGGAACCGGCGACCTGGGCAGTACAAGACGGACTAGTGAGGTCAGGAGGTGCGCCAAGACATGCTGAGTCAGATTGTAAGAACGAGAGGCAGAGGGGAGCTCTGGACTCACCGGAATCGATCGTCGGAGAGGCTCTGTCTACGGCGGGGCAAAGCTGATTGAGGACAGCCTGGTGGCGGAGTGAGTGAGGTGTTTGGGGGAAAAAGATCACGAGGCAGAGAGGATCTTATAGCCGGGGAATCGACAGGAAACGCTCGAGGATAAATGCCCATTTACGCCGCGCCATTACCGGCCATCACTGCTGCAGCGACGTGGTCGTCGGGCGCGATCTGGGAAGACGAGGGCGACGTGGACCGGCCCGCCACAACAAGAGTGCGAGGTGGCGGTGGGGTCTGTCTGCACGACTTAACGCGCAAGGCCAAGGCAGTGAGAAGGAAAAGGAGATCCCCGTGGGGCTCATTGGGCTTGTTTTGTCATGGGCGATTCGCCGCCGCCCTTTTCTTTTCTTTTAGGCCTTTTCTTTTCTAATTACATTTTATGAATAGAATTTGATATGAATTCAAATCCTTTTGAATTCAAACTGCTTTGGGGATTTTTGCAGGGTTCTGTGGGTTCATAAACAATCAAATATCCTAGTGGTTACCTTGCAAAGGCTTAGACAAGCTTGGGTTTCAAAATAAACAGAGATTTGCTCTAGTTGCAAATATTTGAAATAGGGGTTTGAAACTATTTCTAAATTTGGAATCTTGGGTTTAAATGCTACTCCTAATATTTCCAACCATGGAGGCAAGCAAACAAGGTCATGGACAAACAAATCCCAAAGGGTGGTGGCCAATTGAGACAATTTGCCCACATGAAATCATAGCTCAAACTTCTGCCTCTAAATGATTTTGAGAAAACCCTATATGAATGAATGATGCAAGGATGAAATGAATGAGTTTTTGAAACATGATTTTTTTTGGGATGTTACAAATCTAACCCCCTTAAAATGAATCTCGCCCTCGAGATTCGGATTGGCTAGCAAATAGGTGAGGGTGGTCTTTCCGAAGATCGTCTTCTCTTTCCCATGTAGCTTCTTCTTCGGAACGATGGTTCCATTGTACTTTGCAAAACTTGATGGTTTTTGTCCTTGTGACTCTTTCTGTAGTCTCAAGAATCTTGACAGGCTTTTCTTCATAGGTGAGATCACTTTCTAGTTGAACTTCTTCCAAAGATATGGTATCTTTCAAAGATGTTTCTTCCATTTCTGGGTGACATTTCTTGAGCTGGCTCACATGAAAAACATTATGGACTGCTAATAAAGATGCTGGCAGTTCAATTTCATATGCAGCTTCTCCCTTGCGACTTAGAATGTTGAATGGTCCTACATATCTTGGTGCTAACTTTCCTTTGACTCCAAATCTTTTTACTCCACGAAGTGGTGATACTCTAAGATAAGCTCTATCCCCAACTTCGTAAGTGACTTCTCTACGCTTAGCATCTGCGTAGCTTTTTTGTCGAGACTGTGCTATCTTCAATCTGTCTCTAACCAATTTGACCTTTTCTTCGGCGTCTTTGATAAGATCTGGTCCAAACAAACTTCTTTCTCCCACACCATTCCATAGCAATGGGGTGGTACACTTTCTTCCGTATAGAGACTCGAATGGTGCCATCCCAATACTAGATTGGCAACTGTTGTTGTAAGAGAACTCTGCGTAAGGCAGACTTTCATCCCAACTTGCCCCATAGTCTAGGGCACATGCCCTCAACATGTCTTCAAGAATTTGATTAGTCCTTTCTGTTTGTCCATCAGTTTGAGGATGAAAAGCAGTGCTGAATTCCAACCTCGTTCCTAGAGATTCATGAAGCTGTCTCCAAAAGTGAGAAGTGAATTGAGTTCCTCTATCAGACACAATACTCTTAGGTACTCCGTGAAGGCATACAATTCTGCTCATGTAGATTTTGGCTAACTTTGCACTGGTATAAGTTGTCTTTACGGGTATAAAATGAGCCACTTTAGTTAGGCGATCTACGACTACCCATATGGAATCATACCCTGACCTGGTCCTTGGTAATCCGGTAATGAAATCCATACCAATATTTTCCCACTTCCATTCAGGAATAGGCATTGGTTGAAGCAAACCTGCTGGTTTCGATGTTCGCTTTCACTCTACTACACACGTCACACAAGGCAATGTGTTCGGCGATGTCCCTTTTAAGATTGTTCCACCAAAACCTTTCTTTCATATCCATATACATTTTGGTGTTTCCCGGGTGAATAGAATACGGAGAGTTATGGGCTTCTTGTAAAATCAGTTTCCGGATCTTGTGGAACACAAATACGTTTCTCGTGCCATAAAGTACCTTGTTCGTCCATATGGAAACTTTTAGCTTTCCCTTGGCTAATCCTTTCCTTGATCTCTTCGATCTCTTTATCCGTCTTTTGGGCTTCTTTAATCTTATCCAACAGAGTGGGTTGAACATCCAAAGACATGAGATGTCCTTCCGGCACAATCTCCAACCCGAGTTCCTTGAATTGCTTACACAAGTCATCTGGCAATTCACCTTTGGTAAGGCCATTTACAAACGCTTTACGACTTAGGGCATCTGCTACTACATTTGCTTTACCGGGGTGGTATTGCAAATTCAAGTCGTAATCCTTGATAAGTTCTAGCCATCTTCTTTGTCTCATATTGATCTCCTTCTGGGTGAAGATATATTTCAAGCTTTTATGGTCGGTGAATACTTCACAACGTTTTCCCAAAAGGTAATGTCTCCATGTTTTGAGGGCATGGACAGCGCTAACTCTAAATCATGAGTAGGATAATTTACTTCATGAGTTTTGAGTTGTCTCGAGGCATAAGCCACAACTTTTCTGCCTTGCATAAGTCGGCACCTAATCCTTGATGAGAAGCATCACAATATACTTGGAAATCCTTTTCCAAATCTGGCACAAGATCTTGGTCTTGACACAAGTCTCTTCTTTAATTCTTGAAAGCTGAGTTCACATCCTTGGACCAAGCAAATTTCTTATCTTTCTTTAACAATTGTCATTGGTTTAGCAACCTTAGAAAATTTTCAATGAATCTTCAGTAGTAACCTGCTAAACCAAGGAAACTACGAACCTCTTTTACATTCTTAGGAGATTCCCATTACATCACAAATTAAACTTTAGCAGGATCAATTGCTACACCATCCTTTGTCATAACATGACCAAGAAATCCAACTTCCTCTAACCAAAACTCACACTTGCTGAATTTGGCATAAAGCTTATGTTCCTTAGTTTCTCAAGTATCAAGCGTAGATGTCTTTCATGCTCTTCCTTGCTCTTGGAGTAGACTAAGATGTCATCGATGAAAACGACAACGAACTTGTCGAGAAATTCCATGAACACTTTGTTCATCATATTCATGAAGTATGCCGGAGCGTTGGTTAAACCAAAAGGCATCACAGTGTACTCATACAATCCATACCTCGTGGTAAATGCTGTTTTAGGTATGTCTTGCTCTCTTATCTTGAGTTGAAAATAGCGACCGATCAAGATCAATCTTCGAGAACACACATGCTCCTTCTAGCTGATCAAACAAGTCATTTATTCTTGGCAAAGGATACTTGTTCTTAATGGTTACCTCGTTGAGAGAACGGTAATCTATGCATAACCTTTGAGTTCTGTCTCTCTTTTCTACAAACAAAACTGGAGCTCCCCAAGATGAAGAACTTGGCTGGATGAATCCTTTCTGCAATTGTTCTTCAAGTTGTTTCTTGAGTTCCTTAAGTTCGTCAACTGACATTTTATAAGGCCTTTTTGCCCTTGGTCCAGAACCTGGTTCCAAATCTATTATAAACTCCACGTCTCTATCTGGTGGCATTCCCGGTAACTCTTCTAGGAACACATCCGGATACTCACACACAATTGGCACACTGTCCATGCTAACCCCCTTAAGAGAATTTAGCTTGCTTCCTTTAGATTTAAATTTGGACTTAAATGTTATCCTCTTACCTTCAGGGGTTGTGAGTGAAATTGTGCGATTTGCACAATCTAGTACTCCCTCATACTTAGCCATCCAATCCATTCCCAAAATTACATCCAATCCTTGGGAATTTAGGATTATTAGGTTTACTGGAAACTTATGTTTTCCGATCTCTATGACTAGATCCCGGCATCCAAGACTCACTATCATATCCCCTCCCGGAGAGCTAACTTTTATCGGACACCCAATGTTTTCAGATGCAAACCCATTTATATCAACAAACGCTTTTGATATGAATGAATGAGATGCACCAGTGTCAAAGAGTACAAATGCTGAGATGGAATTGAGTCTGAACTTACCAGCAACGGCATCAGGTTCTTCATAGACCTCCTCCACATTGATGTGGTTAACCTGTCCTTTCTGAAAAGGATTGGGCTTGTTAGGTCCTTCAACGTTCTTCTCAGGGCTCATTAGCATAATGCCCCAGCTTCTTGCATTTGAAGCATTCAACCTGACTGTTGTCCTTCTTAGGTTGACTTCCACTTCCACTTCCACTTCCACTCTGGTGGCTCTTATATCCACTCTTGTGGTTCTTGTACTTATCATTGTCATGACTGCGATGATGCTTGTTGTCACGACGGTTGTGGTTGTGGTGCTTGTTAAACTTCCCATGCTTGTGGGATCCTGAGCTGACACTATCATCATAGTGAGATCGTTTATGAGACGATCCCGAGCTATGCTTGTCGGAGTGTTTCCTCTTTCTACTCTCAACTTGCTTCATTTTATTCTCCACAATAACAGCCTTGTCACACAGCGACTGATAAGTTGGAACATATGCCATGACAATGCAGATTCAGTTCGTCATTCAAGCCTTCCGAAACTTTTCCTTCCTCTTGGCATCGTGTCAACCTCATCCGTGCATAGCGCCAAATTGTTGAACTCTTCAATATATTCAGCCACTGTGGTGGTATTGCTTCAGTTGTGAAATTCCTTCTTTTCAGGCTCATCATTCCTGGTGAGATATGTGTAGTCAAAAGCCATCTTCAAAGATAGCCCAAGTCACTTCATCAATAGGCGGTAACTGAAGTTGTCCCACCATGCGTGCTGGTCCTTCCAACAGATGTCTGCGAACCTGACCTTTTCAGCATCTGTGCATCCCACGGTCACTAAGTCTTTGTTCACGAGCGTAGCCAATCATTGGCCACCATGGGATCGTTCGAAAACTTAGCTGGCCTCGCAGAAATCTGGTGAGCATATCAAAACTGGAGGGTTGTTGTTGTTGTTGTTATTGTTATTGGGGTTGTTGTTGTTCGTTACGGATGAACGTCGTCATCATTTGCATAAGCTGTGTTTCGCATTCATCATTTGTTGCATTTCCGGGGTAATGTTGGGGTTGGGGTTGGTGTTTGCGCGACGGGGAGGCATCTGTGGTTTATTCATATAGAGATAAGAATGAGATACCCTTACATGATTTATGCACAATACATCACACAAGCAGACATATAGCATGCAACACAAGGATAAAGCTAAACAACAAGATAACAAAAGTCTCAAAGTACAAACACACAAGTGGCAAGCCATCCACATGTCAGATGGTCCAACAATAAGTTCACAAATAACAAGTGCGGTAAATAAAGATAACGAGTAGTCAAATCTACTGTCGGCATCAATTTCCTCCTCGACAAAGGTAAGACCTGCTCTCCATTGCTGTCTTGTTCTCCTCGATGGTAGTGGTCAAAGAGTCGATCTTGGCCTTGAGAGCCCTCTTCTGGGAACGAAGCCTCTCAATCACTGTCTGCTGCTGCTCTAACTCGAAGTCCTTGGACTGCAGTTCCTCGGTCATATCACGAATCCTTTTGTTCCTATCTCGACACGCTTCTCTTGACTCTTGAACTTACGGTCTTGGGTCTCGAACTTCGTCTCCATCTCCTTGACTATCTCGTCCTGCTGCGCAAAGAGCTTGTCCTTCTCGCGAAGCTGCACCTGGAGCTCGTCATTACTAAGCATGACGTTGGTCCTATCGGTATCCACGTGCCTAATAAGAGTCTCTAAGTCCTGGAGGTACAGGCGTATCGGCTCTGCTGTGACCCTCGAGTCGTCCTCAAAGTCGATGGACTCTCCGTCGTCATCACGCCTTCCGAAGGCGTGGAAGTGAGTGCCTCTAACCTGTCGGGAGTGACGTCCTAACATCGTCCCTATCGGATCCTGCATGACAACCTCTATGCCTCTCTCCTGTCATCGTGCATAAGCTTGAAGACGATGGCCTCCGTAGGCTCGGTCAAGGCGTCTGGCTGGTTCACCTTGAAGCCCCAAAGGTCCTTCCTCTCAAACTTGGTGAGTGGGTGCACCGTAATGATAGGAAGAGGAGATCGAGTAAAGTAGTAAGCTCTACGATACGAGGACCAAAACGGGTAACTGGAACTCCTCAACAAAGGTCACGGATGGCAATAGGCATCTATTTATAAGATTGAAAAGTTAGAACAACACAATTTAAGATAAACAAGATAAACATTCAAACACATTCTTGGGACACACAAAAATTATACAAGTCATGCATACAAGAATCCATTACATCAACCAAGGTTCAAACTTATTTAAGGTATCCTTTTGGAAAATAAGGTGATAGGTGGTGGTCCAACTAACGGCGCGCTTACAATCCTATCTCATTGGATCTGGTGGCTAACACAATGTTCCTAGTGGCAATCACCCTATCTTGTTCACATGCTTCTATCACTAAGTCTATAATATCTCCTCTTAAGGATTGGTTGGTGATTTCCAACTCTTGGGTATGTTCCTTCTCTTTCTCTAAGTCTTTTTGGAGGTTGAGCATCTTGCACTTGACTCTAGCACTTAGTTCCTTGATAGTCTTCCAAGCTGCTTCTTTTGCTGACTCAAAGAATGTGGTGTGCATAAAAGTGTTGGTGTACATGCAGAAGCCCTTTTCTTTGTGGTTGTCTTCCTTATTCTTGTACAAGTGAAGTTGCACCCACCAATACTCCACTCCATCCTCCATCACTGGAAAGCCTTTGTACACTGCTGCACCATGTACTCCCATGGTTTCCATGAGGTCCTTGAGAATCTTGGGAAACTCAGTCTCACACTCCAAAGTCATGGTCATGAGTGGTCCTTTCTTCACGGCTTGGACGGAGTTCATCTACAAATAGAGATGAGAATGAGAAGATTAGAAAAGTTTACGAAGAATAGACAAGTGTAGAAGAAGTTAAAATTTTCCTTAGTGGTTTCCAATCCTAGGGTCATAATCCTATAGGCAACACAAAGTGCTCTGATACCATCTGTAAGATCCCTCCTTATTAAAGGAAAAGATCCCTGTGATTGCAATGCTAGTCCCTGGATCAATGCTAGCATCCACAGTTTAAGATGAAGTACACAGATACAAAGGTCGTTTATTACAGTCATTCCAGAGATAAAACATAGTCTTTTACAACTCATGGCAAAAGGCCTAATACAAGAGTTTATGGAATATGTAAATAAACATAAGTCTTCATCTTCATGTGCCACATGCAAGCATGTTGAGTGTAGACTCATGAATCCTATTCATCATCGAGTAACTGCAACATCATAAGTTACAGCCACGAGGGTCAATACTTTGGAATAGTATTGGCAAGTGATACCTTAGTATATATTTAAGTGGACTATAATACTATATGCATTTGGCTGGTGGAGCTTAGGCTTGCATTGCTCAAAATAGATTTTTCCTTAACTTTTTGAAAATACTAAATTTTTGTTTGGCAAAGACTATCCCAAGGTATCTACCAATCAAAGACTGAAGATCCACTCAGGGCATCTACCAATTAAAGACTGAAGATCCTTTAACCCTTGTTCACCCACAAGTTTTATTCAGAAATTGGAGTGATGAGATTCTTGAAGTTTCCATGTCTTGATGCTCAAATTGTCCTTTACCAGGGACATGGCTAAGTACTTAGGTTTTACACTGCAGAGGTGGTGCACTTTCCCACAAGCCTTGGTTTCCCAAGACATGATCCTTCAAGAGCCTTTCCTTAGTCAAATGGACGCCCAACCTATCAACCCATCTACCACCCACTGTCCAAGAGACTAAGTTCTAGCATCCTAAGATCATGGCAGAGCCCATATTACCAAGTGGTTGCACTTGAAGCTTCTCAACATTTGACAACTCAAATCTCTTTGTTCCTGGGTGGCCATCCACAAGTGAGATACACAAGGTTCACCAGTTCTGGCCTTGTGTAACCACTCAACATATCCCATTCTTTCCATTCCACCGGTGATTCATTAACTTAGTTGTTTTGTTAAATAAAAACAAGTCCTTAGACTTAGAATATTTTTCCATAGTGTGAATATATAAACCACCCTTGTTTTCTAGTAGCTAGGCTAAGCATGGCATGGCAACTTATCTTTAGGGAATTCTCCTAGCAATTCTAGCATTCTATTCTAAATAGGATTCCCCATCATCAATTGACAAAAGTAGCATGCAAGTCCTAACAAAATATATCTAATGCAAGTATAAAATATAGGTATGGAATATTCATGAAGATATCACTTGCCTTGGTAGTGTGGAGAGTAGCACTCGTCACAATCACAATCACTAGCAAAATCTACACACAAAGTTATAGCACACAATTACACACAAATATATACAAACAAAATATTATGAATGCATGCATGCATGAATCTACCAAGTGATGATTTTTGAAAACTCAACCAAGCAAGTGCATGAATACAGAAACTAAACAAGTCACAAAATAGCCAAGGCAACTTAAATAGCCCTAAAAATAAAATACTAAACTAAACTTATATTCAAAAGGCCTCAAACAAGTCTCTGCAATTTAAGCACATCTAATGGTTACTATTTGCTAAACAAAAGGATAGGCAGAAAGGTCTTGTTTTTTGAATCCAACGGTATAAAGTTTGCAAAATTCTAACGTGGATTCAAAAGATATAGGCATTTGAATTTGGATCAAATTTCTGGTTTTAAATCTATTTTCAGATCTAACTTAGCCACGTCATGCTCTTATTCGCCCATCGCTTTCGACCGGATCGAGCTCCACAGCCGTAGGCTCTAAATGAAAACTAGCGGCTCAGATCGCATACCGCTTCGGGGTTAAGTGGATCTATCCTAGCGCTACGATACAGATCTAACGGCTGCTATTTCTCTGGCCAAGAACTGGCGGCGGAGCGGTGGCTACCGGCGGCGAACTGCTCGGTCGATGACGTTCGGCGATGCACGGAGAGGGAGAAGGAGGAGTAGCTCACCGGGCTCAGGAGGTCACGCGGCTCGTCGTACTGCGGTTGGTCAAGGCGCCGCACGGCGCGATTGCTCACCGGAGTTCGTGGCGCGTCTGGCGTCGGGTGGTCGTCAGGACGCCGCCGTGGATCACCCCAAGGCAAGGCGAGGACACGGTTAGATTCACAGGTCAAGGCGGTAGTGAGCGTGAACGGAAAGGCGGGGCGGTCTGTACCTTCCGGAAAAACTCGTCGGAGTAGATGTCGCCGTCGGTGCTCGCGGTGTCAAGTGGAACCGCGACTGGCAGACAAGACGGACTAGTGAGGTCGAGGTGCGCCAAGACATGCTGAGTCAGATTGTAAGAACTAGAGGCGGAGGGAAGCTGGACTCACGGAATCGATCGTCGAGAGGCTCTCTCACGGCGGGCAAAGCTGATTGAGGACAGCCTGGTGGCGGAGTGAGTGAGGTGTTTGCGGGAAAAAGATCACGAGTCAGAGAGGATCTTATATCCGGGGAATCGACAGGAAACGCTCGAGGATAAATGCCCATTTACGCCCGCATTACCGCCAAGCCATCATCAGCGGCGTGGTGCGTCGGCCTGCAGGGAAGACGAGGCGTGGACTGGCCCGCTCGTGAAAGAGTGCGAGGTGGCGGTGGTCTGTCTGTCAGTGACTTAACGCGTCCAAGGCATGTGAGAAGGAAAAGGAGATCCCGGGTGGGCTCATTGGGCTTGTTTTGCTGGGCCAGATTCTCGCCGCCCTTTCTTTTCTTTAGGCCTTTTCTTTTTCTAATTCCATTTTCTGAATAGAATTTGATATGAATTCAAATCCTTTTGAATTCAAACTGCTTTGGGGATTTTTGCAGGGTTCTGTGGGTTCATAAACAATCAAATATCCTAGTGGTTACCTTGCAAAGGCTTAGACAAGCTTGGGTTTCAAAATAAACAGAGATTTGCTCTAGTTGCAAATATTTGAAATAGGGGTTTGAAACTATTTCTAAATTTGGAATGTTGGGTTTAAATGCTACTCCTAATCTTTCCAACCATGGAGGCAAGCAAACAAGGTCATGGACAAACAAATCCCAAAGGGTGGTGGCCAATTGAGACAATTTGCCCACATGAAATCATAGCTCAAACTTCTGCCTCTAAATGATTTTGAGAAAAACCCTATATGAATGAATGATGCAAGGATGAAATGAATGAGTTTTTGAAACATGATTTTTGGGATGTTACAGTGGGACCACCCTGCGCCTGGGGGGGGTGTTGGGGATATGCTATATGGGTATCCTCATAGAATGTCTCCTATCCGGATAACCCGGGTGGCCCACAGTTGGTAGCATGGCCCATGGCCTGCTGGGCGGCCCAGTTAGATGGATCCAGAAGGGAGGCCCATGCCGGATAAAGGAAGGCTACGGTTGGAGTCACCGACGTACCCGGAGCCTTGGAGTGCAAGACACGCAAGACTAGTAATAGACGGTGTAGGACTCTGTAACCTGTCCGGCTAGGACTTTTCCCTGTAACCCTAGGACCTGGCGACTATATAAGTCGGGCCTATGGGAGCCTTTAGGGCACGATAACTTACAATCCCAGACAACCTCGCATAGCGAACCTATCTCTATAACTTGGCGTATTACCCTTATAGTGATTTATAGCAGGAGTAGGATTCCGCCACTGTCGTGGGATCTGAACCTGGGTAAGCTATGTTACCTCATACCCGTCAACCGTCCGCCTTCCCCCACGTCTCTAAACACACACTGTGAGGACCCCTCCATGGCGTACTTGTCGGCAATACCATGATAAGTGGGGGGTGCAGCCGCCTCGGGCACCCTCTCGGCCTCCCTCTTCGCCTATAAGAAGCCCCCGATACATAAACCCTAGGAACCCGATCAAAATTCCACGAAACCATCTATAGCCATTTCCACCATCGTCCCTAGATCTAGGGGGGATCTGAAGCTCTTCCCGGCACCCTGCCGGAGGGGAGATCATCCCGGAGGCCTTCTTATTCATCATGCCAGCCTCTGGTATGAAGCGTGAGTAGTTCCACCTTGGACTACGGGTCCATGTAGTAGCTAGATGGTTGTATCTCCTCCTTTGTGCTTTCATGTCTAGATCTTGTGAGCTCCGTTCATGATCAAGATCTCATCTATTTGTAATCATGCATGTTGTGTTTGTAGGGATCCGATGGATATTGAGATTACTATGTCAGATTGATTAATGGTTTTGTATTATTGATTCTATCATGTCTGTGTTGTTTGTGATCTTGCATGCTCTCCGTTGTTAGTAGCTATCTTGGCCAAGTAGTTGCTAGTGACTCCAAGAGGGGGTATTTATGCTCGATAGTGGGTTCATGCCTCTATTTAATATAAGGGAAGTGACAGAAATCTCTAAGGTTGTAGATGTGCTGTTGCCACTAGGGAGAAAACAACGGTCTCTTGTTCATGCAACACGTGGATTGTTTACCTTACACACTTTGCTTAAAGTAGTTGTCTGTTGCTTGCAACTTAATACTGGAGGGGGTTCGGATGATAACCCAAAGGTGTACTTCTAGTCATAGATGCAGTTGGATGGCGGTCTATGTATCTTGTTGTATTGCCCAATCGAATCTCATAGGATCATGAATGACTAGTATTGCATTGTTATGCTTTGCTCAGTTCCTGTCAATTGCCCTGCTGTAATTTGTTTACCCAACATGCCATGTTTGTTTATCTAAGGAGAACACCTCTAGTGAACTATGGACCCCGGTCCAATCTTTACCATTGGTACATCTTCCAGTGCTACTGTTTACTTTCTGCAAACCACTATTACCTTCCACACCATACAATTAATCCTTTGTTATAGCAACCAGTGAGATTGACAACCTCACTGTTTGTTGGGGCAAAGTCTTGAGTTTGTGTTGTGCAGGTCTCCAAGTTGCTTGCAACACCTTTGAGACGTTTCCTTCCTCCTACTGGTTCGATAACCTCTGTTTCTTACTGAGGGAAGACTTGCTACTATGCTCTTCACACCTTGCTCTTGGGGTTTCCCGACGAAGCGCTATCAGGCGCCATTAACAAGTTTTCTGGCGCCGTTGCTGGGGAGGCTAAGGACGTCTTTACAAGGGGAGTCCTTCTCAACCTTTCTTTTTACTTTATTTTTTGTTTGCTTAGTTTCTTTTGCTTGGTTTTGTTTGCCTCTGTTTATCAAATACTCCAAAAAAATTAGTTTAGTTTGGTTTGCTTTCTCTTATCAATAACACATAAAAAAATTAGTTCCTTCTTTATTGCTACTGCTGTTGGCTTGCTCCACTTTTGCCAAAAAGATCCTTGCTGAAACACCTTGGAGCAATAATAGATGTGGGAAAAGGCATTATGCATTTTGCTTCTCCAATAAGCAATCACATATTCCCTAAAGAGAAGAAGAAATGTAAGAAAGGTAGGAGCAAGAGAGTTGATGTTAATGCTTCATCATTTGAAAACACTGGATTCTTGCTTCTTGTGCCTAACTTAAAGGCGTTAAAGAAAAGCACTTGTTGGGAGATAATCCAAGAGTTTGGTTGAGTCTTGGAAGTTATAACTTCAGTAGTGACCTCTCCTTATACTTTTTATTTGCTTTTTGTGCCAAGAATGACCTCTAATGAGAGGGAAGTAAGATTTGGGGAGTTGCTGTCCTGAAACAGATTTTTGTGCTCCACCGTAAAAATTCGCGAGGAATCTCTGTATGTCGGATTGAGCTGATATTTTGAATAAATCCCGCAGTATGTTAACTAAGTTTCGTTAGTTCAACACTTTTTGATTTGAGCAATATAAAGTCTTCAAAAAAATCGGTTTCTACCTGCTGGTCTGTTTTGGCAGATTTCTGCCATTATTTGCATTTGCTTCTTATTGATTCCTTTTTGGGTTCTTTTTGGGAAATTGAGCTTTTTGAGCGAATTGCTACAGTATCTAGTGTTTTTAGTGAAAGTTTTGATGTTCTAAATATAAACCCAAGGGTCTATTATCTTTTGAATACACTAATGTTGCTAATAAGATTGTGTGAAGTTTTGTATGAAGGAAAATTTTCAGGTGTAGAGAGAGAATGATGTAATGAGATGAAGAATGGACAAAAGCTCAAGCTTGGGGATGCCACCCCGTGTCACCCCAATAAATATTCAAGAGGTACAAGCATCAAAGCTTGGGGATGCCCAATGCATCCCCTTCTTCATTAATAAAAAGCTCAAGTCTTTCTAGACACTTCATTTTTATTGTTTCATGCACTGTTGTGTTGTTCTTGGAGCATCTTAGTTTTCATTTGCTTTGCTTAGTTTGCTTAGTTTGCTTGAATAAAGTAGTTTGTACCCCTGTTCTCGCTGTGTTGTTTCAAATAAGTTGATTGGTGTTGGAAAGGAGTAGAAAGTTCTTACTTGAAATAGTGCAAGAGGAGCTTGCTTTGACTGTGACTTAGACTTTAGCATGTCATGCTAGGTGTTGTTTTGACCTTATGCTTAGTGATTATTGCTGTAGCATGACTTGTTCCAAACAATTGGGATTGCTTAGTGTGCCTTGAAAAAAAATCATGCGTTGTTTTAGCATACAAAAGCATAATATTGTGGTATTTCTCCTTTGGTGCTTTGTTTGGGTTGACTTGGCACATGCTCACACCATGTTATGACTATGAACAAGTCACCATAGACTCTATGATCATTTAGTCCTTGACTTGTAGTACCACTCTATGCTTTTATTAGTAATGTTTTGTCGATGTGCATGATTATGGCCATTATTGCTCTCTTAGTTGGTTGCTCCCAGTCTTTTGCTAGCCTCCACTTGTATGAGTAAGCTCTACTCATGCTTCCAACTCCCAAGAAACCAATTCATTCCAAAGTGTCCACTATAAATTCCTATGCATGGTGTGTTACACCATTCCAAGTATATTCTTGTTTTCATCTATCTTCCAATTAAAAATTATTTTATTATGTGAAAACTTAGCGATTAAAGCTCTCATGAACTTGATGGCACACTTTATATTTCTTGCCCTAATAAACTTGAACCATTGTGTCATCTATGTTGTATATGCTTGCACTTATACGTTGGAATTAGCAGAACCGTGCTATCATGGGGAACACTTTCAACATTGCACTTGTACTTTGTACACAGTTGATATCGTGCTCTTTTGTCTATGGATGTCGTCGGTGTGAAATAAAAGGGGAGCTTGTAAGTCCATGGAGTTATGTATGTGTGTTAGAGAAACGCCTGGGACGCTAGCCTAAGCCATGCCTAATCATGGTGGAAACTTGCATCATCACCATAGTGACATCTATGAAGCATTATTTTTATAAAAAAGAAGCATATTGAGAAATGAGGAAAGAGATAAAAAAGCACCATATTCCCATGGTAAATAAGAAGATTGCTGAGATGCTCATTGTCTGCTTGCCTTGTCATTTTGGTTATGGGATATCTCCTGTACCATGTGCAAGGGGTACCCTGTTGGAGGTTCTCTATGATACACATGTACTTACTATGAAAAGAACTTACAGGTGACTAAAGTTTAGTAGCATGAGGTGCGGCCCTCATATTCAAGGGACATGAGATTGCCAACTTATACTTTGTCAAGCATATACCCCATATTTTGTTCACTTTAACCTTAATCACTTCAAGATGCTTATGATAAGGGCAATGAGAGCCGAAAGCTAACAAGTACCATAATTTTTGGAAGCTCTTTTTGAAACTTGAAATCCCTGCTTCCCTATATGAAGGTCCTTTCTTCCACCAATATATTGAGTCTCCACCTTCTACCTTTATGCACCAGTTAAGAGAGCATAGTTGCCATTCTTAGTTGTATGTGCATTATCCCAAAACTTATTGATTAATGCATATTGTTGATATTGCTTGTTCTTGTGCTATTTGTATCTAGTCACTCCTATGAACTTTGAAGGTGTCCTTTGCATATATTTGCTACTCCATGAGGGACAAGCTGAATGCCACTATGCCATGTTTTCTATATGTGAAACAAACAAACGTTTTTCAATGCATGTTATTCATGATCTTTGTTTGTAACCTTTCATGTTGCATACATAGTTACTTTGTCTTACTGTTAGAACTCCATATTTCATGCTCATGTTTAGAGTTCTTTGATCCCAGCTTTCAATGGTTGCAAATGGTTTGATCTTGGTTTTGATGGTGCATGTCACCTAAAAAATTATTCTTTTTATCACTTACCTACTCGAGGA
The DNA here is from genome assembly GCA_023614405.1 of Avena insularis. Classification (NCBI taxonomy): domain Eukaryota; kingdom Viridiplantae; phylum Streptophyta; class Magnoliopsida; order Poales; family Poaceae; genus Avena; species Avena insularis. Next base: position 346,126,562 of record CM042697.1, read on the forward strand.
CGAGCAGGAGTTAAGCTTGGGGATGCTTGATACGTCGGAAACGTATCTATAATTTTTGATGTTCCATTCTTGTTTAGTATCTACTTTGCTTTGCTTTGTCTATATTTTGAGGTGTTTTTATATGTTTTCAAAACAAAACCCTAAATAAAACCATATTTATACCCCTTTTATTATATACATATGGGGCTTGGTTTTTATTTTATTTTATAACCTCAAAATAGTCTTGAATGCTTTGTTGTGTTTGACACACTTTTTGACACTAGGATCACAATACACAAACCTGGTGAAAATTTGAATTCAAACAGAATTGAATTGATCTTTCAAAACCATTTTAGAAAATAAAATCAGGAAAAGAAAAAGGAAAAGGAAAAAAAGTAGACAGCCAACTGGCGCGGCCCACCCCGCGGCCCAACTAGCATCCCACCTTGCCACCCGGCTACCCGCACCCCTCTTCCCTTTCTTCTCACGCGCCCACGCCTCACCCCTCTTGCTGCCAGCTCAGGCCCACGCCACGTCGTCACCGTCGTCTTCAATCCCGCGCCCGTAGACCACGCTGTCACTGACCGTTTCCTCCCATATCAAGTCAACTAAATCTGCTTGATTCACAGCTTGATTGCTCCCACGACCCCCTCCTTCTTAAACCCCGCGGCCCCCTCTCCATTTCCCCTCACCTAGCAAACCCAGAGAGCACCCAGGCTCTGCAAATTTCTACTCGCAAGAACCGCCGCTCGAAGCACGTCGGCGACCAATCCCGGTGAGCCCCGACCCCCTCTTGCTCTCTGGTTTAGTTTACCGCAACCCTCGCTCTTGTGCGCGTCCACTGATGCCCGTGTTTAATTTCTTGTGCCTTGTAGCCTCGCCTTCGTCAGCATCTACTAGGACCCGACGGTAAGCGTAACTCCGGTGAGGAATTGCCGCCATACCCGAGCGCCCCGCCCTCGTCCGTGACCTCCACTACATCTGCGTTGTCTCCGCGACCTTGGTAATGAATTACGACCTTCCCCTTACCCCCTAGCATCACCGAAGCATCGCCGGCACAGCCGTCGCCTCCGCGCTCACCATCAGCGCCGCCCAACTTTGGTCGTTTCATCCAGAGCTGTTAGTGTAGGGTTTCGTAGCATGGAAAACAAAAATTTTCTACCGCATACAAACAAACAAGCCAAGATCTATATACTAGATTGTAGCAACGAGTCGATGGAATAACTCACCCTCGAAGATTCCAAAGTGTTTAACGAGAGCGGATTCTCGTGGGTGATGTAGTCGTACTCTTCCCGATCTCAAGATCGCAGAGATCCTTCCTTCCAAGGCTATGCGGCAGCGCTCTGCCGTCGGTCACATGTTCGGTACTCGTGAAGACCTTCCTCTCCTTGTTCCAGAGGCAATGGAGGTTTTAGCACTCTCCTCGCGATTCCGGCGCGTGGTACCTGGAAGTAGAGGGAGATCTGTGAGGCTTCACTTTGCGGAGGCGAGTATGGTGGACTATGAGAGAGAGCCTCGGCGATCTAGGGTTTAGACGCACCAAGGAGGAGCAAGGCCGGCGGCTAGGGTTTAGCTAGGCGGCGGCGGCAGCAGGAGGTGGCGGCGCCGGGGCTAGGGTTTGCGGGTGGAGGTGTTGTGTCCTTGGAGGGGCAGCCCTGCCCCTCCTTATATAGGTGGAGGGGTGCTAGGGGGAGTCCTCCCAACTTGGTTTCCCAAGTGGGCCGGCGGTGGAGGGGAGGAACTCCTCCCCAAGTAGGTTTCCTACTTCCCCTCCACCTTCCAAAATAGCCGTTTGACTTTTCAAATTGGCGTTTGACTTTTCAAACTAGGATTTTATTAAACCCTTTATTTTGTTCAGCGATGACACCTAGTACATGATGCAATCATTCCAACTTGTTATGACACATTCATGTACCCTTCACCTCCGGAGTGCCGGACATTCCGGAACCTTCTAGAACATTCCCGATGAAAACACCGGAACCATTCTCCAACCCCAAAACAGGACTTTCCTTATATGAATCTTATTATCCGGACCATTCCGGATCTCCTCGTGATATCCCGGATCCCATCCGAGACTCCGAACAACATTCGGTCTCTTACTCATCATTCCATAACTACTCAAACAACGTCGAATCCTTAAGTGTGTCTCCCTACGGTTCGTGAATTATGCGGACATGATCGAGACACTTCTCCGAACAATAACCAATAGGAATCTAGAAATTCATATGGCTCCCACATATTTCTACGATTACTTGATCGAATGAACCACTTACATACGATACCAATTTACCTTTGTCTCACGATAGTTTACTTATCCGAGGTTATGATCGTCGGTATCTGCATACCTAGTTCAACCTCGTTCGATAAGTACTCTTTCTCGCTCCGTGATATGTGATCCCTTGTGAGCTAGTCACATGCTTGCAAGCTAATTGGATGACATTCCACCGAGAGGGCCCAGAGTATATCTATCCGTCATATGGATGGACAAATCCCACTCTTGATCCGTGTGTCTCAACCAATACTTTCCGAACACTCAATGCCACCTTTATAGCCACCCAGTTACGCTGTGGTGTTTGATGTCATCAAAGCATCCTTCCGGTGAAGGTGATATGCATGATCTCATGGTCGAAGGAATTAGGTTACTATGTATCAGAAATCATATAGCAATTGAACTATTAAAATGACTTGATCTTTATGCTACGCTTATCTATAGGAGTATGTCCACCATATCATTCTCCTAATGATATGATCTTGTTGTTAATAACATCTCAATGTTCATGATAGGGAAACCACAATCATTTATTAACCAACAAGCTAGTATTATAAAGAGGCTTTACTAGGGACTCTATTTTAGTTTACAAATCACACAAGTATTAATGTTTCCTTGTTAATACTATTATAGCATGAATGTAAATATTTATCATAAACACAAAGATATAATAATAACTACATTTATTATTGCCTCTAGGGCATATCTCCAACAGTTAGATCTAGATCCAATGCCACATATTAGATCACTTAAGTGAAGCGGTACCAAGCAATCCTAGCCGCGCGATGTAACTAGATCTAACAGTCCGCGAACGCGATCCGGCCGAAGCGGTACCAGCGAATCAGACGTTGCCACGCGTCTGTGATTTCCATTTAAAATCTGTTTTTAGATCTATTAGATATTCAAACTTGTAAATTTAATAACTTTTGATCTGTTTGTCCAAAAATTACAAATAATATATCAATGGATTCAGAAAATGAGACCTACATATCTATGGCGTTGGTTTGGCCATTTGTTTCTATAAAATTAGGATTTTATGCAGAACCATTTATAGGCTTATTTTGGCTATATAATTTGTTTAGAAAATTGTTTTAGAATAAATTTTAGTTTATTTAGATCTTAGAAAGTTTATTTTGTGTTCAGTACTGTTTATTTTGACTTGTTTAGTGTGGAAAAATAATTCCATTGCATTTGCATGCATTCATATATATTTTTTGTTTATATATTGAATGTGAATTTGGTGTCATGATTTTATGTGTAGATTTTGGTGATTGTGGTGATTGTGATTGTGAGGATTGTTCCTATTCCCCCAACTACCAAGGCAAGTGATGCTTCATATTTTGTCCTACTATTTTATCTATGCACTAGTAATATTTTGGGTAGGATTTGCATGGAGATTTTTCTAAGTATATGCTATGCCATGGGAAATCCTATATTTGTTGTCTTAGTAGTTTTCCCTGAGGTGAGAAACTTGCTATACTATTATGCTTTTCCTAGCTAGTAGAAAACAAGGGTGGAATATTCATACTATGTTGTTATGCAAAATCTATGACTTTGTTTTTTTAATAATAAAAATACATGTGAATGAATCACCTTGGTGGAATGGAAAGATTGGTTTGTGTTGAGTGGTTACACAAGGCCCATGTCTATGGTTTACCTTGTCTATCACACTTGTGGATGGCCACCCAGGAACAAAGGGATTTGAGACATTTAGTGTTGAGAAGCTTCTAGTGCAACCACATGGCATATGCGCTCTGCCTTGACCAACTAGGTTGCAAGAACTTAGCCAGATGGACAGTTGGTGGTAGGGTTGATAGGATGGAACGCGTCCATGGTGGTCTAAGGGAATTCTTCTGAAAATTCTCGTCTTGATGCATGTTGAGTCTTGTGGGGAAAGTGCACCACCTCTTAAGAGGGTAAAACCTAAGTACTTAGTCGTGTCCCCGACAACGGACAATTTGAGCATCAAAGACATTAAAGTGATCAAAAATATCCTCATCGCAATTTCTCTAAGTTAAAACTTGTGGTTGAACAAGGGTAAAGGTTCACCAGTGTCTATTGGTGGTTCCTTGGGTGTTTTTGTCAAACGAAAACTTAGCGTTTTTCAACTAATAAGAAAACCTTATTTTGAGTAAAGCCATCCTAAACTACACTTATCCAAATTCATATAGATGTTAGATGCTACTATTCTACTATGATATCACTTTCCAATACAATTCCAAATGTATTGACCCTCTATGGCTGTAACTTATGATGTTACAGGTTACTCTGATGGAGACTAGGGTTATGAGTCTACACTCAACATGTTTGCCTGTGGCACATGAAGATGAAGACTTCTATTTATTTACTTTATGTTATGAACTCTATGTATTAGCCTTGGGCTAATGAGTTGTAAAGACTATGTTATCTCTGGAATGACGATGTAATAATGACCTTTGGATCTGTGTACTTCATCTTAAACTGTGGATGCTAGCAATTCGATCCAGGGACTAGCATTGCAATCATAGGGGCCTTTACCTTAAAAGGTGGGGTCTTACAGATGGTATCAGAGCACTGTGTTTCCTATAGGATTATGACCCTAAGATGGATTAGACTAAGGAAACCACTAGGAAATGCAAACTCCTTTATAAATTTCCACACTTGTCTCTTTTTCATCTCGTAAAACTTTTCCTAATCTTCTATCTCATCTCTATTTGTAGATGACAGCCATCAACGGAGCTGTCAAGAAGGGACCACTCATGACCATGACCTTAGAATGTGAGACGGAGTTTCCCAAGGCACTCAAAAACCTCATGGTTAGCTTGGGGATACATGGTGAAGCCATGTACAAGGGATTTCCAGTGATGGATGAAGGAGAAGAATATTGGTGGGTACAGCTCCACTTGTACAAAAACAAGGAGGACAACCACAAAGAGTCGAGATTTTGCATGATCACCAACTCTAAAATGCACTTGGTGAAATATTCAAGTGTAAAATGCTCAACACTCAAAATGACCTTAGAGAGGAAAATAAGCATACCCAAGACTTAGAGGCTACCAACCAACGTCTAAGGGAAGATATCATAGACTTAGCATGGGAGTCTTATGACCAAGACAAACAGATTGCCTCCAAGGATGCCCTGATAGCTATTTTGACAAGTGAGTGAGAGTTGTGACGTACTCCAATAGTTGGACCACCACACTTACCATTTTTCTCGCGTTAATAATTTTGAGCATACCAACCTATGTGGTATGGCAAAAATTTGTCTAAGTCATTTGAACCTTGGTGTTTGTGATTGAATATTGTATGCCATGACTTGTGTGTTTTATGTATGCCATTGGCTTTTGTTTGACTACCTTATGTTTTTCTCTCTTTACTTGTGTTGTTTCTAATTTTTTTCTCTATCTTATGCAATAGATGCCTAGCTTTGTTATCAGCGCCGCTGAGGAGTTCAAGGGAACTCGTTTTGATTCTCGTATCGTGGATCTCACTAGTGTGCTCAATCTCCCCTCCCTAATATTAAGGGACTTCAGCTCACGAAGTTCGAGACGAAGGATCTATGGGGATTTAGAGTCTCGCAACCAGGACGCCAGTCGGAGCCACCCACCGAGGAGATTGCCTTCAAGTTGATGCATGATGACAAGGAGAAGGGACTCGACGTTGTCATGTATTAGAAACTTGGACGCCTTTGTGGACGTCACTCCACCGAGCTCAGGGGCCTCTACGTCCACCTATTTGGGAGACGTGATGAGGAGGGAGAGGCTTTAGTGTATGACGATGCCAGTAGAGAGACTATTGAGGCAGTGCGTCTGTATCTTCAGGACCTAGAGAGCCTCGTTAGACACCTCGACACTGATAGGACCAACGTCATGCTTAGTAATGACGAGCTACAGGTTCAGTTGAGGCAGAAGGACAATGCCTTCGCGGAGCAGGACGAGATCGTGAAGGAGATGGAGGCTAGGTTCGAGAAGCAAGATAAGAGGTTCAAGAACCAAGAAAAGAGAGTGCAGGATAGGAACAAGAGGATCAACGAGATGAAGGCCGAGATAGAGCTCAAGGATATTGAGCTAGAGACACAGCAGGGAGTGATAGAGAGGCTGCGCTCGCAGAAGAGAGCCTCCGGGCAAAGGTTGATGCTTTGACCACCAGCGTGGAGGAGTACAAGACAGGAATGGAGACAACAGGACTTGCTCTAGTAGACGAGGAGGTCGATATGGTGGAGTAGTGTTGACTACTTGACTACCTATCTATCTATCATCCTTTTATTTATCGAGCCGCAATGATCATCCAACATGTGGATGGCTTTGCTAGTGTGTTTACTTTTCAAAAACTTGTTGTTTATGTTGTTTAAACTCTAAGTTTATCTTGTGCTTGATTATTTGTGATTGTTGCTATGTGGTGTATTGTGCATGTTAGTATCTATGGGTTATATCTCATTACTTATCCTTATTGAAACCACAGATGCCTCCCCGTCGTGATAATCCCAACACTAACAACAATAACAACAATGGCAATGAGATGCAACAGCTGATGACAGCCCAGACTCAGTTGATGCAAATGATGACCCAGTTCATGGAATCAGAATAAGAACCAAAACAACAACAACAATAACAACAACAACAACAACAATCAAAACAACCCACCAGACTTTGATATGCTTACAAGGTTTTTGAGGTTAAGGCCTGCAAAGTTCTCGGGAACCACTGATCCTATGGTAGCCAATGACTAGCTACGTTCTATGAACAAGGACTTGGTCACCGTGGGCTGCACTGATGAGGAAAAGGTCAGATTTGCAGCACATCGGCTTGAAGGACCAGCAACCACATGGAGGGATAATTTCCAAATCACCACTCATGTTGAAGATGTGACTTGGGCAATATTTGAGGATGGATTCCGCACTGCTCATATCTCATCAGGAGTGATGAGTTTGAAGAAGAAAGAGTTCCACAACCTTAAGCAACGTCACCGCAGTGTGGCAGAATATATTGAGGAGTTCAACAATCTGGCACGCTATGTACCGGATGATGTTGACACTGATGCTAAGAGGAAAGAAAAATTCCTTGAAGGACTGAATGATGAAAAGTGCATGCAGCTATCTTTTGCATATGTTCTAACTTACCAATCACTATGTGACAAAGCCACCATCTTGGAAATCAAGATGAAATAGGTGGAGAATAGGAAGAGGAAGCATCACTTTGATAAGCATAGTTCTGGATCGTCACACAAGCGTTCCCATGGTGATGATAGTGGAGGTTCTGGATCCCACAAACATGGGAAGTATAACAACCAGCACAACAGTAACCGTCACCATGATAACAAGCACCACCGTAGTCATGACAATGGTGGATATAAGAACCACAAGAGTGGACACAAGAGCCATCACAGTGGGAATGGCAATGGAAGTCAGCCTGCTAAGAGAGACATCAGTCAGGTTGAGTGCTTCAAGTGCAAGAAAACTAGGCACTATGCAAATGAATGCCCAAGAAAAGAAGGCTGATGGAGCCAACAAGCCAAACCCATTTCACAAGGGTCAAGTGAACCACATCAATGTGGAGGAAATCTATGAAGAATCTGATGTTATGGCTGGTAAGTTCAAGCTTAATAGTTTTCCAGCACTTGTTCTTTTTGATACCGGCACATCACATTCATTCATATCAAGAGCATTTGCACACAAAAATGGACTTCCAACTGAAACTATTGGATGTCCTATTAAAATAAGCTCTCCAAGTGGAGAGATGATAGTGAATTTTGGATGTCATGATCTAGTGATAGAATTTGGAAAGTATAAGTTTCTAGTTAGTCTAATAATCCTAGATTCCCAAGGATTGGATGTAATTTTGGGCATGGATTGGATGACTAAGTATGAAGGAGTAATAGATTGTGCCAATCGTACTGTTACACTCACAACCCCGGATAAGAAACAGATTAGATTCAAGTCTAACTTTGAATCTAAAGGGAGTAAGCTAAATTCTCTTAAGGGGGTTAGTATACACAGTGTACCAGTGGTGAAGGAGTATCCGGAGGAATTACCAGGAATTCCACCTGATAGAGATGTGGAGTTTTTGATTGACTTACTGCCAGGATCTGGACCAATAGCAAAGAGACCCTACAAGATGTCAGTTGATGAGTTGAAAGAACTCAAGAAATAGCTTGCAGAACAGTTGCAGAAAGGATTTATCCAACCAAGTTCTTCGTCTTGGGGTGCACCAGTTCTATTTGTTGAGAAGAAGGACATAAGTCAAAGACTATGCATAGATTATCGTTCACTCAATGAGGTGACAATAAAGAACAAATACCCTTTACCTAGAATCAATGATCTATTTGATCAGCTAGAAGGAGCCCATGTGTTCTCAAAAATTGATCTCCGATCAGGCTATTTTTAGCTAAAGATTAGAGAGCAAGACATACCTAAGACTGCTTTTACCACCAGGTATGGATTGTATGAGTATACCGTGATGCCATTTGGACTAACAAATGCACCATCTTATTTCATGAACATGATGAACAAGGTTTTCATGGAGTTTCTTGACAAGTTTGTTGTCATATTCATCGATGACATTTTGATCTATTCCAAGAGCAAAGAAGAACATGAAGAACATTTGCGTTTGATACTTGAGAAACTCAGGGAGCACAAGTTGTATGCCAAGTTCAGTAAGTGTGAATTTTGGTGGAATGAAGTTGGATTTCTTGGAAACATTGTGTCTGGAGATGGTATAGTTGTCGATCCCGCAAAGGTGTCAGCTATAACTGAGTGGGAATCTCCCAAGTCAGTTAAATAAGTTCGAAGTTTCCTAGGCTTGGCAGGATACTATAGAAGGTTCATTGAGAATTTCTCAAAAGTATCTAAGCCAATGATGGAGTTACTTAAGAAATACAAGAATTTTGATTGGACTGAAGGATGTGAAAACAGTTTCCAGGAATTGAAAAAGAGACTAGTGTCATCACCAGTCTTATGTCTGCCAGATTTGGAGAAGGACTTTCAAGTCTATTGTGATGTGTCTCACCAAGGATTGGGTGGAGTTTTGATGCAAGAAGGGAAAGTTGTGGCTTATGCCTCGAGACAACTCAAAACTCATGAAGTAAACTATCCTACTCATGACTTAGAATTTGCCTCTGTTGTCCATGCACTCAAAACATGGAGACATTATCTTTTGGGACAACGTTGTGAAGTGTTCACTCATCACAAGAGTTTGAAATATATTTTCACCCAAAAGGAACTCAACATGAGATAAAGAAGGTGGCTAGAGCTCATCAAGGACTATGAATTGAGTTTGCAATACCATCTGGGTAAATCAAATGTTGTAGCAGATGCTTTAATCCATAAAGTTTATGTGTATGGACTTACCAAAGGAGAATTTCCAGATGATTTATGTGCCCAATTTAAAGAGCTAAGATTGGAGATAGTGCCTGAAGGATATATCATGTCATTGGAAGTATAACCAACATTGTTGGATAAGATCAAAGAAGCCCAAAAGTTGGACAAGGAAATAGAGGAGATTAAGAGTAAAATTAGTAAAGGGAAGGCTAAAGGATTCTATGAAGATGAACAAGGAACTTTATGGTATGGGAAGCGTATATGCATTCCGCAAGATCTGGAGCTTCGGAAATTGATTCTGCAAGAAGCACACAATTCACCATATTCTATTCATCTGGGTAACACCAAAAAGTACATGGATATGAAGGAAAGATTTTGGTGGAACAATCTCAAGAAAGATATTGTGGAACATATTGCCTTGTGTGATGTGTGTAGTCGAGTAAAGGCGGAACATCAGAAACCGACAGAACTATTGCAACCACTACCTATACCTGATTGGAAGTGGGATAAGATTGGTATGGATTTTATCACCGGACTACCAAGGACCAGATTGGGATATGATTCCATATGGGTTGTTGTGGATCACCTAACTAAAGTGGCTCATTTCATATCCGTGAAGACTACTTATACAAGTGCTAAATTGGCTAAGATCTATATGAACAGGATTGTATGTCTGCATGGAGTACCTAAGAGTATTGTATCTGATAGAGGAACTCATTTCACTTTGCATTTTTGGCGACAACTACATGAATCTTTGGGAACAAGGCTAGAATTCATCACAACATTTCATCCTCGGACTGATGGACAGACAGAAAAGACCAATCAGATTTTAGAAGATATGTTGAGGGCATGTGCACTAGATTATGGATCTAGTAGGGATGAAAGTCTGCCATACGCAAAATTCTCTTACAACAACAGCTATCAAGCAAGCATAGAGATGGCTTTGTTTGAATTCCTTTATGGAAGGAAGTGTACTAAGCCATTACTATGGAATGGAGTAGGAGAAAGAAATTTATTCATACCAGGATTGATCAAGGAAGCTGAAGAGAAAGTCAGAAAGGTAAAGGACAGATTGAAGATAGCCTAATCCCGACAAAAGAGTTACGCAGATCCAAAGCATAGGGAAGTCACCTATGAGGTAGGAGATATATCTTATCTTAGAGTCTCACCACTTCATGGTGTGAAGAGATTTGGAGTCAAAAGAAAATTGGCACCAAGATATGTTGGACCATTTAAGATCTTGAGCCACAAAGGAGAAGTGGATTATGAGATTGAATTGCCTGAATCACTATCAGCAGTTCACAATGTGTTTCATATGAGCCAGTTGAAGAAGGGTCATTCGGAAATGGAAGACACTTCATTGAAGGACACTATACCATTGGAAGATGTTCAGTTGGAGAGAAACCTATCAAGATTCTTGAGACATCGGAAAGAGTTACTCATACTAAGATTATCAAATTATGCAAAGTACAGTGCAATCATCATACCAAGGAAAAAGCAACTTGGGAAAGAGAAGATGACCTTCGGAAGGATCACCCACACCTATTTGCTAGCCAATCTAAATCTCGAGGGCGAGATTCATCTTAAGGGGGGTAGATTTGTAACATCCCAAATTTCATCAAATGCAAAGTCATGTCATTGCATTCATATCATCATAGCATTTTGATCTTGCACAATTTTTTTCAAAACCAAACCCTAAATAAAACCATATTTATACCCCTTTTATTATATACATATGGGGCTTGGTTTTTATTTTATTTTATAACTTCAAAACAGTTTTTGAATGCTTTGTTGTGTTTGACACACCTTTTGACACTAGGATAACAGTACAAAAACTTGGTGAAAATTTGAATTCAAACAGAATTGAATTGAGCTTTCAAAACCATTTTAGAAAATCAAATCAGGAAAAGAAAAAGGAAAAGGAAAAAAATAGAAGCAGACAGCCAACTGGCGCATCCCACCCCGCGGCCCAACTAGCAGCCCACCTTGCCACCCGTCCACCCCGCACCCCTCTGCCCTCTTTTCTCACGCGCCCATGCCTCATCCCTCTCGCTGCCAGCTTGGGCCCACGCCACGTCATCACCGTCGTCTTCAATCCCGCGCCCGCAGTCCATGCCGTCGGCGACTGTTTCCTCCCCATTTCAATTCGATTAAATCCGCTTGATTCACGTCTTGATTGCTCTCATGACCCCCTCCTTCTTAAACCCCGCGCCCCCCTCTCCATTTCCCCTCACCTAGCAAACCCAGAGAGCCCCCAGGCTCTGCAAGTTTCTACTCGCAAGCGCCGCCGCCCGAAGCATGTCGGCGACAAATCTGGGTGAGCCCCGACCCACTCTCGCTCTCTGGTTTACTTTACCACAACCCTTGTTCTTGTGCGCGTGCACTGATGCCCCCCGTTTAATTTCTTGTGCCTTGTAGCCTCGCCTTCGTCAGCATCTGCTAGGACCCAACGGTGAGCGCAACTCTGGTGAGGAATTGCCGCCATACCCGAGCGCCCCGCCCTCGCCTGTGAGCTCCACTGCATCCACGCCGTCTCCGCGAACTCGGTAATGCATTAAGCCCTTCCCCTTACCCCCTAGCATCACCGAGAGAGGCTTCGCAGCCGCGTTCACCATCAGCGCCGCCCAGCTTTGGTCGTTTCATCCAGAGCTATTAGATCTAGATCCAACGCCACAGATTAGATCACTTAAGTGAAGCGGTATCGAGCAATCTTGGCTGCACGATCTAACTTAGATCTAACGGCCCGCAAATGCGATCCAGCCGAAGCAGTACCAGCGAATCAGACGCTGCCACGAGTCTATGATTTCGATTTAAAATCTGTTTTTAGATCTATTAGATATTCAAACTTGTAAATTTAATAACTTTTGATCTATTTGTCCAAAAATTACAAATAATATATTAATGGATTCAGAAAATTGAGCCCTACACATCTATGGCCTTGGTTTGGCCATTTGCTTCTGTAAAATTCGGATTTTATGCAAAACCATTTGTAGGCTTATTTTGGCCATATAATTTGTTTAGAAATTTGTTTTAGAATAAATTTTGGTTTATTTAGATCTTAGAAAGTTTACTTTGTGTTATTTACTGTTTAGTTTGACTTGTTTAGTGTGGAAAAACCATTCCGTTGCATTTGCATGCATTCAAATATATTTTTTGTTTGTATATTGAATGTGAATTTGGTGTCATGATTTTATGTGTAGATTTTGGTGATTGTGATTGTGAGGATTGTTCCTATTCCCCAACTACCAAGGCAAGTGATGCTTCATATTTTGTCCTACTATTTTATCTATGCATTAGTAATATTTTGAGTAGGATTTGCATGGAGATTTTTCTAAGTATATGCTATGCCATGGGTTGTTAGGAGATGTCTCTCTCTCTCTCTCTCTCTCTCTCTCTCTCTCTCTCTCTCTCTCTCTCTCTCTCTCTCTCCTTTCACCAACGGCGGCGGGTGGTTCCGATGATCTATGCTCTTTGATTGGTAGTTGGAGAGCCATTATCAGGGAAGTCCGAGGTGATGTGCTCAGCTTACATCGTTGGGGTTCGATCGAGCATGACGGATCGGGGCAGTTGTCGTTTCTTGATGAATTTGGGCGGGTTTTGGCGGTTTGGTGATCTACCGTGGATGTCACGTTTGGTACACGTTTGGTGCATGAGGGTTGGCACGTCCTCGTGGGGTTGGCAGTTGCGGCACGTGGACTATGGAGTGGTATCGCCGGTGCGACGCCCTACGCACGTAGGTGCCAGGTGATACAGCTTGGTAGTGCCAGAAGACGAGATGGTTCTGAAGGTGGGCCGACGGTGGAGGAGGGCCACCAGACAGTTGGGGGCGAGACTACTAGCTAGTTCACCGCCGAGGGGCTGTGTCCAGTCAGTTCCCACCTCTCCCATTCTCATCAACCCTAGATCGAGATTGGGATCCACAGCTTTTCCTCCCGAGAACTCCAGATCGCGTGAGGTGTGTAAGGTAGTTTTCGTCCAGTGCTCCCCAGTTCTTGGTCCTTCATCTCCAAGGGCAGTTTCTCCTGTGGGGTTGAGTGGTGTTCGTTTAGGGGATCGGGGATCGTTTGCGCAGGTGGTGGCGGCGGAGCCTGTCATGGATTGGTGTTTTCACGATGGTCGTAGATCTCCGTCCCATCCATGATCCGGCCTGTTCCCTATGCAAATAGACCGGGATTTGGGTATGGGTAGGGTAGGCAACCGGTTGAGCGCATGGCAATGGAGGAGAATCGCCATGAAGGGGATTGGATCCGCGAACAGGAGTGCCATCGCGACGATGCGCAGCGGTGGGATGCAAGGCGCAGGGATGATGAAAGAAGGAGAGCGGAGAATGAAGCCAGGTTAGAGGATCGGCGCCGTGAAGCCTTGGCTCGTGACAGGGCCCTGGTGGAGGCGCATCATTGTGAAGAGGATGAAGCTCGTAATCGTGGTCGATGGAGTCATCGTACAGAGATGCTCAGGTTCAGATGCTACAGCTTCTTAGTTTCCGGGTAGATCAGGTAACTCTGCTGATAACCCTAGGAGGGGAGAGACGGTTTTTTCTCGTACAGTGGAACAAGCTGCTATTTCTAGACCTGCGATGATTCCTTCTGCTCCTGCTAGTCGTCCTACTACTGTGATGAACAGATCTGTTTCAAATTCTGTCAATGTGCCTGCTGGGGTTGGTCATCCTATGAGTGCGTCGCCCATTACTGTTGTTAGTCAGTCAGAAGTTGTGGCCACTACTTTGGTGGGGTCCTCTATACCTCATCTAGTAGTTGGTGTGGCTGGGAATGTGAATACTAGTACTGAGATTGTTAGCCCGCAGTGGCCTGATGATGTACAAGAAGGACAGGAGTGTGATAATTGTGGGAGGAATCATAATATTTAGGTCTATCAAGAGAGGAAGCCATGGGAGTATGTCCCTTTGTTCTTTGGCAGTACTGATTTTGACCAAGGTTTTCACTCTATTCCTGTGGTGGAATCTACTTTTCAATCCATGGAGCAACTGCATTATGCACATATAAGTGTGGTTAGAGGTGATGTTACAGGAAAAGATATTGAGAAGGAATTCCAAATGTGGGCTGATGCTATTAGCTCTGTTGGAGGTTTAATGCTAGATCCATAAATGATGTTGAGTTTTTGATGAGATTTCCCTCTGCTAGATCTATTAATGACTTTCACTTTGGTAAAGTGTTCATGAAGACAAATCCTGATGCTGTGATCCAGTTGTCAAACTGGAATGGTGACCTGGAACCTGTGGAATGGATAGAAGAGGCATGGTTTAGAATTGTTGGGATTCCTATGAAGTACAGGGAAAAGTCAACTGTCTTTTATGTAGCATCTATTGTGGGTAAACCTCTGACTTTGGATAGAAACAGTTTGAGAAATTTGGCTTATGTAAGGGTAAAGATTGCCTGTCTGGATGTGACCTTGGTTCCTAACACTAGGAGGAGGTAGATGCAAGGTGGTATATATGAATTCAAATATACCAGAGAGATTTTTGCTCCTGATGTAGTACCAACTATTCCTGTGTCTGTGGGAGTGGATGGGAAAGCTGGTGATAATGTGCCTGATAGGAGAAATGAGGAAGATGTTAGGCAGAATAGGCCTGCTGGTGTTGAGGGGGATCAGACTGGCATTTCTGGTGGAGTAGGTGGAGGAAGTGGGGGTCATCAACATACTGTTGATGCTCCTGGTGGGTCTATCTTGGACAAAGGTAAAAATGTGGTGATAGATCAGGAAGATTCTGGTGGTATGTCTTTTGGGACTAGGATGGATAATATCAGGGATAGCTCTGGTGGTGGTGGTAACACAAGTGGTATTGTTATCAGAGAGAATGTTGATGGTGGTCATTCTGGTAGTGGAAATATTCAGAATAGGGGAGGTGTTATGGAGTAACAGGGGCCTGGTAGGCAACATGATAGTGCTCAGGGGGTGTGGTGGATTCGATTGATGGATTAGGAGCTATACACATGGAAGTTATTCAGAATCTAGCTCCACCTATGGTTGGTGATATCATCAATCCTCCTGCTGTTGATGGTACTAAAATTTTTGAAGATTTTATTAGAGGTTTGTTGAGAGAAAAGGGTAGTGATAAGTAGTATGATCTCATGAAGCAGTATGGTCACTTGCTAGGTGATGAAGGTGGGCAAGGTGATACTGATATGCAAGATGATGATGAATATTCTGCTGGGGATTCATTTGGGTCATCTACTGATAGTGGTAAAGGTGCTGAAGAGAGTTTTATGGGGAAGAATACACAGGTTGTGGGTATGGAGATTCAGGAGTAGGAGGTGGTGGCTGTTGGGTCCTCTCATCCTGAGGTTGTATCTACTCAGGATAGTGTGGGATCTCAACCTGAAGGGATGCCTGGTGGTGGTGGTAGGGAAGAGCAAAATGTGAGGATGAGCTCAAGGATTGCTGATCAAGGTGGCATTATGAGCATGGAGGAAAGGCATCTTTCTCAACAACCTAATAGAGATTTGTCAGGTAGAAACTTAACTTTTTATAATTCCTTTGCTGTTCTAGATGATGAGTGTCACATCCCAAAATTCTCCAAATTTTGAAATGTGAAAAATAAATAAACAAAAGAAACAAATGTTGAAATTTAGGGTGAAAAGAAACATCAAAACCCTACTTGAACAAAACTTGAATGAAAAGACAACAAAAAAATATTCAAAAGATCAAATGCATTTATGCATGGAAAGAATCTTGAATTTAAAACACTTGGAAAAAATAAACCAAAACCCTAAAACCCTAATGGAAGAAATCCTATCCAAGATCTCTCCAAGACTATGGATTTGATCCATATAAAAATTTAGCAACAAACTTTGATAAATGATAAAAAATGATAAAAAAAATTATAAGACCATATAAATTGGTTTCATTCAATTTGGAGCCATGGATAAAAACTTATGAATTTAATAAGATAAAAGGAAAATAATTTCCAAGGCTAATAAAGCTCCTAACTAAATTCAATACCAAATTATGAGCAAAGTAATACTAAAAGGATTTAAAAAGATAAACAAATATTAAATAAAATTATACAAATTGGAATCACCAATTTTGGAACTATAAATAAAAAGATATGGATTTTATAAGACAAAGAAAGAAATAAATAAATAAGGAATATTTAAAAGTCAAATTAAATCTTGGCCAAATCCATAATAAAATGGAATAAAGATAATCCAAATAAAAAAAGGAGTAAATATTATTTAAATAAAATTATATGGGATTTTAAACATATTCAATTTTATTTGAATAAAGAAAAATTCCCTAACATAAATGATTAATTAAATCATGAGAAAAATAATTGAAATAGCCAAAATGGATTAAAAGTTATCTAATTAACTTAAAAATAATAAACGAATTATTTGAATAAAAATTATATGGATTAGAACCATATATAATTTTATTTAAATAAAAACAAATGCCTCATTTAAATAAATATTTAACCATAAGAGAATATTTGAAATATTCTAAAATGGACTTTTACATACATTAATAAACAGTATTAACCTACTGAAAAGGTTTGATAAAAATTTGAATTCAAACAGATGTTTAAAACATTTGATTCTAATTAAAATAGAAATCAGAATATAAAAAGAAAAAGAAATCAAAAGAAAAAAATAGAAAAGGGTCTGACCCAACAGGTCCAACCCAACTGACCCCCAGCATAGAAAGCCCGGCGCAGCCCACCCGAGAAACCCTTCTCTTCCCAGTTCTTTTCTCACCCGCGCCCATACCCCTCACCTCGCTGACGATGTGGACCCACGCCAACCTGGCATTGTTGTCTCCACCCGCTGAACCCGCCCACCAACTCCTCCTAGCTGTTTCTGCCGCCGTTGAATTCTCGTAAATTCGTGTTAGTGCGATAGTAAATCCGCTCGAGACCACTCCCTACTAAGTGTTGGAGATATGCCCTAGAGGCAATAATAAATGTAGTTATTATTATATCTTTGTGTTTATGATAAATGTTTACATTCATGCTATAATAGTATTAACAAGGAAACATTAATACTTGTGTGAATTGTAAACTTAAATTGAAGTCCCTAGTATAGCCTCTATACATTACTAGCTTGTTGGTTAATAAATGATTGTGGTTTCCCTATCATGAACATTGAGATGTTATTAACAACAAGATCATATCGTTAGGAGAATGATATGATGGACATACTCCTATAGATAAGCGTAGCATAAAGATCAAGTCATTTTAATAGTTCAATTGCTATATGCTTTCTGATACATAGTAACCTAATTCCTTCGACCATGAGATCATGCATATCACCTTTACCGGATGGATGCTTTGATGACATCAAACACCACACCGAATCGGGTGGCTATAAAGGTGGCATTGAGTGTTCGGAAAGTATTGGTTGAGACACATGGATCAAGAGTGGGATTTGTCCATCCATATGACGGATAGATATACTCTGGGCCCTCTCAGTGAAATGTCATCCAATTAGCTTGCAAGCATGTGACTGGCTCACAAGGGATCACATATCACGGGGACGATAAAAGAGTACTTTTCAGTAACGAGGTTGAACTAGGTATGCAGAGATACCGACGATCATAACCTCGGATAAGTAAACTATCGTGAGACAAAAGGAAATTGGTATCGTATGTAAGTGGTTCATTCGATCGCAAAGTAATCGTAGAAATATGTGGGAGCCATATGAATTTCCAGATTCCTCTATTGGTTATTGATCGGAGAAGTGTCTCGATCATGTCCGCATAATTCACGAACCGTAGGGAGACACACTTAAGGATTTGACGTTGTTTGAGTAGTTATGGAATGATGAGAAAGAGACCGAATGTTGTTCGGAGTCTCGGATGGGATCCGGGATATCACAAGGAGATCCGGAATGGTCCGGAGAATAAGATTCATATAAGGAAAGTCCCGTTTCGGAGTTGGGGAATGGTTCCGGTGTTTTCATCAGGAATGTTCTAGAAGGTTCCGGAATGTCCGGCACTCCGGAGGGGAAGGGTACATGAATGTGTTATATCAAGTTGGTATGATTGCATCATGTACTTGGTGTCATCTCTGAACAAAATAGAGGGTTTATTCAAATCCTAGTTTGAAAAGTCAAATGCCAAGTTTGAAAGTCAAACGGCTATTTTTGGGAAGTGGAGAGGGAGGTGGAAACCGACTTGGGGGAGGAGTTCCTCCTCCCACCGCCTGCGCACCACCAAGACGAGTTGGGGAGGGACTCCCCTCCACTTGGCCGGCCCCCTCCACCTATATAAGGAGGGGCAGGGCTCCCCTCCTAGACACAAGTTCCTACACCTCTAAACCCTAGCCCCAAGCCGCCGCCGCCTCCATAGCCGCACTTCGCCACGCCTAGGTGAAACCCTAGCCGCCGGCCTAGCCCCCTCCTCGGTGTGTCTAAACCCTAGATCGTCGAGGGCTCTCTCATAGTCCACCATACTCGCTCCGGCTTTAGGCTAAGCCCTGCGAGATCTCCCCTCTACTTCCGGTACCACGTCGTTGTGCTGCCGGAATCGCGAGGAGAGTGCTACCACCTCCGCTGCCTGCTGGAACAAGGGAGAGGAAGGTCTTTGTCGATTTAACGCAGGATCGATCATGAGCGCTGCCGGAACGCAGCGCTGGAAGGATCGTCTACGCGATCTTGAGATCGGGAAGAGTACGACTACATCACCCACGAGAATACGCTCTCGTTAAACACTTTGGAATCTTCGAGGGTGAGTTATTCCATCGACTCGTTGCTACAATCTAGTAGATAGATCTTGGCTTGTTTGTTTGTATGCGGTAGAAAATTTTTGTTTCCATGCTACGAAACCCTATAGTGGTATTAGAGTCGTGTCTATTTGTAGATCTGTTGCACGAGTAGAACACAATGGTCATTGTGGGCGTTGATGCTTTTATTGTCGATTGCTTCTTGTGTAATTTGCATCTTGCGGGATGTTGGGATGAAGCGTCCTGGGCTAACCTTACATGACATCGTTCATGAGACTTGCTCCACGCTTGACATGCAACTTGTATTGCATAAGTGGCTTTGCGGGTGCCTGTTTCTCCTAGCATAGTTAAGATCCAATTTACAACGGGTGATTAACAATACTAGTATCAATGTTGTGGTTCATGTTCGTAAGTTAGAACGACACTTATTGAAAGCCCCAAACCACGTAAAACATGCAAAGAAAGTAGAGGCGTCTAACTTTGTTTTGCAGGGGTGTGCAGTGATGTGATATGGCCATGATTGTGATTATATTTGATGTATGCAATGATCCTTATTGTAAGTTGGCAACCGGCAGGAGACATATGGTTGTCTTTAATTTAGGTTAAGACCCGCGTATCTATTCAAAGTAGTTGTAATAGTTGAAGCCGGTGGACGACAACCATGAAGAAGCGTCATTGACCTTGATGCAATGCCGGTGATGATGGAGATCATGTTCGTGCTTGAAGATGGAGATCGAAAGCACAGAGAAGAAAGGCCATATCATATCACATATTATGAATTGCATGTGATGTTAATACTTTATGCATCTTGTATTGCTTAGTAGACGACAGTAGCATTATAAGATGATCCCTCATGCACATGAATTTCAAGTCATAAAGTGTTCACCCTTAGTTAGCACCGTTGCTAAAGCTTGTTGTTTCGAAGCACCACGTGATGATCGGGTGTGTTAGATTCCGCAAGTGTATACAACGTGAGCAAGCCAGATTTGCTCATGCGGAAACTAAGGTTTGATCTTGACGAGCCTAGCATGTATGCATGGTCTCGAACACGGATCACCGAAAGGTAAAGCATGAATCATATAGTAGATATGATGAACATGTCGATTGTTCGCCATTGAAACTATATCAACTCTCGTGATGATCGGTGTTGATGTGGTGGATTTGGTTCGTGTGATCACTAAAACAATGTGAGGGATATTGTTTTGAGTGGGAGTTCACCTAGATTAATTTTATTATTAATTTGAACTCAATTTGTCATAAACTTAGTCTAAACTATTGCAAATATGTTGTAGATCGATGGCAGCCCCTACCATCAATTTTAATGCGTTCCTAGAGAAAGAAAAGTTGAAAAACAATGGAAGCAACTTCGTGGATTGGTTCCGCAATTTGAGGATTGTCCTCACAGCTGGTAATTTGACCTATGTGCTGGATGCACATTTGGGTGACCCACCTAATTGCTACCACGAAGTAAAGAATGTTTACCTCGCCTAAGACTCAAGACTCCACAGTTCAGTGTGCTATCTTGTATGGTTTAGAATCGGAGCTTCAGAAAAGGTTTGAGAATTCAGACCCACATGATATTGTCCGTGATCTCAAATTGATCTTTGAGACTCATGCAACAATTGAGAGCTATGAGGCTTCTGAAAAGTTCTTTAACTGCAAGATGGAAGAGGGCAGCTCCGTCAGTGAGCATGTGCTTAAGATGTCTGGGCACGCAAACAAACTTCAAAGCTTGGGTATAGTGATTCCTAATGCTTTGGGGATTTACCGTGTCCTCCAATCACTACCACCAAGTTACAAGAACTTTGTGATGAACTACAATATGCAAAACATGAACAAGCAGTTGCCAGAACTGTTTGCTATGTTGAAATCTGCAGAAGTGGAGATCAAGAAAGAGCACCAAGTGTTGATGGTCAATAAGACCACCAAATTCAAGAAAGGCAAGTCTAAGCAAAAGGGACACTTCAAGAAGGGTGGTAAGAAAGTTACCACGCCGACGAAGAAGACCAAGGCTGGACCTAAGCCTGATACTGAGTGCTTTTACTGCAAGGGAGAAGGTCACTGGAAGCGGAATTGCCCAAAGTACTTGGCGGATTTGAAGAACGACAACATCAAGAAGAAAGGTATATCTGATATACATGTTATTGATGTGTATCTCACTAGTACTCATAGTAGTGCCTGGGTATTTGATACTGGTTCGGTTGCTCATATTTGTAACTCGAAATAGGTGCTGCAGAATAAACGGAAGCTAGCGAAGAACGAGGTGACAATGCGCGTGGGAAACGGATCAAAGGTTGATGTGATCGCGGTCGGCACGCTACCTCTTCATCTACCATCGGGATTAGTTTTATACTTAAATAATTGTTATTTGGTGCCTGCGTTAAGCATGAACATTATATCGAGATCTTGTTTATTGCGAGACAGTTACTTGTTTAAATTTGAGAATAATGGTTGTTCGATTTATATGAGTAATATGTTTTATGCACATGCACCTTTGATAGATTGTCTATTCTTATTTAATCTCGATAGTGGAAATACACATATTAATAACATTGAGGCTAAACGTTTGAAATCGAGCGATAACTCGACCTATATGTGGCACTATCGTCTTGGTCACATTGGAGTGAAGCGTATGAAGAAACTCCATTCCGATGGACTTCTTGAATCACTTGATTTGAATCACGAAAGATGCTAAGCATGTCCGATGGGTAAAATGACTAAGACTCCATTTTACGGTATGATGGAGCGAGCTACGGACTTATTGGAAATCATACATACCGATGTGTGGTCCAATGAGTGTAGCATCGCTATGGTTATCGTTATGTTCTTACCTTCACGGATGACTTGAGTAGATATGGGTATATCTATTTCATGAAACATAAGTCCGAAACTTTCGAGAAGTTTAAGGAATTTCAAAGTGAGGTAGAGAATCAACGTAACAAGAAGATTAAATTTCTATGTTCTGATCGTGGAGGTGAATATCTTAGTTATGAGTTTGGCGAGCATTTGAAGAAATGCGGGATACTTTCACAATTGACACCGCCGGGAACACCACAGCGTAATGGTGTGTCCGAACGTCGTAATCGAACTCTCTTAGATATGGTTAGTTCTATGATGTCACTTACAGATTTACCGCTATCATTTTGGGGTTATGCATTAGAAACAGCCGCATTCACTTTAAATAGGGCACCATCTAAATCCGTGGAAACGACACCGTATGAATTATGGTTTGGGAAGAAACCTAAATTGCCGTTCCTTAAAGTTTGGGGATGCGAAGCCTATGTAAAGAAGTTACAGCCGGACAAGCTTGAACCCAAAGCAGAAAAATGCGTCTTCATAGGATACCCGAAGGAAACTATTGGGTATACCTTCTATCATAGATCCGAAGGCAAAATCTTCGTTGCCAAGAATGGATCCTTTCTAGAGAAGGAATTTCTCTCGAAAGAATTGACTGGAAGGAAAGTAGAACTCGACGAGGTTGTCGAACCTTCTCTCGAAATTGTGAGTAGCGCAACACCGGAAGAAGTTCCTGTGGTGCCTGCACCAATAAGAGAGGAAGCTAATGATGATGATCATGAAACTTCGGTTGAAGTTGCTACAGAGCCTCGCAGGTCAACGAGAACTCGTACCACTCCAGATTGGTATGATCCCGTTATGAGTGTCATGTTGGTGGATAACACCAATGACCCTGAGACATATGAGGAAGCGATGATGAGCCCATATTCCAATAAATGGCAAGAAGCCATGAAATCCGAGATTGGATCCATGTACGAAAACCAAGTATGGACTTTGGTGGACCTACCGGATGGCCGAAAGGCTGTCGAGAACAAATGGATTTTCAAGAAGAAAACAGACGCTGATGGTAATGTTACTGTCTATAAAGCTCGACTTGTCGCAAAAGGGTTTCAACAAATTCAAGGAGTTGACTACGATGAGACTTTCTCACCAGTAGCGAAGCTAAAATCTGTGAGGATTATGTTAGCAATCGTTGCATATTATGATTATGAGATATGGCAGATGGATGTCAAAACAGCATTCCTCAATGGAGACATTGATGAAGAGTTGTATATGATTCAACCCAAAGGTTTTGTCGATCCTAAAGATGCTAACAAGGTATGAAAACTTCAACGGTCCATCTATGGATTGAAGCAAGCATCCCGAAGTTGGAATCAACGTTTTGATAAGGTGATCAAAAGTTTTGGTTTTATACAAACTTATGGAGAAGCTTGTATTTACAAGAAAGTGAGTGGGAGCTCTGTAGCATTCTTAATACTATATGTGGATGACATATTGTTGATTGGGAATGATGTAGACCTTCTTAATAGTGTCAAGGAATATTTGAATAATAGTTTTTCAATGAAAGATCTTGGCGAAGCAGCTTACATATTAGGTATAAAGATTTATAGAGATAGATCGAGACGCCTAATATCATTGTCACAAAGTACATATTTGGACAAAGTTCTAAAGAGGTTTGGAATGGAAGATAGCAAGAAAGGGTTCTTGCCCATGTTGCCCAATACGACCTTGAGAAAAACTCAAAGTCCGACATCGGCAGAAGATAGAGAAAGGATGAGTAAGACTCCCTATGCCTCAGCCATAGGATCTCTAATGTATGCCATGCTATGTACTAGACCCGATATTGCATATGCTGTTAGTTTAACTAGCAGATATCAAAGTGATCCAGGAGTGGATCATTGGACAGCGGTCAAAAACATCCTTAAGTACTTGAGAAGAACTAAGGATATGGTTCTTTCTTATGGAGGTGATGAACAACTCGTTGTTAATGGTTACACCGATGCTAGTTGGAACACCGATCCGGATGATTCTAAATCACAATCTGGATACGTATTTACTTTGAATGGTGCAGCAGTTAGCTGGAGGAGTGCAAAGCAAAGCGTTGTGGCGAGATCTTCAACTGAATCGGAATACATGGCTGCTTCGGAGGCTTCACAAGAAGAGATATGGATGAAAGAGTTCATTACAGAGCTGAGTGTGGTTCCTAGTGCGCAGGACCCAATGTCTATCTACTGTGATAACATGGGCGCCATAGCCAATGCGCAAGAACCAAGGTCACACAAGAAGCTAAAGCATATCAAGCTGCGTTTTCACGCTATTCGAGAACATGTCCAAGATGGGGACATAAAGATTTGCAAAGTACACACATATCTGAATGTGGCGGATCCGTTGACTAAACCTCTCCCGAGGGCAAAACATGACCAGCACCAAACTGCCATGGGTGTTCGGTATATTACCATGTAATCTAGATTAGATGACTCTAGTGCAAGTGGGAGACTGTTGGAGATATGCCCTAGAGGCAATAATAAATGTAGTTATTATTATATCTTTGTGCTTATGATAAATGTTTACATTCATGCTATAATCGTATTAACAAGGAAACATTAATACTTGTGTGAATTGTAAACTTAAATTGAAGTCCCTAGTATAGCCTCTATACATTACTAGCTTGTTGGTTAATAAATGATTGTGGTTTCCCTATCATGAACATTGACATGTTATTAACAACAAGATCATATCGTTAGGAGAATGATATGATGGACATACTCCTATAGATAAGCGTAGCATAAAGATCAAGTCATTTTAATAGTTCAATTGCTATATGATTTCTGATACATAGTAACCTAATTCCTTCGACCATGAGATCATGCATATCACCTTTACGGGATGGATGCTTTGATGACATCAAACACCACACCGTAACTGGGTGGCTATAAAGGTGGCATTGAGTGTTCGGAAAGTATTGGTTGAGACACATGGATCAAGAGTGGGATTTGTCCATCCATATGACGGATAGATATACTCTGGGCCCTCTCGGTGAAATGTCATCCAATTAGCTTGCAAGCATGTGACTGGCTCACAAGGGATCACATATCACGGAACGAAAAGAGTACTTATCAGTAACGAGGTTGAACTAGGTATGCAGAGATACCGACGATCATAACCTCGGATAAGTAAACTATCGTGAGACAAAAGGAAATTGGTATCGTATGTAAGTGGTTCATTCGATCGCAAAGTAATCGTCGAAATATGTGGGAGCCATATGAATTTCTAGATTCCTCTATTGGTTATTGATCGGAGAAGTGTCTCGATCATGTCCGCATAATTCACGAACCGTAGGGAGACACACTTAAGGATTCGACGTTGTTTGAGTAGTTATGGAATGATGAGAAAGATACCGAATGTTGTTCGGAGTCTCGGATGGGATCCGGGATATCACGAGGAGATCCGGAATGGTCCGGAGAATAAGATTCATATAAGGAAAGTCCGTTTGAGTTGGGGAATGGTTCGGTGTTTTCATCAGAATGTTCTAGAAGGTTCCGAATGTCCCAGCACTCGGAGGAAGGGTACATGAATGTGTTATATCAAGTTGGTATGATTGCATCATGTACTTGGTGTCATCGCTGAAAAAAATAGAGGGTTTATTCAAATCCTAGTTTGAAAAGTCAAACGCCAACTTTGAAAGTCAAACGGCTATTTTTGGGAAGTGGAGAGGGAGGTGGAAACCGACTTGGGGGAGGAGTTCCTCCTCCCACCGGGCCACCACTGCCGAGTTGGGGAGGGACTCCTCCCTTGGCCGGCCCCTCCACCTATATAAGGAGGGCAGGGCTCCTCCTAGACACAAGTTCCTACACCTCTAAACCCTACCCAAGCCGCCGCCTCCATAGCCGCCCGCCCTAGGGAGACTCGCCACGCCGCCTAGGTGAAACCCTAGACGCCGGCTTAGCCCCCTCCTCGGCGTGTCTAAACCCTAGATCGTCGAGGGCTCTCTCATAGTCCACCATACTCGCTCCGGCTTAAGGCGAAGCCCTGCGAGATCTCCCCTCTACTTCCGGTACCACGCCGTTGTGCTGCCGGAATCGCGAGGAGATTGCTACCACCTCCGCTGCCTGCTGGAACAAGGGAGAGGAAGGTCTTCGTCGAGTACCGAACGTGTGACCGATTGGGAGCGCCTTTAACGCAGCGCCGGAAGGATCGTCTACGCGATCTTGAGATCGGGAAGAGTACGACTACATCACCCACGAGAATCCGCTCTCGTTAAACACTTTGGAATCTTCGAGGGCGAGTTATTCTATTGACTCGTTGCTACAATCTAGTAGATAGATCTTGGCTTGTTTGTTTGTATGCGGTAGAATTTTTTTGTTTTCCATGCTAAGAAACCCTACACTAAGCGCCTCCCTCTCCCTCTCTTTCCCCTCAGACCTCGCTGTCAGATCGCCCCTAGGATGTTCTAATTGCACGCTCAAACCCCCACTGCTTTTACGAGCTCTAGCTCGAATTCCGGCGAGCCTAGATTGTGCCCCTTCCCCTAGTGCACACGAGCTTGTTCACCATCACAGTACGCGACCACTGACACCTCCCACTTGCCCGCGTGTACCCCAGAGGCTCGGCAACAACCAAGTCAGAGCGCCATCGTGTCACATCCCAAATTTTAGATTTGGTCTTGCATATCATTCATATCATTGCATCATGTCTTTCCATGCAAAAGCGTCGATTGAAAAGGTTCGGCGAAACGCTATTTGCAAAACCCTATTTTATTTTGCTACGAGGTTCCTGCGGGAAGCTTTAGTAGGACTAGCATGGACCACCCTTGTATATTAGTGGTTTTGCTCAAACCTTGATGCTAGATTGTTCCCCTCGACTGTACGAAACCGTAGGCGCAAGAATCGCTCGAATCGGAGCTCGTACGGAGAAGTTGCGGCCGTTTTAGTGAAACGCCGGAAAACGGTCCGAAATTCCGGACCAATTTCCGAATCGGAAACCAATTCTGCGCCGTTTTCGCTTAGGATTCCGCTAGAAGGCCCACTTAAAGGGCAGCCCCGCTGCCTTGGACTCCGTGCTTGACCCCCTGCCCACCTCACCTTCCTTCCGCAGCCGCCGCTTCGCCGCCGCAGCGCTTTCATTGCCGCCGCTGCGCTGCGCTGCAGCCGCTGCCGCTGCCTCGCTTCGCGCGCTGCGCTGCGCCTCACGCGCACACACGCATGCATGCACGCATCGCGCGACGCACGCGTACGCCGCTACGCGCTTTGGCGTCGCTGCGTTCGTCTGCATCGCCGCACGCGCTACCGTCTTGCACGTCTCGTTGACGATCTTGAACCACTCGTTGACCGTCTCCCTCCGTGCAGGAAAAACCCCGACGCCGGAACCGATCGCCGCCGCCGTCCGAAACTCGCCGCCGTCCGTTTCGCCGTTTGTTTCTGGTAAGACTGCAACCACCGTCAGATCTCAGATCGGCAGCTTAGATTGTTCGTTGACCAGTCAGACTCAGGCGTTGACTAGTCAGACGCCCAGTCAGCAGACGAGTTGACCAGTCAACAGACACAGTTGACTGGGTCAATTTTGTTAATCC
Source organism: Avena insularis (assembly GCA_023614405.1). NCBI lineage: Eukaryota > Viridiplantae > Streptophyta > Magnoliopsida > Poales > Poaceae > Avena > Avena insularis. The sequence continues at coordinate 346,154,145 of CM042697.1, forward strand.
TTTTAGTTGACAGATTTCGGTAGAATCTTTTAAATTGCGTAGAAATTAAACCGCTTGGCCAAAAATTGCAAATAAAATATATGTAGATTTAGTGAGTCGTGTAGAATCTCGCTGTACCTTTGGTTCAGGCTTTTGCAGCAAGGATTAGTACAGTTTAATCAAACTAGTTAATGGCCTTTTCGGAGTAATAAATTCGTAGAAAAAGATCCGTAGCTCCAAAAATCGCGTATGATATGTCCCTGGATTCAGTGGAACGAGGGGAATCTCATCGTGAGTTAAAAAGATAGGCTTACAGTAAAAATTTCTGCAGAAACTGTCTAGTGGCTTTATGCAGTGTTTTAATTACTCGGGGAGTTTTATAATTCCTTTTCGAGTAATTCCAGTTGGTACTGTTTCTAATCAGCGATGCCTATGCGGTAGAATTTTTCCAAGATTTTACAAACAGTATACTACCGGTAGTGAATTATTTGAGTTCTAGCTCTAGTTTTGAGCATTACTTTTGCTTAATAGTTTTCCTAGCGCTAAAACTATTTTCCATGCATGCAATCGGTAGTAATATGGAATAGGATGTTGTGGTGCAGCTGTAGCACCAAGTCACTTGTCGTTCTTGCATTCATGCATCATCTTTGTTGCATATGCTTGTGGATTGTTTGTTTATGATTGCAATTGTATCGTGTAGATTGTGACGAGCGCAACGCTTGCTCGTGTGTGGATTGTTCTTCCGACCGCTATAACCAAGGAAAGTAGATGCTAATTTGTTCATGATATCGTCCTACTATTTTCAATGCATTGTCGTGTATTTTGTAGATGCATGTGTAGGTTGATACTATCGCTATGCTATGACCTATTATGTGGTAGGGCTTTCCTTGTAGATGAACCACCGTTGGTAGATGTGCTTAGCCATGCTTTGTTTAACAAGGGCTGGGTTACATCACTGAAAGTTGTTTCTAAAAGTATTGGTTTGTGAAAACTAAAACAACTTAATCAATGAATCTCCTGGGTGTGATGGTATTGATAATTTTTTGTGGTTTCATTGCGGAAAGGCACCCAGGTATCAAGAGAGAATGATTGGCTTATTTATTGTGTAGCTTACGTATACAACCATATGCCAATAATGGAATGGGCGGTTGGTTGGACTTAGTAGGTTGTGGTGACCCGAACCTGCGTATCCAGAGATGTAGAATTTTGGTAGGTTGGACCGGTGCGCGTCGGGATTGGGGAGCTACTTCCCGAACGGTCTCAACTTGGACTTCTCCCTATCACCACTCAAAATGAGAGTGATGGTACGAGCTGGGCTGGCCAAGTCACATGGGTAAAGTGTACTAACCTCTGCAGGGTGTATAATCTAATCGATTAGCCGTGTCCCCGGTTATGGACAACTGAGTTGCTTGATATTGATTCCATGACATGTTTCTCGCTCATTATAATTTCATAATTGTTTTAATATTGTTGGGTTAACTTAATTGGGATCTTTTCAAAGGAAATCAAAAACTGTTTATGAAAGTAGGGCAAATGTATTTGCAAATGCAAGCCAGACACAGCTCCACTTGCCAAATATGCATGTAGATGTTAGTACTATTGTCTCCATTACTAGCTCTACTTGTCATACATTCCATGTATTGACCCTTCAGGGCTGCTACGTTTCATGTTGCAGGTTATTCCGATTTTGAGTAATCGATATAGGCCACGGTACTCCACTCGGCACTTGTTCACTTGTGGGCAATTTGAAGAATGGAGGATTTACTTTATTCATGTTGCTACCTGAATAATTTGAGCTAGCTTTGTGCTAAGCTTTTATTGTAATAATGGTACTTTGGATCTTCGTTATTCATGATACACGGATATTTTGCTATGTTATCTATCTTACTCTATTGTGGGCCAATGAACCGATCCAGGGATTGGCATGTCACATAGAGGCCACGGTCTTTTCAGAACCGGGGTGTTACAGGATGGTATCAGAGCCCGTGTGTCGACTGTAGGATCGTGACCTAGAATTGGATTAGGAAGCCATAGATTTACTAAAGCCTATATTAACTCTGTCTTACATCTTATGCCTTTCACCCTCGTAAATTCTTACCATATGCTATTCTCACACTTTCCTCTTTTACATGATAGATGGGAGACGTCAGGACTGAGTATGTCACCATGGAGTCACCAAGGCCCTTTGCAAGGCAGTTAGCTCAGCTCTCACAGTCATTGGGATTGCCACTACCCATGTTCAAGGGAAGAAGGTTGTACACCTATGGATATGGAGAGGATGCATGGGAGATCACTACCTTCATATTCAGAGATGCCGCCTTGCCAAACCCCGTGCACTTGATCTACACCAAGACATACTGCAACTGGGGACTTGGAATCAACTTGGCCATACATGAAGCCCTGTCTCGCCAGTGCCATTATGTCCGACACCTACTACCAGCAGATTCACCCTACCGTGACTATGGAAGGCGTGATGAAGATGGGAACATTGTGGTTACCCCGGGCGACAGGAACAACATGCCGCCCCGTCGGAGGCACATAGAGGACATGGAAAGGGAGAATGGAGCTCTAGCAGAGAAGGTGAGGATGATAAAGGAGATTGTAGATTTTACTAGCAATGGTATGGTGGTCCAAGGATAGGAGATTGACACTTTGCATGAAGCTGTGGGAGTTCTGGAGAATGCCCTGATAGCCAGAGATGCAACCATAGCACATCTTCATGGTACTGTGCAGGAGAACACCCAGAACATACAACAGTTGCAAGGGACCGTCCAGGAAAGGGATCAAACTATTGAAGCTATGACAGCCCAGATTGCCGCTCTCCAAGCACAACTGAATCCACCCTCTGATGATGACAATGGAGATGATGGCAACAATGGGTATGATGATGACAGTGGAGATGATGATGATGAGGAGGACGAGGATGATGATGATGATGGAGACGATGATGGTGGAGGAGATGAAGCTGTTGCAGTTGCAGCTGAAAGTGAAGAAGAAGAGGAGGATCCAGAAGAGGTGGAGTTTGAGATCTCAAGTGATGATTCAGGAGAGTTTTACACTCCGCCGCCATGGTTGTACCGCGAGACGAAGCGACAACGCATGACAGCAAGGACCTACCTCAACCTCTTCAAGAAGTAGATAGAAGTCCACCAATTAGTCCTCGTTAGGCAAATTCGTTAGGATTAGTCTCGATCGTTGTGAAGCTTAGTTCGTGATAGTTTAAGAGTGATTAGTTGCTTATTTGTGTACTCCAGTATCCCAGGAATTATTTGTGTGAATTTTAATGAAAGAGTTATGGCAATTTTGGTTACTATCTGTGTTATTTTCGCTGCAGTTTTTCTGCTGATACAGCAGTACTGCGCGAATTTTCATATTTTTCTGGTAACTCGAAAAAATCTGAAAAAAATTGGGCTGATGCGAAACTCTCTGTGCTATATGCGCAAAAATCAGCTAAATTTTCTGACGAGTTTAAGTCAGGCGGAAAAATTCGCGAACGCTGCTGGACTGTTCTGGCAGATTGCTGTTTTGATTGTTTAGTCGATCAACTGTTTAGTTAACCATTGCCAACTCTTGTAAAACTATTTCAGTAGGTATATACTGCTAGGATAACACCTGGGATGTTGCTGGATCGCTTGTTTGTTGATGTGTTGCTTGCTTGCGATTGTCTGCTATTGTTTGTTGTTGTTTGATCATATGCATGGGTAGAATCCTATTACCGTAGTTGATTCTTTCTAAACTTACCTGTGCTGAACCGCAGATGCCTCCCCGCCGTCAACCCACTGATCTGGAGCAACTCATGGCAGCTCAGGCACAGCTGACCCAAGTGATGACCCAGTTCATGGCGAATCAGAACAACAACAATGGAAACAATCAGCCTCAGGGAGATGCTCTCACCAGATTTCTGAGGTTAAGGCCAGCTAAGTTCTCTACTGCAACTGAACCAATGGTTGCTCTCGACTGGTTGCGTTCAGTGAACAAGGATCTGGTAACTGTTGGATGCACTGATGCTGAGAAGGTGAGGTTTGCCGCTCACCTACTGGAGGGACCAGCCGCTTCTTGGTGGGACACATTTCAGATCACCCACCCGCTGGACACCGTGACTTGGGCAATGTTTGAGGAAGGTTTTAGGACCAACCACGTGTCTTCAGGAGTTCTGAGCCTGAAGAGGAAGGAGTTCCGCAACTTGCGCCAAACCAATCGCACCGTGGCTGAGTACATTGAGGAGTTCAACAACCTGTCCCGTTATGCACCTGAGGATGTTGACACTGATGCAAAAAGGAGGGAGAGATTCCTGGATGGCCTCAGTGATGAGCTTTCAGTACAGCTGCTGGTAGTTTACTGTCCCACTTTCCAGGAGCTTATGGACAAGGCCAGAATCTTGGAAGGGAAGCACAAGCAGGTGGAAAGCCGCAAGAGAAAGAACAACAATCACCACTCTGGTTCACACCACAAGTCTCGCACTTCATATGATGGATACTCCAAGCATGGAGGGAGTGACCATGGGAGCCATGACCGCCACCACCATGGAGGCGATGGGCATCGTCATGACAACCATAGGAGCAGCCACCACAGCCACAAGGGAGGACACTCTCACCACTCTGGAGGACACGGTGGACATGACCGCAACCGTGATCGCAGCTTTGTGAAGAAGGATCTGAGTGAGGTGATATGCTTCAAGTGTAAGCAGAAGGGACACTATGCTGATAACTGTCCGGAGAGGAAAGGACTGAAGCCAACCAACAATGAGAAGGCCACAGTGAACCACATGAATGTGGAGGAGATTCCAGATGAGCCTGACCTAGTGATTGGTAAGTTCCCAATCAACACTTACCCTGCACTTATACTTTTCGATACTGGTGCATCGCATTCATTCATATCAAGGGCATTCGTGGATAAGTATAAGTTACCTACTGAGTCTATGAAGATGTCTTTTAGAGTGAGTTCACCTGGAGGAGATATGATAGCTAGTGCGGGATGCCGCTATTTAACTGTGAGGATTGGAACACACAACTTCATTGCACATTTGGTAGTGTTGGATTCACAGGGATTAGACGTTATTCTGGGTATGGATTGGATGTCTATGCATGGGGGACACATAGATTGTGCACAGCGAGCTGTTTCACTCAAAACCCCGGATGGTAAGAGGATTAGATTCAAGTCGGCTGCACGACCAGGAAGGTGTAAGTTGAATTCTCTTAAGGGGGTTAGCATGGATACTGTGCTAGTGATTAGGGATTATCCCGATGTGTTTCCGGAAGAGCTGCCAGGGATGCCACCTGACAGAGAAGTAGAGTTTCTTATCGACCTGATGCCGGGAACAGGACCTATAGTAAAGAAACCATATAAGATGGATGTGGATGAGCTGAAGGAATTGAAGAAGCAGCTGAAAGAGCAGCTGGAAAAGGGATTCATTCAGCCTAGTGCGTCGTCATGGGGTGCACCTGTTCTGTTTGTGGAGAAGAAAGACAGCACCAAGAGATTAGTGGTGGACTATCGCTCGCTGAATGAAGTAACCATCAAGAACAAGTACCCTCTGCCAAACATAAATGATTTGTTTGATCAACTGGAAGGAGCAAAGGTGTTCAGCAAGATTGATCTGCGATCAGGCTACTTTTAATTGAAGATCCGGAAGGAGGATGTACCAAAAACCACCTTCACCACTAGGTATGGTTTATATGAGTATACGGTTATGTCTTTTGGACTAACGAATGCCCCGGCATATTTCATGACCATGATGAACAAGGTATTTATGGAGTACTTGGACAAGTTCGTGGTGGTGTTTATTGATGACATACTGATATATTCCAAGGATGATGCTGAGCATGAGAAGCATCTGAGACTGATTATGGAGAAACTGAGGGAACACCAGCTGTATGCCAAATTCAGCAAGTGTGAATTCTGGCTTAACACTGTTGGGTTTCTAGGACACGTAGTGTCAGGAGAAGGAGTCGCTGTTGATCCAAGCAAAGTGACTGCAGTGACTGAGTGGGAAGCGCCCAAGAATGCAGGAGAGATTCGAAGCTTTTTGGGACTTGCTGGATATTACAGGAGGTTCGTTGAAAACTTTTCCAAGATTGCTAAGCCGATGACTGAACTTCTGAAGAAGGAGAGGAAGTTTGAATGGTCAGACGTATGTGAAGCCAGCTTCCAGGAACTGAAGCATCGACTAGTGACCGCGCCTGTTCTGTGTTTACCAGATCTTCAGAAGGATTTCCAAGTGTACTGTGACGCTTCTCGACAGGGACTTGGGAGCGTGTTGATGCAAGATGGGAGAGTGGTGTCATATGCCTCGCGACAACTCAAGCACCATGAGCGGAATTACCCCACACACGACTTGGAGTTAGCGTCAGTGGTTCATGCGCTCAAGGTATGGAGGCATTACTTAATGGGAAAACACTGTGATGTGTACACCGACCACAAGAGCCTGAAATACATATTTACACAGAAGGAACTGAACATGAGGCAAAGGAGATGGTTGGAACTTATCAAGGATTATGACATGAATCTGCAGTACCACCCAGGAAAGGCCAATGTAGTGGCAGATGCTCTGAGCCGGAAGGTTTATGCCAATGGATTGACAATTGGTGAATTGCCTGAGGATTTGTGCAAACAATTCAAGGACCTTAGACTGGAGGTAGTATTTGAAGGATACCTGGCTACAATGGAAGTCCAACCGACGCTACAGGACCGGATCATAAAGGCTCAGATAGGAGACAAGGAAATAGAAGAGATAAAGGAAAAGATGAAGGAGAATCGTGAAAAGGATATTCGCGAGGATGAGCATGGTACCTTGTGGTATGGAGATCGTTTGTGTGTGCCCAGCGACCCTGAAATAAGGGAGTTGATACTGCAGGAAGCTCATAACTCGCCATACTCCATACATCCGGGCAACACAAAGATGTATATGGATTTGAAGAGCAGATTTTGGTGGAACAACATGAAGGGAGATATCGCCAAGAATATTGCCCTGTGCGATGTATGTAGCCGAGTGAAGGCAGAACACCAGAAGCCAGCAGGACTGCTACAGCCATTGCCCGTGCCGGATTGGAAGTGGGATAGAGTGGGAATGGACTTTATCACAGGATTGCCCAGGACCAGGTCAGGATATGACTCTATTTGGGTAGTGGTCGACCATTTGACCAAGGTAGCCCACTTTATACCGGTGAAGACGACCTATACGAGTGCAAAGTTGGCCAAGATTTACATGGACAGAATTGTGTGCCTACATGGAGTTCCCAAGAGTATCGTATCTGATAGAGGCACCCAATTTACCTCACACTTCTGGCGCCAGCTGCACGAGTCACTTGGCACTAGATTGAAATTTAGCACAACGTTTCACCCACAGACTGATGGACAGACCGAGAGGGTGAATCAGATTTTGGAGGACATACTGAGAGCTTGCGCTTTGGCTCATGGTTCTAGTTGGGATGAGAATTTGCCGTATGTTGAGTTTTCCTACAACAACAGCTATCAAACCAGCATCAAGACGTCACCGTTCGATGTACTATATGGGAAATGGTGCCAGACTCCGTTGCTATGGGATGGAGTAGGAGAACGTCAGTTGTTTGGACCCGATTTGATTAAGGACGCTGAGGAGAAGGTCGCCTTGATTAGGGACAGGCTAAAGGTAGCACAATCAAGGCAGAAGAGCTACGCTGACGCCAAGCGCAAGGAAGTGGTGTATGAGATAGGTGATAGAGCATACCTCAGAGTATCGCCACTTCGTGGAATCAAGAGATTTGGAATTAAGGGTAAGCTGGCACCTCGGTTTATCGGACCATATCGGGTTTTAGCTCACAAAGGAGAAGTTGCTTACCAGTTGGAGTTGCCAGAGGCTCTGTCCGCTGTTCACAATGTGTTCCACGTATCCCAGCTGAAGAAGTGCCATCCGGAGATGGCGGATACACCATTGAGAGACACCGTACCGCTAGAGGAGGTTCAGCTGGAGAATGACTTGACCTATGAAGAGAAACCGGTCAAGATTCTGGAAACAGCGAAGAGGATTACCCGTAGCAAGACAATCAAGTTTTGCAAGGTACAGTGGAGCCACCACACCGAAGAGGAAGCCACTTGGGAGCGTGAGGATGACATCCGAGAGGACTACCCACACCTATTTGCTAGCCGCGCCGAATCTCGAGGACGAGATTCATCTTAAGGGGGTTAGTCTTGTCACATCCCAAATTTTAGATTTGGTCTTGCATATCATTCATATCATTGCATCATGTCTTTCCATGCAAAAGCGTCGATTGAAAAGGTTCGGCGAAACGCTATTTGCAAAACCCTATTTTATTTTGCTACGAGGTTCCTGCGGGAAGCTTTAGTAGGACTAGCGTGGACCACCCTTGTAGATTAGTGGTTTTGCTCGAACCTTGACACTAGATTGTTCCCCTCGACTGTACGAAACCGTAGGCGCAAGAATCGCTCGAATCAGAGCTCGTACGGAGAAGTTGCGGCCGTTTTAGTGAAACGCCAGAAAACGGTCCGAAATTCCGGACCGATTTCCGAATCGGAAACCAATTCTGTGCCGTTTTCGCGTAGGATTCCGCGAGAGGGCCCACTTAAAGGGCAGCCCCGCTGCCTTGGACTCCATGCTCGACCCCCTGCCCCCGACCACCTCCTTCCGCAGCGCCGCGCTACCGCCGCCGCCGAGCCGCCGCTTGCTGCAGCCGCTGCCTCGCTGCGCTACGCCTCGCGCGCACACACGCATGCATGCACGTACGCACGCACGCACGTGCACGCTCGCGCGCCGTTTTGCGTCGCGCCATTTCGTCCGTACCGCGTCGCACGCGCGCCGTCTTGCGCGCCTCGTTGACGATCTTGAACCACTCGTTGACCGTCTCCCTCCATGCAGGAAAAACCCCAACGCCGGAACCGATCGCCGCCGCCGTCCGGAACTCGCCGCCGTCCGTTTCGCCGTTTGTTTCTGGTAAGACTACAGCCACCGTCAGATCTCAGATCGGCGGCTTAGATCGTTTGTTGACCAGTCAAACTCAGGCGTTGACTAGTCAGACGCCCAGTCAGCGCCCAGTCAGCAGACGAGTTGACCAGTCAATAGACACAGTTGACTGGGTCAATTTCGTTAATCCTTTTAGTTGACAGATTTCGATAGAATCTTGTAAATTGCGTAGAAATTAAAACCCTTGGCCAAAAATTGCAAATAAAATATGTGTAGATTCAGTGAGTCGTGTAGAATCTCACTGTATCTTTGGTTCAGGCTTTTGCAGCAAGGATTAGTACAGTTTAATCAAACTAGTTAGTGGCCTTTTCGGAGTAATAAATTCGTAGAAAAACATCCGTAGCTCCAAAAATCGCGTATGATATGTCCCTGGATTCAGTGGAACGAGGGAAATCTCATCGTGAATTAAAAAGATAGGCTTACAGTAAAAACTTCTGCAGAAACTGTCTAGTGGCTTTCTGCAGTGTTTTAATTACTCGGGGAGTTTTATAATTCCTTTTCGAGTAATTCCAGTTGGTACTGTTTCTAATCAGCGATGCCTATGCGGTAGAATTTTTCCAAGATTTTACAAACAGTATACTACCGGTAGTGAATTATTTGAGTTCTAGCTCTAGTTTTGAGCATTACTTTTGCTTAATAGTTTTCCTAGCGCTAAAACTATTGTCCATGCATGCAATCGGTAGTAATATGGAATAGGATGTTGTGGTGCAGCTGTAGCACCAAGTCACTTGTCGTTCTTGCATTCATGCATCATCTTTGTTGCATATGCTTGTGGATTGTTTGTTTATGATTGCAATTGTATCGTGTAGATTGTGACGAGTGCAACGCTTGCTCGTGTGTGGATTGTTCTTCCGACCACTACAACCAAGGCAAGTAGATGCTACTTTGTTCATGATATCGTCCTACTATTTTTAATGCATTGTCGTGTATTTTGTAGATGCATGTGTAGGTTGATACTATCGCTATGCTATGACCTATTATGTGGCAGGGCTTTCCTTGTAGATGAACCACCGTTGGTAGATATGCTTAGCCATGCTTTGTTCAACGAGGGCTGGGTTACATCACTGAAAGTTGTTTCTAAAAGTATTGGTTTGTGAAAACTAAAACAACTTAATCAATAAATCTCCTGGGTGTGATGGTATTGATATTTTTTTGTGGTTTCATTGCGGAAAGGCACCCAGGTATCAAGAGAGAATGATTGGCTTCTTTATTGTGTAGCTTACGTGTACAACCATGTGCCAATAATGGAATGGGCGGTTGGTTGGACTTAGTAGGTTGTGGTGACCCGAACCCGCGTATCCAGAGATGTAGAATTTTGGTAGGTTGGACCGGTGCGCGTCGGGATTGGGGAGCTACTTCCCGAACGGTCTCAACTTGGACTTCTCCCTATCACCACTCAAAATGAGAGTGATGGTACGAGCTGGGCTGGCCAAGTCACATGGGTAAAGTGTACTAACCTCTGCAGGGTGTATAATCTAATCGATTAGCCGTGTCCCCAGTTATGGACAACTGAGTTGCTTGATATTGATTCCATGACATGTTTCTCGCTCATTCTAATTTCATAATTGTTTTAATATTGTTGGGTTAACTTAATTAGGATCTTTTCAAAGGAAATCAAAAACTGTTTATGAAAGTAGGGCAAATGTATTTGCAAATGCAAGCTAGACACAACTCCACTTGCCAAATATGCATGTAGATGTTAGTACTATTGTCTCCATTACTAGCTCTACTTGCCATATATTCCATGTATTGACCCTTCGGGGCTGCTACGTTTCATGTTGCAGGTTATTCCGATTCTGAGTAATCAATATAGGCCACGGTACTCCACTCGGCACTTGTTCACTTGTGGGCAATTTGAAGAATGGAGGATTTACTTTATTTATGTTGCTACCTGAATAATTTGAGCTAGCTTTGTGCTAAGCTTTTATTGTAATAATGGTACTCTGGATCTTCGTTATTCATGATACACGGATATTTTGCTATGTTATCTATCTTACTCTATTGTGGGCCAATGAACCGATCCAGGGATTGGCATGTCACATAGAGGCCACGGTCTTTTCAGAACCGGGGTGTTACACACCGCCTTCTGCTCCAACTCTGGCGACTCCCCTGTTAATTTCTGACCGCCCCTCCCCCCTTGTTGATGCTCCTGTATTCACCGTCCCCGTGCGCATCTAACACAACCATTTGCTTGTCCTAGCATGTTCTTTATCCTCGTCCCCAATGACAACCAAGCGTTCCTGACGTCAGGCACAATTCCAGCGAGAGATTGCCGTCACGCCCGAGCACCCCTTCGTCGACGACGACCACGTTGAGATTCTCCACTCTCCTGCGAACCCGGTGAGCCCCTCCATTCCCGCTCTCGCATCCTAGATTCACCGGACCACCGTTGCCTGAGCGCCACCGCCGCCCATCTCTGGTTGTTGCGATCTGAGCCGTTGGATACAGATCCAGTGGCTGAGTTAGATCGTTTAGGCGAATCGTTTTTGACTGATCTGTGCCGTGCAATGTAAATTGGATCTGACGGCCTTTATAGATCTATCCAACCAAACCGGTATGGACCAATAGAAACACACCACGTGGCCCATCTTTTAAAAAAAACAGAAATGAATCTATTAGATGAATGATTTTGTAAAATTCATAACTTTTGTTCTACACGTCCAAAATTTACAAATTTTATATCAATGGATTTAGAAAAATGTGAAATTTGCAACTGTGGCCTTAGTTTAGTATTTTGATTCTTGAAAATTAGGTGTTTTTACAGAAACATTTGTAGGACTATTTTGAGTATAATTTTTTTTATAAAAATGCTTTTTGAGTAAAACCTTTTGCAAATGGTTTGTTTTGAACTCTCTGAACCTAAACACTAACATTTGGATTTCAAAATAAATTTAACTAACACAAGGAATTATTCCTTTGAATAAAAGAATTTCTAGTAAAACAAAAATGTTGCTATGATTTAAAAATGATTTTTGAGTGAAACCTTTTACAAATGGATTATGTTTAAACACTTTTACCATAAACACTAGCATTGGTGCTTAAAAACATATTTGGATAACACTAGAAATTATTCCTTTGAATAAAAACATTTCTAGCAAAACAAAAATGATTTAAATGGCCTATTTTCACTAACTTGTTTTTAAATGGTTTTGTCACATTTATAAATGACCAGTAGGTGTTTTGAAATGTTTATACCGTTAGCAGAAACCACTTTTTCAATAAAACAATCTTTTGCATGCTTGCCTGCATTGCTTTGATTTTATTATTTTATGTGGTGAATTGTTTGAATGCTAGTTTTGAATTTGTGCCTTGCATGATTGATTGTAGTGAACTTTGAAGAGTGTGACAATTGCAAGATCAAGGAGTGAATATAGTTTCTCTACTAAAAAGGCAAGTGGTGCTTCATATATTTTGTTCTATTATTTTGACTATGCATTAGTGATATTTTGAGTAGGATTTGCATGGAAATTTCTAAGTATAAGCTATACCATGGGAAATCCTATATGTTGTCTTAGTAGAATTATCCTAAGTTAGGAAACCTGCCATGTTATCATGCTTAGCTTAGCTAATGGAAAACAAGGATGGATTATTCATGCTATGAAATATTTCTAAGTTTATGACTTGTGTTTTGCTTAATAAAACAACTATGTGAATGAATCACTTGGGCGGAATGGTATGAATGGGTTATGTTGAGTGGTTACACAAGGCCCAGGATGGCAACCTTGTGTATAACACTTGTGGAAAGCCATCCAAGAACAAAGAGATTTGATATGTTAAGTGTTGAGAAGCTTCTGGTGCAACCGCATGGCGTATGGGCTCTGCCTTGATCATATAGGTTGCAATAACTTAGCCAGATGGACAGATGGTGGTTGGGTGATAGGATGGAACGTGTCCATTTTGTCTAAGGGAAGTCTTCTAAAAGATCTCCTCTCGATGCATGTCGAGTCTTGTTGGGAAAGTGCACCACCTCTCAAGAAGTAAAAATCTAAGTACTTAGCCGTGTCCCTAGAAATGAAAAATTTGAGCATCAAGACATTGAAGCTATCAAGGATCTCCTCATCCCAATTTCTAAGTTAAAAACTTGTGGTAGAACAAGGGTTAAAGGTTCATCAATGTCTATTGGTGGATCCTTGGATGATTTTCATTAAACAAAAACTTAGTGTTTTTCAACTGATAAGGAAAATCTATTTTGAGCAAAGCAAGCCTAAGATACACTTAGGCAAATTCATATAGATGTTAGAAACTACTATTCTACTATGGTATCACTTGCCAATACTATTTCAAATGTATTGACCCTTGTGGCTATAACTTATTATGTTGCAGGTTTGTTTGATGTAGCAAGAAATCTTCTATTTCCCCGGGTTTGTGTTTTACCACTTGTTCATGAACTCTATTTGGGTCAACGAACCCAATGTCAAAAGGGCCTCCTTTCATGCATTCCATAACCTTTTTCCTGTATAATAGTATATACATATATGGTGAGCATATATATACATGCAATTAATGAATTGAATGAGCTGAGATAGAAATTACAGAAATAGTACTTACACACAATAAAGGCTGATGGCAGCTTTGTCGAGTTCCTTCTGATTGAATAAAAAATGCAAGTCTTGAATGTTGAAGGTGATCTCGTCGTCTCCGTACAAGAAAATCTTATCTATTATATGCGTCGTGATCCATTCTTCTTTTCTTGTCTTGTAGAAATCAAGGTACCAGTTATGCAATCTTCGCAGTTTTATTGGTAGATTCCTGAGCTCCTCTTTATTGACGAGATTCTTCCCGTACTTCCATGGCTGTATGGGGTTGACATCGCCTTTGGGCAAGTGGTCTCCCATGATGTTCAAGTATGCAATGTAAGTCATCCCCATCTCATTGGCCTTTCTTTGTAGCTCTTCCTTGTAATCATTTACAGGAGGAGCTATCAGTGTGTCGAACACTTGGAGCGGGGCGCACGATTGGTTTTCCTGCCCTCCGAGCATGGGAACTGTTTTCTGGGGTGCATGACTAATACTTTCAGAATCCCTCCGCCTTGCATCCCCCTTTATAATTTGGCGCTCGTAGTCCGGAACAAGTGGGGTTTCAGGTTTCAAAAGATTATTGTAAAACTTCTCCACCACCGTCGAATCTAGTTTCTCCTTTGGCTCGGCCCATCTAGGTGCAAAGAATTTATTGACCTCTTCTTCTGAGATCCTCTTGTTCTCCTCGCCGCTTCGATTCCACGGTAATACCGGCAATGGCTTGGTGGAAGGCTGCGGGACATAGTTTCTTGAACTCTTGACGGTTTTCTCATGATTTCTTCGTGGATGCTAGTGCTCTTCTTGGTAGCGCTTTCCTGTGACATGCTGAGATGGCTAGCGTCGGAGATGGCTGACGGCAGGAGTTATCGGCTACGAGTTGGCCGACGCAGAGATGGCTGAAGCGCCGGAGACGGCTGACGCGGAGGAGACAAGAGGGGAGTATTCTGATGACCCGGATATGGCTGAGGCGGCTCAGATTGCTGACGCTATGGAGATAGCGGGGGTGCCAGTGGCCTCCAATTTGGAAGCATGATGTGTTCATTCTTCCAAAGAATGGTTGTTTTCACTTCAAATTTGAGTTGAGTTTCCCCTTCACCTGTAGCATGGTCAAGCTGTGCTTCCTCATATTCCTTTACAACCTCATCCACCCCGACAATATCATAGCCATCTGGAATCGGTCGGGAGTGGTAAGTTCCACTAGCTACAGGAGGTAAGGCATAGCCGACCGCCAACTTAATGGATAAGCCCAATAATCTCACATGTAGCTCAGCGTGTTCGCTCTCCGTGATCTCCTCCACGGGGTATCGAGGACCCGCCATTTCAAGCGTGGGTTGCACGTTCTCCGTGGAAGCCGCGCTGCTTTCCTGCCTAGATTTTGGGCCACCGGCAGCTTCCAATGCAGTCTCTTCGTGTCGCTGAGATGGGTCGGTAGCTTGCTGGCTATTTTGTGTGTTCACTTGCGCCTGTAGCTAGCTAAGTGCATGTTCTATCTGTGTCATCTGGTCTGTACACTCTTTTTCTTTTCTGCTGCGCCATCTGTAAGAGTCGCCCCATGCGGCAAACCCATCCTTCCATGTCATACCCCCTGTGCCTCGTGCTAGTCCAGGGCGTTCTTTCTTACCGATGGCGTGTGTAAGCTGGTCATTCTCTCTGTCGGGATGGAAGGTCCTGGCGGCTGTTTCCTCGAATGCTGTGATGATTTCATTGACGGGTTTGGCAAGAATTGTTGGGAAGATACACAATCCTGTTTCTGGGTCCAACTTTGCCCCGATTCCGCAGAACCAAGTATTTGCACGTAGCTCCCACCCATCTGTCTGGGGTGTGATACCTCTATCGCGCAGGGCCTTATCAGCTTCCTCCCACTTAGGCCTCTGAGATATGTAGCCACCTGACCCCATCCTCTGGTGATATTCCTTCTTCTGGGCATTTAACGTATTGGTTTCTGACCTCTTTGTAGCTATAGCACCTTCCTTGTACGTCACAAAATCGGGCCAGTGAGGTCTTATCTTCGCATAATATGCATCTTCGAAATCTGGAGTCTCCCCAGCTTTGAAAATTTTGTTCAATTTTATCTTCCAATTGCGGAAAGCCTCGGCCATCTTCTTTAGAGTCCACTCTTTGACCTTTTCCTTTATAACCGGTTTATTTTCATCCTCCTCTAGCGGTAGGGTGAAATTTAACAACATCGAAGTCCAAAGCGTTGCTTTGGATCTTTCATCGACAAAGGTACCGTCGCCCTTCTTTGGCTTATTCCAATATTCAATTGTGATTGGGATTTGGTCCCTAACAAGAACTCCAGCCTGACGTATAAATTTGTCTGCGGCCTTCTTGGGCTCCATCGGCCTGCCATCAACACGGACTGCTTCGATCGTGAACTTTGCACGATCTTTCAACCAATGGCTCGCGCCTCGTTTGATCTTTTTCATAGAAGAAGATTGTTGCTAGCTGGTCGATCCGGAGGGCTAAAAGAAGAAAGAAGCATTAATTAATACATGTACATATATACAAATCAATTGGTGCAAGTCAGTAGAGGCTTAATCCATGCATATACCTCGACGGACTTTGTAATCACTAAAGTGCATTCACCGGAGTCGTCATCTTCTTCATGACTACTTGAGCTGTCATCATGTCCCTCCAAGTTCAGATATTGTGAGGTGTCCTCATGGATCATGTTCTCCATTATTTCTTCCTCTTCAAGGTTTCTACTGAGTGGATCCATAGTTTCTAAAACAATAATATTATCACACAAATATCAGTAATACATCTATTAAAATGCTCAACCAAGGATGATGATATGACAGGTTAAAAGTATTGAAATGTAACCCTAATACATGCTTGGTCATTTTAAACGGGGTCCAAACCCTAATTCAGAGAAACCCTAAACCCTGTATTAACAATGCATGGTTATAATATGCTATTGACAATGAGCGGTGTGCTAGGGCGGCGGCTGGCGGCGCTAGGGAGAGAGCGGGATGCATGGGGGTGTGCGGTTCAAACCAGCACGATGTGGGCTACCTAAAATGGGCGACTCAACCTTGACGCGTGTGTAGGCTCAGCGAGGGCAGAGGATCGGAGGTCAGGGTCGACGGCAATGGTGGCGGTGGTCATCGATGGTGGAAGGATATACATACACTATATATTCAATCAAAATATGCATATATTCATACAACAATATATATACAACAATCAAATATATACAACAATATATATACAACAATATATATACAACAATTTATATACAACAATATATATACAACAATATATGTATAATCAAACATATACAACAATCAAATATATACAACAATCAAATATATACAACAATCAAATATATATACAACAATATATATATATATATAAATTAATAAGGAGCTCCCTCTCACCGGCGGCAAACTCTTGATCGGCCGGCGGGGTCGGCGGGGAGTGGCAGCACCGGGCGTGGACGCTGGGTCGGGCGAGTGGCGACAAGCGGAGGCTCATGAGTTGGCAATGGCAGCAAGGCGTGCTCCGAAAGTGGAGGTGGCGACGGGCGCGGTGGAGGACGGCGCATGCGCGATGGCGGACGGTGCTGGCGCGACGGTGACGATGGCGGACGGCGAAGGCGCGGTCGAGCAGCCTGGCGGCGTCTCTGTTTCTCTGTTGCGGCTCCACTGCTCCTCTCTGCGCTCGATCGAATTCTGGCTGGGGGGAAGAGGAAGGCGTGCGCCTTTATGCCCCCCTTTAACACCGGTTCCATCCACGAACCGGTGTTAAAGGGGGGATTCGTTTCACGCGCGCACCCCCTCCACGAACCGGTGTTAAAGGGGTGTGTGGGGATTTCGTTTCGCGCGCACACACCCCTCCTTTAACACCAGTTCGTGGCTGGAACCGGTGTTAAAGGAGGGGCATTTATTTCGTACATTAAAGGGAGGGGGCATTTTTAATTTAAAAAATAGGATAGAATTTATAAAATTCATATCTTTTTCATTTCAACTTAGAAAAATATGAATAATATATCATAATGTTCAGAAAAATAAGATCTATCCATTCATATAAAAATATTTTATAGTTACTGTAGATGAAATTTTTCAAAATGATTAAAACACTTACATATGAATTTTGATTATTCAATTAAGACAAAAATAAAATATTCACACCCTAAAACTTTGAACTTAAGAAATATTAAGCATCTAAAAAGGAATCTAACCCTATTTTATTAGAGCAAATCATATTTTATTTTGTATTAATATTTTTGAATTGTTTGGATATTTAAATTTAGCATCTTTTGTATACTTTGGAATATGACAAAACTTTCAACATGAAAATTGTTTGCATTTGAATAATTAATCCTAAAAAAAATTGTTTTTTAAAAGTAAAATTCTAACTATTCAAACTAGTAACAAATGGGAAAGGGCGGGCAGAATGCGCGGGAGAAAAAGGGCGGGAATAAAAGGACGGGAAATAGTGGGCGGGAAGAAATTTTTATTACGATAGAACTGGAAATTACACAACTAACAGTAAGTTACATAAAGCACAACTGAAAATTAAGATACATAGAAGAACTGTAAATTAAGATACATGGCCAGGTTAAGTCACAATCGGCCGAACTTGTTTTGGAATGTTGGAGTGATTCAGTCATGCTACTGCCTACACCTGTAATACTCGCCACTGTAGTCGTCGTACTCGCCGCGGCCGTCGTCGTCGGGGTCGACATAGTTGAACCTTGAAGGTTGAGTACGTGTGGGCTGGACTTGAGGGTAGCGTAGGCGGGGGTTAGAGTCGGCGGCCATGTCGTAGGCCATGACGGTCTAGATAGTCCGGCCACGCCACCACAGCCGACGGCCGGCCTCATTGAAGTTCGGAGGAGGTGGGCTTTTCTCCTCGTGCCTGGCGAGCGCCCTCTCATGCCGATCCCCGCAGAAGGCTTCCCAAGTCGGGAAATAGTCGGGAAGCCAGTTGGGATTCCTCCGCTGCTCCGGCGTGATCTCGAAGTAGTAGTGGTTCGTGATGGCCATCCGGCACGCCACACCTAAAGGGACAGGAGGAACCGGCACGCCTCCGGCGCTCAGCATCCAGCCGGCGGGGATGCAGTAGCCCGGCGGGCAGGGGTAGTTCGAGGCGCAAAGCGCCTCCTCCTCCCTGGGGGTTAGTGGTACGGTGGAAGCCATGGGAAAGAGTGATGAGGTTGCAGATATGAGTCTAGAGATGTGTAATGACAATGGAGGCCAATCCTACATATATATAGTGAGAAATGGTGGGAAGAAAACTGGTGGGAAGAACTGGCGGGAAGAAATGGCAGGAAGAAATGGCGGGAAGAAAAATGGCGGGAAGAAAAATGGCGGGAAGAAAATGGCTCATTTAATACATATAGTTTTAACGGAAGAAATATGACATTGATTTCTATGTTGAGATACATATGTGTGCCAAAAATGGCTCATTAAATACATATATAGTGTTAACGGAAGAAATATGACATTGATTTCCATGTTAACATACATATGTATGCCAAAAATGGCTCATTTAATACACATAGTCAATCTTATGATCGCGTCGGCCGTAACCATGGAGTATCAGCACCGTTTAACAGGATGGTTGGGTCAGTCTTCACTTTGAAGGGCAGAATTTCATCAAACTTATTATAATCTTCTGACATGTTTGTCTTATCCTCCACTCCCACGATGTTTCTTTTTCCTGGAAGAACTATGTGATGCTTTGGCTCATTGTGTGATGTATTTGTTTACTTATTTTTTGTTTTTTCGGTTTGGTAGACATGTCCTTCATATAGAAAACCTGAGCCACATCATTGGCTAAGACGAATGGTTCGTCTAAGTACCCAAGATTGTTGAGATCCACTGTTGTCATTCCGTACTTCTTGTCTACCTCGACCCCTCCTCCTGTCAGCTTGACCCATTTGCACCAAAATAAGGGGACCTTAAAATTAGGTCCATAGTCAAGTTCCCATATCTCCTCTATGAACCCATAATACGTGGTCTTTTGTCCATTGTCTTCTGCTGCATCGAAGTGGACACCACTGTTTTGGTTGGTGCTCTTTTTATCTTGGCCTATCGTGTAAATTTATTCCCATTTATCTCGTACGCTTGGAAAGTACATATACAGTAGAAGATGGTGTCCTGGCCAACAAGTACAGCTGATCTCCAACAATGGTGTTATTCGTGAGAAGTCTTTGCAGCCAGCCGCCAAAACTCACCATGTGTTCACTTCTAATCCATTCATCAGACTGCCCCGGGTGTTTATGGTGTATAAAATTCTTGTGTTCATTGATATACGGGGCAACCAAGATAGATCGTTGTAAAACCGTGTAGTGTGCTTCATTGAGAGAATGCCCGTCCCTAGATATCATTGCTTTACATCCTAGGGCTCCTTTTCCATGCAGTCTCCCCTCATGTCGTGATTGTGGAACACCAATTGCCTTAAGGTCAGGAATAAAGTCAACACAGAACTCAATGACCTCCTCTGTTACATAGCCCTTGGAGATGCTTCCTTCTGGCCTAGCATGGTTATGAACATATTTCTTTAAGACTCCCATGTACCTCTCAAAGGGGAACATATTATGTAGAAATACAGGACCGAGAATGGCAATCTCTTCAACTAGGTGAACCAGGAGATGCGTCATAATATTGAAGAAGGATGGTGGGAACACCAACTCGAAGCTGACAAGACATTGGGCCACATCTGTCTGTAACCCTAGTAGGCTTTCTGGATCGATTACCTTCTGAGATATTGCATTGAGGAATGCACAAAGCTTCACAATGGGTACTCGAACATTTTCAGGTAGAAGCCCACTCAATGCAATCGGAAGCAATTGCGTCATAATCACGTGGCAGTCATGAGACTTCAGGTTTTGGAATTTTTTCTCTGCCATATTTATTATTCCCTTTATATTCGACGAGAAGCCAAACGGGACCTTGATACTGCTCAGGCATTCAAAAATATTTCCTTCTCTTCTTTGGTAAGAGCGTAGCTGGCAGGAGTTAAGTGGCGTCCTTTACCCTTCTCGTTCTTAGGATGCATAGGATCTTCTGGTTCTTTCATACGTTGCTAGTCCTGCCGTGCTTCCGGTGTATCTTTTGTCTTCCCATACACTCCCAGGAAGCCTAGCAGGTTCACGCAAAGATTCTTCGTCACGTGCATCACGTCGATTGAAGAGAGGACCTCTAGGAATTTCCAATAGGGTAGGTCCACATGGGCGCGTGTCCGGCATCGTCATTCGGAATAGGTTGACTGCCAGGACCTTTTCCAAAGATTAATTCTAGGTCCTTGACCATACCAAATACCTCCTCACTGGTACGGAGGACAGGCTTCCTCCAGGGTTCTGCCAGATGTTTGAAATGCTTGCCTTTCTTTCTTACATGATGCATGTTCGGAAGAAATCGACGATGCCCTAGGTACACAACCTTCTTACATTTATCCAAATATACTCAGTCTCATCTAAACAGTGCATGCATGCTTTGAATCCCTTGTTTATCTGCCCTGAAATGTTACTAAGAGTGGGCCAATCATTGATCGTTACGAAAAGCAACGCTCGTAGGTCAAATGGCTCCCCTTTATGCTGATCCCACATACGTACACCTGGTTTGGCTCACAACTGTAAATGTTCTTCAACTAATGGCCTTAGGTACACATCAATGTCATTGCCGGGTTGCCTCGGGCCTTGGATGAACACTGGCATCATAATATACTTCCGCTTCATGCACAACCAATGAGGAAGATTATAGATACATAGAGTCACAGGCCAGGTACTGTGACTGCATCTCTGCTCCCCAAAAGGATTCATGCCATCTGTACTTAGACCAAACCTTAAGTTCCTTGCGTCACGTGCGAAGTCCGGGTACTCTCGCTCGACTTCTCTTCACTGTGACCCATCAGCGGGGTGTCTCAACATCGCGTCTTTCTTACGGTCTTCCATGTGCCATCATAATAACTTGTCATGATCTTTATTTCTGAAGAGACATTTTAACCGTGGTATTATAGGATCATACCACATAACCTTGGCAGGAACCTTCTTCCTAGGGGCCTCGCCCTCAACATCGCCAGGGTTGTCTCGTCTGATATTATATCGCAGTGCAGTGCATAACGGGCATGCATCCAAATTCTCGCACTTCTCACCGCGGTAGAGGATGCAGGCATGTATCTTCTGCACGTCTAATACTAGAGGGCAGACAACCTTCTTTGCTTGGTATGTACTATTGGGTAATTCATTATTTCTTGGAAGCAGATTCTTCATTTTTACCAACAACTTTGAAAATGCGCTGTCAGTCACACCGTTCTCTGCCTTCCATTGCAGCAAATCCAGTGTGGTACCTAGATTTTTGTGGCCATCTTCGCAAGTTGGGTACAACAATGTTTTGTGATCCTTTAACATCTTCTCCAACTTCTCTTTCTCCTTTTCAGTTTCACATTCTTCCTTTGCATCAGTAATGGCCTGACCAAGATCGTCATCAGCGGGCCCATCTGCTGCCTCTTGATCTTCATCTATCCCTATTGCAGTATCATCGTATTCAGGATACATGTTATGATAGTTGGCATCATCCTCTTCTTCTTTGTTGTCTTCCATCATAACCCCTCTTTCTCCGTGCTTGGTCCAACAATTATAGCTGGGCATGAAACCGGACCGAAGCAGGTGGGCGTGAATGGTTTTGGTATTTGAGTAGTCTTTCTTGTTCTGACAATGAACACGTGGACAACACATAAAACCATTGTGACCATGGTTTTTCTTAGCCACAACGATGAAATTTTGGAGGCCCGTAATATACTCGGAAGTGTGTCGGTCACCGTACATCCATTGTCGGTTCATCTGCATTATATAATTAATTACATATATCAAAAATCATTACAGTACATCATGAATTAATAGGGAGATGACCACTTTTACAGTACATCAATGACACATGAAAGGATAAAGTTGCCGACCTCGACCGAGGAGGAAAGAGCAACGAGAAAACTTAATTCGAGCTCTCGGGCATTTCACCAAACTCCTCTTGTGCATAGGATGAAAACACAAACTAGCACCCTCATACCCTCTTTTCTAAGCTCCAAAATGAGAGAGTGAAACAATGAGAGAGAGGGGGGTGGGCTGCGGTGTATTATATATAGGCGCACACCCTTTAACACCGGTTCAAGCCACGGACCTCAACTAAAGGCCTCATTTCCACCAGTGTAAGTTCATCTGTAAAACCCACAAGTAAGAAGACATAAGTGTCAAGGAGACAAACTAGATATCGCATGTCGTCCTTGTCATGTACGGAGAAATTGAGTGTGGGACTAGACTGGACTGGAATGATTTCAACTGAAAACACTTAATATAAAGACGAATGCTACAGTTTGATCACAACATGTACATATAAATAGTGTAGAATATGCGTATATGCATACTAGAAAAAATAATCTCATATACACGTCAAATAATCAAAATCCAGCATAGAAAAATTGATTACATAGATAACAATAATCATGTAGGACAGCTCATGTGGTTCTAATACAATAAAGCGCGTGTGTAGAGAGATACATCAAGCTACTGCCACAAATTTATAGCAATATCTTCGGTGGTTTTCTCCTCCAATCTTTTGTGTATGTTTTGGTGTTCTTTATTTCTCGTCGCTTCATCATCGGTCTATCACGAAATAAAATATGAGGAGGTATGTGTATATATGTTTTTAGTTAGACGGGTGTATGGACGCAAAGATGGACGACACCACCGGCTCGGGGCCCCAGATCTCCCCCCACCCCACACACACAAACCATGGGACTTATCTAGACCTCTAGGTTCCTCCCTTCTTGTCCAAAGTGTCTCAGTCTTTGTTCTTTTGATTAAAAAAATTCTTGGTAAAAAAGCAAGATCCCTGGAAGTCAACAATACTCCAAACAATTTCTTCTGTTCTCCCTAGTTATAACCAAAATAAAGGGACCATCTGAAAAATCCCCTAAATCAATATAATTCAAGGTAATAATTGTAGGTACGATGAAAATAAGATTGATTATGATACAATAAACTACAAAGTTTATGGATACATTTTACATGTATCACATGTGAAGAACTATGGGTAAAGTCTTCAATCATGGAGGTTTCTCCAGTCATATGGTAAGTGTAGCCGCTAGAGTTACACTAGTAGAGAAAACCCTACCGCCAGCTAACCAAAATGGCCTACCGCCGGCGAGTTCGGACTCGCCGGCGACCATCTCGCCGACGGTAAGGACACATCGCCGGCGCATCCCAAATTCACCGGGGGTATTCTATGTTATCGCCAGGGGTAGTGCTCCTACCACCGGCGCCCACCCATTTTCGCTAGGGCTAGTGCCCCTCCCACCAGCGCCCATCGCTAACACCAACTTGCCGGGGTAGTACATACGTTCGCCGGTGATGTAATTAACAAGAGTAAAAACGGCTCGAAATACACTGTATATACACCAGAATATACATAGTAATATGCACAGAAATACTAGAATGACAACAAAATGTACACATTAGTGACACATCATATACAAAAAGTACCTAAATGTTCATAGCATGCATCAATAACACAAATAGATAACACTAGTGTAGAAAGTCGACCATATATGGTTAAAACTTCGACTGCAACTAGCAAATATTACACAAACATAGACACAAGACTCCGGAGTTGCACGACCTAGCTAAAAAACAACGACATAATAGACTAGAGAGGTGCTGGTGGCTACGAGCATCATCACGACAAAGGGGGTCATCCTTCTCCTCCACATCTCTCTCCTCCGTCGCGCTAGAAAGTTGTCGTATCGAGTTTTCGCCTCCTCCAAAATGGTGTATCCCTTGTAACTATTTCCGCTAAAACGGTGGACCTGCCTCCTACAATCTTCCCATTCGTCGCAGACCCCGGGAGCCTTGCCCTTGTACACGACATACCACGTCATCTATGCACACACACAAGAATCAAATGTTAGTTGTTAGCACATTTATAATAGAGATATCACATCTAGGTATTCAAAAATAAAAGCATCACATATACTAAAGTAATTCTATGACAAACATTTGCAGGGAGAGATAGGTATGCAAAAAAGAAAAGGCATCAAATATAATAAAGGCCTACCATGACTAACATTTGTAGGAGACAAGTTTGTGACTCTATCAAGGACTCCCTTCATATGCATTCGGTGGGAAGGTATGGATTCCATCGAGCATACTGAATGTCCTCACGTCAACACGCTTCTAAGCGCCTTTCTATCTTTGCATTACTTAGCGGTTTACCGCTATAGTTGAACAAGGCACCCCTTTTCAAGACATTTCTCATGAGTATCGTGCCAATCTTCTGCTGGATGGCATGTAACTCGGCTCTGATTTTTGCATCGGTGGTATCCACCATGTCTATGCCCCTTTTCTAGAGACCAGATGGCAACAAGAGAAGTTGTTGATCCTTTACAAACTTCCTCATTTGTAGGATTGTGAACCAGGCTTCGATCCCATTGTCACTTGATGATTGCTTGAGGCAGGGAAATTGGTTACATGGGAGCACATATAGAAGCCTTTAAATTTCTTCTCATACTTGAGTGGGCCAACCGCGGTTCTGAAGCCGTTTAGGGATTTATCAAGAGTAGACTTGACGTCGGTGTAGTATTTCTGCACATCTCTCCCGGAGTCAAGATACATGACATTGGAATAATACGGTTGAAAGGCGATAAGGACGCATCACTTGTGTCTGCGCAAAATAGTTGGAATAAATCATCATCCTCAGCTATGAAGAAAATTCATGAAAGAATGTAATAGCGGGTAATTTAGTGACCGACTACTTACTCGGAAAAGTATAGCATGAGAAAGCAACCCTTATCCTTATTCGCCACCAAGAAATCCTGGATATACTTCACGACAAACGCCTATTCCTTGTTGTTGTTGGTTGCAGTCATGTAGAAGGGGTCCATGATAGCGATGTGCGGGGTCTTCTCCATGATGATATCATGCACCATGCTAAGCGATACCAGGCAGACCAAGTTTTGCTCGAGCCGAAACATGTGGAAGAGCCTGAAGATGTCTTCATACCTAATGAAGAACAACTCCGCGGGGTTGGTGGTGATGAATCCACAGTCGGTGGGAACCCTGACCGTGAATACCGGGTACGAGGGATTTTTATATTTGAGAAGTGCCCGCTCTAGATACAGAATAGACTCATGCATGCTCGACATGTTCGGCGTCAGCGTCTTGACAATGTGTTCCAGCAGGATTGGTTCACCAAGGTAATGCATCGTCCTCCATGGGGTCGGAAGTCTGTCGAGAACCACTTTCTTGATTGCTTCATCGTTTTTCCCCAGCCTCTTTTTCTGCTTCCTGATGCCCTTCTTATTGCACGGGAGAGTGCTGGTTTGTTTCATCGCCTCCATGCTCACACCAATGAGTGTCCTCGGGGTAAACTGAGCTTGTGGCGAAGCGGTGAAGGCGGTAGCGTCTTCCTGGTTGGGCGTTTCTTGAAAAGGGAAGATCTTCTTCTTCAGGGTATCACAGACGTATGCCTAGGAAAAAACAAGGTTGTACTCCATATCAGCGATGAATGAATCGATGGGAACCATACCGATGTCCAACGCGTTGTCATGCTCATGTGTCTCGGGCTCGGGAGGATCATCAGCCGGCGGAGGAGTGATCATGTCTTGGCTTGCCGCAGGCACATACACTGGAGTGACCCTGGCTTGGCTCGGCGCCCCCGGCGCAACCTCAAGAGTGACCCTGCCATGGCTTTCCTCCGACCCCCTGGCGATGTTCAGCTGAATTAGGTCTTTCGTCCATAGAAGGATATGATTCTTGAGTTCTCCGACCTTCAGCATGCTAGAGGCATCCACGGGTTGAGAAGGAGGATCCAAGTTTCAGCATCCCGGTAACGACCGATCCACTTGAACCCGGTGCACGCTATCGTCCATAGGCTTGAAGTGGTATGACCAGTTGAGTGGCATGATGACGTTTCCCTTCGAAACATCCTTCAACTCATTGTCCACATTCAGGAGCAAGGTGCAAGGGGTCGTTTGCTCCTGTGAAAACATGTAGGTTAGAGAGTATTAAGTAATTAATCTGTAGAGGCTCAACTAATTACCGTGAGGGCATCAATCTTGGCTCGCATCGAGGGAACGGGGCAGGGGAAGGGCATGCAAGTGACTGAGGGGCTACTGGCGGCCCCCAAGGGTGATGAATCCTCCATAGAACCTACATTGGCGCCGGCGGGTGGAGTCACCAATATGGGTGCATCTTGAGCCTGTGTAGCAGAAGGTAGGTTGCCCGAGTTACTGTCGCCTAGGCTAATCACAGAGCGGTCCCTTTTGGCCATTGGCGAAAAATTTGGAGAGCGGATGCACCATTCCAGGGATGATTTCATTGACCCGCATGGACACTGTATCATCGATCTTGCTGGCCACCTCTGCTTGGACCCTGCTTTCTACCGCGGCTTGGACGCGCTGGTCGATGGTTACTTCCAAGTTGTCCACCTTTAGCAATAGAGCCTCATGCTCTCGGTCCTTCTCCGCCTGCCGGGACTCCTTGGTGCTGGGCACGATCGAGCCATGGTTGACATGCTTGCGACCTCCTCCGGCACCGGGGACACCGCCTAAGTGCGGTCTCCTCAACGGCGGCTGCTCCTTCACGATGTTCATGCCACTGATAAAAGGTTTGTCCCACGGGACTTTTCCCGTCGATGCCTGGGATGAAGAGCCAGATTCGTCCGCTTCTTCCACAAACTGCAAGAAGTAGCATGAACAATTTTAGAGATGGAGTTGGTGAGTAGTATCAAACTAATAAGCTGGTAAAATTTCTTACCACTGCGTGCTCAACTTCCACCACCTTCAGGTCGGTGACCAACACAACACCCTCCACCACTTTCGCGCTCGTGACAAGTTTCCCATCCATTTCTTTATGGTACCGGGACCTGACAAATGCCCTGAAGAGTGGGTCTTTGTACTTGTCCCAAGGGTTCTCGATGCCCTTGTCTACATAGGCCTGGTCCTCCTTCTGCCACGTCTCCTGCTTACTGTCATAGCCACGACAACCGAGACGGTGGCGACCGATGTTCTTCTCCGCCAGCTCCTTCCCCCCAGGTCGACTGCGACCTGGTGTACTCTAGTTCCTCATTTTACAATAAGAGAGTGTAGTCCTCCGGGGTAATCCGCGGGAAGTGGCGCTTGATCTCTTCGAAGCTCTCGTTGTCACCAATCATCCCCCTCAACATGGTTTTTTATAACCGCTAAGGTTTCTGGTGAACCTAGAGAGGGATAGCCTGTTGATGTTATCCTTGGGAACCAGGCTCATGTAGCCCTTAGGGAACTGGTACCGTGCGTGCAACCATAAAAGGAGTTGGTCCTGCAAATGCTTCTTCTTATTTGTACGGAGTTTCGTCTTGTTGACATTGACAACGTCTCGAACGATTGCTCCCAGATGGAGGCCGTACCCCTTCGCGAGCCACTTCGGCTCCGTAGGAATACCGGTCTTGGGGTCCACCAGGGTGAATGTTTCCCTCATGGTGCCGACCATGTTTGGGCGACACTTCTATTGCCTCTTGGCCTCTATAGTAGTAACCGAGCCCCCCGATGGCGCCATTGTCGGTTGTCTTGTCGCCCCTATCTTCATCGCCATCAAGGGCATCAACATTTGTGGTCTCGTCGCCTTGCCCTCTTCCGTCTGCTCCAGTTGTATCTCCTCCTCCATGAGCCTGTAGTGCTCATCCAGGTTTTGCTGAGAAGACCCGGGGGATCGTCTTCATTGCGGTTTCCAGAAGATGACATGGCTATACCTAGCACTACAAGAGAAAAAATAAAAGATTTAGGACACTTATATTCACGGAGAAAATTCGGCATGACCTTTGCTAAAAATTGTAATGCTGGAGTGCCAGAAATTCTCCCGAACGGAAGTTAATCAACATTCTGGCGAAACATTGACAACACATTGTACCTACACAATATATATGGAGGTCACAACTGCCG
The DNA here is from genome assembly GCA_023614405.1 of Avena insularis. Lineage (NCBI taxonomy): Eukaryota > Viridiplantae > Streptophyta > Magnoliopsida > Poales > Poaceae > Avena > Avena insularis. The sequence goes on from CM042697.1 coordinate 346,182,513, forward strand.
GCTATAGCATAAAAACATTACCAACAAGGTTAGCACTCCCAGTTTGGAAACACCGCAATAGCAACCAGGGCAGCAGAGGCCATTGCATCTTTTTGCAAATAGTACAAACAGAATCATTTTTTGCAAACAGTACAAACATAATCATTTTCATCTTAAAAAAGTGACTGCAAGGAAACTGGAAATTTGCTGTGTGAGTTCTCATCATAAAAATGTGACTGCAAGGAAATTTAAAAATACTAAACACTAACATAACAATATGGAAATTCTTTCACACATAATATTAGTATTTTAGATGCATAAAGCCTCTTCTGTAAACTGTGCCAAAAGAAGGAATAGACAACTCGAACAATTAGAACAATGAGCTATAGGCAAAGGCCATCCACACCAGGCAAAAAATAACATCAAAACCTAAAGGGACTCCAACAATTAGATTGCATATGACGAACTCGTCTAAGGGGTGACGCTATATAACTGATCATCCATAGGTTCCTGTGTAGTCATATAGGTTACTAGGGACCAGATTGCAAGTGCCCAACAAAATCTTGGTGACTACTGCAGACACGGAAAGGGATAGGGGGCACACAACAAGAAGTCGTCCTACCACAACGGGTAACATAAGAATTACAGTGAGGTATCACATGGAAAATATATCCCCATAACCTAAAAATAGTCTCAGGATACATGCATTTGGCAACAGAAACAGCAAAAACAATCAGCGGGCAGACGCTCTAAATTCATACAAGCACAGTAGTGGAGATGAATGCAGTTAAGTATTATGACAACAATCTCTATTTATAAAATGTCTAATTATAAAGTTCTCGGCTAAATGTAACTTTCCAAGGTTATGGAAAGATCAAGATCGAACTTTGCTGGTTCTCACCTCCATCAGTCAACACTAGCTTCTGTTGCATAAATAACTGCAGCTTACATAGTGTTTAGGTATTAGTATGAATAATTTCCAGTGAGTGTGTGTCTATACACGCTTAACTGACAGTAGCTAGCTTTAGAGTTTATTTTCCTACCGTTGTAGACATAGTCTAGCTCCTGCCTGGGATGCTCGTGGGGATGGAAATGAAACTCAGTCTCATGCAGCGAGTTTGTAGGAGAAATGGGCACGATCGGTGGTAGGATGGCACCACCTAGTAAGCTTGCGACTTGATCCTAGTTTTTAGGAGTTAAGTTGTAATTTTAGTATAAATAGGGATAATAGAAACTAGAAAAGCTGCAGTTGTAGTGTGTAGCACAAAATCACTTGTGTTCTCCACCCAAAATAGTTCTGCCATTGATCCTCGAAGGATTTCACCTTCAAGTCTGTTGACTTCTTGTTGGGGGATGACCCCCGGTAGGGTCAAGCTAAGGTAAAAGGGAAAAGCCCTCAAGGATCTTGGCCAGGTCAAAAAATGACCCGGCCGAATTATGTCGAGGTCGGCCGAATAAGGCCCGGCTTACACCGACTCAGGTAACTAAGACCTGTCTCGACCGACATACGAGATATGTCGACATACAACTATTTTTCTTTGTACCTGCAGGTTAGGGCTTTGCCGAGTCATACGAGGCGAGGCCGAATCATGGGGAAGCTTGCTCGAGAAGGAGAGGGCGAACCCCGAAGTCAACAATGCACACTATCTCTCTCAGGAATCTGAACAGTGCCAAGCGCTATAGACAAGAGCCAGAGGGATAGAGGGGCAGAAGAGCGTCACGGAGGTGACAGTCCCAGAGCCCGACGCTCACATATCATGGACTCTGGGTTATTTCCGTCGATAGAAGGGAGACATGGAAAGGCTCCCACCGAATGACTATTTTGGGACAAGCATATTCCATGAATATGCTGTCCACGTCAGCCCTAGTTGTAACTTGGACACTCCTTTATAAGGTGAACCAGGGCCTCCTGGGAGAGGGATCGATTCATTTTTACTTAGAGCTTATAGAGAGCTTCTTCTTCCTGTCGCTTATACAGCTCGAGGAGGAAGTGTAGCTACTGTTGAACTGAGTAAAGATCTTGTTCGTGTATTTAGAGTGTAGAAAGCAATACATCATCCCTCCCCGAATCCCACTAGTGCCCATTGGCCCCAACTTACGCCTACCCATGGCATCTGTCGTGCCACCACCACGACAGATGGCGCCCACTGTGGGGCCAACAGTGGTGCTAGCTGGAGTCAAGATCCGGACGGGAAACTTCCTCAACACTGGCGAGCGCACCGTCTTCGGCTTAGTCTAGAGATTCGACCTCTGGGACTACGTCAACAACAACGCAGACAGCTTCGGAGCATGGCCACCCCCGCGCAACGACATCTTTGTCAACCTAGGCGCCCACAAGATCTACGTCGGTGTCAACACGTCTTGCATCTACCCACGGTGAGTCATCATCGCGGGAGATCCTCCACTTAGCACTACTAGCGGTGTGCATACCACTCGTCGCGCAGGCATCGTCGAAGTGATGATGACCAGCCCGCACCTGCAGCAGGCATGGGAGCCGGGCCAAGCAAGAACCCGTCGGTACCAGATCCGGCCACAGCAAAGCCGGCAGCAGCAGATCCGGTAGCTATAGATGCGCCCGAGGTTCGTGACGTAACACCTCAGGAGGCCCGACTCAGAGGACCACCCTTAGAAAGGACAGAGGATATCTTACGAGAGGCTATAGATAACTTAACCACCCCTGTAGCTCTTATTGTAAATCCGTCTCATGCACATGCCGACTTAGAGGAGACCCGGTTAAAAATGTTAGAGGAGGATAAGAGGGTATAAGCACTCCAGGAATCACTTAACCGAACCTTACGTGAGTATGCTAGAGCAAATAAGTTGGACACTAGTCCAACTCCGCTAGATGGTGTAAGGATAAGGAGAAATAACCTCCTTAGTGATATCAACAAAGAGCATGAGTCTAGGTAAGGTGATTCGGCTAACCTGGGGATGCCGAGGTATAGTACACCTACAAAGAACCTTAGGGCAGCAAATGTTGCAGCATCCGAGTTAGATGGCCTGACCGGTGAAGCCAGGCAAAGGTGTTGCCTGACAGAGAGGAATTTGTTAGAAACCCCAAGAGAAAGGTGTGATGAGCACATCAACAAGTTTTCCCTCAGTAAGAAACCGAGGTTATCAAACCAGTAGGAGGAAGGAAACGTCACACAAGTGGTGCTAGCAACGCGGAGACCTGCACAATACAAACTCAAGACTTTTCCCCAACGAATCAGTGAGGCTCACCGGTTTGCTGTAACAAAGGATTAAACGTTTGGTGTGGAAGGTAATGGTTTGCAGTAAGTAAACAAGTAATAGTGGAAGATGTATCTATGGTAAAGATTGGACCGGGGTCCATAGTTCATTAGAGGTGCTCTCCTTAGATAAACAACATGGCATGAAGGGTAAACAAATTACGGCAGGGCAATTGACAGGAACTGAGCAAGGCATAACAATGCAATTACTAGTCACAAAGATCCTATGAGATTCGATTGGGCAATACAACAAGATACATAGACCGCCATCCAACTGCATCTATTACTAGAAGTCCACCTTCAGGTTATCATCCGAACCCCCTCCAGTATTAAGTTGCAAGCAACAGACACCTGCTTTAAGCAAAGTGTGTAAGGTAAACAGTCCACATGTTCCATGAACAAGAGACCGTTATTTTATCCCTAGTGGCAATAGCACATCTACAACCGAAGATATTTCTGTAACTTCCCTTGGAAACTAGAGGCATGAACCCACTATCGAGCATAAATACCCCCTCTTGGAGTCACTAGCAACTACTCGGCCAAGATAGCTACTAACAATGGAGAGCATGCAAGATCACAAACAACACAGACATGATAGAATCATAAAGACAAAACCATTAATCAAACCAACATAATAATCTCAATATCCATCGGATCCCCGCAAAGACAACATGCATGATTACAAATAGATTAGATCTTGATCATGAACGGAGCTCACAAGATCTATACATGAAAGCACAAGGAGGAGATACAACCATCTAGCTACTACATGGACCCATAGTCCAAGGTGGAACTACTCACGCATCGTACCAGAGAGAAGGCCTCCGGGATGATCTCCCCTCTGGCAGGGTGCCGGGAAGAACTTCGGATCCCCCACGATCTAGGGACGATGGTGGCGGCGGCTATAGACAGTTTCTTGAAGATTTGATCGGGTGCTTAGGGTTTCTGCATTGGGGGATTCTTATAGGCGAAGGGGGAGGCCGAGGAGGTGGCCAGAGGGGCCACACCCCTCTCAGGCGCAGGGCAGGGCCCATCCATGCCTAGGGGGTCTGGGTGCCTTGGCCCGCTTCTCTGTCTCCCCTCTGGACTTCTTGTTCCCCATGGAAAGTTATTGACTTTGACGTTTGTCCCGTCCAATTCCGAGAATATTTATTTACTAACTTTTCTAAAACCAAAAACAGCAGAAAACATGCAACTGGAACTGTGGCAACTTGTTAATAGGTTAGTACCAGAAAACATGTAAAAAGCACCTCAAAGTGTATACAAAGCAAAGCAAAGTAGATACTAACAAGCATGGAACATCAAAAATTATAGATACGTTTCTGACGATCAAGCATCCCCAAGCTTAACTCCTACTTGTCCTCGAGTAGGTAAGTGATAAAATAATAATTTTTGAGGTGACATGCACCCTCACAATAAAGATCCAACCATTTGCAAGCATTGAAAGCTGGGATAAAAGAACTCTGAACATGTGCATGAAAGATGGAGTTCAAACAATAGGACATAGTAAGTATGCATGCAACATGAAAGGCTACAAAAAAAGATCATGAATAGCATGCATTGAATAACGTTTATTTGTTTCACATACAGAAAACATAGCATAATTGCAATTAGCTTATCCCTCATAGAGTAGCAATATAGATGCATAGGACACCTTCAAAGTTCACAAGGGTGATTAGAAACAAATATCACAAGAACAAGTAGTATCACAATATGCATCAATCAATAAGCTTTGGAACAGTGCACACAGAATGACAACTATGCTCTCTTAATGGTGCCTAAAGGTAGAAGGTGGAGACTCAAGTAATGGTGGAAGAACAACCTTTTTGTAAAGGAAGCAGGGATTTCAAGTTTCAAAAAGATCTTCCAAAAATTATGGTACTTGTTAGCTTTCAGCCCTCATTGCCCCTATCATAAGCATCTTGAAGTGATTAAGGTTAAAGTGAACAAAGATGGAGTATATGCTTGACGAAGTATAAGTTGGCAATCTCAAGTCCCTTGAATACGAGGGCCACACCTCATGCTACTCAACTTCAGTCACAGGTAAGTTCTTATCATTGTAAGTATTTGCATATCATAGAGAACCGCCAACGGGGTACCCCTTGCACATGGTACATGATCTATCCCATAACCAAAATGACAAGGCAAGTAGACAATGAGCATCTCAGCGATCTTTTTATTTACTATATGCATAGCTTTTTATTGAGGATGCTTGATAGATAACTCATTATGGTGATGCTGCAAGTTTCTACCATGATTAGGCATGGCTTAGACTAGCGGCCCAGGTGTTTCTCTAACACAGGATACAAACTCCATGGACTTACAAGTTACCTCTTTATTTCACACCGGTGACATCCATAGACAAAAGAGCATGATATCAACTGAGTACAAAGTACAAGTGCAATGTTGAAAACGTTCCCCGTGATAGCACGGTTCTGCTAATTCCAACATATAAGTGCAATCATATACAGCATAGATGACACAATGGTTCAAGTTTATTAGGGGCAAAGAATATAAAGTGTGCCATCAAGTTTGTGAGGGCTTTAATCAGTAAGTTTTCACATAATAAAATAGTTTTTAATTGGAACATAGATGAAAACAAGAATATACTTGGAATGGTGTAACACACCATGCATAGGAGTTTATAGTAGACACTTTGGAAAAACTTGGTTTCTTGGGAGTTGGAAGCATGAGTAGAACTTACTCATACAAGTGGAGGCTAGCAAAAGACTAGGAGCAACCAACTAAGAGAGCATAATGGCCATAATCATGCAGAGCAACAAAGCATTACTAATCAAAGCATAGAGTGGTACTACAAGTTAAGGAATAAATGATCATAGAGGCTATGGTGACTTGTCATAGTCATAACATGGTGTGAGCATGTGCCAAGTCAACCCAAACAAAGCATTAAAGGAGAATACCACAATACTATGCTTTTGCATCCTAAAACAACGCATAATTTATTCAAGGCACACTAAGCAATCCCAATTGTTTGGAACAATACATGCTACAGAAATAATCACTAAGCATAAGGTCAAAACAACACCTAGCATGTCATGCTAAAGTCTAAGTCAGAGTCAATGCAAGCTCCTCTTGCACTTCAAGCAAGAACTTACTACTCCTTTCCAACACCAAGCAACTTATTTGCAAAACAACACATCGAGAACGGGGTCCAAACTACTTTATTCAAGCAAACTAAACAACCTAAGGAAAGTAAACGAAAACTAAGACGCTACAAGAACAACACAACTATGCATGAAACAAAAAAAACGAAGTGTCTAGACAGACCTGAGCTTTTTATTGATGAAGAAGGGGATGCCTTGGGCATCCCCACGCTTTGACGCTTGTACCTCTTGGATATTTCTTGGGGTGACACTATGGTGGCATCCCCAAGCTTGAGCTTTTTTACATTCTTCATCTCATTGCATCATTCTCTCTCTACACCTGAAATTTTTCCTTCATACAAAACTTCACATAATCTTCATTAGCAACATTAGTTTATTCAAAAGATATTAGACCTCTGGCAAAGCTTTGTAAAGCAATGATTTTTAATAAAAACAAAAGCTACTGTATTAACTCCTTCAAAAATCTCAATTCCCCAAAAGAGAACTCAAAAAGGAACCAATAAGAAGAGAATGCAAATAATGGCAGAAATCTATCAAAACAGACTAGCAGGTAGAAACCGATTTTTTCGAACATCTTCTGTTGCTCAAATAAAAAAGTGTTGAACTAACGAAAGTTATATAACATACTGGGGGATTTATTCGTACATTTTGAGCTCAATCCGAGTTACAGAGTCTCATCACGAATATTTATGGTAGAGGACAAAAATCTGTTTCGGGACAGCAACTCCCCAAATCTTACTTCCCTCTCATTAGAGGTCATTCTTTGCACAAAAAGCAAACAAAAAGGATAAGAAGAGGTTATTACTAAAGTAATAACTTCCAAGACTCAATAAAACTCTTGGGTTATCTCCCAAAAAGTACTTTTATTTAACGCCTTTAAGTTAGGGACAAGAAGCAAGAAGAATCAAGTATTTTCAAATGAAGAAGCATTACCCCTCTTGTTCTTTCCTTTCTTACCTTTATTCTTCTCTTTAGGGAAGATATGATTGCTTACCGGAGGAGAAAAATGCATGATGCCTTTATCTATTACTGCCCCAAGGTGTTTTAGTAGAGATCTTCCAAGTGTGATCTATCCTTTGCCTACACATTCAATAACAAGATAATCAGTAGTCACCATTTTCCCTGAGATTTTTGTAAACACACCTTCATCTATTCCAATGGGTAATATAGTGGAATTGTTGGTGAGAGATATTTCCTCTCCTTCTTCAGTAAGCCCCAAAGACTCAAGGAATCATAAATATCTTTAGGCATGAGACAAAATTCAGACATGATATCACAACGAGCATTAAAAAGTGTAGTGTTTATTGAGACTTTGATTGTGGGAAACCACTTTGAAGGCTTAGAATTTATGGGAACATAATCATGGTAAGCCCTAAGCGTGTGATAGCAACTATTCATAGCAGCAATACCGGTCTCAAGAGTGTTCAACCTAGCAAAAAAATTTGTGAAAGAGGAATCAGACTTGCCAGGTGTACCATAAATCATGATTAATTTCTTTATGGCATCAAAAGCTTCATCCTCAGTGCATAGAAAAAAATCTTTCTCAGCCACAACATCCAAAGCATATCTATAACAAAGAGAAATACCGTGGTAGAAACTATCAATAACCAAGCTAAGGCTCACCTTAGACTCAGTTTCCCTCTGTAAAGCAGAGATTCTGGACCAAGCTTCTTTAAAACTTTCTTCAATTTTTGGCTTAAAAGTGGAGATTTCTACCATAGGGGAAATAAAGGTTGGTCCAAAACCATACATGGTAGCAACTAGAGTAGGAACTAATTTTTTTGTGTTTTTCAATAAAGCAAGCAAACCAAACTAGACTAATATTTTTGGGTTTTTTGAAAAGAGGCAAACAAAACCAAGCAAAAGAAACAAAGCAAACTAAAAACAAAGTAAAGAGAAAGGAAGTGGAGGACTCCCCTTGTGAAGACATCCTTAGCCTCCCCAGCAACGGTGCCAGAAAAGCTTGTTGCCTGACAGAGAGGATTTCGTTGGAAACCCCAAGAGCAAGGTGTGATGAGCACAACAGCAAGTTTTCCCTTAGTAAGAAACTGAGGTTATCGAACCAGTAGGAGGAAGGAAACGTCACACAGGTGTTGCTAGCAACACGGATACTTGCATAACACAAACTCAAGACTTTGCCCCAACGAATCAGTGAGGTTGTCAAGCTCACCGGTTTGCTATAACAAAGGATTAAACATATGGTGTGGAAGGTAATGGTTTGCAGTAAGTAAACAAGTAACAGGGGAAGATGTATCAATGGTAAAGATTGGACCGGGGTCCATAGTTCACTAGAGGTGCTCTACTTAGATAAACAAAATGGCATGGAGGGTAAACAAATTACAGTAGGGCAATTGATAGGAAATGAGCAAGGCATAATAATGCAATAACTAGTCAGAAAGATCCTATGAGATTCAATTGGAAAATACAACAAGATACATAGAACGCCATCCAACTACATCTATGACTAGAAGTACACCTTCAGGTTATCATCCGAACCCCCTCCAGTATTAAGTTGCAAGCAACAGACAACTGCTTTAAGCAAAGTGTGTAAGGTAAACAGTCCACATGTTCCATGAACAAGAGACCGTTGTTTTCTCCCTAGTGGCAACAACACATCTACAACCGAAGAGATTTCTGTCACTTCCCTTGGAAACTAGAGGCATGAACCCACTATCGAGCATAAATACCCCCTCTTGGAGTCACTAGCAACTACTCGGCCAAGATAGCTAGTAACAACGGAGAGCATGCAAGATCACAAACAACACAAACATGATAGAATCATAAAGACAAAACCATTAATCAAACCAACATAATAATCTCAATATCCATCGGATCCCTACAAACACAACATGCATGATTACAAATAGATTAGATTTTGATCATGACCGAAGCTCACAAGATCTATACATGAAAGGACAAGGGGAGATAAAACCATCTAGCTACTACATGGACCCATAGTCCAAGGTGGAACTACTCACGCATCATACCAGAGAGAAGGCCTCCGGGATGATCTCCCCCTCAGGTGCCGGAAGAACTTGATCCCCGATCTAGGGACAATGGGGGCGGAGGCTACAGACGGTTTCGTGGAGATTTGATCGGGTGCTTAGGGTTTCTGCATCGGGTGCTTCTTATAGGCGAAGGGGGAGGCTGAGGAGGCGGCCAGAGGGGCCACACCCCTCCTAGGCACGGGCAGGGCCCACCCGCGCCTAGGGGGCGTCTGATGCCTTGTCCCTCTTCTCCATCTCCCCTCTAGACTTCTTGTTCCCCACGGAAAGTTATTGACTTTGACGTTTGTCCCGTCCAATTCTGAGAATACTTCTTCACTAACTTTTTTGAAACCAAAAACAGCAGAAAACATGCAACTAGGACCGTGGCAACTTGTTAATAGGTTAGTACCAGAAAACATGTAAAAAGCACCTCAAAGTGTAGACAAAGCAAAACAAAGTAGATACTAACAAGCGTGGAACATCAAAAATTATAGATACGTTTCTGACGTATCAAAAGGCAACAGCAAAATGAGGAAATACTTAGGAATAACCTGGCAAGACCCAGAGGTTCACATATGGTTCATTCGGCTGGAGCTGCCCCGACATTATCAGCTGCCGCGCCATCTTCACCCGACGGAGGATCAAGGAAAGATAAGGCGGTAACTTTGGGAAGAAGGGATAAACAGATGGTCCCATATGATCCAGTAGTGGCTAGTAAAGCAAATGAAATTCGAGGCAATGGTAGCCGAGGTAACAGTAGGGATGAAAACAAAGATCATGGCCATGGAGGTCAGGGAAACCACGACCGTGAAAACCCCGGACAAAATAACCCGGCAGGAGGGAGGCATTCTCCTCCGCAAGATCGCCAACCGAGGTATGAACCTAGGCAAGGAAGGGATGTAGGACCAGCTCCGCATAACCCGGTGCAAAACAGATATAATGATGGCTATTCGGAAATGGAAAATGTCGGATTTGCCAGGCCAAACCATGATGGGATGGAAGAAATAGAAGCATACATAAGTTTGCAACCGGATGATTCAAGGTTGAAGCTTGATAGATTATACATGTCCGAGCTATTGGAGGAGCAAGGTCCTCCGATGTCACATCCCAAAATTTTCCAAATTTTGAAATGTGAAAAATAAATAAACAAAATAAATAATTGTTGAAAATTTAGGGTGAAAAGAAACTTTTTGTTTCAAAATGGAAACATCAAAACCCTTCCTGAATAAAATTTGAATGAAAAGGGAATCCAACAAAATTTCAATCAAGTGAAATGCATTCATCAATGAATCTATCTTGAAATTCAAACTTGGGAAAATAAACCAAAACCCAAAACCCTAATGGAATAAAATCATTTCCAAGATCTCTCTAAGCCTATGGATTTGATCCATATAAAAATTTGTCAACAAACATTTATAAATGACCAAAAATTATAAATAAAAATATTATAAAACCATAGAAATTGGTTTCACTCAATTTGGAACCATGGATAAAAACTTATGGATATAATAAGATAAAAGGAAATAAATTCCAAAACTAATAAAGCTTCTATCTAAAATCCATACCAAATTATGAGCAAAATAATCCTAAAGAGATTTAAAAGGATAAACAAATATAAAATAAAATCATACAAATTGGAATCACCAATTTTGGATCTATAAATAAAAAGATATGGATTTTATAAGACAAAGAAAGAAAGAAATAGATAAGGAATATTTAAAAGCCAAAATAAATCTTGAGTTAAATCCATAAGCAAATGGAATAAAGATAATCCAAGTCCAAATGAAATAAAGGGATAAAGAATATTCAAATAAAATTATATGGCATTAACCAAATTCAATTCCATTTGAAAGAAGACAAAATCCCTAATAGAAATGATTAATTAAATCATGAGAAAATAATAAATAGAAATTACCCAAGGTGGATATAAAAGTTATTTAATTAACTTAATTGGAATAAAAGAATCATTTGAATAAAATCTATATGAAATTAAAACCATATTTGATTTTATTGGAATAAAGACAAATTCCCAATTTAAATGATTAATAAATCATATTAAAAAAATGTTTCAAATAATTCAAAGTGAATTATTTAACACCCTATTGAATAAATAAAACCTACTGAAAAAGGTTTGGTGAAAATTAGAATTCAAATAAGAGTTTGAAAATATAATTAAAATCTTATTTGAATAAAGGCAAGTGCCTAATATAAATAAATAATAAACCATAAAGGATTAAAAGAATTGTTCCAAAAATGGTCTTTAAAATTCATGTTTAAACAGTATAGAAACTTACTGAAGTTTGGGAAAAGTTTGAATTCAAACAAGTATTTGAATCAATTGAATAAATTCAAAACAGAATAAAAGAAACAGAAAAAGAAAAAGAAACAGAAAGAAGAAAATAGAAACAAACCCCAGCCCAGCAACCAGCCCAGTCCGGCCCAACTATCCCACCTCTCTCTCTCTCGAACTGCTTTCCCTAAGACATCGACCAAGACCCTTGCTGACTTGACTTGTACCCCTCTCTATTTCGCTGACCAACCGACCCCACCTGCCAGCTCACTGTCTTCAACCTCCCGCGACCAAATCCCCCCTCACCTCGCTGCTGTTCTCAGTCGTAATTTCCTCACGTTAATTCGCTTCAATGCATGAGTTAATCTCGCCCACGACCGTTCCCTCATAATTGCCTCGCCCTCCCCTATCTTTCCCCTCAGTCCTCGTTTCCTCGGAGCCACCAGACTGCCTCAATTCCTCGCGTGAACCCTACTGCCCCGACGACCTTCCGACGAAGATTCCGGCCACTCCCCACCTCCCCTTACTCCCTGATGCCTACTAGATTTCTCCCCATCGCCAGGCGCACACTCCAGTACCACCCACTCGCCCGCATGTGCCCCCTAACATCGGCAACCTCGACGACAGAATGTCGCCACCGTCTGCCACTTCTCCGGCAACGCCCCTGGTAAAACCCGGCCTCCCCTCTCCCTCTCTTTCACACACGTGTATTCGCCTCTCCCGTGTGCACCTAATGCCGCCTGTTTCATGTCCTAGCGTGCCCTGTAAGTTCACCTTCGACCACGGCCATGCGTGCCCGAGCCAGTGAACAACTCCGGCGAGAAATCCCTGTCGTCCTTGAGCGCCCCTTCGACAACCACAGCAACGTTGAGCATCCTCTCGTCACTGCGAATCTGTTGAGCCATCCCACTCCTCCTCTCGCTTCCTAGAGTCTCCGGTACGCCACTGCCAGAGCGCTCTGCCGCTCGCCACTATCGCAGCGCCGCCCATCCATGGTCAAGCTGCTAGGAGTTGTTAGATCTTGATCTTGTGTACGCGATAGAATCTTAGACCGAAGGGGTATGTAGCACTCTGAGCCGCACGATTTTATTTAGATCCAACGCTCTATGTTAGTCGGTCCAACCGAAGCGGTACAGTCCAATAGGATTGCTCCACGTGGCCAGTGTTTTGATTTAAAAACAGAAATGAATCTATTAGATGTTTGATTCTATAAAATGCATAGCTTTTAAACTACACGTTCAAATTTTGCAAACATTATATTATTGGAATCAGCAAAAAGAATACTTTCCAACCATGCCCTTTTTTTAGTGTTTTGCTTCTGGAAAATTAGTTGTTTTTGCAGAAACATGTGTAAGCATATTTTGAGTATAAAATCTTATTCTAAAAATGTTTTTAGATTAAAATATTTTGTAAATGGATTGTTTTGAACCTACTGACCATATAAACCAACTTGTAGATTTAAAAGTATATTTTGTGACACTTAGGAATTATTCCTTTGAATAAAAGCATTTCTAGTTAAATAAAAATATTGATTACGGTTTAAAAATGCTTTTTGAGTAAAACCTTTGGAAAATGATTTGATTTAAACTCTCTGACCCTAAACACCAAGTTTTTGGATTTAGAAATATATTTGGTGAACCCTGGAAACTTATTACTTTGTTTAAAGGCATTTCTAGCAAAATAAAATGTTGCTTTGATTTAAAAGTGGTTTTTAGGTGAAACCTTTGGCAAATGATTTAATATTAAACACTTTGACCATAAACACTAACGTTTGTGTTTAAAAATATATTTGGCAAACACTAGAAATTATTACTTTGATTTAAATCATTTTCTAACAAAAAAATGATTTAAATGGCCATTTTCACTAACTTACTTTCAAATGACCTTGCCAATATTATAAATGACAAATAGGTGTTTTAAAATGTTTATAGCCTATTAGAAACCACCTTTCAAAATAAAACCATCTATTGCATGCTTGCATGCATTGTTTTGTTTTCTTTATTTTATGTGGTGAATTATTTGAATTCTAGTTTGAATATTTGCTTGCTTGAATGAATTGTAGTGAACTTTGAAGAGTGTGACCATTGCAAGATCAAGGAGTGAACTTATATTCTCTACTAAAAAGGCAAGTGGTGCTTCATACTTTTGTCCCATTATTTTCACTATGCATTAGTGATATTTCTAAGTAGGACTTGCATGGAATTTTTACTAAGTATGCTATGCCTTGGGAAATCCTAGTAGTTGATGCCTTAGTAGAATTTTCCTAAGTTAAGATTCCTACTACCATCATGCTTAGGTTAGCTAGTAGAAAACAAGGGTGGATTATATTCATGTTATGAAATATTTCTAAGTCAATGACTTGTGTTTTTGTTTAATAAAACAACTGTGTGAATGAATCACCTGGGTGGAATGGTTGTGATTGGGTTATGTTGAGTGGTTACACAGGGCCCCATATTTATGGCCAACCCTAGTGTATCTCACTTGTGGAAAGCCACCCAGGAACAAAGAGATTTGAGATGTCAAATGTTGAGAAGCTTCAAGTGCAACCACATGGCATTATGGGCTCTGCCTGGATCATATAGGTTGCAATAAGTTAGCCAGATGGACAGTTGGTGGTAGGGGGTGATAGGTTTGCGAACGCGTCCATTTTGTTCTAAGGGAAGGATTTTGAAAGATCTTGTCTCGATGCATGTTGAGTCTTGTGGGGAAAGTGCACCACCTCTCGAGAGAGTAAAATCTAAGTACTTAGCCATGTCCCCAGCAATGGACAATTTGAGCATCAAGACATGGAAGCTATCAAGGATCTCCTCATCCCAATTTCTAAGTTTAAAACTTGTGGTTGAACAAGGGTAAAGGTTAACCAATATTCATTGGCTGTTCCTTGGGTGATTTGACAAACAAAAATTTAGTGTTTTCAAAGGATAAAGAAAATCTATTTTGAGCAAAGCAAGCCTAAGCTCCACTTATCCAAATGCATATAGATGATAGATACCACTATTCTACCATAGTATCACTTGCCAATACAATTCAAATGTATTGACCCTTGTGGCTATAACTTATTATGTTGAAGGTTTGTTTGATGTTAGTGAAGTGTGTTGATTAGGATTACAAGTCTACAACCAACATGATTGCCTGTGGCACTTTGAAGATGAAGGACTCCATGCTATATAGTTATTTCTGCTACATTGTAATAAGATAGCCAAATGAGCTATGTAAGATGTAATGTATTATTTTATTCCTGGTTATAAAGTTGTATTATGACCTTTTTTTCTTGATATTACATCTTAAACTGTGGATGCTAGCTATTGATCCAGGGACTAGCATTGTAAACACAAGGATCTCTACCTTATCAGGTTGGGATCTCTACATCCGGGTACGCATGTTTTGGACCTTGAATCATGAGGGAACCTCCTGTTCCAAACTTTTAGTTGCCGAGAGGCACAAAGACATACAATGGAAGTACCAAACCGCAAGATTGGTTAATTGACTATGCCACAACAGTAAAAATTGCTGAGGGTAACCTAAGATGGGCACTGAGATATGTACCCCAGATGTTAGAGGAGCCGGCAAGAGTGTAGCTGAATAACTTGTCAGCGGGTAATATCAATTGCTAATTGCACTTTGAGGAGATGTTCGTTAGCAATTTCACCAACACGTATAAGAGGCCAACTAGACCTCAACTTCTTGCCATGTGCAAGAAGAGACCGAATGAGACTGAATGAGAATTCCTGACTCGACGGTGTAATCTCAGGAATTCCTGTGAGGGGGTGATCGAGTCACATGCAATTGCTTAGTTTTCACAAGGATGCAGGTATGAAAGCATGTTGTGTCAAAGGCTGCAAAGAGATATGCCAACCACGTTGGCCGAGACAATCAGAATATCCGACTCATATGCTCTGGTGATCCGACTCAGCCCAAACTTATGTCGGCAGAACAACATGAGCAGCATGAACATTATGCTGGAGATGGAGCCGGATCATCCAAGAGAAATGATTTCCAAGGTAGAAGAAGAGATGATGGGCCAGACTACCGGTACAATTCGAGTCAGGTAGTAGCTGTGACCCAAGATCAGCCGAGTGCAGGCTGCAATTAGCGTCAAAAGAACAATTCTCAACAATGGACACCGAGGAATGATGGCAAGAAGCAGTAGACTCCAGAGCAAAAGAAGCAGTTGCAAGAAAGTCCAAAGTATACATATTAGTCAATGCTGGATCAGCCATGCAAATTTCACACGCCAAAACTGGCTAAGCCGGCTAACCACACCACTCGATAGTGTGCGTGGATCAAACATGTAATGGGAAACACATGACCATCACAAGCACCACGGCAGCCACAACAGACACATCAACCACATCTTACGGGGGGAAATGCTCAGAAGCTAATGTTACCTCCACCCCCTCTGAGATATGAGAATCATGAATGAAGGGATGCAATTCACCATGTGGCGAATCAAGATCAGGGTAATAGAGGAAACCCCGGCAACAATGGGAGCAATGAGTATAGAGAGCACCATCATTCATACTGCGTGTTCACCACGGAGCAGTAGGATAAACAAAGCGTCCATCACCGACATATGGAGGTTAATTCGGTTATGCCGATAGTTCCGAGGTATATGGATTGGTCAGAACAAGAAATAACTTGGAGTATCAAGGATCATCCCAACATCATGCCAAACCCCGGGTCATATGCTTTGGTGCTTGATCCGATGTTTGTTGGGCCTAGCATAAACGTAAAATTCTCAAAGGTGCTAATAGATATTGGCAGCAACATCAAATCATGTACAAGGACACGATGCACAAACTTGGCATTACTCAGAACATGCTTTAGTCGACCAGAACCACTTTCCATGGCATTGTGCCAGGATTGCCATGTGAGCTAATTGGGAAAGTCCGGGTAGATGTGTTATTCGGCACAAGGGAGAATTGCAGGGCTGAGAACTTAGAGTTTGAGGTTGTAGATTAGGAAAGTTGTTACCATGCGTTACTCGGGCGACCTTCTCTGTCGAAATTCATGACAAGCTATCACATTAGCTAGTTGAACATGAAGATGCCAGGACCACATGGAATAATCACAGTTGTTGGGGACTACAGGAGATCGATGTAGTGTGCCTCGGCCAGATAAAATCTGGTCAAGTCATTGGTCATTGCATGGGATAAAAAGAGGATCTAGGAAGTCACAGCTTTAGTTTAGTCGGCACAGCACAATATGTCGGCACTTTCTATCCAACATGGAAGTGTATCCTTTGAGACGACTAAGGACACGAAGAATATCCAGATAGATGATCAGTTTTCAGAGCGCACCATCACCATTGGTGCTGGCCTCAGTGACAAATAGGAAAGTGCCCTCACCAACTTCCTTGTGAGAATCGGGATATCTTTGTATGGTCTACTCAAGATCTGCAAGGTGTGCCGAGGGAGCTGGCTGAGCACTCTTTGCATGTGAGGCCAGGAGCAAGGTCGGTGAAGCAACTTCTCCGCCATTTCATTGAAGATAGGAGAAAGATAATTGGAGATGAGATAGCTCGGCTCCTTGTAGCCGGGTTTATTATGGAAGTGCTTCACCCAGATTGGCTATCTAATCCGGTGTTGGTTGAAAAGAAGAAGGATGATCCGAATGTAGCAGTCATATGGCGCATGTGTATCGATTACATGAACCTGAATAAGGCGTGTCCCAAAAATCCTTTTCCTTTGCCGAGGATAGACTAGGTTATTGATTCAACCACGGGTTGTTAACTCTTATCATTTGTAGACGTGTATTCTGGTTTCCACCATATGCCATTAAATCCGGCTGATCGAATAAAGACTGTGTTTATCACCCCGTATGTGCCTTATTTCTATCATACCATGTCGTTCAGCTTACATAATGCTTGGCAACGTATCAAAGATGCATGCAAAAATGCCTACATGACCAGATTGGCAAAAATGTCCAAGTATATGTTGATGATGTGGTGATAAAAACCAAAGAGAGCCACATGCTCCTAGACAATATCTGGCAAACATTCACGAATCTCAGAAGATTTTGAATGAATCTTAACCCAGAAAAATGTACCTTTGGTGTACCAGCCAGTAAATTACTCGGTTTCCTCGTGTCTAGCCGAGGTATAGAAGCAAATCCAACTAAGATTCGGGCAGTAGAATGAATGGAGTTGCCGAAGTGCCTCAACGATGTCCAGAAGTTTACAAGCTATCTGGCATCGTTGAGTCGGTTCGTAAGTCGGATAGGTGAAAAGTCATTGCCCATATATTAGTTGATGAAAAATTCAGATAAGTTATTTGGACACCACAGGCCGATAACGTCTTTCATAAATTAAAAAAGAATGCTAGCATCTGCACCAATTATAGCCTCACCACTATCAAAAGAGTCGATGTTGCTCTACATATCAGCAACTAACCGAGTCATAAGTGCCATGATAGTGGTGGAGCGTGATGAAGATGGTAAGTTGGTGCAGAGACCAGTTTATTACTTGAGTGAAGTGTTATCAGCTTCAAAACAAAAATACCCACACTATCAAAAGATGGCATATAGTGTATATATGTCGGCTAAAAATCTGAAACATTATTTTGAAGAACACCCTATCAAGGTGATTTGTGAGGCACCAATAGCCGAGATAATGGGCAATAAGGATGCCAGCGGCCGAATAGCAAAATGGACGATTGAATTATCCCCTTATGCTCCTCAGTTTGATAGACGGGATGCAATAAAATCTTAGGCAGTGGCCGAATTTTTTGTCGACTGGGCCGAAATGCACTATGAGCCACCGTTGCCTGATCCGAATTATTGGAAGATGCATTTTGATGGATCCAAATTAAGAAATGGGCTAGGAGCCAGAATAGTGTTAACCACACCCAAAAAGATCAACTAAAGTACGTACTGCAAATACATTTTGCTATGTCAAATGATGTAGCCTAATATAAAGCACTTGTTCACGGCCTAAAAATGGCAAAGGATATTGGCATATGTTGGATTCTATGCTTCGGTGATTCGGACCTAGTAGTCCAACAAGTATCAAGTCACTGGGATGCACTGGATGCAAACATGGCCTTATACAGATTCAATGTGCAAAAGATTAGTGGTTATTTTGATTGATGTGAATTTCATCATATACCCCGGGCGGAAAATGATGCGGAAGATACCTTATCAAAACTTGGTTTGACCAGGCACTCGATTCCACCTGGCATTGCCCTAGAGCATTTGAGAAAACCATCAATCATACCCTCACCAGATTCCGAGTCAATCCATCTCTTGGCAGATCTAGGATCCGAAGTAGTCCCAATGGACATAGATAAGAGGAATAAACCGAGTAACCTAGGGACTAAATCGGCATACCTGAGGACTGCCTCGCATGACCCGGGGACTGGTCAGCATAATCCAACATTAGTTATGTCGGCAGAGGCAATGGAAACTGACGAAGAAGTCACCCTGGCACATGATATACCAGAATGGGCACGGCTAATATATAAGTTCCTTAAAGATGAAACCTTGCCGAGTGACGAATTCCTCGCTAGAAAGATTATGAGAAGGGAAAAATCCTACACCATAATAAACAAAGAGATGTATAAGAGAAGTGTCACAAGTGTTCTTCAAAGATGTGTTAACCCAGCAGATGGACAAGAAATCCTTTTAGATATACATCAAGGTGAATGTGAGCATCATGCCTCATCCAGAGATTTAGTGGCCAAAGCATTCTGGCATGGATTTTATTGGCCCAGTGCACTAACAGATGCACTAGAACTAGTGAAAAAATGCAACGGCTGCCAGAGGTATGCCAGCAAAATTCATATGCCTTCATCCGAATTAAAGACAATACCCATCACTTGGCCATTTGTAGTTTGGTGCTTGGACATGGTCGGCCCATTTAAGCCGGCTCGTGGAGGCATGACCCATATTTTGGTCATGGTAGACAAATTCACAAAATGGATCGAGGTAAAGCTAATAAGGAAATGTGATGGACCCACAGCTGTGAAATTTCTCAAAGATATTATCATGAGATATGGATATACACATAGCATAATCACTAATAATGACACAAATTTTGCTGAGAGAGCTTTTGCTCGTTTCTGCAGAGTTAAACACATAAGACTTGATGTGGCATCAGTCGCACATCCCGCATCAAACTAGCAAGTTGAAAGATCCAATGGACTTGTATTGTCTGGAATAAAACCCCAGCTCAAGGAGCCGCTACAAAGATCAGCGGGTTACTGGATTGAGGAACTCCCGACCATGTTATGGAGCCTAAGGACAACTCCGAATAGATCAACGGGCTATACGCCATTCTTTTTGGTATATGGGGCAGAAGCTGTATTACAAGCCGACATACTGCATGATTCACCTAGTGTCACCCAATACACAGACGCCAAAGTGAATGATATATCCCGGCAGGACGATGTTCACATATTGGAAGAGGCAAGATAATTGGCATTGTCCAGATCGGCAATATATCAAAAATATCGCAGACGCTATCATAGCAAGAAAGTGAATCCCTGAGTCTTTCGAGAGGGATATCTAGAGCTTCGGCTTGTGCTGCGCACAACCAGCATGCATAAATTATCACCTCCATGGGAGGGACCATTTATCATGAGCAAAGCACTACACAATGATGCATACTATCTTATAGATGCTCAAGCACTAGAGAACAATAAGGCGGACAGATCAGGAGACGAGTCAAATAGGCTGTGGAATGTAGCTTTACTTCGTCTTTTTTACACTTAGTAGAAGTGTATGTATCTCGAACTCTCATATGTCGGATTATATCTCGGCAATGAGTTAATTAATGAAATCTCAGCACCTCGAGCTATAACTCGAAGACTGCCTTAATTTACTTGTTCTTTTCATGTGCATTATATATATATGTCGGCTATCTTATATTTCGTACTCTTAGGACGAGTTAGTAATGTATTGGCAACAGAGGCCAACTCTTCGACTTACTTATTTCCAAAAAAATAGACTTCACGGTAAGCAAGAGAAAAGCCGGCGAATGTTGAACACATGAAAAATGACTAAGGAAAAAATATTACGCGAGCCGACTTATGCTTTGTTAATTAATAACCATTATACTTTCTATACTTTATCATTCTATGAATTTACTTTGAGTTGTTATTCACAATTTCCAAGTATTGCTAATTCGGTCTACTTATCTGGGACCTGTAAGTCAAACGCCGAAAATGGAAGACATGGGCCGAATAATTGACTCGGAGTAACAAGAAACATGAAATTAAGGATAATACCCAAAAGGATGCAAGTTATATAAACCACATAGTAGCAAAAGGACTGAATTGTTTCTTACACAATACACCTGGCATACCAGGGACTTAACAAATTCAAAAGTTCTCAAGTTCAGCCGACGGTTGGAGCCGAGTCATCGGCAAATGGAGGAATAGCAACCTCAGGAGCAGGAACCTACAAGGTATTTGGCTCAGCTACTGCAGGAGATACCTCGACTTCGACATGAGCGACAACCTCGGGAACAGGGGCCTCCTCCGCTGAATATACCTTGACCTCAAAATGGACAGGCTCGGCATCTTGAGCATCGGATCCTTTGCGAGATACCTCAGCTTGAGCTTGAGAAGCCTCGGTCCCCTTGGAGGAAGATCAGGCCTCGGGCTCTTGATCCGAATCCTCTCCCTGCTCATCCGAGCTTCCAGATTCATCGTCAGTATCCTCTTCATCCTCGGTGTCGTCCGTTGCCTCAGCATTTTCATCGGCATTGTCCTGGAGGAGGCTCCATACCTCATTCCATTCATGCACATTGACATATTCGATGAGTTGGTAGGCGCGAGCTTGGCGACATGCAACATAGTCCGGGTCACTGATCCAAGGGGAGATGATGCATAGATTCATTAGGATATCAAGGGAAATGTTCTCGTACCATGATAGTACGACGGTAAGCGCCATATCGGCCCCGGCTCTCCTCACAGATTCCTGCCAGAGGCTGAGCTGGTTCCGCAGTCCATTAGTTTTTTGGCAAGCACCAAGACTGGAGTTATCTTCGGTTCATTTGGCCAGAGCACATGGAGTACTCGGATGGCCGCGTCCACCAGATCCTTCTCGTAGGTCTTCATGGGCTTGGTGGCATCTTCGATACTGATCAGATAATCCTCTATGGAGTACTCGCGCTCCGGGTCATTAATTTCACCTTGGTGAGCTCGAGATTCCATCACTTTTATAGCACTTCGAGACTTGGACTCCGGAAAGTTGTTAGAGAAAAAGAAAAAGGGGCGAATCAACAAAAGGCCATAGGAAACAACCCGAGAAATATTCCAGAGTGCGGAAGAAACTTATAGTGGATGAACTGCATGACCTTGGCAAGGTCGGACATCCAGCCGATTTTCTTCCTTTCAAACCGAGCTACCTCGTCCTTGAAATATTGGGCGGATAACTCGGCGGCGCTAAGAAGCTCTTTGTATTTCTCAAGATGAAGAGCTAACCGGTCCTTCTCCTCAGAGAATTCCTGATCAATCTTCTCCAACTTGGATTTATGTGTATGCTTCAAGGATTCAATCTCGGCACAAAGCCGAATTATTTCATCATCTTTTTCCTTCAGCTTTGCCGAGTTCTCACCTGCTTGCTCTAGAAAATGCAGCATCATATCAAGCAGGGAAATGCACTCTTGATGCGATGTTGCAAATCTTTGTAATTCGGCTGAGCCGAGGGAAAAAGGTTATGAGATGCTTAGCAGTAGCAAAGATACGGGAGAGATCATGATGGAATAGACATGTCTGACTCGCCCTCAAGTTTGGATACCTTCTCCGTAAGCGCCATGTTTTGGGTATCGAGTTTGGCTGGACAAAGGCGAGTCAAAAATTAACTCAGAAACAAAACTCAGAAGGAAAATTTGAAGGGATGTAACAATTGGCTCACCGGTTTTCCTCAGGATAGGCAGCGTCTTCTCATACTTCGTCTAAAGTTTCCTATGGAAGCCTGTGGAACTCGGATGTGCGCCGATTATGAGCAATCTACAAGCACAGAACATCTTATTCAGGAAAAATTTCAAAGCTAAACTGCAAGATCTGAATCAAGTAAAACTTGACTTGGATCTAGGTGGCTGGATATTTAAATGTAAACCACAAGATCCAAGCCAAGTAAAACTTGACTCGGATCTAGGTGGCTGGATATTAGAAGCTAAAACTGCAAGACCCGAATCAAGTAAAACTTGACTCGAATCTAGGTGGCTGGATATTCGAAGCTAAACTGCAAGATCCAAGCCAAGTAAAACTTGACTTGGATATAGGTGGTTGGATATTCGAAGCTAAACCGCAAGATCCAAGACAAATAAAACTTGACTCAGATCTAGGTGGCTGGATATTCGAAGCTAAAACTGCAAGATCCGAATCAAGTAAAACTTGACTCGAATCTAGGTTGCTGGATATTTGAAGCTAAACCGCAAGATCCAAGCAAAGTAAAACTTGACTCAAATCTAGGTGGCTGGCTATTCGAAGCTAAACTGCAAGATCAGAATCCAAAATAACTTGATCCGTATCTAGGTAGCTGGATATTCAAAGGTAAACTACAAGATCCAAGCCAAGCAAAACTTTACTCGGATCTAGGTGGCTAGAAAATCGAAGCTAAACTGCAAAGGTCCGAATCAAGTAATACTTGAATCGGATCTAGGTGGACGGATAATTGAAGTTAACATATAGTTCTCCTAAGATATATTTGATTTGTTCTATACACCTCGGATACACTAAATACATAAATATAAAGGAGCATCCGGCCAAATGATAAATCATTCCCCCGGAGGCTCGGGGACTAATGGGAATATACTACACTATGCTAAAAGATACGAGTGTTGGCCGAAGTATTTAACTCATTCATGCTATAAGTTTCAAGGATAACTTTGGCAGCGAGGTGTAAGCGTTTGCTGATATCAGGAAGACTAAAAAACGTGCTCCCCAGTTTGCTCGCTGAGCTAACCTCGACCTGATCGGCGGCATTCCAGTTATTAGTGTACTCATCCAAGGAGCCGAGGTTTCGACCGCTTAGAGTACGCGTCAACACATTACCCTTAACCTCCCGTGCCTGTTGAGCGGCTGCCTCGGCTGCTGGGCTCTTACGAAGCACCATCTGTGTGCTGGCAGCAGAGGCAGAAACCGAACCAGAGGCAGAAGCACCCTTCTGGAACATGTCGGCAATACAGGTCTAGGAGGAGCTTGGCCCAGTTTTACTTTGAGCAGGCTTGGGCTTGGCAACTCCACTTTTTGGTCCTTGGTAGAAGGTTCGGCAGTTGGCTGTGATTTAGTTGGCCGAGCTAAACTAGGAGTAGCAGTTGGAGCTATGGAAGGCAAGGCAGAACGAGATTTCTATTGAGCCAAGCTTGGAGGATAAGTCGTAGAATATGATGGAGTTGGATCTTGAATAGGAGCTGGGGTAGTCGGAGCCTCGATAGGCGTTGGTTTGGCAGGAATATCTTTGGCAACATCAGTGGAAACTACCAGATCAATTGGTTGATCCGGTATAACAATACCAGCACCACCACCAGCTTGAACCTCAACCCCCTCCCACCGAGGTGGACTGTTAGTCGGTGTGGGATGAGGGTCGTCACGAACAGGGCTGGGGACCTGGACATCATCTTGGGGCGACGGTGATGGTGGCCGAGTAACCTGATAGGTCATACTTGGGCCCTTTGGGTTGGCAGAAAGCGGAGCAATGCTGAGATAAACATAAAAGGAAAACAAGGTCAGAAAAAGAAAGAGAGAAACAAGAAATACAAATATAGTTCAAAAAAGGAAACTTACCAGAAACTCTGGGCATAACCTTGCGCCTAGGAGCCTTCTGGGCAGACCTCTTGATTCGTTTCCTGGGAACCTCGGCTGAGGGATCCTTTGAAGCAGTCCTTTTCCTCACCGGGGAGGGGCCTCCCGTGTCAAGGGATCTACCTCGTGCACCTGGCTAACCGGGTTAGCTAGGAAAAAATGAGCCGGATATGCATAAGAGACGGCACCACATCAACTACCTCGAGAACCTCGACTTCGTCTGAGTCACCTTCATCGGCGTGAGTGGAAGCCTTGCATCGAGGCCGGGCAGGAGCCGATTCAGGTTTCAGAATGAATTCCTTAGAGTCTGGATCCCCATTGTCTGGAGTGTCGCGATCTTTGCTCCAAGGAAGAGCAAGCACCTCGGAATCTTCCAAAGTTTGTTCATAAAATTTCTACAAAAGAGCAAGTGAGAGTTAGCTAATTACTTAGCAAAATAGCGATGATAAATGATTCGGACAAATTGACTCAGAGTTAAGTTAACTTGGGAGGGGGATTCTCATGAGTAAAGGGCTTCATGCCCCACTTACAGTATTTAGCCATATTCGTATTAAAAATAGCCCGGACACATTTCTGAATCTGATCATCATTGATCTTGACCGTGGAGACTCAGTTCGAGTCAAGAGGACCCCTCATATAGCAGAGATTATGAGATCGCTGGTGGAGGGGGCAAATTCGGCTGCTAATGAAAGCGACCATTAAGTCTTCACTGTGAAGTCCAGCCCGGGTCAGCTCTTTGAGTCTGAGCTCAAATTCCTCGGCAAGGGCGCCAGTCCTCTTGGGGTTGTAGTTCCAATTCTACTTGGAGGGTGTGCCGACTGAGAAAGGCGGCAGCCGAATCTTGTCCTCCTTGCCACTGTCCTTCACATAAAAGAAAGACTTGTGCCACTTCTTGCATGACTCAAGGCCTGTGACTCGGGGGAACACAGACCACTTCCGAGGCGTGATGGAGGCAGTGCCGCACAGGGTCAAGGATTTCTCGGAGGAAGGAAGAGTTTTATCCGGTACAACATTGGCTCGAATATGGAAGATTTTGGACCAAACCACTATGGAGGGCCAAAGGCCGAAGTTTCCTTTGGAGGTCGATATATTAGCCGACAAAGAAGCGATGGCGTTAGCCGGCAAATGATGGGGCTGGAGGATGAAGAATTCTAAGAAATCTTTGGAAAAATCACTAAGGGGAAGGCCGAATACTCTAGCAAAATGCGACATAAAGACTACATACTCGCCGGCCTCTTCAATGGGGGCAGCCTCCGGGCTGGTTAAACGACACTTTACCTTAGCGGGAATACGATGTGTCTTGATGAGCCACTCGATCTCCTGCCGAGTGATCATTGACCCTTTCCAGAAGCAACGCTCCAGGGCAGTGACCGCGTCTTCTTCTCCGACGAGGGCGGCATTTGTGCAGGCTCGACATGGGCTCATCGTAAGAATCTACAGAGGAGGAAGCGCTAACGGTGGGAAGAGGTCTCGATTGCCACGGCCCCATCACGGCAGCGGAGAACACGACGAAAGCGGGAGAGGATGATCGAAGCAAAAGCGTGAGGTGAGTGCACGGCACGCCGGAGGAGAACCAAAAAGCAGCGGCACGACCGCGTGGAGAGGAGCTCTACAGCGGCGACGCAAGGAGGAAGACGAAGAAGTGGGGAGCAGGGAAAGTGACCATTACAAACTGCTAGCGGTAGTGGGATCGTGGGTGCGCGGTGGTTGCCTCATACACACGTGTATCACTCATTTTGAACCGTCGAGTGGACCCATACCGCAGGTTACACGGTGCAGGAGGTGATCCGGCTGCCGTAACCGTTGTGGTAATCGAAGAGGCACTGCGCGGACTTGACCGCTCGTAGTGATCACTGTTCCCATGTCAGGAATCACTGTAGCGGCACAAAGAATGAGGAGAAGTGCAATGATTGTGACACGTAGGATGAAACTTACAATATACGCTAAGGGCATAACTCGGGAAAAGCGAGTTAACTCCGCAAAAACGAGACTTACCTCAGACAATGTTGGAATGAGTCGAAAAAAGGATAACGTTCAGATCAAGATGAGGCTCTAAAGAGGGCCAACTAAAGAATAGGTCGGCAGATTGAAACTTGCTATCCGAATATCTTGAACCTGCTGTAGCCTTGCCGACTAAAGTCGCCAAGACCGCACCAGCTTCGGGGACTAATGTTGGGGGAATGACCCCAGGTACGGTCAAGATAAGGTAAAAGGGAAAAGCCCTCAAGGATCTTGACCAGGTCAAAAAATGTCCCGGCCAAATTATGTCGAGGCTGGCCGAATAAGGCCCGACTTACCCCAAGTCAGGTAACTAAGACTTGACTCGGCCAACATACGGGATATGTCGGCATACAACTATTTTGCTTTGTACCTGCAGGTTAGGGCTTTGCCGAGTCATATGAGGCGAGGCCGAGTCATAGGGAAGCTTGCTCGATAAGGAGAGGGCGAACACCAAAGTCAACACTACACACTGTCTCTCTCAAGAATCTGAATAGTGCCAAGCACTACAGACAAGAGCCAGAGGGACAGAGGGGCAGAAGAGCGTCACACAGGTGACAGTCCTAGAGCCCGACACTCACATGTCGTGGACTCTGGGTTATTGCCGTGGATAGAAGGGATACACGGAAAGGCTCCCACTGAATGACTATTTTGGGACAAGCATATTCCATGAATATGCTGTCCACGTCAGCCCTAGTTGTAACCTGGCCACTCCTTTATAAGGTGAACCAGGGCCTCCTGGAGAAGGATCGATTCATTTTTTACTTAGAGCTTACATATAGCTTCTTCTTCCTCTCGATTATACAGCTCGAGGAGCAAGTGTAGCTACTGTTGAACTGAGTAAAGATTTTGGTGATGTATTCAGAGTGTAGAAACCACTACAACATCCCTCCCTGGATCCCACTAGTGCATATTGGCCCCAACTTAAGCCTACCCATGGCATCTATCGTGCCACCACCAGGACACCTCTAGAAACCTAATTGTCATATTCTTCGTACGATGCACTTGGATGATACTCATGTATCAACTATGACCTACTGACCTACTTTTGCTACTAGCTTTTCTACAATGGCTGATGTCTCAATGGCCCAGTATTTGTAATTACGGCAGGGAATGGAGGACTGACGGAACTAAACGGTTACAAAAGCTAGCTCTTCTCTGAACTTCCTGGTTGGGTCGAGGGAGGACAGAATCGATGGCGAAGGCGGCGCTTCTCTTAGGATTGTCGAAGACGACGAAAGGCAGCAGTTCCAGGCTGCTCTGGCTCCTCCTAGAATGGTCGATTCGAGGAGGTCGAGGACGGCGGTTGTTGTCCTGCGACCAGCTGCTCCGGGCGGCTACTGGAATGGTGGCACGAAGGCGCACAAGGGGGTGTACATGGTGGAGTTGGGTGGATAATGGAGGGGGAAATGAAGGGAATATGCCCTGAGAGGCAATAATAAAGTGTTTATTATGTGTATTCCAAGTATATGATAGATGTTTATTTTGCATGCTATAATTGTATTAATACGGAAACGTCAATACATGTGTGTTTAATAAACAAACAGAAAGTTCCTAGTTATGCCTCTCTCATAAACTAGCTCGTTGATTAGCAAGATGATCAAGGTTTCCTGATCATGGACATTGGATGTTGTTAATAACGGGATCACAACATTAGTGTAATGATGTGATGAACATTCATCCGAAGTATAGCATTACGATCAAAGTCATTGAGTTTATATTGCTATAGCAACTTACGAAGTGATCCTAATCCTTAGACCATGAGATCATGTCAATCACTAACACCGGAAGAGTTTCTTGATAACATCAAACGTCACACCGTAACAGGGTGATTATAAAGATGGATTCAGAACTAATAAAGTGTTATGTTGAGGCTCATGGATCGAGAGTGGAATTTGTTCATCCCGATGACGGATAGATATACTCTGGGCCCTCTCGGTGATATCACATTGATTAGCTTGCAAGCAAGTGATTTGATCACTAGAATGTTATATCACGGGAACGAGAAAAGAGTGCATGTCGATGCGAGATCAAACTAGGTATGGAGATACCGATGATCGAATCTCGTACATGTAATATATCGTGAAACAAAGGGATTAAGATACTAGCGTAAAAGGTTCCGACGATCACAAGAAACTCGTCGTTGAATGTGTGGGAGTCAGTATGGGTCTCCAGATCCCGCTTCTGATTATTGATCCGAGAGGGGTCTCGATCATGTCCGCATTATTCATGAACCGTAGGGTGACACACTTAAGAGACACCGACATCCAATTGGAGCAAATGTTTCATGCCGAAAGAATGAACAAGCGCAGGAATTTATTTCACTAGATACCGAAACAGGTTTTCGGGTGAAATTGCATAAAGTGGTTATGTATGTGAAATGGAATTCTAGCAAGGGGTTATTTGTGAATGTTTGTCATTAAAGTAATTGACAAAATTCTGAATAAAATAAAAGAGTTTTATTTAATGAGAGTTTGCATTAAATTTGGTGGGAATTTAATGGGAATTTGAGTGGACTTTTGAGTGGAGGAAATTAAAAAGGCATTTTGTGAGTGGAGTGTCCACCCACATGAATGAAGGAGGGGAGGGGGCAGCCCCCATGGCGTGCCACCCCTTGGGTGCCCCCTCCTCCTATAAAAGGCCCTCCTCACTTGTCTCTCACACCTCCTCGTGAAGGATCTCTCCCCTCTATAATTTATCCCCATGGTCTCGGACTAGCGAGATACATGTTCCTGGTGGCTATTCGGCCGAAAGAGTTGTGCTTCGCTGCATCGCTGGAGGCGAGGCGGAGGTTGCTCGGTGCCTCGAACGTGTGTGCGAGCACGGATGCGCTGCTGATTTGCGGCGCTAGGACTTCCTCTCGATCTTGAGATCGGCAAGAGATCGTCTACATCAACCACGAGTTGAACTCGTTAAGCTTTGTCGGTCTTCAAGGGTATGTTCTCTACGGATATACATCCGCCCTTTGTTTGTATCTAGTAGATAGATCTTGGTATGTAGTTCCCATCGTAGGAAATTTTTTGTTTTCTATGCTGCGAACCCTACAGTGGTATTAGAGCCGGATCTATGCGTAGATACTTTGCACGGGTAGTACACATATGAGTATGTGGGCGATGATGATCATGTTGTTGATCCTTTGTTGTAATTTTGGATATTGGTGGCATAGTGGGATGAAGCGGCCCGGACAAACTTTACATGTCCTCGCACATGAGACCTGTTCCACGCTTGACATGCAACTAGTTTGCATAAGTGGCTAGCGGGTGTCTGTCTCTCCTACTATAGTCAATATCAATTTTGCAAGCGAGTTGCCAACAATTTGATTATCCTCGTTGTGGTTCATGTTCGTAGGCAAGAACGGTTCTATCTCGAAAGCCCTAAGCCACGTAAAACTTGCAATGGATAAATTAGAGGCGTCTAGTTTAGATTGTTGCTGAGCTAGTGTTATGATATGGTACTGTTGTAAGTAGAAGTATGAGATGATACTCTTACAACACACATAGCGTGTAAACTCCATAGACCTTGGATTTACACATATAGGTATGATAGTGATCATACCACGGTGCACATGATAGAGATCATCTGCGGGAACCATATCATTTCACTAATAAACATATGATGTTTGATAGCATCTTATATTGCTTGTTTAGCGCTTTGTTAGCATAATAAGATGATCCCTCATTTAAATATCAAGATAAGAATGTGTTCTTCCTTTAGTATGCACCGATTATGTTTTAAATGGCTCCAAGACATCACGTGATGATCGGGTGTTCTTGGATCCACGACCATATTTGGTGTAAAACAGTTACCTTGAATACTAAGGTTCTAACTTGGCGAGCCTAGCATGTACAGACATGGCCTCGGAACACGGACCGAAAGGTTAAGCATGAGTCATATAGTTGATATGATGCCCATTTGATGCTTGCCTTTGAAGCTATATCGACTCACGTGATGATCGTACTTGGTATAGTGGATTTGGTTCATGTAATCACCAAAAAGGCACGAGGGATGTCGTTTTTGAGTGGGAGTTCATTCGTAATATGGATTAGTTGAACTCAATCTATCATACACTTAGTCTAAACTTTACAAATTCTGTTGTAGATGGCACCACTTGCTTTTAATTTCAATGTGTTCATGGAGAAAGAGAAACTAGCAACGAACGGTAGCAACTTTACCGAATGGGCCATGAATTTGAGGATTCTCCTCTCTGCTGCACAAAAGCAATATGTGCTAGAAGTGCCGTTAGGCCCCCCACCTTTTGATGATGCCCCTGACGAGGAGAAGAATGTCTATCAGACTCGTCAGGAGGACCCCAACTTAGTTCATTGCGGCATATTGTATGGGCTAGAGCCGGAACTTCGGAAGCGTTTCGAAAATGGCAATGCTTTTGATACAATGGGTGAGTTGAAAATGATTTTCGACACACATGCTGCTGTGAAACTACAACGCTTCAGAAAAGTTCTTTAGCTGCATGATGGAAGAGCACAACTCCGTTAGTGAGCATGTACTCAAGATGTCGGGTTACGCTGATAAGCTTGTGTCCTTGGGAATATCGATTCCCATTGACTTAGGCAACCATCGTGTTCTGCAGTCTCTGCCACCTAGCTATAAGAGCTTCGTGATGAACTATAATATGCAAGGCATGAAGAAGTCTCTCCCCGAGCTTCTGTCAATGCTTAAAACTGCAGAAGTGGAGATCAAAAAGGAACATCAAGTGTTGATGATCAATAGGAACACTGGTTTCAAGAAAGACAAGAAGGGAAAACGGAAGGGAAGTAAGGGCGGCAAGCCTGTTGCCGCGCCTAAAAAGAAACCCCGAGTTGGACCTAAGTCTGATTCCGAGTGCTACTATTGTAAGGGGACTGGCCACTGGAAGTGCAACTGCCCCAAGTATTTGGCAGACAAGAAGGCCGACAAGGCAAACAAAGGTATATATGATATACATGTTATTGATGTGTACTTGACTAGTGCTCATGAGCACCTGGGTATTTGATACCGGTTCAGTTGCTAATATTTGTAACTCGAATCAGGGGCTGCGGAACAAGCGGCCGCTAGCAAGGGGTGAGGTCAAGATGCGTGTCGGCAATGGATCAAGTGTTGATGTGATCGTCGTCGGAACGCTGCCTCTCCACTTGCCGTCGGGATTAGTTATAAACTTGAATAAATGTTATCTGGTGCCTGCACTGAGCATGAACATTGCATCTGGATCGTGTTTGATGCAAAGTGGTTATTCATTTAAATCCGAGAACAATGGTTGTTCCATTTATATGAATGAAATCTTTTATGGTCATGCACCGATGATGAATGGTTTATTTCTATTAGATCTCGATGATAATGTTACACATATTCATAATGTTGATGCTAAAAGGATTAAACTAAATGATGATATATCCGCATATATGTGGCACTGCCGTCTAGGTCATATTGGCGTTAAACGCATGAAGAAGCTCCATTCAGATGGACTTTTGGAATCACTTGATTTTGAATCATTTGATACATGTGAGCCATGCCTTATGGGCAAGATGACTAGAACGCCGTTTTCCGGTTCAATGGAGCAGGCGTGATTTATTGGAAATCATACATTCGATGTATGTGGTCCAATGAGTGTGTCGTATGAGGTGGATATCGTTATTTTGTTACTTTCACGGATGATTTGAGTAGATACGGTTATATCTACTTGATGAAACACAAGTCTGAAACCTTTGAAAAGTTCAAGGAATTTCAGAATGAAGTGGAAAATCATCATAATAGAAAGATCAAATTTCTACGGTCCAGTGGAGGTGAGTATCTAAGTTACGAGTTTAGCACTCACATGAAAGAGTGTGGAATTGTTTCACAACTCACACCTGCCGGAACACCACAGCGAAATGGTGTGTCGGAACGTCGTAATCGTACTTTATTAGATATGGTTCGATCTATGATGTCTCTGACGGACTTGCTGTTGTCATTTTGGGGTTATGCACTAGAAACTGCTGCATTCACTTTAAATCGGGCACCATCTAAATCCGTTGAAAAGACACCGTATGAATTGTGGTTTGGAAACAAACCTAAGCTGTCATTTCTTAAAGTTTGGGGATGCGATGTTTATGTGAAGAAACTTCAACCGGATAAACTCAAAACCAAAGAGGAAAAATGCGTCTTCATAGGATACCCTAAGGAAACTATTGGTTATTCCTTCTATCACACATCCGAGGGCAAAGTTTTTGTTGCCAAGAATGGATCCTTTCTAGAGAAAGAGTTTCTCGCGAAAGGTGTGAGTAGTCGGAAGGTAGAACTCGAAGAGGTTGTGGAACCTTCTCTTCAAAGTATGGCGAGTAGCGCAGCGCCGGAAGTTGTTCCGGAGTTGGCTCCACCTGTTGAAGAGGGAACTAATGATAATGATCATGAAACTCCGAAAGAGAGTACTACCGAACCTCGCAGGTCAAACAGGACACGTGCAGCTCCCAAGCTGTACGGAAATCCTGTCATGAATTTCATGGTTGATGAAAATGATGACCCTGCGACGTATGAAGAAGCGATGATGAGCCCGGATTCCAACAAATGGTTAGAAGCCATGAAATCCAAGATGGAATCCATGTATGAAAATCAAGTTTGGAACTTGGTGGAATTACCTCACGACCGAAAGGCCGTGGAGAACAAATGGATTTTCAAAAGGAAAACTGATGATGATGGTAATGTGACCGTCTATAAAGCTCGACTTGTCGCAAAGGGGTTTCGACAAATTCAACGAGTTGACTACGATGAGACATTCTCTCCCGTAGCGATGCTAAAGTCAGTTAGGATTATGTTAGCAATTGCTGCATATTTCGATTATGAGATATGGCAGATGGATGTAAAAACCGCGTTTCTCAATGGTAATATTGAGGAAGAGTTGTATATGATACAACCAAAGGGTTTTGTCGATCCTAAGGATGCTAACAAGGTGTGCAAGCTTCAGCGATCCATCTATGGATTGAAGCAAGCATCACGAAGTTGGAATCTCCGCTTTGATGAGGTGATCAAAGAGTTTGGATTTGTCCAAACTTATGGAGAAGCTTGTATTTACAAGAAAGTGAGTGGGAGCAATGTGGCATTTCTGATATTATACGTGGATGACATATTATTGATCGGAAATGATATAGATCTTTTAAACAGTGTTAAAAGTTATCTAAACAGCAAATTTTCAATGAAGGACCTAGGTGAAGCGTCATACATATTAGGCATAAAGATCTATAGAGATAGATCTAGGCGCCTAATAGGGCTACCGCAAAGTACATACCTTGATAAGATTTTAAAGAAGTTTAAAATGGACGGAAGTAAGAAGGGGTTCTTACCTATGTTGCAAGGCAAGACATTGAGTAAGACTCAAATTCGGCGGAAGAAAGAGAGATAATGGACAAAGTCCCCTATGCTTCAGCCATAGGCTCTATAATGTACGCCATGCTATGTACAAGACCGGATGTGGCACATGCTATTAGTTTGACTAGTAGGTACCAATCAGATCCAGGTTCGGAACACTGGATAGCGGTCAAGAATATCCTTAAGTACTTACGAAGAACTAAGGATATGTTTCTTGTATACGGAGGTGAAGAAGAGCTCGTCGCTAAGTGTTATGTCGACGCTAGCTTTGACACCGATCCGGATGACTCTAAGTCTGAATCCGGATACGTATTTCTCATGAATGGCGGAGCGGTTAGTTGGAGGAGCTCCAAACAACCTGTGGTAGCGGGATCAACAACGGAGGCCGAATATGTTGCTGCTTCAGAAGCGGCTCAGGAAGCAGTTTGGATGAAGGAGTTCATATCCGAACTAGGAGTAGTGGCAAACGCGTTGGACCCAATGGTGATCTATTGTGACAACAATGGTTCCATTGCCAATGCCAAAGAGCCAAGGTCTCACAAGCATTCCAAGCATATTAAGCGCCGGTTTCACTCCATCCGCGAGCATGTCAAGGATGGAGATATAAAGATTTGTAAAGTACATACGGATCTCAATGTAGCAGATCCGTTGACTAAAACTCTCCCTAGAGCAAAACATGATCAACACCAGAACTCAATGGGTGTTAGATTTATCACTATGTAACTAGATTATTGTCTCTAGTGCAAGTGGGAGACTGAAGGGAATATGCCCTGAGAGGCAATAATAAAGTGTTTATTATGTGTATTCCAAGTATATGATAGATGTTTATTTTGCATGCTATAATTGTATTAATACGGAAACGTTAATACATGTGTGTTTAATAAACAAACAGAAAGTTCCTAGTTATGCCTCTCTCATAAACTAGCTCGTTGATTAACAAGATGATCAAGGTTTCCTGATCATGGACATTGGATGTTGTTAATAACGGGATCACAACATTAGTGTAATGATGTGATGAACATTCATCCGAAGTATAGCATTACGATCAAAGTCATTGAGTTTATATTGCTATAACAACTTACGGTGATCCTAATCCTTAGACCATGAGATCATGTCAATCACTAACACGGAAGAGTTTCTTGATAACATCAAACGTCACACGTAACGGGGTGATTATAAAGATGGATTCAGAACTAATAAAGTGTTATGTTGAGGCTCATGGATCGAGAGTGGAATTTGTTCATCCCGATGACGGATAGATATACTCTGGGCCCTCTCGGTGATATCACATTGATTAGCTTGCAAGCAAGTGATTTGATCACTAGAATGTTATATCACGGGAACGAGAAAAGAGTGCATGTCGGTAACGAAATCAAACTAGGTATGGAGATATCGATGATCGAATCTCGGACATGTAATATATCGTGAAACAAAGGGATTAAGATACTAGCGTAAAAGGTTCCGACGATCACAAGAAAGTCATCGTTGAATGTGTGGGAGTCAGTATGGGTCTCCAGATCCGCTTCGATTATTGATCGAGAGGGTCTCGATCATGTCCGCATTATTCACGAACCGTAGGGTGACACACTTAAGAGACACCGACATCCAATTGGAGCAAATGTTTCATGCCGAAAGAATGAACAAGCGCAGGAATTTATTTCACTAGATACCGAAATAGGTTTTCGGGTGAAATTGCATAAAGTGGTTATGCATGTGAAATGGAATTCTAGCAAGGGGTTATTTGTGAATGTTTGTCATTAAAGTAATTGACAAAATTCTGAATAAAATAAAAGAGTTTTATTTAATGAGGGTTTGCATTAAATTTGGTGGAAATTTAATGGGAATTTGAGTGGACTTTTGAGTGGAGGAAATTTAAAAGGCATTTTGTCAGTGGAGTGTCCACCCACATGAATGAAGGAGGGGAGGGGGCAGCCCCCATGGCCGGCGGCCACCCCCTTGGGTGCCCCCCTCCTCCTATAAAAGGAGCCCCCTCCTCACTTGTCTCTCACACCTCCTCGTGAAGGATCTCTCTCCCCCTCTATAATTTATCCCCCATGGTCTCGGACTAGCGAGATACATGTTCCCGGTGGCTATTCGGCAAGAAAGAGTTGTGCTTCCGCTGCATCGCTGGAGGCGAGGCTGAGGTTGCTCGGTGCCTCGAGCGTGTGTGCGAGCACGGATCTTATGCTGATTTGTGGCGCTAGGACTTCCTCTCGATCTTGAGATCGGCAAGAGATCGTCTACATCAACCACGAGTTGAACTCGTTAAGCTTTGTCGGTCTTCAAGGGTATGTTCTCTACGGATATACATCCGCCCGTTGTTTGTATCTAGTAGATAGATCTTGGTATGTAGTTCCCGTCGTAGGAAAATTTTTGTTTTCTATGCTGCAAACCCTACAGGAAAAGCAGGGGCAAACTATGGTTCTCCGAGGCTCGCAAGGGGATTAAGAAGAGGCGTGACATGGTGGTTGTGCTGCGCTCCAGGACAACCACTAAGAAGGGGAGAGGGAGAGAGGGCGATGCTCACCTCTGAGATGAGGATGACGATGAGAGCGCGGACAAAGATGGCAGGTGGACGACGATGCTCCTCCATGGACCGCGCCTCCTCCACGACCTGCTCCTCCAGGGATGCTCCTCCTGCACGGCCTGCGGCAGACGCGGGACATGGACGGGGAGGGAGACGTAGGACCATGAAGGCAGAGCGAGGGGGCGTGGAGGTGCGAGTCGCCAGAGAGAGGGGAATTGGGGATTGAGGACGGGCGTCGAGCTAGGGTGCGTCGGGAGGTGGATCGGGGAATTTTTTGGGGCACAACGATTGGGTGAGATAAGGGCCCTGATAGGAGGGACCTGCAACACTTACCCCCAGCTAACTTGCGCATTCGCCGGCGATAACTATACACCCGCTTATAGGTGGGACCCGCATCACTTACCCCCGACGCCTTAGGGCTCTATTCGCCGGGGATAACCTTTTTCCCTTATGTCTTTTCTTTTGCTTGTTAGTTATTTCTGCACGGTTTCACTATTTCGAGCATGCATGTAATTAAGTACACTTGTACAAGGAGTGTGAGTGCATCAACTATATAAAATGATGGTGTTGTTCAATTACGTCGCTAATATATAGCACAAAGAGATGATGATAGACTACATGAAATGATGAGTTCGATTGATAGTACACACATATCGTGTCATTGAAGACGACGGACATAAAATGATGGTTCGGCATCGCCATCCAACCATGTTTGCATATGTAGTATACTTATACATCATTAATTAGAGATACACACATAAAATGATGAGCGACCAATTAGTTTTGTTTCTTCAATTCACACTCAATCTCTCTTCTTCTTCTTGGCCTTCTGCTTGGTCTTTGTTGACTTGACCCCACAGGTGTATGGAGGAAGAGCCGATGACCTAGGTAGCGTTGTCTTTGTTCTTTATTTTGTGTATGTTGCATCGTCTTCATCGGGTTCTTCCACCATTGGGTCTCCGACGAGGCCGTCGAAGTCTTTCTTGTCGGTGACTCCATCCATTCCGACGAGGGCCCTTTTGCCTATCCTTACAACGACACGGATATGCCTTGATGGGTCGGTAATGAAGAAGAATTGATCGGCATGCTTAGCCAGTACCCATGTCTCATTTTGCGCGGTGGGGTTTTTGGTCTTGGATTTCATACCCTCCTGGTATGAAATACCCGTCTTCTTTTGTGATGTCCATAGCACATCTAACACGGAACATCGACAACTTCTCCCCGACGTAGTCGAGCTCCCATATTTCCTTGATCATTCTGTAGTATCTTTTCTTCTCTTCACCTGTGTAAGATTCCATCATCACACCCGAGTTTTGATAGTCGCTCCTTTTGTCCCTCTCCTCCATGTAGAATGCGTACCCGTCTATGTCGTATGCTTTATAAGTCATGAGGTTAGGTGCGGGCCCCGTAAGACAAGGCCATAATGATTTTGTCTGCATCACTTGTCATTGGCAAGGGATTGGCATCAATTTGGTCTTTAAACTAGCGTGCGAAAGAGGAGTTGTGCGCTCTGAATACCTCTTCTTCTGTCATTGGCCTGTCAGCACTGTTCTTGATCATGGTTATGTGTTGATCCACCCAAGGCCCGACATCGTCCATGTGTTGTAAGGCTACTAAGTGGGCCCTGTTAAAGTTGGCTCTCCTACCATATTGATCTAGGTCCATTTCCCTATTGCCGATGTTGTGTCCTACTCCCTTGAACCTGCCGAGGTGCTTGCTTGTGGGTGATGACTGCAAGTGCACAGATCATTTGTAGCTAGTTTCAAAATAAAGATATCGATCCCACAGGGAGAGGTAGGAGAAAGATTAAAATGCTTTTAACTAAAACTAAACGAAATACTCAAGAAATAATTATAAGATGCAAGAAAAGTATAATTGTTTTTAGGTTTTTGATTGATCGAAACAATTAAAGTAAAGTAATACTTAATGCAGAAAATAGTAATCACATGTGTAAGAATGCTTGGAACTTCAATAGGGAAAAGGCATTCTCGGGGAGTGGTGGATGCACCGCTAGCAATTTAGACTGAGTAATCAAGATTATTATAACAAATATTCTCATGACATGCATGTATGTGGGAGGAGATCCATATATGGATGAATAGGAAGCAACCACTGCTCACATCATTCTTCATAACCACAGCTGACAGATAAGCGACATCAATC
The DNA here is from genome assembly GCA_023614405.1 of Avena insularis. Taxonomy (NCBI): domain Eukaryota; kingdom Viridiplantae; phylum Streptophyta; class Magnoliopsida; order Poales; family Poaceae; genus Avena; species Avena insularis. The sequence continues at coordinate 346,220,896 of CM042697.1, forward strand.
ATATTATCCCGCTATTAAGGGATTTCTCCCGCGGCATGGACATGGCTTAATGAGTTCTCCTTGCTTCCCCAAGTCAGTACGTAAAGGATGAAAACAACTTTATAGTCACGGTAAGTGCTATCATCCCTTCATCTACCAACAAGTAATCCCCTTCATCAAGTCCTTGTCGGGGGGATGGTCCCCGGGTACCCCAAAGACACCCCAAGATAGTCAAAAAAGGCAATTACAAAAGACAAGCGCAGTAGATTCGACCTGGGCCGGCTGGAGCCTTCCAGCCGGCCTACCCGCGCCCATCCGGCCCATCGGCCGCCTCTCCCGTGTCGCCCGCTATGCGCGCCTCTCGGCCGGCTCGACCGCCCCAATCGGTCATCCGACTGGGTGCAGCCGGATCGATCGCTGCCCCCGAGGCAGCTGCTACCCCTTCGACCGGTACCAGATAAAGCCACAAGACAAGGACCAGACATCGACAAGACCAACAAGACCCGGACCATGCTTCCACTATGCACTATGTATGACATGTAGCAAATAGTGTGGTACTATGCATGACACCTTGTACTATTAGATGACACATGCAATAGCGTAGTTAGGCACATGGGGCCCGCACTTGTCCCTTGGCATATTGTATAAATGACCAAGGGGGCTCTCTCACTCACCCATGGATACACATGAGGCTCACTCCCTGCTAGCACGCTTGCATGGGCACTTGGCTATTTGGTAGCTAGCTAGCTTGCTCTCTGTCTCACACATACACTCAGTTCATCCCGATACAGCTCCTGGAGCAACTTTGTAGCCCGGATATACCCACATATACTCTCAGACATGCAGGAGTAGGTGTTTTACCTCACCACGAGGGCCTCGAACCTGGGTACTTCCTGTGTCTCACCGCACTTGCTTGTACCCAATCCCGCCTGCGGACGCCGTCGCAGTCGCCCGACTCGCTCCCACACCTCTATCTAGCCTCCTTAGGCAATGTCGTTTCCATACCGACGACAGTCCTCATAAGAGGCCTATATTAAAGAGGTGAACAACTCTCAACATCAAGATGAAGAAATTAACCCATACACATAATGATGTATAACATAATAATCGCTATCTCATCTCAATTATATACTAGGATTTCTCCATCTCCCCAAGAACTAATGATCTACTCAGACATGGAGGCAATCATCATCATGTCAATGGTAATGGAAACAATTATATATGAATAGTTCTTGTATAAATCCACAACTAGTGCTAGAATTACAACACGATCTAGATGGGATGGATGGAGATGATGGTGGTGCAGCGGTTGATGAAGATGGAGATCGATGCCTTGGCCTACCAGATCTTCTTGGGGCGAAGATGGATCCCTAGGGCAAGTTCCCCCTCCATATCCCTTCCGGAGGTGAAGTTTTCAGCGATTTCTAGGTCTTATGTATGTCGTCTCTCTGATCCAGTTGCACGGTGTGAAACTATTTTAGGAGGCGGTGGCGGCGCCAACTATACGGCCGGAAAAAGTATTCCCGCCGTATAGTTGGAAGTTAAAGCTTCTGTGTCCTCCAATCACTTCGAGTTTTCTTCTGGTATTATTGATATTTCCTAATTTAGCGATTTACGTTGTTTTTGGCTCCTTTTTACTCCAATATAACTGGTCCAAGAATTATGTCCATTGGATGCATCATCTGTCCTAATCCTGGTGAAAATAAACATAAGAGGTGCACGCAAACGCCATAAAATACCAAGATCCTACCACTACAATGCAAAATAATAATATAAAACATGATGCAAATATGCACTCATCAACTTCCCTAAGCTTAGACTCTTGCTCGTCCCGAGCAAGTTTAGCTTTATTGCATGTGATCCTCATATTCATGAAGCCGAGTCGATAAAATAAATGAGGCAGTTGCAGCATGTGGTTGTCATATATGATACATAGGAATATGTTCATGAATAGTACCGTAATCGAACCATCTGAATAGTATTAGCAGACTTCCACACCTTAGCATTTAATAGTTCACAAACATTACTCTCCACATGATGTAAAAGTATTCGGTTCGACCTAATGAGTTAGCGAGGTAGTCCCAAGTGTTTTAGGATTAACATATTTACTTGGGATTCAGAATCTCAAACCTTTGTTTGTCTTACTACAATATGGTGGCATATGCCTATTTGCTCTTTGCACATTCACTCTTTTTCTTCTTCTTCTTCTTCTTTCTTTTCTTCTTTCTTTTAATATATATATGCTCACACTTGTGTTTAAGTGTTGGGCAAAGGATCTAGCCATACATTCCACTTCATGTAGGAATTCAAAGTTTAATGATCTCAATTACCAAATTCCAATTTTATATGAAGCATCTTTATAGCTTACATATTCTACCTTGACTTGTTCTCACTCTAATATGATAGCACTTTTTAATTTTCCTCTATTCGAGGTTTCTTTCTCAACTTGACTGATCAGATTATTTTTCCTTTTGTAAATCAAACCATGAACTTACAACATATCGATTAAATTATCTTTATATGTTCCGCTAATACCAATAGTGTGGAGGACTCCTATTGCTATCATCAAGTGCAAGTAAAATTATAATCAAGCCATTCATATATCCAATAAGACAAGCACAAACTCAAAATGCTCCATATATGATAACAAACTCAGAATTTCATAAAAGGGATCGACTATCCCTAAAGGGAATTCTAATGATGCAATCTTTATTTCTAACCTTGAACTAATGCAAGACTAAAATAATAACATAAAACTTATAAGATAGATTACAAGGTCTTAAAGATCTCCCCAAGATTGGAATCAAGCCAGGCGGGATCAAATAACTCCTTGTTGGTACCTATTCCTCCTCTTTGGTAGGAAGAGTATTGCCTTCTTCTCCTGTGTTGCAAACTTTAGCTATGCTTGCAAGTCGGATGCTGAGCTTGTACATGTCGATTTGAAGCTTCAATATTTTCTTCTAGAGGAATTTCTTCTCATCTGTCAACTCAAAAACAGTTTTAATCAAGAAACCAACTCTACCGTCGATGTCATTGACCTTTTGCTCGAGGTCTTTGCTCATCATCTAGTTGGAGTCAGTCCCTTCTCCAATAGTTTGAACACATGCATTTGAAGCTTTTTCCAATTGATAGATCTTATCATGAATCTCATCTTGCCGCACCTTCTTAGGCTTAAGAGGTGACGGATCGAGAGGTGGTTTATAATAAGATCCTATGTTGTGACAGAAGGGATTAGGAAGATACTCATCCTTGCTCCTTCTCTGATCCGCTTGCCTCATCATCTCCATCCTTTGAGGGAACATGTCCTCCCAATTCGGGAGAGGCTTGATCTCCGAGCTGGATGATGATGATGCTTCTTTTGGTTCTACCCCCTCAATCCTCTTCATGGGCTTCTCTTCCTTCTTCCTCCAAATCTCGTTGACATGGAAAGGCTGCATGGCTTCACTACACGGATATTGTTAGAAGTGGCTTGTATGGAGATGGCGGTGATTTTTCGAGGATGGAGGTTGTAGCTCTGCCAAAACTTAATGAAAAAGCTTAGATGCGATCATCTTTAAAAGGGGAGATAAAAAACCCTAGACGCCGTCCGTAACGAGCAACTATACGGGCGCGGCCCGTATAGGTCCCGCCGGATAGTTATGAACTGACTATAGATTTTTCATCTACAGCGTTACTAACTATACTACCGCAACTATACGGCCGGAAAATTAATTTCCGCCATATAGTTGGTCGTTAAATCCACTGTATCCTAGAGTTATTTTTTACGATGTGGTATATAACTATACGATCGCAACTATACGGCCGGAAAATTAATTCCCGCAATATAGTTGGTCATTAAAGCTACTGTGTTCACAAAAAATTACCTCTTTCTCCGAGGATTCCTTATTAGTCTGAAACTTAATGAAATACCAAGTTTTGACAGAAAAATGACAGCTTAAATTTTTGACCAACATTAACGTCCATTGTACGGGACTTTAGCATTACCCAATTTCTTCTATTTCCCTAGAGCTTCAAGTGTTCCTTATTCAACACAAGCTTAACTAAAACTTAATTGAAAACTTAAAACTTATTCAAACCTTTATTGCGCATGGGTTGCCTCCCATAAATCGCTCTTTTATGGTTAATAGCTTGACCGTGGTGTTGCTCATTTCGTCTCGATTTTATGCTTGTTGTAGTTTCCATTCCTTGTATATCTTTGCTTAATCACCTCTTCTAGGGTGATTACACGTATGGTGACTGCACTTATATCTTCTTTTTCTCGATAGTGCTTCAAGCATTGTCCATTCACCACCCATGAAAGAGTGCGTGTTTTTCCCTGGAGCTTCACTGCTCCCGATGAATAAGCTTCTTCAACTATATAGGGACCTTCCCACTTTGATCTGAGCTTTCCTTGGAAACAACTTAAGACGAGAATTATAGAGCAACACCTTGTCTCCACTTTTAAAGACCTTACTTTTTATTTTTTTATCATGCCATCTTTTTACTTTTTCTTTAAACAATCTAGCATTTTCATAAGCCTCGTTTCTAAATGCATCTAAAGCATGAATATCTAATAAGCATTTTTATCCCGCTGCTTTAGAATCATAGTTTAAGTTCTTCATTTTCCAAAAGGCTTTATGTTCTAATTCTAAAGGTAAATGGAACACCTTACCATAAACCATCTTATATGGTGTCATACCCATTGGATTTTTAAACATAGTACGGTATGCCCAAAGAGTGTCGTTTAACTTGTATGACCAATATTTCCTTGATTTGTCCATCGTCTTCTCGAATATGGTCTTTAATTCTTATTGGAGAGTTCTACTTGACCACTCGTTTAAGGATGATATGGTGAAGCAAGGCGGTGATTTACTCCATATTTGTAGAGGATTTTCTTGAAAGTGCCTTTCATAAAATGAGAACCATCGTCAGTAATTAAAAATCTAGGAACTCCAAACCTGGGTAATATGACATCCTTGATCATCTTTACCGAAGTAGTTGCATCTGCATGGCTTGTTGGAATAGCTTCAACACATTTAGTGACATAATCGACAACAACAAAAATATGAGTGTAACCATTTGATTCTAGAAAAGGTCCCATAAAATCCATTCCCCATACATCAAAGAGTTCAATTATAAGACTATAATTCATTGCCATCTCTTGTATTCCACCTATATTACCTCTTTTTTGGCAAGCATCACAATATCAAACATACTTGTGTGCATCCTTGAACAAGGTGGGCCAATACAATCCAGACTGAAGTACCTTTGTTGCGGTTCGCTTGCCTGCATGATGTCCTCCAGACGGGCTGTCATGGCAAGCTTGCAAAATTGCATTCATTTCATGGTCACGAACACACTTCTGAATCATTCCATCAGGTCCATCACGATATAAATAAGGATCATCCCAAAAGTAATATTTAAGATCATTAAAGAATTTCATTCTTTGATTTCTTGTCATACCAGGAGGTATAAATTTTCCTGCAAGATAGTTAGCATAATCCGCAAACCAAGGATCGGCAATTTCAACATTTGCTAAATATTATCCCAAAAATGACTCGTTTATAGGTACGGGGTCAGTAATTATTCCGTCCATCCTAGAGAGATGATGTGTTATCGGATTATCCTTACCCCTATCCACAATTTGTAAATCATATTCTTGCAGTAATAAGACCCACCTAATCAACCTAGGATTTGCATCCTTTTTTACCAGGAGGTGACGCAAAGCTTGGTGATCTGTATGAACTATTACCTTGGAATTAATTATGTATGATCTAAAATTGTCACAAGCAAAAATTATAGCATAATTTTTTTGAATCTTATTAAGAGTTCTACTAGTGTAATGAATAACATTTAAATTCTTTCTGTCTCGCTGTCCTAACACAGCTTCTAAAGCATAGTCACTAGGATCACACATTATTTCAAATGGTTCATCTTTTTTGGAGATTGCATGATAGGTGTTGAAACTAATTTGTTTTTAACATTTTCAAAAGCTGCAATGCAATCATGATCTAAGTAGAACTGAGTTTCTTTCTTAAGGATATTAGTGAGAGGCATAGCTATTTTAGCAAAACCTTTTATAAAACGCTTGTAAAAACCTGCATGTCCCAAAAACATTTTTATGTTTTTTATGTCCTGAGGTATTGGAAGATTTTCTATAGCATTTATATTAGTCTTATCTATTTCTATACCCTTATCTGAAACCTTATGTCCAAAAAATTTACCTTCTCTTTCCATGAAACGACATTGATCCCAATTGAAAACTATATTTGATTGTCTGCATCTCTGCAACACTTTGGTTAAATTGTAGAGACAATTATCAAATGTTGTTCCACAAACAACGAAATCATTTGTTAGAACTTCAATAGTATTATCAACAAGATCATCAAAGATTTTAAAAACACATTCTTGAAAAGTTGCAGCTGCATTACATAAGCCAAACAGAATTAATCTATAAGGATATGTGCCATAAGGGAAAGTGAAAGTTGTTTTCTCTTGATCTTCTGGTTGTTTAGGAATTTGAGAATAGCCGGAATAACCATAAAAAATAGAAATAAGAATTATTACTAAGTGTTTCTAAAATTTTATCCATAAACGATATAGGTTTATGATTTTTATGTGTCTCATGGTTTAGTTTTCTAAAATCGATGCACATGCGATATCCAACAATAGGTCTTATAGGAACTAGCTCGCCATCCTTATTCATAGCATCATTAAGACCCCCTTGTCTTAGTATGCAATGAGCTGGGCTAACTCATTTACTATCAGAAATAGGATATATTATGTTGGCATCTAATAATCGTATAACTTCTTTTCTTACTACTTTCTTCATTTTCGGATTAAGCCTTCTCTGTGTGTCAACTATAGGTATAACATCTTCAAGCATGGTAATCTTGTGTTTTACAATAGATGGATCTATTCCTTTAATATCACTTAGAGTATATCCAAATGCTTCATGATGCTTGATTAAAACAGAAATGAGTTTATTTGTTTCATTTTCTAATAAAATTTTACTAATAATAATAGGACATTTGTTTTCATTATAAAAAAAATTCATACCTCATTTTATCCAGAAGTCGTTTCAATTCAATTGGAGGAGGTTCTTCGTCTCCTTTTCTTACGAATTCTTCATAGTCATGTGGATTTTTGTGCTTCCGGAATTGAATCAAGGTAATAATCTATGTCTTCTTTTTCCTCATCATCTAGTACCTCCTCCCAATTAATTAGGCTTCTCTATAGTTCATCTTGCGGTGTACTAAAAAATGAATTTCAGCCATATCGACAATCGTTTTCCCTTCCTTGATATCCTCCTCTTCATATGGCCTCTTCTTTAGTTTGGTGAAGTGGAATGTCATTTCCTCTTCTGCAAACATCATTGAGATAGTCTCCTTCTTCTTATAAATTCGAGCTTTGGTTATTGAGACAAAAGGCATGCCTAATAAAATAGGAAAAAAAGAATCTTGAGGCATATCAACAATATGAAAATCAAGGGGGTACATGAATGATCCAATAAAGACATAGATATTTCTAATAACACCTTTCCGTTTTATATTAGTTCTATTAGACAATTTAATAGTGGTGTCTACCGGTTCCACATCTGGATTATTTAAATTATAGAGAAGTTCCTCGTAAAGTGATGAAGGCATAATATTTATAGTGGAAACCAGTTCACAAATTCCATATAAGAAAGTTTCCCCACAATATATAGGAGTCATAGGCTTATAAGTTTCATTACCTCGTACCTTACCTACGATGAATTCTGAAGTTCCAAAGTCTATCATAACCACTTCATTATGCATGGTTTATGCTTCCATAAGATCCTTCAATATAACAATATTTGCATAGGTAGCATCGGGGTTCTTCTCTGGTTTCTTTAATCCTCTCCTTATGTATTATTCCTCCTTGCACTTTTTCTTAATATACACTTGAATAGGTTCAGAGGAAAACTCTACCATTGATGCACTTTATCTTGCACGCTTCTTTTCTTCGAGGGGTTTATAAGGTTCCCATTCTGTAGGTACCTGCAGATGCCCTGCATAATTCTCAATAATTTTCTTTACTGAATAAGAATCAATACCGAGGGTTTTAATCATCGCACAAGTCCTTTCATCTGCAAGAAAGTCGTTAACACAAGCATATTCATAAGAACTATTCATATCGATCTCCTCATTTTTAAGACTTTCTGTTGTCTCCCTCATTTTCATTATTCATTTCCAGGCTTCATCATAAGTATAAGACAGAAAACTACCATTAGAAGCGGTATACAGGCCCCCTCTACTTTTATTATTAAGACCTCCATAGAAAATATGAGTGATTAACCAATCAAATAAACAATGATGGGGGAAATTATCTAGATAACTTTTATACCTAAGACAGCCTTCATATAAACTCTCATCAGGACTATTTTTAAAACTAATAATAGTACCCCTCGTCCTGTGAGCTTTGCTTTTTGAGTAATATTTTGATAATAACTTGGTTGTCAATTCCTTCCAAGTCCTTGGTGCTTCTACAGAAAAAGATCTATACCAGTCGCAAACATTATCTGAGAGTGTTTGTCTAAACAAATGGATTTTAACCATATCAAGATTGCAGTTATCAAACATAAATGAACCAAGAACATCTTCAAAGAATTATAAGTGTCCATATGGACTCTCTTCATCGGTTCCTGCAAATTTCTTAGAGTGTAGCTATTCAAATAATAAAGGATGCATCTCAATACCATCTGGGTTTATGCTTTTGTTGACAGCTATAAAGGCGTCCATGGGCGAACCCATTTTCCTTACTACCTCAAGCTGGATTAAATGTTGAGTATTGTCCATTGTTATGGTCCTGCAATTCAAATAAAAAAATAGTACAATGAAAGTAAATAACTAAAAGTAAAGTGACTTATAGCGCTAAGCTCCCCGGCAACAGCGCCAGAAAATAGCTTGATTACTACAAGTGCATGGATCATTTGTAGGTAGTTTCAAAATAAAGATATCGATTCCACAGGGAGCAGTAGGCGAAACACTAAAATGCTTTTAACTAAAACTAAATGAAGTACTCAAGAAATAATTATAATATGCAAGAAAAATAGAATTGTTTTTGGATTTTTGACTGAGCAAAACAATTAAACTAAAGTAAAACTTAATGCAGAAAATAGTAATCGCATGTGTAAGAAAGCTTGGAACTTCAATAGGGAAAAAGGCGTTCTTGGGGAGTGGTGGATGCACCGCTAGCAATTTAGACTGAGTAATCAAGATTATTATAACAAATATTTTTCATGACATGTATGTATATGGGAGGACCTCCATATATGTACGAATAGGCAACAACCACTACTCACATCATCCTTCATAACCACAGCTGATAGATAAACGACATCAATCATATTATCCCTCTATTAAGGGATTTCTCCTGTGGCATGGACATGGCTTAATGAGTTCTCCTTGCTTCCCCAAGTCAATACGTAAAGGATGACAATAACTTTATAGTCACGGTAAGTGCTATCATCCCTTCGTCTACCAACAAGTAATCCCCTTCATCAAGTCCTCATAAGAGGCAAATATTAAAGAGGTGCACAACTCTCAACATCAAGATGAAGAAATTAACCCATACACATAATGATGTATAACATAATAATCTCTATCTCATCTCAATCATATACTAGGGTTTCTCCATCTCCCAAAGAACTAATGATCTACTCAGACATGGAGGCAATCAGCATCATCGCAATGGTAATGGAAACAATTATAGATGAATAGTTCTTGTATAAATCCACAACTAGTGCTAGAGTTACAACAAGATCTAGATGGGATGGATGGAGATGATGGTGGTGCAGCGGTTGATGAAGATGGAGATCGATGCCTTGGCCTCCCAGACCTGCTTAGGGCGAAGATGGATTCCTAGGGAAGTTCCCCCTCCAGATCCCTTCCAGAGGTGAGGTTTTCAGCGATTTCTGGGTGTTCTGTATGTCGTTTCTCCGATCCAATTGCATGGGGTGAAACTATTTGAGGAGGCGCTGGCGGCGCCAACTATACGTCGGGAACTATACGGATGGAAAAAGTATTCCTGCTGTATAGTTGGTCTTTCAATCTTCTGTTTTGTCCAATTGCTTCGGGTTTTCTTCTGGTATTATTGATATTTACCAATTTAGCGGTTTACGTTGTTTTTGGATCCTTTTCACTCCAATATAAGTAGTCCAAGAATTGTGTCCATAGGATCCATCATCTGTCATGATCCTGGTGAAAATAAACATAAAAGGTGCACGCGAACACTATAAATACCAAGATCCTACCACTACAATACAAAATAATAATATAAAACATGATGCAAATATGCACTCATCAGTGGGAAAACCAACTGGACGTGGGTTATCCTTTTTTAGATAATTCTTGCAGAAAGAGACACACTCGTCGGTGAGAAATGCCTAGATGATGCTTCCATCTGGATGTGCCTTGTTACAGATGTATCCTTTGATGATCTGGTTCATTGTTTCTAACGCCATCATGTTGTGAAGGAATGGAGGCCCAAGATCCTCGATATCGTCCACTATATGCAGCAACAGGTGGAACATGATATCAAAGAACGCGGGTGGTAAGTACATATCCATCTCGGATATGATGGTGATGATCTCTTCCTGGAGCCTCCCGAGTTTCTTAGCGGTTATCGACTTCTGAGTGATGACGTCGTAGAAGTTATAGAGGCCAGTAAGCGTTTCACGGACATGCGGCTCCATTATCCCTAGAATTGCAATCAGAAGTATTTACGTCATCTTGACGTGACAGTCATGAGACTTCATCCCATTGAATATTCTTTTCGTTGGGTCCAGCCATCGGCGTATCAATCCCGCGTATCCTAAGGGAAATCTGACTCCTAGGAGGCAATTGAATATTTCTTTGAGCTTGTCAAGATTTAGAGTGAAGTAGGAGGGACGCGGAGTTCCACTCTTCTTAGTCCTTTTGCCCTTAGTATCTTCCGTCTCGTCCTCAATTGACTGCTTCCCCGCCCTTTTGTGCTTACGATTGTCTGTCTCCTCAACCCTAAACGAAGGCAGAGGGTGAAGCTCTTCTCCGATATTCAGGGCCATCACTTCGTGTCTTGCTTTCGGCCCGTCGTTGGTCCTATCCGGGATGTTGAAGAGAGTGGCAAGCAAGCTCTCGCACACATTCTTCATTATATGCATGACATCAAGGCTATGAGGCGTTCCGAGGATCTTCTAGTACGACAAGTCCCAAAACACGGACCTCCCTTTCCATACCCCCATGAGCGGCCCGTGTTCCTTTTTCTTCTTGTTGTCTCCTCGCTTCTGCTTCTTCTTCTTTATCTTACCCGCCGGAGGGAAGTGTTTCCAGTTTTTCAACAAAGTATCGATCTCCTCGCTGCTACGCTTAGGTGGAGGTCCTTCGAGCTCATACTCACCGTTGAACAGATCTCCACGGGTCATTCTCAGGTAGCCACATTGGAATCCTCATGTAGACGATTTTCAAAGAATCGGGATCCTTATCCAGCTGTATATACGGCGTCTTTTCCATGTACCACACACGAGCCTTGTGTCTATGGCACACCTGGCACACAATATATCTGTATCCGAGATAGTCCTGCACTATCACGATCATCGCTGTTTTCAGACGGAACGTTTCTTCGAGGTAGGCATCCCATAACTAAAGTTTACTGCTATAAATTTGACTTGTATATGATATGAATAATAAGTTGGATAACCACCATGGAAAGAATGAATAAAATTGTCAACCTTGTGAGTTTCCTCGACATGACTTCCTTGTTTGGTCTCGAGGGGTAAATACCAGGATGGGTATGTTTGGTGGTAGTATCAGGTTGGTTACGAATAGGTACTTCTTATCCCTCTCTGATAGTCGACAGTTGTATTGAGTCTTTATAGGTTGTTTAGCGCATGCTGCACTACCGCTTCAGTCCACTTTACCTATGTAGGCGAGATCCACTGAATTCCAAGTCTTTCCATGTACTGGCCTCAGTACTGACCGCTCTATTTTTCCTTTGCCCTTTGTCGGCACCCCTTTTGTTTTAGCAGGTTTGAGATCGATGTCGTTAGTAGGGTTACCCTTACGGCTTGGCCTGGGTAGGGTTATGGACGCCATTGGTTATTAGTCAAGGCTCTTAGCCCAATTTGCATCTTGTCCATACTCGGACGCTGTGTCGTTTCAATGTGATTTGGATCTTTGTACTGTATGTCTGCATTCTTGACTCTTGGAGTCGTTGTTGTATATATATATATGTTCTGTGGGTTCCATCGTGGACTACTGTGTAATGATATTACTTCGTTTTCCACCCGCACGAAAGTGCCTGGTGGGCACCTTTGAATCGTTTCTATGCGGGTTTGGCGGCAATCACTAAAACTTGCATAGGGCCGATCCGAGGGTGTTACAAAGTGGTACCAGAGCTCAACAGTTGCGATACCCCACTATTCCAGCATGTAGGATAACCTAGATAATGAACGTTGTAGAGTGTCAAAACTATTTTTGAAAATCGGTTGGAGAGATCTGATTAGGTTTGCTTTTACTCCTTACCCTTCTGCTATTCTCCTCTTACCTTTGCATGATTTGAATCTGCTCTCTTATCTTTTCTCCGAGTCCAGAAATTTTCGTGGTAGGATTTCCATCGTGTCTTCAAGGTTTTGCTTCCTTCCTCTTGCAACGATGCTGCTACATCCAGTCTTTATGCTATCTGAGGAATCTTCCACTGTTGTACCTTTCAATGGACCAAAATTCACTAAATTTTTTCTTTGTATCTTCCAATGTGCTTCGATGCGACGACATCATCCACATCAGATCCGATGCAGAGAATGTATCACTCCTTTGTTCCTGAACATCGCTCTTCAAGATCTCTAGTCTAAATTCCGAGAATGGGTGCATGATTTTATACAAGATGTATGGAGTAATAGTTTGGGTGCGTGTTGGATTGGGCCTAATGCCGACTACTCATTCTATTCGCTTTTGTACATTTAAGTGAATTAGGTTGCATCTTTTATCTCCTTATGTCGAAGTTAGAGGTGGTATTATCTTTTGATGCCTTTACTTTCATCCTTTGTTCTCCGGAGCATTCTCACGATGAACATGAGCAATGACCCCTTGTTGGGGGTGTTGTCGATTTCAAGATGGAGAAAGAATATTTGTTAGTTGTGTCGTGAGGATCTACATGAAGCGAGAAGATTCAGACCGTCGATCTTCTTCCCCGTACCATGAGGCGGATCTCGAGGGCGAGATCCATTGTTATTGGTGTCGAATTGTAGCACCCCGGGTAAAACCTCTACTAGAAATCGCTTGGTGTATTTTTTTTGTTCATCGTCATGATCGCATGCTCATTTCATCATGCCACATTGCATTTGAGCATCGTCATGTTATCATGCATATGTCTGTCTAAAACTATTTCCAAAAAGTCTATTTTGTTTTCTACAAATATCCCTCTCTTTATTCAAATGATAAGCCCCGGAACCTTTAGGATATTTTGTTTGTCTAAAACTATTGCACAAAATGTTTTGGTTAAAATAAAATAAACAATAATAAAAATCAAATGTTTTATTGAGGGAGGCAGTCGCAAGCCAGGCCTGAAAGCCTAGCCCGCAGCCACCTATCTACCCCTAATCCCATCATGCTGCCTCCACATAAAGGCACGCGCGGTACTCACACCACACATGCCACACACCAAGACCACCTGCCCGCTCCACCAGGTCCCACTGCCGACCCACTGACACGCAACACAACCGTGCCCGATCTCGCCCGCAACACGATCCTCACACGTGGCCCGCACTCCCGCCAGCGTGGGGTACACGCTCACGCGTCACCTGCCATGCTCCAATCGCCCACAACCTCCCCATACCGATCCTCGGGTGAGACGAGCTCCACTCCGACGCACCCTCTCTCTCTTCCCTATTTTCCCCCTCGTCCTTACCCACCCCGACCGAATCCCCGTCGCCTCTCTCTCCCTTGCTACGCTCCTCTTCGCATCGTTCTTCCTCTATTGAACGCCCGGACCGCCCTCCCCTTCTCCCTCTCCTAGGCCTTGACTCCCTCGTAACACCGAGCCCCTCTCGCCTCCACCTCAGGCACTGCTGCTCTCCTCCATAGCATGCCATACTCCCCCTTGCCTCTGGCCGCCGCTCGGTCCTCCATTCTGTCGCCGCTTGCCCTGAGCTTGTCATCCTCCGTGGCCAAGGGCCATGTTCCATGAGCCCCAGCATCGCCTCCTCCTTCCGTGTGTCTACACCACAAGCTACGGCCCCATCGTCTCCATCGTCCTTTGCAGCCGGAGCCCACCGCAACATCCTCCCCTAGCCCTTTTTGTGGCCGCTCGTTAAGCTCACCCCCTCTCCGCTGCCCCCACCAACCCTAGCGACACCCTATCTCACCCGCGCACAGCTACACACACGCAAACCCCCTGCCACTCGCCTAGCCCAACGCCCCATTCGGTCACACATGCAACACACTCACGAACGCTCCCGGCCCCACCCATGCATCGACACCAACTCTCGCATCCATTGACCCCTCTAATCCTGTCGCCCCTCTCTTTTCTCCTCTCCTCCCTGTGTTCCTCTGCCAGATGCCACCGCCTCCATGCCCCTCCTCTCCGCCGGGTGCTCCCGCTTCCTCTTCTCTCCACCTCCATAGCCCCCGTCGATCGAGCTCTTCCCCGCGTCTGCCCAGGCTTCTCCCCGCCTTCCTATCAGTCACAAGAACTGATGACTGCAAGTGCACATATCGTTTGTATCTAGTTTAAAAATAAAGATATCGATCCCACAAGGAGCAAGAGTCTGAAGTCTAATAACTCTTGAAATAAATACTAAAATAGAAATGCTAAATAAAAGTTATAATTAACAAGATACAATGAGAGTGTTGTGTAAAAAGGTGTTTCTAGATATTTGTATAAGAGAACAATAATTAAAGTAAAACAAACTGAATACAGAAAATAAGTATCATGTATGTAAAAGAGATTTGAAACTACAATGGGAAAAGGCGTTCCCGGGAAGTAGCAGATACACCACTAGCATTTCTAAAGGGTCTAAGGTAAAGATTATTAGCATGAACATTCTCAACTATGTATGTGTTGCAGGAACTCCGTATTTGGACGAATAGGCAGCAACCACTGCTCATATCATTCTCATCACCATAGCAGACATCAATCGACATTAATCGAATTACTGCGCTATTAAGGGACTTTACCCCGTAGGATGTATCCCATGGCATGGACATTGTTCAATGAGTTTCCTCAGTTCCCAAGTTGATACGTAAGGAGTTCCAACAACTTTATAGTCACTGTAAGTGCTAGCACACCTCCGTCTACCAACAAGTAGTTCCCTCCACCAAGTCTCCACAAGAGGCAAATATTGAGAGGTCGACTTTTCCCAACTTCAAGATGAAGACAATCTAACACATGGTAACACCGATGAATATCATAATAGACTTTATCTTATTTCAATCTCATGCTAGGGTTTCTCCATCTCCCCAAGAACTAATGATCTACTCAGACATGGACGCAATCAACATCATGGCAAAAACAATGGAATCTATCATAGATGAATAGTACTTGTATAAATCCACAACGAGTAAGGAAACTACAACAAGATCTAGACAAGATGTAGATGAGATTGATGGATATGGTGGTGATGCAGCGGTTGATGATGAAGATCGATGCCTTAGCCTCCTAGATCTGCGTAGGGCAAAGATGGATCCTCAGTGGATGAGTTCCCCCTCCAGATCCCTTCCGGAGGTGAGGTTTCAGCGATTTCTGGTCATTCTGTATGTCATCTCCCCGATCCAGTTAAACGGGGTGAAACTATTTGAGGAGGCAGTGGGGGCGCCAACTATACGACGGGGACTATACGGCTGGAAAAATTGCTCTCGCCATATAGTTGGTCGTTAAACCTTCTGTGCCCTCCAATCGCGACAGGTTTTCTTCTGATGTTATTGATATTTCTGAAATTAGTGATTTACGTTGTTTTTTACTCCTTTTCTCTCCAATACAACTGGTCCAAGAATTGTGTCCATCATATCCATTATCTATCCTGATCCTGGTGAAAATAAACATAAAAAGGAGCGCGCGAACGCCATAAAATACCAAGATCCTACCATTACAATGCAAAATAATAATATAAAACATGATGCAAATATGCACTCATCAACTTCCCCAAGCTTAGACTCTTGCTCGTCTCGAGCAAGTTTAGCTTAATGGATGTGATCCTCATATCCATGAAGCTAAGTCGATAAAATAAATGAGGCAGTTGCAGCATGTGTTTATCATATAGGATACATGGGAATAAGTTCATGAACAGTACCTTACTCGATCCATCCGAATAATATTAGTACGCTTCCACACCTTAGTATTTAAAAGTTCACAAAAGATTACTCTCAACATGATGTAAAAGTATTCTGTTCAACCGAATGAGTTAGCGAGGTAGTCCTAAGTGTTTTAGGATTAACATATTCACTTGGGATTCAAAATCTTAAATGTTACTTTGTCTTAATACAATATAGTGGTATATGCCTATTTTCTCTTTGCATATTCGCTCGTTTTCTTCTCTTTTATTCTTTCTTTTTATATATACATGCTCACACTTTTGTTTAAGTGCTATGCAAAGGATCTAGCCATACATTCCACTACATGTAGGAATATAAAGTTTAACATCTCAATTACCAAATTCCAATTGTATATGAAGCATGTTTATAACTTGCATATTCTACCTTGTCTTGTTCTCACTCTAATTTCATAGCACTTTTAATTTTCCTTTGTTCAAGGTTTTCTTTCTCAACTTAACTGATTAGATAATTTTTCCTTTTTAAATCAAACCATGAACTTACAACATATTGACCAAATTATATTTGTATGTTCCATTAATACCAATGGTGTGGAAGACTCCTATTGCTATCATCAAGTGCAAGTAAAATTATACTCAAGCCATTCATATATCTAAAAAGATAAACACAAACTCAATAATACTCCATATATTATAATAAACTCGGAATTTCATAAAAGGGATCGACTATTCCTGAAGGGAATTCTAAGGATGCAAACTTTATTTCTAAGCTCGAACTAATGCAAAGCTAAAATAGTAATAAAAACTTATAAGATAGATTACAAGGTCTTAAAGATCTCCCCAAGCTTGGAATCAAGTCAGGCGGGATCAAATAATCCCTCACTATTATTTGATACCGTGATTATTGTAGATCACTTTGGCACCATGGCATGTGGTATATTCTCTTCACGGGCCAGCCTGAGACGGAGGGATTGATTGGCAGCCTCTAGTTCTTTAATATGCAGCTTGTAGAAAAGATTATTCCGCTCCAGCATTTTCACTAGTTCTTTAATGATCTCATTGTTATTTTGGAGGGTTTGTATCGTCATAAGACTCATAGAAAAACCTGATTCGGTGGTCTGCTTGATATCTTCATCAAGTTTATCAAAATAAATCGCAGCCACCAAAGATTCCTGGGTGTCCCTGGCGCCTCCTTATCCATCTCTGTGATCTTCAGCTCGAGAGCTTTCATCTCCCTCTTCCGGTGTCCATGTTCGGCGTCGAGAAACTCCATAGGGATGGCCTTGATCTCATTGTCCTGCTTGCTATTGCTCCCAATATCCATAGAAACTTCTCTCCTTGGCTTCTTGGCCCTCGTTTGCTCTATGGTTGTGTGTCCACATGCAAGAACAAGAGGTAGATTGGTCCCTTGTGATTATTATTAGCGAGAGATGCAATGGCAGTATATAAGAGGGGCCAGAGGTCGGTAAAAATCGTGAGAAACACCAAATTAACACCAAGAAAAGAATCTTAACACAATAGGAAAAGAAATCACAATTTTGGAGGAGTCCTACCGCGTAACGACCAACTATACGGTTGTGACCCGTATAGTTCCGGTCGTATAGTTGGTTCCTTGCAGATATTTCCAAATATCTCGAGTCCAGGTCGATTAGGTTACCGACTTGGCACTGACAAAACATTTTTTATATGAATAAATAAAAATAAAAAGGATCGAAGATGCAGAATCTTTAACAACCAACTATAGGGCGGGAATACATTTTCCCTGCCGTATAGTTTGGTCGTATAGTTTCTGGGCACCGCAAAAAATTCGCAAGGGGGATACAGTGCCCTGAACGACCATGTAGTGACCTTCGATCGGTGAGGATCCTAAGTCCCTGTGATTAACATGCTAGTCCCTGGATCAAAAGCTAGCACTCACAGTCGATGAAATATCATGTAAAACACAAATTCTTTATTACACGGAGAATCCAGAGTATAAATTTATTACAAATTTGCTTAGCGTAAGGCTAGCTCAAATAACAGCGGAAACATAAAAGCAGCTTGAGTCCATCAACGCCCCAGGCTTGTCGAGTGTAGACTCGCGATCCCTACGCACCTTTCAATCTTCGGATTCTGCACATAAAACATGCAACCAACAAGTTGGGCCAATACTTCGAATGTATTGGCAAATTACACCATGGAGAGGAAAGACTATCTCTACATGCAAGGCTAGTTTAGGCTGCAGAGTTCATTTGCTCAAAGCTAGTCTTCATAAGTAGAGAGAAGGAGAGAAGATTTTCCTACTTTGTAAACATTTGCTTAGATAAAATAAGGTCGAGTGGCACACGAGGATATTACGCACCAAGTGTCCAAACAACCAAACACTTGGATATTACGCACCAAGCGACACTTGGATATTACACACCAAGTTCCCAAAATCCCACCCATTGGCGATATTACTCACGCCATGGGGTTTTTAAAAGCTTTGTTTTAGAAAAAAGAGAGGAAGATCCTTCAGAGGCTCCATACTTCAGATGCTCAATGTTGTTCTGTTTCCGTGAACACGGCTGATCGATTAGATTGCAATACTCTCGAGAGTTTGTGCACTTTACCCACAATCCACGATCAAGTCTTTTACAGACATGACCATGGCGAGGCTTTCCCTTAGTAGCCCCTCTACCTTCCGGATCCAACCGTGCCAAGAACTTCCAAATGTTGGTACCCAGGTGAGGTTTCCCACTAAGTACTAGGCCAAGACAGAGCCCATAATGTATTGTGGTTGCACTGGAAGCTTCTGAATTCTGAAACATGGCAGACTTCTTTGATTCTGGCGCCGCCTCCACCAAAATCTCACTCGTTGTCCCGACAACCATTCCGCCCAGAAGAAAACTTAGTTTTATTTTGAAGTGGATTTGAGAAGAAAAGTTTGCTCTAGAGAGCCTTTATACTTAGAAAAATTCTTTGTCTTTCGAACCCCCCAACGGCACTTCGTATATATATAGCATAGCAAGCAATACTTTGCAAAAACAGGGGTAACCTATTAGGAGGGATAATCCTAAGTATAGAGCTACTCACTGCTCACTATAAAATCATCGCACTTGCAAAATAATACTAAGGAAAAATTCTACTAGAACATCCTACACATGCATACTACAGAATTTTTGAATGTCACATGCATAGAATCAAAACTGGGACAAAAATTATGAACAAGTGGTGTAACTTGCCTTGATCCGAGTAGCACTCTACACAATAGCACTCCTTAGCGCACTCCGAACAATCTAGCGAATCACAAACATAGATCTGATCACAACTTGCTCAAAACATGTCATAGAGATAATCATGCATGCATGCAACATGGTATTTTATGCAAGATTGGTTTTCTAAATTGACCAAGGGAGCATAATTGGGTTGCAATAGTGTTAAGGGTGTTACTAGGATTGATTTCCCATAGGTTAAAACAATTTGGGTCACTAATATAATTCATAGGATAAATAGGAGATCCAACCATCTAATTAGCCCCAAATTAGATCTAATGATCTTAAGCAAAGTTTAATAATTTTGTCCAATAGGTATTATGGAAAAAAATTCAACGCAACAAGAATCAACTAAAACAGAGTTCTAACTATTTTTCTATGAATTAAATACTCCAATCTAATGATTAAAATCTACAGCAAAACCCTACTGTAAACTTGGAATTTTATTGCAGATCTGTGTTCTACATAAAATTATGAATCCAACGGTATATTATAAGCTAAATTTGGCCAAGTATTTATTTTTCTATGATTTTCGCAAGTTTTAATTCAATTTCTACCAAACAGATCTAAACCGAAATCAAAAACTTGCCAAGTGGCTGAGCCCGATTGGCTCTAGCTAGACGACGCAGCGCTGACGCGTGTGGCCACGTGGCACGCCGCTACTTGCAGATACCCGTTCGGTATAACTTCTAATCTAAGCCGCAGGTGGCAAATCGGACGGACGAGAGGGGCGCAGCGACTCACCGTGGTGGCGACGGCGGTGATGAGTGGCGGCGGCGTCGGTGCAGATGGTCGGCGGCGCTCTGGTGGCTCCCCGAGGTGGCGGTGTGGTCAACGGGGTGCGTCTGGTCCTTGCAGTCACACTCGTGGCTTCGTCTGCGCTCCTCGCTTCCTCTTCCGTTGGCAAGGCCCTGCCGATCCTCCCCGTCTCCGGCGACGCGTCGGCGAGAAATTGCCGATGATCTGCTGCAGTGGAGAGAGGGAAAAGTGCACGAGGCGAATCAGTTGTGAACTAGGGATAGATTTAGAGGAAGGAAGGAGCAAGAGGAGGTCCCGAACTGTCTCGGTGAGGTCGACCCGACGGCGGCGATGTGAGTCGTCGATGGGCTAGGGTTTTCGCAAGTAGAAAATCGGACGAGGTGAGCCGAGGGTGGCGGGGTTTATATGGGGGTGGAGACTTGGGCGAGGGGGCTCGAATCGCTGCAAATCCTACCGGAATTCGGTTCGAACTCGTGCAGGCGGAGGACTCCTGCTCGAGGTAGGGGACGAGGGTGGGTCCCACGTGTTAGTGGAGGCGGGCGGTGTGGGCTGGCGCGGGCGCTGGCTAGCTGGGCCCCTGGCGACGCGGTGCGGCTGCTGCGGCTGGTGGCGGTAGGTAGCTCACGGGCCGGATTAACTGGCCCGTTTAGGTTAGTTAGCTTTTTTATACTTTGTTTTTTATTAATTTCTGTTTTACTAAAACTTAAATAACTTTTGCATATAAAGTCAAAAAATGTTGAAACCAACTTCTAAATTTTTGTAAAAAGAAGGTGGTCAACTTAGGACCAAGGTTTAATGTTTTTACCTAGTTTTTAGGAGGGTCAAACTTGACCACTACAATAAGGCTTACATATCTTTAATAGGGTTTTGATAGGTTTAGGTGTTAGGATTTTGTTGCAAATTTTATTTGTAGGATGCAATGATGCAAGGATGATGCATGCCACTAATAACATCCTATTATGAAATCTGGGATGTTACAGACCAACTATTCGGCGGGAGATTTTTCTCCAGCCGTATAGTTGTGCCCGTATAGTTAGTAAAACCCCTCGAAAACTACAGAAAAAACAAGAGGAAATCAAAGGTAAAAATTCCAGGAGTATAAATTGTGAAGACATATCATTTATTAGAGAAGAAACCTTACCTTGCACTCACTGTTTATTTAGTCGGGGATGACAAGATCCTCCAACAACAAGGACTTCTTCTCTTTTGGAGGAATTAACCTTAGTTCATCTAATAATCCTCGTAAATGAAAATCACCAGGATTAAACTTCCTCTCAATAAGATTGGTGCCTTGCTAGACACATATAGATGATGCATCCATTATCTTTATTTCTTGCCTCTACATAATCTACAACTCAAATTCTTGAAGTAAAAGGATCCAACAGATCAGTCTTGGCTTATGATTCTTCCTCTCGAGGAGTTCCTTTAAACCATCACGGTCCGTATAAACACTTACTTTTGCATCAACTATAAAGAAGAAGAAAATTCGCAAGAGAAAAATATAGCAAAAATTTATCTTTCTTCCTTAGGATAATTCTTTTGAGAACTATTAAGAGTTCTACTAGCATGATGTATAATATTAAATCTGCGACCTATATGTTATCCCAGAGTTACTCCTACATCATCATCACTAGCTTCACATATTAAATCAAAAGTCATATCCCAGATAGGTGGTTTAATGATGGGAGCTTGGGATAAAGCATATTTAAGTTTATCAAAGGCAATAAGGCATTTGTCATCAAAATTAAATCTTACTCCCTTTTGCAACAGATTAGTTAAAGGTTTAGAAATTCCAGAAAAATTCCTAACGAACCTTCTATAAAAATCCACATGAGCAAGAAAACTTCTTATACCTTTTATGTCCCTTGTTGTGGCATTCTCTCTATTGCTTCAACCTTAGCCATGTCTACTTCAATACCCTTACCTGATACATTATGTCCAAGGACTATACCTTATTTGACCATGAAATGTCACTTCTCAAAATTTAGAACAAGATTGGTTTCTTCCCAACGCTGCAAAACCCTTTTGAGATTATCCAAGCAACTAGTAAACGAAGTTCCATAGACAGAAAAGTCACCCATAAATACTTCCATTATTAATTCTATAAAATCTGCGAAAATAGCAGTCATGCACCTTTGAAAAGTAGCTGGAGTATTACATAAACCAAAAGGCATGCTTCGGTAAGCATGTAAACCAGAAGCACTAATAAAAGTTGTTTTAAGTTGGTCATCAGGATGAACAACAATTTGGGAAAACTAGAGTATCCGTCCAAGTAGCAAAAATGAGTGTGGTTTGCTAAGCTTTCTAAAGTTTGATCTATGAATGGTAAAGGATAGTAATCTTTCCTAGTTTCTTTATTCAATTTCCTGAAATCTATACACATCATATGTCCAACAATAGTTTTAGTAGGTATCAATTCATTGTTTTCATTAGAAACAACAGTAAAACCGCCCTTCTTAGGAACACAATGAACATGACTTACCCATTCACTTTCTTTTACAGGATAGATTATACATGCATCCAATAGGAGTACTATTTCTTTTCTTACCACTTCCTTCATTTCAGGCTTTAGTCTTTTATTGAATTCTGCAACCGGTTTAGCACCGTCCTCCATGGATATTCGATGGATGGTTATCATGGGACTAATACCTTTCAAATCATCCATTGAGTACCCAAAGGCCTTGCGATGCTCCTTAAGTACTTCCATGAGTTATTCTTCTTCATCCCTTGAAAGTTTAGCAGTAATAATAACATGTAATTTATTAGTATTGTCCAAAAATCTATATTTGAGATTATCTGGTAAAGTTTTTAATTCTGGAGGTGGTAATTCCTCATCCCCTCTCTTTTCTGGCTCTTCAAAAGACTCATCATTCGGAGGTCCTAAAATGGGAAGTGAATCGAATTCACTTTCTAATTCTTCTAGAGACCTGTCCTCCATAATTATTTCTTCATAATTTGAGTCTTCGTTTGCTTCTTCTTCTTGATTACTAAAGAAAAGAGCTTCCATCCCCTCAATAGTTTTTTTATTTCTCTTCTTCTTGTATATGTAGAGGTTTGTCTTTAAATTTGGAAAAGTGGAATTCTTTTTCGCTTCCCCAAGCTTAAGAGACATCATCTCCTTTTTGAAATCAACTGTGGCACCTACATCACTCAAAAAGTTTCTTACACATATAATTGGGCAAAGAGTGTCAACTGGCATATCAACAACTACAAAATCGATAGGGAAATTTTTATTGCCAATTGTGACAGTTGCATCTTCAACTACTCCCATTGGAATTCTAAGAGTTTTATTGGCTAACATGATTGTCATATCAACATTCTCTATTGTAGTCGGTACTATCTCTTCTTTTATTTCTAAATAAAAATCATAAGGTATAACATTAACTTTGGTGCCAAGATCACATAAACCATAATGTGATGTTTCTTTAAATATGCAGGGAAGAATAGGCTTACCCACATCTTTTACCTTAGTTTTACCTTCAACCAATATGGAAGTCTCTTTGTCAAGCTCAACTATGTTGCAATGTTCATACATAGCCATAATTGCTTCCTTGGTTACCTCTTCATCTATAGTTTCATCCAAATGTTCTTCAACTTTTGGCACACTTTCCTCTTTTTTCTTCTCATGTACTGCTTTAACATGTTCATATTCCAAAATATGCTTCTACGCAGTTTAGGGAAAGGTACCTCATACATTGGTTCTAGGGAGGCCAGTGTTTCTTTAACTTCTCTTTTCTTCTCAGGTTTGGGTGGTGGATCATACTTAAACGAACCCTATTTTCAAGATTTTATGTGTTCTATAAAAGCTTTAACAACATGCTTCACAAGATTTGAATCCAAATAAAGTTCCTTAGATAATTCATTAACATGGCCCTTTTTATTATAGTCATGGATACAATCATAATCTATTTCTATACCTCCTTTGCTCCCTAGACCAAAATTCCATGAAACTCTATGATAGCGAATTCTGTTAAGTAAACCCAAGATTTAGTTATGGGTAGATCCATGAAAGCTCCTCTCGCGCAAGAGTCTAGTTCAATTTTATTAGGTTCAATTAAACCGACATAAAAGATATCCAATAAATACCATTCAGGCAAATCATGATGAGGACATTGATTAAGTAAGTATTTAAATCTTATATAAGCTCTTAATGGTCCTTCATTAGGATGGTTTCTCCAAGTAATTATAAGATGCGTGATTCCAAAATATTTGATAAAGGATAATACATGGATAGAAATTCACAAGCTAAATTATCCTAGGTAGTAGTGGCTTTTGGGGTAAAGATCTATACCATGAGAGAGCTGTACTAGTCAAAGTCCGACTAAAGAGTTTTAGCCTTACCTCATTAGTAGTATACCCCGGTAATTGAAAAGTGCCACATATATCCTTGAAACATGCAATATGCTCATATGGATCAGGATATTCTTCATCTTCGTTAAATTGCTTCTTGTTTAGAATACCATGTAGTAGAGGAATTGTTTCAAACCCCCTTGTCTTCTCGTTGGAGTTATCTCTTTTATTAATATCATTGGGCTTCCCAAAGTAGCTGAGTGGGTTATCACTAGTCAAATGCTCAAACTCCATCATGTTGGTGGAAACCTGTAACTCAAAACAAAACTTAACAAGACTAAAATAAATAATCAAAAACTAAAAGACGTACATCGCTTAGATCCCCAACAATGGCGCTAGAAAATAGCTTGACGACTGCAAGTGCACAGATCGTTCGTAGCTAGTTTCGAAATAAAGATAAGGATCCCATAGTGAGCAGGAGTCTGAAGTCTAATAACTCTTGAAATAAATAATAAAATAGAAATGATAAATAAAGTTCTAAGTAACAAGATAAAATGCGAGTGTTTTGTAAAAAGGTGTTTTTGGGTTTTTGTATAAGAGAACAATAATAAAAGTAAATTGAATTACTATGCTATTAAGGGACTTTACCCCATAGGATGTATCTGTTGGGGGGATGAACCCAGGTAGGGTCAAGCTAATGTAAAAGGGCAAAGCCGACGCAGATGTTGAGAAGGTCAAAGGATGACCCGAATGAGTTATATCAATGTCGGCCGAATAAAGACCGGGTTATCACGAGTCGGGTAACTAAGGCCTGACTCGGCCGACATACGGGTTAAGTCGGCATACCATATACTATGTTTGTATCTACAGGTTAAGGCTTGGCCGAGTCATGCAAGGCTAGGCCGAGTCATGGGGAAGCTTACTCGAGAAGGAGAGGGCTAACCCTGAAGTCAACACTGCACGCTATTTCCCCCTCAGGAATCTGTATAGTGCCAAGCACTATAGACAATGGACAAATGGACAGAGGGGCAGAAGAGCGTCAAGGAGGTGATAGTCCTAGATCCCAATGCTCACATGTCGTGGACTCTGGGTTATTGTCGTTGATAGAAGGGAGACACGGAAGCCTCCCACCGAATGACTATTTTGGGACGATCATATTCCACGAATATGTTGTCCATGTCAGCCCTAGTTGTAACCTGGCCATCCCTTTATAAGGTGATCCAGGGCCTTCTAGTAGAGGGATTGATTCATCTTTACTTAGAGCTTACAGAGAGCTTCTTCTTCCTCTCTCTCGTACAACTCGAGGAGCAAGTGTAGCTACTGTTGAGCTGAGTAAAGATCTTGTTCTTGTATTCTGTGTGTAGAAACCACTACATCATCCCTCCCTGGATCCCACTAGTGCACATTGGCCCCAACTTAAGCCTACCCATGGCATCTGCCGTGCCACCACCACGAAAGTTGGCAGCCACCATGGGGCCAGCAGCGGTGCTAGCAGGAGTCAAGATCCGGACGGGAAACTTCATCAAGATTGGCGATCATATCTTCTCCAGCTTAGTCCAGAGATTCGACCTCTAGGACTATGTCAGCGAAAATGCGTGCAGCTTCGGAGCACGGTTACCCCCACGCAACGGCATCTTCATCAACGTAGGTGCCCACAAGATCTACAATGGCATCGACACTTCGTGCGTCTACTCGCAGCGAGTCATCCTCACGGGAGATCCTCCCCTCACCGCTGCTAGCAGTCCATGTACCACTCTCCCCGCAGGAACCATCGAGGTGATGATGACCGCGCCCGCACCAGCAGCAGGCGCAGGAGCCGGGCCAAGCAAGAACCCGGCAGCACCAGATCCGGCAGCAACATATCCGGCAACGGAAGATCCGGCAACTATAGATGTGCCCGAGGTTCGTTATGTAACACCTAAGGCAGCCCAAATCAGAGGGCCACCTTTAGAAAGGCCAGAGAATATCTTGCAGGAAGCTATAGATAACTTAACCACCCCTGTAGCTCCTATTGTAAACCTGGATCGTGCACAAGCCGAATTAGAGGAAACACGGTTGAAAATGCTAGAGGAGGCTAAGAGGGTAGCAGCACTACAGGAGTCACTGAACCGAACTTTGCGTGAGTATGCCAGGGCAAATAAGCTAGACACTATCCCAACTCGGATAGATGGTGTAAGGATAAGGGGAAAGAACCTCCTTAGTGATATCAACAAAGAACATGATATAGGCAAGGTGATTCGGGTAACCTGGGGCTGCCGAGGTATAGTACTCCGGCAAAAAATCTTAGGGCAGCTAATGCTGCAGCATCCGAGTTAGATGGCCTAACCAGTGAAGCCCCACAATGGTAATAGGAAAGGGTGATCGAGCTGGTGCACAAAGAGAACCATCAAAATGAGGAAATACTCACGAACAACCCGACAAGACCCGGAGGTTCACGTATGGTTTATTCGGCTAGAGCTGCCCTGGCACTATCAGCTACTGCGGCATCTTCACTCAGCGGAGGATCAAGAAAAGATAAGGCGGTATCTTCGGGAAGAATGGATAAACATATGGTCACATATGATCCGGCCGTGGCTGGTAAAGCAAATGAAAACCGAGGCAATGGTGGTCGAGGTAACAATGGGAATAAACCCAGATCATGGCCATGGTGATCAGGGAAACCACGGGCGTGAAAACCCTAGCCAGAATAACCCGGCAGGAGGAGGGCAATCCCCTCCGCAAGATCACCAGCCGAGGTATGAACCTCGGCAAGGAAGGTATGTAGGACCATCTCTGCATAACCCGGTGCAAAATAGATATAATGATGGTTATTCATAAATGGAAAATGTTGGATTTGCCAGGCCTAACCATGATGAGTGGAAGAAAATCAGCAAATAGAAACTTGCAGCCAAATGATGTAAGGTTGAAGCTTGATAGGATATACAGGTCTGATCTATTGGAGGAGCAAGGTCCTTCGGGTCCGGCGTGTTTTGGACCTTGAATCATGAGGGAACCGCCTGTCCCGAACTTTCAGTTACCAAGAGGCACAAAGACATACAATGGAAGTACCAAGCCTCAAGATTGGTTAATTGATTATGCCACTGGAGTAAAAATTGCTAAGGGTATCCTCAGATGGGCAGTGAGATATGTACCCCAGATGTTGGAGGGGCCGGTAAGAGTGTGGTTGAATAACTTGCCAGCAGGTAGCATCAACTGCTGGTTGGACTTTGAGGATAGGTTTGTTAGCAATTTCACCAGCACGTATAAGAGGCCGAATAGACCTCAACAATTTGCCATGTGCAAGAAGAGACCAAATGAGACTGACATAGAATTCCTAACTCGATGGTGTAACCTCAGGAATTATTGTGAAGGGGTTATCGAGTCATAGGCAATTGCTTGGTTTGCACAAGGATGCAGGTATGCGAGCATGTTGTGGCAGAGGATGCAAAGATATATGCTAACTACATTGGCCGAGACAATAAAAATAGCCAACTCATATGCTCTGGGTGATCCGACTCAGCCTGAACTTATATCGACAGAGCAACATGAGCATCAAGAACTTTATGCTTGAGATGGATCCGGATCATCCAAGAGAAATGATTTTCGGGGTAGAAGAAGGGATGACATGCCGGATTACCGGTAAAATTCGAGTCAGGTAGAAGATGTGACACAATATCATCAGAGTGTTGGGGGAAATCGGTGTCAGAAGAACAGCTCTCAACAGTGGACACCGAGAAATTCTGGCAAGAAGAAGTGGAACACAAAGCAAAAGAGGCAATGGCAAGAGAGGACAAAGTATACGTATGAGTCCATGCTGGATCAGCCATGCAAATTTCACACTCCAAACCTGGCTAAGCCAGCTAACCACACCACTTGTCAGTGTGCATGGATGAAGCATGCAATGGGAAACGCAGGACCACCGCAAGCACCACAGCAGCCACAACAGCCATAGCTTACAGGGGGAAATGCTCAGTAGCTGATGTTTCCTCCACCCCCTCCAAGATATGAGATCCATGAACGAAGGGATGTAGTTCACCATGTGGCGAATGAAGATCAGGTAATAGAGGAAACCCCGGCAACAATGGGCGCAATGAGTATAGAGAGTACCATCAGTCTTACTACGTGTTCACCATAGAACAACAGGATAAATAGAGCGTCTAGCGCTGTCATATGGAAGTCAGTGCAGTTATGTCAGCAGTGCCGAGGTATATGTACTGGTCGGATCAAGAAATACTTGGAGTATCAGGGATCATCCCAAGATAATGCCAAACCCCGGGTCATATGCTTTGGTGCTTGATCCGACATTTGTTGATCCTAGCATAAACGTAAAATTCTCAAAGGTGCCGATAGATAATGGCAACAACATCAACATCATGTACAAGGACACGATGCATAAACTCGGCATATCTCAGAAGATGCTTCAGTCAACCAGGACCACTTTCCATGGCATTGTGCCAGGATTTTCATGTGAGCCAATTGGAAAAGTCTGGGTAGATGTGTTATTCGGCACAAGGAAGAATTGCAGGGATGAAAACTTAGAGTTTCAGGTTGTGGATTTGGAAAGTTGTTACCATGCATTACTCGGACAACCTGATCTGTCAAAGTTCATGTCAAGTTGTCACATTAGCTACTTGAAGATGAAAATGCTAGGACCGCATGGGATAATCACTATTGCTGGGGACTACAGGAGAATAATGGAGTATGCCTCCACTGGATCAAATCTGGCCGAGTCATTGGTCATTGCAAGGGAGATGAAGAGAATTCAGGAGGTCACAGCTTTAGCTCAATCGACAAAGCTCAATATGCCAGCACTTGCTAACCCACATGGAAGTGTGTCCTTCCAGCCGACTAAGGACATGAAGAAGATACAGATTGATGATCAGTTCCTAGAGCGCACCATCACTATTAGTGCCAGCCTAAATTACAAATAGGAAAGCAAGCTCACCAGCTTCCTCTATGAGAATCGGGATATCTTTGCATGGTCTACTCAAGATCTGCAAGTTGTGTCGAGGGAGCTAGCTGAGCACTCTTTGCATGTGAGGCCAGGAGCAAGGCCGGTGAAGCAACCTCTCCGCCGCTTTGTCGAAGGCAGTTGAAAGAGATGAGATAGCTCGGCTCGATTGCATGAACCTGAATAAGGCGTGTCCCAAAGATCATTTTCCTTTGCCGAGGATAAACTAGGTTATTGATTCGACCGCGGGCTGTGCACTCTTATCATTTGTAGACGTTTATTCTGGTTTCCACCAGATACCGTTAAACCAGTTGATCAAATAAAGACTGCGTTTATCACCCCATATGGGGCTTATTGCTATCGTACCATGTCATTTGGCTTACGTAATGCAGGGGTAACGTATCAAAGATGCATGCAAAAATGCCTACATGATCAGATTGGCAAAAAGTCCTAAGTATATATTGATGATATGGTGATAAAAAACAAAGAGAGCCACACGCTCCTAGACGATATTTGGCAAACATTCGCGAATCTCAGAAGATTCCGAATGAATCTTAACCCGGAAAGATGTACCTTTGGTGTACCAGCCGGGAAATTACCCGGTTTCCTCGTGTCTAGCCAAGGTATAAAAGAAAATCCGACAAAGAGTCGGGCTGTAGAACGAATGGAGTTGCCGTAGTGCCTCAACGATGTCCAGAAGTTTATAGGTTGCCTGGCATCACTGAGTCAGTTCGTAAGTCAGTTAGGATAAAAGACATTGCTATTATATCAATTGATGAAAAAGTCAGATAAGTTTATTTGGATACCATAGTCCGATAGCGCCTTTCATGAATTAAATAGAATGCTAGCCTCCGCACCAATTTTAGCCTCACCACTATCAAAAGAGCCAATGTTGCTCTACGTAGTAGCGACTAACCGAGTCGTAAGTGGCGTGATAGTGGTGGAGCGTGATGAAGATGGTAAGTCGGTGCAGAGGACAGTTTATTACTTGAGTGAAGTGTCATCATCTTCGAAACAAAATTACCCACACTATCAAAAGATGGCATACGGTGTATATATGTCGGCTAAAAAGTTGAAACATTATTTTGAAGAACATCCTATCAAGGTGATTTGTGAGGCACCAATCGTCAAGATAATGGGCAATAAAGATGCCAGAGGCCGAATAGCCAAATGGGCAATTGAATTATCCCCTTATGCTCCTCAGTTCGATAGGAGAGATGCAATCAAATCTCAGGCAGTGGCCGACTTTTTTGTCGACTAGGCCAAAATGCAATATGAGCCACCATTGCCTGATCTGAATTATTGGAAAATGCATTTTGATGGATCCAAGTTAAAGAAATGGGCTAGGAGTCGGGATAGTGCTAACCACAACCAAAAAGGACCAACTGAGGTACGTACTTAAAATATATTTTGCTGCGTCAAACAACGTAGTAGAATATGAAGTACTTGTTCACGGCTTAAAAATGGCAAAATATATTGGCATACGTCGAATTCTATGCTTCGTTGATTCAGACCTGGTGGTCCAACAAGTGTCGGGTCATTGGGATGCACTGGATGCAAACATGGCCTTATGCAGATTCCATGTGCAAAAAATTAGTGGTTATTTTGATGGGTGTGAATTCCATCATATACCCCAAGCGGAGAATGATGCAGCAGATACCTTGTCATAACTCGGTTCGACCAGGAAATCGATTCCACCTGGCATTTCCCTTGAGCATTTAAGAAAACCATCAATTACACACTCACCAGAATCCGAGTCAATCCATCTCTTGCCGAAACTAGGATCCGAGGTAGTCCCAATGGACATAGATGAGAAGAATAAACCGAGTAACGCAGGGACTCACTCGGCAAACCTGAGGACTGTCTCGTAGGACCCGGGGACTGGTTAGGATAATTCGACAGAAGTTATGTCGACAGAGGCAATGGAAGTTGATGAAGCAGTCTCCCTAGCACATGAGATACCAGAACGGGCATGACCAATATATATGTTCCTCAAAGATGAGATCTTGCTGAGTGACGAAGTCCTTGCTAGGAAAATTGCGAGAAGGGAAAAATCCTACACTATAATAAATAAAGAGCTGTACAAAAGAAGTGTCACAAGTGTGCTTCAAAGATGTTTTAACCCGACAGAAGGACAAGAGATCCTTTTAGATATACATCAAGGTGAATGCGGGCATCATGCCTCACCCGGGGCCTTAGTATCCAAGGCATTCTGGCATGGATTTTTTATTGGCCCAGTGCGTTAACAGATGCACTAGAATTGGTAAAGAAATGTAATGGCTGCCAGAGGTATGCTAACAAAATTCATATGCCTTCGTCCTAATTAAAGACAATGCCCATCACTTGGCCATTTGCTGTATGGTGCTTGGACATGGTAGGCCCATTTAAGACGACTCATGATGACATGACCCATACTTTGGTCATGGTAGACAAATTTACAAAGTAGATCGAGGTAAAGCCAAAAATAAAATGTGATGGGCCCACGGCCGTGAAATTTCTCAAAGATATAATCTTGAGATATGGGTATCCACACAGTATAATCACTAATAACGACACAAATTTTCCCGAGGGAGATTTTGCTCGCTTCTTCTGAGATAAACACATAAGACTTGATGTGGCACCAGTCGCCCATCCCGCATCGAACGGGCAAGTTAAAAGATCCAATGGACTTGTATTATCCGGGATAAAACTACGACTCATGGAGCCGCTGCAAAAGATCAGTGGGATGTTGGATTGAGGAGCTCCCGGTCGTTTTATGGAGCCTAAGGACAACTCCGAATAGATCAATAGGCTATACATCATTCTTTCTAGTATATGGGGCAGAAGCTATATTACCATCTGACATAGTGCATGATTCTCCTAGAGTCACCCAATACATATACATCAAAGTAAATGAGATATCCTGGCAAGATGATGTTGATTTATTAGAAGAGGCAAGAGAATTGGCATTGTACATATTTGCCATATATCAAAAGGATCTCAGACGCTATCATAGCAAGAAAGTGAATCCCCGAGTCTTTCGAGAGGGAGATCTAGTGCTTCGGCTTGTGCAGCGCACAACCGACATGCATAAATTATCACCTTCATGGGAAGGTCCATTTATTGTGAGCAAAGAATTACACAATGATGCATACTATCTTATAGATGCTCAAGCACCAGAGAAGAATAAGGCGGACAGGTCAGGACACGAGTCAAAGAGGCCATGGAATGTAGCTTTACTCCGTCCTTTTACACTTAGCGGAAGTGTATATATCTCGAACTCTCATATGTCGGATTATATGTCGGTAATGAGCTAATGAATGAAATATCAGCACCTTGGGCTGTAACTCGGGGACTTCCTTAATTTACTTGTTCTTTTCATGTGCATTTTTTATATGTCGGCTAGCTTATATTTCTTACTCTTAGGCCAAGTTAGTAATATGTCGGCAACAAAGGACAACTCGTCGACTTACTATTGTCCAAAAAATAGGATTCATGGTAAGCAAGAGAAAAGCCAGAGAATGTCGAACACATGAAAAACAACTAGGGGAAAAATACTATGCGAGCCGACTTATGTTCTATTTCTTACTAACCCTTGTACTTTCTATAATTTATTATTTTGTGAATTTATCTTGAGCAATTGTTCATAATTTCTAAGTATTGCTAATTCGATCTACTTGTCTCGGACCCATAAGTCGAACACCAAAAATGGTATACACGGGCCAAATAATTGATTCGGAACAACAAGAAACATGAAATTAAGGATAATGCCCAAAAGGATGCAGTTTATACAAACCGCATAGTAGCAAAAGGACTGAAATGTCTCTTACACCATACACCAGCATACCGAGGGCTTAATAAATTTGAAGTATTTTAAGTTAAGGCAACGGATGGTGTCGAGTCATCGGTAGGTGGAGGAGCAGAAACCTCGGGAGCAGGGGCCTCCGAGGTAGTCACATCGGCCTTCGCTAAAGATACCTCGACCTGAACATGAGAAGTCTCGGAATCTTGAGCATCGGTTCCTTTGCGAGAGACCTCGTTTTGAGCTTGAGAAGCCTCGGTCCCCTTGGAGGAATACCGGGCCTCTGCCTCTTGATACGAATCCTCTCCTTGCTCATCCAAGCTCCTAGACTCTTCTTCAGTATCTTCTTCGTCCTCGGTGTCTCCCCCGGACTCATCGTTGTTTGCTGCCTCATCATCTTTGCTGGCATTGTCCAGCATAAAGCTCGGCCCTTCATTCCATTCATGCACATCGGCATATTGTTTGAGTTGGTAGGCTCGAGCTTGACAACATAGAATATAATCCGGATCACTGATCCAAGGGGAGCCAGTGTGCAGGTTCATCAAGGTATCAAGGAAAATGTTCTCATACCATGATAGTACAACAGTAAGCGACATATCAACCCTGGCTTGTGCCCCATATTCCCACTACAAGGAATCTGGCTATATATGACCCTCCATTTTCTTCATAGAATCGTCATAGTAGTCCGTTTATGACGATTCTATGACGATTTTGAGATCGACGAAAGCTAGGCGTCGCAAATGAACTATAACGACGTTTTTGATAAAATCGTCATAACCGTCTATGACGATATTGAATCGTCATAAAGTCTATGACGATCCAATCTTCATGGGCCATCTAGTCTGGCCAAGTCAGATCTTACGTGGCCGATCCTACGTGGCAAAATTGTGACGAAATTAAATCGTCTTAAATCAAAATCAGCCCAGTCCATTTCTAGGTTCCACATGGGCTTGGCCCAACTATTCTAGATTGTTTTCATACTATTCTGGATTGTTTTTCATATCAAATCTGGTCAGCTACATGGGCCAAGCCCAACATTCTGGCATATTTATTTCTTTTGCATGGGCCTTTTATATGGATAGATTCTTACTTTTGGCCTTCTTATTTTGGGTTGGTCCCACCAGTAACATGGGTCCCAGTTAATCCCACTTATTACTGTCTGTTTTCTCATGTTTTCACAGTAATTAAACAGATAATAATTTAACCAAGACCAACATAATATACAAAATTAATTTGATTCAAACATGTCACATTTACGAATAATATTTCAGATAACATCAGAACATTACAATTAAACACATCTCACATCAGGTGGAGCAACCAAAATACAATCAAACTTTCAGACAGTACACAAGCTAGATATTTTTTGATATTTCAGAACTTCTTCACGCTTCCACTTTGTCTAACTTATTCATCCTTGGCACAAACGACCTGTAAAACATCACATTCATCCAAAAAATAAGGACTGAGTTCATATAAATGGATATATTGATAGAAGGCGATACAAAATGTGCTTATGTATGAACGAAATAGTATAACATAAGTGAGAGGCCATAGCATGTGCAAAACAAACTTAACGAATGCTGGCATATCCATAGGCAACACATGATGCATGCATCAAGCATAAGGCCCATATATGTTTGAGAAAGACCAATGCAGAGAGAATCTGATCAAGTACACATTAGAAAACTAGGTATAGATTATTACTATGAATAACAAGCAATTTGGAAGGTATAGATTATTACAGAATCTGAAATTTCTTGATTTAGTTTCTTTAATGCACCAGGTAAAAAATGTGCATAAGAGAGAAGGCAGGGAAAGGTGCACATGTATTGTAGCATGATTGCAGGGAAGGATGCAGGGCATCGAACTTAGTAAAAGCAACCAGTGCATCAACCATGTATCTACAAGAATGCATACCGAATTGTGGCAGCACTAACATGCTAATAAGAGAGGAGGGATTGATGTGGCAGTTGACTCACAGTTTCCAGGCATCGGTGGACAAGATAGAGAGTATGATGTAGAGCTTGCGGTAGATGTTGAACACTCTCTGAAAGTCATTGAAGACGGTCTTGAGCTGCACACCGAGCATGTGTTGGGGGAGAGCAGCGCAATAACCATGACATCTTCTTTCTTGCACGGCCTGATGTAATCAACTGAAAATACAAGGCATAAAAGCTCAAAGATATGATCAACTTAAAGCAAACCTAATAAGCAGCAACATAATTTATTCTCTCATGAACACTAAGTAGACACAACAAATGTGATACATAGATAAATTTAGAGCTAAATGTCACTACTACCAACTTATTAATTTCGCACAGAACAACTCTAGCAAAATATAAGGGTCAGTACCTTAAAACTTTGAGATGTAACAACCAGGATTCATGCTACAATGTTGACCTACCTATCATATAGCTACAGGACCGCACAATCAGTTTTTGATCTAACCAAGCACATGATTCATATTTATTCCTAACAATGGTCTTAGTGGAAATCCCCCACTTTTTTTGACGGCTCCACACTTCCAACTTTTTTAGGCCTGGAGCTCCTGTAAAAGAGGAAGCACCACATTTTAAATCTCTATGAAGGGAACACTCAACCTGGTAAATCACTTATAAAAACATACTACCAGTATTCTACAAGCATCTACTTTCCCTAAAACAGATGGAATCAAACAGTGAAATAAGCACCATTTATTGTGATAAAATGCCAATCACAGCACGTTTTTGCAGCATTTTACTCAAGTTACATGCATTTGGGTTCAGGTTAACCAACTGAGAACAAGCAAAGATTATAGAATGAAAAAGGCAATGTCATATGCAAAACCATAGAAGATCAAGTAGTTCAGATGCATCATGTTCAGGTTTATGAACTAACTATGAAAAGCCACACTAAGCAAGTCAAGTACAATTTGTGGCAATCAATAATAAAGAGCACAAGTCATGTTCAGTGCTTTTTTGAACCTTGGTCATAGGCATCTTACTACAGGTACTTGTCGAGGAAGATCTAACCGGATAGGATCTAGTCGAGGAGGCCCCTAAAGCGCAAGGTGATAAATGAAGATTATGGTATCTAGTAAAGCAAAAAATAAAGGTTATAAGGTAAGACTTTATTAAAAAAACTGCATGTCTAAAACATGTTCCGGCAGATGAAACTATACTAGGAGGAACAAAGTTTCTATTCATAGGCACAACTACTGATATCCCGACAGACAAAATAGAGATATATTCAACATATCGCAAATAGTAGGAATACAACCATTCAACAAGTATAAAGAATATTATTCGAGTGACCAAAGGCTGACACTAGACAGGAAAATGATTAAGGTAAGGTAACTATACTACAATAAGCTAACAATAGTGCTACTAATTTGTATGCCCTTATCGTTCTACCTTGTGTGAACCATCAGGACACATATACAATACTTCTAAATCATTCCTAGCTCAGACACCATCTCGGATGCCATGACATGCAAAACTACCAGGATCAAACAGAAAAAAGAGACAAGGAAAATTCGAGCTTTGTAGCATCAATTAGTACTCAGATTCGTAAACAATACCATCGAGAATTAATGGGACCGCACGTGGCAGCATATATATCAATCTGTACTAAGATTGAAGCCAAATTGCGACTTTATGTTGGATTATTCTGCACAAAAAACCCTAAACGTGGTTAGAACATAAAAGGGCCATTTTCCATTTGTTGAACTATCTCAAAGCTAGCGTAGCAGCAGTTCAACTACAATAAAACCACCTCGAATATCCTCAGACTA
This sequence comes from Avena insularis, assembly GCA_023614405.1. Lineage (NCBI taxonomy): Eukaryota > Viridiplantae > Streptophyta > Magnoliopsida > Poales > Poaceae > Avena > Avena insularis. Next base: position 346,257,886 of record CM042697.1, read on the forward strand.
GAGTATTTGTACATGGCAATGATAAGTACCGATCCAGAACAAGTTAACTTAGTAATTGTGTCAAAGTTATTCATATTTACTAATGTGTTTGTCACACTACCAAGATTAAACATAAAACATGTGAACTGATTCAACACTTCATTACTCTAGCATAACTAAAATAGAAACATCAATTTATTGTTCCAGATGAGACTAATGGTAACTCTTTTCTAACTACCTTCATAAATTTCTACAAGATGCAAGAAACTAGATTGCTATAGAATAGCGACATATGTTCGAGTACACACTATACACATGCTACAGAATATATCACAATGTGAATACATGCTACTCCCCGATCAAGTAAATGTTCCATTACCAAACGCTATTGTAGAGATCAGTCAGCTTAAACCATGTAATATATTGCCAAAACTAAACATGAAATTGCTACATTTACAAGGGACATTTATAGATGGCTTATAAAGTACATAAAATATACATATGAGTGCCACAGCATATAACAACCACTTATCACATCACACTCACAGGTAATGAAAAGATTTACAAGTCTACAATCAGATAACAGGTTAAAAGGGAAAATAAAGCAAGTGACCATTTTATTGGAGTAAATACCACTACCGAAGGATTACATGATCCATAGGACATATTCAGGTCCAGGCTAAAGACGTATGAATAAGAGAGTGTTTCAAGTATAAATATATTAAGATCTTGCTTTACCTAGCAACTAGTTGTTATAGAAAAAGTTGCATATAGCATAAAAATGTAGATATTTCCGACAACAATGATAGAATAACACAGGGCAAAGTTATGTTGGCACTTCCTCTATAAATCATACTTAACTAAAATGACCTAGTTTGCACATCAAGGATATGACTGATAGCATATGACTAGATAAGCAATCTGACTGCAAATTACGTTGGTGGCGCATACAAGCACATCAAGAAAGGAGTCAGAATAACCTGAAGGTATTAAATTGTACGGAAGCTATCTGAATACAAGCAGTCAGATGGCACCACTGCATCCAAACTACCAGGATTGCGTAGTATGATTGGAAGCAGCAAGTCGCAGTGGTGGAATCAGAATAAGGTGAAGGTGGGAAGGGAGCGTGCATGTGTAGTAGGTACATGAGGATGTTGAGAGGGAGTACCTTAGTGTTTAAGTCAGCGGTGAAATTGCCGACGGAGGCCATGGAGGAGAGGTCGAGCTCCATGACGTCGAGGGTGGCAGAGGTGGTTTCTACGAAGAAGGCCTTGCACATGTAGTCAGTGGCGGCGAGGTTCCTGCGCTCTGCCAAGACTCGTGTTGTCTCGGCGCCGATCCCGCTGGACGCCCCTGGGTTCCAGAATCAGGTCCGTCAACAAGGGGAAACTAAAGAGGTGGGAGGGGCCAGGAGGGGCATTACCGGTGATGATGGTAGTGAGGCCTTGGGTGACCTAGTCAGCGAGCTTGAGGCGCCCTTGCGGCTGAAGATGGACGGCAACATCTTGGTCCTTGTTCTCCACGTACTCGTGCAAGAACTCCGCGAGCTCGGCATCCACCTCCCTTTCCTGCAGAAACTTCTTCACTGCCTCCTTCTCTTCAGGCTCCAGCTTCCTGCATTTCGAGGTGATAACAAACTAAATTCAGATACCACAAACCACACGGCCAAAACAAAGGGAATGAACAATTGGTTCGTACGAGAAGTCACGTCCACTGCGGTCACCGTGGCGCCTGGCGCCGAGGGTGAGCATGGCGACGAGGTCCGGGCCAGGCGAGCAGATGAACCTCAGACGCTGGGTCGGCGACCTCGGCACGACGATGAGGCTGAGGTGGAGGCGCGGCCCTTGCTCGAGCGCCTCGACCCGCTGGAAGAGGGACGTGTCAGGGCCCGGCTCCGCGGAGCCGTCGAACAGGGTGGCGTCGATCTTGATCTCCTCGGTCCCACGGTGGGATGCGCGGAGGCGCACCCACTGCTCCCCTGGGCGGTCCTCCACGGCGAAGGACTTGAAGCCGGTCGGCGGCTGCGAGAAGGCGGAGGGCGAATGAGGTGGGGGATCATCGCGTAGTGCAGAGTGGAGGGAGGAGTGAGGGGGGAGGGTGGGGTGGTACCCGGTTGGGAGGGCGGCGGTCGGAGATGTAGGAGATCTCGGAGCGCAGGAGACGGAGGAGGCGTTCGTCGAATGGGGAGCGCAGGGTCGAATGGGGATCTTGGTCCATGGCAGCCACGAGATCTTGGCCGTGGCCCTTCCAAGGAGGAGATCGGCGATGGGTTCGCTGTGGAGGGGATAGGGGCGAGCGGAGATCGTCGATGGCGATGTCGATGGGATCGGGATTCGGGAGCAGTGGGGGTGGCGGCGAAGAGATGAGGAGGAGTATGCGCGATGTGGTAGACATGGACCTAGGGTTGGATGTGTGACCCGCCAGGTCATCGATCCACAACAAGTTTCCACAGATCTCCATCCTATCCGTTCATCATGTTCACATCCAACGTCTAATATTGTTCTTCTCTTATATCCCTCTCAGCCTTAGCAATTATGACGATTCCGTCCATAGAAATTACGACGTTCTGTTGTGAAATCGTCATAGTTTAATAAGGATTTGGCCTTGCCAAATGACTTATGACCATATGGTGCAGAATTGTCATAGATATATGACAATATTGTCCATAGTCACTATCAAAAGGTCACAAGCTGACACATTCCTTGTAGTGTCCCTCCAAAGACTGAGCTGCGTCTCGCAGTCCATCAGTTTATCGGCGAGCACTGACACCTGACATATCTTCGGTTCATTTGGCCAGAGCACCTGGAGTACTCGGATGGCCGCGTCCATCAGATCCTTGCCAAAGACCTTCATGGGCTTGGTGGCCGCTCCAAAACTAATCAGATAATCTTATATGGAGTACTCACGCTCCAAATCATTGATTTCACCTCGGTGAGCCCGAGCTTCCATCACTTTTGTAGCACTTCGAGGATTACACTCTGGAAAGTTGTCTGAAGAAAGAACAGGGAACAAATAAGCAAAATGTTATAGGAAACAACTCGAGCAAGGTTCCGGAGTATGGAAAACCTTACAGTGGATGAACTGCATGATCTTGGCAAGGTCGGACTTCCATCTTCCTTTCAAACCGAGCAACTTCATCCTCGAAAGATTGGGCGGATAACTCGACAGCACTGATAAGCTCTTTGTCTTTCTCGAGTTGAAGAATTAACCGATTCTTCTCCTCGAAAAATTCTTGGTCTATTTTCTCTAGCTTGGATTTTTGGATGTTCTTCAGAGACTCATCCTCGGCATGAAGCCGAGCTATTTAGTCATCCTTCTCCTTCAGCTGTGTCAAGTGATCTCCTGCTTGTTCAAGAAAATGCAGCATCATATCAGGCACAGAAATACACTCTTGATGCGATGCTGCAAGACCTTTTAATTCGGCTAAGCCGAGGCAAAAGTCATGAGATACTTCAGGAAATCAAAGATACGGGAAGAAAACATCGGGGTAAAAGCGTCTTAATTACCTTTAAGCTTGGTAACTTGTTCAGTGAGCTCCGTATTCCGTTTATCAAGGTTGGCTGAGAAAAAGCAGGGAAAGAGTCAGTTCGAATATGCAAGCCGGAAGAAAAGTCAAAAAAATGAGAAGTTAGCTAACTCACAAGTTTTCCGTAAAATGGGCAACATCTTCTCATACTTAGTATGCAACTTCTTGTGAGAGAAGAGTAGCCTGTAGAACTCGGCGGTGCGTTGGTTATGGGCAACCTTAAAATACAGAGCATCATGTTCAGAAAAATATTTGAAGTTAAAGTATAAAGATCCGAATCAAGTAAACTTGACTCGGATCTAGGTGGATGGATATTCAAAGCTAAACCTAAAGATCCAAGCCAAGTAGAGCTTGCCTCGAATATTGGTGGCTGGATATTCGAAACTAAACCTAAATATCCAAGCCAAGTAGAATGTCATCGGATTGTCGACAAGTACACCATAGGGGGTTCTAGTGGTGTTGGAAAGATGGGGTGTGAGACGTCGGATGTTCCAGGAATGGTGAGCACAAGTTTACCTAGGTTCAGACCCGACTGCGGGATTGGATCCTACTCCTGCTAGCAACCAGTAATATATCGGCATAAGCCAGATGTTACAGCGGATCACAAGAGAGGTTCACCTATGCGAGTTGATTGTGGTGTTACGATTGGTTGTGTGCCCTAAAGGCTCCCATAGGGCCCATTTATATAGTCAGCGGGGCCTAGGGTTATAGGAGAGACCTGTCCGGCTACGTTACAGAGTCAGTAACTAGATACAACTTGGACAACAAGTAATACTACATGCCTATGTTAGTAACCCTTCTGGGCCTTGTCGTAGCCGGAACTGGGTCCTCCTCTTTCTCTGACTGGGCCGCCCGTGAAGCAAAGCTCTAACCCATTGGTGGGCCACCCTGGTCAGTGAGTCCTATGGATATACCCGGAAAGTATATCCCCAATAGTAGCCCCCGGAAGTCTCCAAGATCCAAAGTCGGATAAAATGTCTATCTTGATTGTTTCTTCGTCTTGAGAATCTTGAAGGGTTCCCGAAAACTTATTTCAGTAGTATAGGATTCCAAGTCAGTTGTGTAACATCCCAGGTTTTTTTATGATGTTACAGTGCATCATTGCATCCTACAAATGAAGTTGCATCAAAAACCCTAACATCAAAACCTACCTAAACCCTAATAAAGAGTTCCCTATGTAAGCAAAAATGATGTATCCATACTTGACCTTTCTAAAAACTTTGTAAAAATATTACTCTATGGTCCTATAATGACCACCTTCTTTTTACAAAAATTTAGGAGTTGGTTTCATCACTTTTGGACTTGTTATGCAATAGTTATTGGTGTTTTATTAAAACAGAAATTGAAAACTAATAAGGAAAAAAAGAGAGGCAGCAGCTAACCTTGCTGGGCCGGCTGCACCAGCCCACCACACCCCCGTGTCCGCGCAGCAGCTAGCTAGCCAGTGCCCCGCGCCAGCCCACACCACCTGCCTCCGCTGACAGCCCGGACACACCTGTCATCCTTATCCCTCCCGATGAAATCGGAACAGAGTCCCCGTCGGCCACGGGACAAGCTCGCCTCCCCGTCCCCGTGCCCAACTAGGACTCCCCCAGCCGGCTAATAAATACCGCCGCCACGACCCCCCTTTTGTTTCCAAGTTGGCGATGAAACCCTAGCCCTCGTCCTCGATTCTCTAGCTCGAGCCGCCGCCGACCTCGGTGAGTTCGAAATCGACGACAGAAGCTTCCCCCTCTCCTTGTTATTTTCCCTAAGATGACCCTCACGCTCGACAGCTTCGTCTCACCCTCCTTGTTCGATGTCTACCGCAGCGTGCCGCCACAGATTGCTCGCCGGAGCTGCGGGAGAGGAGCTGCCGCCGCCACCACTTGAGGAAGAGAAGATCGTAATCGAGGCAACAAACGAAACCGCGAGGAGGAGGCGTCGTGATCACTGGCGTCATTCTAGAGCGCTGCCGCCCGTCACCATCGACACCACCGCCGCCAGTCGCCGCCGTCGGGAGGAAGGTAAGCTCTCCCACCTCTCTTAGCCCTTAGATCTAGGACGAACGGATCAGATTAGATCCTTAGATCGAAGGGGTAATGTCGAATCCCGCGCTGCCTCGTGGAAATTCGAGACGGCGCGCCGCGTCACCACCACCTTTCCTAGCTGGACCAATCGGATTCTGCCACTTGTCGCGTTCTCGTTTAGAACTAGATTTTTGGCAGATTTGTATTAAAACTTGAAAAATTCATAGAAAATTAAATACTTGGCCAAATTTAGCATATAATATACCGTTGGATTCACAAAATTATGTAGAACACAGATGTGCAATAAAATTTCAAGTATACAGTAGGGTTTTCGGTGTAGAATTTAATCTTTAGATTAGAGTGTTTAATGGATAGAAAAATAAATAAAACCCCGTTTTAATTGATTCTTGTTGCGTTGACTTTATTTTCACGATACCTACTGAAAAAATTATAAAACCTTGCTTAAGATCATTAGATCTAATTTGGGGCTAATTAGATGGTTGGATCTCCTAATAAACCTATGAATTAGATTAATGACCCAAATTATTTTAAACCTATGGGAAATCAATACTAATAACATCCCTAACACAATTGCAATCCAATTATGCTACATTGGTCAATTTAAAAAACCAATCTTGCATAAATACCATGTTGCATGCATGCATGTTATCTCTGTGACATATTTTGTGCAAGTTGTGATCAGATCTAAGTTTGTGATTCGTTAGATTGTTTGGAGTGCGCTAAGGAGTGCTATTGTGTAGAGTGCTGCTCGGATCAAGGCAAGTTACACCACTTGTTCATATCTTTGTCCCAGTTTTGATTCTATGCATGTGATCTTCAAAATTTTGTGACAACAATGGTGCTATTGCACAAGCCAAGGAACCTAGACAACACCAGAAGAACAAGCACATACTCATGCGGTACCACCTGATTCGCCAGTTCGTGGATCAGGGTGATATCAAGTTATGCAAGGTACACACAGATGCAAATATTGCGGATCCGTTGACAAAGCTGTTACCCCAGCCGAAGCATGAGGCGCACCTGAGAGCCATGGGCATTAGTAGACATGTGATGTTGAAAGATTGACTCTAGTGCAAGAGGGAGACTGTTGGGAATATGCCCTAGAGGCAATCATGTATGATGATATTTCCCATTGTATTCATAAAGTTATTAAGTAGTCCTTGTATGAACATCTGATGTGTATCATTGAATATGTGATTCGGTTGTGGAACTATGCATTCATGTTGTTTGTACTAAATATCCTTGGTCATTGAGGTTGTGCTGGACACACAACTTAGACCAATGTGAAAGTCGGCTTGATGACTCGGTTCCACTTGTCATGGGCATGGAGATGCTATTCTAACTTACACAGATTCGGCTAAAGAGTTTAGCGAGTCGGATTGACCCATATTGAGGTACAACGAACAAGTTGTCATTTGTATATCTCAATCAATGTAATCCTTAGACCTGAGGTTGTTGCATAGTCCGAGTTGAGGATCACCGACTTAGGTTACAAACGCTGATCCGAATCGGGCAGTTATAAAGGCAGGGTTCGGGTCGACTGAGAATCAAGCTGCGTGATGTGAATAACCAAGATGGGATTTTGCCCCTCCACTCGGAGAGATATTCTCTGGGCCCTCTCGTGAGATATGATTCGGAAAGAATGGCCATGCACGACTCGGTTAAGTGTTAACCGAGGCGATCGACTAAGAGTTAGTCGGGTGAATCACTTATCTCGGATCGAGAAGAGAGTCGGACTATTTAAGGGATGACATATATTCGCCTATAGTCTGACAAGGTATATCGTGAGGCAAAAGGGACTCGGACGTAAGTCGCATTGGAAAGGCAAGTCGTCATGACTCTTTGGTACTTGGGAGTCGACACGTTCTGCTAGGAGCCGTTGCCGACTGATCGATTATGAGTCGGACTCTAATCGTGTCCAAGTAGCCATGAGCCTACGGGGTCACACACTTAAGAGCGGGAGCAAGTTCGTATTGGATCCGAATCTGTAATCTGGTTGGGTTGGACCTAAACCAGATTAGGACTGAGTTAGTGAGTTGGACTCACGGTGACTAGTGTTATATGGGCTTTAGTGAATGGGTCGCGCGAGCAGAGCCCATGTTCACTCCCTATATATAGTGGAGCACCGTAGCCCAGAAAGGTTAATCGTTGTTCGGTTAGGTCATTCCATGTGTTGGAAACCCTCGCTCCACAGCAGTCCAGCCGCCGTTACGAACCTAGCAGTTCGCCGTCGGCGCTCCTCCTTGTACGTGTGGATACCAAAGAGAGGTCTTTGTGCGATCAGCACCAGGACGATCGGATCGTTAGGACTGCACTGCATCAACCGACGCGCTTCATCAGTAATCCGCAACCGCGCGTCTAGTGGTAAACCTCGTGGCCTTCTACCTCAGCTAGATTTTGGGATCACCACGTTAGAGGAAAAAGTTTTGTTTTGTCTCTGCGTGGCCCAACAGTGGTATCAGAGCGATAGCTTCTGGTTTTAGGCTCGAGATCTCGCATATGTGATATGCGGTAGGATGTAGATGAGATCTATGTGCTGTTTGGTGGTCGATCTATGAGATAGATCGGTTTTGTCTGAGTTGATTGGATCAAGCTGTACTGAAATGGTAGATCTGATTTCCGTGATCATACTGCTGAGGTCGTGGAACGACATACCCCTACCGATCGGCTTCCGCCATCGGGGTAGACTGTGACACGTAGATCCAGAAGCGGTGATCGAAGATCAAAGAGTTTGATCGAATCGGAACGATGGTCGGAATCCATGTTCGGATCATAGATGAGATCTACGTTTTCGGAAAAATCGTCGGGCGCTGCCCCTTCGATCCCCGCCCGCTATCCGGCTAGCGGGACCGCCGGCTTCGCCCTGACGTAGCGCCTTATATGCCGTTGCGAGTTTCACAACGCCGGTAGATATTGTGTCTATGCATAACTTGTTTTTGCAGGAAGTTGTGAATGGTATGGTTCATGTGCATGTGATGTATGTGTGTAATCCATACATGATCTGCGAATCACGGTTTTTGTCAGCCGACTGGAGCCTAGGTGCTGTCATTTTATTGTATAACGACCTGCGTGTCAGATTCTCTATGTAATTTACTTTACTAAGCTAGTGTAGCTGTTTAGAGAACCCGGAAGGCATGCAAGGCGTTGTACATGTCGGCGACATGGAGTAAGACGGCAAGTGACAAGAGTTGGCACGAGTCGGATTACAGGCTTTGTGGAGATGGAGATCGCCATGAAGAGAGCCATACCATTTCACATTATAATTGCTTTATTTTGTGTTATTGTCATGTCTCAGTTTTACCTCTATTAGATAGTCTGTAAAATTTTATCCCTCAAAGAAGGTCTAGTCGGTTTTCCCGCCAGTGTTTGCACCATCACAAGTCGGACATTTTTGGTAGTGGGCTCATAAAATTGAGGTGCTGCCAATTCTTTCCGACTAGGTGGGTTCGAGTCGGACTCTTACTGCAGAAACACTCGGTAAGCTAGACGGGTCTATCACAACGGTTGGGGGACTCGGGAAAAAGTCGGATGGGAGCCGGGGCATGTGATGCCACCCGTCCAACAGGAGTCGCATGAGATGCGATTGACAAGGAGTTGTCTACCTATATCACTTGGCGGCTAGCGGTGATGCTAAAGCTCACTAGCCGACTTGCTTATTTAGGATCCTGAATCACTAAGCAACCATCGGAGGGGTATTGGTTCTAGTGGGAGCATAAAATATTAAAATGTTTAATATGCTTGCTCTTTTATGAATACATGTCTTAAGTGTTTTTGCATATTTTCTATTGTAGATCATGGCACCAAGTAGCAGTCACTCTCAGATATCTGGTTTTGCGTTGAGAACCATTCTTGAGAAAGATAAACTGAACGACACTAATTTTACCAACTGGTATCGAAATCTGAGAATTGTTCTCAAACAAGAAAAGAAGGACCATGTCCTAGACAACCCACTTCCAGATGAGCCGAATGAGAATGCGATGGTCGCAGCCACCAATGCCTACCGTCGGGCTAAGGATGAGTCCACGGATATTAGTTGTCTTATGCTTGCTCACATGGAACCGGACTTGCAAAAGCAGTTCAAGCATGTTGAGGCCTACGATATGATCGAAAGCCTCAAAAGTATGTTCCAGGCTCAAGCGAAGACTGAGAGGTATCAAGTCTCTCAGGCTTTGCTGAGTTGAAAGCTTAAGGATGGTGATCCACTGAGTCCGCATGTGATCAAAATGGTTGGTTACGTGCAGTCTTTGGAGAGGCTTGGCTACCCCATTAGCGAAGAGTTCGCTACGGATATAATTCTGAACTCTCTTCCTAGTGCATATGGGCAGTTCATTTCGAACTACCACATGCATGGTATGGATAAGAAGCTCACTGAATTGCATGGGATGCTCAAGCAGGCAGAGGCGAATCTCAAGAAGGGCACCAGTCAAGTGTTGATGGTGCAGAATAAGGCTAAGTTCAAGAAGAGTTCTTGGACTAAGAAGAAGGCTAAGTCAGGGGGAAAGGTGGGGACCCGGTCCCAAGCGCTTCCTCAGGGACTAAACCATCTCCTTCAGCCGGATCCACTTGCTTTTACTGCAAGGCGGATGGCCACTGGAAGAGGAACTGCAGCAAGTACTTGGCCGACAAAGCCAAGAGTGGAGGTATGACTTCCGACTCAGGTACACTTGTTTGCAATGTTATAGACATATATCTTGCTGATGCACCTAATAGTTCTTGTGTATATGATACCGGATCAGTTATTCACATCTGCAACTCGTTGCAGGGACTGGTAAGAACTAGGAGCGTAGCAAGAGGCGAGGTTGATATTCGAGTCGGCAACAAAGCAAGAGTTGCTGCGTTGGAAGTCGGCATGATGCAACTTCATTTACCTTCCGGATTCATTATGGAACTGAATAATTGTTATTATGTTCCAGTGCTCAGTCGAAACATTATTTCTGCTTCATGTTTGATGAGGCAAGGCTATGAGTCGAATATCAAGAATAATGGTTGTTCTTTGTATTTGAATGATATGTTTCACGGCTTTGCACCCCGTGACGGGTTATTTATTTTGAATCTTGATGGTGAGTCGGTTTATAACATAAATGTTAAAAGGTTGAAACCAAATGATCTGAATATGACTTACTTTTGGCACTGTCGGCTTGGTCATATAAGTTGGAAACGCATGAAGAAGCTCCATGATGATGAACTCCTAACTTCGTTCGACTTGGAGTCGTTCGAGACATGCGAATCTTGCCTACTCGGCAAAATGACCAAGACACCTTTTGCAAAGAGTTGCGAAAGGGCGTCCGACTTGTTGGGACTAGTACATAGTGATGTATGTGGACCAATGAGCACGACAGCCAGGGGTGGTTATGAGTACTTCATTACCTTCACTGATGATTTGAGTAGGTATGGATATATCTACTTGATGAAACATAAGTCAGAAGCCTTTGAAAAGTTCAAAGAATTCCAGAATGAAGCAAGAATCAACTCGGCAAGAAAATAAAGTTTCTTCGGTCGGACCGAGGAGGCGAGTACATGAGCCATGAGTTTGATGACCATCTGAAAAGTTGTGGAATAGTTCCTCAACTTACTCCGCCAGGAACACCACAAAGGAATGGTGTTTCGGAAAGGCGGAATCGGACCTTGTTGGACATGGTATGATCAATGATGAGTCGGACAGATCTGCCTTTATCATTTTGGGGTTATTGTCTAGAAACAGCGGCGTTCACACTAAACAGAGTACCATCAAAATCGGTAGAGAAGACACCGCATGAGATGTGGACAGGCAAAAGGCCGAGTTTGTCTTTTCTTAAGATTTGGGGTTGTGAAGCATTTTTCAAGTTTAATCCAATCGGACAAGCTTACTGCCAAGTCGGATAAGTGTATTTTCGGGGTATCAGAAACCTTGGGTTACTACTTCTACAACCGAGAAGAGGGCAAAGTGTTTGTCGCTCGGAACGGTGTCTTCCTTGAGAAAGAGTTTCTCAGTCGGGGAGTAAGTGGGAGCACGGTGCAACTCGAAGAAATTCGAGAGGAACCGGCTAGTAGCGAGTCGGCAAAAACCTTGGAGGTTGAGCCGGTCGTGGCAGCTGAGCCGGCAGCAGCACCTGTACTACGAAGATCGGCAAGATTACGAAGTGTTCGTGATGTGTTACTTTGTAGGCGTGATGAGCCGGCAAATTATTCGAAAGCAATGGTGGGATCTGATTCCGAGTCATGGCTTGGAGCCATGAGATCCGAGATAAAGTCCATGGATGAAAATCAAGTTTGGAACTTGGTTGATCTGCCAGACGGTGCAAGACCCGTCGAGTGCAAATGGGTCTTTAAGAAGAAAACTGATATGGATGGAAATGTTTCAATCTATAAAGCACGCCTTGTCGCGAAGGGGTTCCGACAAGTTCAAGGAGTTGATTACGACGAGACTTTCTCGCTCGTAGCGATGCTTAAATCAGTTCGGATCATGTTAGCTATAGCAGCCTATTTCGACTATGAGATATGGCAGATGGATGTCAAAACGGCTTTCCTTAACGGAAATTTAACCGAGGACGTGTATATGATACAGCCTGAGGGTTTTGTCGATCCGGCTAATGCTGACAAGGTATGCAAACTTCAGAAATCCATTTATGGGTTGAAGCAAGCATCTCAGAGTTGGAATATTCGCTTTGATGAGGTAATCAAATCGTTTGGCTTCATCAAGAGTGATCATGATTCTTGTTTGTACAAGAAGTTTAGTGGGAACAAAGTAAATTTTCTAATCTTATATGTGGATGACATATTACTGATTGGAAATGATGTCCAGATGTTGCAAGAAACCAAGGAATCATTGGAAAGGAGTTTCTCAATGAAAGACTTGGGTGAGGCAACATACATCCTCGGAATCCGGATCTATAGGGATAGATCAAGGAGGCTCGTTGGATTGAGTCAGAGTACTTATTTGGACAAAGTGTTGAAGAAGTTCAACATGGAATCGTCTAAGAAGGGGTTCTTACCGATGTCCCATGGTGTAAAACTTAGCAAGACTCAGTGTCCTTCGACAACTGATGAGCGAAGTCGGATGAGTGCGATTCCATATGCTTCTGCATACGTATCCATAATGTAAGCAATGATTTTTACTAGTCCGGATGTTTCCTAGGCTCTATGTGTTGTGAGAAGATACCAGGCTGATCTGGAGAGATCCATCGATGGCTAAAAATATCCTAAAGTACTTGAGAAGGACTAAGGATATGTTCTTGGTTTATGGTGGTGAAGATGAACTTCGTGTAAAGGGTTACACGGATGCGTTATCTTACCGATGATGATTCTCGTTCGCAATCCGGATCGTGTTTATTATAAACGGAGGTGCCGTGAGCTGGAAGAGTTCCAAGCAAGAGGCGTATGCGTCACAACAGAGGTTGAGTATATTGCCGCCTCGAGGCGAAAGGAAGCTGTATGGATGAGGAATTTCCTCATGGATCTTGGTGTGGTTCAGGGCTCGTCCAATCCGTTGGACGTGTATTGTGACAACAATGGTGCTATTGCACAAGCCAAGGAACCTAGACAACACCAGAAGAACAAGCACATACTCATGCGGTACCACCTGATTCGCCAGTTCGTGGATCAGGGTGATATCAAGTTATGCAAGGTACACACGGATGCAAATATTGCGGATCCGTTGACAAAGCCGTTACCCCAGCCGAAGCATGAGGCGCACCTGAGAGCCATGGGCATTAGTAGACATGTGATGTCGAAAGATTGACTCTAGTGCAAGTGGGAGACTGTTGGGAATATGCCCTAGAGGCAATCATGTATGATGATATTTCCCATTGTATTCATAAAGTTATTAAGTAGTCCTTGTATGAACATCTGATGTGTATCATTGAATATGTGATTCGGTTGTGGAACTATGCATTCATGTTGTTTGTACTAAATATCCTTGGTCATTGAGGTTGTGCTGGACACACAACTTAGACCAATGTGAAAGGTGGCTTGATGACTCGGTTCCACTTGTCATGGGCATGGAGATGCTATTCCAACTTACACAGATTCGGCTAAAGAGTTTAGCGAGTCGGATTGACCCATATTGAGGTACAACGAACAAGTTGTCATTTGTATATCTCAATCAATGTAATCCTTAGACCTGAGGTTGTTGCATAGTCCGAGTTGAGGATCACCGACTTAGGTTCTGTCAAACGCTGATCCGTGAATCGCGATTATAAAGGCAGGTTCGGTCGATCGAGAATCAAGTCGTGATGTGAATAACCAAGATGGGATTTTGCCCCTCCACTCGGAGAGATATTCTCTCGGCCCTCTCGTGAGATATGATTCGGAAAGCATGGCCATGCACGACTCGGTTAAGTGTTAACCGAGGCGACCGACTAAGAGTTAGTCGGGTGAATCACTTATCTCGGATTGAGAAGAGAGTCGGACTATTTAAGGGATGACATATATTCGCCTATAGTCTGACAAGGTATATCGTGAGGCAAAAGGGACTCGGACGTAAGTCGCATTGGAAAGGCAAGTCTTCATGACTCTTTGGTACTTGGGAGTCGGCACGTTCTGCTAGGAGCCGTTGCCGACTGATCGATTATGAGTCGGACTCTAATCGTGTCCAAGTAGCCATGAGCCTGCGGGGTCACACACTTAAGAGCGGGAGCAAGTTCGGATTGGATCCGAATCTGTAATCTGGTTGGGTTGGACCTAAACCAGATTAGGACTGAGTTAGTGAGTTGGACTCACGGTGACTAGTGTTATATGGGCTTTAGTGAATGGGTCGCGCGAGCAGAGCCCATGTTCACTCCCTATATATAGTGGAGCACCGTAGCCCAGAAAGGTTAATCGTTGTTCGGTTAGGTCATTCCATGTGTTGAAACCTCGCTCCCACAGCAGTCCAGCCGTTCTGAACCTAGCGGGGTATTACCGGCGCGCCTCCCTTGTAATGTGGATACCAAAGAGAGGTGTCGCGATCAGCACCAGGACGATCGGATCATTAGGACTGCACTGCATCAACCGACGCGCTTCATCAGTAATCCGCAACCGCGCGTCTTGTGGTAAACCTCGTGGCCTTCTACCTCAGCTAGATTTTGGGATCACCACGTTAGAGGAAAAAGTTTTGTTTTGTCTCTGCGTGGCCCAACAGTGGTATCAGAGCGATAGCTTCTGGTTTTAGGCTCGAGATCTCGCATATGTGATATGCGGTAGGATGTAGATGAGATCTATGTGCTGTTTGGTGGTCGATCTATGAGATAGATCGGTTTTGTACGAGGTTGATTGGATCAACTGTACTCGGGAAATGGTAGATCTGATTTCCGTGATCATACTGCTGAGGTCGTGGAACGACATACCCCTACCGGTCGGCTTCCGCCATCGGGGTAGACTGTGACACGTAAATCCAGAAGCGGTGATCGAAGATCAAAGAGTTGGATCGAATCGGAACGATGGTCGGAATCCATGTTCGGATCGTAGATGAGATCTACGTTTTCGGAAAAATCGTCGGGCGCTGCCCCTTCGATCCCCGCCCGCTATACGGCTAGCGGGACCGCCGGCTTCGCCCTGACGTAGCGCCTTATATGCCGTTGCGAGTTTCACAACACCGGTAGATATTGTGTCTATGCATAACTTGTTTTTGCAGGAAGTTGTGAATGGTATGGTTCATGTGCATGTGATGTATGTGTGTAATCCATACATGATCTGCGAATCACGGTTTTTGTCAGCCGGCTGGAGCCTAGGTGCTGTCATTTTATTGTATAACGACCTGCGTGTCGGATTCTCTATGTAATTTACTTTACTAAGCTAGTGTAGCTGTTTAGAGAACCCGGAAGGCATGCAAGGCGTTGTACATGTCGGCGACATGGAGTAAGACGGCAAGTGACAAGAGTTGGCACGAGTCGGATTACAGGCTTTGTGGAGATGGAGATCGCCATGAAGAGAGCCATACCATTTCACATTATAATTGTTTTATTTTGTGTTATTGTCATGTCTCAGTTTTACCTCTATTAGATAGTCTGTAAAATTTAATCCCTCAAAGAAGGTCTAGTCGGTTTTCCCGCCAGTGTTTGCACCATCACAAGTCGGACATTTTTGGTAGTGGGCTCATAAAATTGAGGTGCTGCCAATTCTTTCCGACTAGGTGGGTTCGAGTCAGACTCTTACTGCAGAAACACTCAGTAAGCTAGACGGGTCTATCACAACGGTTGTGGGACTCGGTAAAACGTCGGATGGGAGCCGGGGCATGTGATGCCACCCGTCCAACAGGAGTTGCATGAGATGCGATTGACAAGGAGTTGTCTACCTAGATCACTTGGCGGCTAGCGGTGATGCTAAATCTCACTAGCCGACTTGCTTATTTAGGATCCTGAATCACTAAGCAACCATCGGAGGGGTATTGGTTCTAGTGGGAGCATAAAATATTAAAATGTTTAATATGCTTGCTCTTTTATGAATACATGTCTTAAGTGTTTTTGCATATTTTCTATTGTAGATCATGGCACCAAGTAGCAGTCACTCTCAGATATCTGGTTTTGCGTTGAGAACCATTCTTGAGAAAGATAAACTGAACGGCACTAATTTTACCAACTGGTATCGAAATCTGAGAATTGTTCTCAAACAAGAAAAGAAGGACCATGTCCTAGACAACCCACTTCCAGATGAGCCGAATGAGAATGCGATGGTCACAGCCACCAATGCCTACCGTCGGGCTAAGGATGAGTCCACGGATATTAGCTGTCTTATGCTTCCTCACATGGAACCGAACTTGCAAAAGCAGTTCGAGCATGTTGAGGCCTACGATATGATCGAAAGCCTCAAAAGTATGTTCCAGGCTCAGGCGAAGACTGAGAGGTATCAAATCACTCAGGCTTTGCTGAGTTGCAAGCTTAAGGATGGTGATCCACTGAGTCCGCATGTGATCAAAATGGTTGGTTACGTGCAGTCTTTGGAGAGGCTTGGCTACCCCATTAGCGAAGAGTTCGCTACGGATATAATTCTGAACTCTCTTCCTAGTGCATATGGGCAGTTCATTTAGAACTACCACACGCATGGTATGGATAAGAAGCTCACTGAATTGCATGGGATGCTCAAGCAGGCAGAGGCGGATCTCAAGAAGGGCACCAGTCAAGTGTTGATGGTGCAGAATAAGGCTAAGTTCAAGAAGAGTTCTTGGACTAAGAAGAAGGCTAAGTCAGGGGGAAAGCAGGCTCAGGACCCGGTCCCAAGCGCTTCCTCAGGGACTAAACCATCTCCTTCAGCCGGATCCACTTGCTTTTACTGCAAGGCGGATGGTCACTGGAAGAGGAACTGCAGCAAGTACTTGGCCGACAAAGCCAAGAGTGGAGGTATGACTTCCGACTCAGGTACACTTGTTTGCAATGTTATAGACATATATCTTGCTGATGCACCTAATAGTTCTTGGGTATATGATACGGATCAGTTATTCACATCTCGCAACTCGTTGGACTGGTAAGAACTAGGAGCGTAGCAAGAGGCGAGGTTGATATTCGAGTCGGCAACAAAGCAAGAGTTGCTGCGTTGGAAGTCGGCATGATGCAACTTCATTTACCTTCCGAATTCATTATGGAACTGAATAATTGTTATTATGTTCCAAAGGCTCAAAAACATTATTTCGCTTCATGTTTGATGAGGCAAGGCTATGAGTCGAATATCAAGAATAATGGTTGTTCTTTGTATTTGAATGATATGTTTCACGGCTTTGCACCTGTCCAGGACGGGTTATTTATTTTGAATCTTGATGGTGAGTCGGTTTATAACATAAATGTTGAAAGGTTGAAACCAAATGATCTGAATATGACTTACTTTTGGCACTGTCGGCTTGGTCATATAAGTTGGAAACGCATGAAGAAGCTCCATGATGATGAACTCCTAACTTCGTTCGACTTGGAGTCGTTCGAGACATGCGAATCTTGCCTACTCGGCAAAATGACCAAGACACCTTTTGCAAAGAGTTGCGAAAGGGCGTCCGACTTGTTGGGACTAGTACATAGTGATGTATGTGGACCAATGAGCACGACAGCCAGGGGTGGTTATGAGTACTTCATTACCTTCACTGATGATTTGAGTAGGTATGGATATATCTACTTGATGAAACATAAGTCGGAAGCCTTTGAAAAGTTCAAAGAATTCCAGAATGAAGCACAGAATCAACTTGGCAAGAAAATAAAGTTTCTTCGGTCGGACCGAGGAGGCGAGTACATGAGCCATGAGTTTGATGACCATCTGAAAAGTTGTGGAATAGTTCCTCAACTTACTCCGCTAGGAACACCACAAAGGAATGGTGTTTCGGAAAGGCGGAATCGGACCTTGTTGGACATGGTATGATCAATGATGAGTCGGACAGATCTGCCTTTATCATTTTGGGGTTATTGTCTAGAAACAGCGGCGTTCACACTAAACAGAGTACCATCAAAATCGGTAGAGAAGACACCGCATGAGATGTGGACAGGCAAAAAGCCGAGTTTGTCTTTTCTTAAGATTTGGGGTTGTGAAGCTTTTGTCAAGCGAATCCAGTCGGACAAGCTTACAGCCAAGTCAGATAAGTGTATTTTCATGGGGTATCCGAGGGAAACCTTGGGTCCGTTCCTTGCGGATTAGAACATCGTTTCAATGACCACATGGGGATCGAGGGGGCGAAAGAGTCGCGAGGAAGCTACCCTCCTCTCTCGTATACACGTGGCGCTAATCGCGCGTATGAACGCACGAATCTCTGCGTAGAGATAAATAAAAGAGAGGAGAAAACCGTTCTCTCAAATTTACCTTTCCACTGTGATGTCTACACACTTCTAATCTTGTAGACAGTTGTTGGGCCTCCAAGTGCAGAGGTTTGTAGAACAGCAACAAGTTTCCCTTAAGTGGATTACCCAAGGTTTATCGAACTCAGGGAGGAAGTGGTCAAAGGTATTCCCTCTCAAGCAACCCTACAATCAAGATACAAGAAGTCTCTTGTGTCCCCAACACACCCAAAACACTTGTCAGGTGTATAGGTGCACTAGTTCAGCGAAGAGATAGTGAAATACAAGTAGTAACGGTGCCAGGAAATAGATTCTGACTTGTTGTTGCCATGGGGTAACGGTGCCAGAAAAGAGCTGATGGCGTGGAGGAAAGGTAAAAGCCCAAAACCTCCCCGACAAACGGAACAAATATGGAAGCAAGCAAACATGCAACAGATCTAGTAGCAAACGGTGTTTCAATGCTTAGAAACAAGGCCTAGGGATCATACTTTCACTAGTGAACACTCTCTCATACTCTTAACTACTCTCCGGTTGGACACTCTAATCCATGGTAGGGCTATAACAGCACACCTCAAAGTCCGTCTTCCCCAATCTAGATAACCCCACACTGTCACCTTGAGCGCTAGATGGTTCCAACAAACACCACAATTTCATAGAGACATCCAACTCCAAATATAACTCATAACAAATATTCAATCTAGCCAAAGTGCCACACACGGTATGCACGCTGTCACTTTCACACACGTGGGCAAAAGCATAGATATATTAAAGCACAAAGAGTATTTATGTAGACTCAAGCCTAAGTGCCACCATGGCATGCACGCTGTCACTTTCACACACATGGGGAGAGTAGAGATCTAATGAAGCACTTGAGTAGCAAGGTAGATCTACTTGATTACAAAGCTCATGACCACAAGATCATGCATAGAGAGAGAGATGAACACATAGCTACCGGTAGAGCTCTTAGCCCTGAGGAAGAACTACTCCCTCCTCATCATGGGAATCAACAATGGTGATGAAGACGGCGATGGAGATCGATGGAGATGGCTCCGGGGGCACTTCCTCGTCCCGACAGGGTGCCGAAACAGAGACTTTCTGTCCCCCGAATCTCCCTTTCGGTGGCGGCGGTGCTACGGAGGTTTTCGTGGATTTTTTCTGGATTATGTAGGGTTTTCTCCCCGGGGGCTTCTTATAGGCGAAGGTGGCAAGGTCGATGGAGGTCCAGGGGGCCCACACCCCCTATGGGCGCGACCTAGGGTGGGCCCGCGCCCACCTAGGGTTTGGCCACCCTGGTTTCCTCCTCTGTCTCGTCTTTGATTTTCTGTATCACTCCCGGAAAAACATGAACTTTGGATTTTATCCCGTCCAATTCCAAGAATATTCATTTTTTAGCTTTCTGAAACCAAAAATAGCATAAAATAGGCAACTGGCACTGTGACATCTTGTCAATAGTTTAGTTCCAGAAAGTGTATAAAAATACCTCAAAGTGTAGACACAACATAAGAAAAATGATATAAAACAAGCATGGAGCATCAAAAATTATAGATACGTTTACGACGTATCAAGCATCCCCAAGCTTAACTCTTGCTCGTCCTCGAGTAGGTAAGTGATATTTTTTTAGGTGACATGCACCATCAAAACAAGATCAAACCATTTACAAGCATTGAAAGCTGGGATCAAAGAACTCTAAACATGTGCATGAAAGATGGAGTTCTAACAATAGTACATAGTAACTATGCATGCAACATGAAAGGCTACAAACAAAGATCATGAATAACATGCATTGAAAAATGTTTGTTTGTTTCACATATAGAAAACATAGCATAGTGGCATTCAGCTTGTCCCTCATAGAGTAGCAAATAGATGCATATGACACCTTCAAAGTTCATAAGAGTGACTAGATACAAATAGCACAAGAACAAGTAATATCAACAATATGCATCAATCAATAAGTTTTGGGAAAATGCACACAAAATGGAAACTATGCTCTCTTAATGGCGCCTAAAGGTAGAAGGTGGAGACTCAATAGTAGTGGAAGAAAGGCCCTTCATAAAGGGAAGCAGGGATTTCAAATTTCAAAAAGAGCTTCCAAAAATTATGGTACTTGTTAGATTTCAGCCCTCATTGCCCCTATCATAAGCATCTTGAAGTGGTTAAGGTTAAAGTGAACAAACTATGGAGTATAAGCTTCAAAAATTATAAGTTGGCAATCTCAAGTCCCTTGAATACAAGGGCCACACCTCATGCTACTCAACTTCAGTCACCTGTAAGTTCTAGTCATTGTAAGTACGTGCGTATCATAGAGAACCACCAACTGGGTACCTCTTGCACATGGTACAAGAGCTATCCCATAACCAAAATGACAAGGCAAGCATACAATGAACATCTCAGTGATCTTTTTATTTACTATATGCATAGCTTTTTATTGAGGATGCTTCATAGATAGCACACTATGGTGATGTTGCAAGTTTCCACCATGATTATGCATGGCTTAGGCTAGCGGCCCAGGTGTTTCTCTAACACAAAATACATACTCCATGGACTTACAAGTTCCCTCTTTATTTCACACATGTGACATCCATACAAAAAAGAGCATGATATCAACTGAGTACAAAGTACAAGTGCAATGTTGAAAACGTTCCCCATGACAGCACAGTTCTGCTAATTCCAACGTATAAGTGCAAGCATATACAACATAGACGACAGAATGGTTCAAATTTATTAGGGTCAAAGAATATAAAGTGTGCCATGAAGTTCGTGAGGGCTTTAATCACTAAGTTTTCACATAACAAAATAGTTTTTAATTGGAAGATAGATAAAAACAAGAATATACTTGGAATGGTGTAACACACCATGCATAGGAGTTTATAGTGGACACTTTGGAATAACTTGGTTTCTTGGGAGTTGGAAGCATGAGTAGAGCTTACTCATACAAGTGGAGGCTAGCAAAAGACTGGGAGCAACCAACTAAGAGAGCATAATGGCCATAATCATGCAGAGCAACAAAGCATTACTAATCAAAGAATAGAGTGGTACTACAAGTCAAGGACTAAATGATCATAGTGGCTAATGGTGACTTATGATAGTCATAACATGGTGTGATCATGTGCCAAGTCAACCCAAGCAAAGCATCAAAGGAGAATACCATAATACTATGCTTTTTAAGCTAAAACAACGCATAATTTCTTCAAGGCACACTAAGCAATACTAATTGTTTGGAACAAGACATGCTACAACAATAATCACTAACCATAAGGTCAAAACAACACCTAGCATGTCATGCTAAAGTCTAAGTCACAGTCAATATAAGCTCCTCTTGCACTTACAAGCAAGAACTTACTACTCCTTTCAAACATGAAGCAACTTATTTGAAACAAGTCACAAAGATAATAATCAATAAAGATCAGTGAGCTTGTCTCATAAATCCAAAAATAAGAACTAAAAAGTCCTAAGATGAAAGCACAAGAAAACTAAGGTTGAACATAGTGCTAGCAAAAGTGAACACTCACAAAACAATAAGAGTGAAAACTAGAGTGTTCTAGGCAATGAAAACAGAGTGTGTCTCTCTCCAAAAGAAGTGTGGTGTAACCAACCAACTTACTCAAGCAAACTAAAACCAAAAAGAAAAACTAAGACGCTCCAAGAACAACACAACAATCCATGAAACAATAAAAACGAAGTGTCTAGAAAGACTTGAGATTTTTATTGATGAAGAAGGGGATGCCTTGGGCATCCCCAAGCTTTTACGCTTGTACCTCTTGGATATTTCTTGGGGTGACACCGAGGTGGCATCCCCAAGCTTGAGCTTTTGTCCATTCTTCATCTCATTACATCATTCTCTCTCTACACCTGAATTTTTTTCCTTCATACAAAACTTCACGCAATCTTCATAAGCAACATTAGTGTATTAAAAATATAGTAGACCCTTAGGTAAAGCTTTGGAACAGCAAAACTTTCACTAAAGACACATTATACTGTATCAACTCCTTAAAAAAGCTTAATTTCCCAAAAATAACCCAAAAAGGAATCAATAAGAAGCAAATGCAAATAATGGCAGAAATCTGTTAAAACAGACCAGCAGGTAGAAACCGATTTTTTAGAAGACCTTCTGTTGCTCAAATCAAAAAGTGTTAAACTAACGAAAGTTAGATAACATACCGGCAGATTTATTCGTAAATTTTGAGATCAATCCGGGTTACAGATACTCCTCACGAATGTTTATGGTGAAGGACAGATATCTGTTTCAAGACAGCAACTCCCCAAATCTTACTTCCCTCTCATTAGAGGTAATTCTTGGCACAAAAAGCAAAAAAAAGGATAAGGAGAGGTCATTACAGAGGTAATAACTTCCAAAACTCAATAAAACTCTTGGGTTATCTTCCAACAAGTACTTTTCTTTAACGCCTTTAAGTTAGGCTTGATAGTTTGAGAAGATGCTCACATAAGAAATATGAATTGAATTAAAAGAGAGCATCAATAAGCAAATTCAAAACACATTTAAGTCTAACCCACTTCCTATGCATAAGAATCTTGTAAAGAAACAAGTCATTAATGCAGAAAGTAACAAGCATAGAAAAGCAAAACAAGTGCAACTTCAAGACTTTCAACATAATGAGGGGAACTTAATATTATTGAGATGCATAAAACCATGTTTCCCTCTCTCATAATAACTTTCAGTAGCATCATGAATAAAATTAACAATATAAATATCACATAAAACATTCTTATCATGAGCCACATGCATAAAATAATTATTACTCTCCACATAAGCATAGTCATCCTTATTAATCATAGTGGGAGCAAATTCAACAAAATAGATATCATTACTATTCTCATCATCATAATCATCAAATATAGGAGGCATATTATAATCACAACTAATTTCCTACTCAATGGTAGGTGGACTGAAAATATCATATTCATCATTGTACTCATCATAAATTGGAGGTTTGGTATCATCATAAGCAATACAATAGCTATTTTCCAAAGCTGGGGGACTAAAAAGATCATTTTCATCAAAACTAGCTTCCCCAAGCTTAGACGTTTCCATAGCATTAGAAATAATGGTGTACAAAGAGTTCATACTAATAACATTGCTATTATCATGCAAATAAAGTTCCATAGGTTTTTTAATTTTCTCTTCAAACACTTCATGTCCTAACTCAAGATAAACACTATAATGCTCTCTAATTTTGTTGTTGTTTTCCATTAAGCCTAACTAGTGAAAACAAGAAACAAAAAGACAAAATTGCAGAATCTAAAGGAAATAACTTCGAGCACTCACACCGGAGGATGTGAGTACCTTTTACCTTACCTCCCCGGCAATGGCGTTAGAAAAGAGCTTGATGTCTACGCACTTCTATTCTTGTAG
This sequence comes from Avena insularis, assembly GCA_023614405.1. Classification (NCBI taxonomy): domain Eukaryota; kingdom Viridiplantae; phylum Streptophyta; class Magnoliopsida; order Poales; family Poaceae; genus Avena; species Avena insularis. The sequence continues at coordinate 346,281,493 of CM042697.1, forward strand.
ACAGTTGTTGGGCCTCCAAGTGCAGAGGTTTGTAGAACAGCAACAAGTTTCCCTTAAGTGGATTACCCAAGGTTTATCGAACTCAGGAAGGAAGTGGTCAAAGGTATTCCCTCTCAAGCAACCCTGCAATCAAGATACAAGAAGTCTCTTGTGTCCCCAACAAGTGTATAGGTGCAGTAGTTCAGCAAAGATATAGTGAAATACAAGTAGTAGCGGTGCCAGAAAATAGCTTCTGACTTGTTGTTGCCGTGGGGTAACGGTGCCAGGAAAGAGCTGATGGCGGGGAGGAAAGGTAAAAGCCCAAAATCTCCCCGGCAAACGGAACAAAGATGGAAGCAAGCAAACATGCAACATATCTAGTAGCACACGGTGTTTCAATGCTTAGAAACAAGGCCTAGGGATCATACTTTCACTAGTGAACACTCTCACATATAAATATCCTATCTTCATGATACTACTCTTAACTACTCTTCGGTTGGACACTCTAATCCATGGTAGGGCTATAACAGCACACCTCAAAGTCGGCTTCCCCAATCTAGATAACCCCACACTGTCACCTTGAGCGCTAGATGGTTCCAACAAACACCACAATTTCATAGAGACATCCAACTCCAAATATAACTCATAACAAATATTCAATCTAGCCAAAGTGCTACACACGGTATGCACGCTGTCACTTTCACACACGTGGGGAAAAGCATAGATATATTAAAGCACAAAGAGTATTTATGTAAACTCAAGCCTAAGTGCCACCATGGCATGCACGCTGTCACTTTCACACACATGGGGAGAGCAGAGATCTAATGAAGCACTTGAGTAGCAAGGTAGATCTACTTGATTACAAAGCTCATGACCACAATATCATGCATAGAGAGAGATGAACACATAGCTACCGGTAGAGCCCTTAGCCCTGAGGAAGAACTACTCCCTCCTCATCATGGGAATCAGCAATGGTGATGAAGATGGCGATGGATATGGATAGATATGGCTCCGGGGGCACTTCCTCGTCCTGGCAGGGTGCCGGAACAGAGACTTTCTGTCCCTGAAATCTCCCTTTCGGTGGCGGCGGCGCTACGGAGGTTTTCGTGGATTTTTTCTAGATTATTCAGGGTTTTCTCCCTGGGGGCTTCTTATAGGAGAAGGAGGCAATGTTGGTGGAGGTCCAGGGGAGCCACACCCCCTGTGGGCGCGGCCTGGGGTGGGCCCTCGCCCACCTAGGTTGTGGCCACCCTGGTTTCCTCCTCCGTCTCGTCTTCGATTTTCTGTGTCGCTCCCGGAAAAATATGAACTTTGGATTTGGTCCCGTCCAATTCCAAGAATATTCATTTTTTAGCTTTCTGAAACCAAAAACAGCAGAAAACAGGCAACTGGCACTGTGGCATCTTGTCAATAGGGAGGTCCTTGAAAGTGTATAAAAATACATCAAAGAGTAGATAAAACATAAGGAAAATGATATAAAACAAGCATGGAGCATCAAAAATTATAGATACGTTTATGACGTATCACACCGCTTCATTCATTGTCTCCTCGTACTCCTCGAGCGTTCCACATCCATTCCCATCTACTCGCCGTGATAAAATCTTTCTCCCCCACCAGTCCTTCTTCTCCAAGATCAATGGCGCCTGCCTCGACCTCAGGAGCGGCGGTGGGTTCATCGGCAGCGGATGAAAAGAAGATGCGGGGCCTCTGGATCCCCAGCGCCATGGACAATGTCGAACTCCAAGTCATGGAGGACGAAGGACTCATCGTCTCTGGCGCGTGGCGGAGTGCCTCAGGGCACGCCGTTCCCGCCCCGCGCGACGGCGAGCAGGTGATGTTCGGCACGCACATCAACCGCGGCCTCCGCTTGCCACCGTCGTACTTCTTCATCGAGGTCCTTAATTATTACGGTGTACAACTCCTTAACCTTCCTCCCAACTCTCTGCTCGAGCTTAGTACTCACGCAGCTCTGTGCGAGGGGTTTATTGCCATTAGACCAAGTCTCACCCTTTTCCGGTACTACTATGGTACTCGGAAGAACTCTATCAGCGTCGATGTGCCTTACACCACCGACACCCATAGCTTAGTCCTTCAGAGAAACCGAGTCTATCCTAAGATTAACGCTAGTGAATCTGTCAAATGCTGGGCCGGAACCTTCTTTTATCATAAGGATATTCTGGCTCCTGGAAAGGCGAAAGGTCTTCCAGCCTTCATCGACGGTGCCGCCCCCACCAGAACTCATGGGACATGGAAGCGCCGGAACTGTCGGATATCTTGATCCTCACCAAGAGGCGGATTGAGTTTCTGATGAAGCACATGGGACTCCATGGATCCGACTTGATCCACTTCTGGTTGGAGCGTCGGATTCATCCTCTGTAGCACCATGGAGACCGCCTCATGTACCAGATCACCGGCGATAAGCAGGAAAACATGCGGGTCAGCCCGAACCGGATTCTAGTGAAGGATTACAAGACCCTCATGCAGTATTTGATCAAGGAGAGAGTGGAACGCAAAGTTCCAGAAGTCTCCATGAAGAAGTTTACGTCCAACTGTCCTCTGACTCCAGTAAATATTTTGACTCTGCTTTTGCGTTTCGTCGTTCTTTTCTGTTCTTTCTCCGACTCTATTTTCATTGATGCTTTTCGACTTTATCAGCTCGAGAAACTCTCTGAGTCTGAGCTAGATCCACTAGAGGGCTATCTTTCATACGATTCGAAGGAGACGGAGGATGATGAGGTGCAAGAAGTGACCGCCTCCGCCTCCAATAAGCATAAGGCGAAGGAAGTTGTTATCATTGCTAGTAGCCAAGTGATGCTAGTAGTTAAAAATAAGCACCATGTCTTTTGTTTTCAGTACCTTGTACCTTTCTTTCTCTCCAGAACACATCTAATATTTGGATTTTCGTGTTCTAGAGCTAAAGCAGTTTTGAAGAGTAAGACCAAGCCGGACAACAAGCCGGGCAAGCAAATGCGTCAGCAGAAGCTTGTTACTTCCTATGCCATGCCGCCACCAACTCCATCTAGTACGCCATCAGCACAGGAAGCTTCTGCCTCTCCTGATGCTGGCAACATCTTGCAAGCTCTGGTCACCATTGATGATCAGGCAACTAACAAGGGTGAACCCGTCAAGGGTAATAATCCCATGGTAATTTATACAGGAACGTTGGATAAAGTGGTTGGCTCTACTGTCTCTGGCTTGAATAGGAAGAAGAAGGAAGAGATCCTCAAGCTGGCTCAATCCAGCCTTAAGAAGCAAACCTTAACCGTAGAGGCAGCAAGCCAGGAGCAGGAGGACTTCAAGTTTCAGCCTCCTAGACCAAATTTGGGCCGGGATGCTAAGATAGAGTCCGGTGAACTCCCAGCGATGGATGTTCCCTCCCTCTCCCTAGCCGAGAAGGTGTTTCACAGCACCAAACTCGGATTTGAGAAGTTGCATTTGGAATACATTGTAAGTTTCTGATTCTTACTTGCATTTATTATCATATCCTCTAGCCCCCAAGCATAAATCCGGATAAACATCGTTGGATCCGAGTTGATGCTTTTAGGTTACAAAAGAATGATGTAGTGTAGCCCCCAAGGCTCATGCTGTATTGTTACTTAGTTAAATTTGGATCCCAAGTCTTAGTAGCCGTCTAACGGTATTTCGTCTTCTAAACTTACAGAAAATTGCATCTTCCAACCAGGAATTGCTCAAGAACATTTGTAATAAATGCCAGGAGATCAAAGCCTTTCGCCTTGAGAATTTCAAGTTGAAAACTGAGATAAATGATGCAGAAGGTAAATTTTTCTGGCTTCCTTTTTGTCAATTAGATATTGTCATAGTTAAACTTGTTTTGTCCGACTGATATATTTTTCTTTGCAAAATTATTTTCTGAGTCCAACAAGATGGTGGAGAAATCCGAGAACTTCAAGGTCTTAGAACTGGAGAATGCTGAGCTCCGGGACAAGCTTCAGAAGCTCACAATTGAGTCGGAGAAATCCGTAGCTGCTGTCTTGGAGTTAAGCAATCATGAGACCATGAGGCTCGAGAAGCTGCTAGCCCTTCGAGATAAACAACTAGATGATATCAAGAAGGACTTCTATAGTCAGAAGGAAATAGCCCATGCCGCGGAGAGTGAACTGAACAGCCTCCGCGAGGAGCATGCTTAATGGAATCGTTCTGTGCTAGGTAAGATTTCTGACCTTTATTTTTCATTAATTTTTCTACTTTCTTTTTAGTCGATTTTTGACTTTTGGTTCTTTCCCAGCCCCCCTGAATCTTTCCGACTCTCCTACCTCCGAACCTTGTCTCAAGCGCATCAAGCTAGTCGGAGATATCTTGTACGACTTCCGCCAGACTGTTGAAGAGGCTGGCGAGTCGGTCGAGCTTTCCGACTTGCACACAATGTCAGTGCAAGAGGTGAGGGACAAGGCCAAGGAGATTCCAAAACTTATCAAGGACTGAAAGATCTCCTACACTCGGACTGCTGCTCAGATTGCTCTTACCATGGTGATGAGCCACCACAGCGAGATGGAAATCTGGCATGTCACCAAAGGTATCGCCGAGGAGGACGATGAGGGCAACCCACAGGCCATCAAGGCAATCCAAGATTCATGTGTAAGTTATGCTTGTCGTGTGGTGGAGATGACAAATTATACGATGCCATTCTTCGAATCTGTCACCATGCCTCCCTCGCCTCAAGGGCCAGAAGACAGCCTTGCAGCTTTCGAGTCTGAGATCCAGGGCGACAATGTTGTCGACTCCAGCGCTCCACCTTCTTCATCACCACCACCTGGCTCTACATCATAAACATTTTTTATGCATTATTCTGAACTTCTGGCAATGTAAGATGGAAACAATGTTTTTGCTTGTGCTGGTCTGTAAAAACTAATGCTTTTACTATCGTAGCACTTATGTTTATATGTTTTATGTGTGTGCTTTGAAAATTTCTTAAGCACGTTTTGTTTTATGCCTATACTTGTCGTTTTATCTAGCTCTCTGCCTCGTCCCTTTCATGGGCCGGCCAACCTTTAGCATGGAAACTTTGCTGAGCAACGGAGCGTAATTGCTAAACCAGTTTAAATTCGGAAACAAAGCCAGCTTCTAGTACCAACAACTCATTACTCGGAAAATACCCGCTTCTAAGCAATCAGATAAAAAAGAAAAATAGAGACAATAAATTGAATTTTTCACCCTAAGGTAACATTTTTTAGATAAAAAATTGTAACCAGAACATACATGAGCATAAAGTACTTTCAAGCATTCTAGGATTTTTGAAAAAATGACATGCTCTTTTGTAAATAAGATGGTTCTCAATAATAATATATGAGGAAACCAATAATTTATTTCACTTTGAACATATACATATATGATTACAAGGAAATATAACTAAGAATAGAAGGGAAGTAGTTGTGCAATATTCCATGGACGATCTATTTCATTCGGGTCTATGCTACTGCCAGCTCTCTTTCTCTTCCGAGTATCCGGTCTTTCCTTGACTCATCTCATATCAGTTAAATAACACGACCCATTATGCAGAACTCTGCTAATCATAAAAGGTCCTTTCCAAATCAGGGAAAGTTTGTGCTTTGTTTTTTGCACAAGTCGAAGAACCAAATCGCCTTTTCTAAAATAACGGTTTTGAACTCTCTGACTATGATACTTGCGCAATTTCTGCTGATAGGCTATAGCTCTCTGCTCAGCAGTAACACCCCCGGGATTAAGGCTAGACAAATCCCACACCACCATCTGAACATAAGCCTAACCTAATCTCGAAAGCTTACAGAGAGAAAATCGGTAACACAGCAGTGACCCTACAACACAAAATTTATTACAGCAAGCTCGTAACTGAGCGAAGAACTAAAATATTACAAGCATAGGTCACTGACCACAAACATCAAACAATGGAAGGCAAATTATGCTATTAATTATAGCAAAACTAACAAATGGCCTAAGAGGCCTAAAGCATAATGATGACGTCCATTCCATAGATCCTAGACTACCGACTGGGAACTCCAAACTACTCGTCGATGTCGATGCTGTGAAGAACTCATCTTCTTATGGTAACACTTACTCTGCTGCAAAAGTATCAACAAAGCAAGGGTGAGTACAGGGTGTACTCCGCAAGACTTATGGCTGGTGGAGTTATTTTGCATAAAGCCATCTTTGTTTTGTAAGACAAGAGGGAGAAGAATCTCGACTAATAAGAATATTTTAAAAGGGGATAATAGAGCAGTATCACTAGCTTTGGTCATCTTTTGATATCCACCAAATCATCATCAGCTGAACCTACCTAGGATCACCCCCACGTACCCATGAGGAAGCATCCTTAATCACACATTGATCTGCCATGTTTTACGATTAGGTTAAAGTTCTCTATGATCTTAGAATCTGGTCTACAAGTTCGTCCATAACCGTGGACATGGCTTTTCAAAAAGATTTAACCCTGTAGGGGTGTACAACTTTACCCACACGTACCAACTGATTCTTAATGCCAAACGTTATTAGCCCTCTTCCTTGGAAGGCCGGCAGAGAGTGGTTGGACACGACTTTTACCTTGCTTTCGCCGAGACCATGAGTCACGCACTAGGGATATGCTGCCGTAACGGGTTGAGTCCCGAAATCGGTCCCTAATGATGTGAACAGGGTTTGAGATTACGGATGTCAGGCATCTCCCATTCCCTGCCACGCTTACCTACCTGTATGAATGCACCTCCTTCACCTCCTACGAGAAGAACCAGAATGTGTATGTTGAATGGAACGCCCGAACTATGTGACTCATGGAATCTACTAGGCAAGTTAGTTGGTCGAGGGGGTTTCCAGGCCCCCATGTGGCTGTATGCTTATCTTGGACCATAGGCAAGAACTCAGGTCCTAGTAGTGGCAAGTATGGGACTACAAAAACCACAACCCACCGTGGCCTCCCATACAGGCCTTAGCATGTTTATTATCCATCTCTGATCATACCACGTCATCCTATCATACTAGGTTCATCCACAACTCTGATTCATCAACCGGATGGACCAGTAGTAACAGCTAAGCATGGCAAAGCACAACAGATGTAATAGCTCTAGCAACGTTTCCCAAGTCAAACCCTAGTTATGCTAGGAGCAGTGGATCAGGGAATATAGGCTTCAAAGGTAACATGCATCAGATAGGATTACTCTATCTATCGATAAAAGACTTTAGAATCATATGCACATGGCAAGAATGAAATACTTTAAAAGCATAGGATTCATATGTATGTGTGGGGCTTCGCTTCCCTTTGCCAGTTGATATCTAGAAAGCAGAGCTTCGGACATCTAGTACTTGAATTGATTTCAGTTGTTCAAGTATTGGTCTTCGAGCTTCGACGGTGTTGATCTCGGTCTTCAATCTCGATCTTGATTCCGATATCGTACTCTACTGGGAAGAACCAAACACTGGAAATAAAGGAAACAATCAACACATGGCATTGATGCAATGCTCAATCAAGAATGATGATATGACAAGTTAAGTTGCATTGAAATAAACACCTAAAGGCATGCTTGGAAATTTAATCGGGGTTCTGAAAGGTGTAAACCCTAACTCGGGGAAACTCCGGATTCACCTGTGGGGGTTCATTTGGTTCTCTAATTAAACTTGTCATGTAAGTTTCTTAAAAATGAATGATTATAGCTCTAATAGATAGTTCTCATTTTTCTGAACATTTTGATATATTATTTGTATTTTTTTATTTAAAATGAATTAGTTATGAATTTCTCCAATTTTAATTCATTTTAAATCATTTTTGGAATATTATAAAATAATTTACATTTTAGAATTACTTTTACAATTTTATTGATTAGAAAACATTTCTAAAAATGTTTATTTGACTTACAATAGGGCCCACATGTCATATGTTTTCCTTTACAGAAAAGAATTATAAAACATTTAAAATAAAAAGGAAATGGAGATACTGCGTCATGCTGACGTCAGGCTGAAGTCAGCAATGGCGAGCTCCCAGATCAAGCGCGGGGCTGGCGATTGCAAGCACGCGAGACTGCGAGTGGGGGCGCGCTAGAAATAGGGGAGCGAGGCGGTCCTGATAGCGGTGGCGTCGCCCTCGAATGGTCGTCGGAGCTTGGAGAACGACGGTGGCTGCAGGTGGTCGATCGGGAGGCAAGCCAGAGGGAGAGGAAGGAAGCAGGAGCGTGCTTAAGCACGAGAGGCTCACCACGGTTGCAGGGAAGTGGTCAGCGAGGCGAGGCGAGGTCGGACGGTGACAAATCGACGCGTCAACTGCGGCAGTCGGCGTCCGGAAGGTGAGTTTGTCGGCGGAAATAGAGGGCACCTTGGTTAGACTCCTTCGATAGGGAGACACAGTCTAGGACGACGGTGCTCCTAGGCATGTCAGCTTGCCTCGGGGAGGCTCGGAACGGCGGCGAGGAGCGGTTCTAGGGCGGCTAGGGTTCGGGCTTAGAGGGGATTTCATGAGAGAGGACAAGATGGGGAGAGAGAGGAAGGGACGGCTGATCTTATCCTGGCGTCCAACAGCGGCAGCGGGAATCGCATCGCGGCGGGCGACGAACGGCATCGCTGCAGCCATGCAGCTTTTGCTGGCCGGGAAGAAGGCAACGACAGGAGTGGCGAAGCGGTACTTTGCTGGAGCTGGCTGCTGCTGGGCCGCGGGCTGCGCTGGCTGCTACGCGCGTGCAGGGAAGAGGAGGGAAAAAATGGGCTCGGCCCAGGTTAGGTTAGGGGCAGTTTTTTATTTCGTGAAACATTTTCTATTTCTGTTTTGATTCTCTCTTTGTATATTCATTTTGTAATCTGTTTTGTATAATTTCAAATTACCAGAACTTTTGTACATATTTGAAATATTGCTGGTGCCCTTGTAATTATTTGGGCTCCAAATATTTTGATGTTTTCAAAATTCAAAACCCATTTTGAATAGATTTCAAAGGGAGAAAGAGATTAGGGTTTAGGGTTTTGAGAGTATTTTTATTTCATGCATACCTTTTTAAATGATGATGCTCATGAATGCACACACATTTTCCTAATTACTATTAGGTAAAACTAGGGTTGTTACAATTCTACCCCCCCTAAAAAGAATCTCGTCCTGAGATTCCTAGGTAGGAAGATAGAAGGAACAGGGTTACACTAAACTTCAACGATCTTCTCGAAGAGGTTGATCCATGCCACCATGACGAATGGAAGAAGCACTTCATAATCTTCAACGTGGCTACTCATACTATGGAAGAGAGGGAATGACACGGAACCACAAATTGAGTATCTCATGGTCAACTCATGGATAGATGTTTTATAACATCTCTAAAGCTAACATACATGAAACACGCCAAGGTAACGAAGGAACAAAAGGAGATGGTTTTCAAGGTGACAGATAGCTGGTCTTCATAAGGATTGAGACCATGGAGCTTGCAGAAGAGGGTAAACTTCTGATGGAAGAAACTTCCAATAGATGGAACATGACCACAGACTTCGAGATATAAACCTCTACTAAACAGCTTAATAGAGTTTTACAGGTGGAAGAGATAGATATCAACAAAACCAAGCTGTTGAACTACTTTTGACACAGAAGGGTCACTCAACGAAAGGCCAAGAAAGAAAGGTGTTTTGGTGGAGAGGACTCGTAAGAGCCACAAGGAACATGTAACAAGAGGAACTTCTGATCACCAAAATCATAGTCGCTCTTCAAACATGTTTAAGAAGGCGAGGAGGAAACTCTTTATTCATCTAGGACTATCAAAATCCTTGCCAAAGATCTTGATATCACTTTAAACCACCAGATGATTAGTTTAGAAGATTCCTGATGACACGAGAAGAAAGAAACTTCATTCTCAGACTCCAAGTACTTGGCCTAACAAGACGCTTGCCATCATAAAAGGGTCTGGAGGATTGACCGAGAAACATTTAGCAACTCTACTTTAAATGTTCTCCTCGAGATTTGAAATACTGATATCAGGCTACTAACAAGCCTTTAACCAGTCTTCAAGTAAAGTCGGACTTTGTATACAAAGGAAACCATAAACACAACTCCTACAATAAGTTATAGAAGAAGCCTTATGAAGAGTGGTTGTTATTGCTGATTCAGGATAATGTGATAATAGGTCTTCCGGCTAATTGTGCCAACCATTACACCAATATTTCCAGGCTTACAAAGAGACCTACGTCAAAACCTTGAGGAACACCAATCATTATTGCTGCTTGAGATTCAGCTTTGATTAAGTGGAGAGATACTTCAAACTTAGCTTGTCCAAAAATAAAGTTTGCAACATTTACACAGAGGTAAAGTCACTAGATTCTCAAGACACGGACTTCAATGTCAAGATCCAAAAGATGAGCTATATTGCGGAACCTATGTGATAGCAAATTATCAAAAGATAATTGCATCTACATGAATTGTTTGCAACGAAACACAACTGAATCTTGTTTAGGAAACATTTAGAAGGATATCGAAGTTTTGTTGGACTTCTTATCTTCCATAACAAATCAGTTAGTGGCTTGATATGTTTGGAGGATCTTCTCGAGATGTGAAGGTGTCATCCTTCCATATCAAGAATTCTTCGCACATGCTTGACTAACATGGAAATGATTCCCAAGAAAACAAAGACAACTTTACTCAAATCCACGATGACATCTTTCAACATTTGCACGTGAACCAGAGAAGGTTATTTCTAATATCCAGAACACATACTTCAAGATAACACAAAGATGGTTCTCAAAAGTTTTCCAACATTAATGCCAATTGTTTCATATGTGTCTGGTATAACATGGAGAAGTTAAGAATGTCATCAATGGGCTCAATAACAAACTTATCTATACACTCCAAAAAGATGGAACCATATGTTGTATGAACAAGGCAGAAATACTGGTCAGACCAAAGAACATGAGGATGTACCTAGGTGAAACATCACAAGACAAAACATCATCAAGATAATCCTTGGAACTGAGTTTGATTTGACAATCGCCCAAACTCAAATCAAAGGAAGGAAAGATAACATATCCACAAAGGAGATACTATCTTGCTTCAACACGAACACAACCAGACATCCCTTTAAGAAGGAACAAAGTTGGTTAGAAATTCCGTCTTACAACTCTCCAAGTTGTTGTTTAAGTTCAACCAACTAGTTCAGGGGTATCCAATACTGATCCTTGGAGAAAGGAGCGGTTTAAAGAAATAGCTTACTCAAGAACCTGACAACACGGTCATGTGGCACATGGCGATACTTCTAGTAGACTTCTAGAATATCACGAACCATCTATATGTCACTTGGATCGAGAGGAAACTTGCTTTTTAAGGCAAGAAGACGTTGTCTTAGAGTTTTGGCATGATCCTAGCTCTTTGACTAAAGAGGGTGCACTAGAATAACGGACTTGGTAGCACAATCAAAATTTGCTTAGTGATAGGGTTAACCATCATGCTAAGAATGATACAAATGTCCTTTGAGTTCAAGGCAATGGCAATTGCTAAGAATCTTAGATGGCCTCGTCATTACGCACACGCATCATTCCTGAGCGCAAAAACTCAGAGGAAGGGTGGGTAATATGTGTAAGAGAATCACTTCATGAAGAGGGTCATGAAACTCAGCACGACCTCTTAGTATAAAAGAGTGTGACACTTTAAGGTGGAACATAACATAAACTAATGAATTCTTATTGATCTACATATTACAATACTTTGACCTTGTCTTAGAAATGACGAGGTACTGGAGTTTGTTTTCTCCTGACATCTCGAAATGGTTTGTCATGACGGACCAACTGGTAGACATAGGTCAGAAACAACAATGGAAAAGGAACATGCTCAGGATAAAATCCCGAGATGTAGATGCATAAGTCAACAATCTTCCGAAAACCAATGCATAGAAAAGGAAGGTGTGGTAGAGTCACGAGCATAGAAATGAGAATCACGAAGAGTACTCTTGTCGTGATCTATTTGGTTCCATTAAACAACATCCTCCATAGCTAGTGGTAGGGGAAGTCCTTTATCATCACTATTTAATAGCGACAATATCCACAAGCTTGAAGGCTATACTGGAAGGTACTAGCCATCCTGAAGTAATGTGTGAACATTAGCGACAAGGGTCAACAATGGATCTTGGGTTAAAGGTCAGCTTCATGTACAAGATTCACAAAACCAGAATCCAGCATAATCGGGGATCTTAGGTTCAAGTCCGAGGGTTAAAACCCAAAGAAAGGAGCAACTACTACTTGAGTGACAAAGCGTACACTAAAAGGTAGTAATCATGAGGTAGCTTCCAAGAGAATAAACGACTTCTGAAGTACCCAAACAAAGTACAAAGGAGGCACACGAGGCGAAAGGAAACCTCGAAGCCAGGAACATAACATTAAGGAACCATCAACATGATGTTGTGGACCCATAAAATAGAGAGATTATGATAGAAAGAAATCTCTCAAACGAATAGGATCCAACGGAACAAGAAGCACACACACACCAAACTATGAATAACTTAACACTAGGTCAACTGGTTGAGAAACGACATACCTGAGAAGGCACCTAAACTTTGAAAGACGAGACGAGATAGCAAAAATTTTCCAAAGTCAACACAAGATAAGATAACCCAGAGTTAGAGAGAAACTGGATAAGAAGAAAAAGAAGCATACCAGAGTTTTCACACATAGTTTTCATCTTTGAAAATAGTTTTCACAAACACTAGATTCAACATCGACCAATAGAAAGGTTTCCTACAGTCGGTACTGCTCTGACACCAAAACCTGTAACACCCCCGGGATTAAGGCTAGACAAATCCCAGACCACCGTCTGAACATAAGCCTAACCTAATCTCGAAAGCATACAGAGAGAAAATCGGTAATACAATAGTGACCCTACGACACAAAATTTATTACAGCAAGCTCATAACTGAGCGAAGAACCAAAATATTACAAGCAGAGGTCACTGACCACAAACATCAAACAACGGAAGGCAAATTATGATATTAAGTATAGCAAACTTAACAAATGGCCTAAGAGGCATGAAGCATAATGATGACGTCCATTCCATAGATCCCAGAGTGCCGATTAGGAACTCCAAACTACTCGTCAATGTCGATGCCGTGAAGAACTCATCTTCTTATGGTAACACTCACTATGCTGCAAAAGTATCAATGAAGCAAGGGTGAGTACAGGGTGTACTCCGCAAGACTTATGGCTGGTGGAGTTATTTTTCATAAAGCCATCTTTGTTTTATAAGACAAGAGGGAGAAGAATCTCGACTAATAAGAATATTTTAAAAGGGGATAAGAGAGCGGTATCACTATCTTTGATCATCTTTTGATATCCACTGAATCATCATCAGCTGAACCTACCTAGGATCACCCCCTCGTACCCATGAGGAAGCATCCTTAATCACACATTGATCTGCCAAGTTTTACGATTAGGTTAAAGATCTCTATGATCTTAGAATCTGGTCTCCAAGTTCGTCCATAACCGTTGACATGGATTTTCTAAAAGATTTAACCCTGCAGGGGTGTACAACTTTACCCACTTGTACCAACCGATTCTTAATTCCAAACGTTATTATCCCCCTTCCTTGGAAGGCCGACAAAGAGTGGTTGGACACGACCTTTACCTTGCTTTCGCCGAGACCATGAGTCACGCACTAAGGAGATGCCACCGTAACGGGTCGAGTCCCAAAGTCATCCCCTAATGATGTGAACAGGGTTTGAGATTACGGATGCCGGGCATCTCCCATTCCCTGCCACGCTTACCTACATGTATGAATGCACCTCCTTCGAGAAGAACCAGAATGCGTATGTCGAATGGAACGCCCGAACTATGTGACTCATGGAATCTACTAGGCAAGTTAGTTGGTCGAGGGGTTTCTGTGCCCCCATGTGGTCAGATGCTTATCTTGGACCATAGGCAAGAACTCAGGTCCTAGTAGTGGCAAGTATGGGACTACAAAAACCACAACCCACCGTGGCCTCCCATACAGGCCTTAGCATGTTTATTATCCATATCTGATCATACCACATCATCCTATCATACTAGGTTCATCCACAACTCTGATTCATCAACCGGATGGACCATTAGTAACAGCTAAGCATGGCAAAGCACAACAGATGTAATATCTCTAGCAACGTTTCCCAAGTCAAACCCTAGCTATGCTAGGAGCAGTGGATCAGGGAATATAGGCTTCAAAGGTAACATGCATCAGATAGGATTACTCTATCTATCGATAAAAGACTTTAGAATCATATGCACATGGCAAGAATGAAATACTTTAAAAGCATAGGATTTATATGTATGTGTGGGGCTTCGCTTCCCTTTGCCAATTGATATCTAGAAAGCAGAGCTTCGGACATCTAGTACTTGAATTGATTTCAGTTGTTCAAGTATTGGTCTTCGAGCTTCGACGGTGTTGATCTCGGTCTTCAATCTCGATCTTGATTCCGATATCGTACTCTACTGGGAAGAACCAAACACTGGAAATAAAGGAAACAATCAACACATGGCATCGATGCAATGCTCAATCAAGAATGATGATATGACAAGTTAAGTTGCATTGAAATAAACACCTAAAGGCATGCTTGGAAATTTAATCGGGGTTCTGAGAGGTGTAAACCCTAACTCGGGGAAACTTCGGATTCACCTATGGGTTTTCATTTGGTTCTCTAATTAAACTTGTCATGTAAGTTGCATAACAATGCATGATTATATCTCTAATAGATAGTTCTCATTTTTCTGAACATTTTGAAATATTATTTGTATTTTTCTGATTTAAAATGAATTAGTTCTAAATATCTCCAATTTTAATTCATTTTAAATCATTTTTGGAATATTATAAAATAATTTACATTTTTGAATTACTTTTACAATTTTATTGATTAGGAAAAAATTCTAAAAATGTTTATTTGACTTACAACAGGGCCCACATGTCATATGTTTTCCCTTACTGAAATAGTTACAGAAAAGAATTATAAAACATTTAAAATAAAAAGGAAATGGAGATACTGCGTCATGCTGACGTCAGCAATGGCGAGCTCCCAGATCAAGCGCGGGGCTGGCGATTGCAAGCGCGCGAGACTGTGAGAGGGGGCACGGTGGAAATAGGGGAGCGAGGCGGTCCTGATAGTAGTGGCACCACCCTCAAATGGTCATCAAAGATTGGAGAACGACGGTGGCCGACGGCGTTGGCTGCAGGTGGTCGACGGGGAGGCAAGCCAGAGGGAGAGGAAGGAAGCAGGAGGGTGCCTGAGCACGGGAGTCTCACCACAGTTGCAGGGAAGAGGTCAGCGAGGCGAGGCCGGACAGTGACAAATCGACGCATCAACTGAGGCGGCCGGCGGCAGGAAGGTGAGTTCGTCGGCGGAGATAGAGGGCACCTCGGCCAGATTCCTTCGACAGGGAGACACATTCCAGCACGGCGGTGCTCCTAGGCATGTCAACTTGCCTCGAGGAGGCTCGGAACGGCGGCGAGGAGCGGTTCTGCGGCGACTAAGGTTCGGGCTTAGAGGGGATTTCATGAGAGAGGACGAGACGGGGAGAAATGGGTATGGGGAGAGAGAGGAAGGGACGGCCGATCTTATCCTGGCGTCCAACGGCGACGGCAGGAATCACAGCGCGGCGGGCGACGGAGGGCATCAATGCGGCCAAGCAGTTGCTTGTCGGCCGGGAGGAAGACGACGACATGAGTGGCGAAGCGGTACTAGGCTGGAGCGGTCCTCTTATGGGCCGCGGGATGCGCTGATTGCTGCACGCGTGCATGAAGAGGAAGAGAAAAAATGGGCTCGGCCCAGGTTAGGTTAGGGGCAGTTTTTATTTCCTGAAACATTTTCTATTTCTGTTTTGATTATCTCTTTGTATATTCATTTTATAATCTGTTTTGTATAATTTCAAATTACCAGAACTTTTGTAAATATTTCAAATATTGCTGGTGCGCTTGTAACTATTTGGGCTCCAAATATTTTGAGGTTTTCAAAATTCAAAAGCCATTTTTAATAGATTTCAAAGGGAGAAAGAGATTATGGTTTAGGGTTTTGAGAGTATTTTTATTTCATGCATACCTTTTTAAATGATGATGCTCATGAATGCACACACATTTTACTAATTACTATTTGGTAAAACTAGGGTTGTTACATCAGCAACGACGCGTACTTCTTCGATTATATCAAGATCATATTGTCAAGAAACTTCTACATCTTGTTTGATATACGCTCTGACTCGTGGAGACTGGTGAATGAGATCACTTGGAAGAACTGCTTCTGCACCATAGACCAAGAAGAAAGGAGTATAGCCGGTTGACCTGTTAGGAGTTGTACATAAGCTCCATATCACAGATGGTAATTCTTCCGCCCAAGCCCCCGCGTCCTGACGAAGCGGTGCCTCGAGACAAGGTCGGAGTCCTTGAAAAACGAAGCTGTTAGTTCTTTCGACTTGTCCATTAGCTTGTGGATGTGCGACTGATGCAATATCAAATCGAATCTCTTGTTCTTCTGCAGAATTCGGCAAGTTCCCCATGGAAAAATTTCTCCCATTGTCAGTAATTATACTGTGCGGATTTTGCGAATCAGATGATTACGTCCTCGACGAAATTTCTGGCTATGTCTCCATCGCTACTTGTTACGGGTTTAGTCTCAATCCACTTTTTAAATTTATCCACCATCACTAGTAGGTGGGTAAATCTACATTTTGCTGTGCGAAACGGCCCTACCATATCAAGCCCCCAGACCGCAAACAACCATGTAATAGTGATTGTTCGCAACTTTTTAGCCGGAATGTGTGCCTGATGGGCGTACTTTTCGCAGCCTCTGTATGTTTTAACCAGTTTGTCGGCATCTGACTTAGCTATAAGCTAAAAGAATCCGTGTCGAAAAGCTTTTGGCACTAAGGATCTGGCCGCAGCATGGTGACCACACTCGCCTTCGTGGATTTCTCTTAAGATTTTCACTCCTTCTTCCGAAGAAATACATCGCTAGAACACGCCAGAAACACTCCGCTTATAGAGCTCACAATTTATTATAGTATATGCTTTTGCTCATCGGACGACCTGCTGACTCAAGACTTCATCTTCGGGTAATTTTTCGTCTATCAAGAAGTCCAGATAGGGTTTTGTCTAGCTGGGAATTACAGCCAGAACTGCTATTAGAGGTGAGTCGGATTTCATAGGATAGTCCTCATCAACTACGACTATGTAGGGGACCCTTAAATTCTCTAAGAAAGCGCCATTCGGTACTTGTTTCCGTGCAGAGCCTATTCTTTATAGAGCATCTGCTTCCTCATTTTCTGCTCGAGGTATGTGTTGAACTTCAAAACCCTCGAACGATTTAGATAGTTCATCCACAACAGCTTTGTATGCTGCCATGTGCTTGTTTGTGTTGTAGATATCAGATACTTGTTGAGCAACCAAATCCGAGTCTCCATAACACATGAGTCTTGTTATGCCAATGTTTTTGTCCATGCGTATTCCATGTAGCAATGCTTCATACTCGGCAATATTGTTGGTTGCCGTGAAGTGTATTTTCAACAAATAGAATAGCTTATCTCCTTGGGGTGATTTGATCACCACGCCAGCCCCCGAGCCTCCTCGTGCTTTTGATCCGTCAAAATGAAGGGTCCAAAATTCCGAGTCTGGAGGACTTATGTTTGCTGTCGTCTCTGTCCAATCAACAACAAAGTCGGCAAGTATTTGGGACTTGATTGCTGTGTGCGGCTTATACTCAATGTCGAAAGCTGCAAGCTCTATTCCCCACTTTGCGACATGTCCTATGGCGCCGTGGTTATTGATTATATCTTGTAGGGGAGCGGTGCTCACCACTGTGATCTTGTGCTCTTGAAAATACTAGCGTAGCTTTCTGGATGCAAAGAACACTCCATAGGCTAGCTTTTTGAAGGGAATATGCCCTAAGAGGCAATAATAAAGTGTTTATTATGTGTATTCCAAGTATATGATAAATGTTTATTTTGCATGCTATAATTGTATTAATATGGAAACGCTGATACATGTGTGTTTAATAAACAAACAGAAAGTTCCTAGTTATGCCTCTCTCATAAACTAGCTCGTTGATTAACAAGATGATCAAGGTTTCCTGATCATGGACATTGGATGTTGTTAATAACGGGATCACAATATTAGTGTAATGATGTGATGAACATTCATCCGAAGTATAGCATTACGATCAAAGTCATTGAGTTTATATTGCTATAGCAACTTACGAAGTGATCCTAATCCTTAGACCATGAGATCATGTCAATCACTAACACCGAAAGAGTTTCTTGATAACATCAAACGTCACACCGTAACAGGGTGATTATAAAGATGGATTCAGAACTAATAAAGTGTTATGTTGAGGCTCATGGATCGAGAGTGGAATTTGTTCATCCCGATGACGGATAGATATACTCTAGCCCCTCTTGGTGATATCACATTGATTAGCTTGCAAGCAAGTGATTTGATCACTAGAATGTTATATCACGGGAACGAGAAAAGAGTGCATGTCGGTAACGAGATCAAACTAGGTAGGGGAGATACCGATGATCGAATCTCGGACATGTAATATATCGTGAAACAAAGGGATTAAGATACTAGCGTAAAAGGTTCCGACGATCACAAGAAAGTCATCGTTGAATGTGTGGGAGTCAGTATGGGTCTCCAGATCCCGCTTCTGATTGTTGATCCGAGAGGGGTCTCGATCATGTCCGCATTATTCACGAACCGTAGGGTGACACACTTAAGAGACACCGACATCCAATTGGAGCAAATGTTTCATGCCGAAAGAATGAACAAGCGCAGGAATTTATTTCACTAGATACCGAAACAGGTTTTCGGGTGAAATTGCATAAAGTGGTTATGCATGTGAAATGGAATTCTAGCAAGGGGTTATTTGTGAATGTTTGTCATTAAAGTAATTGACAAAATTCTGAATAAAATAAAAGAGTTTTATTTAATGAGAGTTTGCATTAAATTTGGTGGAAATTTAATGGGAATTTGAGTGGACTTTTGAGTGGAGGAAATTTAAAAGGCATTTTGTGAGTGGAGTGTCCACCCACATGAATGAAGGAGGGGAGGGGGCAGCCGCCATGGCCGGTGGCCACACCCTTGGGTGCCCCCTCCTCCTATAAAAGGAGCCCCCCTCCTCACTTGTCTCTCACACCTCCTCGTGAAGGATCTCTCTCCCCCTCTAGAATTTATCCCGCATGGTCTCGGACTAGCGAGATACATGTTCCCGGTGGCTATTCGGCAAGAAAGAGTTGTGCTTCCGCTGCATCGCTGGAGCGAGGAGGCGGAGGTTGCTCGGTGCCTCGAACGTGTGTGCGAGCACGGATGCGCTGCTGATTTGCGGCACTAGGACTTCCTCTCGATCTTGAGATCGGCAAGAGATCGTCTACATCAACCACGAGTTGAACTCGTTAAGCTTTGTCGGTCTTCAAGGGTATGTTCTCTACGGATATACATCCGCCCGTTGTTTGTATCTAGTAGATAGATCTTGGTATGTAGTTCCCATCGTAGGAAAATTTTTGTTTTCTATGTTGCGAACCCTACAGTGGTATCAGAGCCGGATCTATGCGTAGATACTTTGCACGGGTAGTACACATATGAGTATGTGGGTGATTATGATCATGTTGTTGCTCCTTTGTTGTAATTTTGGATATTGGTGGCATAGTGGGATGAAGCGGCCCGGACAAACTTTACATGTCCTCGCACATGAGACTTGTTCCACGCTTGACATGCAACTAGTTTGCATAAGTGGCTAGCGGGTGTCTGTCTCTCCTACTATAGTCAATATCTATTTTGCAAGCGAGTTGCCAACAATTTGATTATCCTCGTTGTGGTTCATGTTCGTAGGTAAGAACGGTTCTATCTCGAAAGCCCTAAGCCACGTAAAACATGCAATGGATAAATTAGAGGCGTCTAGTTTAGATTGTTGCTGGGCTAGTGTTATGATATGGTAGTGTTGTAAGTAGAAGTATGAGATGATACTCTTACAACACACATAGCGTGTAAACTCCATAGACCTTGGATTTACACATATAGGTATGATAGTGATCATACCACGGTGCACATGATAGAGATCATCTGCGGGAACCATATCATTTCACTAATAAACATATGATGTTTGATAGCATCTTATATTGCTTGTTTAGCGCTTTGTTAGCATAATAAGATGATCCCTCATTTAAATATCAAGATAAGAATGTGTTCTTCCTTTAGTATGCACCGATTATGTTTTCGTCGCTCCAAGACATCACGTGATGATCGGGTGTTCTTGGATCCACGACCATATTTCGGGTGTAAAACAGTTACACACGCGAATACTAAGGTTCTAACTTGGCGAGCCTAGCATGTACAGACATGGCCTCGGAACACGGACCGAAAGGTTAAGCATGAGTCATATAGTTGATATGATGCCCATTTGATGCTCGCCTTTGAAGCTATATCGACTCACGTGATGATCGTACTTGGTATAGTGGATTTGGTTCATGTAATCACCAAAAAGGCACGAGGGATGTCGTTTTTGAGTGGGAGTTCATTCGTAATATGGATTAGTTGAACTCAATCTATCATACACTTAGTCTAAACTTTACAAATTCTGTTGTAGATGGCACCACTTGCTTTTAATTTCAATGTGTTCATGGAGAAAGAGAAACTAGCAACGAACGGTAGCAACTTTACCGAATGGGCCATGAATTTGAGGATTCTCCTCTCTGCTGCACAAAAGCAATATGTGCTAGAAGCGCCGTTAGGCCCCCCACCTTTTGATGATGCCCCTAACGAGGAGAAGAATGTCTATCAGACTCGTCAGGAGGACCACAACTTAGTTCATTGCGGCATATTGTATGGGCTAGAGCCGGAACTTCGAAAGCGTTTCGAAAATGGCAATGCTTTTGATACAATGGGTGAGTTGAAAATGATTTTCGACACACATGCTGCTGTAGAGAGCTACAACGCTTCAGAAAAGTTCTTTAGCTGCATGATGGAAGAGCACAGCTCCGTTAGTGAGCATGTACTCAAGATGTCGGGTTACGCCGATAAGCTTGTGTCCTTGGGAATATCGATTCCCATTGACTTAGGCATCCATCGTGTTCTGCAGTCTCTGCCACCTAGCTATAAGAGCTTCGTGATGAACTATAACATGCAAGGCATGAAGAAGTCTCCCGAGCTCACAATGCTTAAAACTGCAGAAGTGGAGATCAAAAAGGAACATCAAGTGTTGATGATCAATAGGAACACTGGTTTCAAGAAAGACAAGAAGGGAAAATGGAAGGGAAGTAAGGGCGGCAAGCCTGTTGCCGCGCCTGAAAAGAAACCCCGAGTTGGACCTAAGTCTGATTCCGAGTGCTACTATTGTAAGGGGACTGGCCACTGGAAGCGCAACTGCCCCAAGTATTTGGCAGACAAGAAGGCCGGCAAGGCAAACAAAGGTATATATGATATGCATGTTATTGATGTGTACTTGACTAGTGCTCGCAGTAGCACCTGGGTATTTGATACCGGTTCAGTTGCTAATATTTGTAACTCGAATCGTGGCTGCGGAACAATGCTTTCGCTAGCAAGGGGTGAGGTCAAGATGCGTGTCGGCAATGGATCAAGTGTTGATGTGATCGCCGTCGGAACGCTGCCTCTCCACTTGCCGTCGGGATTAGTTATAAACTTGAATAAATGTTATCTGGTGCCTGCACTGAGCATGAACATTGTATCTGGATCGTGTTTGATGCGAAGTGGTTATTCATTTAAATCCGAGAACAATGGTTGTTCCATTTATATGAATGAAATATTTTATGGTCATACACAGATGATGAATGGTTTATTTCTATTACATCTCGATGATAATGTTACATATATTCATAATGTTGATGCTAAAAGGATTGAACTAAATGATGATATATCCGCATATATGTAGCACTGCCGTCTAGGTCATATTGGCGTTAAACGCATGAAGAAGCTCCATTCGGATGGACTTTTGGAATCACTTGATTTTGAATCATTTGATACATGTGAGCCATGCCTTATGGGCAAGATGACTAGAACGCCGTTTTCCGGTTCAATGGAACGGGCGACAGATTTATTGGAAATCATACATTCTGATGTATGTGGTCCAATGAGTGTGTCGGTGCGAGGTGGATATCGTTATTTTGTTACTTCCACGGATGATTTGAGTAGATACGGTTATATCTACTTGATGAAACACAAGTCTGAAACCTTTGAAAAGTTCAAGGAATTTTAGAATGAAGTGGAAAATCATCATAATAGAAAGATCAAATTTCTACGGTCCGACCGTGGAGGTGAGTATCTAAGTTACGAGTTTAGCACTCACATGAAAGAGTGTGGAATTGTTTCACAACTCACACCTGCCGGAACACCACAGCGAAATGGTGTGTCGGAACGTCGTAATCGTACTTTATTAGATATGGTTCGATCTATGATGTCTCTGACGGACTTGCCGTTGTCATTTTGGGGTTATGCACTAGAAACTGCTGCATTCACTTTAAATCGGGCACCATCTAAATCCGTTGAAAAGACACCGTATGAATTGTGGTTTGGAAACAAACCTAAGCTGTCATTTCTTAAAGTTTGGGGATGCGATGTTTATGTGAAGAAACTTCAACCGGATAAACTCGAACCCAAAGCGGAAAAATGCGTCTTCATAGGATAACCTAAGGAAACTATTGGGTATTCCTTCTATCACAGATCCGAGGGCAAGGTTTTTGTTGCCAAGAATGGATCCTTTCTAGAGAAAGAGTTTCTCGCGAAAGGTGTGAGTAGTCGGAAGGTAGAACTCGAAGAGGTTGTGGAACCTTCTCTTCAAAGTATGGCGAGTAGCGCAGCGCCGGAAGTTGTTCCGGAGTTGGCTCCACCTGTTGAAGAGGGAACTAATGATAATGATCATGAAACTCCGAAAGAGAGTACTACCGAACCTCGCAGGTCAAACAGGACGCGTGCAGCTCCCGAGCTGTACGGAAATCCTATCATGAATTTCATGGTTGATGAAAATGATGACCCTACGACGTATCAAGAAGCGATGATGAGCCCTGATTCCAACAAATGGTTAGAAGCCATGAAATCCGAGATGGAATCCATGTATGAAAATCAAGTTTGGAACTTGGTGGAATTACCTCACGACCAAAAGGCCGTGGAGAACAAATGGATTTTCAAAAGAAAAACTGATGCTGATGGTAATGTGACCGTCTATAAAGCTCGACTTGTCGCAAAGGGGTTTCGACAAATTCAATAAGTTGACTACGATGAGACATTCTCTCCCGTAGCGATGCTAAAGTCAGTTAGGATTATGTTAGCAATTGCTGCATATTTCGATTATGAGATATGGCAGATGGATGTAAAAACCACGTTTCTCAATGGTAATATTGAGGAAGAGTTGTATATGATACAACCAAAGGGTTTTGTCGATCCTAAGGATGCTAACAAGGTGTGCAAGCTTCAGCGATCCATCTATGGATTGAAGCAAGCATCACGAAGTTGGAATCTCCGCTTTGATGAGGTGATCAAAGAGTTTGGATTTTTCCAAACTTATGGAGAAGCTTGTATTTACAAGAAAGTGAGTGGGAGCAATGTGGCATTTCTGATATTATACGTGGATGACATATTATTGATCGGAAATGATATAGATCTTTTAAACAGTGTTAAAAGTTATCTAAACAGCAAATTTTCAATGAAGGACCTAGGTGAAGCGTCATACATATTAGGCATAAAGATCTATAGAGATAGATCTAGGCGCCTAATAGGGCTATCGCAAAGTACATACCTTGATAAGATTTTAAAGAAGTTTAAAATGGACGGAAGTAAGAAGGGGTTCTTACCTATGTTGCAAGGCAAGACATTGAGTAAGACTCAAAGTCCGGCTTCAAGGAAGAAAGAGAGATAATGGACAAAGTCCCCTATGCTTCAGCCATAGGCTCTATAATGTACGCCATGCTATGTCCAAGACCGGATGTGGCACCTGCTATGAGTTTGACTAGTAGGTACCCATCGGATCCAGTTCTAACATGGATAGCGGTCAAGAATATCCTTAAGTACTTACGAAGAACTAAGGATATGTTTCTTGTATACGGAGGTGAAGAAGAGCTCGTCGCTAAGTGTTATGTTGACGCTAGATTTGACACCGATCCGGATGACTCTAAGTCTCAATCCGGATACGTATTTCTCATGAATGGCGGAGCGGTTAGTTGGAGGAGCTCCAAACAACCTGTGGTAGCGGGATCAACAACGGAGGCCGAATATGTTGCTGCTTCAAAAGCGGCTCGGGAAGCAGTTTGGATGAAGGAGTTCATATCCGAACTAGGAGTGGTGGCAAACGCGTTGGACCCAATGGTGATCTATTGTGACAACAATGGTGCCATTGCCAATGCCAAAAAGCCAAGGTCTCACAAACATCCCAAGCATATTAAGCGCTGGTTTCACTCCATCCGCGAGCATGTCAAGGATGGAGATATAAAGATTTTTAAAGTACATACGGATCTCAATGTAGCAGATCCGTTGACTAAAACTCTCCCTAGAGAAAAACATGATCAACACCAAAACTCAATGGGTGTTAGATTTATCACTATGTAACTAGATTATTGTCTCTAGTGCAAGTGGGAGACTGAAGGGAATATGCCCTGAGAGGCAATAATAAAGTGTTTATTATGTGTATTCCAAGTATATGATAGATGTTTATTTTGCATGCTATAATTGTATTAATACGGAAACGCTAATACATGTGTGTTTAGTAAACAAACAGAAAGTTCCTAGTTATGCCTCTCTCATAAACTAGCTCGTTGATTAACAAGATGATCAAGGTTTCCTGATCATGGACATTGGATGTTGTTAATAACGGGATCACAACATTAGTGTAATGATGTGATGAACATTCATCCGAAGTATAGCATTACGATCAAAGTCATTGAGTTTATATTGCTATAACAACTTACGAAGTGATCCTAATCCTTAGACCATGAGATCATGTCAATCACTAACACCTGAAGAGTTTCTTGATAACATCAAACGTCACACCGTAACAGGGTGATTATAAAGATGGATTCAGAACTAATAAAGTGTTATGTTGAGGCTCATGGATCGAGAGTGTAATTTGTTCATCCCGATGACGGATAGATATACTCTGGGCCCTCTCGGTGATATCACATTGATTAGCTTGCAAGCAAGTGATTTGATCACTAGAATGTTATATCACGAACGAGAAAGAGTGCATTTAATTAACGAGATCAAACTAGGTATGGAGATACCGATGATCGAATCTCGGACATGTAATATATCGTGAAACAAAGGGATTAAGATACTAGCGTAAAAGGTTCCGATGATCACAAGAAAGTCATCGTTGAATGTGTGGAGTCGATGGGTCTCCAGATCCCGCTTCTGATTATTGATCCGAGAGGGGTCTCGATCATGTCTGCATTATTCACGAACCGTAGGGTGACACACTTAAGAGACACCGACATCCAATTGGAGCAAATGTTTCATGCCGAAAGAATGAACAAGCGCAGGAATTTATTTCACTAGATACCGAAACAGGTTTTCGGGTGAAATTGCATAAAGTGGTTATGCATGTGAAATGGAATTCTAGCAAGGGGTTATTTGTGAATGTTTGTCATTAAAGTAATTGACAAAATTCTGAATAAAATAAAAGAGTTTTATTTAATGAGAGTTTGCATTAAATTTGGTGGAAATTTAATGGGAATTTGAGTGGACTTTTGAGTGGAGGAAATTTAAAAGGCATTTTGTGAGTGGAGTGTCCACCCACATGAATGAAGGAGGGGAGGGGGCAGCCCCCATGGACGGCGGCCACCCCCTTGGGTGCCCCCCTCCTCCTATAAAAGGAGCCCCCCTCCTCACTTGTCTCTCACAACTCCTCGTGAAGGATCTCTCTCCCCCTCTAGAATTTATCCCCCATGGTCTCGGACTAGCGAGATACATGTTCCCGGTGGCTATTCGGCAAGAAAGAGTTGTGCTTCCGCTGCATCGCTGGAGCGAGGAGGCTGAGGTTGCTCGGTGCCTCGAACGTGTGTGCAAGCACGGATGCGCTGCTGATTTGCGGCACTAGGACTTCCTCTCGATCTTGAGATCGGCAAGAGATCGTCTACATCAACCACGAGTTGAACTCGTTAAGCTTTGTCGGTCTTCAAGGGTATGTTCTCTACGGATATACATCCGCCCGTTGTTTGTATCTAGTATATAGATCTTGGTATGTAGTTCCCATCGTAGGAAAATTTTTGTTTTCTATGTTGCGAACCCTACACTTTTGATGTGTGGATACCTTTGTTTTGATTTTGTCAAGACCTCACTCAGGTAATAAGTGGGCCGTTGCACCTTATGCTCATGGCCTTCTTCCTCGCGCTCTACTACTGTTACCACACTTATGACCTTGTTGGTCGCTGCATTGTAAAGTAACATAGGCTCTTGAGGTTCTGGCGATGCAAGAACTAGTGGGTTTGAAAGTAGGTCTTTCAAACTTTGCAGGGCAATTTCGGCTTTCTGGGTCCAGACAAATTTGTCAGTTTTCTTCAAGAGTTTGTATAAAGGTGGAGCTCTTTCCCCGAGCCGGCTGACGAACCGACTCACTGCCGTGATGCAACCAGTGAGACATTGCATGTCCTTCAGGCGAGTCGGCCTGGTAATGTTGAGTATAGCCTTGATTTTGTCCCAGTTCACTTCTATGCCTCGCTCAAAGACGATGAAACCTAAAAATTTTCCGGCTGGAATTCCAAAGAAACACTTCTTCAGATTTAGAATCATATTGAACTTTCATAGACTAGCAAATGTTTCCTCTAAGTCAGAAATTAAAGTTCCCTTCTTTTTGGACATAACTGTTATGTCATCTATGTATACATTGGCGTTGCGTCCTATTTTTTCATTGAGACAACGTTGCATTGTACGTTGATATGTTGCTCCTGCGTTCTTCAAGACAAAAGGCATAGTTTTGTAGCAGAAGGTTCTGAAAGGAGTGACGAAAGACATCTTAATTTGATCCGACTCTTTCATCGGTATTTGATGATATTTGGAGTATGCATCGAGAAAATAGAGTAGTTCTGACTCTGCCGTTGAGTCGATAACTTGATCGATTCTTGGCAAAGGGAATGGATCTTCTGGGCATGCCTTGTTCAAAGCGGTATAATCAACACACATCTTAAATCAATGGTGTCCTTTTTAGGGACGAGTATAGGATTTGCCACCCAATCTATATGGATGACCTCTGTTATGAATCCGGCTATCTCTAGTCAGGCTAATTCCTTGGCTATCGCTTTGCGCTTTTCATCGCCAAACCGTCGTAAGGACTGTTTAACAGGTTTAGCGTCAGGGTACACATTAAGAGAATGCTCGGCAAGTTCCCTAGGTACTCCGGTCATGTCAGAAGGCTGCCATGCGAAGATATCACTATTAGCTTTGAGGAACTCGACGAGCGCGCTTTCCTATGTGCGGTCTAAGCCTACCCCTATGTTCGTCATCTTGGAGGGATCATCTTCCTTCAGCGATGTTTTCTTCGTCTCTTTCGACCCCTTGAAATGCAAACTTCGCTTCAGCACCTCATTCTTCATAGCGGGCATCTCGGACGGATTGATGGTCTTCTTGATCTCCTGGTACTCCTGGGCATGCATCACGGCTTCGGCGAAGGCAGCAGATCCTTCGTCGCACTCCCGCGCCTTCCTCGGGTTTCCCCGTACGGTGATTAAGCCCTTTGGACCTGGAAGTTTAATCATGTTGTAGATGTAACAGGGACGAGCCATGAACGCCCAGTAAAACGGACGTCCGAAGATGGCGTGGTAAGCACTTTTGAATGGTACCACCTCAAAAGAGAGTGGCTCGGTCTGGTAATTGTCTCGGGTTCCGAATGTCACGTCTAGATTAATCTCACCTAGAGAATCCGCCTGTCTCCCTGGTACAATGTCATGGAAAGTTACAGTACTGTAACTCAACTGGCTCTCGTGTAGCTTCATGCGATGGAGCGTCTCGATGTAGAGGATGTTAATGTTGTTTTCCATCGTCCATCAATGTTTTAGAGAACTCATAGACATCAATAAGTGGATTGACGACCAGAGGGTACTTTCCCCGACGATGTGTTTTCCTCGGGTGATTTGAGCGATCAAAGGTGATGGTTACATCCAACCAATCCTGAAACTGTGGAACAGCCGGAAACGTGGCATTGAGCTCACAGAGAACCGCCTTTTTTTCCTTGGCAGGTTGGGATCCAAGGAAGCAAACGTATGCGTCTTTCTTAGTCGGAAAAGTCTTCTTTCCATCCGCCTTGGTCTCTATGGCGGTATCAGCTTCTTCCATGTCGGAATCTTCCTTGGGCTCCTTTCCTTTCTCGGAATTTTTCTTTCCTTTTCATTGCTTGGCTCTGTAGCCAGCGGATTCATCTTTCTTGATGTCGTCATTGAAACGACACTCGGCATTTGTGTGGGTAGATCCTCCATTACTATCCAACTGGTGGACACAGGGATTATTGGCAATGTCGACCTAGGTATAGGTTCTTCCGGGTTGCTGATCTCCTCTGCCCTCAATTCGAGAAGTTCCACGACCTCTACCCCGGTCGCCTCTGCGCCCTCCTCGTCCTCCAGATCTGAATGTTGTGTTGACAGCTGCATTGTCCAGAGCTGGTTTATCTTCCGAGGTGTTCTTGCGCTTCTCAGCTTGTTGTTTTGGCTGTTTGGCCATATTGGGATTGGCCAGAATGGTTAGCAGCCCTTCTGAATCATCATCGTCATTAGCGTATTTGCTTGCCATCTCTATCATTTCACCAAAATCTGTGACGTGGTCACGTTTCAGTCTGTGACGCAAAAGTCCGACTGGGAGTCCTGCGATGAAAGCTTCTATCGTAGTTTGTTCATTTACTCCCTCGCAAGAACTCTTTGTGTCAATCCAGCATCCGAGGTAATCTCGGCAGGTTTCTCCGGGTCTTTGTGTGCAATGCTGCAAGTCTCCGACTGTGCAGGGCCTCCTATATGTTCCCTCAAAGTTTGAAAAGAACGCACTTTGCATATCATACAAGTTGTGAATTGAATTCTCTGGCAGTTCATTGAGCCATGATCAAGCCGTCTTCCTCAACATAAGTGGGAGATATCGGACTGCGACCAAGCTATTTCCTCCTTT
This sequence comes from Avena insularis, assembly GCA_023614405.1. Taxonomy (NCBI): domain Eukaryota; kingdom Viridiplantae; phylum Streptophyta; class Magnoliopsida; order Poales; family Poaceae; genus Avena; species Avena insularis. The sequence continues at coordinate 346,310,489 of CM042697.1, forward strand.
GGCTATGCCGCAAGCCTGGAAAAAATCCTAGAGCCAGGTATCTGGCCGAGCCGCACCGTTGTAGGGCTGAATGTGTTTGGCAATACCAAAGTCAACCAGAAATTTGGTTTCACATATGCATGGTCCAAAGCACTTGGGTCCCACATCACGTCTTCTTCCTCGTACCGCCACGCTTCTATGTTTGATGCAATGCGATGGCGAGCGTCGTTTTGCGAGAGAGATCTGCGCCTTGGAGGCTCATGGCTTCTGCGTGGTGGAGTCAGATTTTTTGCTTCTCCTCTCATCATTGTCGCCTCCGCCCTTGCGGCTTCCATGGCTACGCCGAGATCCTTCATGGTCGCTACCAGGAGGCGATGGTGGCCCTAGTGGATTATTTCCGGCTAGGTTACGCGGCGGTGGCGGTGGAGCCTCATTATGCTGACTCTGATGCCTTTTTCTTTGGGCGTCGTCCCTACTTGATTCAGGATGATCTAGATCATCTCTTCGTCCGACATTTCTAGCCGGATGGCTTGGTGGTGGCATCCTTAGCTGATCTTGCTCTTCTCGCCGGTGGCATGTTCTGGGTCTTCTCTATAGCGGTTGTTTTGCCGACGATGGTCTTGATGAGGGATCATTGCCCTGATGGCATCTTCAGACGCAGCCGGAATACCTCTTGCCCAGTCAGGCGGCGGCCGGCGAGAGGGTTCGTTTGAGCCGTTTCTTGAATTCTCTTCTTCTCCATGGGGACAATAGCATTCCATCGGCGCTTTGAACGGCGCCAGTGTGGCAAAACTCAGACTTTGAGGCCAGCTTGCCACTAAATGATGCGGCCATTTTATGCTGCTTTAATCCTTTGTCTAGCAACGCGACGCACTGCTGGACCTGCTCTGGAGACGGATTGTTGGCGAGGATGGCTGGAGCTGCAGCAGCATTCTCCAATGGCGTGCCTTACACTCGAATCTTTTCTCCGTCCTTTCTGTCGAATAGATCTTTGTGGATATCCGGGTTTTTGTTGCCAAAAAACGGACCTCCCCTTGTCTTGTTTGGGTGTCGCTTGAAATATGACTGATACTTGGCAGGATCGCTGTCTAACTGCTGTCTAAGTTTGACGATGCGCACAGCCTCTTCGAGTATAAACAAACGATGCTTTTCCAGGTCCTCCGCCCTTTTCTCCAGTGCCTCCGGCGTAAGATCCGAAGCTGTTGGGATTGGAATTGTGAGAGCATCTCCATAAATTTCACGTGCACCCTTGGTGACAACATGTCCATCCACAGGAGGATCGATCGGCGTGGTATTAATCGGATCTCCATCCTGATTCTCCATCTCGATCTCTTCATCAACTTTTTCTTTGTTGGTTTCCTCAATGTCTGGCTCTGTCGGTGTCGGATTCTTGCTCTTCTTCTTCTTCTTCTTTGACCGCCCAGTATCCTTGACGTGCGTACCAGTGGCAAATACGGCTTTTGGACCGGTACCAAGGGATAAACTTCCATTGTTACTTCCTGTCGTGGTTGGCTTGGGGACCTCGGAGGAATCTCCGGTATCCATATCATCCTGCGAGGTGTAGCTTTCATCCATGCTATCATATGGACTAGGAGAATTTTCTGTCTCACCTTGCGTTGGCTTGGAGGCGTGATCTTGCTCGTACTCCTCCATCTCCTTGTCGAAGTCTTGAAGTTCCTGCGATGTGATGGACTCTTGAGGGGAGCCAGGTAAGTTTGCGTTTTCATCGATTGCGTCTAGGACTGAATCGCTGCCGGCTCCAGCATCGACAGAGTCGGATCCATAGATTATGTGGTACACGAAACAATGCTTCTTCTTGTTTATTACTTGAGGTAGTGGTATAACTTGGTTTCTACCTCAACATCGGCAGAGCCGGATCTGAAGGGAATATGCCCGAGAGGCAATAATAAAGTGGTTATTATCGTATTCCTTATTTATGATAAATGTTTATTTTGCATGCTATAATTGTATTAATACGGAAACGTTAATACATGTGTGTTTAATAAACAAACAGAAAGTTCCTAGTTATGCCTCTCTCATAAACTAGCTCGTTGATTAACAAGATGATCAAGGTTTCCTGATCATGGACATTGGATGTTGTTAATAACGGGATCACAACATTAGTGTAATGGTGTGATGAACATTCATCCGAAGTATAGCATTACGATCAAAGTCATTGAGTTTATATTGCTATAACAACTTACGAAGTGATCCTAATCCTTAGACCATGAGATCATGTCAATCACTAACACCGGAAGAGTTTCTTGATAACATCAAACGTCACACCGTAACAGGGTGATTATAAAGATGGATTCAGAACTAATAAAGTGTTATGTTGAGGCTCATGGATCGAGAGTGGAATTTGTTCATCCCGATGACGGATAGATATACTCTGGGCCCTCTCGATGATATCACATTGATTAGCTTGCAAGCAAGTGATTTGATCACTAGAATGTTATATCACGGGAACGAGAAAAGAGTGCATGTCAGTAACGAGATCAAACTAGGTATGGAGATACCGATGATCGAATCTCGGACATGTAATATATCGCGAAACAAAGGGATTAAGATACTAGCGTAAAAGGTTCCGACGATCACAAGAAAGTCATCGTTGAATGTGTGGGAGTCAGTATGGGTCTCCAGATCCCGCTTCTGATTATTGATCCGAGAGGGGTCTCGATCATGTCCGCATTATTCACGAACCATAGGGTGACACACTTAAGAGACACCGACATCCATTTGGAGCAAAAGTTTCATGCCGAAAAGAATAACAAGCGCAGGAATTTATTTCACTAGATACCGAAACGGGTTTTCGGGTGAAATTGCAGAAAGTGTTTCTGCATGTGAAATGAAATACTAGCAAGGGGTTATATGTGAATGTTTGTCATTAAATTAATTGACAAAATTCTGAATAAATAAAAGGAGTTTTATTTAATGAGAGTTTGCATTAAATTTGGTGGAAATTTAATGGGAATTTGAGTGGGTTTTTGAGTGGAGGGAATTGAAAGGCATTTGAGTGAGTGGAGTGTCCACCCACATGAATGTGGAAGAGGTGGGGGAAGCCCCATGGCTGGGCGCATGGCCCCTTGGGTGCCCCCTCTCCTATAAAAGGATCCCTCCTCTCTCTCACTCACACCTCCTCGTGAAGGATCTCTCTCCCCCTCTAGTATTTATCCCCCATGGTCTCGAACTAGCGAGATACATGTTCCCGGTGGCTATTCGGCAAGAAAGAGTTGTGATTCCGCTGCTTCGCTGGAGCGAGGGCGCGGAGGTTGTCGGGGTACCCGTACGTGTGTGCAATCACGGATGCACCACTGCTTTGAGGTGCTGGACTTGATCGTGCTGGACCGGATGGACCAGATGGACTTCATCACGATCTTGAGATCGGCAAGCGTTCGTCTACATCATCCACGAGTACAACCTCGTTAACGCTATTCGGTCTTCGAGGGTATGTATTCTATGGATGTATATCCACCTGTTGCATGTATCTAGTAGATAGATCTTGGTACATAGATGTTCCCATCGTAGGAAATTTTTTGTTTTCTATGCTGCGAACCCTATAGTGGTATCAGAGCCGGATCTATGCGTAGATACTTTGCACGGGTAGTACACATATGAGTATGTGGGCGATGATGATCATTTTATTGCTTCTTAGTTGTACTTTGGATATTGGTGGCATAGTGGGATGAAGCGGCCCGGACAAACTTTACATGTCCTCGCACATGAGACCTGTTCCACGCTTGACATGCAACTAGTTTTTCATAAGTGGCTAGCGGGTGTCTGTCTCTCCTACTATAGTCAATATCTAATTTGCAACGAGTTGTCAACAATTTGGTTATCCTCGTTGTGGTTCATGTTCGTAGGTAAGAACGGTTCTATCTTCGAAAGCCCTAAGCCACGTAAAACTTGCAATGGACAAATTAGAGGCGTCTAGTTTAGATTGTTGCTGGGCTAGTGTTATGATATGGTGATGTTGTAAGTAGAAGTATGAGACGATACTCTTACAACACACATAGCGTGTAAGTTCCATAGACCTTGGCCTTACACATAAAGGTATGATAGAGATCATACCACGGTGCACATGATGGAGATCATATGCGGGAACCATATCATTTCACTTACAAACCTGTGATGTTTGATGGCATCTTATATTGCTTGTTTGGCATTTTATTAGCATAATAAGATGATCCCTCATTTAGATATCAAGATAAGAATGTGTTCTTCCTTAAGTATGCACCGACAATGTTTCTTCGCTTCAAGGCATCACGTGATGATCGGGTGTACTTGAATCCACAAGCATATCTCGGGTGTAAGACAGTTACACACGCGAATACTAAGGTTCTTACTTGGCGAGCCTAGCATGTACAAACATGGCCTCGGAACACGGACCGAAAGGTTAAGCATGAGTCATATAGTAGATGTGATGCCCATTTGATGCTCGCCTTCGAAGCTACACCGACTCACGTGATGATCGGACTTGGTGTAGTGGATTTGGTTCATGTAATCACCAAAAAGACACGAGGGATGTCGTTTTTGAGTGGGAGTTTATTTCTAATTTGGATTAGTAGAACTCAATTTATCATAAATTAAGTCAAAGTGAATTTGCATAATTTGTTGTAGTCATTGGCATTCGTTCACCACCTTATGCATAGTTGTAATTGAGATAATAGAACTATAGAATTCTGGATATATACTTTACGAACTGATATCGTATTGTGTTGAGTGTCAATCTAAAGTTTAAAGTAATATTGCAAACTTTCAGCAAAATTCTATTTACTCCGTGAAATTTAATAATTGGTATTAAATCGAGAGTAACAATTCCAGTGTTAGTATCTTAAGTATCATGTTTGCCTCCATGATTCTTGATTGTTTTAATATCAAGTTTATCTAGGAGGTGAAAGAATTGTTTCAAAAACCATCATGTGTGACAGATATAACGATATCTGAAACAATTTTTTGGTTGCAATATGATAGAGTATAATATGTGTTCTCATATAGGATGAGAATTTACAAAGGTTGGAGATGCTAGACATCCTAATCATCCAAAAGGGTTTTGGAAAGCAACATTATACTCACGATTATCCTTATAAGCTACATTAGCTTGATCATGAAATTCGTCATGATAAGGATGAATAGAAGATGTATGTAAAGTGTTTACTACACTAAAAGATTACTAAAGAATGGATTTTAAAAGTATACCAATCATTTTTATGATGGTGATCTACTTCAAAGTGCAAGTCCAAAGGTATTATTATTTGAATATACACGCTTTGGACTATGTGTCATGTATATGACGCCACTTTGGTGTTGATAGATTCTTTTAAAAAGTAAAAAGGAAATGCTGAAAGAGAATCTATAAAATATATTTGGCAGAAAAGAAAAGATTGGAAATATCCAATTTAGGTATATGGATGATATACATGTTATGGTTATATTCTTTGCTTGTTAAACAATGTGGTTCTTGGGTATTGGATACCGAATTGGTTGGTATGAAATTTCATACGAACATTTAAATTCATAAACCACAATGGCCTAAATAACTAGCAAGAGAATATGTGATGATGTTCATCGAAAACAAACAAACCATTGTTTGTATTTCTCGTTGACATCAAGGCTTGACTTCAAGATTTGTTTTAATAATTGTTTATTTGAATCAGGTATTATGAGAACAAAGGTTGTTCAAATAATTACCGTATTCCATATAAGATGGATGATTTACAAATCTAGTTGGAGAAATCACATCCATAAAACCTAATGCTAAAATGTCACAAGACAAATGATTGAAAGATCACTTACGAAGTGACATCGCCGTTTAAATTATATTGGAAAGAAAACATGAAGAATCTCCATATTCATGGATTTTTGGAGTCTTTGCTTTGATCAAGTGACGCTTGTGAGACTTTCCTTGGGATAATTAAAAACTTCGTTCAAAGTCCAAAGAAGAACAAACGACTAAAATATTGGAATTTATACATATCGATGTATGTAGTCCATTATGTGTAGTCGTAAGCGATGGGTTTCAACTTCATATGCTTTCTCCGGAATTTTGAGTGAATGTTCACTTAATGAGAAAGAAGTATGAAATATTTGAAAACGTTCAAAGACTTTCAAGATGAAGTGAAAATCATTGTAACAAGAAAATAAATAGTTTATGATTTTATCATAAGGGATTTATTTGAGTTACAAGTGTAACAAGAAAATAAATGAATTATGATTTTATCATAAAGGGATTTATTTGAGTTGCAAGTTTAGCAAAACACCTAGATTTACATCTCCCGAAACACCATAGGAGTATGGAGTGTTTGAGATTTGTAATGAAACCTTTTTTGACATGGTTGGATCAAAGGTATTATTTATAAAACTGTCATTATTTTTTAAAATATTAAAGCTTTAGAGACTTCCGCTTTTACACTGAAAAGAGCTCCATCTTGATCCGTTGAAATGACACCATGGAAGTTATGGTTTGGGGTAAAACCGAAGTTGTCATTTCTTAAATTTTGGTATGCTAAACATAAGTAAGATGTTTACAACCGAAGTCGGATGAGCATGTCTTTGTAGGTTATTTCGAATAACAATTGGTTATTCCTCCATAAAACCAAGGACAAAAGGTTTTGTCGCTTGAAACGTGAAGTTTCTTGAAGAAGAAATTTTTCATAAATGTTAAGTGGGAGGACAATAGAACTTTGATAAGGTTAACGAACCTTAGCTAAATGTGCTAAGTTGCGCAGCGCCGGAAATTGTTCCGGAGGCTGCCATAATGCTCATAGATTATGTGCCTCAAAGGTTGTGGTCACGGAGATCTAAGTTCTTATTGAACCAAGTCGGTCGGATAAACAATCAAATACTTAGATTTGAGAGTAAATCATTATTGTTTGACAATGATGAACCGAATACATACAAAGAGGCGATGATGGGCCCTGACTCCTTCAAATGGCTTGAAGCCATAAAATCCGTGATAGTTCCATACACGAGAAATCAAGTTTTGAACTTGGAAGACCCTCCGGAAAGGTGTAAAAACCTATCGGTCGTATTTGGATCTATAAAGAAACAGACATGGATGTTTCACATCTATGAAATAGTCGACATGTCGTAAAGTATTTTACGACAATGTTCAAGGAGTTGACTATGACAAGATTTGATCTTTCATAGCGATATTTAGTCTGGACGGATTAAAGTAGCAACCACTACATTTAATTTGTTATATGGTAGATGAATAAACAAAACAAAGTTATTCTAATAGAATGGTTACCTAGGACGTGTACATGACACGATCCAAAGGGTTTTGTTAATTCAAAGGATGCTAAAAAGGGCATGCAAACTTCAATGGTTGAAGTAAGCATCACGGAGTTGGAATCTTCACCTTAATGAAAAGGAGTTTTCATCAGGAGACGATGAAGATGCTTGCATTTGCAAGAAATTAAGTGGGAGCGCTGAGACATATTTCTAATACATTATGTGGATGACATCTTGTTGATTAGAAATGATGTATCTTTTATTGACAAAGGTTAAGAATTTCATTTCGATGAAATACTTAGGCAAAACCCGAATATTTAGCGTGAATGTCTATAGTGGATAGGCTGTGACGGCAATATGGTTGTGCCAAACGTACATATATGAGATATTGAAGGAGTTCAATATAGAAACAACAAGAAACGGTTCTTGTCGCATGGAAAGGAATTGAATCAAGATTCAAGTGTATTGACACTTGATAAGTGAAACAAGATTCAAGTGCTTTGACACTTGATGAGTGAAATCACAAGGATGTTTTGATCAATCATACCATGATATGTACACATCCAGATATGTCCTATGCTCTAAGTGTTATGAGCATATACTAGAATGAATCATAAAATGATCATTGGACGATAGTGAGGATATTCTTATGATCTTTTTGAAAGAACTAAGAATATATTTGTGTAGAGGTGACAAAAAATTACAAATAGTTCATTGTAAAGCGTTACATTGATACTAGTTTTGTCACAAGATACAAATTAAGTTTATCTCAATTTAAACTATGGGTGGCAAAATGTAATGGAAAGGAGTTTCCATGATGGATTTGGAAGAGTTCCAAAGTTAAGACATTGTGACGAATACTACAACAAAAGGCTAAGTATATGACTGCTATAGTAGCAGCAAAGGAGGAAATTTGTGTCAAGAAGTTTGTTATCAAACTAAGGTGTTGTTCGCAACGGGCTAACACTAAAGATATATTGTATGACAATAAGTATCGACATGATTTAACCCCAAGGAACTAAAGGTCTCACCAAAAGACCAAATTTATACAATGCCATCTCATTGGAGAATGAGTGATGCGTGAAGACGCAAAGACATGCAAATACACACAGACCTGAAGCGTCAGATCCGTAGATTATGTTAACCACTTGCAGTTACGTATTTGGAACACCATAAAGCCATAGGTGTTCAATACACAAAGTTTTCAAACTAGATTATTGTCTCTAGTGCAAGTGGGAGACTGAAGGGAATATGCCCGAGAGGCAATAATAAAGTGGTTATTATCGTATTCCTTATTTATGATAAATGTTTATTTTGCATGCTATAATTGTATTAATACGGAAACGTTAATACATGTGTGTTTAATAAACAAACAGAAAGTTCCTAGTTATGCCTCTCTCATAAACTAGCTCGTTGATTAACAAGATGATCAAGGTTTCCTGATCATGGACATTGGATGTTGTTAATAACGGGATCACAACATTAGTGTAATGGTGTGATGAACATTCATCCGAAGTATAGCATTACGATCAAAGTCATTGAGTTTATATTGCTATAACAACTTACGAGTGATCCTAATCCTTAGACCATGAGATCATGTCAATCACTAACACCAGAAGAGTTTCTTGATAACATCAAACGTCACACCGTAACAGGGTGATTATAAAGATGGATTCAGAACTAATAAAGTGTTATGTTGAGGCTCATGGATCGAGAGTGGAATTTGTTCATCCCGATGACGGATAGATATACTGGGCTCTCGGTGATATCACATTGATTAGCTTGCAAGCAAGTGATTTGATCACTAGAATGTTATATCACGGAACGAGAAAAGAGTGCATGTCAAGAATAGATCAAACTAGGTATGGAGATACCGATGATCGAATCTCGGACATGTAATATATCGAAACAAAGGGATTAAGATACTAGCGTAAAAGGTTCGACGATCACAAGAAAGTCATCGTTGAATGTGTGGGAGTATGGGTCTCCAGATCCCGCTTCTGATTATTGATCCGAGAGGGGTCTCGATCATGTCCGCATTATTCACGAACCGTAGGGTGACACACTTAAGAGACACCGACATCCATTTGGAGCAAAAGTTTCATGCCGAAAAGAATAACAAGCGCAGGAATTTATTTCACTAGATACCGAAACGGGTTTTCGGGTGAAATTGCAGAAAGTGTTTCTGCATGTGAAATGAAATACTATCAAGGGGTTATATGTGAATGTTTTTCATTAAAGTAATTGACAAAATTCTGAATAAATAAAAGGAGTTTTATTTAATGAGAGTTTGCATTAAATTTGGTGGAAATTTAATGGGAATTTGAGTGGGTTTTTGAGTGGAGGGAATTGAAAGGCATTTGAGTGAGTGGAGTGTCCACCCACATGAATGTGGAAGAGGTGGGGGAAGCCCCATGGCTGGGCGCATGGCCCCTTGGGTGCCCCCCTCTCCCTATAAAAGGAGCCCCCCTCCCTCTCTCTCACTCACACCTCCTCGTGAAGGATCTCTCTCCCCCTCTAGTATTTATCCCCCATGGTCTCGGACTAGCGAGATACATGTTCCCGGTGGCTATTCGGCAAGAAAGTGTTGTGCTTCCGCTGCTTCGCTGGAGCGAGGGCGCGGAGGTTGTCGGGGTACCCGTACGTGTGTGCGATCACGGATGCACCACTGCTTTGAGGTGCTGGACTTGATCATGCTGGACCGGCTGGACCAGATGGACTTCATCACGATCTTGAGATCGGCAAGCGTTCGTCTACATCATCCACGAGTACAACCTCGTTAACGCTATTCGGTCTTCGAGGGTATGTATTCTATGGATGTATATCCACCCGTTGCTTGTATCTAGTAGATAGATTTTGGTACATAGATGTTCCCATCGTAGGAATTTTTTTGTTTTCTATGCTGCAAACCCTACAGGATCCATAGCGGATGTATTCCTCATCCGTGTATCCGATCTCGTCGGAGATATCAGATCCAGATTCTTCTTCCACCTCTTCTTCCACTACAGGAGTGGGTTGGGTAGGTTTGATTTTCTCCGAGATCCTAAACTCTCCCGCCTCTGCGGACAAAGTAGATCCAGATTTTTCTTCCGCCATGGTCATCACCTCAAGGGTGGGTTGGGCGGGTTCAGTGAAACCGAGATAACTATCGATCTCGTCGATAGACATGATAGTGTAGGTCGTCATGGGTTTTGAAGACGTAATCGAGGTCTCGTCAAGAAGGACGAGAGGGACATCACTGACGTAGACCACGGGAACCATGGCGATAGTTTCACCGATTCCTGCACGCGTAGATTCCGCCTGGAACGAAGCTCCAAAGGTCACCTGCCCCACAGTGGGCGCTAACTGTCGTCGGATTCTAGACAAGTACGCCATAGGGGGTTCTAGTGGTATTGGAAAGATGGGGTGTGAGACGTCAGATGTTCCAGGAACGGTGAGCACAAGTTTACCCAGGTTCAGATCTGACTGCGGTGATTAGATCCTACTCCTGCTAGCAACCTAGTAATATATCGGTGTAAGCCGGATGTTACAGCGGATTACAAGAGAGGTTCGCATGTGCGAGTTGATTGTGGTGTTACGATTGGTTGTGTACCCTAAAGGCTCCCATAGGGCCGGTTTATATAGTCACCGGGGCCTAGGGTTACAGGAGAGACCTATCCGGCTACGTAATAGAGTCGGTAACTAGATATAGCTTGGACTACAAGTAATACTATAGGCATAAGTAGGTAACTATTTTGGGCCTTGTCGTAGCCGGAATTGTCTGCTCCTCTTTCTTTGACTGGGCTGCCCGTGAAGCAAAGCTCTAACCCGTTGGTGGGCAACCCTGGTCAGCGAGTCCTGTGCGTATACCCGGAAAGTATATCCCCAACATAGAACTTGACTCGGATCTAGGTGGCTGGATATTCTAAGCTAAACCTAAAGACCCAAGCCAAGTAAAACTTAACTCGGATCTAGGTGGCTAGATATTCGAAGTTAAACTGTAAAGATCCGAATCAAGTAAACTTGAATCAGATCTAGGTGGTTGGATATTAAAAGCTAAAACTAAAGATCCAAGACAAGTAGAACTTGACTCGGATCTAGGTGGCTTGATATTCGAAGCTAAACCTAAAGATCCAAGCCAAGTAGAACTAGACTCATATCTAGGTGACTGGATATTTGAAGCTAAACCTAAAGATCCAAGCCAAGTAGAACTTGACTCAGATCTAGGTGGCTAGATATTTGAAGTTAAACTGTAAAGATCCGCAGGTAAACTTTTCTCAGATCTAGGTGGATGGATATTCGAAGCTAAACCTAAAGATCCAAGCCAAGTAGAACGTGACTCGGATCTAGGTGGTTGGATATTCGAAGCTAAACCTAAAGATCCAAGCCAAGTAGAACTTGACTCGGATCTAGGTGGCTGGATATTCAAAGTTAAACTATGAACATTCGAATCAAGTAAACTTGATCCGGATCTAGGTGGCTTGATATTCGAAGTAGAGGAAAATATTGTCTAAGTTACTATGATTCATTGTATGCACAACGGCTACACTAAATAAAGAGAGCATCCGACCGAATGATAAATCATTCGGTCGGAGGCTCGGGGACTAATGGGCATACGCTACATTCTGCGGAAAGGTACAAATGTAGACCGAAGTGCTTACCTCATTCATGGTGTCAGTTTCAAGAATGACTTTTGCGGAAAGGTGCAAACGGTTGGTAATCTCGGGAAGATGAAAGGGCTTACTCCTTGGATTGCCTGCCGAGCTAGTTTCCACCTGATCAACAGCATTCCAATTGGTAGCGTACTCCTCCAAGGAACCAAGACTCCCACCGCTCAGAGTGCGCGTTAGCACCTTGCCCTTGGCCTCTCGAGCTTCATGGGAAGTTGCCTTGGCTGCTGGGCTCTTATGAAGCACAATTTGAGTGCCGGTAGCAGAAGCAGAAGCGAGGGCACCCTTCTGGAGTATCTCGGCAATACTGGGCTCAGAAGAAGTCAGCCCATCTTTCTTCTGAATAGGCTTGGTAGTTCCACTTTTCTTGGTTTTGGCATAAGGCTCGGTAGTTGGCTGGGACTTAGTCGGCCGAGCCAAGCTTGGAGCAATAGTTGGAGCTATAGAAGGAGAGGCAGAGTGCAATTGCTGCTGAGCTTGGCTTTCTTGCCGAGTCTTGGAAGGTGCAAAGGTCGATGGTGCAGACGTTGGAGCTGAGGGAGTTGGATCTTGGACAGGAGCTGAGGTAGTTGGTGCCTCGGCAGGTGCTGACTCGGTGGGAAAATCCTTAGCAATTTCAGTAGAAACTACCGGATCAATTGGCTAATCCGGCAAAGCGGTATCGGCACCACCACTAGCCTCAACCTCAACCTCCTCCTGCCAAGGTGGAATATTATTCGACGCGGGATGCGGGTCATCGTGAGCCGGGCTGGGAATCCAAACATCGTCTTGATGTGGAGGTGAAGGTGCCCGAGTAAATTGTGAGGTCATACTTGGGCCACTCGGGTTGGCGGTAAGCGGAGCACTGCCGAAATAAAGAGAAAATGGAAATAAAGTTAGAAAAAGAAAGAGAGAAACAATATATACAAACCTAGTTAGGGTAAGGCAACTTACGCAGAAACTCCGGGCATAACCTTGTGCCTAGGAGCTTTCTAGGTGGATCTCTTGACTTGCTTCTTGGGAGCCTCGGCTGAGGGATCCTTCGAGGTGGCACGTGGCAAGGGGGTCCACCTCGTGCACCTGACCGACCGGGTTAGCTGGGGAAAAATGAGCCGGATATGCATAAGAGATGGGCACTGCATCAACTACCTCAAGAACTTGGACTTCGTCCAAGTCATCATCCTCGGTTTGTATGGGAGCCTTACCCCATGTTCGGACGGGAGCCAAGTCGGGTTTCAGAATGAATTATTCCGAATCAGGCTCACCAAAGTGCGGGGTATTATGATCCTCACTCCAAGGAAGAGCGACGATATCACCATCCTCTATGGCCTACTCATCGAATTTCTGAGAAGGAAATTGCAACGGAAAATTGAGTATTCAGTAAAGTCAAGATGGCGCATAATTTGAATGTAGTGATTCGACATTGAATTACCTTGGTAGCAGGGTTGTTGCGAGTGAGGGGCTTCATGCCCCATGTCCAATCCTCGGGCATATTCATCGTAAAGATAGCCCGGATGCGCTTCCGAATCTGCTCATCCTTGAGTTCCACGGTTGAGATTCAGTTCGGGTCGAGAGGACCGCTCATGTAGAAGAGGTTGTGAGATCGCCGTTGGAAGGGGCAGATTCGGTTGCTAACAAAAGCAACCATCAAATGTTCGTCATTCAGCCTGGCCCGGGTCAGCTCCTTGAGTCGGAGCTCAAATGCCTCAGCAAGGGCATCGGTCTTCCTCGGGTTGAAATTCTAGTTCTTCCTAGAAGGGGTGCCGACAGAGAAAGCTTGAAGCCGAATCTTGTCTTCATCACCGTGTTTCTTTACATAGAAAAACGATCGGTGCCATTTCTTGCATGATTCAAGGCCAGCAACATGGGGAAACACGGATTTTTCCTAGGCGTGACGGAAGCAGCACCGGACAGGGTCACAGACTATTTGGAAGGGCGCAGGCTCTTATCTAGCACGATATTGGCTCGAATCCAGAAGAATTTAGACCAAATAACTACGGAGGGCCAAAGCACAAAGTATCCTTCGGTAGCCGAGATGAATGCCCACAAAGAGGCAACGTCGTTAGTCGGAAGGTGGTGAGGAGACCAAAGAACTCGAAAAACTCCTTAGCAAAATCGCTAAGGGGAATACCAAACCCTATAGAAAAATGAGACATGAAGACTACATATTCACCCAGATCGGCAATAGGGGCAAGCTCCAGGCCAGGTAATCAGCATTTTACCTCGGCAGGGATACACGAGTCTTGAGGAGCCATTCGATCTCCTTCCGAGTCACCGAGGATCCTTGCCAGGAACCGTGCTCCGGGCAGAGGCCGCGTATTCTTCTCCGGCAACGGCGACACTACGTGAGCTCGACATAAGGTCGTCGGAGGAGGAAAAAGAGGAACAAAGGCTAACAACGAGGAGAGGTCTCGACTGCCACGGCCCCGTCGCGACAACAAAGAGTGTGGCGGCAGCAGTGGAAATTGACCAGAGCAGAAGCTCGAGGCGAGCGCGCATCATGGCGGAGCAGGAACAAAAACTAGCAGCACGGTCGCGTGGAGTAGAGCTCTGTAGCAGCAGCACAAGGAGGAATATGAGGGAGTGGAGAGCCGGGAAAGTGACCAAGGGTTTCCCCCGCTCCCCCCATTTATAACCACAGACCTCTAGCGGTAGTGGGATCATGGGTGCGTGGAGGTTGCCACATACACGCGTGTATCATGCATTTCCAACTGCCGAGTGGAGCCACACCGCGGGTTATACGGTGCAGGAGATGATCCGGCCGTAGTAACCTTTGTAGTAATCAAAGAGGCACTGCGCGGATTTGAACGCTCACAGTAATCATTGTTCCCATGTCAGCAATCACTGTAGCGGCCAAAGAAAAGAGGAAAAGTGCAATGATTATGACACTTAGGATGAAACTTACAAGAGAAACTAAGGGCATGACCCGGATAAGAAGAATTGACTCGGAAACGCAAGACTTATCTCAGCGAATATTAGAATAAGTCAGAGAAATGATAACATGTGAAACGAGGTATGACTCAAAAGAGGTCCGACCAAAGGATAAGTCGGCAAAATGAAATATGTTGTCCGAATATCTTGAAGTTCCTATAGCCTTGCCAACTAAAAGTCACCAAGACCGCACCAGCTTCGGTGACTAATGTTGGGGGATGACCCCGGATAGGGTCAAGCTAAGGTAAAAGGGCAAAGCCCATGTAGATGTTCACCGGGTCAAATGATGACCAGACCGAGTTATATCAATGACGGCCGAATAAAGACCGAATTATCCCGAGTCAGGTAACTAAGGCCTGACTCGGCCGAAATACGGGGTAAGTCGGCATAACATCTACTATGTTTGTATCTACAGGTTAAGGCTTGGCCGAGTGATGCAAGGCGAGGCCGAGTCATGGGGAAGCTTACACGAGAAGGAGAGGGCAAACCTCGAAGTTAACACTGCACGCTATCTCTGCCTCAGGAATCTATACAATGCCAAGCACTATAGACAATGGACAGAGGGACAGAGGGGCACAAGAGCGTCACGAAGGTGACAGTCCTAGAGCCCGACGCTCACATGTCGTGGACTCTAGGTTATTGCCGTTGATAGAAGGGAGACACGGAAAGGCTCCCACCGAATGACTATTTTGGGACGAGCATATTCCACGAATATGCTGTCCATGTCAGCCCTAGTTGTAACCTGGCCACCCCTTTAAAAGGTGAGCCAGGGCCTCCTAGTATAGGGATCAATTCATTTTTACTTAGAGCTTACAAAGAGCTTCTTCTTCCTCTAGCTCATACAGCTCGAGGATCAAGTGTAGCTACTGTTGAGCTGAGTAAAGATCTTGTTCTTGTATTCTATGTGTAGAAACCACTACATCATCCCTCCCTGGATCCCACTGGTGCACACTGGCCCTAACTTAAGCCTACCCATGAAATCTTTCGTTCCACCACCATGACAGTATCCAATGGCATGGATAGTGTTCAATGATTTTCCTTGGTTCCCAAGTTGATACGTAAGGAGTGCCTACAGATTTATAGTCATTGTAAGTGCTAGCACACCTCTGTCTACCAACAAGTAGTTACCTCCATCAAGTCCCCACAAGAGGCAAATATTGAGAGGTTGACTTCTCCCAACATCAAGATGAAAACAATCTAACACATGGTCACAACGATGAATATCATAATAGACTTTATCTTATTTCAATCTCATGCTAGGGTTTCTCCATCTCCCCAAGAACTAATGATCTACTTAGATATGGAGGCAATCAACATCATGGCAAAAACAATGGAATCTATCATAGATGAATAGTACTTGTATAAATCCACAACGAGTAAGGAAATTACAACAAGATCTAGACAAGATGTAGATGGGATGGATGGACATGGTGGTGATGCAGCGGTTGATGATAAAGATCGATGCCTTAGCCTCCTGGATCTGCGTAGGGCAAAGATGGATCCTCGGTGGATGAGTTCCCCCTCTAGATCCCTTCGGAGGTTAGCTTTAGGAGATTTATGGTCATTTGTATGTCATCTCCCCGATCCAGTTGCACGAGGTGAAACTATTTGAGGAGGTAGTGACGGGAACTATACGGCTGGAAAAGTTGCTCCCGTCGTATAGTTGGTAGTTAAACCTTCTGTCCCCTCCAATCGCTTCGGGTGTTTTCCTCTGGTGTTATTGATATTTCTCAAATTAGCGATTTACATTGTTTTTTACTCCTTTTCATCTCCAATACAACTGGTCCAAGAATTGTGTCCATCGTATCCATCATCTGTCCTGATCCAGGTGAAAATAAACATAAAAGGTGCGCGCGAATGCTGTAAAATACCAAGATCCTACCATTACAATGCAAAATAATAATATAAAACATTATGCAAATATGCACTCATCAAGCACCACCGCCCAGGAGCCCCATCACCAGAGCTGGGTCTCGCCTCCTGTCATCTACCCTGGGTCGTCGCCGCCATGCTCGATCGCCCCGGCGCCCTCCTCATGGTTCCCCGCCTCGCTCCCTGCGGTCGCACGTTCCCCAACCTAGCGCTACCCCTGGCCGTGTCATCACCGTCGGCCGTGGCCTGTGGGTCCCCACCATTGTGCCCCTGCTTCCTCAACCTGGTGCCCCATCATCAATGTCCTCCGCCCCGTGGCTGCTCCTCCATGCTTCCTCCTTTCGGCGTGACCAAGCTCATCGCCACCTTCTGCCACCGGGACCCTAAGTGCATGTCGCTATGGGTCTTGTCCGAGCACGTCCTAGTTTCGATCGTCATTTGTTGTCGCTGCTACACCTCGATCCTCCCAGTCTCACCGACAAAATCTGCTGCTCCAAATCTTGGCAACACATGTTGATGCCCGCCAAGTGTTTGCTATAATGTCCCAGAGGGACATGCCCCTGTGCATCATTCCTGTGTTTGGACAGTGCATCCGACATCCATGAGCGTGTGTGTTGCTGCTCAGATCCCAAACCTAACACCGCGCCAAGACCTCCTTGCCGGATCCAGGATCGTCAACACGAACAACAAGATCTTCTTCACAAAAACCGATACCCCGAAGCCCCGATCCGAAGACCAAACCCGAACCCCGTGAACCCTCAGAACCCCAAGATCGTAGAGCCCCCTGATGCGTGAGCCCTTTTCTGAGACCCATATTTTTATAATATGATATCTACTTGTTGCATACATATTGTGGGTGTTTGGGGGTATTTTGTTGACTCACCTAATAATTAAATATGGAGACCATATGCGGTCTTTTCTAGTCTTATATTGGCTTCATTTAAATTTGTGTAGCAAATCGATGCTATATTTTTCCTTGTCAAGACAACTTTACAGGGTATCTAAACAACATAAACCTAATAAATAATTGTCGGTACCCCGGTTCTGCTTAATATTGTCTAATTGCATCACACCTTTGCCATGTCATGCATCATGCCCGATCTTCTGCCATAGTATTAAGTAGTACATCGAGTGTTTCTTTTAGTGCATTGCTTCTTCACGGATTAGACCGATGAGTTGACGCGAGTATCGATCCGATCTTCGGATGAACCTTCGGCTGTGTTTCTTAGACGAGCATTCTCCCCCTTTCTACCTATTTTACATTTATAGTCTTTACTTCCTCATGTTGATCTATTGCTACCTGTGTTGCGGTGCTTTAGTCTTTTCGTACCCGTGATATCCCTTGCATCCTATATTGTCTTGGACACCTCCTATTACCTGTTGTTTGGTAGATAGCCGGCCTCGCGAGTCGTAGTTGCTTGCTCAGGTGCTGCTTCGCATCGTCGATGTACCACTAATTTTGGGGGTTGGCATATTCCTTATAGTGGAGATGAGCATGGATTTAATTACAATTTAATAATTAATATTGAAAGTAGATAAATAATGCAGAGGCATAGAGGGGTAATAGTTGAGATCTGGTTATTATCTCGCCCCTATGTCCACGTAGTACCCGAGTTCTTGACACCTATTCTGAGACTTAGCGTGCTAACCACATGTGGGATGTATACCCCTATCAGCTTAGTACCTGATTTCAAAGTACTTTTCTAGGGGCCACAAATTAGTTTGGGATTTACACATTACCTGTTGTACTTATGCCATGTATGAGATGTTTATTACCTGTTGCTTGATGAGCGTTTATTACTGTTGCGTAGGGGCGAAATTTTGTCACGAGGAGGATTAGATATACCTCATACGGGTAGCTATTTTGGGTGGCCCACATGTACTTGCTTTGGGTCTGGGAAAGCATCGTGTCCTAGACCCCTCCGACATACCGATGGATGTATATTAACTGATCTGTCAAAAAGGGTTAAAGCGTATGTGGAAACTTTGGTGCACCCCTGCAGGGTTAAATCTTTTCTAAAAGCCGTGTTTGCGGTTATGGACGACTTGGAGCATAGTTCTCGATCATAGACAACTATAACTAAAGCTTACTGTTATAAATTTGACTTGTATCTGGTATGACTAGTAAGTTGGATAACCACCGTGGAAAGAATGAATAAAATTGCCAACCGTGTGAGTTTCCTCGGCATGACTTCCTCGTTTGGTCTCGAGGGGGAAATACCAGGATGGGTATGATTGGTGGTAGTATCAGGTTGGTTCCGGATAGGTCTTTCTCATCTCTCTCTGATAGCCGACAGATGTATTGAGTCTCAATAGGTTGTTTAGCGCATGCTCTGTTGCCGCTTCAGTCCACCATACCTATGTAGGCAAGGACCACCGAATTCTAGTCTCGTCGTGTACTGGCCTCAGTATTGACCGCTCTCTTTTTTCCTTTGCCTTTGTCGCACCCCTTTTGTTTTAGCAGTTTTGAGATTAACGTCGTTAGCAGGGTTACCCTTTCGGCTTGGCCTGGGCAGGGTTATGGACGCCATTGGTTATTCTTCAGGGCTCTTAGCCCCATTTGCATCTTGTCCATACTCGGACGCTGTATCGTTTTCAAGGTGATTTGGATCTTTGTACTGTATATCTGTATTCTTGACTCATGGAGTCGTTGTTGTATATATCTGTTCTATGGGTTCCATCGTGGACTATTGTTTAATGATATTACTTTGTTTTCCACCCGCACGCAAGTGTCTGGTGGGCACCTTTGAATCGTTTCTATGCGGGTTTGGCGGGAATCGCTAAAACTTGCATAGGGCCGATTCGAGGGTGTTACAGAGTGGTATCAAAGCTCAGCAGTTACGATACCCCACTGGTCTAGCCTATAGGATAACCTAGCTAACATACGTTGTAGAGTGTCAAAACTATTTTGAAAAATCGGTTGGATAGATCTGATTAGGTCTGCTTTTACTTCTTAGCCCTCTGCTATTCTCCTCTTATCTCGACGTGTTTTGAATCTGCTCTCTTATCTTTTCTTTGTTTCCAGGATTTCTCGTGGTTGGGTTTCTATCGTACCTTCAGGGTTTCGCTTCCATCCTCTTGTAACGGTGCTTCAACATCCGACATTCATGCTATCTGATGAATCTTTCATCTGTTGTACCTTTCAGTGGATCAAAAATTCACTAAAAATTTCTTTCTATCCTCCGGTGTTTTCTGAAACGATGAAGTCATCTACATCAGATCTGATGAGAATCTCCATCCCTCCTTTGTTTCCGAACCTCGCTTGTCGAGATCTGCAGTCTGAATTTCGAGAGTTGGTTGCATAATTCTCCTATTCATGTACAGAGTAATGCTTTGGGTGCGCAATGGAATGATCACCATCCGACTACTCTTATCATTCGCTCTTGTGGATCAAGCAATTTTACTCCATCTGCCGAAGTTAAAGGTCGCCTTATTTTTCGAGACCTTGGCCTTCGTCCTGTGTTCCCGGTGTGTTCGCTCGACGAACATGATCAACGACCTCTTGTTGGTGGTGTCGCCGATTTCAAGACGGAGAAAGAACCGTTGTTAGTGGTGTCGCGAAGATCTACACGAAACGAGAAGATTCAAATTGTCGGCCTTCTTCCCTTGTCATGAGGTGGATCTCGAGGGCGAGATCCATTGTTAGTGGTGTCGAATTGTAGCACCCCAGGTAAAACCACTACCATAAAATTGCCCCTTGTAATCTATTTTGTGCACCATCATTGCATCATGCATTTATTTTTGCCTCTCAAAATGTTTTAACTAAAGCTATTTTTGTTTAATGCAATACCTCTCCACTGCTTCAAAACAAAATCGTATATTTATCTGCTAAACTATTTGCTAAAAATATTTAAAACAAAACAAAAATAATATTTTATTAAAATAATAAACCTAAGACTAGACCTAAACCGGCCAGGCCCAAAAGCCCAACCGGTTGGACCCAACCAGACCAAACCCTAACCCTAGACTCACCTCAACCTCCACCTAACCCCTACCGCTGCCGCCACCCCCACTCAACTCCTACGCGCACACCCATGCGGCCAGTACCACACACACACCCGCACCTAATGCCCTCGACTCGACCCAGCGGCACAGCGGACGCGTTCCTGACCTCTACGCATGCACATAGGCCCTAGAACCTACACGCACGCCCCGCTCCCTAACCTCACCACCCCGCAAGGCGTCCCATACCCGACGCCTACCCCCCGTCTCGCGACCCCCTTCTCCTCCTAGCGCTCGCCACCGCCGGTTTCCCGTGGCTCTCCTCCTTGTTGCCAAGCGCCACGGAGCCCGTCGTCTAGCTCCTCTCGCGGGCGCCATGAGCCAGCCCGCCACCTTCGCCGAGCCTGCCTCCTCCATTTATGCAGCGCGCTGTTCGCTATACCCTCCTCCAGGTCGAGG
The DNA here is from genome assembly GCA_023614405.1 of Avena insularis. Classification (NCBI taxonomy): domain Eukaryota; kingdom Viridiplantae; phylum Streptophyta; class Magnoliopsida; order Poales; family Poaceae; genus Avena; species Avena insularis. Next base: position 346,331,533 of record CM042697.1, read on the forward strand.
CACGGCGCCCCGCAGCGGCCGCAAGCCCTCCTCCACTCGGCCTCGCCCTGCAGCAGCCGCAAGCCCCCCAACCGCCGCCTCCCCGTCATCAGCGAGCGGCGCTGCCCTCGTCAACCTCGCCGCTCCTCATCATCTGGTGTCGCCGCTGGCCACCTTCCGTGTCAAGCCGACGCCGCCGTGAAGCCCCTGTGAGTGCAACGACCTCGAGAAGTGCCTTTGATAGTAGCCACCATCGTTGATTCAACGCCAAGACCACACGTTTCCCGCAGTGCGTGCTCCTGATGTGCTGCTACCAAAAGAGTTGGTGGATGTTGTATCTGTGTTTTTTGTGATAAGTCGTTTCCGAATATCTGCTAGAGGATGTACTGATGTGGTGTGTCATATTGACAACAAGATCGACACCCACCCGGGCGTACCCAATGAACCACCCGGCGCATGCAAACCAAGATGAAACCACCAGACCATCGACACGTATGCGATGACCGAGACCCCGGACGCCAAGATCACCCACATGGAGTCCAAAGACCCCAAACCACGGATCCGAAGACGCCGATCCGGAACGCCATGACCTCCTACATGGATTCGAAGACCGCTCCCGATCCCTCGGCACCTAAGACCTTTGAATACCAATGTGTGACCCCTATCTTACCTGCTCCTATTTTTATGAATAAAATATATCTTGTTGCATAATTAAATGGATCATGCTTGCATACATATCATGTAGTTTGGGTGTCTTATGCCGATTCACCTCATAATTAATATGGAGGTCATATGAGGGCAAATTTAGTTTTATATTGGCTTCATTTAAATTTGTGTAGCGAACCGATGCCATATTTTTCTTGTTAAGCCAACATTTAAAATGTGGGGTAGCTAAATAACATGAACCCTCTAATTAATTATTGGGACCTCGGTTTCGCTTAATATTGCCTAATTGCATTGCACCTTTTTCATGCCATACAGCATACATGCATCATGCCCGATCTTATGCCGTAGTATTAAATAGTGCATCCGGTATTTCTTCTAGTGTTTTGCTTCTTCACGAATTAGGCCGATGAGTTGATGCGAGAGTCAAACCGATCTCCGGTGTATCTTCGGCAGTGTTTCCAGGCGAGCATTCTCCCCCTTTCTACCTATTTTATATTTATAGTATTTACTTCCTCCTATTGATCTATTGCTATCTGTGTTGCGATGCTTTAGATTCCATACCCCTTTATATATCCATGTAGCCTTTTTATTGCCTTGGACACCTCCTATTTCCTGTTGATTGGGTAGACAGTTGGTCTTGCGAGTCGTAGTCTCTTGCTTAGGCGCTGCTTCGTGTCGTCGTTGTTCCACTGATGCTGGGGGTTGGCATATTCTTAATGGTGGAGATAATCATGGCTTCAATTGTAGTTTAATAACTAATATTAAAAGTAGGTATAATAAATGCAGAGGCACAGAGGGGAAATAGTTGAGATCTGGTTGTTATCCCGCCCTCCTGTGTCCATCTAGGGCTCGAGTTCTTGACACCTGTTCCGAGACGAACGCGCTAACCACATGTGGGGTGTCTGGGCACCCCTATCGGTTTAGTACCTAATTTGAAAGTACCGTTATGGGGGCCACAACACTAGTTCGGGATTTATGCATTACTATTGTACTTATGCCATGTATGCCATGTATGAGATGTTTATTACATGTTGCTCGATGAGCGTTTATTACTGTTGCGTAGGTGCGACACTCTTTCACGGGAATATTTTGTCTATGACCTCTGCTCCCGTGCAAGTCCACGCAACCTCAAGGTCCATACAAGGAGGATTAGCTATACCTCGTATGAGTATCTCTTTCGGGTGGCCCCCATGTACTTGCTTTGGGTCCGGGAAATCGTCATGTCCCAGGCCCTGCCGACATACCTATGGAAGTATGTTAATTGATCTGGCAACAAGGGTCGAAGTGCGTGTGGAAACTTCGGTGCACCCCTGGAGGGTTAAATCTTTTCGAAAAAGCCGTGTCCGCGGTTAGTCACGACTTGGAGCACAGTTCTCGATCATAGACAATTATAACTAAAGCTTACTGTTATAAATTTGATTTGTATCTGATATGTCTAGTAAGTTGGATAACCACCGTGGAAAGAATGAATAAAATTGCCAATTGTGTGAGTTTCCTCGGCATGACTTCCTCGTTTGGTCTCGAGGGGGAAATACCAGGATGGGTATGATTGGTGGTAGTATCAGGTTGGTTCCGGATAGGTCTTTCTCATCTCTCTCTGATAGCCGACAGATGTATTGAGTCTCTATAGGTTGTTTAGCGCATTCTCCGCTGCCGCTTCAGTCCATCATACCTATGTCGGCGAGGACCGCCGAATTCTAGTCTTGCCGTGTACTGGCCTCAATACCGACCGCTCTTTTTTTTTCATTTGCCTTTGTTGGCACCCCTTTTGTTTTAGCAGGATTGAGATCGATGTCGTTAGCAGGTTTACCCTTCCGGCTTGGCCTGGGCAGGGTTATGGATGCCATTGGTTATTCTTTAGGGCTCTTAGCCCCATTTGCATCTTGTCCGTACTCGGACGTTGTATCGTTTTCAAGGTGATTTGGATCTTTGTACTGTATATCTGTATTCTTGACTCATGGAGTCGTTGTTGTATATATCTGTTCTGTGGGTTCCATCATGGACTATTGTGTAATGATATTACTTTGTTTTCCACCCGCACGCAAGTGCCTGGTGGGCACCTCTGAATCGTTTCTATGCGGGTTTGGCGGGAATCGCTAAAACTTGCATAGGGCCAATTCGAGGGTGTTGCAAAGCACCACTTGCCTTGATAGTTGGGGGAGTAGCAATAGTGCTCACAATCACAATCACCACTATCACCAAAATCTACACATAAAATTATAACACCAAATTCATATTCAAATATTCAAACAAAAATATATATGAATGCATGAAAATGCAATGGAATGATTTTCTACACTAAATAAGTCAAACCAAATAGTACTGAACACAAAGTGTTCTATCTAAAGTATAAACAAACTCAAATTTACCTCAAAACAATTTTATAAACATTTTATATAGCCAAAATAAGAATATAATTGGTTCTGCATATAATCCTATTTTTCCAAAAGCAAAATAAAAATTCAAGGCCATAAATGAGTAGGGATTAATTTTCTGAATCTATTGATTTATTATTTGCAAAATTTGACCAAACAGAACTAAAGATATGAATTTTACAAGTTTAAACATTTAATAGATTCAAAACAAATTTTAAATCTAAAGTACATATGCGTGGCAGCGCTTGATTGGTCGATGCCGTTTCGCACGGATCACGCTTCCTCGCTGTTGGATCAAGTCAGATCCAACGCACCAGATCTAAAGAAAACGGTTCACTCCAGATCTAATCTACAGCGTTAGATCTAAATCCTATGGCCGTAGATCAAACGACCATACTCGGGCGGCGCTGATGGCTACTGGCGCCAGCGGCACTTCTGCCGGTGATGCTTCGGCGATTCCGGAGGGGACTAGGGGTAGTGCTATGGCTTACCAGCGTCGCACATATGCGAGGAAGCTCAAGGCGTGGTTAGCTTGGACAGGGGCATGTTGTTGCGGCCGTGGGAGCTCGTCGGAGTAGCTGCTGGCGTCGGGCTTTTGCAAACGGCGACGGAGGTGACGACCAAGGTCACCGTAGCGCAAACAAAAGACATCAGAACATGCACAAGGAAAAGGCGTACAATTTAGTCTGATCTAGGAGGCAAGGGGCGTGCAGACCTGGACGGAATTACTCGCCAATGTCGTGGACGGCGTCGGGTGTTCACGGTGCTTGATGTGGACGATGACCTGGGGAATTACAGGACGAACCAGAGGCACAGTTAGATGCGCAAGAGGGTGGCGAGTATAGCAGGGTCAACCAGAGGGGACGGGGTGGACAGAGCTCACCAGAATCGCTCGCCGAAGGCGCTCGGGCAGTGGCGGTGCAAGCCTAAATACGGGCAGCCTGGGGGCGATTGGGCGTGGGAGTTTGAGGGGAAATGGCCGTGGTGCAGAGAGGGTTAAGTAGCTGGTGAGGGGCGAGTGAATTATGCGCGCATCATCGAAAATTAAGCTCAAATCAAACGCGGCAGTGAAGGAAGAAACGGCGGCGACGACATGGTCTAGGGTGCGGGATTTGGGGACGATGACGACGTGGCATTTGGGGCCACTAGTCAGCGAGGGGGGGTACACGAGCGCGGGTGAGGGAAGGGGCAGTGGGAGAGTGGCCCATGTGGGCTTGTTGGGCCAGGAGTGGTGCTGGGCCGAAAAGGCATGAAGTGGTTTATTTTTTTCTCTTCTCCTTTTCTTTTTCTAAATTTATTTTCAGGAATGGTTTGAAACCCAATTTCAAATATGTTTGAATTCAAATCACTTCCAAATTTTTGTACTGTGATCCTAGCATCCAAAAGTGTGTCAAACACACCTGTTCACTCAAAAACCCTTTGGTCCTTTGAAAATAAAATTAAAACCATGCCCCATAATATAAATAAAGAGGCGTTAAATATGGTTTTATTTATGGTTTTGGTTTGAAAATTTTGTGCAAGACAAATATGCTATGATGACATGAATGCAATACATGGTCTTTGCATTTGATAAAATTTGGGATGTTACATATACTCTGATTTGTTCTTAATTCTAGATTTCATAGATGTTTCCCTTTCTTGAGGAGTATAAGAGAGATGTGTTTCATCTCTATGTTAGACATGATGCCAATATGAATGCTTATCATACACATATAGGAGTTTCCTGAATATTTATCATTGATGAATTATTTTATGATCACCACAACTTAAAAAGAGAGTAGACAAGTAAACCCATGAACCCCAGTCCAATTTTAATCATAAGAAACACCTTTCCATTGCAATTACTACATTTTATATTTTCTGCAATTTATTATTTCGAAAATACAAAAATACTTTTCCTACTTGCGATAACTCATAAAACCCCAAAAACAACTTTATCTTCACATATCTCATATAGTTTGCATTGTTTTATTTTATTTACTTTATTTATTTCAGTTTACTATATTTTATTTCACACACTAGTGGAAAAAGGGCTTCTAGTCCCGTTTTGCAAGGGCCTTTAGTTCCGGTTTTGCACCCGAGACTGCGAAATCGAGACTAAAGGCCTCTATTTCTAGTCCCGGTTTGTTACAACCCAGGACTAGAGGGCCACCGCATGGGCGTTTTTTGCTACAGGGGGATGAAGGACCTTTAGTCCCGGATCGTAATACACCCTGGACTAAAGATTTTTTTTATTATTATTTTTTTGAATTTTCTTATTTTTTCGAAAAAAAATTCAATTTTTTTCTTAAACTTTTGAATTGTTTGACTCGTAATCATCTCACTTGGAACATTTTTAGCACTAAGTATATTTAATCTTAGGTCAAATTACACTTGTGGTCAAACTTCCTATTCGGTCACCCATCCTAGCACTAATCCACCCTCAGCACGCTTAACTTCTCTGTTCCATCCGGATGTCCTTGCGTGAAGCCCTTTTGTACCTTGTTGTCAACACTATCATATCAATCCTATTAGCCCATATCAATATGCCATACATCTTTATTTGTTGAAACTATAAACAACTATTTTAGTAAACAACAATAAATAAGTAATAATAATATTTTAATATAATGAAAGTAAAAAACTAAATAAAATAATATTTTATTCATTTTTTGCCATTATTCATTTAATATGGTATACATAATATCTTTAAATCTGCAAATCGAAATTCGACAAATAATATATTCATTATTATCAGAAAAATGTGAGGAATGAAAATATGGAATAAAAACTTGCTAAATAAAAAAATAACTTTTTTCCCTTTTCAAATTTTAAAAATGTAAAAGAATCAGAAAAATGTGAGGAATCTATTATTTATAATTTTAAAAATATAAAATGTTAGGAATCCAAATAAGGCTGTTAAAATCAAACTCAAAAAAAATTTCCACACATTTTGATAGGTTGTACATTTTTTTCGACATCGTACGCAAAAGTTATAGCAATTTTATGTTGGCCGCGTCACACCCCTTTAGTCTAGGGCCGTATCATGGCCCGGGACTAAAGGGTGTTGCCCACGCCTGCACACCTTTAGTCCCGGACCGTATCACGATCCGGAACTAAAGGTCCGAAATGACCCGGGACTAGAGTTTTCTCGGTCTCCTGGCCACTAAAAACGGTACGAACCGGGACTAGTGCTCATACTAGTCCCGGCCGATAATAAATCGGGACCAGTATCAGACTCTAAATCAAACCGAAGCCTCTTTTTCTACTAGTGACATTACTAATGTGAAACCTTGTGCTTGACAACCACTTGGTGGAGTTGGGGACACAAGAAAAAATATTTTGCTTTATAGGTTGCTTGACAAGGAGAAGGCGAATAACTTCTAAGCTAGTTCTCCGAGAGTTCGATTTAAACCCTCGAATCACCCTTGTGGGGAAACGAAGCTTGCTACAACACTTTGCACTTGCAGTTCCAACGAAAAGTGGTCACGATTGTTGCCATCAACGGGTAGGGTATGAGTATTACCCATGGGTATAAAAGTGTGCCCATACTCTTACCATGCGGGTACAGTACCCGTGGGTAAAATTGTCATCCTTAATCTCTAGGATTTGACACAAATTGACTCAACTTTCTTACAACAAAGGATATGCCAGGCCTTGTAGTGCTGGCTAAATACGTAAGCAAGTTAATAATCTCATAATATCTCAGTTGATCTTTAGCATCCTTAGGATATCCCTGATTGTTTTGGACCAACGTGCTAGGATCATATGGTGTAGGAGAAGATCTACAGCCGCTATACCCAAAACGACTCAGGATCTTTTCCACATAGTGAGACTGAAGCAGTGTTATCCCACCATCATCTTCTTTCAGCAGCTTGATGTTCAAGATCACATCAGCCAATCCTAGATCTTTCATCTCAAAGCGACGAGATAGAAAGTCTTCGACCTCATTGATAACATTAGGATTAGTCCTGAATATCAGCATATCATCAACATACAGACATAAGATGACTCCCTCGCCCCCACCATGGCGATAGTACACACACTTGTCAGCTTCGTTTACAACAAAACCTTCAGCAGTTAAAGTTATTTGAAACTTATCATGCCACTTTTTAGGTGCTTGCTTAAGACCATACAAAGACTTCAGAAACTTGCACACATTTCCTTCTTGACCATCTACCACGAATCCATCCGGCTGATCCATATAAATTTCCCATCTAACTTTCTAAAATGGATCGTATGGGCAACTAGAGGGGGTTGAATAGCTGCTACTCATTTTTTAGTTCTTTTTCACTTTTAGGTTTGACACAAAGTAAATTCTCTAGATATGCAACTAAGAGAGTTTCCCTATATGCAACCCTAGCTACTAAGCACGTAAAGTGAGGAGCGAGGAAACCGTAGTGGAGCACGTGGAGACATAGGGATTTGTTTTATCGCAGTTCCTTCCTTGTTAAGGGAAGTACATCTGTGTTGGAGGGGTGGGAGGTTCTAAGACCACCACACCACAATAGGACTCACCCTATTCTCCGATAGATCTCGCTATGAAACGCCTGATCCACCTTCTCCACTATTGGTACCCTTCGAGGCGGGAACTGGTGCCCTTACAACTATAGTGGGGCACACATCCACAACCAAATTGGAGGCTCCCGTAATGACAACAAGTTGTCACAATAACAAGGATTATCAATATAATCAACACAAGGATCTAGATATTTGCAAGAAATACTAGATCGAAGATTCTACAAATGAATGGAGAGGAGATGAAGTGCTTGATTGTAGTTGATGAATATCGATCCCTCCTCCTTCGATTCCCCAAGGAACGGGGCCTTTGGGTGGATGAAGGTGGAGATCTCTTGGATGGAACTTGAGGAGCAGATCTTGTTTTTTTCGAATGAACCAAGAGTTCTGGAAGGAGGGGGATGATGGGTTTAAATACCCATGCCCAGAACTGGCCGTCGGAGAAGTTTGGGGGAGGATTATCCGCCCCCCACTAGGGGTGGACTATCCTCTCTGGGGGAAAATCCGCCCCTGGACAGGAAGTCCGGGAGAAAATCCGCCCCACACATAGTGGGTCACGTCGAGCTTGACTTGGTGGAAATCCTCGAGGGGGCGGATTATCCGCCCCCTTCAAGGGGCGGACTATCCGCCCCTGGGAAAGATCCGCCCCAGAGATGGAAAGTACGGGGGATATTCCGCCCCCATATAGATTGACGCGCCTTGACGGCCTTTGCAAAATTCTTGTGGGGGCGGACTATCTAGCCCCCATGAGGGGCAGATTATCCTGCCTGGGCAAAAACTCCGTCCGTGGACGGAAAATCCGGGGGATATTCCGGCCCCCATATAGTAGGTTGCGCCATTGCGCCCTTTTTAGAATGGGGAGGGGCGGATTATCCAGACCCTGGTAGGGGCGGATTATCCACCCATCAAAATCACTTTAAAGCTCCTTTTCAAGGTAAAGATCTGCAGCACTTCAACACACATTAAATAATCCTTGGTATTGTTATCTAACACACAAAACACTAGGGATCATGAAATGTTCTTTCAATCTCCCCCTTTTTGGTGTTAGATGACAATACTAGGATTTGCAATGAAACCTACTAACAACATCTTCAAGAAATGAAACAGGCTCCCCCTATATGTGTGCATATTAATAATTTGCATTTGAATACAAATGCACACACTAAAGAGCAAAACATTGACAACTATAACAAGGATGAGTTAGGAAATATAAGTCATACCACCGGGATGTGAAATAGCCAATGTGAACAATGAGAATATTAGGCCTCGAACACATCCCACCATATTGATGAAATCAATAGATAACTCCATAATTCCATATGACATTAAGATAATTCCATATGACATCAAGATAATTCCATACTCCACAGATAAATCCAGAATTCCATATGGATAGTTCCACAAGATAAATCCAGAATTCCAGAATTCCACACAAGTTCACAAATAGTACCACACACGACATAGTCTCATACAAACCAAGCACAAATAAGTTCAACACGAAAAGGGCACAAACAACCGATGGAGAAATCAAATGATAAAGAAGCAAATGCTTGCGCCCAACCTATGCAAATCCTAGACCTAATAGAACTACTTCTCCCCCTTTGGCATCGAAACGCCAAAAAGGAAGAAGAGCGATGTTAGCACTCCAGAAGATCACTCCTCCTCGTCCTTGTCCTTGTCATAGTCATCCCCATCTCCTTCCTCTTCAACATACTCATCATCATAATCAACTGGAGGAGTAGGCGCCCTAGGCGGTGCAGGAAACAGGTGACTCTCGAGCTCGCCATAATTGATCCCTGAGGTATTCCACTGAGAATACGGTTACGGCGCTATAGGAGGTGGTGGATGGCTAGACGCCCCAGAAACATGGTGGAGAATGAGCGGCTAGGTGTGGGCCATCTCATGGCTCCTCCTGTAGGCATCATACTGGCCCTTCTGAGTGTCGACGCCCATGCAAAGGATATGCCGCTGAAACCAGTTGAGCGCTTGACCTCACGTGCCATTGGGGACTCTGTAGGCCGGCGACCACTAGCCCGTGCATCACTCATGAAGGACTCGGGGGCAGTGGAAGGGTGAGAGGTCTTATGTGCCTTATTGTAGATCTTCTTGGGCTTGTGGATGCCATCCAAACCAGTACCAAAATCCTCATGTGGCAGCATGTGCTTGATGAGCATCATAATGTAGGGAGCATATGGGATGGAGAGCCGGTTGAACATAGCATCAGTCGTCTCATGAAAAATATAATCCATAACATCCAAATTGTAGCCTGTAGCTGATCTAGAATTGGTGGCACACTCATGTGCAAACGGAAGAAAAGGAACCAAGTGACCACAAATCCTATCATTGTTGCCCCCAATTGGAGAGATGATGTTTCGGAACAAGCCAACAACATCGGCATACAAAGGAGAAAGACCAACAAAGGTACCAGCAACACCATCAGGCGTCAGGCAAGGACCAAGAATAGTGTCCTTCGATGGCTTGATAGGAGAAATGATGCGGTGGACAGAAGCTGTGTCACGCCCATGAAAGGCATACCCAAGAACCTGACCAAAAGTACAGAAGTCTAACTGAATCATAGTGGTCTCGGTCATCCACTTCATGGTGCGAAGCTCATCTCCGCAAATCACAAGGACAGAGAAAAACTGCTTCACATAAGAGGAATCATAGTGGCACTAAAGTGCCATAAGGTGATGCAGCCCCATCTTACCAGTCACATCCAAGGCCTCACGAAGTCTTGCCTTGTTTTGAGCCTTAGTCAAATTCAGAGGATGCATAGGGCGTATCTTGAGAGTAGCATAAACATCATCATGAATGGACCAAAAGTGAGAGCACCAAAACATGGGATCCTCCTAAGGACCATCATTGTCAACCTCGGCATAATAATCAATGTGGCGAATGGAGGAGTACTCAATGTTGTCTATGGTCTTGTAGTTGGGTCGGGACTGCTTGCCCTTTCCCTTGCGAGAGGTAACCCTCTTGGCTTTCCTTGCTTCCTCGGCCATCCGTTCAGACTCTCTTGCCAACCTTTGGATCTCAGTCTCATCAACAAGCTTACCCTCTGTGTTGGGCCTAATATAATGGTCACATGGACGATGCTTGTAGGTCTTAGTAGCACTGTAACCACCTGTGAAAAGCAAGGGATAGGTAGCATGGGGATAAGCACACACACACACACAAGTCCAAGAGGAATATTAGATATGGTAGGAAAAACAATCCTGGTCCAATGATGCGCACTATGAAAATCTGAGACAAACCAGAACATGCAGTGAACCTCCAGGCCGGATTATTCGGCCCTGGCAGGGGCGGATAATCCGCCCCCAAATTTTTTTTTTGTTTCGTCCCAAATTCACCATTACAACATAGATCGGGCACTAGGTTGCAATACTACGGAATCTAATAAGCAAGGAAACACATAGCATCTTCTACAACGAGTTTTCCACCAACAACAATGATTTACATACAAAGGAGGTGGATGAGGGCGTTACCCTCACTCATTGGAGGAAAAGCTCGGAGGAGAAGGTACCTGGAGGCGTTTGGAAGAAGATTCGGGGGGAGCCCGGAGAATCCGGTGGTCGAATCGACTCCGGGGAGGGGCGGAGGCCCTGGCGGCGGCTTGGGGCAGGACACGGGTTGGGGGAGGACTGGCTACTCTGTTTGATCACTTCCTCCTTGATCCTAGTCCTTAAAGGACTGATTCACCCGGGGCAGATTATCTGGCCCTCACTTGGGGCGGATAGCCCCCTCTGAATTTTTTGTTATCACAGAATCAGGCTAGAGGACCCCTTGCAAAACCCCTCGCAAGTATACAAAGTACTTGTGTGCAAGAATAGATGGTTCAAAGAGGGAAAAGGCTTGTGTTTAGAGCAACAAACTGAGATTGTACTACACACCCAAAATTGCAAGAACAAATCAACTAAAAGCCAAGATTGGGTGTGTTTTCCATAAGAACAAGAGATATGCAAGAAAATCCAAAAAGAGACAATTGAAACCAAATCTTCTCAAGGAAGAGGGCGGTGGCCGAATCCACCATGTTGGAGCGCATGGCATGACACCGCGAAGATGTATCTTGAGTTCAAAACCAATGCTCATCGATGACCCACATATCACAAAATGATATTAAGGGAAATGAATTTTATTGCTTTAGGAATTATGGGGGGAGGGTTAGCCCAATCAATTAGGACCACACTCCCCCTATGTCTATGCCCACATCTAAACCAAATACATGAGGAAGTGCAAGTGAGTATGCAAGGGTAGTCAAGCCAAGCTCCTTGAATCTATGATATTTAGCTCATTCCTCACATAACAAAACCTTGCTTCATCAAGTGGCTTCGTGAAAATATCAGAAAGTTGGTTCTTCGTGCTCACAAAATATAGCGAAATATCTCCACGAGCAATAGGATCCTGAATGAAATGATTCTGAATCTCAATATGTTTTGTCCTTGTATGCTGCACCGGATTGTAAGAAATTTTAATAGCACTTTCATTGTCGCATAAAAGAGGCACTTTGTCACAATTGACACCATATTCCTTTAAAGTTTGCCGCATCCATAATAATTGTGTACAAGCACTTGCAGCAGCAACATATTCAGCATCGGCGGTTGAGAGTGATATGCAATTTTGTTTCTTCAAAGACCAATACAATAGGGACCTGCCCAAGAATTGACATGCACCAAAAGTTTATTTTCGATCATCCTTGTCACCAGCCCAATCTGAATTAGTGTAACCACATAGAGAGAAGCTAGAGCCTTTGGGATACCATAAACCAAAATTTGGGGAATGAACCAAATATCTGAAGATTCTCTTGACCTCCACTAAGTGGCTTTCTTTAGGAGCATCTTGGTACCTTTCACACACTCCTACACTCATCACAATATCGGTTCTAGATGCGCAAAGGTAAAGGAGAGAGCCGATCATGGATCGGTATACCTTTTGGTCCACATCTTTACCCTTTAGATTCAGCTCAATATGACATTTAGTTTGCATTGGAGTAGCAACGCCATTGAGATCCGTCATCTTGAACCTCTTGAGCATGTATTGGATGTATTTAGCTTGATTAATGAAGTTTCCCTCTCTAAGTTGCTTGATCTCGAATCCAAGAAAGAACCTTAATTCTCCCATCATAAACATCTCAAACCTGTCAGTCATAAGCTTTGAAAATTCAACGTTAAAAGCTTCGTTAGTAGAGCCAAAAATAATATCGTCTACATATAGTTGGCATACAAAAAGCTCCCTATTAACCTTATTAGTAAAAAGAGTGGGATCGATTTGCCCAACTTCGAATCCACGGTCTAACAAAAGCTCTTTAAGGTGCTCCTACCACGCACGTGGGGCTTGTTTAAGGCCATAGAGCGCCTTATCAAGTTTGTAAACATGGTTCGGAAATTTGGGATCCTCAAATCCCGGGGGTTGCTTGACGTATACCAACTCATATAGAGGACCATTAATAAAAGCACTCTTAACATCCATTTGCTATAATTTAAAATTATGATGAGCAACATAAGTAAGAAGGATACAGATGGACTCAAGGCGAGCCACAGGAGCATAGGTTTCGCTGAAATCAATGCCTTCCACTTGAGAGAATCCTTGAGCCACCAGCCTTGCCTTATTCCTTACAACAATTCCATTTTCATCTTGCTTGTTCTTGAAAATCCACTTTGTGCCGATAACATTGCGACACTCTTTGGGTTTCTCTACGAGCTTCCAAACTTTGTTGCATTCGAAGTTATTCAGTTCTTCGTGCATTGCAAACACCCAATCAGGATCTTCAAGAGAATCAAAGACCTTTTTTTTGGTTCAACCATTGATATATGTGCTTGATGATCACAGAAGCTAGCAAGTTCTCTTCTAGTAGACACTCCTCTTGTTAGATAACCTATAACCTTGTCAAGAGAGTGGCCCCTTAACTCAAGATTCCGATCAGCGCAAGCTTTGCGACAAGCTTCAATTTCCTTATTGTTTCTTGTAGGAGTTTATTCAACATTTGGATCCTTGTCTTGGCCACTACCATGTCCTTGATCTTGGTCAGAACTTATAACAGGGGACTGTTGCTGTTCTGGATCTTCAGGGCCGAACAATCCGCCCCTAGGAGGGGTTTGTAATCTGGCCTGGGAGATGAAGCTACAATTTCTTCTTCCTGAAGGTCACTGACAGAACTTGGAGTGCTAGGGCCGGATAATCCGCCCCTTGGGCCGGAGAATCCGGCCTGGGATTTTCTGAACTTTCCTGCTCTTCTTGATTTCCCCTGGAGCGAGTTGGAGTGCCAGGGGCAGATAGTCTGCCCCTTGGAGGGGGCGGTAGTCCGTCCTGGGACTACCATTTTGCCTAGAAGACTAATGATATTCATGAGGTTGTGGTGTTGGTGCAGAAGTTTCTCCAACAGTAGGGGCTTGTTGATCTTGTGTAGATGAGGGCTCCACTTGAGTGGAGCATTGTCCTTCCCAATCCACCACAAGGGGTTCCTCAATGGGGCGGAAAAATCCCACGCCCATTCTTCTTATGGCATCTTGGGGTATTTAAACATCTGCATCACAAATATCAACTTGCCCCACATGGGAGCCATCATTTTCATCGAATTCCACACTACAAGATTCTACAACAATTCTAGAGAGCTTGTTGTAGACTCTATAAGTGTGGGATTTGGCACCATAACCAAAAAAATACCTTCTAAAGCCTTAGACTCAAATTTAGACAAGCGAACTCCTTTGATGAGAAAGAAACACTTACAACCGAATACCCGGAAATATGATATGTTGCGCTTGTTACCGGTAAGTATTTCATAAGATGTTTTGTCCAAAATCTTGCAGAGGTAGAGCCGATTTGATGAGTGACAAGCGGTAGATATGGCTTCGAACCAAAAGTTGTATGATGACTTGAATTCAGCCAACATTGATCTAGCCATATCCATCAAAGTGCGGTTCTTCCTCTCGGCTACACCATTTTGTTGAGGGGTGTACGTAGCGGACATTGTGTTGACGTTGAACCTCATTAGCGAAGTCAAAGACAGTGAAAGGACATTTACTATCATAATCACTTTTTGTGTTCGTTAACAACAAGTAGAGCATTTTATAGTATGGTATTGTCTATAGGTTGATATAATGCAAAGTGAAAAGGACCCTTGACCTACGGAACTTTCCCTACAATATTTACATGTTCCTGGGAATTCCAGACCGGAGTCTCCAGTCTTGTCGTTGTTATGGAAACGGTAGTGCCTAAGCAGGCTACTTCATGGTGCGGGAGAGAACAGGGAAGCGAGCGATGGCGTCCGCAGGCGGCATTGGGCACAAGCATGCGCTGGGGACACAAGAAGTACCCAGGTTCGGGGACCTCGTGGTGAGGTAACACCCCTACTCCTACCGATCTGACTATCTGGATGAACACACAGGGCTACAATTGCTCCTTGAGTTGTATCTGTCTCTAGCTATAAGGAGTGACCAACCCTTGCTGTGTTGCCCCTACCACCCCTTATATAGGCCGAGGCGGCATGGGAAACGACGTGTCCGACTGGCGGGTCCCACAGGCGGGCCCCAGTCGGCTACATCATCTATAGTATCCGGCATGGCGGGCGCATATCCACAGTGATAGTCAAGCCGCCATCGTGGGCTGCAGTGGCTGCCGTGCGGGTAGTTGCGCACAGTACTACCTACTGAACACTGTTACATCCGAAATTGCCAAAGTCCATGGTATGGGCCGAGTGTCTGGGTCTTCTCCCTGTCTTGTCCGATGTCCTGAGCGTACTGTGTACTATGCTCTGCGTCATCTTGTACCCTGTCTGTCTTGAGTGGCCGGCTAGGTCGCTCTAGCCGAGTGTCCGGGTGGTCGGATCCATCCGGCTAAACGTCTGACCTTGTCTATCTTATCCAGCTAATGGTTCTACCGGCTTGTTATTGACTTGTCTCGCTTTTTCCGGCTGGCATGATCCAGCCGGCTAGGTGCCTTTGGGGATGCTTTTTATCTGGATGACTGGTTTGCTAGCTTGCTCTGTGTCTGGCCTTCTTTCTGATCTATCTTTGAGTTTTTACGTCCGACTGGGCCAGCCGGCTGGCAGTTATATTGCCCCTGTATCTTCTCCGGTTAGCCTACCTGGGGTGATCCCCCCGACAGGCCTGGCTAGACCAGAGTCTATGGTGTGGTCCGGAGTTTCCCTAGGAATCCCCGGAGGAGGCTCCAGATTTCTGCCTGGGACAGTCTGATAGGGGGTCCGGAGCAAGGTTCAGAGACTGACTAGAGTCTCCGGTCCAAGCCTCAGGCCGGAGTCTCTGGTCCACTTGGCTCATAGAAGGGCTGGGACATTCTGTATGCTGGTCCAGAGGCTGGTCTGAAGATGGGCCGGAATCTGCGGTGTAGACCGGAGTCTCCAGTGTGCAGGCCGGAGTCTCCGGTCTAACTTTTCTCCAATGGTCAGAAAATGGTTTAGTGGAGTGAAGGGCTATAAATAGAGGACCTTATCCCCTTCCTCCATCTGCTCGACCCACTAAAGAACACCATCCCCATTAGAGCCACCAAATCAAAAATATCTTTTCATCCAACCATCCAAAGTCATTGATCTTTGGAGAATTGAAGGAGGAGGCCTTGATCTACAGCTTCACCAAGAGAGATCTTCATTTCCCCTCATTCACTTGAGGGCCCCCATGTTGTAGTGTTTCTTTGGAAACCCTAGCTTTTGTTTGGTTCTTACAAGCTTGTCTTTGATTGTTTGACACCGTGCTTGTATTTGGGAGCCTCCAATTAAGTTGTGGATGTGTGCCCTGAACTTGTTGTAAAGGTGTCACTTCCACTTTGAAGGTTGCCGATATAGTGGAAGAGGTGAATCGAACCCTTTGGGGTGAGGTTCATCAGAGAACAAGGGAGGACTCTCGTGGTGTTGGTGGTTTGAAACCACCCCCTCTCCAAACATAGACGTACTTCCCCTCAAAAGGAAGAAACTACAGGAAACAAATCCTTGTGTCTCCGTGTCCTCCACTTTGGTTACTTATATCCTTTACCGCACTTTACTTTACTTGTTCTTGCTTAGTTTTGTGCTAGTTGGTTATAGGTTGACATATAGGTAAATTCACCTTAGTTGCATAATCTAGAGAATTTACCTTTCTTGTCAAAACCTAATTTGAAAAATAAGAAAATTTGAAGTAGCACCTATTCCCCCCCTCTAGGTGCCCATACGATCATTTATATTGGTATTAGAGCCTCGGCTCTTTATTCGGGCTTTACCGCCTAAGAGTATATGGGTAGCAACTTAGGGGAAGGTGATGGTGATCCTACCAACTCGTGACCATGGAGGATCTCAATATCTTGTACGGTTAGCCTACCCGGGGGTGATCCCCCCAACACTAGCCCCTGAGCGCGCGTAGATTCTGCCCTTAGGCAAAATGTGCGCGGGCTCAAAAATATAGTTTGAATTTTCCCGATTGAGTTTTGGCGGTTGAGCTGCTCAGTTGCGTCATTGCTGGCGTCAGCCACGGCGTAATGATGACCGCGGAGACGTGCGCCGAGGGGTCGCGTCAGGTGCCGCCTTGGGAACCGCTGCCAGCGCCTCGCCTCCCACGCCTAGGATCCTCTGTGCCACTCGCGCTAGCGCAGTTGATCCGGCCCCTGGTGGGGCTATGGGGCGCTGACATGTGGCGAGCTGGCGGTTTGCCTCCCTGGTCCCTTTAAGTAGCGCCCACGGTGCCCCGCTACCCTGACTTACCATTTGCCCTGCTTCTTCTCGTTCTCGACATCGCGCATCCCTGCCTCTTGCCGTTATTTCACGCCCGCGCCGCCGACGAGCTCGCACCACCTCCGCTCCACCGGCGCCGCTTGCTCTTTTCTTTCCGGAGCGATGGGACACCATCACTCCTCCGCCGCTCCCTCTTTTCCTTCCCATGTTCCTCTTTCTTCTCCGACGCGCTCCGCCATCGTCGAAATGCCTTAGAGCCGCGGCGCATGGTGCAGCTCCTCCGTCACGGAGGCGTCAAGAAGTACCGGCGGTCGCGCCTCCTGCTGACCGCTGGCGAGGTCGGGGTGCGCCTCGCCCCGGCTGGCGAAATCTCGCCGGCTCCGCAAGCCGGTGAGTGTGTCATCTTTCAGGAGCATCTCGCGTGTGGCCTGGCCTTCCTGGCCAGCGCCTTCCTTCTTTCCTTACTCGCCCTATTCGATCTCCGCCTCCACCACCTCGGCCCGAATGCAATCGGCATTCTGGCCCACTTCGTAGCATTCTGCGAGTGCTACCTCGGGATCTAACCGGATCTCGGGCTCTTTTGCCGGCTCTTTCTCATCCGGCCGCAGGTGCAGTACGCCAAGGGGCCGCTCGTGCCCTGCGGCGACGCCTCCATCTACTCCCGCGCCTAGACCTTCTACACCAAATTCCGGCTGCACGACATAGCCAAGCTATGGCAGCAAACATACTTCTATGTTCGGAATTTGGGCTCCGACGACCACCTCAACCTCCCGGCCTTCCAGGACACGGAGTTCAGCCGCACGAACTGGGAGCAGAAGAAATTCGGCTCCAAGCCCGAGTCAGAGGAGCTACTACGCTGGATGAGGGCGCTGGTCACGACCGTCTTGACTGGTGTCGACGTGACGCTTAGCTGGGCCAGTCGGCTGCTGATGCCCCTCCAACAGTGAGCACACAAGATGTGCTACTACTCCGGGCGCCTCGACCCGACCCGGCTCTCCAGCCGTGATCCCTCCTTCGCTAACCTCTACGAGTGGGTGTGGATGATCAACAAGGAGAAGATCAAGACCGATTGGCGCTTTGGTCTGCCTCTCTACACCCGCGAGAACCGCGCTCCCGGGGTGAGTGTGACTTGACCTCCTTTCTTGCCTTTTCTATTGTCCTTGCTTCGTCCAGCATCACTACTTGATCCGTTCTTGACTTACTTTTTCCTTGCATACCTTCCCCTGCATCATCCGGGAGGAGGGTGAGGAGCCTCTCCAGGTCTTCACTGCCGACCTTCTTGAGCCACGGTCACGTCGGACTGGCAGCAAGGGCTCGGACGGCAAGGAGGGCTTCTTCCCCAGCCGGACCAACGAGGCGGTGGAGGACCCGCACGGCCCCGCGCCCGAGGAGAGTGATGGCACCACGCCGCACAAGCCGGCGCAGAAACGTGCCGGCAAAGGTACCTCGAGTAGCACTCCCGCCCCTGAAGATCTGGCTGCGAAGCGCAGTCAGGTGGGGGTTCCTCCGTGCCCCGTCCGAGCCGGAGGTGGCCGGAAGAGAGCCGCGCCCGTGGTGCAAGGGTAAGTTTGCTGATCATTCGTCTTACTTTTGTTGCACTTGCTTTTGCTCTGGTCCCTGCCTTGACCTTGCTCTTCCTTTGTAGCTCGATTCTTTCCTTCGTCGCGAGCCCGGATCATAGCGCGCCTTCCTCGATGCCTCGCGACCCTCTGACCCAGACGGATTCCCCCTCAATGGCCGCTCGGCCTCCCACAAATGAGATATTGGCCCCGCTAGAGCATGCGGTCATGGCCCAGCCGACTCATGTCGCGCCTGTGTGCGCGACGAGTCAAGCGAACGCGACTTCCAGCCTGGGTGGGGGCTCATCAGCCGGTGCGGGATGATCGCACGACGGCAAGGAGATGGTGGTGGTGGAGGATGTCGACTCCGACGAGGAGGCGACAATGCAGTGGCTGGCTGCGGCTCGCGACGCTCCGGCTTCCCTAGCCGGCCCCCTGGCGCCACTCCCCATGGAGGTGTGGCCGTCCCTGCAAGCCCTCGAGGGGAACCTCGAGGACGGGCTCAAGGAATGCCGGCAGCTCCAGGTGACATTGGCCAGTGCCAACCAGACTGCCGCAGAGCAACTAGCGACATCCCGGGGGACCGTGCGGAGTAAGTTTCCGTCTTGCTCCTTGTCTTTTTTTGTCTGTCCGGCTACATTTTCACTTGATTTTCCTCTTGTCTTGGCGCAGCCATCCTTGTTTGCGCTCAGCGCAAGGTCGACCGGCTGATGCGCTCCAACGCACGGCTCAGCCGAGACAACTCCACGCTCCGGCTGCAAAACAAGGAGTGGCACTCCCGGGTGAACCAGCTGGAGGCCACCCTGAAGGAGCACAATGAGGCCCTCACCAACCGGGCCACTACCTTCGATCTCCTGGATAAGGAGGTCACCCGGCTAAAGGAGCACACCGATTTCCTAGACGAGAAGCTGATGAACATCGGCCATGTCGCCAAGGGTGAGTCCGACTGTCTTTTATTTTTGTTTCATCCGACTGTTTCTTCCGGATTTCCTTTTTGACTTCCCCCTCTGATCAAAAAAGGCTTCTAAGTGCAAGTAGATGCTCTTGCCTATGACCGGTGTAGCAGGCCGTGCCGGGTGAGAAGGCCAGCGTTCGGGATCTGGTGGCGCAACTCGGGGACGATGCCGCCAATCTTAGAAAGGACGGTGCCGGCATCCACGGCCTCATATTCCTAGGGGAGCTCCTGCCGGAGACCATGGGCGCCCTGGCTATCAATCTGGGCGACGCGCCGAACGCCATCGACCGGCTCCGTGACCTTGCTGCTTGCGTCGGCTCCGAGATGGCCTTGGCGCTGATGCTGGTGGATGGCTTCTGAGCCAGCGCAGATCTTCCCACCGTGCACCAGGCTAACCCCAGACTCCGCTCTGCCACCATCACGATTGCCGGCTATGCCTACATCGATGAGGTGCTGAAGGAGAGAGACACGAGCGCGGGGCCAGAAGGCGGGGCAGAGGCATCCTCCTAGTCGAGGGGAGTCTCGGCTCACCCCCACGGAAAGGGCCTGGCAGCATGAAGAAGAAGACCCTAGGATGTTGGGCGGAATTGTAAATTATTTTGCCTTTGGATCTGTACTTGTGCTTGGAAACTTTGGATCTGCGGGGGCTTCGTCCCCTGCCGTTTGATTAACCGTTTGACCGGGTTTTTCCTTCGTTCACCCGCTTACTATTGTGTCTTGTCTGGCTTGCTTTTCCGACTGGTCCATTCCAGCCGGTTTTATCTTGCTTTCTGACTTGCCTGACCGCGAGCCACCATGTTTTCCTTTTTCGATCTTGCGCTTCTGTCTTGCTCTAGCCGGCTAGCACGCCCACTAGCTGGACACTACATTCTTACTTGGTCAGAACGGGGGAACCTGCACCCCGATCCAGCTATACTACCTGGCCGTATTTTGGGCCTTTTTTTGTAACATCCCAAAAATATTAAACTTAAATCATCAAACTTTAATCTTCAAATTTAGGGTTAACAAAAACTTTTCCAATTAAAAATATGAAAGCATTCATATGTGTGTGTATTAAAATTTGGATTCTTTTGAATTTCCATGGTTCTGTGTTTCTTTGCTTGTAAAATGATTCTTAGGTGAAATAAACATCATCTAAACAATCCCCAAACTTTTCCCAAAGACAAACAAGTCAAAACAAACAAATTAAGTGAATGGTCACTTTGGCCAATTTAACTCCCATGCCTACTTTGGCTATCTCTAACTTTCAGAACTTAATAGAAACATGTATGGATCTTTGCACCCATTGATAGTACTCATAACAAGGAACCAAGGCCCACTTTGTGATCATCCAAAAACATTGAAATGCATAGTTTAAATGACAGTTTAAAATTGAATCTATTTCATATGGAAAGATCCCACTATTTCAAAAACCACTCAAACAAGCTCAATTTTCAAAACCCAAGCATCCAAAGAATCCTCAACACATGCCTAGCACACCCACCAAAAATCTTTTCAAAATTCAAAACTCAAGTTCTTGCGGCCATTTCATCAAAGACTTGGAGACAACAAATCAAACTGGCCAAACTTCACTGTTTTGAGTAGTAATTTGGCTAAGCATTGTTCACCATTGATCACACCTGTCTCCCCCAGTGCCAACCAGTGCCTTGACCACCCCTAGCCCCTACCCTTTGCACTATGCCGTGCCAACCTGAAGGAACCTTTGCCAGCCGACCATGGCTAGCTAGCCAGAGCAAGCACCAAGCCTAAACACCATGTCTAGGACACATGCCACCATCCACCGCCACCCCCTATCTAGCGCTCGAACCCTGCCAGCCACTGGACCACACGCCTAAGCCATGCCAAGCTTGTCTGAGAGCATTCCGAGAGTGCACCAGAGCGCCACCCTCGACACGCGCCCACAGACCACGCGCCGCCCTTGCTGCGTGCACGCGTGATCACCACCGCCCCAGCAACCCCGCAGACACCCCCGTTAGCCGCCCCATGCCTCACAGCCACCGCTCGCCGTCGAAGACGCCGCCTCTGCCGCACAGAGCACTGCACGTTCCTGACCAATTTCCACCACCCCTACAAGCGCATTTAAGCTCTAGAGCATCGCCAGGAGACCACCCGTCGATCGCCAACCTCGGCCATTCCTCTAGCCGCCCGTAGCCATGTCGCCACCATCGCCCGCCCATCCCTCTCGGTCTCGCCATCGGGCCTATAAAAGGAGACGACCCCCGCTCGAATTCTTCACACCTTCTCACTCCCCTCACCTCACTGATCGTTCCACCCCTTAGCTGGAGCAAGGCGAGAAGCGCATCGCTGAAATTTGGTCGGAGCTCGCCGCTGCAGAGGAGAAGAGGAGCCGTTGATTTCGACCACCCCCAGAGCTGCGTCGACCACCCCTAAGTTCGCCGTTGTCGACTTCGTCGTTTGACCGCCTTGCCATCGTCACTGGAGCCCCGGTATGCCCCCTATGCACCCCCACTGACCCGCTAGGGTTCGAGCTCGCCGGTGACCTGTTCATCGTCGACGACGACCCTCAGCCGTCGATCTTCATTCTAATCCAACACACCACATCGCCCTGTACCGCTTCGCGATTAAAGAGCCACTGACCAGTAGACCCCCCTATCAGATGCGCCCCGCACTGCGCAGTGACACTGGACCGGCCCAATAACCCTTCCCGTGCAGCCCACTCGTTTGAATTTAGCTTTTTCTATTTATATTCAAACTCAGTTTTGTACCTAGTTTCAAAAATCAACCCAGCTCGATTCAGTGAACCAAATTGAATGAAACCAATTTTTTTAGAAAGGTATTGAAATGCTTAATCCACGCCTGTTGGATTCAAATCATTTGGATCTATAGATCAACCTTGGTAAAAATAACAAGTTAGAAGCTTTTCTACATTCAAACATTTTTCAAATTTCAACCATAATAGCTTTTGAGTTGATTCCAACTCTCAAAAATCACATTTGATCATACCTTTCAGAATATATAAAAACATATGGGTTTACTTACAGAAATAATGTTCAAGTAATAAAAGAATGCCACATAGGCATTTCTAGTCACTTATTTTTATTTAAAATAAAAGGTTAAATCTTATTAAATTGTGACACAACTTTAAATCACATTCCCATGTACTGAAATATGTGGTGATGACATGTGTCAACATGATCCCATGTTTGGTTTGGAGAATATTAAATATTAAGTAGTTTTTCAATGAGTAGAAATTACTTTTCTAAAAATAAATAAATAAGATAAAAGGTTTAATCTTGTAATATTAGTGATGATGCTAGATCATCTATAGAACCCTTGTGTGTGATGATTGAAAGTAGTTAAGTATTGTTTGGTGATTGTGTACCTCATATTTATTTATAGACGCTAGTACCGACCAAGGATACGAGGAGGAAGGAGGATACTACGAAGAAGAAGCCGAGGAGAACTTCAACCACTGCTCTGCACAAGGCAAGCTAACACTTGCAAGATACTCTACTTTAGCAAGCCTTACTAATCAAGTTGACCTATGCAAGCTAATACTTGCTTGTTACCATGCCAACTATATGCCTTAAGCATATATGATCATACTCACTTGATAACCCAATCCTAGTTTTACTTGCAAGCCTTCTACTTTATTTCTTTATCAAAGATATTACTTAGAGTCTACTTAAGTGACTTGTCGATTCTAGGAAGATAATTGAAGGTTGCATAAAGAGCATTAAATTTTGCCTAAGCTAGATAATCTTGATGTCATCCTAAGGCATGAGATTGAACCTAGTTAAACTACACTTGTTTACCACCCCTCATTAGTACTCACCCCCACCTATAGATGCTAGTGCTAAGTATAAAACTTGATCAACTTTAGATGGGAATACTTGGTGTAAAATGGTTATGAAAACCTTAGAATGATGAGTCATTCTACTGAGATGTTTTGACATGTGTTTCCGAACACCAGATGATTTTGGTGATGAAAATGTTGAGGCATGAGCATTAGCCCTTTATAAAACTGATGGTTATCTGGATGCGATACCATTCCAATTTTACTGTACAAGCACAATACCCAAAAACTGGGTAGGGCTTGACTGGAAACTTATATACTTTAGTATGGGTTTCCTCATGGCCAAGGTCTGAGTTGAGGCTACCTTGTGAAAATTGTCCACCTGTGCAGTACCCAAGATGACAGTTGGTCATGGTTGGGAGGCCAAACTCACAGGAGAGGTGCCTATACTAGAGCGTGTAATTGAAAGGTTAGGATTGATTATCCGCATACTGAGTATGGTGAATTCAGGATTTGTTCCTGATTGATGTATCGAATGTTGTGGTGAAAGTGTACAATCTCTCCAGAGTATCAAACTATTCGAATAGCCGCGTCCGCGGTTATGGACAGTTGGAGTGGCCATACTGTTTCCCCCGTCAGATGTTTTCAAAATGACTTATGAAATGAATTGAGATTTTGACTTGACCACAACAAAGTTGTGATATGAAATTCAAGTTCCCACTTAGGTGTTATAAAATTTAAACTAGCTTTTCTTGCTTCTGAACTTAGTAGAGGTAAATCTGGCTTTTTGCAAAACAACCATAGAGCTTAGTGTCCTATTACAAAAACCCCCCTTCACTTGTTAGTTTTAGTTTGCGAGTACTTAAAGAGTACTCATGGTTTTGTCCCTGGCTATTCCCGTGGCCAGACTATGAAGAAGAGTACCAGGATGATGGACCCCAGGAAGGTTACGACAACTAGGATCATCTCCCATCGTCAGCATTGCCTGTGACCCCGAAGATAGAGCTTCGCCTACGCTACCGTTATTATTACGTATTCCGCTTCTTGAGTTGTACTAAGAACTGGATCATGAGATCCTTATTTGTGTAAGACCTTATGTATGGTTTGTAATGGATGATGTACCGTGGTATCCAATTCTGTTATGTCTCGCACAAATGGTAATCCTGGGATTGCGATGTATGGCATAATAGGCATCTGGGATTAAAAATCCGGGTGTTGACAAGTTGGTATCAGAGTCATCCTGACCATAGGAGACCCTAGTTAGACTGGACGTTTGAATCAAAAACTTAGTTTCAAAACCAAAGGAAGCAAATATTTACAAAAACTTATTCCCATTCTTATCACCTTGATTCTTTCATAAAAATTCATGTTCCTCAAAAACTCTTGCAAAATACATAAAATTTGACACACTTGATCACTCTACTAACTTACTCATCCTATATTCTTATAGATGGACGTGAAGTACATCAAGTTTTATCAGTTGGGGAATAGAGGAGACCTTATCTTTGAGCAGGATTTGGACCAGCTTTCGGAACTTCTGGAGCGTCCGCACCCCGAGTTCTTCGGAGCTCAGCTCAATGATCAAGGAGGAGAAGATCTGCAGTGGCTAATTGTTGCAAGCCTCCGAGGAAAGATTGAACCCCCCACTGCCGAGGGAATTAAGTTCACCTTAAGAGAAAACAACTGGCTCGATGGACTTGCCAGGGCCATGCAGGAAGCTCTTGCCCATCTGTGTGGGCAGAGTATCAACCAGATCAAGGGTACCCACTTTGAGTTTTGTCCAAGGCGTGATGCTATGGGACAGCCACTGGAAGCCCCATACCACCACGAGCTGAAGACCTAGTTGGACCACCTTAGCTTCATGATGTATGATCGTCAGCAGGAATTGGACAATTGACGTGACTACTCCAACCACAAGTCCGCCGTCATCAAGACAAAGGATCAGACCATCGCCATGCTAGCAAAGGATCGCAAGTCTCGCCGCCATCAGCTCGACAAAAAGGAGCGCATCATTGCCCGTCTTCGCCACCGTATCTCGGATTTGGAGGAGACCATCCACGAGAGAGACATGCAGTTGGAGGAAAGGGAGAATGCCAGAGAAGATCGTCGTGGAGACCCCTACTCCTATCTCAGCGATGATGATGATTTTCTGGAGGATCAGGCTATGGACTTCTTCACCGATGAGGATGATTTCGCCTTCATCGACGACAATGAGAATGATGAGGATGATGACTACACCGACTCCGAGGAGTAGTAGCACTTGAGCACTAGCGTAGTGAGTTGTATTCAGTCCCACTGGATCGTAGTTTCCAGAATGGTTCTTAAAACCACCTGTTTACCTTTGTTGTGGTGTGTGTTTGTATCGTGTGCTATGAATGAATGAAAAGCAAGTTGCTAGAAAATTTGAGTCAAACTTTAAAAACTTTTCAAAGTCCCGGAACCTTAGAAATTTCCCTCTTTTCTCATGATCTATCTCAATCTTCAGATGCCACGCGGAGGAAGTGGTTCATCCTCGGACCCGATGTTGCAGATCCTGCAAATGTTGATTTCTAACCACGAAGCTGAAAGAGCCGAACGTCAAGCCAACCTAGCCACCCTTCAGCAGATAGCCTAGCTAGCCCACAACAATCAAGGCCAAGGAAATCAGGACAACCATGGATCTAAGCTCAGGAATTTCCAGAACACCAACCCACCTGTTTTCACTAAGTCGGAAGAGCCCTTAGACGCCGATGATTGGCTGCAAACCATGGAAAACAACCTAGAAGTCACCGGAGTGGAAGCCAACGAGAAATTTCTGTTTGCCACCCACTATCTAGCCGGAGATGCAAGAGCATGGTCGAACAGCGTTCGTGCAATGACCGGAGGACAGATGATGACCTGGGAGGAATTCAAGGTCAAGTTCAGCAGAACCCATGTGCCACCGGGTTTGATCAAGAGAATGAGAGATGAGTTCAGAGAACTGAAGCAAGGACGGATGACCGTAGTGGAATACCGTGACAAATTCTTGTCATTAGCTAGGTATGCCCCGGATGAGATCGACACTAAAGCCAAGAAGAAAGAGAGATTCCTGAATGGTTTGCATGATGAGATGTAGACTGTGTTGGTCAATATCCCCTTTGCTGATATTGAAGCCCTTGTCGACTCTGCCATCCAGATGGAAGGAAAGATCAACCAAGCCAATGATAACCGCAAGCGTCGCATGATGCATCAGCCAGGAACCCATCAGACCCCAAAGTATTGCCCTAACCCATCTCTAGAATTTGCCCCGAGAACCAACACACCCCCAATGAACCGTCCGACCTATCCCAACCGTGGAAACCCAAGGCCCGGAGGAAACCACAACAACCCCGGCAACACTGGCAATTTCAACCGTGCACCACCCAAGTTCAACAAAAACAATGCTACCGCCAACACCAACACTGCCCCGAGGACTGGAAGCAATGATGTGCCTGTTGCAGCAAAGGACAAGTCGCAAGTGACTTGTTATGACTGTGGAAATAAGGGTAACTACTCTAATGAGTGCCCCAAGAAGAATGCCGCAGCCCCCAATGCAAATGCCCCAACTCAACAGCAGCGTCGTGTTCAGCCAGGAAGAAGGTTTGCCCCAGGGAATTCACTCAACCGCAACGGCCGTATTTTTCTCATGCATGCTGAAGAAGCCCAGGAAGCACCCGACGTCGTGCTGGGTATGTTTTCTGTTAATTCAGTACTTGCTCGAGTGTTGTTTGATTCTGGTGCATCACACTCATTTGTCAACGAAGAATTTGCATGCACTAGTAAGATTCAACCAACCAAACTAAATCATGTTATGATTGTTCAAATCCCCAGTTCAACCACCAAAGCTAGGCAAATTTGCAAAGTCGTCCCTATACGAATCCATGGCATAGATTTTTATGCTAATCTAATAGTACTTGGAACTAAAGATTTGGAAGTAGTACTAGGAATGGATTGGATGTCCAAACATAAAGGATTGATTGACTGTGCCAAGAAAGCCATAACCATGACCAGTACAGCCGGAATATCAGTCGAGCATATATCTGAAACCTCACCCCGTCAATTCAAGTGCAAAAAGAGTATAGCCCAACCTACCATTGACCAAGTCCGGATAGTCTGTGAATACCCCGATGTATTTCCAGATGTTTTGCCCGGTATTCCCCCAGATCGGGATATCGAGTTTATCATTGAACTAATCCCCGGAACAGGACCCATAGCTCAGAGACCCATAGTATGAACCCGTCTGAACTAGCAAAACTGAAGAAACAACTGGATGCCATGCTGGAAATTGAATTGATTCAACCAAGTGCGTCACCATGGAGATCACCTGTCTTGTTCGTGGACAAGAAGGATGGAGGTAACCGTTTGTGTACGGATTACCGGAAACTGAATGATGTCACTATCAAGAACAAGTACCCATTGCCCAATATAGAAGATTTGTTTGATCAGTTGAACGGTGCCAAAGTGTTTTCTAAGATTGATCTTAGAACAGGCTATCATCAACTCAAGATTCGTGCAGAGGATATTCCAAAGACTGCCTTTACCACCAGATATGGATTATACGAGTATATTGTCATGTATTTTGGATTAACCAATGCCCCCGCTTATTTCATGAATCTCATGAATAAGATTTTTATGGACTTCCTGGATAAGTTTGTCGTTGTTTTCATCGATGACATTCTGATTTATGCCAAATCGGAAGAAGAACATGAGCTACACCTAAGGACCATTCTTGGAACCCTTAGAGAGCATCAGTTGTATGCCAAGTTTAGCAAATGTGAATTCTGGTTACAGGAGGTAGGATTCCTCGGCCACATTGTATCAGCCAGAGGAATTGCCGTTGACCCTACAAAGGTGAAAGATGTCGAAGATTGGCAAGCCCCAACCACTCAAACCTAAGTTCGTGCATTTCTTGGATTGGCGGGATACTACCGCAAGTTCGTAGAAGGATTCTCGAGTATCACCAAACCCATGACCCAATCGCTGAAGAAGGACAAGAAGTTTGAATGGACGGACAAATGTGAAGCGAGTTTTCAAGAACTCAAGAGAAGATTGATTTCAGCCCCAATCTTAATCATGCCGGATATCACGAAGCCCTTTGATATGTATTGTGACGCATCCAAGATCGGTCTCGGATGTGTGCTAATGCAAGAAGGCAAAGTTATATCTTATCTATCTCGACAACTGAAACAACATGAGCAGAATTACCCAACCCATGACCTCGAACTCACAGCCGTAGTTCTAGCCCTGAAGACATGGAGGCATTACCTAATGGGAAACCGTTGTGAAATCTATTCGGATAACAAGAGCCTGAAGTATATATTCACTCAGAAGGAGCTGAATATGAGACAGAGAAGATGGATTGAGCTAATCAAGGATTACGATCTGGACATTCACTATCACCCCGGTAAAGCCAACGTGGTAGCAGATGCCCTTAGCAGATTGTCGTGCCGCTTGAACTCCATGATTTTGAAGGAGCAACCAAGCTTGCACAAAGAGATGGAAGATTTTCGAATGGAATTAGTGAGTGAAGGATTTTTGGATAGCATAGAACTTCAACCCACTTTGATCAGCCAGATCAAAGAGGCGCAGAAAGGAAATGCTAGTATCGACGTAATCAAGCGTCATATCGGTACAGGCAAAGTACCCGGATTCACCGAAGACGAAGAAGGAGTTCTGTGGTACAAAGGACGCCTTTGTGTACCAGCAGATTCTGAGTTGAAAGAAGTTATTCTGAAGGAAGCTCATGATACTCTTTATTCTATCCACCCTAGAGGAACAAAGATGTATCAAGATTTGAAGGAGCAATTTTGGTGGCATAAGATGAAGAGAGAAATCGGAAGCTATATCGCCAAGTGTTATATATGTCAGCGAGTCAAGGCGGGACATCAAAGACCCGCTGGATTGTTGCAACCATTGCAGATTCCGGAATGGAAATGGGATTCTGTTGGAATGGACTTTATCACCGGATTGCCTACTTCTAGTAGGGGAAATGACTCTATCTGGGTCATAGTGGACAGATTGTAGAAGTCGCCCATTTCTTACCCGTCAAGACCACATATCTGAGTTCGAAGCTAGCGGAGTTATACATCGCTAGAATCGTCAGTTTGCATGGAGTCCCCAAGAACATCGTATCGGATCGAGGAACTCAATTTACCTCGAGATTCTGGAAGAAAGTCCAAGAAGGTTTAGGAACCCGACTAGATTTCCGCACGGCTTATCACCCTCAGACCGACGGACAAATGGAGCGAGTAAATCAAATACTCGAAGATATGCTAAGAGATGTGTGTTAGAATATGGATCTAAGTGGGAAGACTGTCTGCTGTTTGCAGAATTTTCATACAACAACAGTTATCAAGCCAGTTTGCAAATGGCCCCATTTGAATTCATGTACGGAAGGAAGTGTCGCACCCCTTTGAATTGGTCGGAAGTAGGAGAGAGTCAGATTTTCGGACCGACATCCTACGAGAAGCAGAAGAGAAGGTTCACAAGATTCGTGAGCACCTCAAGACAGCCCAGTCTAGACAGAAGAGTTACACCGACAAGAGACGTCGAGACCTCGCCTTCAACATAGGAGATTTTGTGTATCTGAAGGTGGAGCCATTGAAAGGAATGTAGCGTTTCCATCTGAAAGGAAAGTTAGCCCCCAGATATATCGGACCCTTCAAGATTCTGAACCGTCGAGGAGAAGTGTCGTATCAATTGGAACTACCCGAAGAGATGTCAGCCGTGCACAATGTGTTCCATATCTCATTACTTCGCAAGTGCCTCGAAGTTCTAGAGAAGACTGAAGTGTTCAAGAATATCGATCACCGGACCATAGAGATCAATGATGACCTGACCTATCCTGAAGTACCCATCCGTATTTTGGAAGAAGCCTTCAGAACTACCAGAACCCGGAGCATCAAGTTTCTCAAGATTCAGTGGAGCAACCACACAGAAGAGGAAGCTACCTGTGAGCGCGAAGCTCACATCAGGACAGAGCTTCCCGATCTCTTCAAATCCTAGGTAATCTTTTTCGTCCTTTTTTCAAATCTCGGGATGAGATTTTGTTTAAGGGGGGAAGGTTTGTAACATCCCAAAAATATTAAACTTAAATCATCAAACTCTAATCTTCAAATTTAGGGTTAACAAAAACTTTTCCAATTAAAAATATGAAAGCATTCATATGTGTGTGTATTAAAATTTGGATTCTTTTGAATTGCCATGGTTCTGTGTTTCTTTGCTTGTAAAATGATTCTTAGGTGAAATAAACATCATCTAAACAATCCCCAAACTTTTCCCAAAGACAAACAAGTCAAAACAAACAAATTAAGTGAATGGTCACTTTGGCCAATTTAACTCCCATGCCTACTTTGGCTATCTCTAACTTTGAGAACTTAACATAAACATGTATGGATCTTTGCACCCCTTGATAGTACTCATAACAAGGAACCAAGTCCCACTTTGTGATCATCCAAAAACAATTAAATGCATAGTTTAAATGACAGTTTAAAATTGAATCTATTTCATATGGGAAGATCCCACTATTTCAAAAACCACTCAAACAAGCTCAATTTTCAAAACCCAAGCATCCACAGAATCCTCAACAAATGTCTAGCACACCCACCAAAACTCTTTTCAAAATTCAAAACTCAAGTTCTTGCGGCCATTTCATCAAACACTTGGAGACAACAAATCAAAATGGCCAAACTTCACTGTTTTGAGCAGTAATTTGGCTAAGCATTGTTCACCATTGATCACACTTGTCTTCCCCAGTGCTAACCATTGCCTTGACCACCCCTAGCCCCTACCATTTGCACCATGCCATGCCAACCCGAAGGAACCCTTGCCAGCCGACCATGGCTAGCTAGCCAGAGCAAGCACCAAGCCTAAACACCATGTCTAGGACACAGGCCACCGTCCACCGCCACCCCTGTCCAGCGCTCGAACCCTGCCAGCCACTGGACCACACGCCCAATCCATGCCAAGCTTGTCTAAGAGCATGCCGAGAGCGCGCCAGAGCGCCACCCTCGACACACGCCCATAGATCGCCACCCTACTTGGCGTGCAGCGTGATCACCACCGCCAAAGAACCCCGCAGACACCCGTTAGCCCCCATGCCTCACACGCCGCCGTCAAGACGCCCTCACGCCGCAGAGCACTGCACGTTCCCGACCAATTGCGACCGCCCCTACACGCACATTTAAGCTCTAGAGCATAGCCAGGAGACCATCCGTTGATCGCCAACCTCGGCCATGCCTCTAGCCGCCCGTAGCCGTGTCGCCACCGTCGCCCGCCCATCCCTCTCGGTCTCGCCGTCGGGCATATAAAAGGAGACGACCCCCGCTCGAATTCTTCACACCATCTCACTCCCCTCACCTCGCTGATCATTCCACCCCTTAGCTGGAGCAAGGCGAGCAGCGCATCGCCGGAATTTGGCCGGAGCTTGCCGCTGCAGAGGAGAAGGGGAGCTGTTGATTTCGACCACCCCCGGAGCTGCCGCGACCACCCCTGAGTTTGTTGTCGTCGACTTCGTCGTTTGCCCGCCTTTCCGTTGTCACTGGAGCCCTGGTATGCCCCCTATGCACCCCCACTGAGCCGCTAGGGTTCGAGCTCGCTGGTGACCTGTTCATCGTCGACGACGACCCTCAGCTGTCGATCTTCATTCTAATCCAACGCACCACATCGCCACGTACCACTTCGCGTTTAAAGAGCCACTGACCAGTAGACCCCCTGTCAGTTTCCCCCCGCACTGCGGAGTGACACTGGGCCGGCCCAATAACCCTTCCCGCGCAGCCCACTCGTTTGAATTTAGCTTTTTCTATTTATATTCAAACTCAGTTATGTACCTAGTTTCAAAAATCAACCCAACTCGATTGAGTGAACCAAATTGAATAAAACCAATTTTGTTAGAAAGGTACTGAAATGCTTAATCCACGCCCGTTGGATTCAAATCAATTGGATCTATAGATCAACCTTGGTAAAAATAACAAGTCAGAAGCTTTTCTACATTCAAACATTTTTCAAATTTCAACCATAATAGCTTTTGAGTTGATTCAAACTCTCAAAAATCACATTTGATCATAACTTTCAGAATATATAAAAACATATGGGTTTACTTACAGAAATAATGTTCAAGTAATAAAAGAATGCCACATAGGCATTTCTAGTCACTTATTTTTATTTAAAATAAAAGGTTAAATCTTATTAAATTGTGACACAACTTTAAATCGCATTCCCATGTACTGAAATATGTGGTGATGACATGTGTCAACATGATCCCATGTTTGGTTTGGAGAATATTAAATCTTAAGTAGTTTTTCAATGAGTAGAAATTACTTTTCGAAAAATAAATAAATAATATAAAAGCTTTAATCTTGTAATATTAGTGATGATGCTAGATCATCTATAGAACCCTTGTGTGTGATGATTGAAAGTAGTTAAGTATTGTTTGGTGATTGTGTACCTCGCATTTATTTATAGACGCTAGTACCGACCAAGGATACGAGGAGGAAGGAGGATACTACGAAGAAGAAGCCGAGGAGAACTTCAACCGCTGCTCTGCACAAGGCAAGCTAACACTTGCAAGATACTCTACTTTAGCAAGCCTTACTAATCAAGTTGACCTATGCAAGCTAATACTTGCTTGTTACCATGCCAACTATATGCCTGAAGCATATGTGATCATACTCACTTGATAACCCAATCCTAGTTTTATTTGCAAGCCTTCTACTTTATTTCATTATCAAAGCTATTACTTAGAGTCTACTTAAGTGACTTGTAGATTCTAGGAAGATAATTGAAGGTTGCATAAAGAGCATTAAATTTGGCCTAAGCTAGATAATCTTGATGTCATCCTAAGGCATGAGATTGAACCTAGTTAAACTACACTTGTTTACCACCCCTCATTAGTACTCACCCCCACATGTAGATGCTAGTGCTAAGTATAAAACTTAATCAACTTTAGATGGGAATACTTGGTGGAAAATGGTTATGAAAACTTTAGAATGATGAGTCATTCTACTGAGATGTTTTGACATGTGTTTCCGAACACCAGATGATTTTGGTGATGAAAATGTTGAGGCATGAGCCTTAGCCCTTTATAATACTGATGGTTGTCTGGATGCTATACAATTCCAATTTTACCGTACAACCACAATACCCAAAAACTGGGTAGGGCTTGACTGGAAACTTATATACTTTAGTATGGGTTCCCTCACGACCAAGGTCTCAGCTGAGGCTACCTTGTGAAGATTGTCCACCTGTGCAGTACCCAAGATGACATTTGGTCATGGTTGGGAGGCCAAACTCACAGGAGAGGTGCCTATACTAGAGCGTGTAATTGAAAGGTTAGGATTTATTATCCGCATACTGAGTATGGTGAATTCAGGATTTGTTCCTAACGGATGTATCGAATGTTGTGGTGAAAGTGTACAATCTCTCCAGAGTGTCAAACTATTCGAATAGCCGCGTCCACGGTTATGGACAGTTGGAGTGGCCATACTGTTTCCCCCGTCAGATGTTTTCAAAATGACTTATGAAATGAATTGAGATTTTGACTTGACCACAACAGAGTTGTGATATGAAATTCGAGTTCCCACTTAGGTGTTATAAAATTTCAACTAGCTTTTTTGGTTTTGAACTTATTAGAGGTAAATCTGGCTTTTTGCAAAACAACCATAGAGCTTAGTGTCCTATTACAAAAACCCCCTTCACTTGTTAGTTTTAGTTTACGAGTACTTAAAGAGTACTCATGGCTTTGTCCCTGGCTATTCCCGTGGCCAAACTATGAAAAAGAGTACCAGGATGATGGACCCCAGGAAGGTTACGACAACTAGGATCATCTCCCATCGTCAGCATTGCCTGTGACACCGAAGATGGAGCTTCGCCTACGCTACCATTATTATTACGTATTCTGATGCTTTAGTTGTACTAAGAAATGGATCATGAGATCCTTATTTGTGTAATACCTTATGTATGGTTTGTAATGGATGATGTACTGTGGTATCCAATTCTGTTATGTCTCGCAAAAATGCTAATCCTGGGATTGCGATGTATGGCATAACAGGCATCTGGGATTAAAAATTCGGGTGTTGACATTTTTCTCTATTACTTTCCTTATCTTATCTTTCCTTTCTTTCTTTCCACTTTCTATCTTTCTTTCTTTCCTCCTTCCATCTTTCTTTCTTTATTTCTTTATTTCTTTCTTTCCATCTTTCTATTTCTTTCTTTCCTTTAACTGACTGGCTTCTGCCTAGCGTTCCCGACTAACGGTGTTAGTTGGACGGGAGAGGTCATGCCCCTGCCCAAGGAGTCTTGCCGTCTTGCTTTCTGTCTGGCCCCGCCTTTCTCCGCCCGGCTGGTACACCCTTCAGCCGGGAGCCGCATGCTTCTAGTTGGGGCACGCCAGCGCACCCACTGGGTGTAGCCCCCGAGATTCGGAGTGGCTACCGCAAGTAGGTGCTTCGAATCTTCTTTGTCTTTGCTTTCCGGCTCAGTGCGGTTTGTGCAAAAAGGAAAGACATGAATATGATTTCTTATCAATATATTGTTATGTTACGTGTCTTTCTACTGTCTCCACTAGAATTTACCTTTTTGAAAACTAGCTCATGCTTTTCTGAACACTTAGTCACTTTCTCGTGTGCAATGTTGTTTACGCTGCACCTTGTCGGACAGCCAGGTTGCGGTCTGGAGCTGGATCCGAAGGGAGCTGAAAATACATTTCTGCACGGTACTAGAGGCTTAGTAGCCAAAAAATACCAACTAGGCACATGTCCAGACTATCCGATCTATCGCATCTTTCATCGTTTTTTGTGTGGGATGCCTCGGGCTTTTGCTCTTCCTAGTCGGACGGCCGGGTTCCGGTCTATAGCTGAGACGAAGAGTGGGCCTTTGGCATCATCGCACACTACTCAGTTGGCTTACATAATTAGTAGGGCGGGCCAACCGATGAGCCCCGCGGTTAGGGGTCGACGGCAGCCGGAAAAAATGCTGCAGGGTTTTAATCGGGAAGGAACAACAACAAAATTTCTGGCAAGGAGCCCCCGAGCGTTAGCCGGGGTTCCACATCTTTCATTCATTCAGGGTTCCGGATACATAAACTTATCTGCGACTAAGTGTAAAATGGTGAGAGCAGGTCTGCGTTCCATGGCCGCTTTGTCTCCTTGTCCGACTTGTCCATCTTGTTCTTACGCGGCTGCTGCATGTCGATGAGGTAGTAGTTGTTGTTGTGCAGCTCCGCTGATGATGAAGGGTCCCTCCCACGGAGGGGACAACTTGTGCATGCCCTTTCTATCTTGTATCAACAGGAGTACCGTGTCACCTTTGCGGAATGCCACGGGCCGGATGCAGTTGGACTGATATCAGCGCAGCCCTTGCTGGTAGATGGCCGATCTGGACAAGGCCAGCTCGCGGGACTCCTCGAGGAGGTCCACGCTGTCCTCCATCGCTTCCTGGTTCTCCTTCTCCGTGTAAAGGAGCTTGCGGGGTGAGTCGAACTCGATGTCCGCCGCGAGGTTCACTTCCGAGCCGTAGGTGAGGAAGAACAGGGTGAAGTTGGTTGATCGATTCGGAGTGGTGCGGAGGCTCCATAGCATGGCCGGGAGCTCTTCGATCCAGCAGCCGGGTGACTGCTCAAGTGGCTCGATCAGCCGGGCTTGATTCTGGATAACACCAGGCCGTTCGCCCTTTCGACCTGCTCGTTGGATTGCGGGTGCGTGACAGATGTGAGGTCCAGTTGGATCCCCTTGTTGTGGCAGAACCGGGCGAAGGCCCCCTTGGCGAAGTTCGTGCCGTTGTCGGTGATGATGCTATGGGGGTACTCGAACCGGATGATGATGTTGCGGAAGAAGGTGACGACCGTGGCACCGTCCAGCTTCCGGATCGGCTTAGCCTTGATCCATTTGGTGAACTTGTCCACCACCACCAGCAGGTGGGTCATGCCGACTCAGGCTCGCTTGAAGGGGCCGACCATGTCCAACCCCCAAACAGCAAAGGGCCACGTGATCGGTATGGTCTTGAGCACTAAAGTCGGCATATGCCTTAGCCGGCCGAACCACTAGCATCCGTTGCACGCACGAACCAGTTGGTACGTGTCCTCTGAGCCGGTAGGCCAGTAGAATCCGGGGTGCATTGCCTTGGATACCAGGGCG
Organism: Avena insularis; assembly: GCA_023614405.1. NCBI lineage: Eukaryota > Viridiplantae > Streptophyta > Magnoliopsida > Poales > Poaceae > Avena > Avena insularis. The sequence continues at coordinate 346,368,100 of CM042697.1, forward strand.
TGAGATGAGGCGTGGTGACCGCACTCCCCTGGTGGATTTCCTTCATCAGCCGGTAGCCAGTATCTGTGTCGATGCACCGCTGGAAGACACATGCGGCGCTGCGCTTGTATAGCTCCTTGTTGATGATGGTGTACGTGTGCGCGCGGCGCCAGATATGCCTTGCCTCCACCTCGTCAGCCGGGAGCTCGTCGTTGAGGAGGTAGTTCATGAAGGGCTGGGCCTAGGATGGCACTTCCCAGATAGTGAGGACACTACCCGGCATGATCTGGAGCTCATCCGGGGGTCGGCCGGTGGGATGCCCGAGTCGGCAGCCCCATAGCCCTTTGTCTTTCTCGGCGACGGCTTGCCTGAGGAGGAGGCAGCCCCCGGGTCTTTCGAGCCGGACGGCACATCAGCGGAGCCCAGCTCTTTCGAGCCGACAGCTCCCGGGTTTGCTACCCAGATAATGGACTCATATTCCGGAGAGGGGGTGATGCTGGGCTTGTGGAGGTGATCCAAGGATACTCCAGGTGGGATCGCTGCTCTGGTGGATATGACTCGCGCGAGCGCGTCGGCCGCCTCATTGTTGGCATGGGGAACATAATGGAATTCACATCCCTCGAAGCCGGCACTGAGCAGCTGGATGTGGAACCGGTACAGGGCCATGTTGGCGTCTCGAGCATCCCACTCGCCGGATACTTGCTGCACCGCGAGATCCGAATCGCCGAAGCAAAGGATCTGGTGGATGCCGATGTCTTTCGCGAGCCGGAGCCCATGCGCGAGGGCCTCGTACTCGGCGATGTTGTTCGACGCGGTGAAGGGGATCTACAGCACGTACTCCAGCCAGTCTCCCTTGGGCAAGGTGAGAACGATGCCGGCTCCCAAGCCCCCACGCATCTTCGAGCCATCGAAGTGCAGCTTCCAGTAATCGGAATCAGGAACCGGTGGCAGGTACTGGTTTTCCGCCCAGTCGACGAAGAAATCCGCCACCGCCTGAGACTTTATGGTGATCCGGGGCTCGTACCGGATGCAGTAAGCGGCCAGATTGATGGCCCACTTGGCTACCAGGAGCGTGGCATCCTTGTTGCCGAAGATATCTCCCAACGCTGCAGTGGACACCACGGTGAGCGGATGCTCCTGGAAGTAGTGCTTGAGCTTCTTGCAGGCTAGGTATATGCCGTAGCACATCTTCTGGTAGTGGGGGTAGTTCTGCTTAGAGAGGCAGAGCAAATTGCTGAGGTAGTAGACGGGTCGCTGAACCGGCTGGGCCTTGCCTTCCTCATGGCGCTCCATCGACAGGACGACGCTGATGACCCGGTTCAGGGCAGCTATATGGAGAAGCATCGGCTCTTTTGCAGCCGGTGTGGTGAGAATCGGCGTCGTGGATAGCATGCGCTTGAGGTCGTGGAATGCGGCATCCGCCTACGTGGTCTAGGTGAACCTTTCCGTCTTATTCGCTTTAGTACAGCGGCGCGTTTTCTCCCAAGCCACCGATTTAATCGGATGAGGGAAGCAGCCAGTGAACTTCTGGACGCCGAGCAGGCTCTTAGGTGGCTGCATCCTTTCGATGGCCGTGATCTTCTCCGGATTGGCCTCGACCCTCGGCTCGACACGAGGAAACCGAGGAGCTATCCGGCTGGCACGCTGAACACGTACTTCTCGGGGTTCAGCTTCATCTGGTACGGGCGAAGGTTTGGGAACGTCTCGCCGAGGTCCTCCGGCAGGGTCTACTTTTCCTTTATCTTGATGATGACAGCATCTATTGAGGATATGCTATATGGGTATCCTCATAGCATGTCTCTTATCCGGATAACCCGGGTGGCCTACAGTTGGTAGCAAGGCCCATGGCCTGCTAGGCGGCCCAGTTAGATGGATCTAGAAGGGAGGCCCATGCCAGATAAAGGAAGGCTACGGAGGAGTCACCGACGTACCCGGATCCTTGGAGTGCAAGACACGCTAGACTAGTTCTATGCAGTGTAGGACTCTGTAACCTGTCCGTCTAGGACTTTCTCTGTAACCCTAGGACCTGGCGACTATATAAGCCGGACCTATGGGAGCCTTTAGGGCAGAACCTAGATAACTAAACTCATATCGCGCACAGCGAACCGATCCCTGTAACTCGGCGTATTGCCATTATAGTGATTCATAGCAGGAGTAGTATTCCACCACCGTTGTGGGATCTAAACCTAGGTAAGTTGTGTTACCTCGTACCCGTCAACCGTCCGCCTTACCCCACGTCTCTAAACACACACTGTGAGGACCCCTCCATGGCGTACTCGTCGGCAATACCACAACAGTTGGCGCCCACCGTGGGACAAGAGGCGCTTCAGGCTCTACAGCGGGCGAGGTCCAAGCTCTTCACGGGAATCGGCAAAACCGTAGCCATCGGTCGCGTTCTCTTCTCCGATAACATTCCGATCGTCCCTCCCGACGAGTTCTGGATCTCGGCAAAGATGAACCCCACCCACTGCTCGATCGTCTCCATTAGAGACATCCACCTCTTCATCGGCGAAACCGACTCGGGCACTAGTTCCCTCGAAGTCGGAGGAGCGTCAAGACCCGCACGAACCGCCTACGGGTAGGATACGTTCGCGGAAGGATCGAAGTCGGATCTCTCTTCGAAGTTGGACGGCAATGATCGGAAAAATTCAAGGCCCACCCAAACCGCCCCTGTGCAGGATATAATGGTGGAAGATCGCTGCAGGTCCGCCAGCTTCGCCCGTGCGTCTAGACAGCAGAGATGCAAGTTCATCGGCGTGGTGATTATCTTCGATCTGGCGCGTTGCATTCAGAGAGAGGGTGAAAACCCCCGCGATTACCTAGCCATGTGGCTCCGTATACGGGCCGACCTGGCACATTACCCCAATGATGATGCCATGTATCACTTTTTGGAAGGACTGGACCAAGGAACACTCCTCCGACATACGCTAAGGTGGCAGCAGGCTTCAGGATGCCTCACTTTCGAAGGCATGGTGAACACCGTCAACAACTACGCAGAAGCTGAGGAAGCTGCTCAGACAGTGCTCACGCTCTTAGACGGCGCCCCTCCGCCTCAGCGACTGCCACGACCGCCTCCGGTCGTCGTCGTTGCAGCTGCACCACTGCCTCCAGTGATCATCGCTGTTGTCGCACCACCACCGCCCATCATCGAGGAAGCCCCTACACCCTCCGACTCCATTCTTGACGCGCTCTACACCGACACCAGCCTGGAGGAGATAGACTTCAGCCTGGAGGAGCTAGACTCTGCTATCTAGGAGATGGAGGAGGATTTCAAATGCGACGAGCAGGCCGACAATGCCGTCATGTCCCGAGAGGTGTTCGTCGCCATTGGGACCGTGATGGATGAAGATCAACCCAAACAAGCTCCGCCTACAGCGCGGGACAAGGGGAAGGGACCACCTATTGCTGCCGATGATGATCGCGCAAAGGTCATGCCCCCTCCGTATAACCCAGTGCAGCAGCTGCAGGAACTCAACACCGGTCCAAGTAACAATAACACCACAAACCCGCCGCCTCTGACATCTACGTCTGCTGCCGCCCAAATCACTCCAGCTGATAGAGTGATGTACGGCAACCTACTCGTCGAGCCCATGACTGTGGCTCATATTTGGAATGTAGTCCAGCTTGACGATAAGCGCCAGCAGCTGCTGGAGGAAGCGCATGCCATCGCGGAGCAAGGCGCAAAGCTGGATCGAGATCTGTCCAACACGCAGGAGTCAATAGAGAAAGCTAGAGCCATGGAGGCCGAGTACAAGACTCTGCTCTAGCAGCAGAAGGCTAAGAAGGCTCCAGCTTGCATCATCAATGATCCTGGTGTACGGCGAAACCTAGGATGGGCTCCCTCGAAGACGCCACAAGCAAAGCCATACATTGACAACGAAGGCAAGAAGGTGATTCCCACTCCTATTCTCAACCTTGTTGTCGCCAAGACCCTTCTGGAGCAGGATAGATCACCCGCAGCTGTGGAACGGGGCTATGACCTTGTGGCCAAGGCGGTGAAACAGCAGGAAAAGGCCACATCTCAGAGGCTTGAGTCTGACCCAGCATATTGCCAGTCTAGCCATCCTAAGCCGCCAAGGGACCGATCTCCTCATGATGTCGGGTCCCAGGCGGGTTCATCAGAATGAAGACGGAGGGATGCACGCAACAGGAAGGACGCTATCCCCATATCCTCCAACCACGGAGGCAAGGCTCATCCTCATCACCCAACTCCATCGCCCCGGTCTCCCCGACATCGCGAAGACCCCAAGGCTCACCATCGCATGGACATGCCTCCTCCAAGGCAAAGTGGCATCGTCACCTACGACAACTCGGAGCAACCCCGTCATGATGGAGGGCGCAACCAAGGACATAAGAGAAGGTCGCATCATGACCCTCCACGTTCGAAAAGCAACCACGACAAGCGTGAGGCGTCGTAGGAGGGTAACAGCAAGAAGGCTAACCCACTTCCACCTCCGCCTCCGTCGCCCCCTAGCAGCCACCATGGCGGAGTAGGCTCGCGTCGTTCATGCAGCCCATCCCCTGGCGGCAAGAAGAAAAGAGCAAGCCCGGAGGCATACGATGCACGTTCACGCCTTGACAAGATTCACGAGGCCTGGGAAGGACAATACCTGGGACCACGTTGCTTTGGACCTGTAATACGGACCGCAACTTACCCCAAGGGTTTCCAGATTAATAAGACCATCAAGCCCTATGACGACACCGCCAAACCAGCTACGTGGTTGCAGGACTATGGCAACGCGATGAATATCGCCAGGGGTAACCCCAACGTCGCCGTCAAGTACCTCCCCCTAATGCTGGCGGGCATGGCCGATAATGGATTGACGACTTGCCGGAGAAGTCCATCTGCAACTGGTTGGACATGCAAGAAGCATTCACCAAGAACTTCGAAGGTACTATAAGTGTTCCTGTACTGTTGGCGATCTACAGCGGTGTGTGCAGGAAAAAGACGAGTCATCTCATGCCTACCTCTCTCGCTGGCTGGATATCAAAAATTCCTGCGCAAGAGTGGATGCTCAAACCGCCATGGCCGCCTTCATCTATGGGGTTGGAGAAAGGTACGTTGCTCCGACATAAGTTGAAGCGCCTGCAGGACAATCACCGGCTAGATCTCAACCAGATGATCCAGCTGGCTAGTGAGTTTGCGGCTGCCGATGATGATGCTCGCGGCTCCCTGCAGCAATGGTCGTTCCAACTCAAGCTAAGAGGAATAGCAACACCAAGAGAAAGAGCCCGCCAGAAGCAAAGCAAACCTCCGACATGGTCGCTATGACATTTGCAGGACGAGGTGATGGCGGATAGCGTGGCCGAGTAAGGGGCTGGTCGTGGGCAGCAGCGAGGTAGTGAAACTACCCGACAGCGCTCCACATTCCCCAAATGTACGAGGAATATCATGATATGCCATGCCTTGTACACCTCGACGCCAACGGCAAAGCCACTCACACCAATCGCCATTGTAAGTTCGTCAACGATCTCAAGGAGGACCCGGAGTCCGGATACAAGCAAAGTCGAAAGAACAGACCACAAGGCAAGGGCAAGGGAAATAAGAAGGAAGAGGAGTCCAAAGATTCAAGTGACATGGACAAGGATGTTGACCCCAAGCATGCCGCCAAGAGCGATGGAAAGGGCAAGAACCCCTTTGAGAAGCAGGCCCTCGTCTACCACACTTTCCTTGGCACCCCAACTGTCCGGCAACAGAAAACCTCTCTGAGGATACTGATGGCCACCCTACCCCCAGTTCCCCAATACCTACACTGGTCGGAGATTCCAATCACTTGGGATAGGAAGGATCACCCAGACCTCATCCCTATGCAGAACCAGTACGCCATGGTCATCAACCCCCTGATTGACGGCAATGAGTTCACCAAATGCATGGTGGATAGTGGAAGCAGCATTAACATCATGTGCCTGGATATGCTGCACAAGATGAACTTGACAGAGGCCAACCTAAGGCGGACCAGCACCATGTTCCATGGTGTAGTTCCTGGCCGGGAGGCTCGGTCCCTTGGGTGCATCACGCTTCAGGTCGCTTTTGGCGATGTTAATAATTACCGCCAAGAACGCATGACCTTTGAGGTGGTTCCCTTCAAGAGCGTGTACCACGTCATTTTCGGACGCGACATCTTCCATACCTTCATGGACAAAGCATGCTTCGACTACAACAAGCTCAAGATACCCAGACCAAACGGCATCATCACCGTATCCGGAAGTTTACCAAGGCAACAGACTGCGAGATTGGATAAGCATCCTTTGCAGAAGCTGTCCTCTACAGCGAAGAATTCAAGGAGATCCAGAGTAAGGTCGATGCCACGGAGATGCCAGTGTCGAAGAAGCAGATTTCTGGCCTTGCCCCAGCCTTCAAGGCCGCCATCGAAACCAAGCCGGTGGAACTTGTGATAGGCGATGCCTCCAACACCACCGCCATTAGGACGAACCTAGACCCTAAATAGGAAAGCGCGCTCGAAGAGTTCCTCCATGAGAATAGGGACATCTTTGCCTAGCAAATTGTCTACATGAAAGGTGTACCTAGGGAACTTGCCGAGCACAGCTTGAATATTGATCCAAAATGCAAACCGGTGAAACAACCTCTACGACGCTTCGGAGACGAGAAGAGACCCGCCATAGGCAAAGAGATAGCTAGGCTACTTAAGGCTAGTTTTATCCGAGAAGTCCTTCACACCCAATGGGTGGCCAATCCTGTACTTGTCCCCAAAAAGGGAACCAAAGAATTAAGAATGTGCGTTGATTACACCATCTTGAACAAAGCGTGTCCCAAAGATCAGTTTGCTTTGCCTCTCATTGACCAAGTCATTAACTCGACGGCTGGCTCGGAAATTTTGTGTTTTCTCGATGCATACTTAGGATACCACCAGATTAAGATGAGGAAGTCGGACCAATTGGCCACTTCCTTCACCACACCTTACAACACGTTTTGCTACGTCACGATGCCCTTTGGGCTAAAAAAAACGTAGGTGCTACGTACCAGCGGACTATGCAGTGTTGCCTACACGATCAAATTGGTTGCAACGTTCACGCCTATGTGGACGATATAGCGGTGATGCTAAAAATTCAAACGACTTAATCTTCGACTTAAAAGAAACCTTTGATAATCTACAGAAATACAACATGATGCTTAACCGTAAGAAGTGTGTCTTTAGGGTTCCAGCCGGAAAATTGTTGGGCTTCATCGTTTCCCAGCGTGGAATCGAGGTCAACCCGGAGAAGATCAAATCCATCCTAAACATAAACCGTCCGACATGCATGAAGGACATACAACGGCTTACAGGCTGCATCGCAGCAGTTAGCCGGTTCATCAGCCGGCTTGGAGAGAAAGCTCTGCTATTGTTCAAGTTGCTAAAGAAGGCGGACAAATTTACCTGGACGGACGAAGCAGATGCAGCACTGATGCAGCTAAAGGATATACTCTCCTCGGCGTCTATCCTTGCAGCACCCGAGTCTATGGAGCCTATGTTAATTTACATGGCGGCCACCAACCGGGTAAAATCATCGTCGTCGTGGTAGAGCGGAAAGAACCAGGGCATGAGTACGGAGTTCAACGGCCAGTTTACTATGTAAGCGAGGTCTTGACGGAGTCCAAGCAGCATTACCCGCACTACCATAAGCTAGCTTATGGTGTTTTCCTTGCTTCCCGGAAGCTAAGGCACTACTTCTAGGAGCACCCTATCACAGTTGTGAGCAAAGCTCCACTGTCCGACATCATCATCAATAGCGATGCTACAGGAAGGGTCGCGAAGTGGGGCATCAAACTTGCCGCCTTCGAGATCACCTACAAGAGACACGACGCTATCAAGTCACAGGCCTTGGCAGATTTTATCGCAGATTGTACGGAGATGCCAAATGCTACCCCTATACCAGAGCCAGAATACTGGGTGATTCACTTTTACGGATCAAAGCTACTCAATGGCTCGGGGGCTGGTGTACTGTTACAGTCACCAACCGGGGAAAAGCTACACTATGTTATGCAGATCCACTTCGAGGCTACAAACAACATGGCGGATTATGAAGCACTCATTCACGGACTAGTAGCCAAGGATATTGGCATCAAGCGCATATTTTGCTATGGAGATTCCGACTTGGTTGCCCAGCAGGTATCTAGCACCTGGAACGTGCGGAACACTATGATGGTGGCATATCGAGACGAAGTGGACGAGATAGCCAAGAGCTTCTTGGGCTACGAAGTCAAGTATGTCCCCAGGGAGCAAAATGAGGCGGCTGATCTACTATCAAAGCTCAGATCAGGGCGTAAACAAATTCCGCCTGGCGTTTTTCTGGAACATCTACGGACACCATCCGTGAAGGGAGCGGACATCAAGAACCCGGAAAGAGTTGACTCCTTCATTCACACAGTGACGAAGGTCCCTCCAGCTTGGACAAAACCGTTCATGGAATATCTCGTACACGGAACTTTGCCCATCGACGAGGTCGAAAGTCGGAAAATAGTATGTCAAGAAAAGGGCTATACCATAATCAATGGACAGCTCTATAAAAGAAGCACCACTGGTGTATACCTTAAGTGTGTTTCCTAGCAAGAAGGTATTGAAATATTTCATGAGATCCATCTCAGAGATTGCGGGCATCACGCCGCTCCTCGATCATTTGTCTCCAAAGCCTTTCGGCAAGAATTCTACTGGTTGACCGCGAAGGCGGAGTCCGACAAGCTGGTTGAGACGTGCATGGGATGCAGGTATTATGCCCGATAACCACATGTTCTAGCTGAAGAATTGCAAACAATGCCAATAACTTGGCTGTTCGCAGTCTAGGGGCTAGACATGGTTGGTCCATTACAGACGGCACCATGTGGGTTTACGCATCTGCTAGTAGCAGTTGATAAATTCACCAAATGGATACAAGATAAACCCATTAGAAAGCTTCATCGGGCAACGGCCCTTAAGTTTGTCCGAGATCTAGTGGTGAGATTTGGTCTCCCGCATAGCATTATCACCGACAACGGCAGCAACTTGTCACTCAGAGAAGTGGAAGCTTATTGTTGGGAGAAGGGCATCTGACTTGACCTAGCATCTGTGGCACACCCACAGTCTAATGGCCAAGTTGAGCGAGCCAATGGATTAATTCTGCAGGGAATCAAGCCATGTCTAGAGGCACCGCTACATAGAGAAGCTGGAGCCTGGGCGGAGGAATTACCATCTGTGCTGTGGAGTTTACGAACTACACCCAACAGATCTACCGGCTACACCCCTTATTTCATGGTATATGGAGTAGAAGCAATCCTGCCTTTCGACATCCTTCACGATTCACCAAGAGTTGCCGCCTATGATGAAGATGAAGCTGAAGAATCCAGACGCCTAGATGTGGAACTTCTCGAGGAAGAGCGCGTATTGGCATGCCAAAGATCCGCCATCTACCAGCAGAAGCTACACAGCTACCATAATCGCTGTGTTCGACATCGCTCGTTTAAAGAGGGGGATCTGGTGCTCCGACTTAAGCAGAAGAAGTCACACAAATTATCCCCGCCATGGGAAGGACCGTTCATCATAAGCAAGGCGCTGATCAATGGGTCTTACTACCTCATTGACAACCGTGAACTTGAGGATAGACCCAGCGATGATCATAAGCGTAAGCGACGTGACCCGGATGATGACTACCCGGAGCTTGATCGGCCATGGAACATAGCACAGCTACGTCCTTTCTACACTTAGCATATTTTTTATCTAATGTGTACCTCTTATATGATCAATGAAATAAAGATCTATGGTTCACTCATATTCCTGAGTCTTTTACCTCCTTTAGTGTTCATTTTTTGATCGTATAAACCTTTATGCACAAGCCTTGCATTTGCCGCCTATGGGCGTTAGCTTAAGTTTTCTAGTCTACACGTTCATTGTTGTTTTTATGTGGATTCTGGAGTAGTGACCTTCGGCACACTTGAAGTCGGCGATTTTGTGCTTAGGTTTTTGACGGTGCCATTGGGCATCATCACCTGAGCGCATGGTTCTGACTATGAGACTTCCGACTCCCGAAAGGTCAATCATATGAACCAAAGTAATGGATAAGCCAGCACTTTCTTAAAAAATATTTACATGTTGGAACTAATACTTCAGTAGCAGGAAATTACAACTATTGTTTTTTGCCTTAAGTTAACACAGTAGTTTTTCCGCATACACCAATCCAGTGGAAACAAATATTACAAAGTGTTTTTATTCCTCTGGTGCAGGAGACTTTGATGCAGCATCGTCGGCAGCATGAGAGCCATCTTCTTCAAAGTCGGTGGTCTTGAGGGACTCGGAGGAGCTTTGGTGGTCGCCGTCAATGATCTCCAAAGGCACGAAGACGTTGTGATCGACCAACTCGGCAACCCTGGTGTCAAAACCTGTGAGCGATGCCTAGATAGCCTTGTGGTCAATCTTCTGGCCTTCATCGTCTACGTCGGGAAGACCCGAGGTTACCGTGTCGATGTCGGCATTCTCGTAGTGGGCCTTGACCATTGCCAGCGACATCCTTGCACCAGCCCGAGTACATGAAGCTTTCCTGCTTACGATACGCTCGGGAGCTTGGCACAGAATTGCCGAGTACTTCATCATGGACTCCACCGCTTTGATATTGATGTTCAGGGGCTTGTCAATCTCCTTGGCTTGCTTGACGACGGTGCTAATGAAGTTGCCGGCGAGAACCATCCATTCCTTTGGCGGAGGAGGCGAATTGGTCAAACCAATAGGAGCTACATTTCTAACAAGCAAAGGAGCACATGAGTTCAATAACACAAAAGGTCAGAGTATCTGTCATATAGAGGTACAAGACAGGGAATCGCTTACCAAAGATTCTCGCCTCCGCTTGCTGAAGTGTCTCCGCCATGGAGTCCCGTTCTTGTCGAAGGACCTTGTATGCTTCAAGGTTGCGCTGATTCTGCTCATTGGCATCTTTCTTCTGCTCCTTGAGCATCACAATCTCCTCCTTCAAGCGGTTCATCTCTGTTCTAGAAGACTCCTGCAAGGCCTTCATGGATTCCTCGTGCATCCAGAGTGTCAGCTCTCTCCTGCTTAAGGATCTTGTTCTCGCTATGCAGCAGCTCAATGTTCTTGGATTGCTCGACAATGTCCTTAGCCTTGGCGATAGCTTCTGCAAGTCGGAGAATAGACAGCACACAATGAGTAGTCAAAGAGTGATGGCACAAGACCAAGTTTGAGTACGAAATCGAAAGGAAAAAGAGACTCTTCCTCTTGGTGATCTGTTCCTTCAAGAAGACAGTTTTACCCTTTTTGGCTTCCAGCTCCGTGCGCATCTTGTGGAACTTCTTGTTGACGGTTCATCTCCGAGCATTCTCGTTCTGTGGAAAGAAGATCAAAATCACTTAGTCTCTTGGAGCATCTAGCCGGATAAATATCCACCTAGAGGCTTGGGGGCTACAGTAAGAGTTTTTAACTCGGTAATATGCTTAGTCTTTCTTTAAGCATCTAGTCGGAACTAATTCAGTTTCCACCTAGAATATTAGGGGCTACAGTAAGATTTTTTAACTCAGCAATATGCTTAGTCTTTCTTTAAGCATCTAGTCGGAACTAATTCAGTTTCAACTAGAGGCTTGGGGGCTACAGTACTGAACTTTACAAACACTGCGCATGCTACTCTAAAAGTATCTAGTCAGAATAATTCATTCAAACTAAATACTTGGGGGCTATAGTGAGAAGTTTTATAGCTTAGTCACTCTTAGAGCATTCAGATACAAAGACCTATGGTTTTCCTTCTAAATCCTCGGGGGCTATAGTTGGATACTACATATGAAAAGCAAAACTTACAAGTGCAATGATCTTGAGATTGGTGGCGCTCTCGACAAATATCTTGCTGAAGGAAAGGCTATTTCCTCACAGGATATCTGCTTGCTTGAGAAGCTCCTCAAGGCCGCAAGTCGGAGAAGTTGGTGCTGCACCAGGATCCAGAGTTGAGCTACTCGGTGTGAGCGCCGGATAGACAATCTTTGGGAGCTCCGTTGATGTCTTGGGTGCAGTGGCGCCGCCTTCGACAGACATTCCGCCTACAACCATTGTTTTACCGCTACCGATGGCATCCTTAGACGGGGCTTCAGCCGTTTTGGTCGCGATGCTTTCTTGTGTCGCCTGCTCGCCGGCAACGACAAGATCTGCGGTGACGCTTTGGTCCACTTCCATGGAGGAAGGGCCAGACGCTACCTTAGTCAGAGAGCTTGTCGGCGCAGCAGCATGCTAGACGCTGGGAGTGGTAGGGGCGATGGTGGGAGACGCTTGGTGCAACATATCCTTGATGTTTTTAGAAGCCCCTGATGTTTTGGAGGTCTTCTTCAAACTTATACTGCCCTTCTTCCTGAAACGTGCAAAAGTATAAGTACAGGAATATGACGAGGAAGAGACAATGTCGGAAGATAAGAATCTTACACAATAGTGGGTACCTTGGTAAAAGGGATGCCGGTAATTCTTATTTTCTCCGCCTCCAGGGTGAAAGTGGACTTCTTGGAGGCTCCACCCTCCGTCTTCTTCTTCTTTCCTTCGTTGGCAGCATCAGAGGTGGGACATTGTCGTTGGACACGATGGTGACTTCCTTCATCTTGGGGTCGTAGATTTGGACAGCCATGCTATCCTCCTCTAGACTTTTGAGCTGTTAAGTGAAATCCCAAAGTGTTAGATGAGATGATAGTGGCTAGACGGAAGAACTGCAGCATACTTCATACACGGAAAATAAATACATACCTCTAGGCACGTGCCGTCACCGAACATGTCGTAGGTGATGGTGAAGCCACACTTCCTATCCTTCACCTTGACGATGTCCTTGAGGTGGAGCTTGATGGAGTCACTCGAGAAATTTTCCTCGGAGATGCGGAGGCTATCCTTCCTATTCTTGGTGTATTGATGCATCAGCTTCGAGCGGTGCTACAGAGGCTGGATCCGCCTAACGAACCAGCACATGGCCAGGTCCAATCCGGTCAGACCTGTATCTATGAACCACTCAATCCGCCTTATGGCGTGAGAAGCGTCATTGTCGGAGGGAAGGATGGCCTAGTATCTCCATGTCGGGGCTTCAGCGGCAGCCCCATCGATGAAGTCTGGGTACGTTTCTTCTCGGCCAGCCAGAGGGATATCTGGGCCGTACAAGTACATCTGCTGCCTTTGCAGGACTCATGGCCGACGATGTCAGGGAACTACTGGCCAGGCCGGATCTTGAAACTAATAGTTCCACAGTTCCTAAGCTCGTCCTTGCTCGCTCCGGCTTCCCTCTTGACGGTGAAGATATAGATTAACAGATCTAACCTAGGCCTAATCCCTAGGTAACCCTCACAAAGCGTCGTGTAGTTGCTAAGCATGAGGATGCTATTGGGGGATAGGTTCTGAGGTTGAACCCGGTAATGGCTAAGGACAGAAATGAATAAGTTGGAGATCGGGAGGGAGACGCCGCTTACCAATTGCGCTTTGAGGTACACCTTCTCTCCGGCTTGGGGAGAAGGAGTGACCTCGCCGGCCGGCGGCGCCCGCCAGACAAGCCCTTCCGTCGTGGGGAGGTATCCTTCGGCGAGCAGCTCCTTGATATCGCCCTCGGCGATATCGGAGCTGCACCACTCTCATTTATGAGAGTCGCTTTCCTCCTCCAGCGGCTCCAGCGCCGCTGGAATCTGGTCGCCGCTAGTGGACTCCACCACCGCGGAACGTGGTAACACCAGGCCCTCTGGAGGCACTTGGACGGAGCTCGCCGGCTTTGCCGCAGCATCGCCTATTGACGCCATGGATGGGTTAGAGCTGCTGCTCACCATTGGAGTAGAGGAGAGGTGACTGGGAGATTGGGAAGAGATTAGGGTTTTTCGCGTGCGTGCGGAGAGCTCGAGGAGGTGCTCGCAGGAGGAAGACGAAGACACAGGTGAGAATGAGGTGAAAATATAAAATCTACCACGGTTGAAATTTATAACCCCCAGCGTCAAGATTCATGCAAAGTGATCAAATGGTTACTGTATGGACAATGCGTGTGTGCGCGTGCACGGAAATTTCACCACATTCTCAACCGCTGCTGCCAACGGTTCGTATCCTTCACGCGGGGAAAACGGACATGATTGTGTTCTCTGCATGTGTGAGTTACGAGGAGTTGCTGACCTATGGTCTACGTCGCTCTAGCTGACACGGGCAGGTGAACCATCCCGTCAGAAGATTCCGGTATGGACGGATCCAGTCCGGCTACGAGAAGAGTACGATGGAAGATTCAGCAGTTCTCTAACTTACAAGTTGAAGACGGAGAGCATTGCAGGGTTATTGAGAGGACTACAAGATATTGCTTGACGATTTTCCGACATTCACATAGACGAAGCATTCAACCTGAAGAGGCAAGACGGTGCAAGATCTCGGAGTTCTCCGGGGGCTACTGTTGGGGATATGCTATATGGGTATCCTCATAGCATGTCTCTTATCCGGATAACCCGGGTGGCCCACAGTTGGTAGCAAGGCCCATGGCCTGCTGGGCGGCCCAGTTAGATGGATATAGAAGGGAGGCCCATGCCAGATAAAGGAAGGCTATGGAGGAGTCACCGATATACCCAGAGCCTTGGAGTGAAAGACACGCTAGACTAGTTGTATGCAGTGTAGGACTCTGTAACCTGTCCGGCTAGGAGTTTCCCTGTAACCCAAGGACCTGGAGACTATATAAGCCGGACCTATGGGAGCCTTTAGGGCATAACCTAGATAACTCAACCCATATCGCACACAGCGAAGCGATCCCTGTAACTCGGCGTATTGCCATTATAGTGATTTATAGCAGGAGTAGGATTCTGCCACCGTTGTGGGATCTGAACCTGGGTAAGTTGTGTTACCTCGTACCCGTCAACCGTATGCCTTACCCCACGTCTCTAAACACACACTGTGAGGACCCCTCCATGGCGTACTCGTTGGCAATACCACAACATCATCCACGTACGCGTGCCCATTTCGGCCGATCTGCGAGTGCAAGCATTTCTGCATGCAACTCTGATAGGTAGCACCTACATTCTTCAGGATGAATGGCATGGTTACATAGCAGTAAGCCTCGTACGAGGTGATGAAAGACATTTTCAGTTGATCAGCCGGATCTAATTATAGCCGGAATAACAATCAAGAAAGGAAAGAAGATCGCAGCCAACCGTAGAGTCAATCACTTGATCAATATGGGGAAAAGCGAAGGGGTCTTTCGGACGGGCCTTATTCAGGCTCATGTAGTTGATACACATGTGCCAGTTCTAATTCTTCTTCAACACCAGGACTGGGTTGGCCAGCCAATCCAGGTGGAACACTTCCATGATGAAGCCGGCAGTATGTAGCTAGGCAATCTCGTCGCCGATGACCTTCCTCTTGTCCTCCACAAAGTGACGGAGGGGCTGCTTGACCGGCTTGGTGTCAGGACGCACATGAAGAGAGTGCTCAGCGAACTCCCTCGGCACACCCGACGTGTCTTTGGGAGACCATGCGAAGATGTCCCGGTTCTCACGGAGGAAGTCGACGAGCGCGCTTTCCTATTTGCTGTCCAAGCCGACACCAATGGTGACGCACTTGGAGGGGTCAGTCGGGTCGTCCTTGGATGGATGGAACGCTACCCAGCCAGCTTCAAGCCAGCCGGCACCTCTTGCTGCAGCATGGCAACATTGGCATCATCTCACGCTTCTCTTCGGCTATGAGCAAGGCATGTGCTATCTTTGTGCCTTCCTTCGCGCAAGCCATGGACCGCCTGAAGCAGTCGGCCACGGTGATCACGCCATTCGGCCCCAGAAACTTCATCTTGAGGTATGCATAGTGGGGGACCGCCATGAACTTTGCGAGGGCAGAGCACCCAACAAGGACGTGGTAGGTGCTGGCAAGGTTGACCACCTCGAACCAGGATGCCCAGCTTCTCCATGTACGACCGGAAGAGAAGGTTGAGGCTGCTCCCACCGTCTACCAGCATGCGCAAGAATCGGCAGGTGCGCACGTCGTGGATGAGAAGAGGGTCTAGCACCATCGCCTAGCCCCCGAGATTCAGGAGCAGATCTGGCTGATCCTCCTGGCTCCAGGTGATGGTAATCTCGGACCAGTTGAGGCGCAAGGGGGGCGGGGGAACAATAGTGTTCACCTCCACGGTGCGCTGCTTCCGGCTACGGTTGTCAATCGGCTTGGCCTCGAAGATGTGATAGTTCTCATGCTGCTCAGGGTAGGCCATGCTACCGTAGTTGTTGCCGGATGCCCTAGCCGGTGGTGGGGGTCCGCCGGGAGGGTGTGGAGGGAGAGGAGGCAATCCAGCCTGCTCCTTGATCTGCTGGGTCCAGCTGCACTATTGAGTGGTGTGCGTAGCCGGCTTGAAGGCGCCGCTGTGGTACTTGTCGTCGGATTGTCGATAAGTACGCCATAGGGGGTCCTAGTGGCATTGGAAGGATGGGGTGTGAAACATCGTATGTTCCAGGAGCAGTAAGCACAAGTTTACCTAGGTTTAGATCCGACTGTGGTGATCGGATCCTACTCCTGCTAGCAACCCAGTAATATATCGACGTAAGCCGGATGTTACAATGGATTACAAGAGAGGTTCTCCTGTGCGAGTTGATTGTGGTGTACGATTGATTGGTTGCCCTAAAGGCTCCCATAGGGCCGGTTTATATAGTCACCCGGGCCTAGGGTTACAGGGAGAGATCTATCCGGATACGTTATAGAGTCGGTAACTATGTACAGCTTGGACTACAAGTAACACTACAGGCCTAAGTCGGTAACTCTTCTGGGCCTTGTCGTAGCCGTAACTGGCTCCTCCTCTTTCTCTGACTGGGCCACCCGTGAAGAAAATCTCTAACCCGTTGGTGGGCCACCCTGGTCAGCGAGTCCTGTCGGTATACCCGTAAAGTATATCCCCAACAGTAGCCCCCGGAAGTCTCCAAGATCTGAAGTCAGATAAATTGTCTAGCTTGATGGTTTCTTCGTCTTTGAGAATCTTGAAGGGTTCCCGAAAATTCTTTCATTAGTGTAGTATTCCGATTCAATCGAGTCAAATATATCTTGTTCTGACCTTAGTCTTTTCCTTGCTTGGTTTGAAACGTAAGCCGGATTTTTCAGCGGCGTGCAGACTGGCAACTTTTCAGACCAGGTCCTGTCTCTGACAGGATTTCCATCAGCACGACCGTTGGTGGGTCCATTCCTTACGGAACAGAACACCGTTTCAATGCCTACACGAATATCGAGGGAATGGAAGAGTCGCGAGGAAGCTAACTCCCCCTCTCCTATACGCGTGGCGATAATCGCGTGTATCACCGCACGAATCTTGATGTAAAGGTAAATAAAGAGGGGAAAAGCCCTTTCTCTCAGATTCACCTCTCCATCGATTCATTCATTGCTTCCTCGTACTCCTCAAGCGCTCCGCACCAGTTCCCATCTATGCACCATTGAGAAAAAATCTCTCCTTCCCCCACCAGCCCTTTTTCCTCCAAGATCTATGGCTTCTGCTTCGTCTTCAGGAGGGACGGCGGGTTCGTTGGCGGCGGAAGAGAAGAAAATGCAGGGTCTTTGGATCCCCAGCGCCATGGACAATGCAGATATCCAACTCATGGAGGACGAAGGGTTCATCGCTGCCGGTGCATGGAGGAGCGCCTCAGGACACGCCGTCCCCGCGCCGCTCGATGGCGAGAGGGTGCAGTTCGGCACTCACGTCGACCGTGGCCTTAGCCTGCCACCGTCAGACTTCCTCGTCAAGGTCCTCAATCACTACGGTGTGCAACTCCATAAACTTCCTCCCAACTCTCTGCTTGAGCTCAGTACTCACGCAGCTTTGTGCGAGGGATTTCTCGGCATTAGGCCGAGTCTCACTCTTTTCCGGTACTACTATGGTACTCAGAAGAATTCCATCAGTGCCGGTGTGCCTTATGTCACCGGCACTCTTAGCTTAGTCCTTAGGAGGAATCTGATCTATCCTAGGATTAACGCTAGTGAGTCCGTCAAATGCTAGGCCGCAACTTTCTTCTATCATAGGGATATTTCGGCTCCTGGAAAGGCGGAAGGTCTTCCGGCATTTGTTAACGGTGCCGCTCCCCACCAAGATTCATGGGACATGGAGGCACTGGAGCTGTCGGATATTTTGATCCTCGCCAAGAGGCGGATCGAATTTTTGATGAAGAACATGGGGCTCCATTGATCCGACTTGATCCACTGCTGGCTGGAGCGCCGTATTCAGCCTCTCCAGCACCATGGAGATCGCCTCATGCACCAAGTCACCGGCGACAAGAAGGACAGCATGAAGATCAACCCAAACCGGCTTTCGGCGAAGGACTACAAGACCCTCATGCAATATTTGATCAAGGAAAGAGTAGAACGGAAAGTTTCGGAAGTTTCCATGAAGATGTATACTACCAACCTTCCTCTGACTCCGGTAAATATTTTGACTCTGATTTTGCGTTTTGTCGTTCTTTTCTGACCTTTCTCCGACTCTATTTTCATCGATGCTTTTTCGACTCTATTATCTCGAGAAACTCTCCGAGTCCAAGCTAGCTCCACTATAGGGCTATGCTTCAGACGACCCGGAGGCGACGGAGGATGATGAGGTGCAAGAAGTTGCCGCCCCCGCCTCCAAGAAGCATAAGGCGAAGGAAGTCGTTGCTGCTGGTATCCAAGTGATGCCAGTAGTTAAAAAGTAAGAACCCTATCTTTTGTTTTCAGTACTCCTGTACCTTTATTTTCTTTCCAGAGCACACCTAATATTTAGGATTTTCGTGTTCTAGAGTTAAAAACAGAGTTGAAGAGCAAGATAAATCTAGACAGCAAGCCGGGCAAGCAGATGCGTCAGCAGAAGCTTGTTATCTCCCCTATTGTGCCACCATCGACTCCATCCACTACTCTGTCAGCACAGGGAGCTTTTGCATCCCCTAATGCTGGGAAGATCTTGAAAGCCCTGGTCACCGTTAATGACCAGGTAACTAACAAGGGTGAACCATTCAAGGGTAATGATCCCATGGTGATGACCACATGAACAATGGATAAGGTGGTTGGCTTTGTTGTCCCTGGTCTCAAGAGGAAAGAGAAGGAAGAGATCCTCAGGCTGGCTCAATCCAGTCTTGAGAAGCAAACCTTGACTCCAGAGGCAGCGAGCCAAGAGGAGGAAGACGTCGAGCTGGTCAGCCTCCTGGACCAAATTTTGGTCCGGGATGCCAAAGTTGCATCCGGCGAACTTCCAGCGACGGATGTTCCGTCCCTCACCCTTACCGAGAAGGTGTTTCACAGCACCAAACTCAGATTTGAAAAGATACATCTGGAACACATTGTAAGTTTCCGATTCTTATTTGCATTTATTATCATATCCTCTAGCCCCCAAGAATAAAGTCGGACAAACATCGTTGGACTCCGAGTTTATGCTTTTAGGTTGCAAAAGAACGATGTAGTGTAGCCCCCAAGGCTCGTGCTGTAATTTTACTTAGTTAAATTTGCAACCTGAGTCTTAGTAACCGTCTGACGGTATTTCGTCTCTAAACTTACAGAAAATTGCATCTTCCAACCAGGAATTGCTCAAGAATATTAGCAATAGGCGCAAAGAGATCAAGGCTTTGCGCTTTGAGAATTCAAAGTTGAAAGTTGAAAAAGATGAAGCAGAAGGTAAACTTTTTCGACTTCTTCTTTGTCAATTATCTTCGTAGTCAAACTTGTTTTGTCCGACTGATATTTTTGTCTTTGCAGAATTGTTATGTCAGTCTAGCAAGATGGTGGAGCAAGCTTAAAACTTCAAGGTCTTGCAAGCAGAAAATGCTGAACTCTGGGAAAAGCTTGAGAAGCTAACTTTGGAATCAGAGAAATCTGTAGCCGATGTTCTAGAGTCAAGCAACCATGAGACCGTGAGGCTCGAGAAGCTCATAGCCCTCTGAGATAAAGAATTATCTGATCTCAAGAGGGATTTTGATATTCAGAGGGATCTTTCTCAAGCCTCAGCTAGTGAACTGAACAGTCTCCGCAAGGAGTATGCGCAATGGAATTACTCTGTGCTAGGTAAGATTTCTGAATCTTTTTTATACTTTTGTTGTTGATTTTTCGACTTTCTTTTCAGCCAAATTTTGACTTTTTGGTTCTTTCTAGCCCCCCTGAATCTTTCTGACTCTCCTACTTCTGAACCTCGCCTCGAGCACATTAAGCTTGTCGGAGATGTCTTGTATGATTTCCGCCAAACTCTAGAAGAGGCTGGCGAAGCCGTCAAGCTTTCTGACTTGCACACAATGTCAGTGCATGAGGTGAGGGACAAAGTTAAGGATATTCCAAAGTTGATCGAGGACTGGAAGATCTCCTACGCTCGGACTGCTGCACAAACAGCTCTGACCATGGTGATGAGCCACCATAGCGAGATGGAAATCTGGCACATCACCAAGGGCATTTCCGAGGAGGATGATGACGGTAACCCACAGGACATCAAGGCCATCCAAGAATCTTGTGCAGATTACGCTTGTCGGGTGGCGGAGATGACCAATTATACGACGTCATTATTTGAATATGTTACTGCGGCTCCTTTGCCTCAAGAGCCAGAAATCAGCAATGCTTCCGAGTCTGAGATCGAGGGCGACACTGCGGTCGACTCCAATGTTCAACCTGCTTCATCACCACCGCCTACAGCATAAACAATTTCTATGCATTATCTTGAACTTATGGTAATGATGGATATAATGTTTATTTTGTGCTGGTTTGTAAAAACTAATGCCTTTACTATCTTAGCACTTTTTGTTTATATATTTTTATGCATGTGCTTGAAAATTTCTGAAGCACTTTGCATTTTTTTATATATATACGTGCCTATACTTATCGGTTTATCTGGATTTATGCCTCGTCCCTTTCATGGGTTGGACAACCTTTAGCACAGAAACTTTGCCGAGCAACAGAGCGCAATTGCTAAACCAGTTTAAACTCGGAAACAAAGCCGGCTTCCAGTACCAACAACTCATTACTCGGAAAATGCCCGCATCTAAGCAATCAGATAAAGAATCAAAGTATAGACAATGATTTAAACTTTGTACTCTAAGGTAACATTTTTAAATATTCAAAAATCTTAACCAGAACGAACATGAGCATAAAGTACTTTCAAGCATTCTGGGATTTTTGAAAAAAAATACATGCTCTTTTGGAAATAAGATGGTAAAAATATCTCAAATATAACAATATGAGGAAACCAATACTTTATTTCACTTTAAACATGTACATATATGATTACAAGGAAATATAACTAAGAATATAAGGGACGTAGCTGTGCAATATTCCATGGACGGTCTATTTCATCCGGGTCTGTGCTGCCACCAGCTCTCTTCCTTTTCTGAGTGTCAGGTCTTTCCTTGACTGGTCTCATGTCTGTTAAATAATATGACCCGTTATGCAGAACTATGCTCACCATAAAAGGTCCTTCCAAAATTGGGAAAAGTTTATGCTTTATTTTTTGCACAAGTCGAAGAACCAAATCGCCTTTTCTAAAAGAACGATTTTGTACTCTCTGACTGTGATACTTGCGCAACTTATGCTGATAGGCTATAGATCTCTGCTCAGCAACGACGCGTACTTCTTTGATTATATCGAGATCATCTTGCCGAGAAACTTCTGCATCTCCTTCGATATACGCCTTGACTCGTGGAGCTTGATGAATCAGATCACTTGAAAGAACTGCTTCTGCACCATATACCAAGAAGAAAGGAGTATAGCCGGTTGACCTGTTAGGAGTTGTACGTAAGCTCCATATCACAGATGGTAATTCTTCCGCCCAAGCCCCTGTGGCCCGACGAAGCGGTGCTTCGGGGTGAGGTCAGATTACTTGTAGAATAAGGCCATTAGTTCTTTCGATTTGTCCATTGGCTTGTGGATGTGCGACTGATGCAATATCGAGTCGGATCCCTTGCTCTTCGTAGAATTCGGCTAGTTCACCCATGGAACAGTTGCTCCCATTGTCAGTAATTATATTGTGCGGAAATCCGAATCTGATGATTACGTCCTCGACGAATCTTCTGGTTGTGGCTCCATCGCAACTTGTTACGGGTTTAGCCTTAATCCATTTTGTAAATTTATCCATCATCACTAGTAGGAGAGTAATCCATATTTTGTCATGCGAAATGGCCCTACCATATCAAGCCCCAAGACTGCGAACGGCCATGTAATAGGGATTGTTCGCAGCTGTTTAGCCGGAACATGTGCGTGATGAGCGTACTTTTGGCGGCCTTTGCATGTTTTGACCAGTTTATCGGCATCTGCCTTAGCTGTAAGCCAAAAGAATCCGTGTCGAAAAGCTTTTTCCACTAAGGATCTGGCTGCAGCATGGTGACCACACTCGCCTTAGTGGATTTCTCTTAAGATTGCCACTCCTTCCGAATAAATACATCTCTGAAACACGCCAGAAACACTCTGTTTATAGAGCTCACCGTTTATTATGGTGTAGGCTTTTGCTCGTCGGACATTCTGCCGGCTCAAGACTTTGTCATCGGGTAGTTTTCCATCTATCAGGAAATCCAGATAGGGTTTTGTCCAGCTGGGAACTATAGCCAGAACTGCTATTAAAGGTGAGTCAGATTTTGTCGGATAGTCCTCATCAACTCCGACTATGGAGGGGACCCTTAAATGCTCTAGAAAAGCTCCATATGGTACTTGTTTCCGCGTAGAGCCTATTCTTGATAGTGCATCTGCTTTCTCATTTTTTTCTCGAGGGGTGTGTTGAACCTCAAAACCCTCGAACGATTTAGATAATTCATCCACGACAGCTTTGTATGCCACCATGTGCTTTTCTGCGTTGCAGATATCGGATACTTGTTGAGCAACTAAATTCGAGTCTCCGTAACACATGAGTCTTGATATGCCAATGTTTTTGGCCATGCGTATTCCACGTAGCAGTGCTTCGTACTCGGCAATATTATTGGTTGCCGCGAAGTGTATTTGCAACACATAGAACAACTTATCTCCTTGGGGTGATTTGAGCACCACACTAGCCCCCGAGCCTCCTCGAGCTTTTGATCCGTCGAAGCGAAGGGTCCAAAATTCCGAGTCTGGAGAGCTTGAGTTTTTTGCCGTTTCTGTCCAATCAACAACAAAGTCAGCAAGAATTTTGGATTTGATTGTTCTACGTGGTTTATACTCAATGTCGAAAGCTGCAAGCTCTATTTCCCACTTTGTGACACGTCATGTGGCGTCGCGGTTATTGATTATATCTCGCAGGGGAGCGGTGCTCACCACTGTGATCTTGTGCTCTTGAAAATAGTAGCGTAGGTTTCTGGATGCAAAGAACACTCCATAGGCTAGTTTTTTGTGATGTGGATACCGTTGCTTTGATTCTGTTAGGACCTCACTTAGATAATAAGTTGGCCGCTACACCTTATGCTCGTGGCCTTCTTCCTCGTGCTCAACTACTGTTACCACGCTTAAGACCTTGTTGGTCACTGCAATGTAGAGTAACATAGGTTCCTGAGGTTCTGGCGCTGCGAGATCTGGTGGGTTTGAAAGCAGATCTTTCAAACTTTGTAGGGCAGTTTCGGATTTTGGGGTCCAGACAAATTTATCGGTTTTCTTCAAGAGTTTGTACAAACGTGCGGCTCTTTCACCGAGTCGGCTGACGAACCGACTCACCGCTGCAATGCAACCAGTGAGGCGCTATACGTCCTTCAGTCGAGTCGTCCTGGTATTGTTTAAGATAGCCTTGATTTTGTCACGGTTCACCTCTATGCCTCGCTCGGAGACGATGAAACCTAAAAATTTTCCGGCTGGAATTCCAAAGAAACTCTTCTTCGTATTTAGCATCATATTGAATTTTCGTAGACTATCAAAAGTTTCATCCAAGTCGGAAATTAAAGTTTCCTTTTTTTTGGACATAACTGCTATGTCGTCTACATATACGTGGACATTGCGTCCGATTTGGTCGTTGAAACAACGTTACATGGTACGTTAATATGTTGCTCCTGCGTTCTATAAGCCAAAAGGCATAGTTTTATTGCAGAAGGTTCCGAAAGGAGTGACGAAAGATGTCTTAATTTGGTCCGACTTTTTTATCGGTATCTGGTGATATCCGGAAATATGCATCAAGAAAACAGAGTAATTCCAACCCTACCGTTGAGTCTCTGTAACACCCTCAGAATCGACCCTATGCAAGCTTCAGCGATTACCGCCAAACCTGCATAGAAACGATTCAAAGGTGCCCACCAGGCACTTTCGTGCGGGTGGAAAATGAA